>CM046664.1:17213540-18478540 GCA_025594165.1 Tamias sibiricus
CGGAGGCGCACTGGGACTTCACTGGCATTGGCCATGCAGGAAGGGCCAAGAATGGGGAAACTGACCAAGTCATTGGTCCCCGAGAAGTGGGTGATCTGCTCTCAGTGCCCTATATCCAAAGGGGAGTGGCCAACTCAGGCTGGACCTGGCCACTTTGGATTCTGAGCAGCTTCATGGGGGGACCAGCTTGGCAGCAGGAATCTGATGGTGGAGACATTTTTAACCCAGACGGTCCTGAAGCTCTGTGTGGATTATTTTGAGAAAGCACAGCTGTATCGCCCTGGCTGGGGAGATTGGGACAGGAGACAGCTTCCCCCTCCCAGAGGAGGGGCTGGGAAGAACTAACAGTGTCAAGGTTCAGCAGCAGCTTGGGATTCAGGTCAGGGTCCAGCCCCACTGAAGTTCTAATTATAGAAACGGAGGAAGAAGCAATGGGGGCTAAAGTAGCAGCTTAGTGATCAGCTTGGTCCCAGGACTGCTTCTTCCTAGGGTCACTAGGTCCCAGGTCTGAGGCTGACATAATATAAAAAGGCCCATGTACTATACTGTTTCCCATTTTTGTGCCCATGGCAGACATTGCTAATGGATCACAGAGTCATTTTTCTGATGCATCTGGACCAGGCCTCAGAACCCTTCTCAACACAGTGTTAACTATACAATTAAGTAACATTAGCATCTGAATTGAAACCTGGTTACCATAATCCCAGCTTGAAGGCAATGGGACATTCTATGCCTCTTTGACTGAAAGGGCCGAGCCTCCTCATGCTCCCTTGCCCTGGCTGTTTTAGGGTTAGGTTGTTGCTGTGAACTGTGTTGAGAAGAGTTCTGAAGCCCAGCTTCTGGGACACTCTGCACCTGTACTTGTACCTGGCTTCAGCTTTACCCTTCTCCTCTGGGTTGGTGTAGAGAGACAGTGTGCCCCTGGGAGTGAATCCAAGAACAAATGAATGACAGGCTACGTTGGTGTCTCTGGGGCCAGACACCATCCCATCATGAGGAGCGTCCTGCGCCCGATGGATGTGCAAGAGCATCTCTACCCACTAGATGCCAGGAGCACCCCCTCTCCCAGCTGTAGCAACCAACCGTGTCTCTAGACATTCTCAAGTGTCCCTTGGGAGGAAACTGTCCCTCGCAAAGAAGCACTGGCCTAGATCCTGAAAGCATCGTCATAAGCAAGTCTATGGAAAGGACAGAGGCTTTGGAGCCTCGCAGGCCCAGCTGACCGCTGGCTTGGCAACCTGCTGGGTGACCTGGAGCCAGCGTTGTCCCTCCCCCGGCCTTGATTCCCCCTCCATCCAGTGGGAGGGAGCCTCCCACTCAGCAGAGGCCACCCCTGTCCCCTCTGCAGCTCTGGTCTCCCTCCTGAACCCATGTGCCAACATGAAGGTGTGTGACGAGGGCCAGGCCAACTGCACGGTGCCCACGTACCCCTCGTGCCGCGACAGCGAGACCTTCAGCACCTTCCTCCTGGACCTCTTCAAGCTGACCATCGGCATGGGTGACCTGGAGATGCTGAGCAGCACCAAGTACCCCCCGTGGTCTTCATCGTCCTGCTGGTCACCTACATCATCCTCACCTTCGTGCTGCTGCTGAACATGCTCATCGCCCTCATGGGGGAGACGGTGGGCCAGGTCTCCAAGGAGAGCAAGCACATCTGGAAGCTGCAGGTGAGGCCCAGGACCCCCAGCCCCGCCCCCACCACCCTTCCTTCCCAGGTGGGGAGCTGGGGAGACAGGACTCCCCAGCCTTCCACTGCGCCGGCCTTGGCATCTCCTTCTGCCTTCACTTCACTGCCTGTAAAATGGGCAACAGAGGCCACTGCCCACTTCCTAGAGCCACCTAGAGAATTTCTTTTGGGGGGGGAGGCTACTGGCATTGAACTCGGGGGCACTCGACCACTGAGCCACATCCCCAGCCCTATTTTGTATTTTATTTAGAGACAGGGTCTCACTCAGTTGCCAGGGCCTCGTCATTGCTGAGGCTGGCTTTGAACTTGCCATCCTCCTGCCTCAGCCTCCTGAGCCACTGGGATGACAGGCATGGGCCGCTGCTTCTGGTGACCTAGTGAATTTCAAGGGGACTTCTTGCCTGCCCACCAGCAGGGGTTGGGGAATTACATCATGTGGCTCTCGGGACCCAACTGGCCCCACCCAGCATGACTGAGTGACCTCTGTTGGCACAGGAAATTCTCAGAGTCTTTTAGTCCCTTTTCTGTTGCTATAGCAAAATACCCGAGATGGGGAGATCATAAAGAATAGAATAGAATTCCGCTCACTGCTCTGGAGTCTGGGAAGTCCAAGGGCATGGCGCTGTGCCTGGTGAGGGCCTTCCTGTTGGGTCATGACATGGCAGAGGGCACCACATGGCGCGACAGAATAAGCATGCAAGTTGGGGTCTCTCCTTAAAGAGCCACTAATGCCATCATGGGGGTCCCACCCTCATGAACTCACCTAGCCCTAGTTACCTCCCAAAGACCTCACCTCCAAATATCATGAACATGAACTCAGGGATCAGGTTTCCACACGTGAACTTGGGGGGCGCAGTGGAGCACAGCACAGAACACCGGCGTTTCAGCTGAGCCAGGAGCAGCTTCCAGGCCCCACATGGGATGGGCCTCCCCCCTCGGGGAAGCACCAGCGTTCCCGGGGTCGGGCCTTTCACCCGCTCGTTTATAGTTTCCAGGCTCCAGGGAGCTGCTGCCCTCATCACCCAAAGGGTTTCTTTGCAATCCTGGGAAGCAGAGGCCTCCCTGGCCAGGTGTGGCTCACAAACCCAGGTGTTCTTAAAAAGCCCAAAGCGGGGGCTGGGGTAATAACTCAGTGGCAGAGCGCTCGCCTAGCACGTGTGCGGCCTGGGTTCGATCCTCAGCACCACCTACAAATAAATGCATTGTGTACAACTAAAAGCAAATAAATAAATGTTAAAAACAAAAACAAAAAAAACAACGCCCAAAGCCCCAGGACCACAGCGCCCACGTTCACCTTGACTCAGGGCTTCAAGGAAGCGAGCAGCAAAACAAACAAAAACCGCGGTCAGCCGGCTGTGATTCCAGCAGAGGGGGAGGCTGAGGCAGGGGGATCGCAAGTTTGAGGCCAGTTTCAGCACCTTGGGGAGACCCTGCCTCAATATTTAAAAATAAATAAACAAAAGGGCCTGGGGATGGGATTCAGTGGTCAGGTGCCCCTGGCTTCAATCCCTAGCACCAAAAAACCTAAAACAAAAGCAAACACCAAGGCCGTCCTCTTGGGCCTGAGTGTGAGGGGACCTGGTTGGTCCACTCCTAACTTTTTCCCAAGCCCTTACCTCTGCTGGGCCTCAGTGTCCCCACCGAGTGTGACTCACAAAGTCGAACTGGATCCAGCCACCCAAGATTCATTTTTTTTTTCCATATTTAAAAAAGGTGAATGCAAAATTTTAAAATGAAGAGACCCCATATGAAAAATATTTTTTATTTCAACAACAACAAAAAAAAAAGTTCTGGCCCTCCGTGAAAAGTTGGAAGCCCTGCAGAGCTTCCTGCCTGGCAGCCCGCCCATGGGCCTGCAGCGAGGCGGCTGCCCCCTTGCACCGGGCATTTGCTTTCTGGTTTGCTGCAGTTCCCAGCTTCCTGTGGCCTCTGCTGAGCATGCGCCACAAGCCGGGGCGGGGCCTTTCTGTTTCTGTGCAGGGTATTGGGTCAGCGGCCTTAGGTATATTTTTTTGGCGGGGAGTGGGTACTGGGGATTGAACTGAGCCACATCCCAGCCCTATATATATATTTTTAAATATTTACTTATTTGCTTTAGTTGCACACAATGCGTCCGTTTTTACGTGGTGCTGAGGATCGAACCCGGGCCGCGCACGTGCTAGGCGAGTGCTCTACCGCTGAGCCACAGCCCCAGCCCTCCCAGCCCTATTTTGTATTTTATTTAGAGACAGGGTCTCACTGAGTTGCTTAGAGCCTCCCTCTTGCTGAGGCTGGCTTTGAACTCGAGATCCTCCTGCCTCAGCCTCCCAAGCTGCTGGTATTGCAGGCGTGCGCCACCCACGCCCCAGCCGCCTTAGGAATCTGAATTAATAAGCTCCTTCCTAGGGGCAGTAGGAGCTGGAATCTCAGTTCTTTGCCCACCCTGGCCCGTCACCTCCTTTTCTGCCATTAGGGCAGTGGGTGCGGCTGGGCCGGCTCCCCTACATTCCCCGCCTTCCCCGGCCTCCCTCTCTGCAGTGGGCCACCACCATCCTGGACATCGAGCGCTCCTTCCCCGTGTTCCTGAGGAAGGCCTTCCGCTCCGGGGAGATGGTGACTGTGGGCAAGAGCTCCGACGGCACTCCGGACCGCAGGTGGTGCTTCAGGTGAGGCGGGTGGGCGGGAGAGCCCAGCGGTCCTGGGAGGACGTGGCTCCGCCCGGGCTTCCGACCATTGAGACTTCTGGAGCCACAGAGGCCCTGACCAGCCCCCACCTAGGGTCGGTCCCACCCGGTGAACTTGGGCAAGTTGATTGGCTTCCCTTGGCCTCAGATTCTTTTTTTTTTTTTAATATTTATTTATTTGCTTTAGTTGTACACAATGCGTTTATTTGTATGTGGTGCTGAGGATTGAACCCGGGCCGCGCACGTGCTAGGCGAACGCTCTACCGCTGAGCCACAACCCCAGCCCGGCCTCAGATTCTTATCTGTGGATTGCGGGCAATGCTGGTGCCACCTCCTTGGCCAGCTGTGCAGCACGTGAGAGGTGCTTGGCCAGCATCAGATGCCAGTCAGGATGTCCACGGCACCTCTGACCCTCGCTGGGGCAGGGAAGCAGAGACAGGGCGCTGCTCCCCTCAGGGCATCGTCCCCAATCCACGACCACCGGGGAGGACTTCAGTGCCAGGGCTTACTGGGAAACCCAGGAGTCAGCAGCTTCCAGGGCTTGGGACCTGACCCGTCCCACGTGCACAGTGACTCCATGCTAGCAGAGAAGGTAAGGGCGATATTTGGAATCAGGCAAAGTCAGTTTCCTCATCTCGGGACAACAGCAACCACCTCCCAAGCCAGCTGCTCAGTTCTGCTGAGGCTGAATCCAAAGTTCAAATCCTAACCCTGTAACTTACCAGCTTCATGACCTTGCAGAAGCCTCCCAACCAGCCTCAGTTCTTCTGTAAAACAGGAACCAGAAATGCGTCTTCTTTGCCAAGTTCTGACATGTGGCAATTGCTCAAAAATAAATAAATGAGAGAGAGATTGTATGAGAAATAATTTAGAAAATGATGTTAAAACCAAAAAAATATATATTGGGCTGATTTGACCCAATAGTTTGTAACCTGCCGTTACCAGTGTTTCCCAATAAGAGCTAAAAATATCAAGCAGCATGTCCATGGACGAATGAATGAATGAACAAAATGTGGTTGGTCCACACACCGGAATACTATTTGGCCTTCAAAAAGAATGAAGTTCGAATACCAGCTATAGCATGATTGAATCTTGAAAACATAATGCCAAGTAAAGAGGCCAGACACAAAAGGCCCCGCAGGTTGTATGACTCCACTTGTATGAAGCATCTAGCAGAGGCAAACACCGTAAAACAGAAAGCAGATTAGAAGCCCCCAGGGGCTGGGGGCGGGGTCATGGGGAGTGACTGCTAAATGGGCAGAGAGCTTCCCTTAGGGCAATGGGAAAGTCTTGGAAATAGGACTGCTGGTCCCAGAGCACTGGGAAGGGGCTGAGCCGTGTGCTTAAGAATGATTAGAACCGGGTTATATATGGGTTTCACCATAATAGGAAAAATAGGAGGAGAGTGTGCTGGGGGGCTGGAGCAGGGGCTCCCCAGCCCTCTTCTTTGGCCCCACCAGGGTGGACGAGGTGAACTGGTCTCACTGGAACCAGAACTTGGGCATCATCAATGAGGACCCAGGCAAGAGCGAGACCTACCAGTACTACGGCTTCTCGCACACCGTGGGCCGTCTCCGGAGGGGTGAGGAGGCACGGGGGGAGCGGAGGGGCCACACAGGCTTGTCACCTGTGTGCTTAGAGCAGCCCCGGCGCCATCTTGGACTCCGCGTCTATAGGACCTGGCTGTGGGATGGGCCGGCAGTGGGTTTCCTCTGCTGCTTGTGGATGCCTGGGGCACCTCATCTTTGTGGCTTCATCCTGGCCCTCCCTACACCAGGATGCACACTGGCAAGGGGAGGAGAGGCCTTGTTTTCCACTAAACCTGGAGTTTGGGCGCTAAGTGTTCTCACCTGGACTTGGAGCCTGGTTCCTCTGTGCACTCCTGTGCAATCCTCGGTCACTGCCTTGACCTCTCTGGGCCCCAGTTTCCACCTCCATAAAATGAGATGGGGAGTGCCCAGTTCACAGTAGGTGCTCAGTACAAGTGCCATCTCCACCACGCTCATCCCGCTCCCGCTGTGCTCACTGCCCAGATCGCTGGTCCTCGGTGGTGCCCCGCGTGGTGGAGCTGAACAAGAGTTCGAGCCCAGATGAGGTGGTGGTGCCTCTGGACAACCTGGGGAAGCCCAGCTGCGACGGCCACCAGCAGAGTTACCCCCCCAAGTGGAGGACTGACGACGCACCCCTCTAGGGGCAGCGGGCGGGGACGGGGCGTCCAGCCTGCAGCCCGATCCCGCCCCCGTCACCTGCCCTTGCCCACCTGCCGCTTCTCCCAGGTGTCCCCACACCCTCCCGTGACCCCCAGAGGTGAGGGCTGACGGAGCTGCCGGGAGGCCCCAGGACCCTCGGCCCGGGCTCCTGCCCGGCCCCGCCTCCCCGGGGGTGGGCTCCTGGCGCCGTCTCGCTCCCGTGGAGTCACGTGAGCCCGCAAGGCTCCGCCCCGCGCGCCAGCCCCGCCCCGCCTCCGTTATTTATTGCTGTCCTCTCAGGAAGGCGGTGTGGCCCCGACCCGTCCTGCACCTGGAACCCCGAGGCCCAAGACCTGGCCCAGGTGCTCTGCCCACCAGCCACCAGCCCCACCTCCACACCCCAGCACCACCGCGGGCTGCGGGCTGCTGGGGGCTGGGGTCGGTCCCGGTGGGCCGCGCCTTCCGTGTGCTCCAGTGTCTGGGATTTTCGGTGCTCAATAAATGTTCATTCACTGATGGCAGGGCCAGTGTGGGGTGGGGTGACGGTGACAGGCCTGGGGGTGGCACTGCGGGAGGCAGAGAGTAGATGCTGCCCGTGGTAGAGGGATCGGGTGCGAAGGAAGGCATGACGACACCCTGGTGGCACTGGGTATCTGTGGTCTGGGGCTGGGCAGGCCGTGGTCATGGTGGTGGCCGCGGCGGCCTGAGAGATGGGGGTGAGATGCAGTGGTTGTTGGGAAGCGAGGGACAAAGGGCATGGGAAAGGACATGGGAGTAGTGCCGGTGGAGGGTTTTCCGTGACTGTGACAAAATGCCTGAGGAAACCAGCTCCCAGGAGGAGAGGTTGCTTTGGGCCTGTGGCGAGGCAGAGTGCCGTGGCGGGGAGCAGGGGCTGCAGCCCAGGAGCTCAGCTGGGGGTGGCCAGGAAGCAAGCAGACCCCTGAAGGCACACAGCCGTGACCTAGTCCCCCACGTCGGCCACCTCCCGGGAGCCCCTGTGGCTGTGACCCATCGGTGCCTGAATCCATGGGGAGGTCCTAGAGCTCCTGGTCCAGGCGCCCCGAGGCCCGCGCCTGTGCACTGCCTCCCGGGGACTCTGGGCCTCCTGGGGGGACGATGGAGCCCCAAACACCCCACTCTGCGGCCTCCACACCAAGCTGAAGACTGCAGCAGTGACGCCCCCTCGGACCTCCCCAGCACCCAGGTCTGGCCCCGGCTGGGTCTCCCACCCGTCTTCTCCAAAGCTCTGGTCAGGCAGAGTGTGGGGCCCGCGGAGCCCAAGGCCACGGGCGGCGGCCCCGGAGGCATCCTGGGGCTCTGGCCTACAGACCTGGGCCTGTGCCCTCCGCCCAGGCCTTGGCGATGGGTGCTCATGTTTGGGGGGCCTGGGTGGGGTCAGTTGGCTGCCCTGGGTCCTTGCATCGTCATCTGTCAGAAGGAGGAGGGTTGGTGGCAGGAGAGAGTGTGGCAGTGAGCGTCCAGCTCCAGGCTAAGGAGCCCTGGACGCAGGGCGGGCTCCAACCAACCTCGGCAAGGACCCAGCTCTCCTCGGGGACAGCCCAGCTCCTCCAGGACACGGTGTTCCGTGGCCCGTGGCCAGGGGAATGGGATGGCCCCCTGGCCCATCCTCCCCAGAACCACCGGGAACCCCAACCAGAATGGCCCGAGTGGCAGCTCAACGCTCTGGAGGTGACTCGGGTCGGGCTCCAGGAGGGATCCGGATAGAGACCCTGCGGATCTGAGCCCGAGGAGCTTGGTAGGTCTGGGGCAGAAAGGAGAATTCATGGCTGGGCGTCGGGGCCCACGCCTGTAATCCCAGTGGCTCAGGAGGCTGAGGCAGGAGGATCGCAAATTCAAAGCCAGCCTCAGCAACTTAGTGAGGCCCTAAGCAACTCAGCGAAACCCTGTCTCTAAATAAAATACCAAACAGGCTGGGGGTGTGGCTCAGTGGTTGAGTGCCCCTGGTTCAATCCCCAGGACACCCCCCCCCAAAAAAAAATAATAATAAAAGAAAGGAGAACTCAGGTTTCCTTTTCCCTCAACCCCTGTTGAAGGGGAAACACTCTCCCACCTGAGTTGTTGGTGCTGGGCTCTTGCCCTGGGTTGGTCAGAAGACAAGATGGCTGCCGGCGTCTTTCCTGGAAGGTGGATACTAGCGATGAGGGACAGAGCCCATTTTGCCTTGGGTGCCCTTGAGATGGAGATCCTGAGGGGGACATAGACATGTGCTGGAAGGCCTTAGAAAGCTCTGCATTTGGAGTCAAGAATGGGATTCTAATCGTGAGTTCAAAGCCAGCCTCCGCAATGGCGAGGCACTTAGCAACTCAGTGAGACCCTGTCTCTAATAAAATACAAAAAACAGGGCTAGGGCCGGGCACGGTGGCGCACGCCTGTAATCCCAGCACTTTGGGAGGCTGAGGCAGGAGGATCGCGAGTTCAAAGCCAGCCTCAGCCATGGCGAGGCACTTAGCAACTCAGTGAGACCCTGTCTCTAATAAAAAAAAAAAAAAAAAAAAAAGGGCTGGGGATGTGGCCCAGTGGTCAAGTGCCCCTGAGTTCAATCCCCGGTACCAAAAAAAAAAAAAAAAAAAAAAAACCTAGATGGTTTAAAGAACTACATCAAATAGAGTGGAAATGACTGACATTTGAAGATCATTGATCCACCCAGCCTAACATCTATGCCTACTTTCCTTTCACCACTAGGTTTCCACTCCTCTACTTGCTTACCTCCTGTGACAGGAGAAAAAAAAAAAAAAAAAAAAAACAACGTCATTAAGATCTCATGCCTTGTCCCAAGCTGAGGCACCTTGGTTCCTTTGCCACTCCTCAGGCAGTCACTTGAGGACCACTTATGTGGTGCCTGCTGTGAGCTTGACTCTGCCAATCAAAGCCTGCTGGGCTGAGGTGTTCCTCTAAGGCCGCGACATCACAGACACCACAGTGGTCCACACAGCTTCAAGTGGAGGAGGGAGGGTTTGAATGTGAGGCAAGCTGCATGGTCCCTGCCTTATGGCGGGTTTTTTTTTTGTGTGTGTGTGTGTGTGTGTGTGTGTGTGTGTGGTACTGGGGATTGAACTCAGGGGCACTCGATCACTGGGTCACATCCCCAGCCCTTTTTTTGTATTTTATTCAGAGACAGGGTCTCACTAAGTTGCTAAGTGCTTCAGCCTCCCAAAGTGCTGGGATTACAGGCATGCGCCCCCACGCCCAGCTCTTATGGTGGTTTGACGTAGAAATTTTCTGTGTTTGCAATGGTGTGAAAGCAATCCACATGGAAATCATACTTTGAATTTTGAATTTGGACCTTTTTCCTGGCTAGTGGTAGGTGGTACGATATTCTCTTGCAATAAGAGAGAGGCAGCTCTCAGTCACGTGATGAGAGGGCAACCAAATACTTACAGTGTGGTGTTGCTACGTTGTGATGACCGGCACGTTAGGTGTATGAAATCCATTTCCATTTGGTCCTCCCTTCCCCCCCCCACCCCCGCTTATGATGGGTTTATCAGCCTGTAAATTGAGGAGCATCTATGACTCCAAAACCCCAGGCCCTTTGCCCACATGATCTCAGTTTTTTTGTTTGTGATTTTTTTTTGTGGTTTTTTTTTTTTGTTGTTTTTTTTTTTTTTTTTTTTTTTGGTACCAGGGATTGAACTCAGGGGCACTTGACCACTGAGCCACATCTCCAGCCCTATTTTGTATTTTATTTAGAGACAGGGTCTCACTGAGTTGCTAAGGGCCTTGCTGTTGCTGAGGCTGGCTTTGAAGTAGTGATCCTCCTTTCTCAGCCTCCCAAGCTGCCGGAATTACGGGCGTGCACCACTGTGCCTGGCTCAGTTAGTCTTTCGAATTCTCGTGGGAGGTAGGGAATAAGAGGTTTCATTCCCTTTCTGAACAAGGCACAGAGAAGTGCAGGGGTCCATTCAGGGTCACACAGCTACCCGGTGAATGCAGATTTGAATCCAGGTGTGGACTCCTCACCTTCTCCATGACTCCCACCATCTTCCCCTTCTTAACTGCTCATTCCTGTATCTTCTAATAACTGACAAAAACCTACTTGCACTAGATGAACTCCTCAGGTGTCTCAGGCTTGATCTTAGTGCTTCTACATATATAACCTCATTTAAGCCACAGAGTGATATGTAAAGTTGGACTCTTAATACAGTCTCCATCCCTGCCCACAGGCATAAGTCCTAGTTATTTTTTGTTTGTTTGTTTGCATTTGACAAGGAATCTGAATACAAATTGGTTCTCATTAATGAGAACATCCAGGCATGTGTAGCTTCAGGTATGGCTGGATCCAGGGGCTCGAATGAGGTAATCAGGACTAATTTCTCACCTGTGTCTATTTCTTCCTTTGCGTCAGCTTTGTTTTCTGCCTCTTACAGGAGGAGCTGGGGTCTTGTTTTTACTTTTTGTGTATGTGTGGGTGCTGAGGATTGAACTCTGTTTCAAGAGTGCTTGCCAGGCAGGCATTCTACCACTGAACCACATCCCTAGCTCACGTGTCTATTCTGGACCAATCACTGTTTCCTGCGAAGCAGAATTCTGTTTGATTGGTCAGACTTGAGTTATTTGGCCACATCTGGAGCTAGGGATTGGAATTGGCTTTTCCTAGCCTGCAGGTGTAGAATAGAGCAGGACGATTCTCCCTAAGGAAAGTTAAAATATTGCTAACCATGCTGGATAGCATCAGTAGCCCCAAACCCCCACTCCTGTTTTCATTCACGCCCTTAAAGTCCCAACTTTATGCTGTCCTCTCACTGGGTCACAGCATAATCTCCCATGCCTGAGCTTCATCATGTGACCTGTGTGACTAATGGGATGTTAGCAAAGATACCTGCCTCCCCCTGCTCAGAGACTCATGGGCCAAAGCTGCACGCCCCAGACACATCCAGTTGGGATCAAAGGAACCCCGTAGATGCTAAAGAAATTAACACTTTTAGATACCACTGAGTTTTTTGTGATTTTTTTTTTAAAAAGTGCAGGCAGCAATAGGTACTGACCCCTAGAAGAAAAAGGAAATAGAACCTGGACAAGCCAAAAAAAAAAAAAAAAAAAAAAGTCTACTACTGCATTTTGTATTGTAGATGAGAAAACAAAAGCTCAGGAAAGTGAAAACCCTTGCCAGGGCACCCACTGGTAATTGACACTGGCATGATTTGAGCCCAGGCATGAAGGAGAGGTGATGGGTGGCAGGTGACTGCCCAGTCACTTCTGTGGCAAACACCTTGGCTGTCACCTGCCACCTTTCCCAAGTCCCCCAGCCTGCCAGCTTGTCTTTAGTGCCCTTTCCCTTTGAATGTGCCCCTAACTGCCTTCCAACAAGGGTTTCTTATTATGTGTGTGTATGTGTATTTAATAATGATAAAGCACTTGTATGTCATATTTGACAGGAGGGTTTTCTCCTCCCGAGTTTAAAGCTCTACTGGGAAATAATTAGTGGTACCGGAGTCAAAAACAAAGGGATCCCATCAGAAGCGACAATCTCAGAGAATCTCAGGTCTTCACTGAACAATTACCTCTTACGCCTGCGAAGAGTTCATCCTTACGTGCCCTGTTATTATTAGCTGTTATTATTGTTTTAGATGAATGCTGGGGGTTTTATTTAATCAAAAGCCACATTCAGCCACACTGTTCATCTCTTTGCATGCTCTGACATTCCCGAAGGTGGTACCGTCGTGGTGGGCAGTCAGTCCCCACGCCTCGCCCCGATTCCTGGTGTATGTGGATCGTTCTGTTCTGGATGGTAGATGAGAAAACGTTCGTGCTGTTATTAATGTTTGGCTTCCTGGTTAAAAAAAAAATGTATGTGTGAACCAAGTGCTTCCTGCCTTTGATTTTTAGGAATCCAAAATCACTGGGGACAATGGAGAGATCTTTGCTCATCCCAGGCTTTTGAGACAGAAACAAAAAACAAAAAAAAAGAGGGTGGAGATGGAGCAGAGGATGGGATGGGAGAGGTGTGGACAGTGGAGACCCGTGCCCAGGACTGGGGAATGTCAGCCAAGGAGGTTTTGTGTTCTCGAAGGGAATCTCAGAAAGGAGGAAGCAGATGCACCAGGCACTACCCTGTGTTGGGCACTGTGCTTGGTGCTGGCACTCAGGTCTCAGGAACCGTGCACAGAAGCTTCTGGATGGGATTGGTGCTCCCTCGTCCTTACACACAGCATCTGATTCTTTTCTTTTCTTCTTCTTATTTTTGAGGCAGGGTCTTACTATGTTGTTTAGGCTGTTCTCCAACTCAAATGATCCTCCTGCCTCAGCCACCCAAGGAGCTGCACCTAGCACAGCACCTGATTTTGCTCAGCTTCCTACTGGGCTCTGCACAATTATGGGCTGTCCTCTGACTCAATTTCCCTTACTAGGTATTGGTGCAGGAACAGCCATATGACCCAGTTTTGATCCATGTGCCAGAGGACAAGAAAAGACTGTTTTCTTTGCTGAAAATGGTCAGGTCTGGATGTGATGCCTGGCACTGCAGCAGTTATTTTGTACCCATGAGGAGGATCCACAGAAGAATGAAAAGAACTTGGGCCCTTGATGACATCATTAAGCTGCTGAATTAAGCAATCTTTCAGCCACTTGACCTTAAATTTTCTTATAATTACTTGAGAGAATACATTTTCTTTCTCATTTGAACCAGTTGAATCAGGATTTTCTATTAGCCAAAATCATACAGAAGCAAGGACAAAATTTTATCTCCATTTTACAGATGAAGAAAGTGAGGCCTGGTATGAACCGAGAATGCCTTAGTATGAACTTTCTAGGGGTGGTAGGATAGTTTTTGAGTGTTGGTGGCCTTTCCAAACTTGTCCACTTACCATTTCTCCACAGAGGGCTGTAGGGTGGGTGGATCTGGGGCTCAAATTCAGGGCCACAGGTCTCAGCACCTTGAGGTCCTTAGTGAGGTCAGAGTGTCCTACTAGCTCTCAGCACCCCACAAGTGGAAGGCACCCCCACCCCACTGCCCTCCGTTAATCTGGGCGGGGCTGCTGAGATCTGGAGATTGGCCACCAGGGGTCGCTGTGTCACATCCGAGGGCCTCCTCAGAAGAGGCCTGAGGGAAACTTGGACCTGGGGACCTAGTCAGAAAGAAGCTTCCTGAGCTGAGACCCAGGAAAAACCCCCATCCCTGAGAAGGAGAGAAGGTGGCCTAAACTGGCTCCTGGAGGATCAAACTACTGTGTGTCCTCAGACAAGTTGCCTCCTCTCTCTGAACCTCAGTTTTCTTTTTCAAAATAGGGGAATTCCTCCCCACTTCTCAATGGTGGGTTTCCTCGCTCTCCCTGAGGGTCTTCCCCTGCTTTGTGCCTAGCTCAATGTGGTGGATGAAAACCAGTTAGGATGTGACAGTCCCAGAAATAACGTCCATTTTAAGTCCTTGTATTGCAACTGGGGAAACTGAGGTCTGAAGGGAAGGAACTCCTCAAGTCTACAGGAGGAGGAGACTCCAAATTCAAAATTCGAAGTAGTTTCTAGGGAACGCCTACGGCTCTTGCACCCTTGTAAAGTCCAAAATATGTATACTGTCAGGTTCCCCCTGGTGGCGCATGCCTGTAATTGCAGCTACTCGGGAGGCTGAAGTAGGAGGATGGCAAGTTCAAGGCCAGCCTCAGCAACTTAGTGAGACCCTGTCTTGAAATAAAAAGGGCTGGGGGTGTAGCTCAGTGGTAGAGCACCCTGGGTTCAATCCCCAGTACAAAAAAAAAAAAGTGCATGTTGAGCCATGGCGAGTTGGCTTTGTGTCTATCCGCCTCAGGTTGCAGTTGAGAAAGAGGTGGTTAGAGAGGCCATCACTTCACCCAAGCCACATTGCTCATGAGGGCAGCATCAGGGTGGAGCCAGCTCGGTCTGACCACTAAGCCCCAGTGTCCTTGGGAGGCCCTTCTCACGGGACTAATTCAGGTGCCACCTCTGCCTTTGATAGACCTAGAAATTGAGGCCCTGAGAGGTCCCCCAAGTTTTCCAGGGTCACGTGTGGTGGTGGCGGGATGCCGAAGACAGTTTTGTTGCCTCCTCCCCCCCCCCTGCCACTCTGGTGAGCTGGTGGTGGTGGCGATTAAAGAGAAAACTACGAGGCTGCTGAAGCCCCACCTTCCAGGGGCTGGGCTGGAGTGGGCCACGCCCCTTTAAGAGCCCCTGGCCAAGCAGAAGCGAGCAGCACCGTGGACCCGTGGGTCTCCAGCTTGGAGTCCAGGCCCAGCAGCGCTAGTTCAAGGTCTTGGCTGTGGAAGGAGGTCAAGTTCAGGAGGCTGAACTCGTCCTCGCTTCCTGAGTCCAGAAAACAGGGAGCCACCTGCTGACTCGGGTCCCTCCACTGCGGCCTGCTCCTGGTCCCCGCGCTCTGCTCTGGGGCAGCTCTGATTGCCAGAGGATGGGGCGATCTCATGGTCTCCGAGTCGGATGTGTTGGTAGTAGTGAAGCGAGTGCCTGCGCACCTGGCTACCAACATGGACAGCTGGGCTCCGAGGGCGGGCCAGGGAGCCTCCTCCACTCGGCCTGACGTCGGGGTGCCCTGGGCTGAGGGACCCATGGGCCTGGCTTCGAGAGCTCAACAGGCCACAGGCGGGGTTGGCAGGGGTTTCACGTCGTCTGCGGTGCAGCGCGGGAATCGAGAGCTCAGGCTGGGAGCGACAGGCCTGTGTTCTCTGCCCTCTGCTCTTGGTTCTCCGGGCCTCAGCTGTGCGACCTGGGCTAAGTGAGGGCCCTTCTCCAGCCCTCTGGAGCCTCACCTGTAAAGCAAGACCGCGCACCGTGCTGTGCTGAGTGACAGAGAGGATTAGGTGATGTTCAGCGCTGAGCCTGGTGCTAATGACAGCAAGAAGGTTGCTGTTACCTGCCCTGTCCTGTAATCCCCGGGGACTGCAGAAATACCCAGCACAACTGTGACATGCTAGAACAGCACGCCGTGCCAGAGGGTTCAGATGGGGAAACTGAGGCCCAGGGAGGAGTCTGGCCAAGGCACCCAGGGAGCCCATGTTAGGCAGGTTAGGACCCCGGTGGTGCCGGTGCCCCCGGGTGCAATGCACGCAGACCCTGCCAAGGCCAGGAGGTTTTCCAGGATGTAAGCGGGTGGGTTGCTCAGACCTTCCTGTGAGAGGGACCTGATGCAGAGGGTGGCTGCAGTCTTGCCTCTGTCCTCCAAGTGGGCCTGGGATGTGTGGGTTCTGGGTGAACCAGAGAACAAGCTGGCACTGGGGTGGCCCTGATGGTGGCCACAGGTCCTCTGTGTCCCCATGTGTAAATGGGTGCGATGTCGAGGCTGGTTGTGAGATGCAAATGAGTGGCTCATAAAATCCCTATGTCAGCCGGGCCGATGCTAATGATGCACTATCATGCTCCTTCCCAGAGCCCTCCCCCCAGCTCTGCCCCTCCCACTCTCCTAGCTCGTCTTCCAATGGACTGGGTCTCCTGCTCCCTCCAGGCCGGGGGTGTGCTGCCCCACTGACCGGGCTCCCAAGGGCCTGGGTCTGACCCAACATGGCTGCTTCCTCCCAAAGCCTCCTTTTCCTGCTCCACGGAGGCAGGCTGCTGGAGAACCCGGTGTCCAGAGCCCAGCACCCTCCTGGGGACTGGGCTCCCTGTGCTGCCAGACCTGGGGGCCTGGCCTTGGGGAGGTGGATGCTCCAGGCCCCTGCATCTAAGAGGGATGCCTGGCTTCAGACTGGGAGAGGGGGTCTGCATTTTCCTGGCCCAGATGCTGGGCTGGTAAGCCCAGGGGAGAAGAGCCTGGGGGAGCAGAGGCAGAGGCAGAACGTGAGAAAGAACGGATGCTGCGGGGTTTGATCCTCAGCTCTCCACAGACTTGCTGTGTGCCCTTGGGCAGATCACTACATGTCTCTGAGCTTAGCTTCTCACTCTCAAAACGCCTCCCAGCTTGCAAGGTGGTTTTGAGGCTCCCCAATGAGACACAATCTGTGCGACAAAGCTCTGATAAATGCTGAGCTCTGTGGGGCAGGTAGTGCCTGCTGCAAATCTGCAGGCCCCGGGGCAAGGGATGGATATGCGCTGGGCACCTGGCCTGGCTGTGATGGAGTTGGCCAGGAAGGCTGCCACTGGCCTAGCCGCTCTGGCCTGTTCCCCAGCCACATTGCCACCATGGAAGCTGGGAAGGAATTTAGTGATGGAACAGAGACACCATCCCCAGACCAGCCCAGTACCAGGGAAAGAAAACGGGACAGAGGGACTCGGGTTTGGTGTCCACTCTGAGGCTCTGGCCATGACCGTGACCATCAGCACTGTGCTGAGGGAAGGTAAGGCTCCAGCATCTGGCTTTAAAGAGCTGGAATGACAGACAAAGCAGCTCCAGGCACCAAGTGCCCCAGGCGTGGCAGATAGGAGCTTCCGGGGCTGTTCCTGGGACTCCCACCAGGCCAGCCCAGCCGGGGAGGACACAGCCCACTTCATCCCGAGGGCAGGGAGAAAGAGCCAGAAAACCCAGAGCTACGAAGCAAGCCCAGCCGAGACACCACTCTGTGTTTTCCTTTTTTTTTTTCTTTCGTTTTTAAAACAATATAGTGCGGAGCGCACTTCTCACAGTAGAATATAATGGTCAATTTTAGTATAAAAAAAAACATTCTCAGAGATTCGTAAATGCACTTAGTGCTTGAACAGGCCTTGGAGAGATACAGTACCGCTGCCCGGGCGCCAGGAGGGCCGAGTCGTGTGGGGCTTCAGGCCTTGGGGACTTACTGGGGACCCCTGCCTCCCTTCCTCCCATGACAGAGGGGACCAGGCCCTGGGGGCCAGTCGGCAGGAAAGGAGTCAGATGGGGTCTCCCGAGTACAATCAGTAGGCTGCCCCTCACTGGCTCTGGGAGACTCCCCTCCAAAGAAGGTAAGGTAGGGTCCCTCTGAAAGGGGTCTAAGCTTGCAGGCCCATCGCTAGCCCCCAGGGTGCCTCTTCCTCAGGATGCAGAAAATCGTAATAAATATACAAATCTAGGATGCAGGTGGTGTCCTCGAAGGAGGTGCCCTGTGCAGCGCGCAGCTTGCACAACTGTGCCCAGCAGCCCTATAAGATGTATTGGAGGGAAGGGGGTAGATGTTGGTCCAGGGTACAGAGAATGGGGGGGGGGGGGCTGCAATTCTGTTAGAAAGACATGGGGTGGGGAGAGTCTGAGGGAAGAGGGACTGGGGTGGGGGGTGGCTGTAGGACTCTGGGGTCAGAGTGGTCTTCACCTGGATCAACTGGCAGGGGGACACTTTGGACCCCACGACTTCTTAAAGGCTCCCATTGCTCCTTTTCCAGGAGACTGTGGGAAGAAACTCTAGAGCACCCCATTTCCGCCCACACCCCACCCTGGTCATCTGAGCTTCTCTTCTAGAGACCCAGAAGGAACCATTCCTGTGTTGAGGTGGTCTCTCTCTCCCTGCCTCTGCTGGCCTAGGTGGAGGAAGGCATGGACGCCACCGGCCATCCCGGACCCTCCCTGGGTCCTGGGGTAGCCGCTGGGGGCGGGGCCCGGGCTCCGTGCCCTGTCCGTCAGTCCACGCATGCGCCAGGCAGCCTTATCTGTAGACGGGCAGGCGGATGTGGGCGTGCTGGTGGTCAAGCAGCCGGGGCACGGCCACCGTCTCATAGCCCTTGCCCAGCATCTGCTCCTTGATGCAGGGCGGCCGGATGTCGTTGATGAGGTACTCCAGCGACTGCAGGCTGCTGCTCAGCACCGACGTGTTGCACACGCTCTTGCTGGGCAGGCCCGAGAGGCCGTCCGCCGCGGGCCCCGCCAGCTCCCGGGCCGTCCCGGGCCCCAGCTCAGTCACCGCCACCGCCGCAGGGTTGTAGCAGTCGCTGGTGGGGGTCACCAGCACGCTGTTCCAGGGGGCAGCAAAGTACTGGCCCACGGCGAAGCCGGCGGGCAGCCCCACGCCGCAGTTGAGGGGCGACCCACTGGCCCGCTCGTAGGCCCGGCCGCCGCACGCCTCGGGGGACTTGCTGGCCACCGTGCTGCTGCTGTAGGCGCGCAGGGGCTGGGGCGGCGGCGGGGGCGGCTTCTGCGGCCACAGCAGGTAATCCAGGCCGCCCTCCGCGTACCCCGCAGGCTTGGCGGCCCCGGCCAGCGTCAGGGCCGGCGTGGCTCCCTGGCCCAGCTCCGCGCCCTTCCGGCAGTCGGGCAGCCCCGCGGTGGCCGAGTAGGCCATGCTGGGGAAGCTGGGCACGGGCCCGTGCTTGGCCGGGCTGGGGTGGGGGACGGCCACACCCTGGCAGGCAGCGGGTGCAGCGCCGGGGGCCTGGCACTGCTGGTTGAGCTGGTAGAGGATGCTGTGGATGGAGGGCAGGTTGGAAGGAGGCAGGGGCAGGCCCCGGCCAGGCAGCGGGATGACGGAGGCGGTGGTGGCAGCCGCGGGCAGGCTGGGTGGCGGGGCAGGCGCCTCGGGTGGCTTAGGGTAAGCCAGGGGCCCCAGAGTGCTGGGTGCTGGGTAGGGCGCCACGCCCACCTGCACCGTGGCAGGCGACAGCTTGGTCCGCTTGCCTTCTGCGCTCTTGAGCACGCTTTTGGCCGGCCCAGCGGGCGGGGCCGCGCTGGAGGAGGAGACGGCCGCCTTGACAATGGCCAGCAGGCCCTGGTAGCCGGTGGTGTGCTGGGGGTAGGGGCTGTAGCGCTGGCCGCTGGTGTCGTAGCCGTTGACAGTGCGGCCGAGGTGCTTGTGCTGCGGCACCCGGATGTTGGTGGGGAAGATCTTGATGGACAGCGGGCTGTTCGCCACCTTCTCCGCGTAGGCGTCCAGCTCCGCCGGGCTGGGGTAGCGCGAGGAATGCATGGAGCTGGCCACCGTCTCACCTGCGGGGACAAGCGCACAGTGAGGCCCAGAGACTGCACCTTCTTGCTGCCCAAGACAGCCCAAGGTTGCCCAGCCCCCTTCCCCCTCTGTCCACTTCTTCATTCACTCGTTCCAAAATTTAAGCTGTGACCGTGCAGAGAGTGCATACTTCAGAGGCGTGGTGCACTGTCACAAGTGGCACATACCCAGGTGAGAGGTGGGCACTGCCAGTGCCCCAGAGGCTCCTGTGTCCCCAACCACATCTGAGCTTGCCTGAGTCCTGTGTTGTTAAGTACAGGCTACTCATGACTGGTTTTGTCTGTGACAAGATGGAGCCCCACACTGCACCTATGTGACTGGGCTGTCACTTAACACTGTTGGTGAGATTCATCTTGGCTGTATGACTCCTTCACTGCTACTAGCAGTGGGTGGGCACAACTGGCCCTGCCTCAGGGGAGTGGATCACAATGGGTGGACCTCCCCACACTTCTAAAGCCACCCCTGGGCCGAGGCGGTAGGGACAGGGGCTGCATGAAGATGGAAAGACCCTGGGCTCTGGGGCTGGATGGAACCGTGTGGCCCTGGGCAAGCTGGTTGCCCAGCTGAGCCTCAGTTTCCCCACCTGTGGAATGGGTCTGCAGGGTGACCTGGAGGAACGAGGTCACCACTCTGGACCTTGGTTTCCTCGTCTGTAAGATGGTGCGATGCTATGGTTAGTGCTGCCTGTGAGGGGGCAGTGTCAGCGGAACCTGGTGCTGTTAATACCCTCCCCAGGGCAAGGGGCTCGTGCTGCCCTTCCAGCTGGCACAGGTGGGATTGTTGCTGCAGACCCTGCCAAGGCCTCCCACTGGTCCTCCCGGAGCCTCACCTGCCTGCCGGCTCACAGTTGGTCTGAATGAATCGCACCCCGGGTGGAGCGTGGCATAGGGCAGTGGACCAGCCCGGGAGGTGGGGCAGCTTCCCAGAAGGAGTGGCACCCCAGTTAAGTGCCGAAGCCATGATGGAAGGGGGGAGCCATTTTCAGGCAGTGGGAACAGCAGGGCAGAGGTGAGGGAGGACGCGGGGGGTGGGGGAGCACTACAACCAGAGAAGGCTGCGTGGGAGAAGGATCGAGAGGTGCCCGGGAGGGCTCTTGGCGGGCAGCGGGTCTCACTGCAGAGGCACACTGGTGACATCTGGAGATGTGTCTGGTTGTCACAGCAGGGCTGCCTCTGCGCCTGGCATCTGGTGGGTAGGCACATCCCACGATGCACAGCCTAGACCCCCCACAGGAACCCTCTAGCTCCAAATGTCAGTGGGAGTGGGCTGGAGACGCCCTTCCCAAGGGCACCGGGCAGCCAGGGGTGGAGTCAGGCCCAGGAAGGGAAGGAGGGGGCATCACCCCCCTCACAGAGGCTGGGGCGTGTCCCTCTGTCCTAACCTGGGCAGGGCAGGTGAGCCCATGGTGGGTGGGTCCCCATCCCCACCCGCCTGGGGCAGCCCCCTCCTAAGTGGCCTAAAATAAACTCAGTGTGGAGAATGGAAATGTCACTTTGGCCAACGGGGGAATCTTTCTCCGAGATTGGATTTAAACTACATTATACAAGCAATTTCATGGACACTTAGCGCCGCTCGGAGAGTCCCGCAAAAAAGGGACCAGTTCTTCATTTGCCAGCCATAAATCAGCAGTTGCTATAATGAGCACAAAAATGTCACTTTTATGCAATTTTACAGATGAACAAAACTGGTGAAATTAGCTGTGGTAACCCTACTAGAGTCAGCAAAACCAGCTGCCGGGGAAAAAATTATATCTGTATGTATTTTCGTTCCTCTTAAAGTCTCTTCCCAAGCAAGTTTCTGCCGTTGTGGTGTGAAAACTCATTTGTCCTCACCATTATACTTTCATTTGGAGTTTATCTTGAGTATCCAATGAGCCACCAACTGTGAAAATGATTAAATCTACAAAAATCTATCTAATGGATGGAATAAATTAGGTGTTTAAAACCTTAAGAAGGAGGGGGAAAAGCGACAAATGTTCCTGACCTCCATTCGTTCAAGGAAGGGGCGTCCTGCCCCCACCTGGCCAGCAGGGCTCCTGAGGGCAGTGCGGACCCTCTGGCTTTTGTGGGAGACGACGTGGTGCCAGGACATGGTGCCATTTGGCACGCACAGATGCCAGCCTCTGTGCCCATGGCTTTTCTTGGTGGCCCTTGTTTGGAGGACCTAGCAGCTCTGGGGGTCACAGATAGGAAACGGGTCCTGGCATTCGGCAGCTGACCCCTAAGACTCACCACTGCTCAGTGATTCTGACCCCTGAATTCATGCCCTGGTACGGCGCCCTGGACCCACGCCAAGCAGGGCGGGTGAACAGCGGAGCCAGAACACAACGGATGAAGGAAGGCCTGCGGCTGCCGAGGCCTGGTCCCAAGAGACGCCGTGGCTGCCTCTGGCTCTCTCTCGGATCACTTGCTCTGGGGTGAGCCTCTGTCACAAGGGGACACTGGAGCAGCCTCTGGAGCAAGGCCCACACAGAGATGAATGAAGGCCTCTAGTCTCTAGGTCAGAGGGCAGCGCTGGGTCACATGCCCACTGTACCCTCCTGAGAGACTCGAGCCGCTCAGGGCACAGGAGAGAGCGGGCGATGACTGCTGTTTCAAGCCACCAAGCTCTGGAGTCACCTGCCACACACAAGAGATGACACCCAAGGTCTCCATCTTACAGAGACAAGAAAGCCAGGTTTCCCACACAGCCAGCAGAGCGGAGCTGGGACCGGATGCCCTCCGTCCACTTTCTGCATCATGGTCACCCCATCCAACCCAGGCAGGGCCCACGGAGGGCCGGGGGACTTCTGAGGCTCACTCTTCTTCAATAGAATTAAAAGGACCATACCCAGGGGGGGACCAGCGTCAGCCCAGGGGCTGGCCAAGGCAGGAAGGTGACCTGCTGGAAGCCCCCCAGTCAGGCAGCTGTCACCGCTGCCCCGGCCTCTGCCCTGCCCCTTTGGTGGCCTGGAGCAGAGTCCTGCCTGGAGCCATGCTTGGGCTTCATCACCTCACGGACCCCAGCTGTCCCCCCACCCTCCAGACTTGGGCTCCTGTGTTGGCTTGCTGTGCACTGCTGTGTCCCCAGTGCTCCCAGGACAAGGCAGATGCTCAAGGACACCACACTGAACGATGGGGAGTCCAAGGCCAGGCGCACCACCCAGCCTCGAGCCCCTGCTCCCCGCGCCCCTGAGCTGCCGCCCTCGGGGCCCTGCCCACCATCTCCTGGTGACCCTGTGTGTGGCCACCACACTGGGTCTTGGACCAGCAACCATCAGAGCCAGAAGAACCCCGCCCTGGTGGAGCTGGCACTGGGGGGTGGGGGGCGGGCAGCAGCAAGCCCTGGACGAGGGCGAAGCAGGAGAGGATTTTAAAACTCGGCCACCAAGCCGGGCGCGGTGGCGCACGCCTGTAATCCCAGCACTTTGGGAGGCTGAGGCAGAAGGATCGCGAGTTCAAAGCCAGCCTCAGCAATGGCGAGGCACTTAGCAACTCAGTGAGACCCTGTCTCTAATAAAAAATACTAAAAAGGGCTGGGGATGTGACCCAGTGGTTGAGTGCTGCTGAGTTCAATCCCCAGTACCAAAAAAAAAAAAAAAAAAAACTCGGCCACCGATTCTTTGACGTGACTCCCGCAGAGACGGAGCCTGATCCTCTCCGACTTGATGAGCTGGCGCGGTCGCTGGACTCCGCTGAAGAGGGCGCAGAAGTGTCGCGACTTTCGCAGCAGGGCTGTGAAGCACATGCGACTTCCAGAATGTTCTCTCTAGACGTCCATTCCGGAACCCGGCCAGAGGCAGCCTGTGTGCGTGGAGGTCTCAGCCACTGCCAGCATTCCCTCCCCAGGGACATCACCCCACTGTGTCCTGTCCCTGAGTCCTGAGCATAAATGGGTGACGGCCACCCCAGAGTCCTGGTGTAATTCGAGGTGCTGCCCTGGGAACCAGCGGCGGGTGTGGGGGACTGAATGGCAGGATGGAGGGGCCTCGCTGGGACATGGTGGTCAGAGAGGAGGGCTTTCCTGCAGAGTGGCCTTCAGAGCACTGAGTGGGGAGGGCGAGCGGGAGCCTGGGTGCGCAGGAAAGCGCCCACGGAGCAGCAGGGACAGCGAGGCCTGACATGTTTGGGGTGACGGCTAGAGACAGACTAGAGGTGTGGGGCCTTGGGGCACTGTGGGGACCTGGGTGTGGACTCCATGGAGGAGCCGGAGCTGGAGACTTGGGTCACAGGACCTGTCAGGTGACAGGGGAGGGGCCACCCAGTCAGCCAGCAGCAGCAGGGTGACTTCATGGCCACCCGGTGAGCTTCCCGGCTCTGCCGAGGGGGGGACTGTGTGTGGGCAGGTGGGTGGAGAGAGGAGGTTCCACAGCAGGGCACCCCGCACCAGCTGTGGGTCTCCCTCCTTCCCTCTCCAAGGGGGGACCAGGACTTGAAGGAAACAGCCCCAGCGCCAACAGGGGCCACCTGAGGAGCGGGCAGTGAGTCCTGAGGTGGAAGGGCATTTCACCTTTGCCCCTCTGTCATCACCAGGGGCCAGCCATGACCACTACTGACTCAGGGTGGGGGAGAGGCATGTAGCTCTGCCCCCCTGGGGTCCCAGGGAGGGGGTGCCCTTTACTTCTGCCTCTGGCCCTCTTCCAAACATCAACCCTTGGCCTTGAGCAGCCTTCTGGCCACTCCAGCTGCCCCCCCTGCCCTGGGCAGAGGAGAGGCTGTGGCAGAGGGCCTTGCGGCACCTGAGGGGTGGCGGTGGCATGCAGGCTCCTAGTCACAGACCTGGTTCAAATCCCAGCTCAGCTGCACACTGGCTGTGTGACCTCAGTCATGTCAATGCCCCTCTCTGAGCCTCAGTTTTCTCTTGTGTAAAACGGGTCAGTGCTGCCGCAGACCTTGGAGCGGCTTCCTGGGGAGTGTAAAGGGCTGGCCTAGCTTGGTGCCTAGGCCCACGGGCAGGGTGGGTGTTGCTGGTGCCGATTTCACTGAAGCCACCACCACCTCTGAGCTCCTGGCCACGGAGCCCAGAACTCCCTCCGTGCCTCCTCTCCCTCAGGCCCCTGGAGCACGCACAGTGTCTTGGGCCTCCTTCCGTTTGCCAGCAGCTAGCTTCTGTGGCCCGCTGTGTGGCCCCGACGCAGCAGGTGCTCAGGTAGCGTCCTTTGAATGAGGCCTCCCAGGGGCTGCAGGGGCAGTGGCTACCCAGAGTCGGGCCTGGGGTGTGCAGGAACCACGGTGGCCCGGCTGTGAACCGGCCACGCCTGCCCCCACTGTCTCTCACCCTGATCCGTCTCTGTCCACCGAGGCCCCCATTAAAGGCTTGTCAGGAAATTTAAAAGGCTGGCTGGAAGTGCCCGGCGAATCGTCACCGCCATTAAGTTAATGTTATGGGCCTTTTACAGGTGCGTTAAATAGACGCGGTTATTAACGAGTATATTAAGCCAATTAAAACCGGCCCTTTGAGTGGGATTTAATGTTGCCACAGGGAGACGGGAGAGGGGCTCCGGCTGCAGTGCTGCCTTCTAGAAGCCGTGAGGGGGATGGGGTGGGGGTGGGACTCTGGTGTGGGGACCACAGTGGGGAGAAGCTAACGCTTGGCTGGACTCCAGGAGCAGGGGTTTGACACCAGCTCTGCCACTTGCTGTGGGTGATCTTGGGCATGGAGCCTCCAGTCCTCATCTGCAAGAAGGGACGCAGGGGTGGCCACGTCACAGGCTGCTGGAAGCAGACTGAGGCTCAGAGAGGGCAAGTCCCTGGCCCAGGGCCCCAGGGCTGGTGAGCAGCAGGTCTGGAACTGGGTCCGGCAGGCTCCAGAGCCACTCCTGGATGTGGCCGGGGGCTCCCGCTGCCTCACAGAGCTTGACCCTGGAGCAGTGATTCCCTGGGTGACCTTGGCGTTTTGGGTGTGGAGTGGAGCTGCCTGTCACTTTCCCACAGGAGGAGACAAGGACAGGTGTGCCTGTAGGTGTTAGACCTGTTGCCTCCTCCGCGAAGGCTCGCAAGGACGCAGTGGTGTTATCTGGGTTGAAATGGAGGGAGCGAGGGGTGTCTGAGCCTCTTCAGGACAGAGGGGTCCCTGGGCACAGGGCCTGGCCCCAGCCCCCAGGGAGGAGCAGCCCCACATCTGCATTCCCCTTCACTGTGACACTCCGCCCTTGGAGGTGGCAGCCTCCTGAATGCTCAATTAAGGTGACAGTAATTAGCTGGTGGCACCGGCAGAATCCCTAATGAGGTCGCCCAGGAGGGGGTGGGGAGGCTGCCTGGCCAGGGCAGCCACAGCTGTTCTCTGGCCTCCGCTGTGCGGGGCCTGGGCAGTGGCAGGGGTGGCTGTTCAGTCCGTGGGTGTCCCAGGGACCCCGGCCTGCCCCAGCCATCTGGCTGGGGTAGTGGTCTGAGGGTCGGACCTGGTTTGAATCCAGGTGCTCCAGTTACCAGAGGGGACCTCTGGGAAGCCGCCCCAGCCCTCTGTCCCCCAGGGGAAGGACAGAAGAACCAACGAGAGAATGCACATCAGGAGGCGTGGCATACAGAAGGCGCTCAGCAAGGCCGCTGCCTGCCTTCCCGCTCTTTCTGGGCTGGGACAGGCAGTGGAGCAGTGGCTGTCGCTGGGCACTGCACAGGGGTCCTCTCGTTCTCTGACCACGCGTGCACAGCCCCGGGCTCACGCACACCTGGAGCCGCACGTGCCCAGACACTCAGGGACACGCACTGCAGAGACGGGCAGGGGCGCCCAGGCACACGCTCATACCCACACCCATGCCTTCCTCACTCCAGCCGGAGCCCTGGGGGCCGAGGGGTCCTGTAGGGTAGCCTGGGGGTGCTCCCGTCCCTCCTTAGCCTGTCTCTCCGCCCTCGCCTGGCCTCTCGTCTTGGAGAGCCCTGGCTGTGGATTTCCTGGAGCCCCAGAACTGCTGCTTCCTGGGCCCCCTCCTCCTGGCCACATGTCACGCGGGTCTCCATCCACACCTGTGTCGGCCTGGCTCCTCTATCCGCCCCTGCCCCGCCCAGCCCAGCCTCGGGCTCCAGCCTCCCTCATCCGCGTCTCTCTGGGTCTGGTCCCTATGGTTGTCTTTCTGCAGCTACGCCTGTGGCTCTTTCTCTGGAGATGGTCCATGGTAAGTGTCGTCGACGCCCTCTCTTGATTTGTGGCTTCTCTTGAACTTCAATGTGGTCTGACGTAGCCTTTAGCTGTGCCTTCTCTCTCCTCTTGGAAGCACTTCCCTGGGGATGACACTCTCCCCCCTTGGTCTTCCACAGATGGCATGGTCTTGCTTTCTCTGTTAGAATGTTTGGCTAGGGTTTCTCTGTGTGTACGGTGTGAGGTAGGGCTCCACCGTCCCTCGTTCCCAATGGGCGACCAGTCATCTCAGCACTGGGTGTGGATTCCCCATGATCTGCAGGCCCCACCGACTCCTATTGAGCTCACTGTGGGTGTGGGTCCATTTCTGGGTGTTCTGCTCCGTCCCAACCTTCAGCATGGCAGTAAAGCCCAACCCCCAACCCCATGCTTTGTCAAAAGTGCCATTCTGGACTCTTGTTCTTTCCTTCTGAACTTCAAAGTGAGCTTTTCAAATCACACACACACACACACACACACACACACACACACACACAGAGTTAACATGTAGGATTAGAGGCCGGGCACAGTGGTGCACACCTGTCATCCCAGCAGCTCAGAAGGCTGAGGCAGGAGGATTGTGAGTTCAAAGCCAGCCTCAGCAACTTAGCAAGGCCCTAACTAAGTTAACAAGACCCTGTCTCTGAATGAAATATTAAAAAGGGCTGGGGATGTGGCTCAGTGATTAAGTGCCCCTGGGTTCAATCCCTGGTACCAAACAAACAAACAAACAAAAAGATGTAGGGATTAAATTGAATATTTTCTATCTTGGATCTCTGTCCCTGAACATGACATATATCTAAGTTTATTTAGGTCTTTTAAAAATATCATTGAATACACTTTTATTTTTCTGTACAAATGTCATTTACATCTTTTGTTGACTTATTACACTTTTAAATGTTATATCAATAACTTAGATGAAATGGATACATTCCTAGGCATAAACTACCAAAACTGACTTAAGAAATAGGAATTCAGAATAGATCTAATAGCAGGAGCGTGAATTAGAAATCAAAACACTATCCACACCATGCAAAGCTGGGGCCAGGATGGGTTCACTGGAGAATGCTATCAAGGATTTAAAGAAAAAAGTTCTTTGTAAACTATTCCCCAAAAGAGAAGAGGGAACACTTCTAAAGTAATCCTGTGAATCCAGTATTATTACCTTAATACCAAACCAGAAGACCTCTCTCCCACACAAAAAAACTACAGACCTCTATGCATTATGAATAGAGAGGGAAAAATCAACAACATGCCAGCAAGCCAGAACCAGTCACATAAAAAGAACTATACACCATGACCAAGTGGGACTTGTCCCAGGAATGTAAGGTTGATTCAACATCAAAAAATCAATTAATGTAACACTGTATCGACAGAAATAAAGGGCAGCTACCACACGATCATTTCAGTGGATGCAGAAATAGCATTTCCCCCCCACCCACATCCTTTCAAGTCAAAGACATCCAACACCCTGTGAGAAACCCCACGGCTGACTTCATACCTAAGGATAAAAGTCTGAATGCTCCTCCAAAATGAGGAAGAAGACAGAGATACCTGGTGCTTCCCATGCACCGAAGGAAGCTTCCATCACCAGGGCAATTAGACAAAAAGCAAGAAAAGACCTTCATACGAGAAAAGAAGTAGTAAAGCCCTCTCTATTCACGGGTGCAAAAAGCCATTAGAATACACAAGTTCTAAAAGGCTGCAGGACAAAAGATCAAGACACAAAAATAAATTGCATTTTCTACACACTCACATGGAACAATTAAAAAATGAAATTGAGAAAAACAATTCTGGGGGTGGGGATGTGACTCAGTAGCAGAGCTCTTGCTCAGTATGCACAAGGCCCTGGGTCTGATCCCCAGCACAAAAAGAAAGAAGAAGAAGAAGAGAACCAATTTCATTTACAACAGCATCAAAAATAATAAAATACTGAGGAATAAATTTCAATAAAAGGGCAAAACATTATCTGAAAACTTAAAGCCCTTACTGAAAGCAATCATTTAAATAAGTGGGAAGATGCCCTGTGTGCGTGAATGGGAAGCTTGGCGTTGGGATGGCCACCTCCCCAAATTCATCCACAGACCCAATGCAACCCCTCTTTGACTCTCACCTGGCCTCTTCGCAGAAACTGACAAACTGATCCTAAAATTCATGGGACCCAGACTAGCCCAAACAAATCTGAAGGACAAAGTTGGAGGAACCATGCTTTCTAACTTTAAAAACTGGCTACGCAGTTACAGTAATCAAGGCATAAAGATAGGGAGCGAGAACAATGGAACTGAGGATCCAGAAATAAATCATCACCCTCATGGTGATGTTTGCCAAGGTTTCCAAAAACCTCAAAGGGGGAAAAATCAGTCTCTTCAAGGAATGGTGTTGAGACAACTGTATTCACATATAAGAGCCATACACAAAAATTAACTCAAAATATATCAAAGACCTAAATGGAAGAGCTAAGACTAGAAAAACCCTTGGAAGAAAACACGGGGTTCATCTTCAGGACCTTGGATTATACAGACTTCTTAGATAAAACACTAAAAACCCAAGTGACAAGTGACTTCATCAAAATTAAAAATGTTTGTGCTTCAGAGGGTGCCATGAAGAAAATGAAGACGATAACTCCAGAATGGGAAAAAATATTTGTGAATCAGGCATTTGATATAGGACTTGTATCTAGAAAATGTGAAAAGCTTTTATAACTTAATAAGAAAGGTAATTGAATTAAAAATGGGCAACAAGTCAGGCGTGGTGGCCTACACCTGCAATCCCAGCAATTCAAGAGGCTGAGACAGGAGGATCACAAGTTCAAGGCCGGCCTCAGCAACTTTGCAAGACCCTGTTCTCAGAATAAAAAAGTTAAAAGGACTGGGGATGTGGCTCAGTGGTAAAGTGAGTGCCCCTTTTTAATACCCAGTATGAAAAAGATGTTCAACCTCCTTAGTCATGAGGGAAATGTGAATTCAAACCACACTGAGATACTACTTCACAACCACTAAGATGGCAAAAACCAAAAAGGCAGAGGATAACACATGTGGGTGAAGGTGTGGAGGAACTGGGATCCTCCTACGCTGGGAATGTAAAGGTGCAGCCATTCTGGAAAGGAGCTGGTGCCTGCTCAGAAAGTTAATTGTCACCATGTGAGCGGGCGATTCCACTCCTAGGTACATACGCAAGAGAAATGAAGACATACATCCATATGAAAACTTGTTCACAAATGCTTGCAGCATTATTCACAATAGCCAAAAAAGTTAAAAAACAAAACAAAAAATGTCCATCAATTGATAGATGGATAAATAAAACATGCCATATCTACATAATGGAATATTATTCAGCAATAAGAAGGAATGACATGCTGACACACATGTGGATGAACTTTGGAAATGATAAAGGAATTAGTCGTAGTGTCCGTCTATAGGAGGTGTTCAAAACAGACAATTTTGTAGAGACACAACCTAGTTCAGTGGTTGACCTGGGGCCGAGGGGGCTTGGGAGAAGTGGGGAGTGACTACTTATAGGTGTGGGGGTTCTTTTTAGGGGTGGCAAAAATGTTGCTGAATTTCAGAGTGGAGAGACTGCTCTACTCGGTGGCTATAACAGAAACTCCAACTCCAGCTTGCTACCAGTTTGTGTCAATAAAGTTTTATTGGAACACAGCCACACCCACGGTTCATTTATAGATGTCTATGACTGTTTCCTGCTGGACCTAAAGCTTTAATACATCCTAACAGAGACTAGATGCCCTGCAAGGCTGAAAGTATCTATGCTGCACAGAGAGTGTGCCGACCTCTGTTGTACAGTACGATCGTGTTTGTATGCTGTCTGAACTGGCTGAAGTCTCATTCTCTTGGGTTTCCTAGACAAATAGTTTTCTGATGCTTTTGTTTATTTATTTATTTTTTGGTACTGGGGATTGAACTCAACCACTGAGCCACATCCCCAGCCCTATTTTGTATTTTATTAGAGACAGGGTCTCACTGAGTTGCTTAGCGCCTCATCATTGCTGAGGCTGGCTTTGAACTGGTGATCCTCCTGCCTCAGCCTCCCGAGCTGCTGGGATGACAGGCGTGTGTCACCATGCCTGGCTGATCCTTCCATCTTTTAGTTCACTTTTCCTGTCTTGCTGTGCTGGCTGGGAGTCCTATGGTGTGGACGGGCAGTGACTTGGATCTCTGCCCAGGTGGACTGGTTAGTGGATGTGGCTCCACACTGACAGGTGAGGGAGGCTGTCTGCCCTCTCGGTGGGCTCAGAGCTTATTTTCTACTTGTGAGGTCACAGGTGGGGGTCCGGCCCTCCTCCTGCAGCGGGGCAGGGTGGGGTCCTCCAGCTGCACTTGGCAGCAGCTGCGTCACTGAATTTTCTGTACAGCCCACGATTTGTTCTGAATGTTATTGGAATTTTAAATCGCCCCCTTTCTTCCGTATTTTATGAGTGTAGCTGGACGCAGCGCCCTGCTGGAACCCAGGGCTCTGGTTCACTTGGGCAGTAGCAGCTCCAGCTGGGGGGCTGTGGGGGTCTGTAGGGCAGGGGCCAGGGGAGGTGGGAGCCGGGATGAACTCTTATCAGTGAGGATGAGAGAGATGGGTCAGGGAGCCCCACGTCCCCCTGTTGAGTACAGGTGTTGGGGCTGGGCTCCCACCCCTAGGGGATGGGGTGGACAGCGCGCTGGGGCTGGCTGTCCCGCGGGCTCCCTTCTCCCTTGCCTGTCCTCACATCATAGCGGAGGTAACTGAGGCCTAACCACTCACCTGCCCAAGACCATGCAGGTGCCCCATTCAGGCACAGCCAAGATGTGACCTTGAGACCTGTCAGTCTGCAAGCCTGTGCCCTGGGGGGTCGATGGCAGGAAGGCAGTGGTGCAAGCCCCAACCCCTCCCCACCGCCTACAGAGGAGGTTGGAGGGGCTGCGCCACTACCTGAGGCCCAGCAGAGGACGGTGGAAGCTCCCACCTGCCTCCTGGGGCAGCTGCCCCCCCAGCTCCCTTGGATGCGGAATAGACCAGTCCCTGGATCCCCCTCCACGGCCCCACGGTGCCTCTCTGGGGCTGTCTGCACATCCTGGACTTTCAGCAGTGAGTGACTCAAAGTTTGTATATTAACACCATGATGAGAAAGTCAAATATCAGCGGGGAAGGTCTGAAGCTGCAGAGAGAGATCATTTTCTGTCCCAGGGTGGACAGATCTCGTCTGGGACCCCAGGACTCTGGCCAGCTGGGAGGAGCTAAAGGCCTGAGGTCGGGGAGAGCAATGGACTTCCACTCTCTCAATTTTTTTTTTTCTTTTTCTCCAGGTCACTTTCTTTGGTCACCTGGAATAGGCCACAACTGCCTGCTTCCCAGGCTCCTGGACACACGGATGAGGCACCCTCAGCTCCCAGAGGTGTGACCTGCGGCCATGTCTGGTTCACACGCTCTGGGCATGCATGGAAGCTGGTCCTTGTTAGAGCTGATCCCTATTTTATAGGAAAAGGAGGACAGGGGTCTCAGAGTGCCTCCCCTCTCCAATGTTACTTTAGCCATTCTCATCACAGATGGGCAGAGCAGAATGGCTTCTTTGCTTCACCTGCATGACCCTCTGATGGCCTGACCCTCTGAAGGGGAACACAGGCCCCAGGAGGCTGACTGACTTGTCCAAGGCCTGGTAGACTTTTCTCCCTTGGTGGGACATGGCAGGGCCAGCCCTTCCTTCCTGTCTTGGTTCTGCCCAGGGCAAAAGGTCTCCATCACCCCAGGGTCATGCCCAGAAGAAAGGGGCAGGAGCCTCCTCTGCCCAGTGTCCAGGCACTGACCGGCAGCAGGGCACTGGATTCAATTTACGTCTCTCCCTTCCTCCCTCCCTCTTTCCTGTGCTTTTCAATTACAGGCAGAGTCTGTCTTTTCCAATCAGTGCAGAGATGCGAAAGGACCCGTGCACAGGGTGGTGACCCTTCACACTCTCTGGTTCCAGCCTGGGAGCAGAAGGGAAGGTCCAGCCCAAGTCACAAGGCCTGGCTCCTGCCTCCAGCTGCTGGCAGCAAAAGGCAAGGAGGGGAGGCCCTGACAGCTGGACGGCAGCAACCTGGAGGTGACATGCAATGACTCCTGGAGGCAGTCAGTTCCTCCTGGGAGAATTTTTTTGCACAGATATATGTGTACAAAGATGTTTAGAGTAGTGAGAGAAGCTGGGTGTGGTGCACAAGTGTAATCCCAGCAACCAGGGAGGCTAGGGCAGGAAGATTGTGAGTTTGAGGCCAGCCTCAGCAATTTGGTGAGAACCTGTCTCAAAATAAAATATAGAAAGGGCTGGGGATGTATTTCAGAGGTAGAGCACCCTGGATTTAATCTGAGAGACTAGAAAAAACCTCAGTGCTTATCAACAAAGGAATAGTTAAATGTCATTCTTTATGCAGTGAAACACAATGTAGCTGATAAGCCCCTAAACCAGCAAAGTGAATATGCTCCAAATGGTAGCACAGGTCAGGGGAGGCTGAAGGAAGAAGCAGCAGAAAGATCCTGCAGCTGTAGACTTCAAAAAAAGTCAGTAGTGCAGTTCCCAACAGTGCGGTGTACACTCTGAGATATGAAACCTAAACCCTTTATTTTGTAGCAGCAGGAGTAGGGGTACACTGGCTGGTGACAGACCCAATTGGTTTAGAACAAAGGAGGGGGCTGCATAAGAAATCACACAAAGAAGCCATATTTGTAGGAACCTATTTGTCTCTGAGGCAACTGGATGGAAATAAAGAATGAATGAGTTAAACATACAGTCCGAAGGAGAACTCCAGGGCATGGCTCTGGCCTTTCTTCAACCTGAACCTCCTGCAAATAGTTGGGCTGGGAAAAAACTCACTTCCTCCAAAGGAAAAGTAATTAATATTGAACAAGCATAGGACCTAATCAAAATATATTTAAAAATGAAGGTAAGGCAAGCATAAAGAAATTCATGATTGGCACAAAACACTTCCCATCAGAAGAGTGTAACCATAGAAAAGATGAGGGTTATAGCCAACATTTCATCATGAAGGAAAATAAAACACTAAGCATTTTTTTTTCTATAAAGCAAAAACACAAAGCAGACATACAAGAGTAACAGGAAAAAAACCTGATCATCAAAAAAAAAAAAAAAAAAAAAAAAGAAGGTGCTGAAAACACAGGGAAAAAAATGAGTTAAAATGAAAAGGAAATGAGGAGATAGGCTTACTCAGAAGGGGGCACATGGGGAAGACAAGTGAAAGACAGCTAGTATATGCCTAACCTGAGGGCACAGTACCATGCTCCAGAGAAAACAGACATCAGATAGATTAACCCCGAGAGGTATTCTAGTAGAGTAACTGGCCATGAAAGGTACAGAAAGATCAAAATCAAGTGAAAGGGGCTGGGGTTGTGGCTCAGCAGTAGAGCCCTCGCCTAGCACGTGTGCAGCCCGGGTTCAATCCTCAGCACCACATAAAATAAATAAATAAAATAAAGGTAATGTATCCAACTACAATTTAAAAATAAATATTAAAAAAAAAATCAAAGCCGGGCGTGGTGGCGCACGCCTGTAATCCTAGCACTTGGGAGGCTGATGCAGGAGGATCGCGAGTTCAAAGCCAGCCTCAGCAATGGCGAGGCACTTAGCAACTCAGTGAGACCCTGTCTCTAATAAAATACAAAAAAAGGGCTGGGGATGTGGCCCAGTGGTCAAGTGCCCCTGAGTTCAAGTCCCCGGTACCAAAAAAAAAAAAAAAAAAAAAAAAAAAAAAAAAAAATCAAGTTAGGGGCTGGGGTTGTGGCTCAGCGGTAGAGCACTCACCTAGCACGTGCGAGGCCCGGGTTCGATCCTCAGCACCACGTAAAAATAAATGCATTGTGTACAACTAAAAGCAAATAAATAAATATTTTTAAAAATCAAGTTAAAGGAGGAAAAATCAGCTTCAACTTCTCCATTGCAACATGTGACATCAGAAGACAATAGAATGAGGAATACAAAATCCTCAAGGAAACAAAGTGACCCACACAAACAACTTTCTTTTTTTTTTTGGTACCAGGGATTGAACTCAGGGGCACTCAACCACTCGGTCACATCCCCAGCCCTTTTTTGTATTTTATTAGAGACAGGGTCTCACTAAGTTGCTAAATGCCTCGCCATTGCTGAGGCTGGCTTTGAACTTGCGATCCTCCTGCCTCAGCCTCCCAAAGTGCTGGGATTACAGGCGTGCACCACCGCGCCCGTAACAACTTCTTTTTACCTGTTCAAGTAGAAAGACGGTAAACAGAACATTCCAAATGTGCGGGAGTGTTCACACCAGGTCCAACTTCAGCTACACACTGAGGACCCATTTGGGACGACAGGATGTAACATGGAGCAGCAGCAAGGACTGAGCTTATTTATCAAGGAAACTGAGATTGAGGCGGATGTGGGGAGGTGGGAGTGCAGCCAAATGCTCACTTTCTAAGCCCCGAGAATAATACAGTAATGGCATCACCGACAGTCAAAAGGAAAGGACGGGGAAAGAGGCAATGGTAAGGTATCTTTAGTAGAAGGGATCACAAGGTATGTTTTAGCGCTGATGTCAGGTTTAAAAATACAAAGTCAATTCCAAAAAACACTGAGAGGAAAATAGGAGACGTTAATTCATCATTTTGTTTGTCCCTCAGGGAAAGTTATTTAAAATCACGCTACCGGGGGCTGGGGTTGTGGCTCAGAGGTAGAGCACTCGCCTAACATGCGTGAGGCACTGGGTTCCATCCTCAGCACCACATAAAAATAAAATAGAGATATTGTGCCCACCTATAACTGAAAAATAATAAAAATATTTAAGAAAAATAAATAAAATAAAGTCACACTACCAGAACAAAAGCACCAACCTGCCCTATGGCTACGAGGTACACAAAACCAAGCAGAGAACACAGATCACTTCTAAACTCAAAAGTATACAATGATTTATTTTTAGACCAGACATCTGTCGTATCAATAAATGTGAATGAGCTAAACTCTCCTATTAAAAGGGGGAAAAGGTATTTAGGTTGGATCACAATCCAACTCTATAGTGCATAAGTCACACTTAATTCAGAAAGGCTGAGATAAAAGGATTGGCAATGGTTTCAAGAAAAATGTAATCAAAAAGCAGAGGTTACCATTTTTTTCTGCCTTCAGTACCAGGGATGGAACCCAGAGGTGCTCCACCACTGAGCTACATCCCCAGCCCTTTTCATTTTTTTATTTTGAGGCAGGGTCTCACCAAGTTGCCAATCCTGGCCCCAAACTTACAATTCTCCTGTCTCAGCCTCCTGAGTAGCTGGGGTTACAGGCCTACAGCACCATACCTGGCAAAGTTATCATTTTAATGGATAACATTGAATCCAGAGCCAAAAGTATTAAATACAAAATGGATTGAAGGCACTAATAGTAAAGCATTATTAGTAACAGTATATCATCACTCATAAGACCAAAGCTGCGGGTGATAGAAGAAGAACTAGACTGGAACACATTAGCAGAAGGTGTCCGATTCCTTCTTCATCCATGATGGGTAAGATACCGAAGACCTAATTAGCAGAATAACTGGGGTAGATATAATCGGTAGATACCAAACTCTGGATCCTGAAAACAGGGCCACATCTTCTTTTAAGTCCCCATTTAAAAAAAAAAAATCCATGAGATACATAAAAAGTACTGTAGATTATATCACACAGAAAACTTCAATAACAGTTCCAAAGCAGCAGAAATAGATGAGATTCTGTGTTCATAATGTAAAATAAAATAAAATGCTAGAAATTAGAAACATTAAAAAGCACCTCCTTCCTACAAAGATGTGTGGGGCTCAAATGAGTTTTACAGAAGCAAAACCAAAATGTTGAAGTATCTAGAAAATGGTGAAATTGAAAATGCTACCTATGAGAAACTACAGGACATAGATAAAGTGCTCAGAGATAGCCTTAATTTTTCCTGTTTTTTTCTGTTGATAGGCATAAAGATTTAAGTAACTTAAGAAATTTTAAAAACACCTAGAAAACATATGGAGAGTTTTAAAAAATATATTTATTTTTTAGTTGTAGTTGGACACAATACCTTAATTTTATTTATTTATTTTTACATGGTGCTGAGGTTCGAACCCAAGGCCTCACACGTGCTAGGCGAGCACTCTACAGCTGAGTCACAACCCCAGCCCAGAAGTAAAGTTTTTTTTTGTTTGTTTGTTTTTGGTACTGGGGATTGAACTCAGGGGCACTCGACCACTGGGCCACATCCCCAGCCCTTTTTTGTATTTTATTTAGAGACAGGGTCTCACTGAGTTGCTAAGTGCCTCACCATTGCTGAGGCTGGCTTTGAACTCGCGATCCTCCTGTCTCAGCCTCCCAAAGTGCTGGGATTACAGGCGTGCGCCACCGCGCCCGGCTAGAAGGAAAGTTTTAATAAAGGTGAAAGTATAAATTTATGAATTAGAAACCAGGAAAAGATAATTACTTTAAAAAAAATCCTGATGATAGATATTTGGGGGAAGGGACATGGATAAGATCATTAGCTAACTAACCCAATCAAGAAAAATAGGGGAAAAAACCCACAAAATACACAATAAAGAAATTAAGATGGGGCTGGGGATGTAGCCCAGTGATAAAGGGCTTGCCTAGCATGCATAAGGCCCTCAGTTTGATGCCCAGTCCTGAAAATAAGAAAGAGAGAAGGGTAAAATCACCACTTAAAAGAATTGAAAAAGCTGGGCGCGGTGGCGCACGCCTGTAATCCCAGCACTTTGGGAGGCTGAGGCAGGAGGATCGCGAGTTCAAAGCCAGCCTCAGCAATGGCGAGGCACTTAGTAACTCAGTGAGACCCTGTCTCTAATAAAATACAAAAAAGGGCTGGGGATGTGGCCCAGTGGTCGAGTGCCTCTGAGTTCAATCCCCGGTACCAAAAAAAAAAAAAAAAAAAAGAATTGAAAGAGCCGGGCGCGGTGGCGCACGCCTGTAATCCCAGCACTTTGGGAGGCTGAGGCAGGAGGATCGCGAGTTCAAAGCCAGCCTCAGCAATGGTGAGGCACTTAGCAACTCAGTGAGACCCTGTCTCTAATAATATACAAAAAAGGGCTGGGGATGTGACCCAGTGATCGAGTGCCCCTGAGTTCAATCCCTGGTACCACAAAAAAAAAAAAAAAAAAATTGAAAAAAAATTACTTTATATAGTCTTATGCAAACAAATTTGAAAACCTGAGTGGGGAATGGTGGTGCACGCCTGTAATCCCAGCTACTGGGGAGGCTGAGGCAGGAGGATTACAAGTCCCAAACCAGCCCGGGCAACTTAGTGAGACCCTGTCTCAAAATAAAAAGGGCTGGGGATGTAGTTTAGTAGCAGCATGTGCAAGGGCCTGGGTTCAATCCCTAGGACTACAAAAAGAGGTTCAATCCCTAGGACTACAAGAAGACATACATGCAAACATACATACATACCCTGAATAAAATGGATAGTTTTAAAGACAAACATAATTTACCAAATTCATTCAAGAGGCAGTAGGACAACTAAAACTAACCAATTACTGAAGAATAAATAGAAGACATCATCAAAGAGCTATCAACCCACCCCAAATAAATGCACTGCTCCAGACAGTTTCATGGGGGACCAACCAACCTTTAAAGAACAGATCATTTCATGTCTATTCAAATTGTCCCAAAGCACGGGGAAAGGGGAAGGCTGCAGATAGCAAAACCCAACAACAAATCATTTCAGAAAAAGAACAATCTCTCTGATGAAACTGAGGCAAAAAAAATCTGTGTAAAATAACAAATCCAACCCAGTAAGTATATTATTAAAAAAAATTTGTCCCATGGCCAAGTGGAGTTCAACCAGGAATACAAGGATGGTTCAATATGAAAAACTTTAGTAGTGTTATTCGTATTAATAGATCGAAGAAAAGAAGCCATATGTTCATTTTCATAAAATGAAAAATCATTTGGCAAAGTTCAACATATGTTTTTTATTTTAATACACCTTAAGAAAACAGGACTAGATGAAGACTTATTTCATCCAATAAAACACCTGCCCAAAGCCACACTTCCTCAATGGAGACATCTAGAAGCTACAAAGCAAGAATGTCTATTACCACCATTATTTTCATTGTTCCAGAGGTAGTAGCCAACTCTATTAAATAAAACAAAGAAATTAAGAGACAGAACAAAGTAGGAGGTAAAATTATCTTTGCAATGATAACCCAAAAACCGAAGAGACTAAACTGAAAAACCATTATAAACAATAAAAGAATTCAGTAAAGTGGCAGAAGTTAATATCCTTCGTAGAAACAACCTCCACTTTTGGAAGAAGAAAATGAATCAAAAAAGCTAAACCTATGCAGAAGTAAACGTAACCAAAAAATGTGCAAGATCTAAATGAGGCAAACATTAAAGTCCCTGAGGGACACAAAAGGAATTCCAAATAAACCGAAAGGCGTAGCACATTCTTGGAGGGAAAGATGGCATTATAAAATGGACATTTTTTCCCAGATTCATCTGTAAGCATAATGCAATACCAGTAAAAAACACAAACAGGGGGGCTGGGGTTGTGGCTCAGCGGCAGAGCGCTCGCCTCGCACGTGCGCGGCCCAGGTTCGATCCTCAGCACCACGTAAACATAAATGCATTGCATTGTGTACAACTAAAGTAAATAAATAAATATTTAAAAAAAAAAACACAAACAGGATTTTTGTTTTTTCTTTGGAAGTGGATTCCATAGTTCAGCTGGGAAAATAAATACAGCAGGAGATTTGGAGGTGGGGATGACAAGGAGCAACCAGCCCCACCACATATTAAAATGTATTATATACCACTACAACCTGGGTGAGTCTTAAAAACATCACCCTAAGTGATCTTAAAAACATCACCCTGAGTGATCTTAAAAACATCATCCTAAGTGAAAGAAGCCAGGAGCAAGAAAGATCACATACAATCTGAGTTCACGCTTAGGGAAGTTCAGAATTGGGAAATCTGTAGAGGAAGAAGGGGCAGGTGGGGGACAAGGGGGTAGCTGTTGATGGACATGGAGTTTCCTCTTGTGAAATAGTGGTGATGGGTGCGCCATTTGGTGCATACTAAAAACCACTGAGTTGTAACATTTCAGATGAGTGAATGGTATGTGAATCATATCTTAATAAAGCTGCTCAATTTTTCAAATGCATTATAACACCACAATGATTAAAGCAGCATTGCATTGATATTTAATCCACTGGAATCCATACTGCACACTTCATACCAGATAAATTACAAAACAGAGACCAGGTATTTTTAAAAATACCATAAAAATAGACGAAGCCTTTCGAAATATATAGATCATATATTAAAAAAAAAAAAACAAAAAAAACATAAGAGAGGTGGTCACGGTGGCACACATTTGTAATCCCAGCAGCTCGGGAGGCTGAGGCAGGAGGATGGAGAGTTCAAAGCCAGCTTCAGCAACAGCGAGATGCTAAGCAACTCAGTGAGACCCTGTCTGTACATAAAATACCAAATAGGGCTGGGGATGTGGCTCAGTGGTTAAGTGCCCTGAGTTTGATCCCCAGTACAAAGGAAAAACACACACACACACACACCCATAAGAGAACTAGAAGAAAACTTGAGAGAATTTTTCCTTTTTTTTTTTAAATAATAATCTCAAGTTGGGCATGGTGGTGTGCACCTGTAGTCCCAGATACTTGGGAGGCTGAGGTGGGGGGGATCACTTAAGCCTACAAGTTTGAGCCCTCCTCTCAAATAATAATAATTATTATTACTATTATTATATAATTATAAAAATAATTAGTGTTACTATTTTAGCTGGAGGACTTGGTAAATTTGATGCAAAAATCCAGAAGCCATAAAAGGAAATACTGACAAATCTCACTTCTCCAAGAATATTCAGAACAAAAGACAAATGACAAGACAGAGTTCTAATTTCATCATATACAAAGAGCTCCTACAAATCAATAGGGAAGGACAAGACAATCACCCAGTCGAAAACATAAGACCAAGGAGATAAGTGTCTGTGGGAATGACGTCTAAAGATGTCAGACCACATCTGCCAAAATCACAAATGCACACACCTCCACCCCAGTATGTGCAGTGTATTCACAGCCTGTGACACACGGGTTTTACTGCCACATTCCTTAAAATGGCAATGGGGTAGGCACGTCTGAATAGAGGACTGGCCAAATAAATCATGGTTCATCCTTGCCAGGGAGAACTATCCAGCAGAAGAATGGGGAAGCCCTTTAGGAGCTGACACAAAGGACATACTTCAAAGTAAAGAAGTGGGGTGCAGGGCTGGGGTTGTGGCTCAGTCAGTGGTGGAGCACTAGCCTTGCATGTATGAGGCGCTGTGTTTGATCCTCAGCACCACATAAAACAAATAAAGGTCCTCTGTTTCCCTACAACTGAAAAAAAAAAGTATTAAAAAAAAAGAAGTGGGGGGTGCAAGATGACGTGTGAAACATTCACACTCAGGCACACACATCTGCTGGGAGCACACGCAGGAAGCTGACGACACCGGCCACCTCCGGCAGAGGGAAGCTTTCGTCTGTATATATCCCCCTTCCTTCCTTCCTTGTGAATATTGGGCAAGAACACTACCTTTTTTTTTTTTTTTTTTTTTTTTTTTTGTGGTACCAGGGATTGAACTCAGGGGCACTTGTCCACTGGGTCACATCCCCAGCCCTTTTTTGTATTTTATTTAGAGACAGGGTCTCACTGAGTTGTTAAGTGCCTCGCCACTGCTGAGGCTGGCTTTGAACTCGCGATCCTCCTGCCTCAGCCTCCCAAAGTGCTGGGATTACAGGCGCGAGCCACCGCGCCCGGCTAACACTACCTTTTTTAAAGATGAACAAATACAAGAAAAAAAGTAAAAGCGTAATGATACGTGGCAACCGATTCTAGCTCCAGGAGAGAACAGTAGGGAGCCGTGGGGACTGTGGCTCGCTGGGGATGAATGGCGCCTTGAAAGAGGCGACAGTTGAGCTATATAATCCTCTGATGTTTTTCAGGAAACACTAGAAATCCAGATCTTTATGCAAATCTCCCTGTTTTGAACTGTTTCCAGTTACTTCAAAAATTTAAAAAAAAAAAAAAAAAAAAAACCTGTGGTGGCTAAAAATTGTCAGAGTTTAGTAACCTGGTGCTCAACGGTCAAGGAGGACAGACCTCCAAAGGTCACCAAGTCAACTCCCTAATTTGATACATTGAGAAGTCAAGACTAAGGGGAAGGACATGCTCAGGACCCCATGGCCAATGAGAGAGGCCCTGCGTGGGCTCCTGTCCAGGATGATTTTCACTTCGATGCTGTGCTACCTTCTGTTAAAGCAGGAAAAGGAGAGAGAGCCAGACAGACATGCTGGGGGGTGGGGGTCCCAGAGCAAGGGTTGGGCCTCAGTGCAAGTAGGGGGAAGAGAGGCTGCAGGGGAGGAGATTAGGCCATGCCCAGTGGGAGTTGGCCAGACGAGGGAGTGGTGTCACTGTGGGGAGGGAGTCCCCTGGCAGGGGCCTCAGAGCATGGTCAAAGGCTTAGAGGCCTCAGAGAACACAGAGGTTTTAAGATGGGGTTGGGTAGATGGGCGTGGTGGTGCACGCCTGTAATCCCTGCAGCTCGGGAGGCTGAGGCAGGAGGATCATGAGTTCAAAGCCAACCTCAGCAACAGCAAGGCGCTAAGCTACCCAGCAAGACCCTGTCTCTAAGTGAAATACAAATAGGGCTGGGGATGTGGCTCACTGGCCAAGTGCCCCTGAGTTCAATCCCCAAAAAGATGGGGTTGGCTGGCATCAGGGGGGCAAATGACATTCCTAGGCCAGGACCTGCCTCGTGGATTCCTGAAGGACAGGAAGCAAGCCCCGGCAGACTCAGCAGGCAGAGCAGGGGGCCCGGAGGCCGGGAGGGACACTCACACTTGCGCAGCTCCAGGCTCCTGCTTGGGCAGGCCAGGTGTTGGCCGGGAGGGTTCTGGGTCCTCTGCAGACAGGCCAGCATGGCTGAGCCGGGGTCCCCGGGGGTGCACTCTGCAGCAGGGTCCCTGTGGGGAGGGAGATGAGGTGCTTGTCATTCGAGGACTACCCCATGCCCACCTCCATCACCCTCCCAGCACCCTGCAACACCGTGGAGACGGAGAGCAGACGTCCCTTCCCCGTCACTCAGCGGGCGAGGAGGCCCAGGCCCAGGCACCCAGAAGCTCACCTGTGACCTCACAGGCCGAGAGGAAGCACCCAGGCCTCCTGAGGGTGGCCTCCCACCAGGACGAGGCGGATGTGCCTCTGCAGGCCCCCTCCCCTAGAGAGCTGCCCTGACGGCCCCAGAGACAGGGGCAGACCCTCACCCTGTGCGTCCCCAGGCAGGCTGTCCTGGCTGGCGGTGGACTCCAGCTGCGTGTGACCCTGCGTGAGCACGGCAGCCTCTGCTCACCAGGGGAGGGGCACTCCCTCCTCCTGGTCACCTCTGGGATCTGCGCAGGGCTGCCCAGGAAACGCCAGCGGTCTCTCACCGTCCCACCTGGCTCAAGTGCTGGGCTGGCCTCTGCAGGGGCGTTCTCCCAGCGCCACTGGAGTGGTGCTCTCGGGGTGCTGGAGGCTTGGGGGGATTGGCGGCTCTGCAGGCCCCCAAGGCTGCTCTGAGTGGAACCTCTGTCACAATCTGCCAGAACGCCTCGCCCCAACGGGAAGGGAAGGGTCACCCACAGCAGCCCCGCTCTGCCAGGCAGTCTTCCCCGGAGGGGGCAGCTCAGATGTGGCGCAGGACACTTCAGGCTGAGGCACACTCCCAAGAGCCCGGAGCCCCTGAGGAGCTGGGTCTGGGCAGGCCTCCTCGGAGGCCACAGGAGAGGTGCGTGTTTTCCCGCCAGGCCCTTCCGACCTCGCTCCCTGTGCTGGAGAAGGCAGGTCCAGCTCAACCTGGGACACCCCGAGGGCCACCCAGGCAGGCAATCCCCTCCCAGTCTAGGTCCCAAGCAGCCGGGCTGGGTCACCTCCACCCTTGCAGGATGGTTTGAAAGGAGAAGGAAGGGAGGGAGGGTGAGCGTGGAAGGGAAGAAAGGGAAGTTATTTAATACTAAACAGGTGTCTGCAGCCCTAAATTCTGCCGCTTTCTTCTAATAATGAAGTATTCATGAGGAAAAGCCTTTTTTTTCGCTACTTTCTTAAGATACTAATTTCACAACAAGCTCCTTGTTACCGTGCAATTATTCCAATCTTGTATTTCCCCGAGACGGTGGCAGCCTCCCGTCTGTCCTGGCCTCTTGGTAAATGAAAGACAATCACGTAACCACCTTTCATTATGTTCTATTTTACTTTCAGCAAAGGTACCCTGAAAGAAATGATTTCCTCTGAAAGGGACTTTTATTCAGTTTCAAAACCAATTTTCTCCTATTACTGTCTCCAAAAAAAAAAAAAAGAGAGAGAGACAGAGAGTGGGGGTGGCTGTTGGGGACGGGGGCCCTCCCCCCTCCCCCGATCGCCAGCCTTAACGCCACGGCGAGTCACTAAAAGCCGCAGTATCCACTTCCCGGCTTTGATTTCTGGTAATTTTAAAATATGCCATTACAATCAGGCAGAAATCGCAGTTGAAAAAGGGAGTGAAGTGGGCTTATTGCGGGATGAAAGTCCTTAACTGTGGCACGCAGCGCAGCTCCTCTGGGACCCAGGACGTGAGCAGGTGGCGGGAGCAGGCCCGGCTTGGGCCACTGCCACCATGTCCCTGGACACAGGCCTTGAGGCCACAGCCAGACACACATGAACACTCTCCCCACCCACGACGAGCTGGGCTCCCGCGCACTGGGGCACTGGGCCGTGCTCTTGGACACACGAGGTAGCCCCGCAGGAGAAGGTAGCCCTGCAGCTCCCGCCCGGCCCCTCCCACGCACCTGCAGGAGGTCCACAGGGAGGCGGCCGGCGCACACTGAAGGTAAGGGGCTGCGGCAACCCACAGCCCCCTGAAGCCTCTCGCCCCACCTCCGGCTCCTGACTCAGGCTCTGGGGACAGCGGGCAGAGCCGGGGAAAGCCAGCCTGCACTCGCCCTCTCCACAAATGGGCCATCCAGACCAGAGAGGGGCAACGCCCAGCCCAGGGCACCCAGCGCAGCGGCCAGCGAGCCTGCCCTTCACCACGAGGCTCTGCTGCTGCCCACGGTGGGCAGTGCTGGGGTTGTGGCTCAGCGGTGGAGCGCTCACCTGGCATGTGCACGGCCCGGGTTCGATCCTCAGCACCACCAAGTAAAAACAAAGGCATTGTGCACAACTAAATCAAATGAAGAAGAAGAAGAAGAAGAAGAAGAAGAAGAAGAAGAAGAAGAAGAAAGAAGAAGTCACTCCATGGTCCCTCTGGTCCCTCAGGGTCATTTTCGTTCTACCTCCAGCCTTTCTCCAGGTGCCAGAAACTCAGTCCCTCTCCAGCCCCGGTCCCAGTTCTGCAGGGGCCACACCCCAACGTGCTCCAGGCTGCCTCCTCCGTTGGGTCCCACTGCCGCTCTTCCAGGGCTCTGGCTCTTGGGACACTCTAACGGAGGCTGCCCAGGCAGTGCAGGGACCCAATAGGGACCATGCCACTGAGCTCTGGGGGCCAGAGAGGATTTCTGGGAGGAGTTGGTGTTCAAGGTAAGGTCTCAGCTCAGCCTTTCCAGGGAAGTCCCAACGGGACATTGGTGGACTGTCACCCCTGTTCCCATATCATCCTTGACACCTACAAACCAGAACCTTCCCCGGGGTCTTAAAGCTCCTCTCTGGCCTCAGAACACAGCCTGACCATCTCAGCTTGGCACTCAAGGCCCCACGGCGTGCCCACCTGTCTCCCTGGCCTCCTGCTAGCCACCCCACGCCTCCAGACCTTCACTCACTGCCATCCAGATCCATCTGAACTCAGACCTGCCCCTCGGGTCCTGGCTCAGCTCCCCCCCTGCTGAGTCCTCCCCCCACAGCCCTGATCACACCCCCGTGTAATGGCCAATTTTCACATCTGTTTCTGGCTACTGGACTGTGAATTTCTACTGCAAGGGCTGTGTGTGTCTTATTTGTTTTTCTCTCCCCAGTGCCTGGCAAAGAGTAATCATTTAATAAATAGGTGTCGACTGAATGGCTCCATCAATGAATTGAGTATTTGCAGATGAAGTAACTGAGGCCCAGAGAAGCCAAGTCTCCTGTACAAGGTCACACAGCAAGCCAGGGACAGGACTGGGTGGGCACTTAAAGCACTCATGATCTTTCTGACCCACCCTGCCCCCTGGCTGCCTGGCACCATCCCAACTGCGGAAAGCCAGTCCCCCAGAGTCCCCACGTGGATTCATTACTCCCCCAGCTTTGCCAGGGACCATCCAGAAAGCTGCTCATTTTGAGATCCTATCTGCAAATCAGACTGTTTATAAGCTCAAGGTCTTTTATGGCTTTAATAATAAAAAGGGGGGTGAGAGGGAGGGAGAAAAATGTCGCAAGCCTCAATGATTAGAATGTTTTGGCACCATCCCTGACACGGGGGCTGATAAGACGCCTTATCTCGGAGACACCCGAGGAAAAGTTCCCCTCCACCAGATAACGCCCCCAGCTGTCGATATGCCCTTTCATAGCTGAGGATTTAGATAAAGGAAATGTGACAGGGGAGGGGAAAGAAAGGAAGGAACTTTCCAAGTCCAGGGAGGAATTGAGACTGCCGCCTGCCTTGGCAGACAATGCGCAGGAGAGGGCTGTCTGCAGGCCGTCTTTATTTTTATTAAAGAACAGGGAATTGGGGCCTTTGGCCCTGCCTGCCTTTTGTCATCTCTCCCTGCCTGTCTGGCTGCAGGGGGTGTCTGGGAGTCCCCAAGCCAGTGGGAGGGAGAAGTTGGAAACAGCAAAGTGCACCTTGGCACTAACAGGAGCAGTGAGCGTTTCCCCAGTGTGCCTCTGGGCCACGCCCCGCGTGCACTGGGGCCCTCATCTGGCTGCACCCCATAGCAGGCTGGGGGGAGCTATTTTTAGCCCCATTTCACAGATGAGGAAATGGGCCCAGACAGGGGAAGCAATCTGTACAAGGTCACACAACTCTGAGGTGGCGAGTCACACCCTGACCCTCAGCCCATGGTAGGGCAAGGCCATCATGGCGGGCCCGGCTCCGGTGCTAGGCAGGGAAGAAGAGGCCTGCTCCTGCCAGGCTGGAATCTGCTTTGTTTCCATTCTAGGAGGGGCTGGACTCACTGAGGGAGATGAGAAAGGAGGGCAGAGTGCCCCAGAAGGGGATTCACTCTGCGCACACTCTGCAGAGCACGGCGGGAGCGGCCCTGGGCACAGCTATCCTGAGAGGAAGCCAGGCGCAGTGGCACATGCCCGCTGGTAATCTCAGTGATTCAGGAGCCTCAGGCAGGAGGGTCACAAGTTCGAGGTCAGCTGGGGCAACTTCGTGAGACCCTGTCTCAAAATAAAATGAAAGGACTGGGGATGTAGCTCATGGTAGAGTGCCCCTGGATTCAATCCCCAGCATCTCCCTACCCCCCAAAAAAACAACGCTGAGATGAGCAAAGCCCAGCCATGCCTCTTCCACACCCACGCATGAGCTCACTCGTCCCTCCATTCAGGTGGCAGACACTTGCCAAGCATCTCTGGGGGCCAAGCTCGTGCCACGTATGGTGGAAGCTGCTAAGAATGTCCTGCCGGAAGGCCACACAGCAACATCCCACCAGAACTGACCCTCCAAGGCTAAATCCAGCTCCAGGTAAAAAGGGACATTCTCTCCCTGCCTCTCCCTCAGCCCCCAGCATCTTCCTGGAGGCACAGGCAGGTGGGACTTGCCCTGAGGCTCCCAGATCAGCAATGGGTCTCCCAGCCAGGCTGGGCTGTCCTTAGAGCGGACAGCAGGACAAGGCTGGGGCCTTCACTTTCAGCCCTTGTGGTCCCCCTTGTCCCTGGAGCAGCCAGGCTCCACTCAAGGCCAAAGACAGGCTGTGACTCGGAGAGGAAGGTCGTACCAGGCCCCTCCTGGTGTCCCACAGGACTAGGAGTCCAGAGAGGACAGTCAGCCCCAGAGGTCCTGTGTAACCAGCTGGCTGAGTGACCCTGAGGAAACCACAGTATCTGAGTCTCTGCCTTCCTAACTGACCCTGGGTGGGAAGTGAGCCAGCCACCACGTGAGGACCGCCCAGCTCACACCACGAGAGGATGTCACCATTTGGCTTTCAGACATGACCCACAGCACCGGCGTACAATCAGGATTTTAGATGCAGTCCCTTTCTTCCTTCCTTTTTTATTTTTGATGGTACTGGAGATTGAACCCAGGGGTACTCTACCACTGAGCCCCATCCCCAGCCCTTTTTACTTTGTGAGACAGGGTCTTACTAAGTTGTCCAGACTGGTCTCAAACTTGGGATCCTCCTGCTGTAGCCTCCCAAGTCACTGGGGTTACAGACGTGGGTTACCACATGTGGCTATAGTCTCTACCCTTGAGAGACTTAGAATCTTAAGTGAAGACAGGATAGGAAGCCGGGAAAACCCAGAGGTTCATCAGTGGCCAGTGAGGACCCCAAGTTCCCCAAAAGGTGGTGAAAGAGAAATCTGGTTCTGGCCCGAGGGCCTCATAGCCTGCACGGGGAAGGGCAGGACCTCCACCCCACCTCCATGCCTTGGCTGTCACTCTAGTCTCCTTCTCTTCATGCTGTCCTGGCCACACAACTGACCTCAAATTCAGGGAAGATCCTGACATGGTGTGGGGAGGCCAGGCCTGGGAAGGAGAACAAATGCAGGGTCTGGGTCAGCCCTGGCCGTAGGACCCTGAGTGGGTCACGTCTCTGGTGGGTTCCCTACACCATGAGCTGAACCAGCACAAACCCTCAGAAAGCACAGCCTCCCTGAACAGCCAACGTCCAGAAACCAGCCTTCCCATGCCAAGGAAGAAAGGGTGCATGATCCTTACTCAAAAATGTCATGGGGCCGGGCGCGGTGGCGCACGCCTGTCATCCCAGTGGCTCAGGAGGCTGAGGCAGGAGGATCGCGAGTTCAAAGCCAGCCTCAGCAAAAGTAAGGCGCTAAACAACTCAGTGGGACCCTGTCTCTAAATAAAATACAAAATAGGGCTGGGGATGTGGCCCAGTGGTCGAGTGTCCCTGAGTTCAATCCCCAGTATAAAAAAGAAAAGTCATTGGGAAACGGGGTACACAGTCCCTCCCCACCCCCTCTGGGGTTCCCACAGGGGAAGATCACCCTCTACTTCTTCCCCTGTCCTCTGGCTCCAACCCTGCCCCTGTGTCCCACTTCTCCTTTCCAGCTGTCTGTCTATCTTGCTCCTGGCCTGACCCATCATCCTCCCCTTCCTCGCTCACTTCTCTCTCCCCCTCCCCCTGTCTCTGCAAGGCAGCCAGAGCTGAAGCCCACCCCACCCCCACTCCCTCCCACGGCTCCCTCCCCCATCCCTGTTCTGAGAGCCCCAGGCCTGCCAGGGGACCCTGTTAATAATTAAATGTTAATCTAAAAAGCAATTTGAGCTGCGGCTAGGCAGATCTGGTTAGAGATTACATTAGCATGGAGGAGGCCAGGGTAATTTTTCTTTAACCCCTCTCCTGATCTCTCCAGCCGGGGAATCTTCAAGTCACACAGGCACTGCTGATTAAACGGCACGGGGCTTGGTGTGGATAAGGGGCCTGTGAAAAGTGATTATTTCCCACTGCTATGTGGACCGCAGCAACAGAAGGGGATTTTACTCTCTTTTAAGGTTGGTGTGGGGGAGCACGTGCCCTTCAGCCAGAGGCCTCCTCTCCCCACCGCCCAAGCCAGGGGTCTAAGATGCAAATCTGCTCCCAGGCCCGAGATGCCAGCCTGTACCTGGCTCTCACAACCTTGGGCTCAGTCCAGACCCTCATCGCGGCCTGGGTCTGGGCTGGCCACTAGAGCTGGAGATGCTGGCAGCTCTGGGCCAAAGAGAAGAGCAAAAAAACCTAGTGAGAGGCCTGGATTCTGGCCGGCTCCCAGGGTCCTCTCAGTTGGGCATCCCTCGGGGAGAGGCTCACTTGCAGGCCTTGGCTTGCACAATCCCTCCCCCTTAAGATCCCACCCGAGCTTCCACTGAAGCCCAGGTTCCTCAGGTGCAGGGGCTGCAGCCTCAGCCTCCGGTGCTGTCCTGACCCTTCCTCCTCAGCTCCTGGCTCCCGTGGGGGGTGGGCGGCTGTCCCACAGCCCTTCAGCACCATGGCCAGCTCCCAGCAATAGTGCCAAGAAAGGGGCAGGTCTCCGAGCACAAAGACCTCAGTCACCATGGGAACCAGCTTGTGAGGTGATGGGGCCTGACAAGCGCCTACTGTGTGCCAGCTCCTGTGCTACATGTGGGGCAGTCGCAGATCCTGATGGTGTAGGAGCCTTCGGAAGGCGGGAAGAAGAGTGGAGCCATGATGGGCCATCCGCCTGGCCCAGGGGTGTCAGGGCGGAGGACCCCAGCTGCCTCACAAGGAGGCTTTGAGGCCAGATGCCTGAGCCTTATCTTTTACCTAAATCCCTCCCTTATCCCTGAATTCTGGCTTTGGGCAAATCCCTCCATCTTTCTCTGAGCCTCAGTTTCTTTATCTGAAAAAGAGGCTGATTTGTTACCATGAATTTGTACAAACACGGTGCCAGGGTCCTCATGCCAGCAAGGGGTAGCCATTACTAGCATCGTATATGACCATCCTCACCCAGCGAGCAGGAAGAAGAGTGGAGGAAGGAGGAAGAAGTGATGGAGGAGAAGGAGGAGCAAAGACGACAGGAGAAGGGCTCCCATAAGGAGCACGCGGAAATCGGGAGGAGAGGAGTGGGGAGAGCCTGAGACGGCATGGGCTGCAGCAGAACCAGCCCTCCAGGTGAGAGCCGGAAGCCCCTCATCCAGGTGGAGCCTGCCAGGGGCTCCCCAACTCCAGAGGCAGAGATCCCCAGCAGGAGGATCCTACACTCAGTGCAGGAATGGAGGACTCGATATGAATGCTCGAGGGCCCCCTCCAGAGATGGGGGAGCAGTATGGCCTCTGGGACACCTGGCGGCCCCTCTCCCGGAGTCATGGCCCCAACAGGCGGTTCCCAGGGAGTGGACATGGGGACTCCTCATTCTCACGTGACCAGCCGATGGGAGGAGGTTCTAGTTGGTGGGGGAGGGAACCCAAATCTCAGACTCCTACCCAGCTGTCACCTCCTAAAACCACCTTTCCTCAGAGAGACAGACCCCAAGGTGGGAAGTCTACCTCTCTAGTAGACTCTCCTAGTCCTGGTCTTGGCCCTTGCATAAAAAGTGGCGCACGCCTGTGATCCCAGCACTTTGGGAGGCTGAGGCAGGAGGATTGCGAGTTCAAAGCCAGCCTCAGCAATGGCGAGGCACTTAGCAACTCAGTGAGACCCTGTCTCTAAATAAAATACAATAAAGGGCTGGGGATGTGGCCCAGTGGTCCAGTGCCCCTGAGTTCAATCCCTGGTACCACAAAAAAAAAAAAAAAAAAAAAAAAGTGGCAGCCAAGTCTCCATCGTCACCTTCCAGAAAGGGTGGAGGAAGCTGGGAATCGATACCAAATGTCGTACTATGCGGCCACAGAGGGGCTGGAGGGCTTGGCAGAAACAGCCCCCCACCCAGACTTTTGGGAGAGGGCATGGACCCTTCTGGGGCAGCAACATGTAAACAGAGACCAAAACAGAGGGGTTAGCAGATGAGACCAGGCATCAGGGGTCCCCAAAGAGGGATGACCGTGTGCAGAGGGCAAAGGTAACACAGGGGAGGGGCTCAGTGTCCCAGCCATCCTCCCACCCCCCACCAGGCCCTGCACCCACAGTTCAGGGTTAAATCAGGCAACCAGGAAGGAGGCAAGCTAATAGTAAGAGCGATAGTGAGAGCTAATTTTTATTTTTAGCGTTCCCCACGGGCTCAGCACTTTATAGACATCACCTCACTTAACCCACGTGCTACCTAGAGAGTGACAACTGCTATTGTACCCAAGAGGAAACGGAGGGCGGAAGGGGCTGTCCAGGGCCACGGGCAGGTGGGTTGATGGAGGCAGAAAGGTGAGGGTTCAGACACTGAGGGGGGGAGGGGGAGGCGGAGCCGAGGGGAGGAAGGGCCCAGCAGTGTCTGGAGGGCAGAGAGGACAGTGGGCACAGTGGCTGGTAAGGGCTAGCTTTGACTTGCTGCCCGAAGCCAAGACCAACAGATGCTTCTGGGGCTGGGAGGGAAATGAATGCAGGCTTTGGACAGAGGCTCAGAAATGGCTCAATGACACGGCCAAGCCCTGGCCCAGCAAGTGCTCCACCTGGGAGTGGGCTCTTCCAACCTCTAAAGCTCTGAGAGCCAAACACGCAGCCCTCGTAAACGGGCCAGTCTCCAGCCCTCGCCCTTGCTGTGAGCCGGTGGGGGTGTCTGACCCTTTCACGAGTCACCCACCACAGAGCACACGGTTTACAAAATGCTGGGGTGCAGTGCCAGACCGCCTGGGTGTGTGCCCCTGGTCTGCCTCGGCTTACCGTGGGACCATTTATCTCTGGGGAGTGTCATTTTTCTTCTCTGTGCCTGTCCGTGTTTCTTGTTTTTCTACAATGAACGCGCACCACTTGTGCTTTGGTTATCTTTAAAAACGTTTCAAAAGGGATTTCAACTTCTGACCACCTGACAGGAGGCTGGTGCTCATGGTAAATTCACTGATGTGACAGGGAACAGCTGCGGGGGACGAGCATACAGGTGGGAGGAGAGGGGATGTGAGTCCCAGAAGCTTTGAAACCCGGGAGCACCAGGAAACAGTGAGCCTTCTGGGATGCCAATCTATGGGCAGGTCCTGGTAGCAGCTCTTTCTGCATCAGAAGCCTGCTGTCCACAAGACCTGTGGCCCCAGGCCTCCAGGCCCTTCTCCACCCCACAGGGCCCTGTGTGTCTCACGCCACTCAAAACTCCTTTACTGGCATTTGTAACAATATCCTCGGAGGCCCCATGGGAACCCCGTCCCCACCCCCACCCCCACTGTCCCTGTCCCCTTGCTAATTCTGCTCAGCCACACTGGGACTTCTTCTGATCCTCTAATAGGACAACCTCAGTCCCACCCCAGGGCCTTTGCACTTATGTTTCTTTCTTGATGCCAGTGCTGGCCAATGAAAATACACAGTATAAGGAACCTGATACATAAATTTTCTAGCAGGAAGTTAAATTTAATAATATATCTTTTTAACCCAGTAGGTCCAAATTAGCACAACCTCAAGACATCATCAATATTCATAAGTTATCAGTGAGACATTCTGTGTTCTTTTCATACTAAATCTTTGAAATCCAGGGTGCACTGTATACCCTCAGGGCACCTCAGTTCAGCCTGGCCTCCCTCCACATGCTCAGTAACCACCTGTGGCCAGTGCACGGCTGTGCTGTCCCCAACACTCCACTGCCCACCACCCTTTATGCCAACTCCTCATTCATGCCTCATCTCAAACATCACCTCCTCCAAGAGGTCCTCCTTGACCACCCTGTGGACTGACAGCCCTCTGCCCAGCCATTACCCCCGTCACCATTGTGGCTCTTTCACTGTCATTACCTCGATTATTTTATTGATGAGAGGCTGAGTATCTCTCCTCCACCAGAGCACAGACTCTGCTGTGCCTGCAAGCGGGGCACACAGTAGGTGCTCAGGGTGGGCAGGTGGTAGGGGCTGGGGTGTGAGTGGGGGCAGCAGGCCTGGGGAGACCCTGCCTGCCTACCTCACCCTAAATTCCACTCTGGGCGTTCAGAGGAGGAGGTGGAGAGCTCTGTGTGTACTCCCACGGGGAAGCGTATGCATGTGTGTGCATGCACGTGCGCGCACACACGCACACACAGCTCCCCTGCCCACCCCCCAACTTCTGAAAAGTGGGCCGGACGATAGGCCTCCTTTGAAAATCAGCCTGGTGCAGAAAAACGGCTGTGACAGCACAAAGCGGAGATTGAATCAGCGACGGCCCGACTGCCTGGTGACGGTGACAAATGATCTGATGTGGAAGAGACAGGATCAGATGTGTGCGGAGCAACGGCTGCGCTGCACCCCACGAGCCAGGTGATGGGCGGCTGGGCAGGTGGCTCCCCATGTCCCCTCCAGAACAAGCCATGCGCCGAGCCCAGGGAAGGCACGAGCTTGGCCTCGCCGGCACACACACGGCTGAGCCCACCCGTCCAGGCTGGTCACGGCCACAGTGAAACCAGACACTGCCCGAGTGCCCAGCACCTGGCAGAACGTCCCCAACATGAAATCAAGCTTGTCATTCCCAAATACTGAAAGATGAACACTACTTTTGTAAGGAAGGAAAAAGAATCCCGGCAGGCTCCCGGCCTCTTCTCCAGAACCTCAGAAGGGTGGGTGGGAGGGGGTGGGAGGGACCACCCCAAAGCACCCGGCTCCACAATCGCCTTTGGAAGCGGCCTCTGTCCCACTCCCGGGGGGGGGGGGGGGGGGCGACTCCCCTCCTGTGCTCCCAGGCACCTAGCACGGAACGTTACCTTGCTGTGACTGCCACCAATGCCCCGTAGGGGAGACTGGCTCCAGAGAGGCCTGTGGCTCACCCAGGGGGACCCAGGATTGAGGAAGCTGGGCCTCAGGCAGGGGAGCCGGGAGATGCTCGATAAATCCCAGGGGACAACGGAGGGAAGGGTTGGGACCTTTATTCCCCCTCGCCCCTTGCGGGGCCCAGGGCTCACCCTTCTCTGGTCCTGCTCTGGCCCTTGGCGTCTCTCAACCTGACAACCCCCCCACACACACAGGGAACCCCCAGCCCTACAGAACTGAGAGGGCCCATCAAGGTGGCAGTGGGCAGGGCTGTGAGTGGCAAGAGCCTCTTCTTAGCCCTGTGGTCACCTGCCAGTGGGGCACGGGGTCAGGAGGTAGTGCATACCCCAGCCCTAGGCTGCATCATGGAGGCTCAGGGTCCAGAAGCTTCTGGAAGAGGGAAAGGGCCTCCCCTTCACGAGGCCTGGGCAGGGCTGCTGGGTGCCGTGCCTCAGCACATGGGGCACGAAGCCCATCATTTGGGACACAGTATATGCAAGGCTCCTGTCCTCTCGGGGGAGTGGGGGCTCAGGGAAGAGAGAAAAGGGATTTATCCTTGGCCACCTCGTGGGGTCTGCATGTGAACCTGGGTCTTTGGAACTCTACAGCCACGCCATGGTCGTGCTGAGAGTGGGCTGGGTTCCAACTGGGCATTCGTCCCACAGGACAGGGGTGACCTCTGACTGCTGCCCTACCCTGAGTGGCACTGGCATGACTCTAGCCCAAGAGGCTGGTGCCAAAGGGGCCACCCAGAGGCCGCCACCACCACCACAGCATCCTGTTGGTCTTACTCTCTAGCCCCACGAGGGACTACCCCCCGTGGTCCTTACAGGTGGCCTCTGGGAAGGGCAAAATATGATCCCAGAACTGAGTTCAAACCCAGCCCTGCTGCTCACGGGCAGGCTGTCTCCAGGGAGTCACAGAGGTCTTTGGGGCCTTGGTGTCGCTGTCTGGAACGTGCGTGTGGAAAGCACGCCGCCCTCAGTGGCCGCTGTGAGGACTAGGCTGGAATGGACCGTACAGGGCATGGGGTCTGCTTGTCACCAGCCTAGTCACAGGTGACAGCGCAGGGCTGAGGAAGCTGAAGGGGTTTGCCACAGTCACACCGAGCACGGCGGGGGGCGCTGCGGGCCCTCGGGCTCCAGGACCTCAACCTCAACTCACTGCTGCAGGGGTTCCTTGACCCCCAGGGACGAGGCCCCAGATACACTCAGGCAAGAGCAGGGAGATGGCTCCACGGAGTCCCCGAGCACACCAGGCTAGGGACAAGGAGAAGAGCCAGACACGTAGGGATGCCCGGCAGTCACCCAGCGTCCCCGATGCCGGGCCAGATGGAGCTTCACGGACCTAAGGAGAGGGGCTGTCCCCAGGCAGGCAGCTTCCTGGAGAGGGGAGCACCTGAGCCCCTCTTCAGGATGCTCCTGTGCCTGGTACAGAGCTGAGATCACCCAACAGGGCACAGAGGGGAAGCCAGAGCCCAAAGCCACCAGGTAAGGGACTGCTGGAACAAGTAGCTGACCCCACATGAGGACCATGACCATAAGGGGGGCCGCCTGCAGGGCAGAAGTGGGCTCTCTGGGCCATGTGAGAGGGCCACAGGGCAGAGGGGCCTCCAAGGCCAGGCTGTAGCCTTGGCACATCAGCCACGGACGAGGAGGAGCCACGCAGAAGGCGCAGCAGTCACAGTGCAGACTCGGGCGCTGGACCGCGCAGCCTGGAGCCCCGCCAGCTCTCCTGCTTGCTGGCTGTGCAGCGCGGGCCGGGCCCACTGGCCTCTCTGGGCTCCAGTTTCTCCATCTGCATAAAGGGGTGCACGATACACCTACCTCAAGCTCAGTGAGGAGGAACTCTAGCACACACTGGATTTTGTGTTAAATAGAAAAAAAGCAAAGAAGGGCCGGGGCTCAGTGGTGGCGCACTGGCCTGGCACACAAGGCCCTGGCTCTGTCCCCAGCACCGCAGGAAAAGAAACGGGGAGCTGGTGTCCCCAGGCAGTGTTCAGTCAGGTTTGGGGACAATCTGGTCACTGGGCCTGCTCCCGGGTCGTGGTCCAGGTGGGTGCCAGGCCTGGGCACAGGATGGCAGCGGTGCCTCCCAGCCCGCCTGGGGCACGCGCCAGCATGAGCGTGCGTGCGCGTCTGTGTGTGTGCCGCGGCGGCTTCTATGCAAACATGTTAATTTGTTTTCATTTTGTGTTTTTTTTCCCTCGCAGGATAATTGGGTGAGTTTGAAGTCTTGGCGAGGCTGCTGATTATAGCTATTTGGGTGGTGCCCTTGCGGGCTCGGGCCCTGCCTCCTGCCTCGGGCGGGGAAGGCGCGGCTGGGGGTGTTAGGAGGGGTCCCGGGGGGTGCGATGGGTTCTGAAGGCTCTTTCTGGCCGGGGATGGAGAAGACAAGCCACCCTGGGAACCCCCGGCGTGCCCCTCACCCAAGCACCACATCACAGAAATCCCTGCCCACACGCATCTTTTCTCTGCCCTGTTGCTGCATTTAAAAAAAAAAAAAAAAAAAAAGTGGTTGCCAATGTTAAAAAAACCAACAAAACTAAAATTCTACCTCAAATTCTCATTGCTTGGTTTCTTGGGGGGAAAAAAAAAGTGGCAGTTTTGAAAGTACTGAGGCCATGATTCCCAGGGCCAGGTGCACCTGCCTTGGCCCTGGCCTTGGGCTCTCGGGGTCAGCTGGCCCAGGCTGGGCCTTGGGCTCCGCCCTCAGGAGCTGGGGAAGCTGGGTCCCTGGCTTCCTGAGGGTCCCTTCTCATCTGCAAACCCTGCCACAGGGCTGTCAGGAGCCCCAAGAGTGTGCAAGTGTCAGACCCCTCCTGGACATGCAGCCTCGTCACTGACCCGTCTGTTGTTTCTCCTGCTAGGTCAGGGCCAGGTCTGCCCACGTCTTTGTTCCAACTTTGTTGAAGGCCTACTGTGCGCCACACTGTGCACAAAGACCTCAGTGTCTTAGTCTGTAACAGCGACTACGGCACCTTACCATCAGGGCCAGCGAGCACCTGACCACGTGCTGGCACACAGTAGGCCCACAGCAGACCAGGTAAGTGGCCACCTGAAGCTCCTCTCACAGCCAGTCCTCCAAACAAGAGGACGACACACAAAAGCAGGAAGTGGCAGAGAGATGACAGGCTTCCTGGATGGTCCCCTGGGGGTGGGGGGGACCAGCCTTTACACAGGGCCCGGGCTTCCCCGGTCACACGGGTGGCAGCTGGCAGCACCCCCTCCCCCATGGAGAGCCACACAAAGGGGCCTCTATTCCTGCTGTGTGCACCACCCCAGCCGGCGGGCCACACCGCCCGCTCCCCACCCTGCTGGCCGCCCAGCCTGGCCGGAGCCTACACAAAGGCCAGTGTGTCCTTGCCGGGCCAGGCTGGCCTCAGAAGACCCCGTCCAGAGAACTGAAAGCTCAGAAGGGTCCGTGGGAGAGCGCACAGTGTGCAGAAGGCCTCACGCCCAGGTTGGCCAGGCGGGAAAGACTGCAGGGTGCAGACCTAGGTGTGGGTCTGCCCCAGCTTCACCCGCTGGCTGTGTAACCACGGCTTGGTTTGGACCTCGGTCTCCTCATCTGTACAATGGGGACCATGACAGCAACATGGCCAACCTTCTGGACTGTCAGAGGGTTCAGAGAGGTGGTGAGGGGCGTGGTGTGAAATTTGGAAAGGGATGGTGGGCAGGAAGCCCTGGGGACTGACCAGCTATGTTCTCAGCATCTCCTTCCTCAGTCCCACCCCGGAAGCCCCATGGGCTTTCTAGATCCCTCTGCCCCCACCCTCCACCCGGCAAGGTCCATGTATGCTGGTGCTGACCTGAGGCCAGGCTCTGAGGTCTCCTCTGCCCCAGGCCGTCTCTAGGCAGTGGGACGACCGTGGCTACTGTTTATTAAACATCTACTGTGTGCTGGGACTTGTAGTTCCATCATCTCCTCCTGACCCCACAGCTACCCTGGGAGGATGAGGCAGGGTGGTACAGTGGTTATGGGCTCACACTCCTGTAGCTCAGAGGGACGGCTCACCCTCAAAGAGTTTAGGCAGCAATCACATAGCACTTGGTGATGCTCCCAGGCCCCAGCCGGCTTGAAATCCTGTTGCCCCAATGCACAGGCAGGAACACCAAAGCCCTGTTGGTAGGTGGCACAGTGCCCGATGTGAGCAAAGCAGCAACAAACCCGAGGGATCATCCTAGGAGATTCACAGCCAGGCCTGCTGGGCCCTCTGTTCCACCTGAAGAGCTTACCAACTCTTTCCAGCAGGTTTTTCTTTTTCGGATGTTCTAGGCTCTGGGGGCCACACGGCCTGCAAAGTGTGGGGTAGGAGGCCCGGCCCCTGGCCCAACCCGCCTCCCTGGCTGACCCCCAGGAGTCCCCATCCTGACACACAAAGTCCCCTCCCTCCCTCCCTCCCACCTGCTCGGGCGGCCAAGTGCACAGCGGAACATCAAGTCATTAAGCCTGTGCGCACCATCCGGGCGCCCGGGAACACTGTGGAGTTTCCCTTTTATGTTTATAGCAATTGTATGAAAATGTGCAACATGGCGCGCACCAGCTGACAAATGAGACGAAACAGACAGGATTCCGGGCCGGCTTTTTTCCGGGCCTGATTGGCATTAATTGTGAGCGTTTACAAAGCACAACTCGGAGCCTGACACTTGCTTCAAGCGAACGTTTCCTTCTAATAGTTTTAATGATTACAACAGGAGCTGGTGATCACCACCGGGCGGGGAATGGGCCTGTGCTCTTCCGGGCCAGGGACCGAGCCCCAGCCCCACTCTTCCTGCCACCTGCTGTGTACCAAGGGCCCGAGTGGGGCACAGGGACGCCTGCGCAGGGCTTGGCTGCAGCCCCTGCAGGCTGCCAGTTTATAAAGCTGATAGTGAAGCCCCCAGGCCCAGGCCCAGGCCCAGGGGAGGGGGCAGGGGAAGGAGAGTGGCAGAGCAAGTCTGACCTGGCTCTGAGGCGGCAGGGTCTCCTCATCTGTACAACAGGGACAGGAAGGACCCCCATGAACACTGGCTGCTGTTTCCTTATTGTGTGACCTTGGCCAAGTCCCCCCCCCACTTTGGGCCCGACCTCCTCACCTGTAATGTGAGGGGCAGGGACGTGGTCAGCTGCAAGTCACTTAGACCAGGGTTCCAGTCCCAGCTCTGGCTTCTTTGCAGCTGCATGACCTTGAGAAAGTCCCTTAATGTCCGTGAGCTTCAGTTCTCCTGCCTGGTAGAATGGAGTTCATAGCCCCACCGGCCGCTGGGCGGACTCCAGAGAGAAGGGCGGCAGAATCCCTGAATCGCCGCCCAGCCCAGAGCCGCGTCCCTCTCCCTCGGCTCATTCACTCCCTCAGGTGTTCCCGCAGCCACTGAGTGTCCTCATCAGGGGCCTGGGACATCACAGGGAACAAAGCAAGGACCCTCAATCACAAGGCCCCCAGCCTCGTGGCAGGAGGGAGGTGACAGATACAAATGCACCCCAGGACAGCATCCGACCGACTCTCGCCCCTGACTGGTGGAGAAACTGAGGCAAGAGGGAGAAACAGTCTGACGTCCCCCCGCTGGGATGTGGCACAGTGGGAGTCACACCCAGGACGGTGGCCGGAGAGGGAAGGTCTGCAGAGACCAGTCCTCAGGCCCTAGTGGGAATGCTGTCCGAAGGCCCCCACAGAGGGCCTGTCCATCCTGGGTGGGGCTCACCTGCAGTCAGGTGGGCACCAGGGTAAGAGGTGCCACCGAAAAGGAGCGACTCAGAGAGGCTTGGGTCGCCCCACCCTCCTGGGGTTCCATTTCCTGTGCTAGAAATGGGAGGGGAAGTGCCTTGCCCTGCCCCCCCCATTCATATACTTCCACCCCATGTTGCTCCACAAGCCGGGGCCACCAGCGGCTATGTGAAGAGCATCAGCCAGGCGGCTGGGAAAGGCTGAGCCCAGCCCAGGCCCAGGCCCAGGCCCAGAGACGGGCTCAGTTCTGGGCAGGCACTTGCTCCATGCTTGGCTCCAGCCGGAAAAATATCCCGCATTCTGGAAGCCCTCAGAAAAGGCTGCTGTATTTTTTTGGAGTTCGTCTGAGAGTGAGATGGGGGGGGGGGGGAGAGGGGGCACTTTTCCCTCTTGCATATGGTGGCACAGATGGGCCCATGATCCATAAAAACTGTTTGCAATTAAACTCCCACTCTGCATGGCTGGCTTTGTCAGTTATCTGAACCATGAGCTCCACAGTGACAGAGGCGAGGCCGGGACAAGGCGGGGCAAGATTCCTCAGGACCAACCTGCTGGGGCCAGGGTCCTGGCGTGGTGGGGTGTCGCGGCAGCCGGGCCAGCTCCCTCTCTGGGCATCCCCCGGCCTTCGCCACAAGTCGGAGTAGAGCCAGGCAGCTGAGGTGCGGCTTGGCAGGGCCTGCCTGCTCAGCAGGGACTTGGCCGGCGCGGGGTGCCCCGGCTGTGGGGTAATGAGCGTGGAGAGAGCACAGCTAATCACGCTCGGGACCTGCCAGGGAACGATCTGGGACCCAGGACAGGCAGGAGGGTGGGTAGGCAATGCGTGCCATGATAGGGGTCCAACAGGCAGAGTGCCATGGCAGGTTCCGGGTGCAGGAGCCAGAACTCTGGCCCAGTTGGCAGGAGGGATTGAGGGTGGTACCAAGGAGGGTGCCAAGGGCCAGAACTGGCTCCTCTCTCACCCCTAGAAAAATCGACCCTGCCTCCTGTGTCCCTTTGAAGATAGGTAGGGCCATCAAGGCAGGCACTGAGAATTCTGGACCAGCTGGGTCTCCCCAGCCAAACCGGCGGCCTCTGCACGGGCAGCCTTCTCCCAGGGCTTCCAGAAAGTGGACGAGGGGCCCACATCCCTCCTGCTCTCCCTGGGCTCAAAATGCCGGCCGGCCACCCCAGCTGCTGCTGCCCTGGGATGCTTGCTTGTTTGGGTTAACAAATGCATCATTTGGCTTTGGGAAATCCTGAGATCGCTAATAATTGTTCCCTGATGAAAAGAAATAAGGCCCTCATGCCCCCTTCCCCCCCCCGCCCCCTCCAAGCTGGGAAAGAAAAGTCATAAAAATAGCTTGTTATCTCACCTATTGAGGCTCCGACTGGATGTTACTGCTAATTGGGTATAACATCCTTGTCTTGTTCTCTCAGAAGCTAAATCAAGAAAGCGCTACTGCTGCGAACTAATTATATCTCCAGCCTGCAGCCTGCCGCTTGTCTCTCCCTTTATTGAGTTAAAAAATGGTCATGAACCTTCATCTTTCATCCCCCCAAGCGCTGGGCCCACGCTGCCCGCCAGGCGTGGCTAGTGAGGCGTGGACAGCCCAGCAGGAAGGTCTGGAAGGGGTCTCAGGGACAGCAGCAGAGTCAGGAGTGCTGACAGGGAAGCTCCTGCCCCTCACGGCCAGGCCTGGTGCTCCACTATTCCTGGAGAAAGGGGCTGCGCCTCTCCTCCTAGCAGGCCAGCAGCATCTAGTCCCGGGAGCATTCATTCGTTTCCTCACTGAACAGACGCTTTTGAGATGCCTACCTACTGTGTTCCAGGCTAAAGCTTACAGTAGGCCAGAGGCAGGTAGCCCCACGCACCTCACCCTGGGTTCAGAGATTCTCCTAAACGGGACTGCATCACTCCTGTGTTCAAAGAGCAGCCCTGGCACCTTAAGGTGAGTGGGCAAAGTCCAAATGCCAAGGACAGCTCTGGATCTTTCCAAAGCCCCCCTCTCGCCACATTTTGGCCATGTCAGGCCACACGCTGGTCCCTCAACAGAAACACTTCTGCTGCCCTGCTTCTTGTGCTGTTCCCTCCACCCAGGCCACCCTGCCCAGCTCTGTCTGCTAGAAGCCCCCAGCCCTTAAGGAGTCACAGTGATTGATACCTTGTCCAGGCTTGCCCTGTGTGCCTGCCACCAGCCCCCAGGCTATGGACTTTGAGACTGGGTTTGAAGGCCAGTTCAGCCACTCCACAGGTTCACAAACCTCCTTTGCTTAACTGTATGGAGCCTCGGTTTCCTTATCTCTCCAATGGGCTAGCGGTGCCGAGAGGCCCTGCAGACGGGTGAGTCAGAGGGCGCCCACCAAGGCCCTCTCTCTCAGAAAAAGCTCAATGAATGCTGACTGCAAATAAATTCCAGACTATAGGTGTTTGAAATCTGCACATGGATAGATATGAGTCAGAACTGGAAAACAGTAATTGACTCTCACACCTAAATGGCTTTTGTGGCTGAAGAACCGCCCGTATACTTAGAGAAGCTCCCCCAGAATCACATGAAAGTGGCAGAGGGACCCAGGAGCTCATCAAGGCCAGGCAGGCGACTGGTTTCAGCTCGTGGGCCTTGCTGAGTGATTGGTGCTGCCTGCCCAGAGCCCTGGAGAGAACCCAAGGTCAGGGGAGGAAATCAGCAAGGGAAGAGGGCAGCAATTGATTGGCAATGTCTGTCAAGGGCACAGCAGTGTAAGGCAGGTCATGCCTGCCCGGACTTGCCATCTGCTGATGTCTCCTGAAGGACATGGCTGAGGCTGGGGTCAGGTGGGGGTGACTTGTTCAAAGGCACGCAGCTCACAAAGGAGACAGCTGGCCCCAAATAGAGGGTCCCCCTCAGTGCCTTCCCAAGGACCATCCCAGAACAGCACCACTCAAGTTCAGTGCCCTAAGCTGGGTGTGGTGGCGCATGCCTGTCATCCCAGCAGCTTGGGAGACTGAGGCAGGAGGATCACGAGTTCAAAGCCAGCCTCAGCAACAGTGAGGCCCTAAGCAACTCAGTGAGCCCCTGTCTCTAAATAAAATACAAAAGCAGCTGGGGGTGTGGCTCAACAGCCGAGGACCCCCGAGTACAATCCCCAGTACCCACCCCCCCCCCAAAAAAAAACCCACGTTCAGAGCCCTCAGAGGAGGAAGAGAGGCCAAAGTCCTATGGACAATGGAGGGGGAGTGTGTTGATCTTGTCACGTGGCCCTGGTCCTGGGCAGTCACTTCACCTTGCTGAGCCTCCATTTCTTCCTTTACACAACGGGAATAAAAACACCCATCACAGAGTGCTCCGAGGATTAAATGAGAGAACAAAACGCCAGGGCAGGAAGCTCGGTGTGCCACACAGTACAGGTCGACAGTGTCCCGTGACCCTCATAACAGGCAAGTGTTTAAAAGGAAGTCCCCATGGGCTGGGGTTGTGGCTCAGTGGTAGAGCGCTCGCCTAGCAACACGTGTGCGGCCTGGGTTCGATCCTCAGCACCACGTAAGAATTGAACGCATTGTGTACAACTAAAAAGCAAATAAATAAATATTTAAAAATAAAAAATAAGGCCGGGCGCGGTGGCGCACGCCTGTAATCCCAGCACTTGGGAGGCCGAGGCAGGAGGATCGCGAGTTCAAAGCCAGCCTCAGCCATGGCGAGGCACTTAGCAACTCAGTGAGACCCTGTCTCTAATAAAAAAGACAAAAAAGGGCTGGGGGTGTGGCCCAGTGGTCGAGTGCCCCTGAGTTCAATCCCCGGTACAAAAAAATAAATAAATAAAATAAAAAATAAAATAAATAAAAGGAAGTCCCCAGAGCCAGCCATTCCAAGTGCTTCCGCCTTCGGGGAGCCTGCGTGGCCACCCCAGGTCGAAGGAAGTCTCCACTTCCCATTTTTCTAGCATACTTTGAGAGACTGGGGTCCCCAAGGGCAGGGACCCTGCTGTGTCCCTGCTCCTGGCTGCACACAGCTGACTCCTCTGTGGTGGATCCGCCCCCTCTACTCTGTCTGCATGCCACCTTTCAAAGTCACTGGGGCTCTTGTTCATCTCTTCGTCAGCACCTGGCCGGGAGCGTGGCAGGAGCAGTGGATCTCTCTGAAGGCACACACCAACAGCGGCAGGTCCTGGTCCCTGCCTGCTTCCTCCCTGCACCACCACGCCTCATGGCTGCCCTCCCAGGTGGACGCTTGGCCCATCTGACAAACTGGGAGACTGAGGTCACACAGAGGTGGGGCCCCAGATTCTGGCCTGGGGAGGACCACCCCCTCGGCCTCCTCCAGTGCCCAGCTCAGGCCTGGACCTTGGAGGCAGGTGTCCCTGCCCGGGCAGCGAATCCTGGGGCAGACAGCTGGTGGCTGACCTCCCCTTCCTCCCTCCTCCCAGGGAGGCCCTTCTCCCCACGGATTCTAGGTCATTAAGTTCTGTGTCATTAAGTCCCCGTCCAAGGGAGCCTGTTCACAGCCAGCTATGGCCTGGCCCCTGACCTCCCAGGCCTTTGTCCCCTGTGCTCTCTGCACAATAGCAGGGGCTCCCAGGGCCCCAAACAGCTGCTGCAGCTGGAACAGTGACTAGCTGTGGGGCCAGGGGGGACAGCCAGGGCCTGTGTCTGAGCCCCCGTCAGCCAGCTTGCTGAGCCCCTCCCTCCTCTGTCCCCAGAGCTCAAAGGAACTATGCACACAAACCTTCCCATCTAGAAACCCAGGAGGAAACTGCGCTCATCCCGTCAACCAGCGAGGAAACCGAGGGCTAGAGAGGCAAAGTGACTTGTCTGAGGACACACAGGCAGCGACAGTGTAGGAGCCCTGGTTTGACCCCAGGTCTGAGAGTGTTCCAAGCCCCCTGCTGACTCCACAGCACCCAACACCTGGTCATGGGGCAGCCCTTCCCCCAGCACACCTCCACGCCCGGCCTCTGTGAGGTGTCCGCCCGCCTCTCCTCTGGACCACATCCGCTCCCGAGCTTGGCACTCTTAAGGCCCCCAACACCCTCCTAGCTTATCACCCTTTTTGACCTCTGCCCTTTGATAAGCTCCCCTGCCCCTCCTGGTCAGGCCCCTGGGTTCTCAGACCATCTCTGCAGAGACACCCCCACCAGAACCCAGAGCAAAAGCCCGGGGTGAGGAGCCCTGGGTGACCAGCTGCAGGCTCCTGTCCTCCCTGCCCTCGGGTTCTCTCCAGAGCTCCAGCCAGCTGCAGGCCCTCTTCCTCCCCAGGGAGGCTGTGGCCCTCGGAGCTTCGCCACCTGGCGTGGCCAGCACCCGGTTGCTCTGGACCACAGGAAGGACAGAGGCAGGGGGGCTGGACCCCAGGGCTGCCCATGCCACCCCTCCCACCCTGACCTATTGTGCCACTCCCTGGCTGTGTGAGCTTGGGCAGAGACATGCCTTCCCTGTGCCCATTTCCTCCCTGGTAAAACAGGGGTACCAACAGCACCTACATTTCTTAGGGTTAGGACATAAACCCTGGAGGGTACCAGACCACTGCCCTCTCTCCAGGCACCATTGCCATTATTCCGTCTGTTCCCACAGCACCCCCCCCCCCCAGGTGTGGGTCAGGGCTGTGTCCTCTTGGCAGGTGGCCCCTTCCCAAGGCCTCCATTTCCCCATCTCTAAAATGGTACTAACTCCGCCCACAGGAATGCGAGCTCCCCATCAGCTCCTGGCCTTTTGTGCGAGGCCCTCAGACGTCTCTCAACTAAGGAATCAACGGTCCAGGTGGAAGGAATCCATCCCCCTTCTCAGCCGCCCCATCCCCCTCAGAGTTCCCCCCCCCCCCCCCAGCCCGGGCAGACTAAAATAGTCATTAGGCAGATTTCAAAAGATGTCAGTAGCTTATAATTATAGTCGACATCCTTCTGAGATAAAAGTGATTACCTTGGATGCAAATCACTTAGCAACCAATCAGGGCGGCGGGCGGCGCCCGCGGAGGTGACCGGCCGGCAGCGGCAGCGCAGCCCTCCTCCCGCGGCCGCCCCGCACAGGCGGAGAAGGCGCACAATAGCTCTTGACACGCAAATGGGTTAACACAATAAAGGCGGCTCCGGCCGCTGCTGGGGGAGAGCAGCAATTCCCGGCCCGCGGGAGGTAATAAAGCGGCCCTTTTGTGCGCGCCTCCCCGTTCTCACCCCCGCCCGCGCCCCAGGAATCGGAATCGCCGCCTGATTGAATTACGTTCATGAATACGAGCTGCTCGCTCCTTCCTGGGCGGGAGGGATGGGAGGCAGAGGGCGCTTGGGGAGGGGCCCCTGGCCAGGCCCCAGCCCCGCCAGAACTCGGATGGGAGCCACGTGTGCGCACCACGTGGGGGCCCCCGGTGACTTGAGGTGCCCTGGTGCAGAGCAGGCCGGAAGGGTCGTAGCCGGCCTCGGATTGAGGTCTACCACCTTCCACTGGGACAGCCATTCAAGGCCCCGTTCTGAGGATAAGGCTAGGAGGAGCCACGAGGCTGTGCATTTAGGGAGTGTTTACTGCATGCTATAGCCTGTACTAAGCCCTCGGCTGAATCCTCATGATAACGCTGGCAGTGGGTGCTGCTAGCAGCTGCTTCTCACTGATGAGGAAACAAACTCGGAGGCATGGCTACTCACCCAAGGTCACACACCAGCAAGTGGTAGGCAGGGTTCCTGGGAGCCACTGCTCACCAGGGAGCCTCAGGTTTCTCAACTGGGGTTTAAGCAACCAGGCCTGGCCCAGTCCAGCTCCAGTCCTGGTCCTGGCCCAGAGCAACATGGAGGAGCTTATGTGGAATTAGGCAGGTGAGAAGGATTATGTGAGCCAGCCTCGAAGGAGATTGCCCAGAGGACTGAGAAGAGCCTTCCTTTCTGACCAGAAAGGATGTCCAGGTGACTGTCCCTGCCGAAGGAGCCTTCCCTGCTTAACCCTCCCCTATGACCTGAGCTCCAGGACACAGCTACCTCATGGCCACCGGGTCCTCCACTGAGCTCACAGGCATCTCTGGCCCACTCCCAGCCCCTCCCACTGACAGATGCAGCCTAGGTGTCCTTTTGGAGACTCACATGGCACCCTCTCTAGGGCCTTTCCCACTCTTGTGCTGGGTCTGGTGCCCCTGCTGTCTGCATTCCAGTCTTCCCACAAGCTCCGCCTACCAAGGGGGGGGCTGGGATGGCAGAGGGTGGCCTCACCATCCCTCCAAACAAGCCCAGAAAGGCAGATGACAAAGAAGCCTAGTGGCTCCCTCCACTCTCCCTGGCAGGGAGGTTCTGGGCCACCCACTCCTTTCTCCAGTGCTGGAGAGGAGTCCGGGTGGTTAGGGGAGCAGCCCGACTATGAGGCCCAGGGCAGAAGCTGCAGCTCTGCCTAACACTGGCCTGCAGGTCATGGGAACCAGGATTCAAGCCTGGGTTTTGGTGTGGACAAGGCATCCTGGTGGAGCCAGCCTCCCTCCATTACCAAGAGCTCCTAATTCTTTCAGGGACCCCTGTCCAACAAGTAGGGGTACCTCCCTGTACCCATGAAAGTGGGTGGGGAGGTCCTGGAGATTCTGGAGCCAGGGGCAATTCAGGGCCAAACCTCTGCAGCTACCTTGCTGAGCACCTGCAGACCATCACTTTCTTGATTTGAGCCTTAGTTTCCTCATCTATAAAATGGCCATAGCTCATAAGCGCATAAGGAGTGAGATCCTGGAGAAAAATGCCTGGCACAGAGGGAGACGGCGGAGAAGCTGGTACTCCCCACCCCGTTCCTCGTCTGGCGCCGATTGCCAAGCCCAGGGAGCCAAGGGAAGGGAACAGAAGGAATTGCCCAATTCTGACAGCACTTCCCTCCGCCTTGGCTGCGGAAGTGTAAATACTCCACGGAGGGCCTCCAACTGCCTGTGTTTGTGGATCCCTGGCGCACTCTGAGTTTGTTTCTAAACTGGGAAGCGTCGAGAGGCAGTGCAAACAGCCCTTCTGCCCACAGCTCCCTGTTCTCCCCCAATCTGCTATTGCTCCTCTGTCCTCTGAAGCCTGTGTGTTTAACGACACCATTTCAGCTGGATATACCATCTCCCTGCCAAGCCCCCAAAAGCAGTTCCGCTGATATTTATGAGACCTGTTAATCTGGCTAGAGAGTCTGGTAGGAGAGCAGGGGAAATGCTCACTGCACGGAGACGGGGGCCTCGCTTCTAAGAATGGTCCCCCACATACACTTCTCTGCTCTCACTCTGCCCCACACCACTGAAGCAATGACACTGTTTTCAAACCTTTTCCTAGAAATGTGGTCACAGCAGTTGTACCCACAGCCGATGCTGGCAGTAACTGCTGGAAGGGACATGGAAGAATCTCAGAGCTCCCAGCAGGATGCTGGCTGGGGGTTCTCCGGGTCTTTGCAAACTACAGGTCCAGGGCTAGTGTCAGGGTGTGGAGGGGAGAAAAGGCTGGTGCCCTCTGCTCATCAAAGCTGGCCCCTGGCAGAGGCAGATTCAGACCTTAACACTGACTTGCCCTCCATTCACTTAATGAGCATCAATCACACTAGGCTTGTCAAAATCATCTTAAACACCAAAGGGAGCGTGGGACAGGCTGGGCCAAGCCCTTCACCTTGGGGGGCAGCAGGGGGATCCCCTGGACTTGGAGCATGGCAGGCAGCGGCTCCTCTGCTCCTCCCCTAGCTGAGAGCAGGCATTCACATTTTCCCGAGAGGAAGTAGCCTGTCGGAAGGCTGAGGGCCCATCTCTCTAGGGACCCCAGGAACTTTAGCCTGCTGGCTGGGTATATGGAGGGGTTCAGGGAGGCCTCCTCTTTAGCATCTTGTTTGAAAGCAGAAGTTACTCTATCTGGGAGTACCAAGCCCCCAGACACTGCCAGTCTACATGGTCAAAGTTCTAAATACCTGTCCTTAGAGGGAGGAGCATCAGCAGGGACAGCTGGCACTGTCACCCTCCCCCACCTCATTTGGTGGCTGGGGATTTAGGTCAGAAGATTGTAGGGGTGGGGGAAGTCGGCCTTTACCTCTCCACTGCCCGAAGGCATCTGGCCCTGCTTCCTCCAGCCTTGGGTCAAGGCAAGTCTCATTACCATCACCACCCCAGTGACATCAGAGGCTGGGCAGTGACGTTACATCCCAGGGCCACTGAACACCAGGACTCTCTGCAAGTTATTTATTGGAACACCTGCCAGAATGGGGGGAAGCCTACCGTCTATCCACAGAGGACAAAACCCTCAAACGCAGCCACGACGGCCAGGACCCCACATCTCCCTTCTGATCCATGTCCCTTTTAAGATCTGGGAGGATGCTGAGGAGAGCCTCAGTGCTGTCCCAACCTGGGTGTACCCTCATTTCCTCCAAGATGCAGGAGTTCCCTGGGAATTTTCAAACGACAGAGCCACTACCTTTGTCTGTTAGCTTTGTGGGTGGAGTGACCTTTCCTCTCTGGCATTCGCACTACCCTAGTCCCGCTGGAACCCACACCAGAGGACTCCAGCCTCCACTCAAGTCAGCAGGCCAGTCCAAACAAGTTGTGTGTGGAAGGGAAAGGAACGGGCTAGGGGCCCAGCGCCCCCAACAATCTAGGGTCCCTTTAGGTATAGTCCAGGCCGCCCTGACACCAAGGGGTGCCCCCAGCTCTAGCCCGGAACCCCGCCCCGCGCACTCACCCGATACGCCAGGCGGTCGTAGGGCACCAGGTCTCAGTGGCCTCTACGCTCCACTCGACAGGTTGCAGCCATGCAGAGGTGGCAGAGGCTGCCAGAGGAAGCCCCCCTCGGGGGCCGATGCTTCTTTCCGGGTGGGAAGGGACGCTGTCGGTGAGAGCTATCCAGACTCCGGAGCGCGCCGTCCGAAGTCAGGGCCGGGAGGTTCTCTGCTCAGCGAGGGTCGCGTTCGCCCGGGACCCGGGCCGCGAGGGCGCTCAGGCTGCGCATCCTCGTCGGAGCCTGTGCTCGCCGCGTCCGGCGGGAGGCGCTGCGCCTCCCCTCGGGGCCCCGCTCACCTCTGCAGCTCGCCCCGCGCCGCTCCCAGGGCGCCCTCTCCGTCCGCGCAGGGAGCCGGGCGGGCCGCGGCCCCTCTCGCCAGCCCCAGCTGCAGCCTGTCTTTGTTGCTTCCCTCTCGCTCGCCCGCCCGCCCGCCCGCCGCTCGCAGCCCCCGGGTTCGCCGGGGGGTGGGGGTGGGGTCGTCTCCTCCCGGGATTGCGCGCACCTGCAGCGGCCCCAGTTCCTCGCCGGCATGCACCGGCCCCCTCAGGTTGCAAAGAGCAGCGGCGAGAATGCACCGGCCCCTCCTCCTCCGGTTCCCGGCCCCGGGTGTGGGGGGAGGGGAAGCCGGCGAGCAGCGGTGGCGGCGGCAGCGGGTGTCGGAGGCTCGGATGCAGCCTAAGGGGCCTCGGCGCCAAGGAATAGCAAGTCCAGGTGGCGCAGGGCGGAAGCGGAGACGGCCCGGGGGACTCTGCACCGAGCGTGCGAGCTCGCGAACTGCAGCAGGGGCGGCGCGCGCCGGGTTCTCACGCGCCCATGGCCCGGGGCGGCGCGCGGGGGCTCCCGGGGCCGCAGCCTCGCGCCGCCTGGTGTGCGCGGGCGTCTCGCCTTGCCTCAGGGCCGGGTGCCGCGCGCCGCGCCCCGCAGGCGGCGGGCCCGGCTCTCCGCTTCCCCCGGCTGGCGCGCGCAGCCTCTCGGCGGAGGTGCCGGCCAGGCACTCCAGCCCGCTGCTCCGCTCTCGCCCGACTGACAGGCGCGAGCGCCGGCGGCCGCCGCAGCGTCTCGCCCCCGACCCGCCCCCCTCATCCCAGCCCAATCAGCAGGGGCCAAGAGGCGGTTACCACGGTGACGCGGCGCAGCGTCCTCCAGGGGGCGGGGCCGAGGGGCGCCACGCGCGCTTTTCGCGGCAAAATTCAAAGGCCGGCAGGGCGGCTCTCCAACCTCCTCCCCCAAGCTGGGACGAGGCGGGACCTGCCTCTTGAGGACTGCAACTCCCGGCATGCTGCGCGCTAGCGCCGGGTGGAGGGGACCCGACTAGGGGCTCAGGGCATGCTGGTTTTTGTAGTCCCTTTGTCGAGGAACCTCGCATGGAAAACCGAGTTATCATTTAGTTAACTTAATGATATTTGGGGTAAGACTCTGTGCTAAATGCATTATCTGCATTGTTTCATTTAACCCTGGGAACAACCCTATGAGGAACGTGTTAAAAATAATCACAAAGCCGGGCGTGGTGGCGCACGTCTGTAATCCCAGCACTTTGGGAGGCCGAGGCAGGAGGATCGCGAGTTCAAAGCCAGCCTCAGCAATGGTGAGGCACTTAGCAACTCAGTGAGACCCTGTCTCCAAATAAAAAAATACAAAAAAGGGACTGGGGATATGGCCCAGTGGGTGAGTGCCCCTGAGTTCAATCCCTGGTACCACAAAAAAAAAAAATAATAATAATAATAATAATAATAATCATAAAAGGGGGCCAAGAGTGTAGCTCAGAAGGTCCTGTGTTCAATCCCCAGCACTAATACTAATACTAGTCAGTAACAGTAGCTACCACACTTACATGGCACAATACATGCTTTAATATTCCTCACAATCGTCTGAGGTAGGTATTGTCACACCCATTTTACAGATAAGAAAACTGATATGGTAGGCATTGTGATTATACTCCCAACTTACAGAAGAAACTGAGATCATAAGATGCGAAATGTCCTTAAATGTTTTGTATCAAGGCATAATTTTGGCAGTAATGGATTTGAGGCATCAGAGCTGAGGTCTGTGGAGCATTAACTGCATACACAGTAACACGCTGAACTTTTTTTTTTTTTTTTTTTTTTTTTTTTTTGGTACCGGGGATTGAACTCAGGGGCACTTGACCACTGGGCCACATCCCCAGCCCTTTTTTTTTTTTTTTTTTTTTTTTTTTGTATTTTATTAGAAGCAGGGTCTCACTGAGTTACTAAGTGCCTCGCCATTGCTGAGGCTGGCTTTGAACTCGCAATCCTCCTGCCTCAGCCTCCCAAAGTGCTGGGATTACAGGCGTGCGCCACCGCGCCCGGCTCATGCTGAGCTCTTTAGCTGAGCTCTTTACAAGCTACACATCATGGATGTACACCACACCTATGGAGGCAGGCACCTGTGTTCTCTCTTTTCCTATCCTCTCTCTTTTTTTATTTCCTCTTTTCTTTTTTCCTTCCTTCCTTTTTTTTTTTTTAGATAGAGTTTTGCTTTGGTGCCCAGGCTGATCTCGAGCTGCTTACTGGGCTCAAGCCATTCATTCTGCCTCAGCCCCTCAGGTGCTTGGACTATAGATGTGTGCCATCACCTTGGCATGGCTCTGGTATTCTCTTTCACTTAACAGACTGGGAAGCCAAGGCACAGTATCACATAAACCTGAGGTCCAAATTTGAATCTGTTAAACTATACAGTGGTTTTTCACTTTCTAAGCAGTTGTGTAAGTTCTTATCTTGGTCTGCCTGACAGCCCATGCATGGCCTGTATAACACTCCCATTTACAGATGGAGAAACTGAGTCCTGGGAGGGGCAGTTTCATTGGTTGCTAAGTGTCCATCACACAAGTTGGGGTGGGGTGATCTGATGCCCAGAGTCCCACAGAATTTGAGTGGGATTCAAGCCCTGCCCATTCTAGCTGTTGGCTTTGAACATTTATCTTCATAGCTCTGTGTCTCAGTTTCTTGTCTGCAAAATGGGGGGCTAGGATATCTTAATTCCCACTGTATAAGGTTGTCATGAAGTCGAAATGAATTACTGCGGGGAGAGAACACTAGAAGTGCTGAATAGATGCCAGCAGTGACCTTCCACTTTGGAGGGCCGGTGAGTGTATTGGCAGGACGCTCTGATTATAATCGGGCCCTAGCCTACTTTCAGCAGTCATCCCACACCTGCCTGGAACTCGCAAGGGACCTCCGCGGCCGGCCCAAGTAGGCCACCCACCACCTTATCTAGGGCAGGAGCTGCCTTGTTCCAGGTCTCGGAGCCGCCACGCATGCGGCTTCCAGCTCCTGGCCCCGGTGCCCCACTCCATTTCTCCGCGGCGGCCCCCGCCTCGCCTCCCTCAGTGCGGGGTGGGGGTGGGGATTTACCTGGAAACGGATCCCACCGCCAGCTGCTTCAGGTCCCGGCCAGCTGCCAGAGCTGCCCTGACATCAGGGCGGGTTGCCTGGCGACTGCTGGGTGGACCCAGGGCGTGGACAGGTAAGGGGACCCGATTCAAGCTGGGGACAGGAGGAGGGACACTGTCAACCAAAGCCTGGAAAGAAAAAGGACCGGAAGGGAAGCAGAAGGAGAAAAGTCGGCATCAGGCCATGGGACCACCTTTCCAAAGCTTGAGATTTTTTTCTGTTGTAGGTCACCATGACTTGACAGACACCTACTAGGTGCTGGGTGTGTGTTCTGTGCTATTTACATCACATATTCCTGTCTCCTTTTACTTTCATGGCAAACTCGTAAGGTACATAGGATTGCTATTCACATAGCAGAAGAAGGCCACCTGATTTGCCCAAGGTCACACAATGGCAGAACTGGATCCCAAACACCAGACCCCCTGACCTTGATGTATTGCGTCCTGTGACAGCCACCAACAGGACAAAATTCTCCTCTTTTCTGAACTTCAGTTTCCTTATCAGCCTTTCTGGGGGTGGGTCAGTTGTTTCCAAAAGTCTCTGCAAGATTTCAAAGTGTAGACAGGGCTGGCAACCAGGGGTTTAGAAGATCTGGAAAGACCCCCGTCTCTGAAGATCGGGGAGTCCATGATGTGCTAATGGTGGGATTTAGCCGAAAGGCAGCTATCTGGGTAGTCAGGTGTCTTCCAGATGCCTCCCCCAGCCCCCAGACAAGTGGATACACCACAAGAACCTCAACCGTGGGCCTCCATTTATGCCCCCCAAACACACATTCACAGCCCCCCAACACTCCTGCCTCCCTGAGGTTAGGGCCCCATGCCTTTGCACACACCAGCTGTGTGACTCACGCCTCTTTGCTGGGTGCAGTGGTGCACACTTGTGATCCTAGAAGCTCAGGAGGCTGAGGCAGGAGGATCGTGAGTTTGAGGCCAGCCTCAGCAACAGTGAGGCACTAAGCAGTTCAGTGAGACCCTGTCTCTAAATAAAATACAAAATAGGGCTGGGGATGTGGCTCCGTGGTCGTGTGCCCCTGAGTTCAATCCCCGGCACAAAAAGAAAAATAGTAATTCTGCATTATGCGATTGGAGACTGTGTTAAGATGCATCTGCCACAGTCCATGAAGCACCCTGATCACTGACTCCAACCGGGGGTCCAAGAGGCTCTAGAAGGATAAGGGGACGGAGGACACTTCATTCTTCACCGTTGCCTCGTGCCCCCAACACCAACCTTGCTGAACCATCTACTATGCTTCCGTGTGACTCTTGCTCCTTTGCACGTGTGTTCCTGTCCACCTAGGATGCCCCTCCCTTAGTCTGCAGCGAGGGCGCCGCCTCCTCCGGGAAGCTTTCCCTGACCACCACCCTCCAGACTGCAGGCTTCTCCAGCATGGGTCACCCAGCCTACGTTATCTGTCAGTTTTCCAGCCTGAGGCTCTTCAAGGGGGGGGGCTGCACTCTTTCTACCCCTACCCCAGGTCTGCATACAACTGGTGTTCAGTAAAGGATTGTTGAATTCATCTCCAAATCAATGAATAAACACAGCCTGGGTTTTTGTTTTGCTTTTTTTTCTTACAGAGGAGGAACACGAAGAAGAGGAGGGAGTGGAATCAGAGGGCCTGGGACACCAGCCGTGTGACTCACCCTCTCTGTGCCCAGTGTCCCCCATCTGTGAAGCAGGCTTGAGTGCCATATCAGCTTGGCTCAGGGGGTCTGGAGCCTGGAACTTCGACTCCCACCTAGGGAAGATTGGTCGCGCCCTCACTGAGGCCTGGCATGCCCCAACTACGTCTGCTAATTCCTTTATCCATTTATTTCCCAAGAAACCACTTTGTGTCAGACACTGGGGGTTCTACAGTGACCTGGTCCGAAACAGACCTTATGGAACTTAAACTTCATGGGGACATAGACGAGGAAACTAACAGGGACTCAGAGTACTGGAAGAGGGAAAAGTGCCTAACCCAGCAGAAGACAGGTAACCGGGGAGAGGTGTCCCTGGCAGAGGGACCTGCCAATTCAAAGGCCGCTCAGCATTCCAGCTGAGGGGACCATAAAGGTCCCATGGGCGGAGGGAGGTCAGAGGCTGAGCGGGGTCTCAGGAGAGCCGAGAAGGCGGGGGCTTCCTCCTGGGGGGGAGCAGACCTGCCCCACCTCCACCCCACCCCCGTCGCCTCACCTGCCCTGGTTGTTGTAATCTAGGCCAGAGCCTGGAGGGAGGCGAGCGCCCATTGGTGCACACCACGGAGGTTTTTCAGAGATAATTTAATCAGAGCTATTAATAAGCAGGAAAGAAAGAGCTCTTTATGCTGCTCCCAGAGAAAAGGGGCACGTGTAACCTTGTCACTCACCAGCCCTGCCCCCAGTGCCTGGAGCCCCTCTGGGGGGGGGGGGGGCGGGCCTCTGGGGCTTGGGGAGAAGAGACGGGGAGGAGGTGCACTGGTGGGGGACCGAGGAGGCCGAGCAGCCCCGCTCCCCACCCGCAGCCCACCTGCTCCCCCTCCAGCTGCTGCCGGCTGCTCTGGGCTGTTTTCAGCTGCCCCAACTAACTGTCCCCTTCCAGTTCAAGGTTGGGGACAAGCTGTTCCCCTCCTTCTGCTCTGTGCACAGCTGGCTCGTTCTTGAACTTCAGATGTCAGCTCGGTGCCACCTCCTCGGAGAAGCCCTCCCTGATCACCCCACAGGAGTTCTTTTCCCCAGAGGGTCTCCCCTCGGTCATCTCCTCCCCAGCCCTCATCACCTCCTGACCCCTCTGTCTCCCTGTCTACACTCGGTTCTGGAAGAGGCTCTTGGTCATTTCTTCTCTGCAAGGTGTCCCTAACACCTTGCCCAGTTGCTGACACGTAGTAGGTTATTGGAGAAGGTTCAGAGGAAGGCAGTTAGGGGTGGGAACCAGGAAGTAGTGAGGGGTCCCTTTACCCTGGGAGACCCTTCAGAGAATCCAGGAAACATTAAATGTCCCTCTTGTTTCATTGTTGGGAATCAGCAAGCCCAGAGAGGGGAAGGAACTTGTCTGAGGTCACACAGTGAGTTTGGGCCAGCCGTGGAACTTGAACCCAAAGTCTTTGGCAGGGGCAGAGAGTTCCATGTGAGTCCCATTTCAAACACATCTCTGGGTTGAAGAGGATTCTGAGAACTCAGCCAGACCCAGAAGGGAAGGCGTGCTGTGCTGCCCTTGATTAGTGATGTCTGTCATGAGTCCAGGACTGGATATTGGAGAACGGCAAGTCACGGGAGCTATTCCTGTGTTTGTTTTCGAGTTTGGAAGAACACTCGACTGGGAGTTAGGAAGCGTGGTTCTTCCAGCCTGCGCCACCCTCTGATCATGTGACCCCTGGATGAGAAAACTCACTTCCCTGGGCCTCAGTTTCCCCATCTGAAAAGTGGGGCTGTTGACCTCAGCCCTGACCATCTCAGGGACCATAATGAGGAAACGGGCATAGCATTCCCCAAGCCTGTTGGTTTCTGCAGGTACAACCAATGACTGTTATTGTAAAATACAGGAACAATGATGACAATCACGCCCATCCAGGACCCACTGGGAACTAGGCACTGCCCCAGCTGCTTTGAATACATGACCTATAAACCTGGCAGCAAGCCCATGAAGAGGACTCGATGGCCTCGGCCACAGGCGTCCACTCTCAGGCCCATGTCCACGCCTTGCTCAAGGTCACAGCTCCCGAGCCAGTGGAGCCTGGATTTGAACCCTGGAGGGTCTCTGCGCCCTGCGGTGGCTGAGCTGAGGCCGTAGCACACTGGACGCGGTGGCTGGAGGTGGGGGTGGTCCCCACCCCACCCCACCCCACCCCCAAGGTCGGCTCTGTCCTCCGGCCAGCTGGGCCTGGTTCCCCCAGGCTCTGAGTGGCAGGGAGATTTCCAGGGGATTAAGCCAGCCAGCCCCTGCCTCTCCTCTGACCTGGGAAGGGCAGCAGGCCTCCGGGGTCCTCCTAAGCCCTCCCGGCAGATCTCCTTTTGTACAAAAAGTTATTGACTTATCAAGGTTAAAATCCACTCAGTGCAGGCCAATAAAACAGGGGTGGCGAGGCGGCCGGCGGTCCTGGGCAGCCTGGTTTTCATGGTAACAGGCCCTCTCCTGCACATTAAACGGTTCAGTTGTGCAAAGTTCAGGCGTTACATAAACAGGGACTTAACAACAGCGGTGGAAATCAATGTCTGGCTAGGCATGGCCTGAAGAGATAGCATTGATTGGGCCCTCCATTGTTGATAGGCCGGGTCCCTACTTCCTGCCCAGCCCCCCTGGGGTAGCTCCTGGATCCCTCATCCTGGGCTCAGGCCCAGAGTGCTGAAGGAAAGTGCCCCTGCCCTTGCCCCCTTCTGGCTGGGATCCATCACTGACAGCATCTGCTGACCCATCCGCAGCTGTTTTGTAAACCATCATTACTCACCGGCGCCTTTAAATAGCTTCAAGCCATCGTTAACGGAGAAGGCATCCCATGCCATTCAAACCATCCCTGTGATGAGGACCAGTCCTGCTACCTATGTGTTTGGCCATAAAGACCACCGGTACATCACGATGCACCTCAAAGCGGTTCAGTTGACCAGGATGTGAAACCAAACGCCTGTGTGACCTTGGGTTAGTCACTTCACCTCTCTGAGCCTCAGCTTCCTGTGTTGTAAAATGGCAAGAATAACAGCATCAACTTCATGGGGCAGTAGGTGTCAAGGAAATGAGGGGACACACGGAAGTGTGGGACCAACAATTCTTTTTTTCTTTTTAAAAATTATTTATTTATTTATTTATTTATTTGGGATTGAACTCAGGGGCACTTGACCACTGGGCCACATCCCCAGCCCTTTTTTGTATTTTATTAGAGACAGGGTCTCACTGAGTTGCTAAGTGCCTCGCCATTGCTGAGCCTGCCTTTGAACTCGTGATCCTCCTGCCTCAGCCTCCCAAGAACTGGGATTATAGGCGTGCGCCACTGCGCTGGGCTCCCAAAGGTGCAAAGGTATTTAGTAAAAGCTTAATGTTTGTTTGTTTGTTTGTTTGTTTTGGTGGTACTAGGGATTGAACCCAGGGTTGCTTAACCACTGAGCCACATCACCAGTGCTTTTTTCCATTTTATCAACTCACTAAGTTGATTAGGGCCTTGCTAAATTGCTGAGGCTGGCTCTGAACTCGCGATCCTCCTGCCTCAGCCTCCCAAGTGCTGGGATGCTTAATATGTTTTTGATGGGCCCTTCAAGGGCAGGGCCAAAAGATAGACAGAGCCTGGATCCCTGAATCACCTGTGGAAGAAAGCTGTCTGCCTGTTGACCAGCGACCCAGGCCTTGAACTGTAGCATGAGAAGCAGACTGCTCTTGAGGTAAGCCCTGACGTGCCTGGGTCTGCTTGTTACAGCAGCTGGTATTGACAGCCCCATTCCTAGAGCTCCCAACAGGACTCAGCGCTCCCAGCACAGACCTTTCTGAGTCATGGCATTTGGGGGAGCAGAGTGGGTGCCCTTACTTGATAAAGTGAGTATAGTACCGTACTCATGGTGGGCCCCGGGTGGTAGGTATTTAAGTGTTCCTTGTAAATATCGTGATGGAGTGTTTGAATGATAATCGCTATTCCTGTATTTTCAAAATCTTTCTAGGAACCTTAGAGTCTTAGGAAGATGCCTCAGGGACCGTGAGTCGCTGGCACAGCTGAGCCTAGGGCAGTGGAAAAGATCGCGCTCTGGGCTCCACGCCGCCCCGGGCCCGGCCAGCTTCAGCCAAGTCAGGTTGGATTTTATCTTTTTCATGTAGGAGTTCACACCAGGAGCTCATTTGAAAAGCAAAAAATAGTTTCTACAGTTCCAAGAACTGTAATTCATGGATGGGGAAACTGAGGCCCAAGGAGGGGAAGAGATTTACTCCAGGTCACATGAGCCAGTGGCCGCTCAGGAATTCAGGCCCTGTTCCTGTGGCCTGGGGACAGTTTCTCTCTGTGGCTTCTGGAAGTTCACGGGGAGACACTACCCTGGGGGCTGCTGAGGGAGACACCGGTGGAACTCCCCCAGACCCCGCGCCTGCTGGGAGAGCCCTCTGCTGGTCCCGTGGCATTTTGCAGGTGGGGAGTGGTGGTGTGGAGGTGCCCTGGGGACACTGGCCAGGACTCCTTGGGCCAGGAGTCTCCTGGAGGGGGCCAGCCCCTCCCCTTCTCTGAAGCTGCATTAGGAAGATGGATGGGAGGAGGCTGGGCTGGGACAGTCCACTCGGGAATGATGGATCTGGACCCTGGTCAGGAGCCCCCAGGGTCATCTGGGACCAAGAGCAGAGGGGAGAGGTCACAGAGCCACAGTAGGGGGGGTCAGCAAAGGACGGGGACAGAGATTCAGCTCAGGTGTCTGGGGCCTGGCTAGGGGAGGGTCACCTGAGAGAGCTCAGGGTACCTCTCACGCCCGCTGTACCGGTCACTCAGTCCACAACCCGGAGTGCAAGGTCTGGGTGGGGCCCACAGATTCCAGGATAACGGGCCCCACCTCCACGCCAGGGCTCCTGCAGGGAGGGGGGCGGGTGGGAGATGAAGGTCACAACTGTCTAACCCCACCCCTCAAGGACGATCAGCCACAGGACCTTGGCTGGATCCCACCATCCCTTGGAGCCTCAGTCTCCCCCTCTCTCACTCATCTGGAAAATGAGTGTAACTACAGCTCTGAACCGATAACACGTGTGACAGGTTTGGCACAGAGCTGCGCGTGGAGAAGGTAAGAGAAGAGAGGGGGGCGCCTTTACTCCCTCTGGATCCTTTAGGGCAAGACAGGGGCATGGGTTCAAATTCTGACCCCATCAAAAATTAGCTGTGTGACCTGAGACCAATCCCCCCCCCTCTCTGGGGCTCGGTTTCCTCCTCTCTAAAATAAGGATCACCAGCCAGGCACACTGGCACACGCCTGTCATCCCATCACTTGGGAGGCTGAGGCAGGAGGATCGTGAGTTCAAAGCCAGCCTCAGCCATGGCGAGGCACTTAGCAACTCAGTGAGACCCTGTCTCTAATAAAATACAAAAAAGGGCTGGGGATGTGGCCCAGTGGTCGAGTGCCCCTGATTTCAATCCCCAGTACCCCAAAAATAAAATAAATAAAATAAAATAAGCATCACCATAACTGCCTTGTTTGGTGGTTAGGACGTTGCAGAGTCGCTCTATGAAATCAGTTAGAACAGAGCTTGGCTCACAGGGAACTCTCAGGGAATGTCCGTCTTTGTTATTAGAGCCACGATGGACTCCGGGTCTCTAACAGCAGTAATCACCCTGTACTGAATATTGGCCTCATGCTAGAGCAGGACTTGGGGACCCAGTCTTTTTTTTTTTTTTTTTTTTGTGGTACCGGGGATTGAACTCAGGGGCACTCGACCACTGGGCCACATCCCCAGCCCTTTTTTGTATTTTATTTAGAGACAGGGTCTCACTGAGTTGCTAAGTGCCTCCCCATTGCTGAGGCTGGCTTTGAACTCGCGATCCTCCTGCCTCAGCCTCCCAAAGTGCTGGGATTACAGGCGTGTGCCACTGCGCCCGGCTAGGGGACCGAGTCTTGACCCCAACCTGGTACCTAGGTGCCAACTCTGACCCATGAGAGGAAGTGCCTGCCTGGAGCTAGCCCTCCTGGGCTCATGGGGGGTGGGACTTCACCCCATCGGTGACGCCTGCCACCTGCCATCTGCAAGGGAGGGGGAGTGATGGCGGGGTGGGGGGATGCACCGGTTAGCCACTCCTGATGCTGGTTCATGCCGTCTCCTTCTAAATGGGGAAACTGAGGCTCGGAGAGGGACTGAGACTTTCCCAAGGCCACAGAGGCCACCCGAAATAGGGCCCCTGAGTGTGTCTCCCTGGCTCCTCCTGGGCCCTGGTCTGTGTCATTTCATCCTGGGGAGAAGAGTCATTAACTCTCCATTACATTTTCCAGCCTGTTTTCTGGAAGAGAGTTAATTGATTTAAACTTTTCCAGGATGATTCTCCCTCCTCCCCCTTCCCCTGGGCCCTCGATCCTATTATGGCTCCCTCTGCTCAAGGAAATGACCAGGTGGCATCTGTGACAGCCAGCACAGAGGTCTCTAGCAGGATCTTCAGGCGGGGGGGGGGGGGGGCGGGAGGAGGTGGTGGTGGAAAGTGTGGCCCTGTTCAGGGCTGAGTCTTCTGTCACCACGTTTAGTGACAGTGACCCACAGCACTCAAGTGCGTAGTGCTGTTACCGTGGACAGCAGGTGCCACCTGCTCAGAGCGCCCATCACCTCCTCACATCCACCCAATTTGCAGACGGAGAAACTGAGGCATGGGGCGAGTCTCAGAGCTGGGATCCAAACCCGAGACGGGCAGGTCCTGAATTCCGTGTGGTCACCACCTCCTGGCTCCACCAACCTCCATTCACCCCAAATGTTCCTTGCAGACTCTCACCCCAGACCTTGAACTTGGCCGAGGGGTGATCACTGACCCCCTGTTTGACTGACTAAGACACTGAGGCCCAGAGCCTGTCCTTGGCCCCCGCCAGGAGGAGATCGGCAAGAAGGGCTCAGAGCTCAGCCGGCCGCCGCAGCCCTCCCAGCCGATTCATCTTCTCAGCTGAAATATTTATTTACGCACCCCATTTAATCAGGATATGCCGTAATTAGCGGCAGATTTGTGCCTCCTGCCCGCCGTGTTATTTATCTCGGTTCCAGGCGGCCATTTCCCACGCCGAGTGTTTGCCGGGCCCAGATTTCAATCAGATGGGGCCATGGCACAGCTGTCCCCAGGGACCTCACAGCAGCGATGCCCCCCCCCCCCCAATGATAAATGAGGCTGCAGACAGCAGAAATACTGCTCGGCTGCTCTGGGGGGCTGGCGAACACGGGCGGGGAAGGGGGTGCACTTGCCGATCCCACACCCTGTCGCTGAGGACCTGCCCTTCCCCCGGTGCCGGATGACAGCCTGGCATCCTCGATGCCCTAAGAAAGGCGGCACCCCTCGGGCCAAACCTCAGCCCCGCTGTCCGAGCCTGGAGGCCAGAAGAACTTGGACAGGACCCCCAATCCCGTCTCAGGATAGGTTTGTTTTTTTATTTTGTGGTACTGGGGACCAAACTCAGGGGCACTGGACCACTGAGTCACATCCCCAGCCCTTTTTTTTTTTTGTATTTTATTTAGAGATAGGGTTTCCCTGAGTTGCTCAGGGCCTCACTAAATTGCTGAGGCTGGCTTTGAACTCACGGTCCTCCTGCCTCAGCCTCCCATGTGCTGGGATTACGGGCGTCAGGATAGGTTTATAGCTCAGCATCCCCTGGCCTTGACCATGGAGGCCTGGACTCTCCCCTGCCCACAGACCCCACATCTGGCCAATCCCTTCTGGGTCTCACTTTAGTTAAGGTAAAGGCATCTCCAACCTCGTCCACCCCATGACCCCATGAACGACACCCTCTGATCTTTGTCCAGACGGAGCCAGAGGATGCTAGAAGAGAGTAGGGACAGTAGGGGTCTGGCTTTTGGTATGGCTGAGATGGGAGCAGAAATAAAAGCTGACCCTCTGAGGCCTCCTCCGCGCCGAGCCCTCGGGGGTGTGGTGGTGTGTGTGTGTGTGTGTGTGTGTGTGTGTGTGTGAGAGAGAGTTCCTTGCCCCCCCAACCTCTGTCTGCTCCGGTGTAAAACGGGGAAAGTAGCCAGAACTGCCTCCCCAGATCACTGGGGACCAAGAGTCACCCCACACAGAGTCCCCAACACTGGCACAGTTAGTGCTCACTAGTTGTGCACTACTGTTGTGATTTGGCAGTTAACTCTTACACTAACCTGGCAAGTCAGGTACAGACCATTTTACAGATGGGGAAACTGAGGCTCAGGGCCAGGCCCGTGCCTGGCCTACGAGGTGGGCCTCATCATCTTCATTTCCGGTCATCAGGTACTTCTCAGGAACTACCCTCAACATGCCAAGGCTCTGCGGGCACCCCTCCCCGGCATCCTTAGGGGGACCCCTGGCAGCTGAGCCCTGAGGTGCTGAGCCCACAGAGAAACCGAGAGCGCGTCCAGGACAGGCACCAGCGGGGGCCTGGCGGGGAAGGGGCTCTGGCAGGGTCCGACCCGCCCTCCTGCCCTAGACCTTCAGGTCCTGAAACTGGCCTGGCGGAAATCCCGGCGTGCCTTTCCTGAGTCCTGAAATGGTCTTAAAGCTGGTGCAGCTCCCTGCGGTCTGCTGCCAACTAGGCCAGACACCCTGGGGGGTCCCATAGTCTCTGCCCTACTTGGGACGGGGTTTGTGGCTGTGCCTCCCCCAGAGACCACTGCTTCCAGGCCACCTGCCCCAAGAGGTCAGTAGGAGGTATGGCTGTGAAAGTTTGGGGGTGGAGTTGGGGGGCTTGCCTGGGGTTCACTCAGCCCCTCAGGGCTTTCATTACTCAGTGAGGAGAGGTGACTTACCAAGGGTGCAACCCATGAACCCCGGGAGCTTTGGGAGGGCCCTAGATAAACAGCTCCCCGACGCCCACATCCATCAGGAAGATCTGGATCAAACTGTCTTAGCTGTGTGGCCTTGAGAAAATCACTCGCCCTCTCTGAGCCTCCCTTTTCTTAGATGTCATAATGGAAATAATACCTACCTGGGGATAGAGGGCAGGGACACGGTGGATATAAAGATCACAGAATACCAGTCACACCGACCAGGCAGGATTCTAGAAACGGCACCAAGGAGTGCGTCTACACCGTGAACCTTCTTACCTTAACTGCTGTGGCTGGGGTGCGGCTCCTGGTCCCCTTCTCCAGCTATGCCCCCTCTGCCAGGGGGGGCTGAGTCCCCGTCTCCCCTCACACTGGACCACATCATCTGCTTCTCTGGGCAGATGAGGCCTGTGAGCCCTGCAGCCCTGGGTCCAGCACGGGCCCTGGCCGCGGTAAGCGCCCGTCCAGGCTGGTTGGACGAGTGACCCCTCCCTGGCTGCAGGAGTGACTGATCAGAGCGCGGAGCCCCCGCCCCGCTCCCGCCTCACCTCTGCAGAGAGCCGCGGGCGTGGCCGCTGGCCGCAGCAGGTGGATTTGGAGACCCCGCAGCAGAAGCTGCCCTGACCCCGAGCGGCCTTCCGGTTCCAGCCGCTCGTTGGCTTTCCCCGGGGTGGCCGTGTCACACGGGCGCCGGGGCAGCAGAGGCTCTGGGACGCCCCGCCTCTGGCGCCTTCAGGAGCGGCAGAAGAGCGCATCTGGAATGAGCCAGAACTGGGGTTGATCCCACCCCAAATGCACTCACCACCTTGGCCTGGTTTTGCTCATCTGGGAGTTGGCTTGTCGCCACCCGAAGCTGCTGCCTGTGACTAGGGAGGCCCTCTGAGGAGCTGAAGGCGCCTACAGAGTCTCACCCCTTCCCAACCTCACAGCCACAGAGGCGAGGGGCCCTGGCCAGGTCCCAGTGTGCTGGGCTTGAGGGACCCTCACCACCTGCCACCCCTGCCCCTCCTGCCCCTTCTAAGCTCTCCTCTGGGGGATTCCCCCGGCGGGGCGGAGGGGGGTGGGGTGGGGGGTGGGGGGGGTGGGGAGCTAAAGGATCCAGAGCCATTTACTGAGCATCTACTATGGGCCAGGCACTGGATAGTCCCACCCTCACTGCAAATCCCCCTCTGCCCCCATTTTACAGGTAAGGAATTCGAGGCTCAGAAAAGGAGGACAGAGGCCCAAAGACATGTAGTTAGGAAGAGCCAAACACAGGACTAGAGCTCATGTCCTTCTAGCTCTGAAACAGCTCTCCTTGGGTGATGGCCGACCCAGCTAGGAAGTGGTGGTGCTGAGATCCTAACCCCAGCAATGCCCTGGTCGGGTGCCTTGCACAGGAATGGCAGCAGGAGATGTTTGTTGATTGACTGACTGACTCACACAATGAACGAGTGAACCAATATGTAGTGAATGGCTGGCCACACCAGGATGTGGGTCAAGGCGTTGCAGGGAGTGGCTGTGGAACTTCAAGTCCAACCCAGGCCCCCCGGCACACACTGGGCCTCTCTGGCCTCCCGGCTCTTGGCTCACCCAGGGGTTGGAGGTGGGGGACATTGGTGGCTAGCTCCCTGCTCCTCTCTCCTGCCCCAAACGCTCGCTCACACTCTGCGTGACTTATTGTTGAACTTTACAAACCCCTTGGCTTTTGTGGTTATTTATAAAGCTCCGGGCTTTGATCTGCAGCATAGAAAAGCAAACTCCTGGGTCTGAAAATGTCACAGGGATTAGGGGAGCCTTTGAAGTCCCCTCCTGGTCGGCAGCTGCCACTCGGCTACCCCTCCAAAAGGCCTCCAAGCCTGGGAGCCCTGACCAGGGCCTGGCGGCCTCCTCCTTGGTGGAAGTGGCCCCTGTCCAGGTGAGTGACAGGTGGGCACCTCCTCCCAGGGAAGCTTCCACCTAGCCCCAGGCATACACTGGCCGTCTCTGGTCTCCAGATATTGGCAACATCTGTCTCTCATGACCCTGGGCAGCCAGAGGCTGCTGTCTTTAGTCTCTGGCCCAGGGGTTTTCAAGAGTGGATTATTATCACTGTTTTATTGGTGGGGAGGGGACAGGGCATATAAATACGAATAAAGGAAGAAGCGCTCTCAGTGAGGCAGGTGGCCTCTGAGGCTGGCTTTGAACTAGCGATCCTCCTACCTCAGCCTCCCCAGTGCGGGGGGGGGGGGCGAGGGGGGGCGGGGCAGAGATGGACCCTGATAGTAGTCTAGAAAATGGGGGCGTTCCCTGCTCCCTGCTCTGCCCCAGTGAGGTCGGGCCAGCGGGTAGACAGGATGTCCCTCCCCAGCGGCGTCCGTCTGTCCCCAGTGGCTTGACCACTCCTGGGCGTCTTCTTTCTTGCTCTCTGAATCTTGCAGGACCTCCAAGCCGCTCTGTAGCTGAGCTCAGGGGAGGAGGAGCAGTCCCAGCCCCGGCCCCCGCCCCGCCCCTGAGCTGTGTGACCTTGGCCACGCCCCGCCCCTCTCTGAGTATCTCTTCCCTGATTTGCCAACTGGGGACCTGGCGCTACCCAAGGCTGAACGAGGTCCTTCTCAGGAGCGCTTGTGATGCTCGGCCTCCCTCCAAGGAGCCAGTGGTCCCCCAGCTTCCTTTCTTAGGACTGAAACACAGGAGGCAAAGCTGGGGTCCCAGGGAGAGAGAAATTTGGGGGGTCATGGAAATGTTCTACATTGTGATTGTGGTGGTGTTCACCTCACTGAATACGTGTATGAAAACTCATAAAAACTACTAACTTAAAATTAGTCAATTTTGTTGAATGTAAATGATGCTTTGTAAAGCTAAAAATATAAAAGTGAAAAAAAAAAAAAAAAAAAAAAAACACTTGCAAGCCGGGCGTGGTGGCGAACGCCTGTAATCCCAGCACTTGGGAGGCTGAGGCAGGAGGATCGGGAGTTCAAAGCCAGCCTCAGCCAATGGCGAGGCACTTAGCAACTCAGTGAGACCCTGTCTCTAAATAAAACACAAAAAAGGGCTGGGGATGTGGCCCAGTGGTCGAGTGCCCCTGAGTTCAATCCCCGGTACAAAAAAAAAAAATTTGCAAATAGAAAACAATTGCTCATTACGGAAGCGTATAAGATAAATAAGTAAACAAGTGAAATTCTCTCCTACCTTCATTTCTGCTCCCCAGAAACAAGGGATTCATTCACTCATTGATTCATCCACTCACTCAACCAACGTTTATTGACCATCTACTATGCACTAAACACTACTTTTAGCAACCACATGTAAGTGTGCTGCTCTTTCTCCATACATTTTCTGGATAAACCTTGATTTTTCTTTTCTTTCTTTTTTCTTTTTTTTTTTCTTTTGGTATCAGGGATTGAACTCAGGGGCACTCGACCACTGGGCCACATCCCCAGCCCTTTTTTGTGTTTTATTAGAGACAGGGTCTCACTGAGTTGCTAAGTGCCTCGCCATTGCTGAGGCTGGCTTTGAACTCGCGATCCTCCTGCCCCAGCCTCCCGCGTGCTGGGATAACAGACGTGGGCCACCGCCGCGGGCAAAATTTACGCCTCCATACCCCTGGATTTCCCACAAGGCCCTGGGGCTGCAGCACGTTGGTCATTTCTGATTCCCTTTGCTGGGCTCCACCGGATCACTGGGAAAATGACAGACATCTAGAGGGACCTGGCAAGAGGGAGGCGACAGTACAGGATAGTCACATCTCTTCGTCCCTGCTCCCAGCTCCACAGTGCTCGCAGGTGACAGAGGGCAGGACACAGACAAGCCAGAACCCCAGGACGCAAAGAGCAGGGCGTCTTCAGACCAGATGTGCACACGTCTGTGCCTGCGTTTGTAAGAGTGTGTGTGTGCACGTTTAAAGATAGATGGTGTTTTATATAGCTGCCTGGGTTGCTTCCAGAAAGTGATTTGAAGTAGTTGACATTAAAAAAGAAAAAAAAAATGCTGCCTAGTTAAAATTATACCATTAAAATTAGAAATAAAATACAAGTCTCAGTATAAAAGGAACTGAGAGGAGAGTGGTTGCTGGCTCTCACATCTGCAGGAGGGAGCTGGGAAAGGCCTGTGTTTTCTGACAGGGGCGAGCAATCTACACCCCAAAGGGCTATGCTCTCCGACTGCCCTCTCCCTGCTCCTCACAGCCTTACAAGATCAGCATGTTCCCTTCGAAATGTTTAAAAGAGCCATTTGCTATGGCACACACCTGGAATCCCAGCTACTTGGGAGGCTGAGGAGGGAGGATCGGATGTTTGAGGCTAGCCTGGGCAAATGAGCAAGACTTTGTCTCAAAAAGTAAAAAAAGGGCTGGGGACACAGCTCAGTGGTAACATGCCCCTGGGGTTAAATGTCCAGTATGGTGGGGGGTGGGGTGGGGTGGAAAATTAATTATTTAAAAAGCACCTTTTTGGGCTGGTCGTGGTAGCGCACGCCTGTCATTCCAGCACTTGGGAGGCTGAGGCAGGAGGATCACGAGTTCAAAGCCAGCCTCAGCAATTGCAAGGCACTTAGCAACTCAGTGAGACCCTGTCTCTAATAAAATACAAAAAAAAAAAAAAAAAAAAAAATGGCTGGGGATGTGGCTCAGTGGATGAGTGCTCCTGAGTTCAATCCCCGGTACCAAAATAAATAAATAATAAACACCTTTTTGCCAGGCATGGTGGCTGGTGCACACCTGTAATCCCAGCAACTTGGAGCTGAGGCAGGAGGGTCACCAAGTTCAAAGCTAGCCTCAGCAACTTAGCAAAGCCCTGACTTGCAAAAAAAAAAAAAGGAAAAGAAAAAGAAAAAAGTCTGGGGATGCGGCTCAGTCATTAAGCACCCCCACAGCTCAATCCCCAGTACCAAAAAATAAAAAGCACCTTTTTTATTTTTGTAAGAATGTGTTTGTTTTTTTCCTTACAGCATATGAGAAGACAAATTATCTCAGAAAATCTACCAAGGTAAATGATAGCATTGACGTATCAACTGATCCCGAGCTTCCTAGCAGTCATGGGAAAAAAGAAAGCAGGTTAGTTGTCCTAGTTTGTGGTCTACTAAAAGCAAAGCAAAAAGGAAGTAAAACTATGGGCTTTGAAGGAGGAGCTTCTCCCGGGGGGCTGCAAGCTGAGCGGGACGTTCTCTGGAGCATTCTAGACTCGCACGGCCCGGACTGGCCCTGGCCAGCATCAGGAGTTAGGTTCTGGACGGCCGTTTTGCCTTCCATCCGCGCTTCCCGCTCACATCAACCTCTGCCTGCTCGGGGCTCCAGTCAGCCTGTGGCGCTGGGGGGCAGTTCCGGGGAGAGAGTGATTTGATCTGACTTGATCCAGACTCCAAGCCTGGATGATCCAAGGACAGAGATGGATGTCCTCTGGCAGATAAGACTCTAGCAGCCTTGGGCACCTTTCCCCTCACTCAGGGTTGGACCAGAGAAGCCAGGGCTCGGGCTCTCTTCCTTCTTCCTGGAAAGGCACAATCAGGACCTTTGCACACCAGAAAAGGCCTCAGTCACATCTGCTCGGATGTGTTGATGTCAGTCGATCAAGACTCAAGTCCTGCCGGCTCAATGGCACATGCCTGTCATCCCAGGAGGCTGAGGCAGGAGGATCACAAGTGCAAGGCCGGCCTCTGCAATTTAGCCAAGCCTTCAGCAATTTAGAGAGACCCTGTTTCAAAAGAACAAAAAACTCAAGTCCGGGTCTATCTCTAGCAAGCTGTGTGACCCTGGATAAGTCTCTGAGCGTCCTGAGGGTTAGATCCCTCATTGGTGACATGGGGACAGTCACCTCCCCGGGGTTGATGACGGCCTCAGTGGTGTGGGACATGGGGTCAGCTGAGTCGATCCCAGTGCCCTTCCTTTCTTCTCCTGTGCCCTGATGCCCTGATGGTCCCCCTGAGGGAGAACAGAGCCTGATGCTCCTAGACTGGGCGTTCTTTGGGGTCCACTGTGGGTTTACTGTTTGTGAACCCCAGAAATGATGGGCAAAGTTGTGTGTGTGTAAGCAGGTTTGCTAGGGGTTGGGTCCCTAGTTCTTTCCAATGCCCAAAGGGCTCCGTGGCCCCAAAAGCTAAGGCACCGCTCCAAGGGCTGCCTCTGGCCTTGTGACCTGTGGTCCTTGGGCCACCTACCAGCCTGGCTAGTCCTCAGGCCCCTGCCTGGCTTCCTCCTTTGTCATGGGAGGGCGATGGCCAGGCCTGGTTCCTAGTATCTAGGCTGGTGCCAGGAAATACAGGCCCAAAGTGTACCCAGCATGTGTCACGGGCCACATGTGGCTGCACAAATGACCTCCTTTCATAGTCCCTGAGCTCTGGAATGGAAGAGCTGTCATGGTCCCGGTCCCCGTGCTAGAGATGAGGAAACCAGAGGAGAGTGTGGAGGTACAGAGCTAGGATGTGGACCTAGTGCTGGTTTATTCTGGAGTCTGTGCTCTTGCTGTGGTGTCACAGGGGACCCAGACAGTGCTCACGGATCTGAAGGTGGGAGCAGGTCCAAGGGTACAGTTATCCAGGTTGTGCACTGCCCAACGACACCTGGTTAAGGAAGAGGGGTTGGTGGTAAAATGTGTTCAAAATCCAGCCCAGGGTCTACTAGCTGGAGCTGGCACCCAGGGCCTTCAGCAGCCCGGATCAAGGGTGGCCTTTGGGTAATTAGTGCACCTGGAGGTGGGGCGAGCCTTTTCTTTTTTCTTTTTTTTTTTTTTTTGGTACCAGGGATTGAACTCAGGGGCATTCGACCTCTGAGCCACATCCCTAGCCCTTTTTCGTATTTTATTTAGAGACAGGGTCTCACTGAGTTGCTAAGTGCCTCACCATTGCTGAGGCCAGCTTTGAACTCGCGATCCTCCTGCCTCAGTCTCCCAAGTGCTGGGATTACAGGTGTGCGCCACCACGGAGCCTTTTCTAATTGCAACTAAGTCCCCAGAAGGGCTTCCAGCACCCAGGAGGAGGGGCAGTGAGGGGGACACTGCTCACTGTGCTCAGCTGTCCCTAGGGTGCCCCCTCCTACTCTACCTGGCCCCATCTCCCACCCCCGAGTCCGACTGGGAGGCAGGGCCCTTTCTGTGGGGACCTCAGGCCCGCGGTCATTTCCTGAGCCTCAGTGACCACCGCACCAGGGCTGTGCGTCTCGGGAAAGGCGGGCAGGCCCTCCGGTGTCCGGAATGTCCCCCGACTGCTGGCCTCTCCCAAGAGCCAGCTCCCGGGCAGGCCCAGGGCCACTGCCCCTCCCTTCCCTTCCCCCCTTCCCCCACCCCAGCCTGATTAACTCCCGGAATCCACGATGGCACAGTGACGGATCAGGCTCAGGCCCGCTGACTGGCACTTAGCAACCTGACAAACGGCTCTGCTCGCGGGAGTCCAGCGCTGGGCTGGGGCAACTGCCACACCCAGACACCCCCGCTCTGCCCTGAAGACACCTGGGCTAGAGCCTCGGGGTGCAGGGCAGAGAGAGCACAAGGCTCCGGACAGCAGGAGCGGCCCCTCCTCAACACCTCTGCTAACCCCACTCTGCTGCTTCTTGGCTGTGTGACTTGGAGCAAGTCGTCTCCCTCTCTGAGCCTGGCTGGCATTCAGATTCCTGCAGACATATCCAAACTGGGTCAGGCCTCCAGCCTCAGCTCCTCGGGTACCCTCGGCCTCAGCTCCACCAAACCGCCCAATTACAGTGGCCTAGAACCAGCCCCCCGGGGGGGGGGGGGAGGGGTGTGCATTCTAGGTACGCATGTGCATGTAAGTTTATTACAGATGTTATTGATATAAAGGATGTGTAACACCCAATTTGAAACGTACAGTAAGCCATTGGTGTTTTATTGTAAATACTGTAGAGCCCGTTGATTCTCATAAAATGCCTTCATTGCTTTTCGCCCATCTCTGGTATCAGTAGCCAACCAATGGTTGGAATTGAGGACCAAGTGTGTAGTTCAGGCATGGATATCGGTGGATGTTTTCATTTCAGTGTTAATATGAACTGAGACAATGAAAATGAGCGTCAGAGCTTCACTTGTTCATCCAACACGAGCAACTTCTTTACTGAGTTGCATGATGGTTTTTGAGTACTGGAAAAATATTTCCTCAATTTTTTTTTTTTTTTTTTTTTTTTTTGTGTGTGTGTGTGTGTGTGTGTTCTTCACATGCAGTGACCCTGAAGACAACACCTCCTAAATTCAATCTCTGTTGTTAACATTTTCCCCGTTAGTTTCTAAGTTAAGCAATCAGCACAACAATACACTGGGCCCTGATTTACGGCCCTGCCAATTGCTGTGGTGTAAATATTCTGGTTTCAAACTACCAGCATGGTGTTAGTGAGTGAGTAGGTGGGGATAGGTATGATAGATACAAGTAACCGCAAGGGCGTGGATAACGGGAAAATGTAGTAAAACATTAAGAAATTGCTGGGCATGGTGGCGCACACCTATAATCCCAGCAACTCAGGAGGCTGAGGCACCAGGATCTCAAGTTCAAGGCCAGACTGAGCAACTCAAGAAATCCTGTCTCAAAACAAAAACTAAAAAGGGCTGGGGGTATAGTTTAGCAGTAAAGTTCTCCTGGGTTCCATCCTCGGAAACAAAAAAAGAAAAAAAGAGAAAGAAATGATGAATTCCAAGTGTTTACTTACTGCTATAACATAATTTATTTAGCCATAAGTTTATATACCTTAAATTTGAATAGTACTGTGCTGTACAATAAAGAATTTGACTTTTTTTTTTGAGGGGGCTACTGGGGATTGAATCCAGGGGCACTCAACCACTGAGCCACATCCCCAGCCCTACTTTGTATTTTATTTAGAGACAGGGTCTCACTGAGTTGCTTAGGGCCTCACTTTTGCTGAGGCTGGCTTTGAACTCGCAATCCTCCTGCCTCAGCCTCCCGAGCCGCTGGGATTACAGACATGTGTCACCAGACCAGGCTCCCCAGCCCTTTTAAAATTTTTAATAAAGAATTTTGGGGAAAAAAAGAACTTGGGTTCAATCTCGGGTACCCACCTCCACCAAAAAAAAGCAAATTTGGGGAGCAGTACTGGGGGTTGAACTGAGGGTGTCCTTTATTCTCAGCTAAATTCTCAGCCCTCATACAGAGTTTGACTGGCCCTCATCCCTGGTGCCTGGGAGGGAGACTGAATCCTCAGAATTCCCAGAGTGATGGCGAATGGCCTTGTCAATCTTGAGTTCCCTGGATCATTCTTTTTTTTTTTTTTTTTTTTTTTTTTCTTTGTGGTACCGGGGATTGAACTCAGGGGCACTCGAGCACTGGGCCACATCCCCAGCCCTTTTTTGTATTTTATTTGGAGACAGGGTCTCACTGAGTTGCTAAGTGCCTCGCCCTTGCTGAGGCTGGCTTTGAACTCGCGATCCTCCTGCCTCAGCCTCCCAAAGTGCTGGGATTACAGGCGTGCGCCACCGCGCCCGGCCTTGGATCATTCTTGAGCTTATGCTAAGAGATGAGTCCAGACGGCGGCTGGTCACCACAAAGATGGGTGCCTAGGAGGCTGAGGGTCTGGGCCTCTCGGCCTCCCAAAAGGGGAGGCTGGTTCAATCGCGGGCCGCTGGCTCCCTCCATGACGCCCGAGTCATGAAGCCCTAGCAAGCTCCAGGCCCTGAGGCTCAGCCTAGCTTCTTGGCTGGTGAGCTGGGGGGTCTCAGGGGGTGCAAGCGCGATTCCACAGGGAGGGGGCGTGGAGGCTGGGAGTCGGGCCCTGGGACCTCACCCTGGGGTCTGCTCACGTGGCCGTTTGGACCGGTCCGAAGACTGGACTCTGAGCCGGCCCCGGGTGAGCTCTACCCCACCGTCCGGCAGCTGGACTCCGGGGATCTGCCGCCGGCTGGCCACAGGTGCAACGGCCCGGGGACCCCAGGACGTGAGGCTGGCGTCTGAGCGAGCCCGTGCCCTCCGCTGGGGCTCTGGCGCTGCCGTTGGGTGGTCCGCGTGGGGCGGGGCAGCGCCGGGCCAGCGCGACCCGGATCCCACCCAGCCTTCCTAGAGTGCCCTCCGGCTCTGGCCCCTGCCCACGCCCTCCTGCCGCCCTGCCGGGTGGTCCTAGTGATTGACAGGAGGGCCACGCCCGGCCCGGCTCCCCGCCCCCACAGCCCCTGGGCTGCCCTGGGGGGGGGGGGGCTCTGCCTGAGGTGACCCCTACCTGGTCTCCTTCGGTTCCTGCCCTTTCTCTCCCCACTTCCGTCGCTTCTCCTCGGGGTGCGGTTGTTTAAACGGTCATTTGAATGCCAATCCTTGTCTCAGGCTCCAACCTGAGACCTCACCCCTACCCTGCGAGCTCACCATCTAGTGGGGAGGCAGGTGTGGTTCGCAGGATACCCCCACCAAAAATAAAAGTGGAGATCATTGCTCTGAAGGGAAACCACAGGAACAGGGTATTTGAAAACTGTAACACAGAGCAACCAGGGAAGGCTCCCTGTAGGAAGAAGTGCTTCCTGGAGGATGTTCACTGAAGGATGGGGAGGGGTTAGCCAGGCAAAGGAAACAGGAGGGGGGAGGAAGCTTTGGGGGCAGATGGCAGGGCGGGTGCAAAGGCCCTGTGGTAGATGGCAGGGCAGGTGCAAAGGCCCTGTGGTAGGAGAGTGAGGTCAGTTTGACAGGGGCAGCGTGAAATGTAGCTGAATACAGTGGCAGAAGCAGGACCAGGTGGCTTGTGGACATGACTAAGAGGGAATTTGGGTCCATTTTCTGAAAGGACTGGAAGCATGCCTGAAATGTCAAGCAGAGGGCTGACTTGAGAAATTTAAATTTTGAACTTTATCACATTTTGGATTATATTTAGAGACCCTGTCTCTAAATAAAATATTAAAAAGGGCTGGGGACATGGCCTAGTGGTTAAGTGCCCCTGGGTTCAATCCCTAGTACGAGAGAGAGAGAGAGAGAGAGAGAGAGAGAGAGAGGGGCTTACATCTGAGCTCGAATTCCAGCTACATCACTTTTTCCTGTTAGGGACTTTGTCTGTCTGTCTGTCTGTCTTTTCTTTCTTTTTTTGACCCAGGGGTGGAACTCAGGACCTCAGACGTGGTGAGCAAGTGCCCTACAGCTGAGCTACATCCCCAGCCCTGTCTGCGTTTTTTGACTTCTCTGATTTTCAGGTTCTTTCTTTGAATGATGAAGAGAAATGATGATACCTATGTCACAGGTTGTCACAAGGATGAAGGGCACGTGAAGAGCTGGCACACCATCGGGATATAATAGGCGGTCACCACCCTCGCTGCCTTCCGTCCGCTGTGAGCAACCATCGCAAGCCCTTCCTCAGGGACCCTGCGGGTAAATGAGAGGTAAGGGATAGTCTCAGTCACACAAAGGGAACTAGCAAAACCAGAAGTCAACATCTACCAACCTACCAACCTGTCCATCCACCAGTGACCCACCCATCCACCTATCAATCCATCCACCCATCCACCCCCTTCCATCCAACCATCTACCAATCCACCTTTTTTTTTTTTTGGTACCAGGGATTGAACTCAGGGGCACTGACCACTGGGCCACATCCCCAGCTCTATTTTGTATTTTATTGGAGACAGGGTCTCACTGAGTTGCTAAGTGCCTCTCCATGGCTGAGGCTGGCTTTGAACTTATGATCCTCCTGCTTCAGCCTCCCAAAGTGCTGAGATGACAGGCGTGAGCCACCGCGCCTGGCCCAATCCACCCATTTATCCAAACACCTACCAACACAAACCCTCTATCTATTCATCTATCCATGAATCCATCTCTCCGTTTATATAACTATCCATTTACCCATCCATCTGTCTATCCATCAATCCATCCATCCATTCTTCTACCTACCCAACTACTTTTCCCTCACATCTTCTCAGTTCTTATTGCTGCAGATTAAAAGAGAGCAAGGGAGGCTGGGCACAGTGGTGCACGCCTGGAATCCCAGCACTTGGGAGGCTGAGGCAGGAGGATCACGAGTTCAAAGCCAGCCTCAGCCATGGCGAGGCACTTAGCAACTCAGTGAGACCCTGTCTCTAATAAAATACAAAAAAGGGCTGGGGATGTGGCCCGGTGGTCGAGTGCCCCTGAGCTCAATCCCCAATACTAGAGAGAGATAGAGAGAGAGAGAGAGAGAGAGAGAGAGAGAGAGGAGCAAATATAATCTTTGCTTTTTGGAACTCCTGGCTCCCAGAGAAGGAGAGACACGTAGTTTTAGATAACTCCTCCCATGCATCCTCCATCCTCCCTCCCCGGATCAGGGTTCCAGGAAAAGGAAGGTGGGAAATGGCGCCTCCGAGTGCTCCAGGACTCACGTCGTTAGCACGCTGAACGATCTGACAAGTCCCGCAGTCCAGATCTCTTCCTGGGACCTCAAATGCCTTGCTTCCAGAAACTATTTTAAGAGGATTGTCTGTTAAAACCCCATGGAATGAGATGGCCTTAGAGCAGATTTTTTTTTTTTTTTTTTTAAAGCTGCTAAACCAAGGAAGAAAGGAGCAAGAGGCCTTTAAGAGGTACAGGGGAGGACTGGGTAAGAGCTCAAGCGCAAAACGAAGACCCTTCAGGAAACGCAGTGATTCCCCCTGGAGCAGGGCATGGAGCGGAGAGGCTCTGACTTCACAGAGCAGAAGGTGACGCCCCGCTGTCCGCGGCACCCCGAAGGTCACGGTCGGGGGAGATCATGGGGGGTGTGGCATGCGCCTTTGACATGACGCCAAGTCGATGGGGCGTAACCTCTGAAGTCCCCTCCCCAGACACCCCTGCTCTACCAGGCCCACCTGAGGGGACCGAGGGGACCATCCAAACCAGGAAAGTTCCAGAAACTGCAAAGAGGAGCTGAAGAAAGAATGATTACTGATGTGATGTGGGATCCTGGAACAGAGGAATGACATTATGTAAAAACAGAAAAATATGAATAATGGTACCAAGCACACATCAAGATGGGCTCATTCCTGTGACAAATGGACCATTCCAATGTTAAGATGCTAATAACAGGGGAAACCGGGTGGGGAGTATCTGGAAACTGTACTGTTTACATAATGCTTTTGCAAATCTGAAATTTAAAAATTATTTTGAAGCCAGGCATGGTGGTGCACGCTTGCACTCCCAGCTACCTGGGAGGCCAAGGCAGGAGGATCACAAGTTGGAGGCCAGCCTCAGCAACTTAGCAAGACCCTGTCTCAAAATAAAACATAAAAAGGACTGGGGGTATGGCTCAGAGGTAGAGCACTAGCCTGGCATGGGTGAGGCAAAATAAATAGATAAAAAATAACAAAGATATTTTGAAGAAAAGTAAATTAGATAAACAAGTCAATAATCTTTGAAAAAGCAAAGGTTAGGGTTTGGAGACCAGCCTGGGGGAGGCACTATGTCCTGTTTAGGAGGAAAGATCTTAAATCAGAGGGACTGGGGTTCCACACTCCGTATGGCGGGTGTCTCCATGTTTCTGAGCTTTGGTTTTCTCGTGTGTAAACTGGGCATTTAAAGATGCTTGCTCTTTCTTGGTTTGGATTAAACGAGGCCACGTGTGTGAAGTGGTGGGCATCAACACTTGCCCACTTGCCCGGGGGCTGTTCCATTTGCTATATCATTATTCTTGGCAGAGTAAGAGGAAAACCTTGGAAAGCTTCAGAAAACAGGGCTCTTGGCACCGGGCCTCGGAGAACTTGCAGAATTTGGATGAGGCCTGGAGCTGCGATGGGCTTCCCCGGATTCCGTGAGGCCCCCCCTTTGGGTCCTTGGCTCGACCCTCTGGTTCCAGAGCAGGGCTAAATAAGGGGCCTAGCGGGAGCTGGGGACCTCAAACACAGCCACCTAGCTTCCTGCCCCAGCGGTGGCCCCCTCCCTCCCTCAGCCAGGGTCTCTGGGCTAAGTCATCGCTAATTCCTCCCTGATGAAGCACCTGTATCTGGAAGCAAATGAGCTGGCAGGTGGTGTCCCGGATAAAAGATGACCTGCTCAGCGAGGGATTTGCTTACCAGTCAGAGCCTGCCCACCCTGCTGCCCGGAGGCCTTTAGATAAACCACAAATCACACCCCAAACCGTGAATGTCCGCTCAGTGGCTTGTGGAAAAGAACCAGGTCTGGGGCTTAACCAGGAGACTAGGGTAGTTCATCCCGGCTCCACCAGCCTTGCTGCGGAGCCTTGGACAAGTTCCTTTCCCTCTCTAAGGGAAAGGCCTTAGTTCTGAACTCTCTCAAATATGCCTAAGGGTTCCCTTTCCCCTGGCGGGTTTGTTACAAAGAATCAGAGGAGAACCTGTGTGGAAACAAAACATTTGTTATTATCTCAGTTACTACTATGCTGTGACTGTATGGTGCCATTGGAAACCCTGCTGAGAAGAGCGCAGGGGCCGGTAACTTTCTGTGGGCTGGTAGTTTTAGGAAATTACTTTCAAGGCTATATTATCTGTTGGCAGAAAACCAATCAAAGAATTTTCCAAGCTGGCAACATTATACATGGAAAAGCCCAAGTTCTGGGGCCATAAGATCTTGATTTGATTTGGTGGTGGTGGTGGGGTAACCACACTCGACCACTGAGCCACATCCCCAGCCCTATTTTGTGTTTTATTTAGAGACAGGGTCTCACTGAGTTGCTTAGGCCTCACTTTTGCTGAGGCTGGCTTTGAACTTGTGATCCTCCTGCCTCAGCCTCCAGAGCCGCTGGGATCATAGGTGTGTGCCACCTGGCCGGCTCAGATCTTGATTTGAATCCTACAGCTGTCACTCAGTAGCTGAAAGGGCTCTGGCAGGACCCCATCCCCCTCTGAGCCTCGGTGAAATGGGGAATCTCATTTCTGGGTGTGGCGAAGAGGAATACACAAGGTCACATTCAAGGGCACCTGGCACATCTTTTGCCACCAGATAAAGGTTAGTTCTTCCCCTACAGAAAGTTTGGGTGGAACCAGGTTTACAAATCAGATTTCCTAACTTTCCACTCGCTGAGACCTCACAAAGCCGCGGGGGCATCTCCAGGCCTCTGTGAGTGGAATGGCATCACGGTCCCCACCCCGGGCCCCATCAGGAGACTTCTGCAACCTGGATCTCAAAGAGGACCCCTAGGGAGGCACTCAGCCTGGGGCTGTGGTGACTGCATGATGAAGACAGAGCCGTTTGCTAATACCATGTGGCTGCTGTGACAGTCTGTTAATGCCGGCTACAACGTGCTGTAATCACGCCTCACGCATGCTGGTGGCGCAGCCAGCGGGAACCTTCCCGGGAGGAGCCTAGGAAAGGTTCCTGCAGCAGGGTGGGTGGGGGCGGGGCTTCCCCAGGAGCCTGGGGACGGGGACTGGAAGGAAGCCTTTGTGAAGGAGAAAAAAATACCCCCCTTCCTCTCCCAAGACCTAGAGAGGGGTGGCCTGCATGTCCTCGTCCTCAAGAATGGCCTCCTGTGGTGGTGCACCCCGCAGCCTGCCCGCCCCTCCCCCACTGCCCCGAGCCTCCCGGGAAGTGTTCACTCCTGCGGGAACCTGCGGTCCCCACCCCGAGTCGCTCGGAACTCTCTGGGCCTCTGTGTCCCTTTCAGTAAAATAGGGATCTGGGGGGAGATGAGGAGACCGTGTTCGAGGAGTAATTCACACCCAGTCAAGATGGACGTGAAGGGGAATCACAGGCCACCGACCTCCATCACGAACTTCCAAGGAACCTAGGTCAAAAATCTCGGCGAAGTGGGGCGCGGTGGCGCCCGCCTGGAATCCCAGCAGCTCAGGAGGCTGAGGCAGGAGGATCGCCAGTCCAAAGCCAGCCTCAGCAAAAGTGAGGCGCTAAGCAACTCAGCGAGACCCTGTCTCTAAATAAAATACAAAGTAGGGCTGGGGATGTGGCTCAGCAGTCGAGCGCCCCTGAGTTCAATCCCCAGCACCAAAAAAGAAATCTCAGTGCAGATAATTTCATGGCCCGACTACTCATTCCTAGGCCTCGCCCGCACTGGGAGATGCTTGCTATTTGGTGATGCTCAATATTCTCAAGGGCTAGCAGCAAGAGCCCAGCTTTGGAGTCTGGTGTGAGTAAGAATCTCACCTCCCTCCAAACCTCAGTTTCCCCTCCCAGGAAGTGGGTCTCCAGCAGGTTAAGCCTACCCGTGTCCCTCAGGCGCCTGGCACAGAGGAAGCCCCCAGCCCCCAGCCGCCCCCCACCCCGGGCTCACCTCCCCCTCTCCCTTTTCCGAAGGGGGCTGAAAGCAAGTCTCGGGAGGGGGGATGCTCTCAGGAACCGGGAAGCCTATTTCCAAGTCATTAGTCCCCCAGTGTCGGGCCGCGGGATGGGTTTTGATCAAGAGCAGGGTGACATTTGGCAAAAGTTGCTGATGAGGGATTGAATGATTAATCGTCATGACAACCGGGCTGGAGTAATGACGGGGATGCGATGGTGCCCGAGTTAGACACAAAGCGGCCCCGCGAGCCGGGGCGGTAAATTACTAGGCATGTCACTGCTGCGCTTTTGGAGAAAGCGGCCGTGCGTTCCTAATGAGAGGTTAACTGTGTCCCCAAAGTAATTACAGCCGATTGAAGAGGTGGCTGGTAATTAGAGGATTAGCGGCGAGGAGGCTCACCTGCGCGGTTGCCATAGCGACGAGGGTAGGTGGGGTGAGAAGGCGCGGAGGGTCCGGACCTTCCCCCCAGCAGGTGGCGGAGGCCACCTCGATGCCACCGGCCGTGGGGGTCTGTCCACCAGGGATGGCACGAGCCTAGGAAACGGGGGTGAAGGGAGAGCTGCGCCTGCGCCTCAGTCTTCCCATCTGTGAGACGGAGGGCTCGAACCCATTCGGGAAAGATGGATATCCAAGCCAGAATTCCGCAATGGGACAGGACGGCACAATCCAAACGGTCTTTAGTTCACCGTCTTTCCCAGGCCGAGCACCGCGGGGGCCCAGGAATCACGCACATGCCACTTCTTGACTTGGAGTGGCTCAGGTCAAGGAGCTGAGCAGAAGCCTCAATGTCCTCACCTTTAAAATGGGAAGAAGAGCCATGATGCCCACTTCCGATGGTAGCTTGGAGAACAAAATGAAATCATGACTGCACAGCACCTGGGCTCCTGCCTGGCCCGTGGCCAGAGCTCTAGAATTATTCCAAGTTATGATCCCTTTACCACAGTCTTTCTTCTCTACTGATCTGGGGGCACGGAAGGGACGAAGGCCTCAGTCTTCTGTTGGGAAACGGGCTGAGCCGGCTCTTGTGTGACAGATGACAGGCCAGATGAAAGCAAGAAGGTGCCCACTTTTGTTCACTTGCTGTGCATCCTTGGTCAGGTCTCATTGCCTCTCTGAACTCTGAAGTACTGCCTGACCTTTCTGTTGGGAGAAAGCAATGAGATACTGGATCTGTGGAGCATCTACTGTATGCCACACCCTCAGAGAGTGTTTCACAGCTATTACTTAATTAGATCCTACATACAGCCCATAAGACATTATTTTGCCCAAGGTTTTGTTTTGTGCAGGGGATTGAATCCAGGGCCGTTGATTTAAGTTTTTTTTTTTTTTTTTGGGGGGGTGGGGGCAAGGTCTCACAAACTTGGTTAGGGCCTTGCTAAATTGCTGAGGCTGGCCTTGAACTAGTGATCCTTCTGCCTTAGTCCCTCCCTGAGTCGCTGGTGTCACAGGGTATGATACCACGCCTGGCTGTTTTACCCTTTTGTGGAAGGGGGGTACCAGGGATGGAATCTAGGGGCCCTCGACCACTGAGCCACATCCCCAGCACTATTTTGTATTTTATTTAGAGACAGGATCTCACTGAGTTGCTTAGGATCTCGCTTTTGCCAAAGATGGCTTTGAACTCGTGATCCTCCTGCCTCCTCCCGAGCCGCTGGGATAGCAGGCGTGCGCCATGGCGCCCGGCTGTTTTACCCTTTTATTTATTTATTTATTTATTTTGGTACCAGGATTGAACTCAGGGGCACTCGACCACTGGGCCACATCCCCAGCCCTTTTTTGTATTTTATTAGAGACAGGGTCTCACTGAGTTGCTAAATGCCTCGCCATTGCTGAGGCTGGCTTTGACCTCGCGATCCTCCTGCCTCAGCCTCCCAAGTGCTGGGATTACAGGTGTGCACCACCGTGCCCGGCTGTTTTACCCATTTTTGAGAGGAGGACAAACAAGACTCAGAGACGGGAAGGGATCAGCCGGAAACACACAGCCCGAAGCATGAGAAAGTCACAACTTGAACTCAGGACCAAATGCCTCCTAAATTTCTTTCACTCTCTGGTCCTCTTTTAGTCCCAAGAAGCCAGTCCCACCACCTCTAAGGAGCTGGGCATGCCCACACATGGGCGGAGCGTCAGGTAGGAGTCTCCCTGGGATTGGCCAGGGCTTTTACGACATCACGGGGGCGGGGCAGCCTGTATTGATGAGCATGGCGGCTGTAGGGGTCGCAGGCTGAGTCTCCACGACCCAGGGTCTCGCGTGAGAGCCTCTGGGTTAGGGGGTTGACAAGCGAAGGCCCCAAATTGGTCCCCAGCTCATCTGCTGGCAGCGCCTGGCATCCAAGCGCAGGCCTGGGTGAACCCGCTGAGAGTAGTGGCTTAATTATTCCATCCATAAATGATAAAGGCTCTGTTCATTTTCAGACCTTCATGACAAATTTATGGCCTTATTTAATGTGCTTGCAGCGCGACCTTCCCCTGCATCGCGGGAAAACCGGGCGGGGCCTTTTCTGGAGGGCGCAGAGGGCATTCTTGCTGTGGCTCCCGAGGGGCTTCAAGCTCCTTCCAAAGGTCCCCAGGAGCTGGGGAGGCTTCTGCTCCCAGGTGGCCTGGCAGTGCCGCTTGCAAAGCCACATCTCTCTGCTTTACTTCCCTGGGTATACACGGGAGCTTAAAAACTACGGGCAGGAGATCCTGGGCCAAACAGACCCAAGTTGGCGCCTTGACTGCTACTTCTGTGAGGTGTGACCTTGAGCCTGAGTTTTGTCTCCGCTTGCTGCCTATGAGGGCCTGAAATGAGATAAAAACAGATTGGAAGCATCCCAGCTACTCAGGAGGCTGAGGCAGGAGGATCTCAAGTTCCAGGCCAACTGGGCAATTTAGTGAGATACTGTCTCAAAATAAAAAGTAGCCCCTGGGGAAGGAACGTAGCTCCCTGGTGGAGTTCCCCTGGCTTCACTCTGTCTACTCCTATTTTGGGATTTCAATTGATTTAGTATTTTTGAGCTGGGGAGGCACTGCTTGGAGCCTGGTGACCCAGAGATAGGTCACATCTTGCCTGCCAGCATAGCACAGTGCCAGAGGCCAGCACAGGCAAGGAATGTCCCAGTCGCCATTCTGCGGCCAATTTCTGGAACTTCCACAAAAACTCTCCAGTCCAAAGGGCCAGTGGACTCCGAGGAGGGTGGAGGTGTCACAGAGCCACAAGACCTTGCAGCTGGCAGGGAACTCAAAAAGCACTTCTTCCAGTCTTGAACTTCACCAGTGAGGGAACGTATAGTACTGCTGCCAGTTATTAAGTGCTTCCTGTATACCAAGCACCAGGGTCGTGGCTTACCATCCATTGCCACATTCAATCTCACTACAGCCAAATAGGGGAAGGAAACAGAGGCTTAAAGAGGTTCAGAAACTCAGGCAAGGCCCCCTCCTCCAAGTTCCAACTCTTCCGCGGGGCTGCGCCTGGGGCATCTGCGTGTCCGTGGGTGCATGCCCATGTTTGTATGAAGGTGCCATATAAGAACGTGGGTGTCCCTGCGTGTGCGAGTTGTGCATGTGTGCAACACACTGTGCCTGTGCTTATCATCCATGGAACAGTCTCTGGACGCCCTGTCCAGCGCTGTTACGCTGCTGCCGCGCCTTTAAGCAAACAGCTGGGTGGAGAAGGGAGGGAGTCTCTGGCTTGGTGACTTAAGGAATCAACTTAATTTGCATGCTCATTTGCATGACAGTGCAGTCACACACCCCCATCCCCCACGACCTGTTTCCAGCAGGGCTGCGGCCAGGAAAGGAGCTTGCTGACTTCCTACACTCTGCAGGCCCATTAGTCGCCATCCACCCGCAGGGCAGTCCCCACCCGCTGGTGAAACTGAGGCTTAGCAGGACACGCCAGGGTCACGCTGCCACCACGCCCACGCCCACGGGCAGGCACTGCTGGGTTCTGATTCTTAGTCTTGGGACTCCACTGCAGCGCTGTCCCCAGGGTGCCGTCCTGCCTGCAGCCTCAAGGTGGAAGGGTTCCGGGAGAAGAGGCAGTGGGCGGAGCTTGTCCTTGGTGGATCAGGAAGGTTGTGGAAGAGGGGGTGGGAAAGGCAGGGGACGGTGTGTTTGCACGCATGCGTGAGCACTTGTGTGTGTGTGTGTGTGTGTGTGTGTGTGCACGCGCGCGTGTGTTATGTGGGTGTGGAAGAGTAGGTTAATCCCTTCAACAAAAGGTCCACTACATTAAAGGCACATAAATGACAATAAGTAATGACATAGCAAATAGGTGTCTCCTGCTTATGGTGCACCAGGCAAGCGGGTTCCACAAACTCATTTGAGCCTCACAGGGATCCTGTAGTGGGGAGGTTAGCATCCCCATTTTACCCAAGGAGAGGCGGCTCAGAGTGGTGAGGTAAGCTGCTCAAGGTCACACAGCTGGTAAGTGGCAGAGTTGGGCAACGCCATCGGGGCCAAGGTCCATGGACCCAGCCACTACCACTCTAGGGTCAGGAGACCGTGGCAGTCTGCTGTGTTGCTCCCAGCATGGAGGGTTTAATGCTGGGGTGGGTGTGCACGTGTACAAGCCGGGTGTGCACACACACATGGCATTTGCACACCATGCACATGCATCTCATGCACAATATGTTGTTAGCGTGCAGGTGCCGTGGGCATATAGGATGTGGGTGTCTATGTACGTGTGAGTGTGCATGCAATGCCCTGCCTGCTCGCGTGCACATCAGAGTGAGTGTGCAGGTCTTGATAAGGGGGCAGGTCTCAGTCCAGGCCTACCCCGCTGCCAATAGGCTGAAGAGAGCCCTGGGAAGGCCAGGGTCACACAAGGAGGGAGTGGGGTGGGCTCTGGGTAGCCAGGACCTAAGCGCTCCCGGCCCCTGGATCCAGGGGCTTGGGGCTCCCAGCTGCATAAACATCATCCTGGCCTCCAGGAGACATTAATAATAGATTAGCAAATTCCAAATGTAAATAGGGCAATCAGGCCCGAAAACACAGACATTCATCACCCAGATACAAATTACACTGCTGGCCTTGATGTAATTACTGGAGCTCAGCTCAGTGCATCGAGCCCCCCCCCCCCACACCCTGCACGTTGCTTTGAACCAGCACCCTCCCTGAGGATGCCCCACCCCCTGAACTCATAGGGGGTTTCTGGCCATGGCCAAGGGGCTCAACTGTCCTAAACCAGCAGGAAGACACAAGACCCCCGACATCCGTGTGCTTGGGTCGCAGAACCCCAAAGGCCATCGGGCAGACACCAGACAGGAAGCCAGATGCCTGGTTCTGTTCCACCTTTGAATCAACTTGCTGTGTGACCCCGGGGCAAGTCACTCACCCTTTCTGAGACTCCGGTTCCTTTTCTACCCAAAGGGAATAATAATAATACAGTATGGTGTTAAGAGTCTTGGGGCTGTACAGTCAGAAGAGCTTGGGTTTGAATCCCAACCCTACCACTCTTGAGTGGGGACTTCGAGGTTGGGCAACTTTCTTGCCTATTTTAAGCCTCAACATTTTTAATCTGTAAAGTGGGTATAATAATGCCTATTTCTTGGGATTATTATGAAAAAAGGAACAAAAAATATTTGTTCTTTTAATTGATGAATTTAACTCATTCACATTTATTGTGACTATATCATATGTAAAATATATATCATCCTTATATCCATATCTATATCAATCTGTGTATCTAAATATTAGATAGAAGATAGATAAATAGATAGATAGATAGATAGATAGATAAAACATAATTTTGGAACTCTGTGGCCTTCCTTTTCAAACTAGGGATTGAACCCAGGGGCACTTGGCCACTGAGCTACATACCCAACCCTTTTTTTTTTTTTTTTTTTTTGACACAGATCTCACTAAATTGCTGAGGGCCTTGCTAAATTGCCAATGCTGGCCTTGAACTTTCAATCCTCCTGTCTCAGTCTCCTGAGTTGCTGGGATTACAGGCATGCACCACCATGCCTGGCTAACTGGACATGTTCTTGCCACTATGATTTGTGTTCCTATTTATCAGGCTCCCTTATATATCCTTTCCCGTGGAGGTTGAGTTAGTTACATGTTACTCTTTTTTTTTTTTTTTTTTTTTTTTTTTTTTTTTGTGGTACCGGGGATTGAACTCAGGGGCACTCGACCACTGGGTCACATCCCCAGACCTTTTTTGTATTTTGTTTAGAGACAGGGTCTCACTGAGTTGCTAAGTGCCTCCCCATTGCTGAGGCTGGCTTTGAACTCGCGATCCTCCTGCCTCAGCCTCCCAAAGTGCTGGGATTACAGGCGTGCACCAACGCGCCCGGCTACATGTTACTCTTAAAAATGAGTGACTTCACATGATAAATACTTAGTATCTGAGCATTTCTGTGGGCTGAGCAGCTGGAGTGGCTTCCCAGGAGGCCCTGACTTGGAGTCTGCTGAGATTGCAGTCATGATGCCAGTCAGGGCTGCGGCCATCTGAAAGCTAACCTGGGGCTGGAGGATCCAGTCCCCAAGGTGACTCTTCATTTTTCCCCTCGTGAGGAGACTCCACGGGGCTGCTTGAGGGTCCTCACAATATGCTGGCTGGCTTCCCCTGCAGTAAATGATCAAAGAGAGCCGGGCGCGGTGGCGCACGCCTGTAATCCCAGTACTTGGGAGGCTGAGGCAGGAGGATCGCGAGTTCAAAGCCAGCCTCAGCCATGGCGAGGCACTTAGCAACTCAGTGAGACCCTGTCTCTAATAAAATACAAAAAAGGGCTGGGATGTGGCCCAGTGGTCGAGTGCCCCTGAGTTCAATGCCCTGTACCAAAAAAAAAAAAAAAAAAAAAAAAAAAAAAGATCAAAGAGAGCCTTGACAGAGGCCGCAGTGTCTTTAATGACCTGGCCTTGGAAGTCCCACTTCTGCACGTGGAGTCTGGCTATCTTTTCTCTCTGCATGAGGATGCATATACCCCCCCTAGCCCAGGCACTGGAAGGAGTCCATCCATCTCCGCGACCCCGTGCCCAGCGCCCTGCCTGGCAGAAAGTGGGCACCAGCCATGATGGGGCGACAAGACCAGGACTGTCAGAGCAGACCTAGTCTCCCTTCCCACTACTGTTTCCCGGGGGGAGCCGGTGTCTAACTGCCAGTCTACGCCATCCCTTGTGGCCGCCGCCGGGGCCTTGGCTGGGCATGGGCTGAGCCACGGAGGGCCTGGAACCCTTGCCTTCTCTGAGGCAGGGAGAACAATCTAGACCAAAGGCACTTTCCAGGCCTGCCTCGTCCTAAATTTGCATCGATCAGTAATTAAACGCAGCCTCCAATTACTATCACATTTGGCGAGGCACCAAGCCCGTGCAAAACCTTGCAGTCAACACGGCTTTATAAACAGCCTCTCAGCTCAGGGCACCAGTGGGGTTCCCGGGGATCGAGGAGGCAGAAGTGGGGGTTAGTGCAAGAGAGAAAAGAGAGGTGAGGGGCCAGGGAGGAGCAGAGGGGAGGGGAGACGTTCGAGGGCGGGTGGGGCAGCGGCCGGCCAAGCCGGGGGACCTGAAGGGCCCATTCGTGCTCTGGTGAGCCTCACCAGCCTCCAGGGTGGAGGCCTGAGCTGAACCTGAGGCTGCGAGTCCTTGTGTCTCAAGGACTGGTCAGGAGAGACACATGCATCCAACACCAATGATGTTTGGGTGGCTTGGCATTTTTCCAGCATTTTCCATTTACACTTAAAGAGAGAAACATAACGATTCATCTGCCCCCGCAGCGGCACCTGGGGGGGGGTGGACGGTGAGAGATTTGGGGGGCTGCAGAGGAAGGGGGCATCTGGAGCCTGTTTTGTCCCCTGTGCACACTGTCCCCTGAGCCAGAAATGGACCCCTGAGGACCCATCTGTCTCCTTGGGGAATTATTCAAGGAGGCCACAGTCCCCAGGACTGGGGTCAGCGGCCCTGGACGGGGCCCCGACCGGCTCCCCTAGGGGCAAGGTGAGCGCTTCTCTGGACCTGTGTTCTGGTACCTGTGGAATGGGCAGGAACCCCCCCCTTGGAGGTGCGGGCAGGGTGCGGGTGGCAGGAGGGCGAGGAGCTCGAGGCCAGCCTCGCCTGCAGCTTGGGCGAGACTCTGCCCCTCTGAGCCTCAGGCTTCGCATCCGAACGGCAAAGTGAGAGTCCCCACCGCCCGCAGAGGTTCTGGGAGGACTGCGCCAGGTGGGCTCCGCTCCCGGCCGGCCGGCGTGGGCCAGCGCCCGCATCCTCATCAGGCACAGAAGTGCTCAGCAGGGAGAGCTGGGACCTTCCAGGGCCTCTGCTGCCCTTCCCTGATGCCACCACGGCTGCCTGTGAAGACCACTCCACTGACCTGCCTCCCTGTCCCTGGCACCCACCTCCACTCTCCAGCCTGTGGGTGGAGCAGGCCTAGGACTTCCGGTGTGTGTGTGTGTGTGTGTGTGTGTGGGAATGGGGACCAGGAGTGGGGGGATAATGGGGAGGACTGTCCACCTCCAAACCATCGAACACGCTCTCCCCAGGTGAGAAGCAACGAGATGACGCGTCCTGTGCTTACTTACCTGGCCTCTCCGGTACTGTTGGAATCTGAAACCCCCCTAGGGAGATGGCGGGGCGTGTCCCTACCCCTGACTCTGTCCCCATGGCTCAGGCGAGGTGCATGCGGAGGTGCCCAAGGGTCCACCTTAGAAACCCACTCCTTAGCATTAAGTGTGGACCTTGGATCTCATTTTAAAATGACAACAGTTCCCAGAGGATGGGCAGAGAGGGTCCTTAGCAAGATGGCGTGTTGGTGGGACCCGGGGCCTAAATGCCTGGTGAGGGGACGGATGAGTGACGCAGCCCCTCCCCCGCCCCGCCGCCTTCCCCAGGATGGGGGGGCTCCCTGCCCGACAGGCCAGGCTCCTGTGACCCCCACCCCCAAGTTCACCCTCAAGGCCAGCCTGGTCCACCTTAGGACAGCGCCGTGCATCGACACCCCCTCCACACGCAGAGTTCAAACTCATTACCCCAAAATTTCTCTAGAGATTTCCTCTCCCCCTGCCCTACCCGTGTGGCTCTGAGGTCATTATCAGCAGCATCCCAAGCCCGAGATACAGAGTTGCAAGGAAGTCTTACAAAGTGTTCCCCGCTGTCCCCAAATGTTTATTCAATGACTCAGCAGAGGTTCATTCCGGTGATGCTGCCAGCCCAGGGTGGCACCCAGGTGCTCCAGAGAGAGTGAATGTGGCAGAATATTAATAGGAGTCTTCCCAAACCAGGTGTCAGGCGCTAGCTAAGTGTTTTCATGTAGATCACCTCAGCTTCTCCCAACCAGCCTATGAAATCGGTGCTAGGAGACCGAGGCTCAGAGAGGTGAAGCAACTTGCCCCACAACCCACAGCTTCTGAATTCTTCAACTCAGGCAGTCCTTCTCTGAAGTCCGGCCTCCTGAGCCCTACACTAAACACCTACCTGTGCATCGAGATTTTCTTGAAACTGGTCAACCAAAACCAAATAGAAATAAATTGGATGCAGAGCTGAGATGAAACAGAGGCTATCAGCCCTAGCTTTTGATTTCAAATGTTTCTATCTGTCAAATCACCTTTGCTTAGCTTCCTAACTGGTTTTATAACTAAATAGATCATTTAAGTTTTTTGGGGGGGCAAGCGACAGAAAACCTAAATGGCAAGAGCATGATGGTTCCTGCATCAAAAAAAACTCCAGAGAGTAGATCCGGCTTCAGGCACAGTGTGTTTCAGGGGCTTTCTCTGGTTGTCACCAGGGCTGAATTTTTCACCGTCCCTCAGGTCCATCTTTCACAGTATTGGCTTCATTAGGCTCTGAGGGTGGCCTCTGGCAGCTCTAGGCTGATCCCAGCCATATCAGGCTCAAGTCCAGGGGGAAGGGACCTTTTCTTTCTCTACAGCTGGCTCTTAGCAGTCGTGATCTGGTCCCTGAACCTCTCCCTGTGGCTGGAGGATGCCACCTCTGGTGCAGGGGATGGGGGGGGGGGGGGGGGGTCGAGAGGAGGGGTGGGATAATCTCCCCAAAGTAAGGTTACTGTCACCAACAAGTGGGGGTGGGGCCGGGTGCAGAATAGCTAGAAGGCTCCAACAGCCACTGGGTATGAATGTCAAGTTCAAATGCTTATAAAATGTCCCGGCTCCTGTTTTAACACACGCAGGGTCTCTGCCTAAGATTTCATTTCTAACTGAATTACATTTCTAAAAACTATCTCAGGACCAGTGGTCTACAACATTTTAAATAGCTTTTTAGAATCTGTGGCGGCGATGGCGTTAATTCACCCACTAGGATGACACATGAGCCTCCACGATCTCCCTGGAGGGGGGGATAATAATTATCATGATAAAGCTACTGCTCACTGCAGGCTTGCTCTCCACCTACCATTAATATCCAGTTTTACCGCATGGGAAAGTGGCACTCAGAGAGGTCAAGTGACTTGCCTAATGTCGCCCAGCAAGCAAAGGAAAGATTTCTGAACAAGAATCAGGTCTGGGCTGGGGTTGTGGCTCAGCGGCAGAGCGCTCGCCTCGCACGTGCGCGGCCCGGGTTCGATCCTCAGCACCACGTAAACATAAATGCATTCCATTGTGTACAACTAAAGTAAATAAATAAATATTAAGAAAAAAAAAAAAAAAAAGAATCAGGTCTACTTGACACCAAAGCCAAGGCTTGCTTTTTGTTTTTGTTTTCAAACTCTGTCTTGTATTCATATTTACAGACATAATGGTTGGTTGAAAAAAAAATCCCAACAATGGAGAAGGATCTAAAGGAAAATAGTAAAATATCCCTTTTCAAGTGAATGTTTAAAATTATCAAAGTAACATTATACCCAGAAAAAAGTCAAGTAAATTAGCACAAAAGTAAATGAAATGAAGATCAAAAGCTGTCTCTCCCCGGTTCTGCAATCTCATTTGCCAGAGAATTCCACCATGAATAGTTGTTTTGTGTAACTCTTTGCACAGAACCTTAAGTATCTTTCCTTCCCCCTCACGGAACTGAAGATTGAACCCAAGGCCTGTGCATGCTGAGCAAGCGCTTCACCCCAGAGCCACCCCCACCCCCAACATCACATACATTTACAGCACATCAACCACATGTATGGCTTCTTGAACATAGGTGGCAGCACACCATTCTTTTTCCTAGCTGCCTAGTACTCCTCTGAAATGGGCGTATTATAATTTTCACTTATTCATTCTTGCTATGGTCTGGATAAGAGTCCCCCAGGGCCTCTACGATTCCCAGCCCATGGCATTATGGGAGGGGGAGAACCTTTAAGAGGTGGTGCCTAGGGGAGGTGTGGGATCACCAGGAGTGTGCCCTAGCTGAGGACTGTGGGATCTTGGTCTCTCCCACTCTTTCTTTTGCTCCTTGGCCATGGGAAGTGAGCAGCTTCCCCCAAAGCTGTCCGCGGTGATGGGCTGCCTCTCCACAGGCCCAGAGTCCATGGGGCCAAAGAGACCAGGAGGGACTGACACTTCTGACACTGTGAGCCCAGATAGACCTTTCCTCTTCATATTCTGGGAAACGTGTCCCCGGCACGGAGAGCTGACGGGAGGCGGTGCTGAGGGACACGCCCACCTCACACGGTTTCTGAGTCACCGTGTACACCGCCGTCCTCTTCTCTCGGCCCATTTAGATGCGCAGAGCCAACCTCGAGGCTGGCACGGCCTTGCTGCACTGTCCTGAAGGCATGCCACCCTGTCCCTGACGGGCCTGGCCCTCCTGCTCACCTGTGTGTGGGAAGGAGGCCCTGACCCCGTGGGGGGCATCCAAGCGCAGCCTCCCCCACCCCAGCCAGCCTCTGCTCTATTCCCTCGCGAGGCCCGGCGAGGCCCTCGGCCTCTCAGGGATGAGGCCCTCTGCGTTCTCTCTTTCTCTCTTTCAGCGGGAAGGGGGACATCTCTGGGCGCTGTTATCGAGGGCTTGTGACGTGGACGGTCCACCTCGCCCGTCGGAGGCTAGGAAAAGTCCGGCACCCAGGAGCCCGGCCTCGGCTCTGTCGGTCCGTGTGGAGGCCTGGCCTCCCCCACCATGCCCCGGGGCCTGGTGGGCCCGCACAGGTGGGAGCCCAGGGCCAGGGCACAGTCCAGTCAAGTCCAGGTAGAAGACCCCTCAACCCGGCCGGAAGAGCCCCACTGCCCTGTCCCTTGGAAGCTCCCTGTCCCCAGCCACCTGTGACAGTGACCCTCTCGGGCTGACGTTCCCGCGTTCATTCAGTGTGACGGCGGCTCTATGAGGTGGCCGTGGGGAAGAGAGACGGGTGACAGGAACCTACCACGGGGAGGGAAGCTCCCTCAGGGTGCCCCCGGGCTGCGGGGACCTCGAGGGCCCTCCACCGCCCAGGGAGTGTGCCCCGGGAAGCTTCTGGACACCAGGCCCAGGCTCAGAGCCCAGGAGCCCGGAGGAAGGCCCTCCACGCCAAGGGCCAGCAAGGGCCAAGGCTGGAGGCCAGGCGGCAGGGCAGGAGGGCCCCGAGCCAGAGGCTTGGTCCCACTGGAGCCCACCCAGAGGGGCCATGGGCTGGGGAGTGGGCGGCGGGCCTGCAGGGCCCTGTGGCCTCTGCTGAGAGGTGGGGACAGAGTGGGGGCTGACTCTGGAGGGTGGGATTTGGGGGGACTTATTTTCTTCTTTGAAATTATTTCCAAGTTCTTAAGTTTTCTATAACAAACATGTGTCACCTTTATTTTTAAAAATTTTTTTTTCATACTAGGGATTGAACCCAGGGGCCCTTCACCACTGAGCCACATCCCCAGCTCGCTTTATTTTATTTTATTTTATTTTGGTACCAGGGATTGAACTCAGGGGCACCCGTCCACTGGGCCACATCCCAGCCCTTTTTTTTTTTTTTTTTTTTTTTTTTTTTTTTTTTTTTTTGGTACTGGGGATTGATCTCAGGGGCACTCAACCACTGGGCCACATCCCCAGCCCTTTTTTGTATTTTATTTAGAGACAGGGTTTCACTGAGTTGCTAAGTGCCTCGCCATTGCTGAGGCTGGCTTTGAACTCGCGATCCTCCTGCCTCAGCCTCCCAAAGTGCTGGGATTACAGGCGTGCGCCACCGCGCCCGGCTCAGCCCTTTTTTGTATTTTATTAGAGACAGGGTCTCACTGAGTTGCTAAGTGCCTCTCCATTGCTGAGGCTGGCCTTGAACTCAAGATCCTCCTGCCTCAGCCTCCCAAGTGCTGGGATTACAGGTGTGTGCCACCGCGCCCGGCTTTGCTTTATTTTTTATTTTGAGACAGGGTCTCACTAATGTGCTTAGGGCCTCGATAAATTGCTGAGGTTGGCTTTGAACTCACGATCCTCCCGCCTCAGCCTCCTGAGATGTTGGGAACATGTGTTATCATTAGAATAAGTATTTTAAAGTAACCATAAAAATTACTACAGAAAAGAAAGGAAAGAGAATTAGTCATAGTGGGACACTGGCTATCATCAAAGTGGCTACTATTACTACCCCCACTATCACTACCATAATCATTACTATTACCACTACTTCCCAATACTAGGAAATGCAGCATTGGCAATAGTGATAATGGAAATAGTAGTCATAATAGTAGCAAGAGTGGTGATAGTAATGGAGTGGTAGTAATAGTAGCAACCTTGGTAAAGCAGTAGTAATGAGAGCACTGGTCATACTAGTAATAGCAGCAATGATGATTTGTTGTTGTGATAGTGTTGGTAGTAATCTTAGTAAATGTGGTAATAGTAGCAGCAATAGTAATACAGGTAGTAATGGTGGTGGCACTAATAGTAATGATTATGGTAGTAAGAGTGGTAACAGTAGTAGTAATTGTAGTAGCAGTGGTAGTGGTACTGGTGATAGTACTGGCAGCAGCAGAGATGGCAGACATGGTAGTAATAGTGGTCATAGTAATGGCGGTAGTAACAGTGCTGGTGTAACAGCAGTAATGGTGGAAGTAGCAGCAGCAAACAGGGCAATGATAGCAATAGTGATAGTAGTGGAGGTAGTAATAGTTGCCATCGTGATAGTAATAGTGATGGAAGTAATAGCAACAGTTATGGTAGCCGTGATGGTGGGACGATAGTGCTGGTGGTAATTGTGGTGGTGGTAATAGTTGTCATCGATGGACTCCACCTTGTGGGTGGGGAGGATGAAGAGCTGGAGTTCTGAGAAGACCCAGGCAGGGGACTGTATGGAGGCCTGGTTGAGAGTGACCTGTCCTAGCCCTGTGAGGCACCGAGTTCCTGACCACCTCCTCGTAGATAATTCACCTGAAGGAAGTGGTCTGTTTCCAGAAGATCCCAACATCTTATCAGGAACTGGAATCCACAGCTAGTCCACTTGGGTCGTGGCTGCTGAGTGGCAGGAGTTCCAGCCTCCACAGAAACTTATTTGCCTCCTTCCCCAACTCTTAGTATGCACAATAGTCAGGGTTATTTTCATCTTTCTATTTTTTGATCTCTCCATTTATTCACCCACTACCCATCCATCCACCACCCACCACCCCCACCCATCCACCCATCCACCCATCCATTCTTCTTTATTTTATTTTGTTGTAGAAAGATTTTTTTTTTTTTTTTTTTTTTTTTTTGCTGAGGTACTGGGGATTGAACATAGGGGCACTTTACCACTGAGCTACATCCCCAGTGCTTTTTATTTTTACTTTGAGATGGGATATATGTTTCTGAGGCTGACCTTTAACTTGTGATCCTCCTGTCTCAGCCTCCAAATTACAGGTTTGCACTCCCATGCCTGGCTTACAGTTTGCACACACAAAAAAACAATGTATTCTTAAGAAACAAACAAGCACACCAAAACAGAAAACACACTCAAGACTTGGGAATGATTACTCCGGTGGAAGCCACCTAGTCAGAGACCTGATTGCTCTGAGTCCGCCGTGTTGTGAGGAAGCCCAAGCTGGTCAGGTGGAGAGGCCACGTGGAGAGGCAGGACATGTCCAGCAGCCACCCCAGTCCCTGAACCCAGGCACCAGGTGTGTGAATGGAAGAGCCACCTCGGGCACTTCAGCCCCAGCACATGCGACTGTAAGAACCAAGGAACCCAGTGGATAGCCAACTGGGACTTTAGACAGCTTTCTAGTCATTTAAGTCACCCCAAATTAGGAGCAAATATAAAAACTTTCCCTTCTGTGCCCTGTGTAAGTTCCTAATCCACAAAATGGTGAATGTAATAAAGTTTTTTTTTTTTTTTCTTCCCTTTTTCTTTTTTTTTCTTTTTTTTTTTGGTACCGGGGATTGAGCTCAGGAGCACTCGACCTCTGGGCCACATCCCCGGCCCTTTTTTGTATTTTATTAGAGACAGGGTCTCACTGAGTTGCTAAGTGCCTCCCCATTGCTGAGGCTGGCTTTGAACTCACGATCCTCCTGCCTCAGCCTCCCAAGTGCTGGGATGACAGGCGTGTGCCACCGTGTCTAGCTCGAGGTTTTTTTTTTAAACACATACACACGTGTACAATCGAGAGCTGGCTGTGGATTCCAGCTCTGCCGTTGTTTTGCACGTGAATGTGGGTAAGACCCTTCCTTTCTGGATCTTGGTTATGCTGCTGACGGATCAGGAGCTGGGAGGCTGTGGGTGGTGAAACTGATGGCTCCTCCCAGCTTCTTTCCATCACATCTGGAAGGCAGCATGGTGAGGGGTGCCAACCTGGGCTTTGAAGCCAGAGTCCCAGGTTCACGTCTTGACTCTGGCAAGGATGAGCTTAGGACTTTCATTCCCAATGCAGTGTTTGCTGGCAGCCTTTTTTTTTTTTTTTTTTTTTTTCCTCTTCTCCAAATTTTGCTTTCCTATCTTGCTGGAAAATGTGTGGCGTTCAATGTCACCACAAACAGAACGGCTGCTAATGATGTGCAGTGTATATTTCTTGTTTCAAATACCTTTGATGGCTCAGTCTTATTTCAGTTTTATATGTGTGTGTGTGTGTGTGTGTGTGTGTGTGTGTGTGTGTTTGGGGGTACCAGGAATTGAACTCAGGGGTGCTTAACCTCTGAGCCACATCCCCAGCCCTATTTTTTTTTTTTTTTTTTTTTTGTGTGGTACTGGGGATTGAACTTAGGGGCACTTAACCACTGGGTCACATCCCCAGACCTTTTTTGTATTTTATTTAGAGACAGGTTCTCCCTGAGTTGCTTAGGGCCTCACTAAGTCACTGAGGCTGGCTTTGACCTCAAGGTCTTCCTGCCTCAGCCTCCCGAACTGTTGGGATTACTAGCATGCGCCACTGCGCCTGGCGTATTTCAGTAATTTTTTTTTTTTTTTTTTTTTTGTGGTACCGGGGATTGAACTCAGGGGCACTCGACACTGGGTCACATCCCCAGCCCTTTTTTGTATTTTATAGAGATAGGGTCTCACTGAGTTGCTAAGTGCCTCGCCGTTGCTGAGGCTGGCTTTGAACTCTTGATCCTCCTGCCTCAGCCTCCCAAAGTGCTGGGATTACAGGCATGCGCCACCGCGCCCGGCTCAGTAATATTTTTTTAAAAAATAACTTTCGCTTCTTCAAAGTTGTGTTGGCGGGAGCAAACGCCTCCCTCTTCCCATACCTTAAGGCTGGATTTCCAAATTACGTCTTGAGGAGCATGGGTGGTCCCCAGGGTCCCTAGGGTCAGAAGTCCTTTCAGGCAGACTATGTCCCCAACCATTACCCTGGACTGGGGTGGGATGAAGGTCCCAGCAGGGCCATCCCCCTGAAGCCTGTGTACACGCACACGCACACAAGCATGCATGCACGCACGCACACACACAGCCCCTCTCAGACCCTGCCTGATTAGAGTCAAAAGGGGAAGAGCCAGATTAAATCTGGGTAGACGCCGCAGCTTGCTCTCCTGTTTATTTCTCATAAATAAGACATGAGCCCCGTTTCCCACCCCCCCCCACGCGCGCACACTTCCTGGGGGTGATATTTATTATATGCAAATCAGAAACTGAGCTGGGGGGAGAAATAATCACCTGCTTATCAGATGGCGTGTGCGTCAGGAAGAAAATAATGACCCAGGGTGACGACACAGACCTGCCCCTGGATCACGGTGCCCTGGACAGGTCAAGGGCCTGGGCCCGGTGGGCTGGGCATAGGAATTGGGGCCACTGACCTTCTGCCCGGTCAGCTCAGCCGTGGCCCTCTGCTCTGCCTGTGGCCTTGGTCATGTCATTAGGGAGGACAACACAGGCCCCGCGGACGCTGCCGGGGAGGGACGAGCTGCCACCCGCTGCCGGACGGCTTGGGCAGCTGTTTGCAGGAAAGACGCGGTCAGGCGGCCCCAGATCCACGCAGGACCCGCCTCTCCTAGCTGGGAGCCCTCGAGCACGCTACTGCACGTCTCTGGGCCTCCATGTCTGTATCTGCCAAATGCAGACGAACCATAATTCCAATCTTGTAGGGCGTCGAGGACAGCAGACCACGCAGGTGTGGCTGCAGTGAGGGACCGTTAGGGTCCCCCCGGGCCCTTCCCCCCTCACCTCCGCATCCTGTGCAGGTCCAAGAGCTGCCCCCTCTGCCTCCTGACGTTTCTTGAATGTGAACCCTGCCCGGCGTCTGTGAGCACCCCGGAAGTGTCACGTCCTTGTCAAGCCGTGGCTGGACACTCATCGTCCCCAGCAGACTGACCGTCTATCTCACGCCAGTCTGCTCCTCACCCTGCAGAGAGGGCTCTTCCTCCTCGTGCGGCTACCTCTGCTCAGAGCCGGCGCTGGGTGCTCGCTGCCTTCAGATGGGAACCCCACCCGCTTCCCTGTGCCCCCGCAGGCCCCCTGGCCGGGGCCCTGCTGGCCCGCCAGCCTGGCCTCCCAATCTCGCTGGAGTCCCTTTAACATGCTCAGCTCATTCCTACCCCAGGGCCTTTGCCCCGCCTTTGCCCTCTGCCTGGAACCTTCTGCCCCTGCCTTCTGTTTCATGACTCCACTTAAAGGTCACCTCCCCAGGGACGCTGCTCCATCTAAATTAGGCCCTCTGCCTGCCGCCCGCCCTCTCTAGGAACCTGTTCCTCCCTCTGTGTCACAGATCCCAGTTTCTGATGACGCTGTGTATTGGGGCCTCCTGGGTCGTGGCTGTCTCTCCAAGAGACCGGGCACTTTGGAGAGCAGGGTCGGAGCCTGCTCTGCTCACCCAGGTGGCCCAGGGAACTGGCGCCTGGGGAGCCACTTCATGGGCCTCTGAAGGACCACAAGGCTGCCGCGTGCACCTCCAGGAGGCGTGGGGTGCGACAGGGTGGGGGATCGCCGGCCCAGATGGCAGGGGCAGATATCTAGTTTCTTGCCCCCCTCTCCAGCTCCCTGCCAATTCCGGGGGCCCCTAAGGGAGGCTTTCCTGCCTCTCCCTAATGGCCTGACATACAAGGTCCCTGTGACAAAGCTCCCTCTGATAAAAGATGCAAAACTAACATCTGGCAGTTAATTAATAAAGCAGCAGCGGTGTCTGGCTGGGGCACGCCGCGTGCTGACGCTGGCATTTTCTACGCCCATCCCAAGAGATGCTGACGCCGTCCGCGAAAATGGGGGGAAAAGATCGATTTGGAGCAGGTCCTGCTGACGAGGCTCCCCCGGGGCAGGACAAGCCACCACCCGTGCCCCCATCACGCAGGAGAGATGTCAGCCCCCAGAGCGGGCACAGGGTGGGGGGAAGGAGAATGTCATTTATTAAATACCTGCTGCATGCCACGCTCTGTATCCCACTGATTCCTCCCAGGCACCCCGAGAAATGAACCTCTCTTCCCACTTCTGCACAGGAAGCGGAGGCCGGCTCCCCACCGGAGTCTAGGCTCCTCCCCCTTCACCCCGAGGCAGGGGCTCTGGGCAGCGACAGCTGGGAGTCAGCAAGGGCCCACGTCACAAATGCCTGCTCCAGGGTCCCAGGACTACCTGTGCCAGGCGGGGCTGGGAGTTTGTAGTGGTAACAAAGCTCCACTGTCTGCAGTGGTAGCACAGACAGCTCACCTTGGAAAACACCCGCCTTGCGAATACCACCAAACACTTATCCAGCACCTGCTGTATGCCAGGCCCCAGGATAATCCTAATAATACTAGGAAGCTGGAAGCATTGAAGACTCCATCCATGCTCAGAGACAGGAAGGAGTTGATCAAGGCCACACAGCACCGCAGACAGGCTCCAACCTGACCTCTGGCTGGTTCTGACTCCCGGGGTCCCAGCGGATCCCCTGGGAAGGGAGGGGGCGCTGCCTCACACCTGCAGGAGCTGCGCTCTGGAAAAGGACCACATAAATACTCCGAGTTAATGTCTCAGATCTAGTTAAGGGGACCTGGGCGGGCCTGATCCCAACCTCAACCACTGGCTGTGGGTCCTAGGGTGACCCTTAGCAAGCAGGGGGGCCCACCGGAGTCCTGTGGCTGGTTCCTCAAGTTTCTTGGAGAGTGTCCCCCAGCAGTCCTGTTGAAGGAGCTGGGGAAGAAGTGACGCCCAGGCAGCCCTCTGCAGTGACCCGGAGGCCGTGTGGGGGGGCGTTGCAGGGTGGTCGGGGCATTGGGCTAGAACGAGGGAGGTGCGGGGGGGGGGGGGGGGGGCTCGGGGAAAGGCGGAAGCAGGAGTGCGCGGTTGAGAATCCCGACCCCTCTCCATGGCTCTGTGGGTCTCAGCTGAACCTGCCCCACCAGAGCCACCATGCTGGGGGGGGGGGCTTGGGTGCCACCAACTTCCTCTGAGTCTCCCTACCTACAGGAGGGCAGCTTCAGGCCTTGGCCTCACAGCTCTGAGGCAGCAGGAATGTGCTGCCTACCCTCCCTGGGCCTCAGTGTCCCCTTTGTCCCTGTCATGGGGCTGTTAGCACAATGAAGTAACACAAAATGCTTGGCATGGGACCGATGGGGACCGCCAGCCACAGACAGGGTGGCCCTGGCTCAGCCAATGGTCCTCTTGCGGCTGTGGCCTTTGACATATGGAGAGCTCCTACGTGCGTTTTGCTTACATATTTGGGGACTTCCTGTCCCAGCTGAGCCCGGCCCCAGGACCCCGACCTGCTTGTGTGTGAGGAGCAGCCTGGCTCTCCATGCAGGGAGGGGGCGCCAGCCAGCCCAGGGCTGTTGCATAATTGAATTGTCACCGACTGAAGGGCCCTGTGACATCCACGGATATGATGTCGCTCCCGGGGCCTAGCTGGGGTCCACAGGGAGGCCCCCAGGCACCCAGAGTGCGGCCACATCCTGCTGGGCACTGGGGCCTTGCAGAGGCTTCTAGGCTACATGTCTGTTTGGGGTCCCTGGCTCTGTCACCCGCCTGGTGTGTCTCTGGAATTCAGGCTCCCCCTCTGGTTTCAGCTCCTACCTGTAAGAAGGGAGGGAGAAAGGGCCTCACCCTGGGCTCCTTCGCCTCCCTAGCCACAGCTGCCTCCCTCTTTGCGCCATCTCAGCAGCGGGTGGCGCAGTGGTTGAGGCCTCTCTGCCGCGGACACAGACGGTCCCCAATTGTGAAGGTTCCACTGAATATTTTTTAAAAACATCATATAGGACCTTTCCTTAATTAAAAAAAAAAAAATGTGCTGGGAATTGAACCTGGGGTGCTTTACCACCGAGCTGCATCCTCAGCCCTTTTTATTTTGAGACAGGGTCTCACTGAGTTGCTCAGGGCCTTGCTAAGTTGCTGAGACTGGCCTCAAACTTGCAATCCTGCCTCAGCCTCCTGAGCTGCTGGGATTACAGGCGTGCGCCACCATGTCTGACTATACAAAAGAGGTTTTGGTTAGATGACTTTGCCCAACTCTGGGCTGATGTGAGTGTCTGAGTGTGTTTAAGGTGGGCCAGGCTAACCTGGGGTGTTTTGTAGGTCAGGCATATTCGAGGCATTTTCAAACTAACAACACGTTCCATGTGTGCTGGGCTTAGGGGAGGGAGCGTGGCCTCTTTACTGTAAGTCAAGGAACCCTGTAACAGCCACTGACATTCACTGCCTACAAAGGACATCCTTAAGTCAGCCCATTTATCAGCTGGGTAAACTGAGGTGCAGAGGCGGAAGGTGAGAGTCCACAGCCCGGAGGTATCAGATCCTGGACATGAGCCAGGTCTAGGTGGCATCTGAGCCCACATTTTATTTGCGTTCTAACTGGTGCCTTCTAATTGTACCGTGCAGTGGGAATGGGGGTGTCTGCACCCTCCCCTGCCTTCCTGGAGGCTGGGGAGAACCTCACCTGATTTCCTACCTCCCTGCCCCCTCCGCAGTTCTGCCCTGAGCAATCACTTTCTTCTGATATGATCTGGGATTCTAATGAACGGAATGATTTGGCATTTAAATAATTATCCACTCTCTGTTAGCGCTGCTGAGTCGGGAGAAATTTCCGCACCTTATTTATGAATATGGTTTTTCCCCCTCGTGGGGTGGAGGTTCCCAGCCGGGCCCTGCCTCTGCAGACGAGCTCGCGGCGCCCCCCACGCCGCCCCAAGTGCCTACTAACAACTTTCCCCTTCCGCTCTCCCGGCGCCCATCCACGCCCCTTTTTATCTTTACATTTCAATATCATTACAAATCCTAGTGTTATTCAAATTGCATCAATTATTCAATTTCTGCTCCCGGAGTGGAGGCAGCGGCTTCCCAGCGGCGGCTCGGGAGCAAGCAGAGGCCTTTCAAGGCGGGCCTGGAATCGCGGGGGACCCGGCTCTGTTCCATTAACCGGCTCTTTGGCTGCCACAAACCGCGGGATTGATTAAACCCACGCGCGCGGCTCCCGCGCTCCGGGAGGCGGCCGCTGCCGAGAAGCGCGCAGGGCGGGCTCGGCAGAGGAAACGCTGGGCTCACCTCCTGAGAGCCAGGCGCTGAACGTTTGCTGAGCTCCCGCTGTAAAGAATCGCAGCCGCCATTTATTGAGCGCTTACTGTGTGCGAAGCACGGCGGCAAGCTCTTTCGGGAAGATTGCTCCTGGAATCTTCCAGGCAACCTGGCCTGGGGGGTATCGTTATGGCTCCATTGTACAGAGCAGAGAAACTGAGGCTCAGAGGAGTGAGGGCGCCACCCCAAGGCTGCACAGCGGTAGAGACTGCTTTCATCTTCAGAAACTGGGCCATTAACCTAAACTGTGCCAACAGCAGTGGTGGAGGGGGGCAGGAAGGGATAGAGAGGGAAGAGAAGGAGCACCTTCCTACGAGGCTTGTTTTTGAAGACTCCCAAGAGAAATTACTCACCTGTCAGTCTAAGAAAAGTCCATTGCTTCTTTCAATATATAAACACATTTTTTAAAAAGACTCTTTATGAATCAGGCAATTTTACATCAGTTTTCATTCAACTTTGGTGATGGGTTTATTCCCATTTTATAGATGATGCACCTGAGGCCCAGAGAGGGTAAATGACTTGTCTGAGGACACACAGTAAGCGGCAGACCAGAATAGGAACACAGATTTCAGGCCTGCAGAGCCATCCTCTTTCGTCACCCAGGGGATAGGGAAGGACAGGGAGTGCGCTTCTGCCCCAGGTTCCAATGTCCCTGCTCCAGGTCTTGAACTGGCAGAAATTCTCATAGAAGGCATTCAATCGCAAGTCGGCAAACATGGATCCCACCACCTTGCAGTGCGACCTTCTCTCTGGGCCCCAGTTTCTCCAGGGACCCCTGCAGGCTGACCTCCAGCCCCCTCCACGCCCCCATCTCTGACTCCCACTCCTCCTTCTGCACCTCTTTTACCTGCAGATCATCCGAGCCTGGTCCCGCCTCCGAGCCACAGCCACCACCCCTGAGGCAGGTGCAGGCCCCAGGGAATTGTGTCACCTGGCTCCTGGGTTTCCTGATGCCAGACAGGAGGAGGGAGCAGCAGCAGTGATGACAAGGCTGTGACAGGTGCCACCTGCTTACCTCATGATCCTAATCCCTGGGCCGACAGGAGGGGTGGGCGGGGCTTGGGGCGGGGCTTAGCCTCTTCCTGGTCTGGAGGGTTCTGGGTCTGGTCCTGGGTCCCAGCCCTCTTTTTGGAAGGTGTGCCTCCAAGCAGGCAGGTGGAGGCAGAGAGACAGAGGGGAGGCTCTGGGGACTGGGGACAGAGAGAGGGAGAGAAAGAGTCAGAGCTTCCCCAAGGGAAAGAGACCCCATTTACTGAGCACCTACTGAATGTATTACCTTCCACCAGAGGCTGCAAACTCTACCTGTGTTTTTCCAGAGCTTTGTGTGTGTGTGTGTGTGTGTGTGTGTGTGTGTGTGTGGTACCGGGGATTGAACTCAGGGGCACTCGACCACTGGGCCACATCCCCAGCCCTTTTTTGTATTTTATTAGAGACAGGGTCTCAGTGCCTCACCATTGCTGAGGCTGGCTTTGAACTCGCGATCCTCCTGCCTCAGCCTCCCAAAGTGCTGGGATTACAGGCGTGCGCCACCGCGCCCGGCTTCAGAGCTTGTATTCATTTGTAACACAAAGGGGGAAACCCAATTGAAGATCAGGATTTGGAGTTCTCCTGAGAAGTTGGAAGACCAGGCGACACCCAGAGACCTACAGCCCGGGCTTGTGTGTTCCCTGCCGTCCCCTCCTGCTTGGCCTCTGCGGCCCAGCATCCGCTCCCTGGAGGCCACGGTACCTTCTGGGTGGGTGTTGCTAGCCCATTTCATAGCTGAGAAGACTGAGCTCCTGGAGTTTGGATCCTTCACAGCAAATCCCACAGCCTGGGGGTCAGGGTTCAGCCCCAGCCCCAGCCCCCAAGGTCCCCTTCTGTTCTCACCGTGACCCCCACCCCGCGGAGGCTACTTCCCGTTCAGGGAGCCTCCCAAGTCCTCTCCACTTCTGCTATAAAATGAAAGTTCCTGGGGTCCTTTCCAGTCCCAAAGTGGGTTGTCACAGATTGAATGGGGCCTCCCTGGGGTTGGAACTGGGAATACAACCAGCCATCCTATGAGCCAGTGTTAGTGAGAGCTCACACTCTGTCATTTAAACACGTGCTGTCATTTAACTCTCACGGCCTCCAAGAAGGGAGAGTCTACTGTTACACCCATTTAACAGATTGAGAAACTAAGGCTTGGGTACTTGCTCAGATACAGTCTTGCCCTCTTCCTGCCCCAGGACCTTTGCCCATGCTATCTGTGCCTTTGCCTGAAAGGCTTTACACCCTGCCCACACACAAACCTCAATTGTCCTTCAAGTCTTCCTCAGCTCCCCTGTCACTGACTCTTCAGACCCCCGTATACAGCAGCATTAGTAATGAAAGTAACACTAGCAAGACTTCTCAGGCACTTGCTATGGTCCATTAGCTCACTTCACACTCACATGGCTCTGTGGAGTGGCCATTACTGTCATTTTACAAAAGAGGACTCTGAGGCACAGAGAGATTAAGTCACTTGCCCAAGGTCACACAGCTGATGGTAATCTTTTTATTGTACCAGGAATTGAACTCAGGGGTGCTTAACCACTGAGCAACCTCCCCAGCCCTTTTTATGTTTTATTCAGAGACAGGGTCTCACTGAGTTTCTTAAGGCCTTGCTAAGTTGCTGAGGCTGGCTTTGAACTCGCGATCCTCCTGCCTCAGCCTCCTGAGCTCCTGGGATTACAGGTGTGCCCCACTGCACCTGATGGTGCTGAGATTTTTATTTTGGGTTGTGTGATTATGCAAGCCACAGGGACTATGTCTCCTCCCCGGCCTTGGAGATAAATATAAATATTATCTTGAGAGATAAATATTGTTTGAATAAGCAAAAACACCAAGACTGTGGCTCCTAACTTCAAACTCTATGCCCGGAATGAGGGGGGCTTGTGGCTTGCCTCCCTCCCCTGACGGTGTCTCCTGAGGACGGCGCCCCAGGCCCCACCTGACACCCAGGTGCTGGGCTCTGCCTCTCCCGTCCCACCCCAGGGGCCCAACAAGAAGGCAGGAGGTGCCAACAGGTTCCTCCTGGTGACACAGCAGGCCCTCCTCTCCCTGAAGCCTGTAAGACCCCACAACCCTACACCACGCCAAGACTGGGCCTCTGGGAAACCCCCAGGGGCGCCCCTGCCCCCTCTGGTCCCCAGCCCCGCCCTGCCACACCCCTCCCCTGCGCCAGTTTACTGCCAATGACATTCAGATAAATGGCTGCTGTCAGCCGGGCCGGTGCCACGGAAAGGCGTGTCAGTGATGTATGGCAGCATCTCCAGGAAGCCGGGCCTCCCGCCCAGGAGCTCAGGGGGTGCTCCCCGCCCCACCAGCCTCCGACCCTGGGCCACAGCTGGGCTTTGGGATCCCGTCTGGCCCAGCCCTGGGGACGAGGCCGCGTCAGACACAATCACTAGAGTCTTCGATCAGCTGCCTAAAACCCAGGCTCGCCTTCCTGGCCTCTGGGGCCCAGCACACCCCAAACCCACCGGACCCATCCCTCCGGAGCCCAGAGGGAGGGGACCTGGCCCGGCCGGCAGCCCCCGGGGAGCCAGCCCTGCGTGCCCCTTTGCCAGGCTGGTGCGAGATCCGGGCCTGACAGGAAGCTGCTGCCCATTTGGACCCACCAGGGACCCCCAGGAGGGCTGAGTATCCGGACCACCCTGTCCTCACCCCTCAGGAACACCAAAGTGCCCTCTCCTAACCCTGAGCTTGTTCCGTCATCTTTAAAGTGGATCAGCAAAAATAAAAGCCACCATTTCTGTTACCACTGGTCAAGGGCTTCGTGGGCAGCAGAAGCCCTGCTTAGGCTTTTAGGAGAGAGACGGGATCCAAAGTTCTCAATTACATAAGGAGTCCCATGAGATAGGAGATAGTGTGAAATGACGGGCGGGGGCACGGGCACTTCCTGCGAGCCACCACTATTGCTCCAACTCACGCCACCAGGTTTAACATCCAGCCCTTCCAACAGCCACCTCAGGAAGTTAGCATCACCCCGACTCACAAAGGAGACTGAGGCCCAGAGAGTGTCACACACTTGCCCAAAGTCACACAGCCAGCAAGTTGCCGGGTCGGGACTTGAACCCAGGAGACAGGCCTCGGTCTCTGTTCACCACCACCCAGATAGCTTGTGGGTAAGGATTCAATGAGCTGATGATAAAAAGTGCGGGCCTGAAGCTAGCAGGCACCTAGGTCCTCTTGGGTCCTAGTCCTGGGCTCCCATGTCACCAACCCCCTTCAGGGGTATCAGCAGATTCTTCCTGGTCCTCGACTTGATCCTCAGTGACTCAGAAATACTCTAATTCTATCTCTCTTCTCCCGCCTCCTCCGGGAGGACCCGACAGCCCTCTGATTTCCTGATCCAGGTGTGAGGGAGTCCGCTTCCCGGCTGCCAGCACCCGGCGGGTCACCTCTTCCAGCAGAGGCTGGAGATGGGGAGATCCATAAACTTAAAGCACATCCTCAGCTTTCAACCTTCCAGGTGAAAAGCAAAGGAAAACCCACCATCCACAGCAAATAAATAAGGACAAATCTCCCTACAGACCTCGTTCTTCCTTTTTAATGATTTATTGAACACCTACTACACACCTGTACTGTACACAGTAGGTGTTCAATAAAGGAAAAGAGAAAATGCTTTGAAACACTCTCAAGAGTTTGCCATGTGCCCCCGGGGGGGGGGGGGATAAAGCTTCCTCAGGGGCATCTGGTGGTCAGACGCCACCCCTGTACTGGTGCTGACTAACCAAAAACCTGCTGAGCCCAATTGTGAATGAAACATCCCTCTGGACACCGGGGCTACAATTGCGAACAAGACAGTCAATGTTCCTGCCATCACTAACGCATTTCAGTGGAGGAAGACGACAATAAACAAGGAAGGGCCAGCACAGCGCACAGAGGAAAATAAAACAGGCTGATGTGAAAGAGAACGATGAAGGGGTCAGGAAGGACCTCTGCAAAGACAGGACTGGGGAGCTAAAACAGGAAGGAGGAGAAGCTGCTGCCTCGGAAAGAGCTGGGGGAACAGCATCCCAGGCAAAGGGGATCAGAAAGACAGAAAGGAATTAGGGGAGCTCGCGGTGCCCAGAGAGGGCCGCACTGCTGGCTCGAGAGCAGAGGGTGAGAGGCCAGGAATGAGCAAGGGGAGGGGCTGGCAGGGTGACCCCTCTGTGGTGCCTGTGTGTTTGCTCAGGCTGCCGTAACAAAGTGCCCCACGTGGGCGGCTTAAAGGGTAGATTTATTCTCTCGCGTTCTGGAGACGGCAGGGTCCGCTCCTTCCGAGACCTCTCTCCGTGGCTTGTGGGTGACCATCTCCTGGCATCTTCTCCACAGGAGGATGCCAGCCATATTGGATGAGGGCCCACCCCAAGACCTCATGGGACATTAGCTGTGTTAGCTTTTCATCACGGTGACAAATACATATAACTTAAAAGGAGCATAGGTTTATTTTGGCTCGCGGTTCCAGGCCAGGGTCATTTGGTCCTGTCGTTTTGGGCTACAGCGGGGACCAACATCGCGGAGAGAGCATGATGAAGCAAACGGGCTCACCTCGGGGCTGTGGGGAGAAAGAAAGAGGCAGAGCCTGGGGTCCAGGCAGCCCCTGCAAGCGCTTCACTTCCTCTAACCAGGCCCCGCCCCCGAAAGCTTCCGCTGCTCCGGGCGGCCCCTCTGCGAAACTGAACCTTCAATGCAGGAGCTTTTGGAGATATTTAAGATCCTAGCGCACGCCTGTAATCCAGCGTCTCAGCTCGGGAGGCCGAGGCAGGAGGATCGCAAATTCAAAGCCAGCCTCAGCAACTTAGCGAGGTCCTAAGCAACTTAGCAGGACTCGGTCTCTAAATAAAATATCAAAAGGAATGGGGATGTGGCTCAGTGGTCGAGCGCCCCTGCTTTCAATCCCCAGCACCAGAGAGAGAGAGAGAGAGAGAGAGATTATAACCAAGACATTAGCCCTTGAAAAGATTCTTTCTCCAAATGCAGTCACATTCTTAAGTCCCAGGGGGTTAGGACATCAACATATGAATTTGGGGGGACACCATCAGCAACAGCAGTGTCCCCTGGACACAGTGCCACGTGGACACAGGGGAGTGCCCTCTGGGGCTACCAGCACCGACATTCCTGGGCCCTGAGTCCTCCTCCGAAACTCACCAGGCCACCTGGCCACGGCCCACGCAGAAGTGCTGGAATAAGTGCGGGAGCAGCCCGGGCCGTGGGAGTCTGTCGGTCAAGACGCCGTCCCCCAGCCCTTGAAAGCGCCCAGCACGCTGTGCCTCGGAATCCCCGGGCGCGCAGGGAGAGTCCGGCTTCTCCCTGCCCCACTGCCCCCTCGCTGCCTGGTGTGAGCTTCATTCCAAAATAAGGGTTATGCACTGGGGTTCTGCTCCGGGAACCAGAGTCTGGAGGGGATGGTCCCTCGGAGCCCAGGGGAGTCTGGAGATAAGGACACCAATGGAAGACTGTCCCTGGGAAAGGGCCGGCTGGAGCCTGGACAGGGTCCTGGTAATTAAACAGTCAGAGCTGCTGTTTATAAACCATCCTCATCCAGGCAACGGGTCCAGAGCTTTGCCAGAGTCTTTTTTTTTTTTTTTTGTACCGGGGATTGAACTCAGAGGCACTCGACCACTGAGCCACACCCCCAGCCCTATTTTGTATTTTGTTTAGAGACAGGGTCCCACTGAGTTGTTTAGCGCCCCGCTTTTGCTGAGGCTGGTTTTGAACTCGCGATCCTCCTGCCTCAGCCTCCCGAGCCACTGGGATGACAGGCGTGTGCCACAGTGCCCGTTGAGGGGTTCTTTTCTTAAGTTCCCCAATAACCCCGTAGGAGGCAAACACTGTTCTCTTTCTCTTTGCGGTGCTAGGAAAGGAACCCAGAGCCCCTCATGCCAGGTGAGTGCTCTACCCCTGAGCCCCGCCCCCCGCCCACAAGTGTGATTAACTCCCTTTTACAAATGGAGACAGCAGGCTCAGGGAGGTGGACTCACTTTCCGGAGGATGCAGAGCCAGGCTCTGGACCAGTGTCCTATCTACTGCTTTATTGGGTTGGAATCTCAGACACCCAGGCCCTGGCTGCCCAGGGTGGCAGCTGCCCAGGATCCCCTTTGGTTTTCTCTGGGCCCGTGACAAGTCCCCGCCCCATGTGCCCCTGCACAGCCAGGCCCTGTTATCTGTTTTGTGCACGGCCTGCGCCCGTCAGGGTAATGGACTGTGCTTGTCCTAGCGGAGGTGGCCTCTGGCAGGGATGATGTATGAGGCGCTATTGTTTGATATGAATGCATTAGGCGACATTCCCGATAAAGACTTTACCAGCAGAGCCACGCTAGCTGGCAGCAGCCCCGTGGAGGGAGGGGAGCAGAGGCAGGAGCCCCGAGTCTCCATCAACAGACACTGGGTCAGTCCGGCTCTCAAAACTGGGTCCCGAGCCTCACCTCTCACACCCTCGCTGGCAGCAGCGATGTCACACTTTGGAGGGTATCCATGGTGACTTGGAAGCTGGCTAAGAGGGCGGGGCCCCAGGCCCCAACACGATCCAGGATTGGGGACTTCTCCAGCCAGTTCCCCTGGTGAACCCAGGATAGGTAGGCTAGCACCCAAATGTGCTCCAAGAAGGGTGTGGGACGAACCCCGTTTCCTCTGTGCCTGTTTCACTCTGGAAGGGACGGTGCCCACCACGTGGGTGATGGGGGCGTTCCTCGGTTCATCCGGCTGAGGCAAAAGCTCATCTCCTCCAGGAACACCCTCACGGTCAAGGTCACACCCACCCAGAACTATTTCACCAGCTCTTTGGGCATCCCCACAGCCTGGATAAAACCACCCATCACAGATGGAGGGAGGTCCAGGAATCTGCCCAGGCAGAGGCCGGGCTGGAGGAGGCGGGGTCCGCCCTGGAGTCCTCACCCACGCAGGCGGTCGCACCACCGCGACATCTCTAGAAGGAGATGCTGGCTTCTTAAAAAATGGAGATCTGAGCTCGCTCTGTGAGTGAGTTTCCTGTGGCCACTGTGGCCCGGGACTACAAACTTCGTGACTGAAAACCACACAAGCTGGCTCTCTCCCAGTTCTAGATGGCGCCAAGTCCAAATGGGTCTGACTGGGCTCAGGTCCAGGTGTCGACTCCGCTCCTCCCTGCAGGCCCCGCCTCCTCCCTGCAGGCCCCGCCTCCTCCCTGAAGGCCCCGCCTCCTTCCTGTGTCCCAGCTTCTATAGGCCCCCCGCATGCCTGGACTTATGGCCCCAAGTCACTCTGACCTGTCCCCCTTGTCACTGGTCCCTCGCTGTCTCCTTCCTGCCTCCCTCCCTCTTATCAGGACACTTGTGATGATACGGAGTCTGTTCAGATAATCAAGGAGAACGCCCCATTTCAAAGTCCCTAACGGAGTGACAATAGCCAAGTCCCTTTGGCCAGGAAGCACACCCCTGGGGGACCGTGAGTCTCCCCACTGCTCCCACGGTGCCCACTGCTCCCGGGTGATGGTGGCGCCTCTCTTGTGCCTCCGAGGCTGAGTGGCCTCTCGTGCCCTCTTGACCCCTGTTCCTGCTTCTCCTGTCACTCCCATCACGCAGAGCTCAGGGACCTTCATCCAGTCCCTGAACCTAAAGGTGACCTTGGACAGGACCCTTCTCTCTCCCTGGAGCACTGTCTTTGTTCATCCATTAGAATCAGCCCCAGAAGTACCCGCTTCCAGAACCTTCCCCGCTGAGGCCGGGACACCTCAGCGTGCTTAGGATCTCAGTCACCTGCCGGGAGTTCCTCTCTGTTTGGAGTGGGTGGAGTGCCCAGGGTGGTCTGCTGCAGGCCTCACGCCCCCACTGCCAGCTTCACTTTCTCTCTGGAACTTTCCGAGATAGAAATGTGGCTGAGAAGGCAAAAGAGGCGACAGTCACGGTAACAAGAAACTGGAAACTCTCACAGGCTGAGCGAGGAAGATCCGATGCCGCCTCCTTCAGCGCTAACCACGCTCACTTCTCAAATTGTCGCCCATCTCCCTGGCTACGGCGCATCTGCAGTTCTCAGGTGCATTTCCTGACATTCCAACACCTCTGAGATCAGGACGTGCCTCTCAGTACTGGGGGCCTGCCGTCCCGCCCAGCTGTTTGGGGGGTGCCTGAGCTCGGCCTTGGTTGTGGAGGGGGTACCTGCCCAGGCCCCCAGCTTGGTCACGGCTATTCACACTGTCTTCTCTCTGCAGAGTTTTAAATAGCATGTTAAATATCTTCAAAGGAGAATGGAAATATATTGGTCGTTGTTAGGTGATGAGTGCCTGGAAGTTTATGAGTTGGTTCTTTCTACTTTCCTGCATGTTTAAAAATTCTGTAATAAAAAGCCGGGTTGGGGGGACCACCTCTAGATATATTAAGCAAACATAAGTCACTTGAGGGTCCACTTTGGAGAGGAGAAAGCAGAGGATCAGAGAGGTTAAGAAATCCGCCAAGATTTGCACAGCGAGTGAGTCTGTGGGGGGACCAGGATGCTCTCCTAGCCATGGGCTCTTTCTCCTAACTGAGGTTCCTCAAGCGGCTCTTTCTCTGGACACCTCAGGGTTTCTGCTCCCTCAGCCAGGATGACTGTCCTTGTCCAGATGCCTGTCTGTTGAGAACCTGCCCATCTTTCAGTCACTCAACAACCCCATTGTGGGCGGCAGTGGTGCGGCCAGCCCTGCTGGGGGCTGGGATTCAGCCTGAACCAGATGGACCTGATTTCTGTGCTCCGAGAGTTGAATCCCCAAAGCCACCTCCTCCAGGAAGTCCATCTGCTAGTGCTGTGACTTTGGTCTCTTAGGACACCGACCAAGCCCAGCTGCTGCACGGCTGCCTTCCTCACTGTCACACCTGCAATCCCAACAATCAAGGAAGAGACTCCTTGAATCGGGCTCCAGGGGCCACGAGCGCAGCCTTCGTTTCTATCTCAAAAACTTCTAGAGGGCAGGTGAAGCTGCGGTGGGGTTGAGGCCTGCAGCAGACCACCCTCTGCCCTCCCCCACCCCAAGCCCACCCAGGGTCTGGCAGGAAACAGACAGCCGTTTTGGCGGCTCCAGATGTGGTTGTTAAAGCTAATTTATGCTCCGTTTACACAGCTCCAGATGCCACCTGCTCCTGGTGGATTTACCCGGATGCCAGGAAGGAAGGAGGGGCTGGGGCAGAGGCTGTGACCTCCTCCCCCAGCCTGCTCCCTGCCCCTAGTCCAGTTCTGAAGCCAGCACTCCAAAGGGGGGTCCAGACCACTCCTCTGCTCTCCCAAGTCCCAGCTCTGCTCCCCAAACTTCTGCCCGGTGTTTGCGTCACAGACTTGAAGCTCCATGAAGCAGGAGTCCCGAGCCTGAGCCAGCTCTGGGAGCAATGAGGGGCTGTTACGGTTTAGATGTGAGGTGTCCCCTAAAGACTCATGTGCTGGCCGGGCGGGGCAGCACACACCTGTAATCCCAGAACTTGGGAGGCTGAGGCAGGAGGATCGTGAGTTCAAAGCCAGCCTCAGCAACTTAGCGAGGCCCTCAGCAACTCAGTGAGACCCTGTCTCTAATAAAATACAAAAAGGGGCTGGGGATCTGGCCCAGTGGTCGAGTGCCCCTGAGTTCAATCCCCAGTACCAAAAAAATAAAGCCGGGCACGGTAGCGCACGCCTGTAATCCCAGCACTTGGGAGGCTGAGGCAGGAGGATCGAGAGTTCAAAGCCAGCCTCAGCAATGGCGAGGCACTTAGCAACTCAGTGAGACCCTGTCTCTAATAAAATACAAAAAAAAAAGGGGCTGGGGATGTGGCCCAGTGGTCTAGTGCCGCTGAGTTCAATCCCCGGTACCAAAATAAATAAATAAATAAATAAAATAAATAAAGACTCATGTGCTGGAGGCTCGGTCCCCAGCAGTGTCACACTGGACTCACCCATTGATGTTTGGATGGTCCCCTGGGAGGTGGGAGGAGCTTGGAGCTGGAGGAAGTAGGTCACCAGGGGTGCGTGGTGGAAGGGCATTTTTTGTCGCGTCCCCCCACCCCCTGCTGCTTCCTGGGTGCCGTGAGCTGGGCAGCCTTCCTCCACCACACCCTCGCGCCATCGTGTTCTGCCTCTTGTCAGGTCCAGAGCCAGGAGCCACTGACACTCTGAAACCACGAGCCAAAATACACCTCTCCTCCTCTGAGTGGCTTTTCTCAGGTATTTGTCATAGCGACAAAGGGCTGACACAGGTGCTCCTCAGGAGCTTCTAGCAACAGGGTGACAGCCAGTGTGACAGTGGCTGCAGCGGGTGGAACGGCGTCTCCCCCAAAGATGTGTCAAAGCCTGATCCCCTGGCAAATGTGACCTTATTTGGAAATAGGGTTTGAGTGATGGTGTTACCTCCAAAATTCATGTTGAAACTTCATCCCCACGGCAACAGCCTTAGGTGACCTTCAGGATGTGTTGAAGTCACAAGGGCTCTGCCCTCTTGAGTAGGATTAACACCTTTACAAAAAGGCTCACAGTTGGATCAAGAGCTTCCTTGTCCTCCTGTCCCTTCTGCCACAAGAAGACACAGTGTCCTTTCCTTCCAGAGAATGCACCAGCAGGGCACCATCCTGGAAGCAGAGAGCAGCCCTCCTCACACAGTGGCAGCACCTTGATTTTGGACTCCCCAACCCCGGAACCATAAGGAATAACCATCTGTTCTTTATAAATTACCCAGTCTGTGGTATTTTGTTACAGTAGCACCAATGAGCTCAGACAGGTCTTCGCGGATGTAATCCAGTTAAGATGAGGTCATACTAGATTAGGGCGGGCTCTAATCCAATGACTGGTGTCCTTAAAGAGAAGGCAAATGTGAGCACAGATGCAGAGACAGAGACACGTGACATTGGAGGCGAGACTGGAGAAACGCACCTACAAGCTGAGGAATGCCAAGGATTAGCAGCAACCGTCAGAAACTAGTAGAAAGACACAGAATTGTTTTGACCTCAGGAGCTCCAGGAAGAACTAATCCTGTTGGCATCTTGATTTCCAACTTCTGGCCTCCAGGACTTTGAGGGGATAAATCACTGTTGACTTAAACCACCTTTGGTGTGGTTCTTTGTTACAGCAGCTGGAGCAAACTCATACAGTGGCAATGGGGGGAATTGCCCAGCTGACCAGCATGTCCTGTCTCCCAAGTCTCCTTGTCCATGGGCCCAGCTCTAGGTAGAGCCGCCATGTCTCCCTCATGGAAGACTGTACCCACCCCCAATCCAGTCTCTTTGCTTAAACTTGCCCCCCACCACACCTTTAGTCCACCCAGGAGCCTGGGGAATCTTCCCAGTGTCTTCCCTGCACCATTCACTCCTCACTCCACTGGCATCTGGTCCAGCTCTCCCCCCACTGACGCTGCTCTCCCAGCCCCTGGACACGCACCAGCCCCACCTCCAGGCCTCTCTGGGGCCTCAGCAAGGCATTAGTTCTACTCCTCTTTTCCACTCTCTGCTCCCTTCCATTCTGAGATGTCTACTCCCCCCCACCCTCCCCTGATGGCTCCAATATGTCTGCTTGGTTTTCTGGGTGTGTTCCCTCCTCCTTTCCTGCCTGCTTCTTGAGTACAGGTATTCTCCAGGGTCGTGCCCTCCTCCTCTGCCATTCCCACAGTGATGGTGGTGATGGTGATGCTTGTCATGATGGTTATGATGGAGGTGCTGATGGTGGTGGTGGTGATGGTGGTGGAGATGGTGATGGTGGTGGTGGTGATGGTGGTGGAGGTGATAGTAGTGGTGGTGGTGATGGTGGTGGAGGTGGTGATGGTGGTGGAGGTGGTGATGGTGGTGGTGGTGATAGTGGTGGTGGTGGTGATGGTGGTGGAGATGGTGATGGTGGTGGAGGTGATAGTGGTGGTGGTGGTGGTGGTGATGGTGGTGGAGGTGGCGATGGTGGTGGAGGTGGTGATGGTGGTGGAGGTGGTGATGGTGGTGGAGATTGCGATGGTGGTGGAGGTGATAGTGGTGGTGGTGGTGGTGGTGGTGGTGGAGGTGGTGATGGTGGTGGAGGTGATAGTGGTGGTGGTGGTGATGGTGGTGGAGGTGGTGATGGTGGTGGAGATGGTAATGGTGGTGGTGGTGATGGTGGTGGTGGTGGTGGTGATGGTGGTGGAGGTGGTGATGGTGGTGGAGGTGGTGATGGTGGTGGTGGTGATAGTGGTGGTGGTGGTGATGGTGGTGGAGATGGTGATGGTGGTGGAGGTGATAGTGGTGGTGGTGGTGGTGATGGTGGTGGAGGTGGCGATGGTGGTGGAGGTGGCGATGGTGGTGGTGGTGATGGTGGTGGAGGTGGTGATGGTGGTGGAGATTGCGATGGTGGTGGAGGTGATAGTGGTGGTGGTGGTGGTGGTGGTGGTGGAGGTGGTGATGGTGGTGGTGGTGATGGTGGTGGTGGTGGTGGTGATGGTGGTGGAGGTGGTGATGGTGGTAGTGGTGATGGTGGTGGAGGTGGTGATGGTGGTGGAGGTGGTGATGGTGGTGGTGGTGATAGTGGTGAAGATGATGATGGTAGTGGTGGTGATGGTGGTGGAGGTGGTGATGGTGGTGGTGGTGATGGTGGTGGAGGTGGTGATGGTAGAGGTGGTGATGGTGGTGGTGGTGATAGTGGTGAAGATGATGATGGTAGTGGTGGTGATGGTGGTGGAGGTGGTGATGGTGGTGGTGGTGATGGTGGTGGAGGTGGTGATGGTAGAGGTGGTGGAGATTGCGATGGTGGTGGAGGTGATAGTGGTGGTGGTGGTGGAGGTGGTGATGGTGGTGGAGGTGATAGTGGTGGTGGTGGTGATGGTGGTGGAGGTGGTGATGGTGGTGGAGATGGTAATGGTGGTGGTGGTGATGGTGGTGGTGGTGGTGATGGTGGTGGAGGTGGTGATGGTGGTAGTGGTGATGGTGGTGGAGGTGGTGATGGTGGTGGAGGTGGTGATGGTGGTGGTGGTGATGGTGGTGAAGATGATGATGGTAGTGGTGGTGATGGTGGTGGAGGTGGTGATGGTGGTGGAGGTGGTGATGGTGGTGGTGGTGATGGTGGTGGAGGTGGTGATGGTAGAGGTGGTGATGGTGGTGGTGGTGATGGTGGTGAAGATGATGATGGTAGTGGTGGTGATGGTGGTGGAGGTGGTGATGGTGGTGGTGGTGATGGTGGTGAAGATGATGATGGTGGTGGTGGTGATGGTGGTGGAGATGGTGATGGTGGTGGTGGTGATGGTGGTGGAGGTGATAGTGGTGGTGGTGGTGATGGTGGTGATGATGTTGGTGGAGGTGGTGATGGTGGTGGGGATGCTGGTGGTGGTGATGGTGGTGGTGGTGATGGATAAGGGGATGGCGGTGCTGCTCTCAACAGAGAAAATGAGCTTGACTCTGCAGAGCCTAGGATTTCTGAGATATTCTACTCACTTTTCCTTTCTTCCTTCCTCTCCCTCGTCCCCTCTCCCTCCTCTTTCTCCTCTCTGTCCTCTCTTCTTTTACACCTATGTATAGATCTCTATTCGTGTCCTGGCCTACCATAACAAGCCACCATGAACCAGGTGATTTAAAGGAACAAAAATGTTCTGGCGGGGCTGGGATTGTGGCTCAGTGGTAGAGCGCTCGCCTAGCACGTGGGCGACCCGGGTTCGATCCTCAGCACCACGTACAAATAAAACGCATTGAATAAAACACATTGTGTACAACCAGAAGCAAATAAATAAAAATATTAAAAAAAAAAAAAAAATGTTCTGGCGGCCGGAAGATCAAATGCTGGTGGGGGCAGCTCCCTCTGAGACTGGGGCGGAATCCCTCCCAGCCTCTTCCTAGTGCGTTTCTGGAGGTGGCCATGGGTCCTGCTCAGGCCTCTGCGTACAGCTGTGCCCCCACAATCCCCACCCTGTCCTTCCCTGGGCTCCTTTTCTGTTCCGGTGTCTCTCCTCTTCCTGTGAGGACACCAGCCATGCTGCACTAGGGGCTGCCCTAATGACCCCACCGGAATCAGCTGGTGCAGCCGATCGCACCTGTCCCTGGTCCTCCCACTCCCTCCCCCTCCCAGGCCACCCGCGACCATCCACCCACCTGCCCCCTGGATGCCTCCTTCCCCTTGGGTCAGCAAAGGCTTCTGGGAGAATGACGCACAGGTGTGGCGAGGACGGAGGGGACCCTCAGCCCCTGGTGCACGGGCACCTCTCCGCCCCCCACCCGCTGCCATCTCTGCATCTCCTGGCGGAGGCTGAGGGTCGCCAGCCTGCCTCGGGCTTTGCGCTGAAAGGGTAAATGATATGCTGACACCTTAATTACGGCCCATTGTCACAGAGTGCTGCGGCAATTGTCTGAGTGATCCCTGGAGGATGGGCGCTAACAGGCCGTCAGGGCCTTTGATTCCTCCTGGCAGACTGGAAAGTGACGCAAGCGGGGACCTGCTCCAACTGCAGCCCCTGGGGTGGCCTGCGACCACCTTCTCACACACACACCTGCACAGCTGCACGGGCACAGGGTTGTGTGGGCCTGGCCTCAGGGGCCTGGGGTCTGTGTGGATCACTCCTGGCTTCCCCTAGGGGAGACAGGAAGGTGCTGCTCTGTCTGTCTGTCTCTCTTTCCCACCTGCCTACACACAGGTCCTTGCACACACCCCACTAAACCCCTTCCTCATTGGTGTGCTGCACGGCACGTCCCTAGTCCTGTCCGCACCCTGCCCCACCCCAGGTGTGAGGCTGGCCATGTCTGCACAGCTTCGCTGAGTTCTGCTACAAGAAAGGCATGGGGGGTCGCCCCAACGGGGGCCTTCACCACCGCACAGCCGAGGACCATTATTCTCCCATTTCACAGATGAGGAAACTGAGGCTTGCTGCATTTGAGCCACCAGCTATGGGACACCCATCTAGGAAGAGCAGAGCAGGTAGCCTGGTCCCCAGCCCGCCACGGCAATGCCCTGCAACAGCACGACCATACCCACCACACAGGTGGCCACCCAGGGCTGGTCAGAGGGGGGATTTGCCAAGGTTGCCGGGCCCCTGCGGCAGACAGGGCCAGGACCAGATCCCGTGCCCCAGGAGGAGCTGGTGGCCACTGATTCCCCGGGGCCCAGTGCGGGGGTGGGGGAAGAGCCTGCCAGGTGGACGCCCGTCCCCTGCTGTCAGCGGGAGGGCGTGGGGTCACAGGGAACTCCTCTGAGGAGCACCCTCCTGCTGCTGTCCTCAGGACATCGTGGGAGACGAGAACTCTGACACTATTAATTGGCCCCGTCAGCTGGGAAATGAGAGATGTCACCCGGCTTCCCAGGTGGGAGAGCCAAGCGCCACCACCCAGGTGAGGGTGCGGAAACCGGCTGTCAGCACCGGCCTGGGAGGGGACGGGGCGGCGGGAGAGGCCTTGCTTCCAAGGGCGCCGCTAGGGCCAGCCCAGCCGCGAGCTCTCTCCCTCGAGGGGACTCACCACTGCCAGGTGCAGGCCCAGCCCCAGGGCCTCACACCACCCTCAGAGCCTCGTCCGGTTTCACCCGACTCTGGCCTGGTGACCTCCGCAGGTGACTGTGCATCAGATTCCTCATCTGGCATCCTAATGACACCTCCCTCGCAGGGCCACAGGGCCGGTGCCCAGAGAGCCTGGTGCCTCCCACGCCGTCCCCGAGGGCAGGAGCCCGGGCGACACCTGACAGTTGACACTGCATTTCCAGCCCCATCCCACACCTGGTGAAGACAAGTGGCTCTCAGTGAGCCTTCTTCCTCCAAATTTGTCATTCCTGTGTCCCCGGCAGCTCTGGGAAGCACCTTGATTGTCCCTTCAGCAGACGGGGAAGTCGAGGCTCAGAGATGGGGCGACACCTAACCCCAGAACAGACCCCCCTCCTCCAGGAACTCCCGCCCCGCCCCACCTCCCAGCACAGCCTCCTCCTTGCCACCTGGGAGGCCACCGGGAAGCTTGGGACCTGCCAAAAGGCTGTCACGAAACCCAGCAGTCGCACTCCTCAGGATCTACCCAAGAAAAAAGAAAACGAACGTGAACGAGCAGCGTTCTTCCTGCTAGTGAAAGGTGACAACAGCCCAAATGTCCCCCGACTGCTGGCTGGACAGGGAAACCGAGGCCTACCCACACCGTCCTGGAGTGTCATTCAGGAGTATCGACACCTGCTGTGACTGGATGACCCTGGAGAACGTTCCTCAGCCAAAGACGCTGGCCGAGACCCTAGGGCTGGCTTCCTGGGCGTGGGTGGCAGGAGTGGGCGAGTCCATCGAGGCAGGGGGACGCGTGGACTCACGTGTGTCCGTGTGACTGGGTACAAGTGGGGGCTTCCTCTCGGGGAAATGTCAGAAAACCTTCTAAAGTTGTCGCAGTTCTGGTTGAAAAACTGAATATCCTGCAACACCCTGAACGATGTCCTTCACCCACGCCCTTGAGAAGGTCCATGAATCAGTCTCAGCAGACCCAGCACCTCGGTGGCCCAGCCCTGGCCGGCGTCTCTCGGACACACCAAACCTCGGCACGGCCCCGTGACCCAGCCAGGAGGTAGCCAGTGACCCCCTGGGAAACTGCACCGCCTGTCTTCTAGCTCACCCCTGTGCTGGGGGTGGGGACATGGTGGGGAGCAAGACACAGCCTCTACCTCCCGGAGGGCGGCCCCTGGGGGTGGAGCCTTGTCATTGTTGGGGACAGACAAGGAAGTGACAGCCCAGTGTGGCATCGCGACCATCAAGGCAAGACATGAGGGAGGGACCCTGAAATGGACCGTTTTCTGTCCCCACAACCGAATGCCACGCACTCTGGAGACGGGGACCTACCTAAAGAATGGCGGTGCGTTTGGCTTGTGCTCTGGAGCCCGGGAAGCCCAACGCACGGCTCCAGCACCTGGCAAGGTCCCCCGCGCAACACCAGAACATGGCACAGGGACCCCGTGGTGGGACAGGACAATGTGCCCACTCAGGTCTCTCTCCCTCTTTTTATAAAGCTGCCGATGCCACCACGGGGCCCCACCTTGGGACTCCAGGTAATCCCAACAACCTCCCAAAGGGCCCCCCTGCCCCCCATCAAAATGCCATCAGCGTGTGAGTCGGGGACTAAATCTCCAATACACGAGCGTTTGGGGAACACACCACAGCGGACCCTGGTCCAGCCCAGGTCCAGGACAGTGTCCCAAGAAATGCACCTACAGCAGGAGAGCTGGCCACGCGCCGTGATGGGGCAGGAAGGTGCCCCCGGAACCCAGCCAGAGGCTCAGAACAGTGCCATCGTCAGAGGAAGAAAGGGGAGAAGACAAAGGCTCGGGGAGAACCCCAGGCTTGTGAGGAGGGGAGGGACCCTGAGGGGACAAGACACAGCAGACCCTGCCAGCTCCCGGTCACCCTCCCTGCCCTGCGGCCCTTCCCTGGTCTGGAAATCCTACAAGAGTGGCCCCAGCCAGCACAGCCGAGCAGCCACCTATGGGGTGCCCCTTGAGTGTGAACCCCACTGGGGGAAAGGTGGGACTAAATCGTGAGGAGACCTCTCCCAGGTGGTAAAGGCCTACGGCTCCCCCGGAGCAGCCGGGCGGGCCCCTTCCTCGTGCGGGATTTGGACAGTGTAGATCCGGCGCGAGTGAGACGGAAACAGGGAGAGGTGGGACCGTGGGAGCCGCGGTGCCGGAGCCCCGAATCATGGATGTGAACCCGTCCCCAACTTCTTGGTTTTAATTAAAAAGCCCTTTTCGGTAATTCCACTTACGAGGCAGCTGAGGGCTGGGAGTCTCCGGCTTCTGCTCTGTAAATCATGAAGCATCCCACCGGCCTTTGCAAGTTCCAGGGCCAGAGGATGGGAGGTGGGGCCATGGGAGGGTTCTGGAGGGTCAGTCAGGCCCCGAGTCCCCTCCCCACCATCAGACTCCACCCGCCTCACCCTCCAGCTGTGCGCCTACTGTGCGCCTACTGTGCGCCCACTGTGCGCCCGGGGCTCCATCTCCACCACCTGCCGCTGCCCCCAACACATGGAAAGTGATGCCCAGTTTACAGTGTCAAGGAATCTGTGTCAAAGAGGGGAAAGACGTGGCCCCAAAGTACACAGCCAGTGAGTGACAGGGACCCACGGCCGCCTGATGCCACGTCTCTCGTCTTGGCCGCCTTTCTCAAGGCTAGAGAGGGACTGGAGTCCTCGTGCCTTTCACTAGAAGGGCCTGGAGGGATGGCACGCCGCGGGGCTTCGGGGGCTGCCGTGGCTGCCGCAGCACACCTCGGAGCACCAGGGCCGCGTGGAGACCCAGGCCAGGAGCTGGGGGTTTGGAGCAGAGAGATGCCTCCTCCTGCCCTCCAGGAGACACAGCCCCCCTTTCTGCCTGTCTGCAGGGTGCCTCATCCTGGGAGTCTTTCTGACCACCCAGCCCCCTTCTACCTGCCACTGATGCCTCCTTTCATCAGACCCTCACCTCATACCGTAGGCCCTCACCTCATACCACCCACCCATCCATTCTTCCAGGCCAGCTACTCTCTCATCATTCCATGCCATCCATCCATCCATCCACCCATCCACACCTCCATCCACACCTCCATCCACACCATCCATCCACACATCCACCATCCATCCACACATCCATCCACACACATCCGCCATCCATCCACACATCCATCCACACATCCATCATCCGCCACCATCCATCCATCCCATCGACCACCGATCCCATCCATCCACCCACCATCCATCCATCCATCCATCCATCCACCATCATCCATCCATCCATCCATCATCCCTACACATCCACACCCATCCATCTCCATCCACACCTCCATCCATCCATCCACCATCCCATCCATCCATCCACCATCCATCCATCCCATCCATCCACCTCCATCCACACATCCATCCACACATCCACACATCTGCCATCCATCCATCCCACCATCCATCCATCCCACCCATCACACCTCCATCCATCCATCCACATCTCCATCCATCCACCATCCATCCATCCATCCACCATCCATCCATCCACCATCCATCCATCCACCATCCATCCATCCATCCATCCATCCATCCATCCATCCCCATCCATCCATCCATCCATCCATCCATCCATCCATCCACCATCCATCCATCCATCCACCATCCATCCATCCATCCACCCATCCATCCATCCATCCACCATCCATCCATCCATCCACCATCCATCCATCCATCCACCATCCATCCATCCACCATCCATCCATCCATCCATCCATCCATCCATCCATCCACCATCCACCATCCATCCATCCACCTCCATCCATCCATCCATCCACCATCCATCCACCATCCATCCTCCACCCATCCACCATCCATCCATCCATCCATCCACCATCCATCCATCCATCCACCATCCATCCATCCATCCATCCATCCATCCATCCATCCATCCATCCATCCATCCATCCATCCATCCATCCATCCATCCACCATCCATCCATCCATCCATCCATCCATCCATCCACCATCCATCCATCCATCCACCATCCATCCATCCATCCATCCCATCCATCCATCCATCCATCCATCCATCCATCCATCCATCCATCCATCCACACCTCCATCCATCCACCATCCATCCATCAATCTACACCTCCATCCATCCACCCATCCTTCCACTCATCTCATTCATCCACCCACCCACCCACAACCTGCCAACTGTCCACCTATCCACCCTTCCATCCACCCCCCAGCATCTGCCCATCCACCCACATGTCCCTTCCATCATCTGTCCTCTCATCCACCATCCGCCCATCATGAAAGGAGTGAGCACACCTCACGCCATCACCACATGTCACTCAGCATGCCCCTACGCTGACTCCTCGTGGCACTTCTGCCAAGGTCTGTCATCTCCATTTTACAGATGAAGAAACTGAGACTCCGAGATGTGAAGTTGCTCGCCCAGTGGCTGGGAGTGGGGAGACAGCGGGACACTTTTAGGCATGGTGACAAGCTCCTGATGGTGAGGTGTATGGGCCAAGAAAGAGAGACCTTCCACATGGCACCCCGATGGTGGGCTGTGTCCCATGTGTCTGCTGGCCCTGCCCCGCCCCCTGCTCCTAGGCCAGGCACAGGCTGCCATGGCCCTGTCTTGTCCCAGACGGTGCAGGGACAGGAGGCCCCAACACAGGGTGCTGTTGTGGCCCGGTGGCACAGGCTCCCCATTGTGCAGGGGAAGCTGCTCCTGAGGCCCAGTGGCTTTGATTGTCACCATTGTGTGGCCACAGGGGCCCTTTGTCCCCAACGGCTTCTCTCTTTGCCTGTGTGACCCTCCCCGAGCCCCAGCCGTGGTGACTTGCAACCAGGATGGTAAAGAGATTGGGGAGGGGTGGGGAGTGTGGGGTCAGGAGCCCTGTCCGCTCTCGGAGCCTCCGTCTCCCCGTCTGTAAAGGGCGGGTGGTGCCCGCCATGCCCCAGCCACCCTGGAGTTGGTTGGGCAGGACCAAGAGCTGGTTCTGGCAGGGTCTCGGGCCCAGTGTTGTCACTCTCACCGTGTGGGCTTAGCACGACCGCGGGGCCTCTCTGGAAGGCAAGAGGCTGCCCCTGGGAGCAGCAGCAGGCGAGGGGCTTGACTGGACGCTGTGCTGGGACGCCAGCTGCTGGGATGCGGTGGCAGTGGCAGCCTCTGAACACGGAGGAGCTGGCACCACTGCAGGGCACTGATTCTCCTGACCCCCTTCCAAACCATCAGGGCCCTTCTGAGGTCATCTCGTGTCTCAGCCCAGAGAAGTTAAGCAATATTCCTAAGGTCACGCAGCAAGGGGCTACCAGCCAGGCTCAGACAGTCCTGGGTTCTCGTTCTTCTGGAACATGAGGCTCTGGCTGTGTGATGGGGTGGGGGTGGACAGGGATCCGCATCTGAGGGTGGCCTAATGCTGTGGTGGTGGGGGCACAATACACATTGTGACAAAGACATGCACAGGCTGTCGAGACAGATGGACAGTGTCACACAGACACACACAAGTCACCCAGGGTCATAGACTATAAACTGTGTCACACAGACACACAATGGTCACCCAGTTGGTGTCATGCAGACAGATGAACACTGTCACACAGACACACACAGGCCACGTACACAGTGTCACAGAGACAGATGAACAATGTCACAGACACACACAATAGTGTCATGCGCTGATAAACAGTGTGGCACTGACTGTGTAGGTGCACAGGGGACGTGTCACACAGTCTGACCTGCAGTGTCCTGAGCCTGGGTCACCTTGCAACCGTGACACAGAGGCAGAGGGGACCGCAGCTCAGGCAGCACCACACGCACACTACGGGACAGCGTCCCTGCACCCACCGGGGTCAGGCAGCAGTGTCACACTGACACAGACACGCTGTGTCACACAGACAATAGGGTCATCCACCAGTGTCCCCAAGACACAGATAAACAGCGTAACTGGACAGTGTCGCCCCAGCAAACAGGGTCCCATGGCCTCTGCTGGCGTGATGTCCAGAGACAGCGTCCCTCGGAGCGCAAGACCACCCTGCCTCCCACGCGTGTGGCCGCCCCCCCCACACACATGGGTCCCCTTGTCCACAGGCCAGGACCTCCCGTGGACCCATGCCAACCCCCCTTGGGTGTGTCCCTCACGGCCGAGCCGCGGTGTCCTCCCTGAGGGAGGCCTGCGATGGGCTGCCCTGCCCACCAGGCTCCTGGGGGCTTCAGGGTGCCAAGCCCACAGGCTGCTGCCCTGTGGGGGGCTCAGTAGAGGCCCCCGTTCCTGGGCTCATGTGGCAACTCTGACACGGAAGGCCCCACCTCGGGTGACAGGCCCCGGACGTGGCACCAGCGTGGCCTCCTCGGCAGGAGGCCAGGGGCTGGTCTCAGTAGCGGGCAGGGTGGAGCAGAGGGGGGGCCAGGCCACTCACCCCCCCCCCCAGGAGCAAGGCTGGCTGCGCGTCCCACTCCAGGGGCCCAGGCCACCTGCATCGTAGAGGGCCAGCGAGCCCCTTCCTGGGGAAGGGGCTGGGCCAGGCCGAGGGCGTGTCCTCTGGAGCCTGCCCTCTCCTGACCACCCTCGGGAAGTCGGGATGCCAGATCCCCACGCCCATGTCCCCAGGACAAACCTGCCGGTGACGGCCGCGTATCCAGAGCCCGGTGTTAGAAGGTGGCGGGCGGGGACCAGGCGTGGCAGCCCTCATCCCAGGCGCAGCCTGTGCTGGGGACGGGAGGCCGGTGGGCTGAGCTGGGCCTCCGTGTAGACCCTGATCCAGACCCTGATGGTCAGGCTGAGCTTGGGAGCTCAAGGTGTGAGTGTCGCGTTTGTACAGGAGCCCGGAGTGGCCCAGGCAGCCCAGCCCACAGCTCCAAGGCCACCAGGGATGATTCAAGACTCAGAAACTCTGTCAGGTCTGGGTTCAAATCCTGACCCCACCTGGTACCAGCTGTGTGGCCTCAGGAAACCACTGAGCCTCTCTGAGCCTTGTTTCCTTTCTTTTGGAAACTGGAGATAAAACCTCCCTCCTGGGGATGTGACTGGGATCAGAGCAAATCACTGCTTTGAACTCTCTCTGGACCCAGAGGCTACACATGTCCTTGGCCAGTCCCAGGGAAATGTTTGTTGAATGAATGGTTTTAAAAGATAACCGGGAAAATGGGGTTCAAGGAATTCATAGATCTCAGCCCAGTCCCCAGCTCCCGAATCCCTCCCTCCCCATTGCCTGGCTCTCTGCTGTGGCAGCTGCAGCCCCTTCCTGGGGAGGGGACCCCCTGCCCCCTCTCCCAGCCCCGCCCCAAGCTGCAGGAGGCGCGGACACATGTTCGGAGGGGGCATTATCTGTGCTCAGTTGACTGTAAACGTTTAAGCAGCATTGACTGTACTCAGCCACTTTCAAACACAACTAATCTTCATCGGGGGCGACGGGAAGTGAAATATGTTATTGTCGGTGGCAGTAAATTACCCGTGCCAGACCTGGCGTGTGAGGCATTACGGGCCGGGGCCGGCACACTCATTCACCCGGCCGCCACCCACCCGCTATCCATTACCGCAAACGGCCCTGGTCATCTCCGTGCCAGGCCTGGGGACACAGGCCTGGCTGCCAGCCACCCAGCGCCTGTCCCCCATCCACCCTGGACAGGAACATAACGGGGCCAAGGGGTCAGGTCTGGCTTTCTGCCCGCCCCACCTCCCACATGCTCAGGCGGAGGACATTAGAAGATCTTTGATCATCAGATTCTAGAAGATCAGTGACCAGATGGGGACATGGAGGCCCAGCAAAGAAAGGGATTTGATGCAAGAGCTGGTCAGCTCTGCCTCTTCTAAGACTCAGTTTCTGCACCTGGAAAATGGAGGTTCATGCGTTGATTTCCATTTTTGCAGGTGTCTGGCTTGGTAGAACATGCTGGAATCCCCTGTCTGCTGCCACGTGGGTTTGGTTGAAGTGCATGAAGAATATCAGGCTTGATCTGCAGTTTGAGCAGAAAAGAGGACCCCCCCAGCCTTCTGGATAACTGTGGAGATGATTCTTTGATACTAGACCAAAACTGTATAGTAGCCGTTTCCTAAGGGTTCGCTACAATGTGGCCTTGGGAGCCACCTGGATTGATTTTAAATAGCTGTTAAATCAAACCCCGCTGGTCCGTTCTGCACATGGACTGGCTCCGTCACCCTCTCTGGAACACTGTGCATTGGTCACTGGGAAAAATATGAGTTTGCCGAGGTGTGCAGTGCTTCCAAACGTTGACAGATTTCAAAATACAGTATAAAAAAAGCCACCGTCACTAATATTACCACCCATCTCTTCGGGAAAGTATTTAAGTGGGAAGCTGTCAAACTCACGGTGGCAGATACAAGATCTCCAAAATTCTAATTTTCGCTTGAAAGTCAAATTTTATCGTTGGCAACAAATACTGTCATTTGACAGGCAACTTTGTTCATTTTGGAGAAAATATCTGACAGATATCCAAGTCTGAAAGGCTACAGTTTGTTTGTTAGTTGTTCTTTCAATTAAAAAATGCCATTCCGTACAGAGGGTGGCTGGTGTGGCTCGGGACGAGAGCAGGCCACCTTGCTCGGGCCCACCAGCAGCATGGTGGAGGGGCTTCCTGGGGTGCCTCCCATTCCGTCTCACAGAATATTTAAAAGCTGTAGCCATTTTTGAAAATTCATAATGTTTTACATCTCATCAAGGGCATTCTTAAGCGAAAGTGGCTTTTTTTGTTTTGTTTTGTTTTGTTTTTTAACTGAGAGAGGGTTTGGGGTAAAGAACATGATTTCTATGACAGTGGGTGGCTTGGCTCATGTCACGAGGCCAGGAGTTCCAACCCTCCATTACTTTGGCAGCATCGGTGCAAATATCAACCGTGGGAAGGGCAGATAATGTCTTAGCATTATTATAAAAATTGTTTTGGCCTTCCAGAGCCTCTGAAAGGGTCTTCAGGATCCGGGGAGGTACGTGGTCCAGGGTGATGGGCCATCAAGGATGTGGGGACAGGCAGATGAAATCTGGTGGACGGGAGGAAGGACCTGAAGCACGGGACCTCCTCTCCACGTGGGGGCGCTGTCTCCCCGCCCCGCCCCCAACCCCAGCCCCAGCAGATGAAAACCTTTTGGTCCTGTGGAAGACTTTTCAAACATGAGCCCTCAGTGGGGCTCTGCCCCCGCCCTGAACCTCCAGCCTCCTCGGCAGCACCCTGCCTCGCCACGGTAAGCCCTCCACAGAAGGTTGCTGGAAAGGAATGAGGACATGGAAAGCATGGCTCTGTCAATGGCTGGGGCCAGTTCATGACACTAACTTGAGATTGGCAGGCCAGAGAATTCTGGGACTTCCTGATACAAATCCCAGAACTGGGCATATCCTCACCAGAGACTGACACCCTGGAATGCAGCCTGGAAGAGAGGGTGGGTTACAAGTTCCCTGAGGGCTAATGAGACCAAACTGTGATCTTGATGAAACTTTCATTTAGGCTCCTTCTTGCTGTGTGACCATAGGCAAATCACTTAACTTCTCTGACGTTTTCTCATGTGTCAAATGAAGTTTGGACCAAGCCCTAACAGCCATGATGTTGAAATTCCAACTGCCTATGAGCAGGGCGTTCAAACTTTGCAGGCTACTGACGTTCGAACATAGCATGATGTTGACATTCAAATGCTCTCTGACATCATCCAGTGATGATGTCATCATCCAGTGATGACATCACACATATGATACTGCTAATCTGCGAAAAGGTCCATCCTGCTGAAATTCAAACGTGCCAGTGCTGACACTGAACTCTCTAGGATATTTCTTCAGCCTGGGTGACTGAGTGCCAACTACCTGCAGATCATACCTGCAGCCCGGGAAACCTGTGAGTTCCTAAGCCAGGCGTCTAGACCGGTGTGGCAGCGAGAGGGAGTGGCTTAAGAAGACTTTCGCTCCCCCACCCCCCATGATCATTCCCTTATATGGAGAATTAGCGTCGTCTCAGCGTCCTGCAAGTGCAACTTGAACTGGAGTCCCAGGATCCTCCTTCCAAGCAGACCTGCCCCAGGAAAACCCAGAGCTGTCACTGCCACCGTGCCTGCTCCCCAAGTTTCCACTGTCCCCCACTCTTCACCAGGGTCCTTGCCACCTGGAAGATGCTGTTGGGGACATCCAAGGACAACTCAAGGGCCCTAGGGAGAACGTCTTGGCCCTGTGGTTCAGCTGCCCCTCCTGGTCCCTCCGGCTGAGGCTGGCAGGGAGGTCGGCAGCCCGCTGGTGTCCCACCCCTCGCCCTGTTCCAGGCAAAGCTTCCAAGTCCTGGATCGGCCTCGCCTCTCGCCTTTCTTGTTTAAAAAAAAAGAAAGAAAGAAAAGAAAGAAAGGAAGAAAAGAAAAGAAATTCCTGCAACTTGAACAATCATTGTGTTGGATTTGGGAGATGTTATTCCTAGTGACAGACAAGGGCAATTATCTGCAATCCGCCAGCAGTTTTAGCCTAATTTCATTACAGCTCTGCAATTCTCCCCGAGCTGCTGGTCTATCAATGTCTTGCAGAACGGATTAGCGGGCACTTTCTTCATCTTCAAATGAATTTTAGCTGTCATGCCCTTGATGAATGGAGCAGGGACAGGCAGCTGACCCGGGCCTGGGAGTGGCTGGGGGGGGCGGCAAGCAGGCGCCCTGGGGTCCCGCTGGGAGGTGAAGGGGTGGGGTGGTCCTGTGAGGTGAGTGGAGGGGCAGGCACCGAGTGGCCCGGCCTGCCCAGACCCCTCCGCGCCCAGGTCTGGGCTCCTTTCACTCTGGGGTCCTGCACGCCAAGTCCCGCCCCCCCTTTGAAGGACAGCTTCTAGGGTCTCAGGCTGACACTACAGAAGGGGGCTCTTTCTCTTCTGACCCACATCTGGGCCATCCCCACCCACTCCATCAGCAACAGAAATTCCAGACACCCTGCATCGAGGGTCCTCCCTGAGCCTCTGGCTGTCTTGGGGTGCTGCATGCCCTGAGCCTGGGGCAGCTCGGACGGGTTTCACGGCAGGACGAATGAGTCTCAGCTTCTGGGCAGCTTGGGCCAGGGCCCGGCGCAGGCCTGGCACAGGGCGAGGTTCCAGTCACTATGGAATGAATGGCCGATGCCAAGGGAGGCTGAGGAGGAGGAGGAGGGTGGGAGGGAGGACAGAGATGCCTTGTGTGGGGACCTGCTAGGACTCGTGGCCACCTCAGGCCACCTCAGCCGGGCAAGGTCACTCAGCTGGATGAGCACCTGGCCTTCCTAGCTGTCCCGGGCACCTGCTGCAGACCAGTTTCCAGAGCCTTGAGTGCAAAGTGAGGGTCTCTCGAGTGCCAGGGAGGCCCCTGGAGAGGGAAGAAGCCTGAGGAGAGACCCCAGAGTGGGCGACCCTGGGTGAGGCCCGGGCCTGCGTAGGACCCCGCTGTCTGCTGCCACCCAGAAGCAACCCCTAAAAACATACCCGATTCCAGCCAAGAGGGGCCGTGGTGGGCGTTCCCTCCTGGCCACCGTCTCGTCCCCCCTCCCCTGCCCAGCCCTGTGCCCTCCATGGGTAGCATCTGGGGGCTCCTGCCCTCTCATTCCTCCGGGGTTGTCTGATGGGAGGAGGGAGGGGCCAGGGGACCACACTCTGCTGGTGTCAGCGCCACCTCCGTGGCAGTACCCCTGTTCCTTGGTGACCACAGCTCCCCCTCCCCCACCAAGGGCCTGGTGGCACTCCTCCATGGCTCTAGATCCTGCTGGGCTCTGGTGACTCCATTTCTGCCCCATCAGTCTGGGGTGTGTGTCAGGGGTCCTGCTGTCTCCAGGTCCCCCGGGGTGGGGGACTCACCTCCTCTGGCTGGTTTGTGACTAAACCCTCTCTGTACCGTCCAGGGACAGTGGCCCAGCGGGACACCCATCCTGCAGGAATGCTGGGGCCTGGAAGCTCATGTGACAGCACCTGTCACTTCTCCCCCACCTGCTCCGTGCAGGTGCTAGACTGGCCAAGGGACACCACACCGGAGACTCCTGGCCACCCGACAGGCTTCCTGGGTCCCCGGAACGATGCCTCACCAGCAAAGGGAAGCCAAGTCCAAGAGAAATCGCTTTCCTCCCAGTCCTCAGGGAGCAGGACGAAGAATCCGAGCCGGGGCAGCAGCTGGGCTGGGGCAGACCCAGGCCAGGCCCGGGAGGCGGACCGGCTGTGCCCCGTGCTGTGCACTGAGGCTCAGAACCCTGTGGGGGCCTCCTGCCCCATTTTCCAGTTCAGCCCCTCTCCCCCGGCCCCCTGGAGACTCTCAAGTTATTGATCTGCCGGGGCAGCCTCGAGTCAATATAGAGCACTTTGCTAATTAATCTTTTCCAGATAATTGCAGGGAATTATTGGCTGATGTGAACAGGGGGTGGAGAGGCAGCTCTGTCCCCTAACCTGCCCAGGGCAGCGTTTGGCAGAGCCCAGGAGGCCAGCCTAGCCCCTCTGCCCACCCGACTCTCGCTGCCTCTCTCTGGGGCCGATGCGTCCCGCCGTCTCCAGGACACCCCAAGCTTCCCGCCCCTCACTCCCCAGGCACTGCCGCAGGGAGCCCTGGGGGGGGGGTGGCCCTGGGCTCAGACCCCAAGTCTGGCCCTGACTAGCTGCGCAACTGGGGTGGGTTCTTCTCCCCGAGCCTCAGCTGAGAGACAAAATAGAGTTTGCAATCTCTGCATCGCCGAGACAGACAAAGGAGGCATTCTCACACAGACTCCGCGTGACCTCCAAACCAACAGGAGAGGCGTCAGCGCGGCTGACATTTAACAGGGGTTTTGCCATCTTCCCGGAACCTGGAGTGTGTGACAGGTCCTATCATTGTCTGCATTTTATAGAAAGGGAAACTGAGGCCCAGGTCCAAGGTCAGGCAGTGAGAGGCAGAGCCCAGATCCCGAGCACTCAGCCTGCGACGCCGGCCACCACTCCCTGCTGTCAGAAGCCAGTGGCACCCGCCCCGGGCAGGAAGCAGGGGGCGTGGGTGCCGGGGGTGGCACAGGGCTCAGAGGCACCCAGGGCTCCCTGCTCTAAACCCCAAAGCTCTGGCCCCACATCAAGGGCCTGAGGGAGTCCAGGTGAACTCAGGGCCCCCCCCTCCAGAGGCCTCCCCCAGGCCCCCGGGCAATGAGTCACAACTGGAGGCCCCAAGGAAGCTTTGCATGCCTTTGGGGGGTCTTGCTCTCGCTCCTGGATATCACTGAAGACGCAACCTCACCAGGCTCTCGCTACCTGCTCCTAATAAACCTCTAAGACTTTAATGAACTAAATAGCAAATTACTTTTTTATTCAAGAATGAAATTTCATCATATTCATAATTCATATTTTATTTCAGACATCTGCTGCTGATTACATTACATTTAACTAAAATTAGATGATGCTCAGAAGGCAATTAAAGCTGTGCCAAATTCTACGGCCCACCAATGCCGGCGGAGCTCAGCGGGGGCCGCGAGGAACCTAATATGTAATTAGGAGCTATTTTCTAGCTGTTTTTAAAGTCTGAAAATTAGCCGCCTTTATTAATCACACAGACAAATATAAAGTGGAACCAACGCTCGCTGAAATTTCTAAAAGGGATTTTTTGTTTAATTATACACCACCGAGCGCTGCGACTCGTTTTGCATGTTGATCTGTTGTGCGCTGACATTTTGACAACTGGTTCTCAATTTGTCTGTCGTAGTTAGGCAACAACAAAGCCGACGGTAATACTTTAACTTTCAAAACCTTCAGTGTGCCGGGGAGAGGGAGAGTGGCATTCCTCGCTGTGGGCCCGGGGCTCGGGCTCCAGGAGCCACCAGGGGCCAGACAGGCAGGCAGGAAGGTGTGGAAGGTCAGGGGGGGCTCAGCTTCCAGAGTCGGGCAGCCAGGTGGCGGGAGGCCTGGACCAGGTGTCCAGAGGCCCAGGCCCGAGCGTCTGCACGGAGGGGTAGCAACAAGGACCCCCCTGCCCTCTCTGGGCCTCTGTTTCCTCTTGCACCCCAAAAAGGTTTGGAGTCTGAGATGGATTAGGAGCCTTTAGGGGCTAGTATTCTTTAGGGGCTAGTCCTCTTGTCTCTGTCTGCCAGTGTTTTCTGAGCAATGTCACTTGGCCCCTTCAACCTTCCAGGGAAAAAGTCTTTTATGGTGCCATTATACAGAGGACGAAACTGAGGTGGGGGGATCGGGTCTGAATGTGTCCAATCTTGTCTGATCTTGGAAACTGATGTGGAGGGAGATTTGGCAAAGGTGCCTCTGACCAGAACTCAGACACGACGTCACTGACTCCGCATCTGCCTGCCAGGCTCCGTGGCCCTTGGCAAGAGGCAGCTCCCTGGGTCTCCGTTTCCCAGTTTCACTGGTCGGACATGGTGAAGCAGCGTGTGGCCCTGTGGTGGCCAGGAAAGGGGTGCACAGGCAGGGCCACAGCACAGAGCAGGACGAGCCCCCAATGGGGTCCCTTGGCCCAGAGCAACCCCTGAGCTCACTCCACGACCTTGGAGGTCACTTGGGCCACCCTAGGTCACCACCCAGGCACATCGAGGGAGTCCTCGGGACAATGACAGAGAAGCCGGATACCACTCATGCTGATAACAATAAGGACAGATGGCTTTCCCCCATGCGCCCAGCACTGCAGTGACACTTGATCATCCACACTCTTCTCTCTAAAGGTGAAATCACAGCCAGGCTTGGGGGATCAAGTTCGAACACAGGCCCTGCCAATTCCCCACTGTGGTCACCTTAGCCAGGCTACCCCACATCTGTGATCCTCAGTATCCTCATCCATAAAATGAGGATCATACATCTGGACATAGTGGTGCACTCCTGTGATCTCAGCAACTCGGGAGGCTGAGGCAGGAGGATTGCAAGTTGGAGGCCAGTCAAAGCAATTTAGTGAGGCCCTAAGTAACTTAGCAAGATCCTGTCTCAAAAAAAAAAAAAAAAAGAAAAAGAAAAAATTAAAAAGGAATAGAAATGTAGCTCAGTGGTAGAGCGTCCCTGGGTTTGGTCCCCAGCATTACAAAAATACTTAAAAAAAAAAAAAAAAAAAAAAAGGATCTTGACAGCACCCACCTCTGTAGGTTCTGGGAGCAGAGACTGCGCCTCCGAGGGTTAGTCTCAGCCAGTGGACGCTCCCTGCCCGTCCGACGTGGGCACGCTGAGGCTCTGCCAAGGGAAGGCTTGCCCTGGGGTGCCTGTCCCTGAGCCGCACCCAGATGGGCTTCTCAACCCCCGCGCTCTTGCCCCATCACACAGAGGCCTCCCTGATGCCCACCAGGACGGCTGGACGAGGGCCTCTGGGCATTGGCTGCAGGGCTGACATGCCTGTCCAGGGCCCTTGTGGCACCACCCACTCTGGGGGTCTTCTGTCCCCGCGGACCCCAGGCCAGGGACACTGGCACCGCCACAGGGCAGAGCCTGAAGCAGGAGCCCGGCCTGCCTCCTCCGCCTGCCCGCTCCCGCCTGCGGAAAATGCCAGCGGAGGAAAAGAGGTTTTTTTGGGTGACAATGAAACTGCCAATAAAATCGGGAGCGCAGAGATGGGCCCGACTGTTTCACGTCTGCTGACAGCTGAGGCTCCGGGCGGGAGTGACAGGCACCGCTGACAGGGGAGGCGCTCCTGGGACAGCTGCCTCGCCCAGGTGCCAGGCCGGCCAGGGAGGTCGCCAGGGAGGAGAGGCCGGACACCTCGCGTGCGTCCCCCCACGCCTCGCCTCTGGGCGCTGACATGCGCCAGGTGCCGCGCCGGGGAAGGCAGGTGCTAGCAGACCTGCCTGCGGGGACTGCCGCGCCTGAGTGGTGTCCCCCGAAAAGAGAGGTTGGGGTCCTGGCCCCCAGCCCGTGTGGCTGTGTCCCTGTTGGAAACGCAGGTCTTTGCGCACGTGATCAGGTTAGGAGGAGGCCATGAGGGCGGGCCCTGCTGTGGCCACTGGAAGACAGAGGCCCGGGCGGGCGGCCACGGGAGCACCGGGCTGGGAGCGAGTGGCTGCCACTCAAGGGACGCACGGGGCGGGCGGCCACCACCAGGAGCCAGGAGGGGCCAGGAAGGATCCCACCGGGCGTCGCAGAGGGAGCTGGCACCTTGACTTCAGATATCCGGTCTCCAGGACACCCAGCAGCACAGCCCCCGAGGGGACCGTCCCAGAAGGAGTCAGCAGAGAGGTCCCCGTCCTGGGGACGGCTGGGAAATGGCCCTTCCCGCTCCCTCAACAGGGGGGTCAAGTCAGACTCCAGGACCAGAGGCCCCCAGGCACCCAGGAGCCCCCAGTCGGTCACCTCCTCTCCTTTGACTTCAGTGCCACTGCCCCGCCCAGCCAGCGTAGCGGTCACCTCCTAGCGCGGCTCCCCCGCCGCCCCTCCAGGAACCATGCACAGCCAGAGGACTCTAAAGTCGAGAGGTGACCGTGCCCCCCCACCCTGACGCCCCCCAGGGCCCTGGGGACAGACTCGGCTCTGGGCAGGCCTAGGCCACCTCGCACGCGACAGGCTCCATCTGGACACGGAGCCGCTGGTAGCTCCCGACTGCTCGCCTCGGTTTCTCTGCCGCCTAGAACACCCTCCCTCACCCCCTGGCCCAGTGCTTCCTCCTCCAGGCAGCCTTCCTTGATCCTGCTCCGGGCTGGGATCCGCACCCCTCTTCTTCCCAGAGTTCCCATGGTAACGGAACCTGCTGCTCCCCATCGACTGCCAGTTTGCTCAGCTGGCTCTCATCTGCAAACCCTGGAGGACAGAGACGGGTCTCATTCACCCCCCAGGACCCCAGAGACCAGGGCCTCAGCCAGTCTCAGGCCTTGGACGAGAAGCCTGCCCTAGGAACAAATTTGGCTCAGCCATCGAGACTCAGGCCAGAGGACAGAAACCTGCTTTGAATTAGAGGACCCGGGCTTGTGCCCCATTTACCAGATGACTGGCCTCGGACATGTCACTTCATTTCTCTGAGCCTCACTGTCTTCATCTGTGAAATGGGAACAGTAAGGCCTACAACACGGGACTGAATTTCAGGGGTCATTGCCACTCTAACGATGATTGACTGATTGCAACTGGTTGTATACGCAGCCTGTGAGGCACCCAAAGTTTCTACTTGTCATTGAATTCTTGTAACTCTTTACATATTTATTTGTTCTCCTCCCAACTGGATGGCATCTCCCTTACCCTAGGGGCCCTGTCATACTTCAGCGGCTCTTGAGGGACTCAACAGCTCCTGGTTGGTTGGTGTGACCTTTCACTGTCCACCCACAGCTCAATACAGATCTGGAACAATCCGGAGACTCGAGCTGGGGTGGAAACCACGAGACAGCGATGACAGCTGGGCGTGGACTCAGGCAGACCTACCCGGGTTCCTCCTGCTCTCCTCTGACGTGCCGTGCACCTCTCTGAGCCTTGACTTTTCCTTCTGCAAAGTGAGCGACAGAGGCCTGCGTCTCGGGCTGTAGGAGACAAGGTGCGTGAGCGCGTCTGCGGTGAGCAGGTGTTGAACCCGAGACCTGGGTCCAGTCCCGCTCACCTCTCCCTGGCTGGCGGACACAGGGCAAGCCCGGTCCCCTGGCAGAGCCTCAGCTTTCTCTTCTGGAGGATGGAGACAATTCCAGTGACGACTGCTTCGAGAACCCGAGGTGGCCCACGTGTCCAGCACAGCACCCGAGACATGGGCAGTAAGTGGTGACGTTTTTCAACGCACTGAATTTTATAGATGTCACACCCACCCTTCCCCAGGGCCACGCTGCCCCCCGACAAAGATCGGGTAAGTGGTGTGAGGAAGGGGCGCAGATGGGCACGTGTCCCCAGAATGAGGACATTTCCTAGGCCTGGGGCTTTCCGCGTCACACAGCAGCCCCAGGGACGGGGGACCTGTGAGGGCTCCTCCTTCCCTTCTGAGCAAGACCTCGTCCAGCAATGGACCCAGCAAACCCGGCTGGAGGGCCGGGGAGGGGGCTCAGGGCAGGGCCACGCTGCAGGCACGTGGCGCGGCTTCCTGTCCCCCTCCTGTTCACGCACGCACTCCGCAGACCGGAGGCGCAAGGGCTGTGCTCGACCTGGGGAGCCGCGTGCGCCCAGAGCCAGGTGCCTGCCCTCGGGAGGGCGGAGGACTGCTCGGGGTGGGCTGGCCACCTCTCCCTCAGGAGGGGCTGGTGAGCTGAGCCGCCCCACCCAGCTGCGTGCACCTCAGGCTCCCTGGCTCCATCCTCAGCCCTGGCCGTGGGGCTCCTGTCACGCTGTGAGTGACCCCATACTTAGTTTTTAGCTCCCGCACTGGCACGAAGCCTTCCTGAAGTCAGAGCTAAATGCCCTACACCGCCACCCCCACGCCGTCCCCACAATGCCTGATGAGTCACCTCCATTTTCTAGATGAAAGAAACAGGCTCAGAGAGGTGGTGTTTCTTGCCCTACGTCACACAGCTGTCCAGGGGCAGAGTTGGAAGTTGAACTCAGTTGTACTCGCGCTTGTCTTCTGATCCACACCCCTCCCCCCCACCGCCCTCAGGCCCCAGGATCAAGAAGGGGAGCAGCAGAGAAGAGAGTCCCCAGGCCCCCTTCCAAAGGAAGCAGTTCCCAGAGGGACAGTCCTGGGGCCGGCTCCATAAATAACCCAGGTCCCTGGGCTCTGCCGGCAGTGCAGCAGCCCAGAGTGTGTGTGACACAAACAGCACTAATCCCCTGTCAGTTAGGCTGGATATCAGAGGAGACAAGCTTCCGACCGGGGAGCCCTAATTGAATCGAATTGAAAAGGCGGAATGGGCAGCGGGCAGCGGGGAGGGACGCGGGCCTGGCACAGCTGTCTGGCCTCCCCAGCCCGAGCCAGGCACAGTCCCGCCCACTGCAGGGAGCCAGGCTGGGGGGGCCCATCCGGGAGAGGGGACCCCAGCCAGGGTGCCCACCCCCTCCAGCCTCCCCTTCATCTGCTGCCGCTGCCGTTTCTCCCGCGCTGACCCTTTTCCTGCTCCCTCTGTTATCTCGAATAATGTCACTGCCTCTTTAGAATCTATTCATCAGAGCAGAAAGAAGCCACTGCTGACACTGATTAAAAAAAAATACCATCTGTGCCTCCTGGGGACGGGCGACCGGCCGCTGGCGCCCCCGCTGCCTGCCATTTCAGGGCTCCGAGGGGGAAGGGGGAAGGGGATCCCGGGCCGGGTCCAGGCCCCGCCCCAGAGCCCTCGGGAGGCCTGCAGAGGAAGTCCAACCCCAGCCGGACTTGGGGACTGGGCCCAGGGGGCACTCTACCTCTGAGCCACACACCCCCAGCCCAGTTCTTTCTCCTTTTTCTTTGTAGACAGGGTCTCCCTAAGTTGCCCACGTTGGCCTTGAACTTGCAATCCTCCTGCGTCAGCCTCCCCAGTCGCTGGCTTTACAGGCGTGTGCCACCACACCCAATTTTATTAATTGGCTTTTCTTTATTGCTTGACATTACCTAGAAACTAAATTTTAGCCGGGTTTGGTGGTGCACACCTGGAATCCCAGCAACTCAGGAGGCTGAGGCAGGAGGATTGCAAGTCGAGGTCAGCCTCAGCAACTTAGCAAGATTCCGTTTGGAAATTAAAAAAATAAAAATAAAAAGGGCTGGGGTGTAGCTCTGTGGTAGAGTGTCCCTGGGTTCAATCCCCCGGGGTGGCAAAAATACATAAATGTATAAATAAAAACTAAATTGCCTAAAACATTCAGATTTCTGAATGCTCTTTGAAAGCTACATATGGGGCTAGTGGCATGTGGAGGCCCGGTTCCGTCCTGCACTGCAGATCCACAGCTGGACAGCAAGGCGTGGCTGGTGGGTCCACCCCGCCCGCCCCCAGGGGTGACAGTGGCAGAAGCCACGGGCTGCAGCCAGTGCCCCTTCCCCAGCCTAACTTCTTTATGTCACCTGCTGGGCCCTGGAGACTCGTGGGCGCCAGACCCCTGAACAGGCAGAGTTCCTGGGGGTGGTGCTGGCGGCCAAACAAGACCAGGCCACAGCCCCCGAGCTGGAAATAACAGCCTCAGAAATGGCGAGACCCAGAGACTGGAAGCCACCGCCCCCAGTCACACAGCATGACAGTGACCTTCAGGCTCTCCCCAACCACGGGGGGTAGAAGCTACGTCCTGATCCCCGCCTCTCCACCCCGCCCCGGCACTTCCCGGCAGAGCCAGGGGACTCCTGCCTTCCACCTTCCTGGGGCCGGCTCTGCCCGAGCTCCCCGAGGTCACCAGTGGAGGAACTGGCCTCCCGGCCCCCTCGCCCTTCTCCCTAGCTTGACCCAGCAGCCCCCGCGGTCAGGACGCGTGGCTCGAGGCTGCAGACCTGCTGATGGCCACGGTGGCCCCTTCCTGGCTCCGTGCCTTGGTTTCCACCCGCAGAGCATGGGACATCATGGCTCCCGGGGGACAGAGTTGATGGATGGACGTCCCTTCCTGCCTGAGGCAGATGGCGGGAGACAGTAACCTGGGGTGGTGAGAGCCGCCGCGATGCCCCCCAAGGACCAGGCCGGCCATCTGACGAGGCAGCACTGTCCCCCACCCTGCTCCCGAGAAAGTCAACAGGGCGTGGAGCAGATGCGGCTGCCTTGGCAGCAGAAGGCAGGTGCCAGGTGCCAGGGGAGCCTCTGTCTCCAAGGTCACATCTTCCAACTCCCAGGCCCCAGTAATGACCGGCTGGCACAGTGGCCTTGGGGACCGCAGTGTCTGAGGCAGCTTGGGCAAGGCTGCCTTGTTGCCGGAGTCCCCGGGGCTGTGGGGCCGGCTCTTCCCACAACCATCGCCCTCCGGGGCGGGACAGGTCAGCCAAGCCCAGCCAGAGGAGCTTCCCTGGGCTTTGGGGGCCAGACGCTACAGGGTCCCAAGTCCAGTTCAGCCACCTCGAAGCTGCCATGTCCCCCGTCTGAGCCTCAGTTTCCCCTCACTTACCGGATGCTCACCCTACGTGCCAGCTCCCGGCTCCACGTTAGCCGTTCGTCATCCACTAGGTTTTCCATGTCACAGACGAGGAACCGGAGGCTCAAGGAGGGGCTGTGGTCCCACAGCTGGAAGTGGTTGGGCTACGAGACATGATCAGATCTGTCTGAGCCCAGAGCCCACAAAATACCAACCACTGGGAGGGTTAAAAGAAGACATGAGGGCAAAGGTCCTGGCATAGTCGATACATATCATTATTTCTATGGCTAGGAAAGTGAGCCCAGAGAAGGCAAGAGATTTGCCTGAGGTCACACAGCAAGCCACCTTGTCCTTTCTCTTGGGTTTCTCCTCTCCTTCCCTGGTCCACATTCTATTCACCTATCTTCTCTGACAAATGCTCACTCACACATATGGGGCAAAGGCAGCCAGGGCGTCACAGGAAGGGCACTATACTCAGAGTCCACAGCCCAGTCTCAGGGTCTATACCCAAGGACTGACGTGGACCAGGGACTTCCTTAAGGGGACTTGTCCTCGTGGGTGGAGGGAACTGGCGTCGTCCATGTCCTGGCTAAAATGTCCATGAGGGCAGAAGAAGCTCTGGTTATCACCTCAATCCCCTGGGGCCTCGCCCAGTCCCTGGAACACAGTAGGTGTGCATTCAACAGGTATTGACTGGGTGCTTGTGAGCTACGGGGTGGTCTGTGTCAGGAGGGGGGTCAGCTCCTTTCTCTGGGCAGGAAGGAGGCCCAATGGGCCCCAGGAGGCCAGGCACGCCCCAGGACAGCCTCGGAGCCCCATCAGCATCCAGGGGACACGGCCCCATCAGCACTGCCAGTGGCTCACAGTGGCTGCTTTCCTCATGAGATCAAGACGCGGTGAACAGCCGCAGTTAAGCTTGCAGCGGGAGGGGTGGGGCGGGGTCCGGCAGAGCAGTCGCCAGAGGCCATGCGGCCAGGCCACCGTGTCCCTTGCTCTGTTGGCCAGATTCCTGCACTCAGGCCTCCCCGCCTCCTCCCAATGCTGGAGGGAAGAGGGGTGGTCTGGGAGGAGGGACCCTTTGCTGTCCCTCAGCAGAGGCTCCTGCTCCTGTCCCTGTGCACAGAGCCCCAGAAGAAGAAACCTGGTCACTGGAGGTGGGGTGCCTCCCGGAAGGCCATGGTGGAGAAAAGTAAATGAGCTGGGCGCAGTGGTGCACCCCTGGGGGCCCCAACGGCTTGGGAGGCTGAGGCAGGAGGATCGCGAGTTCAAAGCCAGCCTCAGCAACAGTGAGGTGCTAAGCAACTCAGTGAGACCCTGTCTCTAAATAAAATACAAAATAGGGCTGGGATGTGGCCCAGTGGTGGAGTGGCCTGGTAACCACCCCCCCAGCACACACACACACACACACACACACACACAAAGTAAATAAATCAGATGGAAGACCCTGGCTTGACTTAATAGCTTGAGTCAGTGGCCCCAGGTCCTGCCCTCACTCTCCACCCACACTAGTCAGCACAGCACCTCATACCCCGAGTGACAGAGACCAGCTCTGGTCAGGTCCTGCTGTGTGCAGCTGGACCCAGGGGGTTCAAAGCCAGGCAAGCATCTGGAGCCATCTGAGGGGCGTCTGTCCGTCTGCTTCTCTACGGAGCAGGAGAGGATCAGGCCACAACCCAAGACGTGTGGAAACCCAGAGGTGTCTGAGCTGCCGTCTCAGCAGATGCAGCCGGGCTGACACAGGACCTGGGGTCTTCACCCCACTTGGTGGGGCCATTCATACCATCTGAGGGACAGTCAGGGTGGCTGCTGCTGCCCCAGATGCCACTAGGGAGGAGACACGGGGGCACCAGCACTAAAGCCTGCAGTAGCATCAGTTCCAACCTGCACCTGGCCGGGGACCTCCACTGTGGGATCGTCACGGGAATCGCGTCCAGGGACACCTGTCTGCAATGCTGCATTTGAGGGAACTGAGGCCCAGAGCAGAGAGGGGCAGAATCCCTGCTCTGAGACGCGCAGCCACGAGGTGCCAAGCCAGGCCCCAGACAGACAGGTCCCTGGACTCCGGCTGCTCTTCCCGTGACGCCCCAGCTATGACAAAACCAAAAGGTGAGAAAGAGGATGAGACAGCTCGCTGTGTGACCTCGGGCTGGTCTCCTGCCCTCACTAGGCCCTGGTTTCCCATCAACTGCAAATGATCCCCAGGAGTCCTCCTGACCCCGATGGTTTGGACTCTAATGACAAGCAACTGACACATCCAGTGGGTGATGCTGGGGACGAGGCCACCTGTGTTTCAGCTGTGAGAAGATGCAGTGTCGTGCCGGGTCTCCCTGGTGGTGGGGGTGGTGGCTCCATGCCGTCCCCTGAGAGGTCCCATCATGCTCTTTGGCAGTTGGGCCAGTGGGCCTATGGCCAGGTGGGCAGGGCCACAGGGGGCCCGAGGTGTGCAGAGGCAGCGAGGGCCAGGAGGGCAGGCAGGGTGAGCTGGGCCAGTGCCGCTGTAACGAGTGTGACAACTCAATCCTGTCAATTAGATGAGGGGGACTTGGGAGGTCGCAGTCTTCTCCCCAAGGAAACAGCGCAGAATCCTGGCTGAGAGCAGATCCAAAGTACACCGACCCGCACCACGCCCAGTTTTGCCACTTGCTTGCGTTGTGACCCTGAAGTCACTGCCCTGCACCTCGGTTTACTCCCCAGCAGAATGGGTGGAGTGCGTGGGGAGGGCATGATGTGATGTGGGTGGAGTGCGTGGGCGGGGCATGGAGCAGGTGTGCTGTGGGAGGGGCATGGGCACGTGGGCGGGGCGTGGGGCAGACCGTGGCATGGGTGGAGTGAATAGGGGAGGGGAGGAGTGCGTGGGGAGTGGGCGGGGCGTGGCAGGGGCACGGTTCGAGTTGGGCTGCAGTGTTGGGATTAAAAGGGACCTCAGGGCTGTGACAGCCAGAGGTGGCTCTGCACAGGGTTCTGGACATTCAGGGTTAACCGAATGTCCAGTTCACCTCCAGTGCCCAGGCAGCCTTCTCTGGGAGAGAAGGCTCCTCATGGAGGGGGGGCGGGGAGGACAGGCAGTCAGCAGCCCGGTCTCCTGATGTGAGACCTGGGCCACAGTCAGGGAGTTTGCAGCAACTTGAGTCTCAGGGGCGGCGGTAACACAGGCTGCAGAGGCAGGAGCAGCTCCAAATGCTGATGTCCCCCACCTGGCAAAGAGGGCACTGAGGGTAGGTGCCATCTCTGCAGAGGGTAGGGAGGTGGCGGTGCTAGCTGCACTGGCTGTGTTGCCGATGGTGAATCTCGGGGCCTCCACCTTGGGGGTCCTGGCCAGTGAGGCTGGCTCATCAGCCCCCCATGAGACGCCTCTTATCTTTCAGCACGAGACAATGACAATAATGAGCATTTATTGAGCATTTACTATGCGCCAGGTAGGATCCACAGGTATTTTTTGTAAATATTTATTTATTTACTTTAGTTGTACACAGTGCAATGCATTTATGTTTACGTGGTGCTGAGGATCGAACCCGGGCCGCGCACGTGCAAGGCAAGCGCTCTGCCGCTGAGCCACAACCCCAGCCCAGGTATTTTCTTTTCCAGTCTTCATGATAACTCTATAACGGGGAATTCTTATTATTGTCATTTTCTAGAGGAGAGGTCTGCAGCCTCCAAAGTTGGGCTGGGTTGTCCCAGGTCACAAGGCTGTGGGCAGCAGGGCTGATGTGGAGCCCGGCAGAGCTAAGTGCTCAGCCATCATGCCGGCCACCATCCAGTGTCCTCAGGCCTGGCTGCACATCAAAATCACCAGGGAGCTTCTAAAGACTACCAGTGACCAGCTAAAGTCCCACCAAGCCCAGCTAAAGGAGAATAACCAGGGGTGGGCCGGGGCTCCTGGGTGTCTTGTGGATGTTCCCAGGTGACCTCAGTGTGCAGGTGACTGAGCACACTGCAGGAGGCAATGAGAAGGGTGACAGCTGTCGCAAATGTAACATCAAAGCCCTGTGCCCAGGAGGGGTGGCACTGGGCTCATGCGGTGGTGAGGAAAGGCTGCAGCCACAGGCACTCCCTGGGGCAAGTGTGTGGGGTCAGCCTGCTCTAGGGCTAATGTCCCCTCTCCAGGGGTGGCAGAGAGGGAGGGCCTTGAGTCTTGGGCAGGCCCTGCACAACCTCCAGTTCTAAGCGGCTGGGGGCGCTGAGGGTGCCTGGGGAGGCCCCAAGCCCATGTGGCCTCTGAGAGTCAGGAGACCACTGTCAACCAGCATGCTTTACCGCCAAGAGCTCTAGCCCTGACTGCTTCTCCAAATCATATGGGTAGAAAAACAACCAAGCCCCAGACCCACCCTGACCAAGTACATCAAAATCCAGAGGAATTGATGAGCCTGAGCACAGGAAGAGGAAGCACAGGGCACCTGGGTGAAGAGCTGGGCCAGGCCAAATGGGGCAGGCTCTGGAGCCAGACTGACTGATTCTGAATCCTACCTCTGAGGCTGATTAGCTAGCTGTGTGGCCTTGGACAAGTTACTCAACCTCTCTGATCTTCAGTTTCCTGATCTATAAAATGGGGATGAGACTAGTAATCCAGCTGAGGTTGGATGGAGATGAAAGGAGATAATGAAGGGTTAGTGCTTAGGACGCTGCCTGCCCCACGGGAAGCGCTCAGAATCGGCATTGTTTATGCATTACTTGTGTTTTGAAGTGCAGGGGCAGGGAGCCCCGTGATGCTGGGGCCACTTTTACAAGTCAAGCTGGGTCGGGTGCCTTCCTAGAGCTCCCATATTCCTGGCAGTGACCCCTCAGGGCCGGGCCTGGTGCTGCCCAGCCTCTACTCAGCCCAGCTCCAACCTAGCTCCCCGCCATCCTCCTCGTGGTGGTGCTGGGAAAGGCGCCAGCTGCCCCCTAGCGGCCGAGGGCAGACGCGCACTGGGCCTGGAACCACATCGGGTCCCCCGGCAGCCGCACCACTGGGCCCTGCTCCCACAGGAGCTGCGGGCAGTGCGCGTGCTAGGAGGGCGTCTCTCTGTCCGGCACTGGGATTGAACCGAGGGGCGTTCAACCACTGAGCCACGTCCCCAGCCCTTTTTTATTTAGAGACAGGGTCTCACTGAGTTGCTTAGGGCCTCGCTAAGTTGCTGAGGCTGGCCTTGAACTTGAGATCCTGCCTGGGCCTCCCCAGTCAGGGGGTCAAGGGGTGCACCACCACGCCAGGCGCTACAGGGGTGTCGGGATGGACTCTGCCATTTCTGAAGAAGCCACGGGGCGGGTGGGGCGGCGCTGGCTGTGTGGGGGCTCGGGGGTCTGCTCACTCTGCCCCTTCAGAAAGGAAGCAAGGTCCCGGGAGCTCCTGCAGCAGTCCCTTCGTGGCTTACTGCGGGTGCACATGACCCCACCCGGGGGGACGGCTTGACACTCCTTGCCAGAGAGCCACTGGGTTGTGCTAAGGGCGGAGGCCGTGTGCTGGCACAAGGTGAAGACGGGCCACCAGGCCGGAAGGCTTCCTGGAGGAGGCGGAGGGAGAGGCGTGGGGAGGAGACGCCCTCCCCAGGGCCGGGCTCCACGCCCCCAGCCCAGTGCAGGGGTGTCCAGGGTGGGGGTGTGGCCGGGCAGCCGGATCCCTGAGAGCTGCGGGGAGGCCTCGCGCCCTCCTGGCTGGCTGAGGGAGGCGGTGTCGGCCAGCAGGGGCGTCGCGGAGGGCTGGGCCTCCGGTGAGTCAGGAGCTGGGCGCCCGGGGCCTGCACAGAGGCGGCCACGGCTCCCGCGGAAGTCCAGAGGAGGCCTCCCTGCAGCGCCGCGGAGTCGGGGGCTCCTCAGAGGATGCCCAGGGCTTGCCGGACACGGCCCTCCAGGGAGGTGGCCGAGTGGACAGAGACTCCAGGGGCTCCGATGCTGGTTTCCCAGCAGTCAAACCCGCAGCCGGTCAGCGCCTGCTTCGTGGCCTCCACCTCCTCCTGCTCCAGATCTGGGGGAGGGAAGGCAGGTCACTACCGACGGCAGGTGGCCCCTGAAGGAAAAGGCTGGGGACAGGGCTTCCTGCCATGCCTGCCTGTGCCAAAGGCCTGGGGCTCCAGAGGCCACCGCATCCCCCGTGTGCTGGCATGTGGAGCCACACACCCCTCCTGGGGGTTAGGAGCAGGCTGTGATGCACACCCTGAATCCAGTGACTTGGGAGGCCGAGGCAGGAGGATCACAAGATTGAGGCCAGCCTCAACAACTTAGTGAGAACCTGTCTTAAAATAAAAAGGGCTGGGGTGCTGGGTTGTGGCTCAGTGGTAGAGCACTTGCCTCGGATATGTGAGGCACTGGGTTCAATTCTCAGCATTGCATATAAATAAAAACTGAAGGCCCATCATCAACTAAAATAAATAAATAAAAATTTAAAAATAAAACATAAAAAGGGCTCGGGGTGTAGCTCAGTGGCAGAGTGCCCCCGGGCCCAATCCCCAGAACTGAAAATAAACAAAACCCGAAAAACAAACAAAACCACCAAAAAGTCTAAAAAGGCTCAAGTCGCAGGGAGCTCACCGGGAATGGGAATGGGGACAATGACACCTGATACCTCCAGCACTCCTGGGAGGCTCAACTGGGGTAACTGCAGGTGACGTGCCTGGCCCCGCGTCTGGGACCCCAGGCTTGCCCCAGAAGTGTCACTGTCCTTGGCCCTGAACCAGGAGCCGGCAGCCGGGGCCTGCTGCTGTGAGGACAAGGCCACCTCCTGAGGCTGGGGAGTCACCCCTAGGTGGGGGACGCCTTGGCCAAGGGCGGGCTCAGTGCCAAGCACAGGGGAGGAAGGGCGGGAAAAGGAAGGAGACCAGGGGCAGCGGGCAGCAGAGGAGGCAGCGCCCGGAGCCTCGCGGGCCTTCCTTCCTCAGCACCATCCCGGGCGGCTGTGTGACGGGCACCGGGCTCGGGCAGGGCTTCCGCAGCCCTTCACAGGGTCCTCTCTCCCCCAGAGGCCAATGAGAAAGAACCCCTCCGTTTCGTAGCCAGGTCAATGCCCACCCCAGCTGGGACAAGAGTGGGGGGCAGAGGGTGACAAGGCGGAGACCAGAGGCGGGAGCAGCCACCCCGCCAGGAGCCCCCACCAGCCCCGCCAGGCTCCGCGGCTGCGCTCTCCTCCTGGAATCTGGGCAATGTGCTGCTTTACCATCTGGGCAACAAAGGCCCAGAGAGGTTGATCAACTTGCCCAAGACATACAGCAGAGCTGAAACCTATGCTAGGCCTCCGTCCCCCACGGGAATTCTCCAGGCGGGGTCCGAGGCCTGTCCCACCCCATACCTGGCCTGAGGAGCGTGATGCCGCAGCCACCGCCGCCTGCCCCCGTGAGCTTGCTGTGCAGTCCGTGGGCCGCGGTCACCTGGCAGAGCCGGTCCAGGGCGGCGTGGCCCACGCCCAGGGCGTTCAGGTGGTGCTGGTTCATGTCGATGAGTTCCTGCGAGGACAGCCGCTGGTTCCTGCCGAGGCCCACGCCCTCTGCCACCCGCAGCCACTGACGGCACAGTGAAGGCGGGGACTACCTGGCACGCTGTCCCTCAAGAGCCCTCCTACCTGCAGGATTTCCCACAGGGCCTGGAAAGAGCCGAGTCCACCCTCCTGCCACGCTGGCCGGTTCTCATCCTGTCCCTGCCTCTGACCCTCTCCAACTGCTCAGGGATGGCCATGGGACCCAAGTTGGGTCCACCAGGCCCTCCTGGGGTTTTCTCTATCTCTTTCCACTGGAGCTGCTAAAGTTAGGTAACTTCAGACACGGGCTTCCAAAATCCTCTGCCCTGCCAAATGGTCACAGACTGCATGAAAAACAGGTCCCCGGCCACATTGTTTCAACTGCTGGATTGAGCCATGCCTGAAGCTGTTATCTTTGGTCTCCTCAGTTTGGACCCAATAAATTCCTTTCTTATTAATGCCTGGTTGAGATGGATTTCTGTCATTTGCAAGAGGAAAAAGTCACAAATAATATGCTACCCTACAGCTGCCTCAGAGACTGACCAGAATAAGAACTAGGCTGCATTTATCACACGTTCATGGGGAGGGGGGTAGCTAAATATTTGTCTAGGTTTCTTCAATTACGCAAAATAAAATCCCCTTCTCCAAGGATCAAGCGAGATGCACGTGGATAAAACAACGAAATATCCGTGTCCACTGCTTATGTTCCATTTGCTCAGCACACACAGCGCCGGCCGGCCACCGGGGCGTGAAGGCTTGGGCTCTGCAGCCTCATCCCTGCCTCTGCTTGTCATGTGTCCCTGGGGAGGTCCTCGGCTCTGAGCCCGTCTCCCCCAGCAACAGGGATCATAAGCGCCTCCGGCTTCACGCCACAGGTGACCGAGGGGAGTGTTAGGACACGTCTGTTACAGACGAGGCTCCACCCACGCGGGCCACGGCTAGCGGGTCTATGGGTACATCAGCGCCAGCCTGATTCTGCTACGGGGAAACTGAGGCTGGAGCAAACGTGACTGGCCTAAGGCCACTGCGCCAGCAGGTGCTGAGTCAGCGCTACTGCCTGACACAGAGCCCGCCACCCGCCCGCAAGCGCGCCCTGGGCATCCCGCCCCCCATCTCCGCGGAACTGTGCGGCTCCCCGTCCGCTCCTGGGGCCCCCAAACGCATGTGCTTTGGTCGCCTGTCACCAAGACACCTCTGCTAGAGCCCACCTGAGGTGCTGCCCAGGGCCAGGCAGCCGGGCAGGCTTGGCCCCTCACCCCTGCCCGCCTCCCACTCGCCCGCGGCTTCTGACAAACGAGCGACAGGCACGGTGGCCCCGCCGGCTGGATGTGAGGGAAGACTTCTGGGGCCCCGCTCCACGCCTGGGCGCCAGGTGTCACACTGCCAAGGCAGGTTCCAGACACCTGTCACATTCTGATCCAAAATCTGTCAGGGATCAGATGACAGGTTGTGACACGGAGAACAGCTCGCTGGTTTGAGTGCAGAGCTGCCCAGGAGCAGAGCAGCACATCCCAGCGGCTGCCACAGCCCAGAATACACACACCGTGTAATCAGCACGCTGCTCTGTGGCATTCTCCGGGGCTGACAGGGTACATTGGAAGCAGTGCTCTGTCATTATTAATTTCCTTCTCAGGGGACCACGTTCCTCCTTTCTACATGGAAGGAGTGGAGAGGCAGGAAGGCAAAGGCTGGGGAATGAGGGCACAAACACAGGAATTAACGAAGCCCAGAGCTTGGCACATAGTAGGTGCTTATTAAAGCTCTGTTGAAGAAGTGACGGATGAGCCAGGCTTGCTGACCGGCTCGGTCACTCACTCGCTGGATAACCTAGGGGGAGGTCATTTTCTTTAGGCCTTGGGTTTTTGTCTTTTTTGTTTGTTCTTCTTCTTTTCTTCAGCACTGGAGATTGAGCCAGGGACACTTTACCACTGAGCCACATCCCCAGCCCTTTTTAAAGATTTTGAGACAGGGTTTCTAAGTTGCTGAGGCTGGCCTCAAACTTGCATGCCTCTCGCCTCAGCCTCCCAAACTGCCGGGATCACAGGCATGCGCCACCAGGCCTGGCCTGTTTTCACATCTGTCACGCGGGCCATCCACCCACCTTGCAGGCTGACATCAGGAGAGCACGGTCTGTGAAGGCCCGGCCTCCCAGCAGCCTCCCTTCAGGACCAGGATGTGCAGGAGCCGGGCAGGGAGGCCCCAGGCAAGGACAGTAGCAGGGACCCAGGAAAGAGTGGGACGGTCAGAGCCGGAGGTGCCGAGTCAGCACCGGGGGCCGGTTCTGCCCGACACAGAGCGCCCTGGGCACCTGTGCCACCCGCTCTCCACAGGACTGTGCGGCTGGACGGCTGCTCTGCCCCAGGGCACCAGGACCGCCCGGACATGGCGAGGCGCAGACCCCAAGGCCCCCCTTGAGCGGCCCTGCGTCTCCCTGTGACTGCTGCGGCAGGGCCGGGGCCAGGCTTTCGCCAGAGGGAAGGGTCAACGCCAGACCACGTCCACTGGGCCAGACGGCCGTGTCTGGGAGCAGCCCTTTGTCCCACCGAGCTGGTGGCACCAGGCATTGTGCTTGCACGCCCCCGGGACCTCAGGGCTCGTGGCCCCAGGCGAGGGCTCTCGGCACTGGGGGCGCAGGTCAGACACGGCCTGCTGCAAGCAGAGCGGGGGTCCCAGGGCTATACAAATGGTGGGGGATGACGGCCACAGAACATTCTGGAGCCTGCCTGACCCAAAGCAGGTGGCACGGCTGCTGGGTGACGTGGGCAGTCGGCAGTGACGTGGGACGGGCCAGGCGGGCATCGCCCTGGCTGTCGGAGCCTGAGGCCGCAGCACCGGGGTCTGCCTGAGCCCCGCCCGGCCAGGGGGCCCAGCTCTCCCGCCCCGTCCCTCAGGGGCGGCCCAGCTCTTACTTCCAGCACGAGGTACTGCCCGGGGGCCGGCGCCGTGGCCATCTCTCCCAGCACGCGCTCACACTCGGCAGCGATGGCGTCTATGGAGGTGAGGAGGGGCGCCACGACGTCTGGGAACTGCAGGAAGGCAGGCGGCCGTGAGGCGGCCCCACCACCTGCACCCACCTCCCGGGAGACCCGCTCTCCTCCCAGGCTGCTCCCCACCTTGCACCAGGCGTGACGTCAGGAGCAGATCCTGGGCTACAGAACCCACGTGACGAGTGAACCCCATCACCTGTTTCAGGAGTCCCCATCCTGCCTTCTGGCCAGACTGTAGGCACCGACAGCACCTCCTTTTCTGTCAAAACTGCCTCCCCAGGTCTCTCTGTCCCTGCCTACTGCCCCCCTCCCAAGCCCATCAGCTAGGAGGAGAGCTCCAAATCCTAACCTGTGTCCTGCCCCCGCTGAAGCCCACCCAGGAGGGGAACAAGAAGCACCTTGATCAGCCTGTTCCTGACATCAGCAATCAGGGCCTTGGTGCTTCGTGGGACCTTGGTGTTGGTGAGCAGGATCTGGAGAGCTGGGGGCCTGCAGGGTGGAGAGGAGACGGGGAGGGGCTGGATCAGGACAGACGGCAATCCGGAACTCCACTCCACCCTGACAGAGAAGAGGAAGCAGAGGCCCGGGGAGGTGGCACTGGATAGGGGAGCCCAGGGCTCCTGTCCCTGGCCACAGCTGCCTCTCCCCGCAGCCTGGCTCTCCACTCACACTCACTCATCCGATTTCAGGTGGGCACCTGCGTGCTAGGCACACATGGGGGACCCAGACAGCCTGGGCACCAGGGGCAGGGAGGGGAGAAGGCAGAGGTCCTCGGAGCTGTCCCCAGCAGGAGTCGGCGGAGAACTGAGGGGCAAGGATCCCAGGGCGCAGGCAGCAGGGGAGTGCTGTGCGCAGAGCCTGGAGGCGGCAGGGCACGGGTCTAGGTAGGAGCTCCAAGTGGCCACAGCAGAGGGAGGACGGGCGGGGCTCAGTCAACCGGGCACCAGGGAGCGGGAGCAGAGGGTGCCGGGGACGTAGCTGCAGCAGCAACAGGACCAGGAGGGGCACGGGGTGGCGTGCAGAACAGCTAGTGCAGGTGCGGGTCGAGGTCCCTTCTCCTAAGCATGGGGCCACGAGTGTTTCAGACTCTAGGCTTTCCAGATTTGGGGACATGGGCGCAAACTTGACTGGCTGCCTGTCCCTGATCAGAAAACCCAAAGGCTGCAAAACTCTGCAGTTTTTAAGCTCAGGGTGGATTTTGGAACACTTTGGATTTCTAATTCCGGTTTCAGGGATGCTCTTCCTGTAGGGGCATCAGAGATGGTGCGAGGACGGCAGGGGGAGGCGGGTGCTGACACGGCTTCCCGCGCAGCCCCGCCCTGCCCCAGACCAACGGCCCGGGCATGGGCAGTCAGTCTCCCCAGGCTGCCCCCGGGAAGGCAACAGGTGTGCCCAGCAAGTCCTCCTAGAGCCTCCTGAGCCCTGACTGTCCAGTGCTGCACTGTCCTTGGGGACCCGAGCTGCTCCCGTTTGTGCAGTGCTGCAGGCTGGGGGCGGGGGCGGAGAAGCTGGGCGCGGTGGCCAGAGCCGGCTGCAGGAGCGCGGACCCCGTGACACCTTGGTTCATGGCTTCGGGGTTCGAGATTGGAAAACGCACCAGGGCTGAGAAAGGCCGCCAGAAAACAGCTCTATCTCACGCCACGAGCCATGAAATTAATATCGACTCCCAGCCCGGAGGCGCTCGCTGCGCTTTTTTTTTTTTTTTTACTTTACAAAAGATGAACATTCTGTTCGGCTTTTCTCTTGCTCACAAGGGCAGCTCCTGGGAGGCCGCGTCAGAGCTGCCCCACAAACCGCCCCACAAACGGTGCGTTCTCTAGGGAGGAGCACCTCGCGAGGCCGGGTCGGGCTCCTCCCTAAGCCATCCCTGGGATGAATGTGGAGTCCCCTCCCGGCCCCAGAGAACCTGCCATCTGTTTGCTGTGGCGCCCGCAGCAAGTGGCAAAGGTCACCTGCTCTGTTCCCGCCCACGGGAACTCGTCCTTTTCAGAGTCCTCTGCCAACCGCCTGCCTGCCGCCAGCCCCCAAACCCAGCGGCCAACAGCCAGCGGCCACGGCTCAGGGCGCGGGGCTCAGAGCTCGGGGTGCAGAGCTCAGGAAGCAGGGCTCGGGGCGCGGGGCTCTGCCCTGGAAGCCCTTACACCACCTGGTCCTGGCCGCCCCCAGCCTCATCTCCTCCCTCCCCCCCACCCCTGGCTGCTGCTCCTGCCTCAGGGCCTTGGCACCTGCGGGTACTCTGCCAGAGCCATGCCGCCCCTGCAGCTGTGCAGCTCCCTCTTCCGCTCACTCGGGGCTCCCGGAGGCCCCTCCAGCCCCCAGGACAGCATCCAGTCAGCCCCCTCAGCTTCTGGTCCCCCGCCCCACTCTGTGTCCTAGTGGTGCTGGTGACTGCCTGACAAGCTCTTCGCAGCATTCTACTCGGTGGCAGTCTCCCCCGCAAGGGTGACGCCCAGGAAGGCAGTTCCCTGCTGGGCCGCAGTGCTCAGCACACAGTAGGTGCTAGCTGGTCAGCAGCCGGTTCAGCACTTCAGGATAGTGCTTCTGATATGCAAATGAGAAGACGGGGCCTCAGGAGAGTGACCTCCCAGGGACACCAGCTGCCAGGGACACAGCTGGGTGCAAACCCAGGCCTGGGACCCCCCAGTCTCTGCTGCTGTGGCTCCGTGACCAGGGGCTCCCCAGCCCCCATGGTGCTTCTGATTCCCGCAGAGGTGGTGTCTCTCTGTGGGGCAGGTCCCATGCTGAGGACAGACTGGCTCAGGAACCAGGTGACTGAAAGGCCACCACCCCCTGAGGGCCATCTGCAGCGGGACAGCAGCTTCCAAGCCCTGGGTGCCTTCGCTCTGCTCACCACAGCTGTGGCCGCCTCTGCCCATCCCTGTGGCTCCCGAGGGCAGGCCAGGCCCACAGCTCAGTCCAGCGGACGCTGCCCTTGCTGCCCGGGACCTGACCTGCTGGCACGGGGTCCTGAGGCTCCCCCGGCCACGCCCCCACGGCAGGCAGAGGAAGCTGCCGTTCCTCCAGGGCTCTTCCTGCCCTGTGTAGAGCAGGGGTGGCAGCAAGGGGACACAGTTTTGATTGTCACAGCTGAGGGGTGCTACTGGCCCCTACTGAAAGAGGCCAGGGATGCTGATGAACGTCCCATAATGCACAGGAGCTGCCCACTAAAGGATGATGCAGACTCCAACGCCCTCCTCCCAGGCGGAGAAGGCCACCCCCGGGCGCGGGCAGGGGAAGCGCAAGGCCCTGGCACTCCACACTGCTGAGCCACCACAGGCGGCCAGCGGGCCAGGGCAGGGGGCCCGGACTCGCTGCCCAGCTGCCGAGAAGACCCCTGAGTGAAGAAGGAAGAGACGCAGAAGGGCCCCGAGGCAGCAAGTCCCCAGGTCACACTGCTACCCACCTGGAAGAGCCAGTCCCCGCCCCCACCCACCTGACACCTTACCAGGGGCACAGACGGCGGCGGCTTGCTGAGCTGTGACCACATGCCTGGGCTCCGGGGACTCCAGAGGGAGGGGAAGACCCGGGACACAGGTGAGCCCCCAGTGTCCCTGCTCAGTGCCTCTCAGGCCCCCAGAAGGGGCTTCAGTCTCTCCTGGGCCGGCGGCCCTGTTATGGGACCCTCGCTGTCCCGCAACAGCCTTTGTCTGTCTGTCCACCCCCCCCAGACTGAGTTCCCGGAAGCTGTCTGAGAGTCCCCCCATATCCCAGGCCCGGGACGTGTCACCAGAGCACGGGGAGAGCACCGACTCTCGTTCACTAAGTGGACAGACAGACGTGCAGCCAGGGGTCTGCGGGGACACCGCGTTCGGGAAGGTGGAGGGACGGCCACGCGTGACCTTCCCCTCAGCCTGGCGGTTCCAGAGGGGAGGCTGCAGAGTCCAGCCAGGCCTTCCTCATGCACCCAGGGCACCCCGGCACACCGTGGGGCCACCGCAGAGGCGGAAGCGCCCCACGCCTGCGCCACGCGTGGCTGCTCAGACGCGGCACTCCCCCCACCCCCCATGTCCCCGCCCAGGGACGCAGAGACGCGTTACCTCTTCAAGGCCGAGAACCTCCCTTGCTGGTACCGGAGGACGCCCCCTGCGGACAGAGCCAGCGGGTCAGAGCGGAGAAGCTGCCTGTGCCCCGTGGGGGAGTGGCCTCTGCGGGAGGCCAGTGTGGCCCCCAAGGGACCAGGCGAGGCAGTGCAGCCGGTCACCTCAGCCCAGCTGCAAGTGGGCCAGGAGGCAAGACCCCAGGGCAACACGGGAGGCCTCGCCGGGCCTTGCTCACGGCCCCTCCTCCTCCATGGCACCCAGTTTGGCCCCACCCGGCCACCAGAGGGCACACAGCCTCCTCACCGGGGGCCACACCTGTGGTGCCCAAGCCCTGGAGAGCCCCTCCTGCGGCCATCCAGCCCCCAGGCCCTGCCCGAACGGGGTCCCCCACCCCCGGGAAACGCCCTTCCCCTCAGGATCCGCGGCCCGCTCCGCCCCCGCCCAGGAGCCAGGCGTCTACACGCAGCAGACTTGGAGGAGCGAGGACGCGGGCCAGCCGCACCTACCCCACGTGCTGACGGCGTTGTCCACCCCCGAGGGGCTCCCGTGCATCACCCTCTCCCCCTGGAAGGCCCACCTGTTGATGAGCTCGAGGTTCTCCTCGGACCACCTGCAGACACAGACACAGCCTCAGCGGGGGCCGGGGCCGGGAGGGGCTGACCCCTCAGCAGAGCCAGGCACAAGGGGCAAAGGGCTCCCCCGAACCCAGAAAGAAGAGCCAAGGGCACTGACCGCTGGGCTGGAGACAGGGGGAACCTGCCTCCCCTTCCCCAGAAGCCTGCCGGTGCGTGGGAAAAGCCGGCTTTGGGACCCCACAGCCCTACTTTTGCCTCTCTAGCTGAGTGACTCTGAGCCAGCTACCTAACTTCTCTGGGCCTGGCCTCCCACAGTGGTAGAAGCTCAATTGCAGCCCCTGGAGGTGTGGACATGTGGGGCCACGGCCGGCAAAGCGCCCCCTAAGGCACCCACACACCGTGGGTGGTAGCTGCCACTGCAGGGGACCTCTGCCCGCTCCTGAGCCAAGCCTGACCTCAGGAAGAGCTGTGGGTGGGAGTGCTCACGCCCCGCACGCAGGCCACCACACTATCATGACAAATTCCAGCCCAGGTGCCCCAGAGGGCCCTGGGGGGCCAGGCTGGCTCCAGCCACCTCTGAACCTCTCCAAGGCACCAGGAGCCTTCCACAGAGTGGGCGAGGGCTCAGGACCCTCATGAGGACAGACCCCAAGCACCCAGTGGGAACCAGGAAAGGTGAGCAGCCCGTCCCCCAAAGCTGCGCTTCCTCCCTGCAGATCCCCTTCCCCAGGGAACCGCGGTGGCCAAGGGTGGGTGTGCAGCCTCCGCGAAGGGCCAGGCTCAGTGGCAGGGCTGGGGCTGACGCAGCAAGCTGGCTGGAACCCCGTCCTGCCACCGACCCGCCAGGCGTTCCTCACAGCTGCTCCAGCTCCCACCCCAACTTCTCCGTGAGATGGGAAGATCCCGAGAGTCACTGCATGTGCCTAGGGGACAGCAGGTGCTCCCCAAAACATGCCACCAGGGATCACAGCTCCCGGATGCCCTCAAAACCCAGTTCAAGGGCTGGGGATATGGCCAGTGGGACAGCACTTGCCTAGCATTTGCTGGAGAGCCCTGGCTGAGTCAATTGCCCCATCTGAGCTGGGTACGGTGGCATGCACCTGTCATACCAGCAACCTGGGACTCGGGAGGCTGAGGCAGGAGGACAACAAGTTTGAGGGCAGCCTCAGCAACTTAGTGAGGCCCTAAGCAACTTGGCAAGACCCTGCTCAAAAATAAAAAAGGACTGGGGCCAGGCACAGTGGCACACACCTGTAATCTCAGTGGCTCAGGAGGCCAAGATAGGAGGATCACATGTTCAAGGCTGGCCTCAGCAACTTAGCAAGGCCCTAAGCAAAAAAAGGACTGGGGATGCTGCTCAATAGAGCCTCTGGGTTCAAGCCCCAGTTACCCCCCCAAAAAAAAGTATATATACATATGTGTATCTGTATATATATATACTTGTGTGTGTGCGTGTGTGTGTGTTTATATCTGTCTATACCTGTATCTCCCTTCTGAGGAATCATACATATACACGTCTATCTCCCCTGAGTCTCCTTCCTCACCTGCCAAGGGAGACTTCAGGAACCTGCACCTCAGGCAGTGGTTGTGGCTCTGACTCAAGATGAGCTAGCACTGGGCAGTACTATTGAGCGCCAAGTGCCGAGGGTTGTGCTAAACGCCTTCTCAAATGGACCAGGTCTGTCATTCTCTCAGTAACCCTGCAGGGAAGCTACCATTACGATCCCCTTTCACACAGAAGGGGAAACAGGCTCAGATGGGCAAAATGTCATCTCCAAGATCGCGGTGCCTGCTGCCACATCAGAACCACCTCTGCTACTTGGAGTCTGAGCTCTGCACTGTGAAGCTCTACGGTGCTGAAATTCACTTGTTCACCCTCTGGTATTTGTTGAGCAACTAGTATATGCCTGTAACTAAGTTCACTGCCAGGAGCAAAAAAGACATTGTTGCCAACTTCCTAGAGTCTGGAGTGTGAACAGAGATCTATAAGCAATCAAGTTTTAGTTACAGACTAGTCACACTGCAATATTTAACTCCAAAATGGGCACTTAGGTAAGCACAATGCAGGCTGAATGGAGTGTACCTCATGCCAAATGGGGGGCGGAGGACAGGGGGCAGGGGTGTCAGCCAGACAAGATGCAGGGGACAGCACCCAGCCAGAGGGCCCTGCTGGTGCAATGCCTGGAGCTGGGCCAGAACTGAGGGCAGCAGCTGCCTGGGGGGCCGCAGCAGTGGAGGCAGGAGTGGGCGGCTGAGGGCCTCAGAGTCCGGCCCTCTCCACAGCCTGAGCCCCTCCCGCTGCGCGGGCCCCTCCTCATCACCGGCTGGTCTGCGCACACAGTAGCCCGTGGGTACTCTCCTCACCAGGCTGCAGCGAGCAGCCAGGTCCACAGGATGGGAGTGCAGAGGTGAGAGGGCCCATCCCACCGGTGGCCATGGAGGACCTGACTCGGGTTCTTCCTACACACACACCACAGGCCCAGAAGAGCCCAGGCGGGGTGCGGGTGGGCCCAGAGCGGCTCAGCGCAGGGGCGACGGGCTCAGGTGCGGCTCCAGGCAGCCCGGGCTCCAAGCCCACTCTGCCGTCTCTAGCCGTGTGACCTGTGCTTGGCCTCTTTGGGTCTCACCTGTGAAGTGCCCATGGCACCTCGCGCCATGCAGGGTGGTGACGAGGTCCCTACGAGAGCCTCCCGGCTCGGCCCAGCCGGCACGCGGGAAGGACCAGGGCCCCGGTTACCTGCCGCTGTGCTCGCCGTCCGCCAGCGGGCTCGGGGTCTCCTCACACGCGGTCAGGAGGGCAGCCGCCAGGCACACTGAGTAGGCGGCGCTGGAGCCCAGGCCCGCCCCGGTGGGCAGCTCCGACCACACCACGATGTCCAGGCTTGGCAGGGTCCTGCAACACGCCAGGTGCAGAGTGTGACTCTAGTGTGAGGACAGTGAGGTGCAGCACTGAGCCCAGGCCGGGGCCCAGCGTCTGACCCCAGAGCCTTCCCTGTGGACGGCGGGTGCTCGGGGCGATCAGACAACTGGGAAATACGTACCAGGTCCACCAGCCACCACACCGTCCACCCAGGCTGTCCCTGCAGGTCCTCCTGACCGCCAAGTCCTCCTCGACGGCCTTCCTGCTCCCTCACCTGGACCTTCACCACCCTGCTCTTGGCCCCAGCTGGGCCTCTGCTGCGATGCCCTCACACCTCTTCATGCCCCAGAGAGACCCCTACCCGTGCTTCAAGACCCTCTCGGGTGTCGCTTCCATTGTGACCTTTCTGGACCACCCACAGGGCCACTCTGAGCTGCCCTCCGGGGCCCCATAGGTAGCCTCCCTCCACTGTCCCCTCATTGCGGCACACCTGAGGTGCGCTCCCGGAAGGCCTGTCCCCCGAGAGCCCTACCCGGCACGTGCAGCCAGGTCTGCTGCAGATCGCCACGAGGTTTGGGTCACACATCTTACCCGTATCCCAAGCGACACCTGTGAACCTCATGGTCAGTGATTGCCACTAAGCATTTACCACACATAAAAATGACAACACCCCATGAGCCTCCTCAGATACACATGCCACCCACCCACTCAAGGACACGTCCCTCCCAAATTGAAAATCCCTGCACTAAGCGAGGCACAGTGGTGCAGGCCTGAAATCCCAGAGGCTCCGGAGGCTGAGGCAGGAGGATCACAAGTTCAAAGCCAGCCTCAGCAATAGTGAGGCACTAAGTATCAGTGAGACCCTGTCTCTAAATAAAATACAAAACAGGGCTGGGGATGTGGCTCAGTAGTTAAGTGCCCCTGGGTTTAATCCCCAGTACCAAAAAAAAAAAGAATCCCTGCATGAGACAGCAAGTGTTGGCCATTTACAAATGTGTCCTCAGGGGCTGGGGTTGTGGCTCAGCAGTAGAGCGCTCGCCTAGCACGTGCGCGGCCCAGGTTCGATCCGCAGCACCACGTACAAATAAACGCAGTGTGTACAACTAAAGCAAATAAATAAACATTAAAAAAAAATGTGTCCTCAGCCCAGCAGACGCTGAGCCACTGTCTGCTCGAGGGGAGGGCTGCCCCTGTGTTCTGCATAAAAAATAATACTAAACACAACAACATTGAGGAGGCTATAGGCCAGGCCTGGGCCAAGCACTTTAGAGAAATTAAACTCTCAACAACCCCAGGAAGTAGGTCTATTACCACACCCACTGTGCAGATGAGGACGCCGCGGCTCAGAGAGGGTGAGCCACCAGCCAGAGAGCAGCACAACTAGAGTGTGAACCCATGCAATCTGCCTGTGACATCGCCTCAACAGTACTGTCACCCTCTGGGAGCTGGCTTCCCTACATCTTAGAGTAAGAGGGGAAGGGGACACAGGTTTCACCCTGCTGACCAGTTTTCCCGGAGCAGTAAGACGTGGGCCAAAGGTGCCCCTACAGCTGTACCACAGAGAGGCCACGGGGGGACCCAAGAAGGGGCTTTGGCCTTGGCTCTACTGAACTGAAGCGAGTGGGGAAGGAAGCATGGGGTGGAGCAGGTGGAAGAGGACCCACCCTCCCAGCGTGCTGAACGCCCGAGTCTCGGCTTCCCCAGGCATAGGCCAGGTGGCGCCTCTGTCCCAGGACCTCTGTCCCAGGGCTGCCATCCACAGAGCCTCTGGCCGGGCGCTGGGCACAGGAGGACAGCCGACCTGCCCCTCCCCTGCGGGAGGCTGGACCAGGACTCCCTCCTCCCAGCACCCACCTCTGCTTCCGACAGATGGCCAGGTACAGGTACAGGAAGGCCAGCACGGCCAGGCGCTCAGTGGCAGCACAGTCCTCGGGGAAGTCTGCCACCTCCTTCAGCTTCTCCACTTGCTCTGGGATGGGCGCTGCGACGTCACCTTGCTCTGTCAAACACACAGACACAGGTGGGTGAGGGGCCTCAGGTGCTTTTATAAACAACAGACTAAAACGGAGTAGTCACTGGAAGCAGAACACAGACGGACGTGAGTTCACAGTCCGAGCAGCTGAGCTGACCCATCCGCCGGCCCAAGCCTTGGCAGTGGGCAGACTTGGGTATGGATCTCGACTGTGCCATCCCCTCGCTGTGTGGCCTTGAGCATGTGACTTGCCTTCTCTGACCCTCAGCTGCTCTCAATAGACCTCTTCAGAGGGTTGCCGTGGAGATAAAGTTAACCAAGGTGTGGCAAAATTCTTAGCACAGCTCCTGACACATATTCAGTCGCTTAAACAAGCGCACACGCACACAGTGAGCGCTGGCTCAGGCACTCAGAGGCCTGGCTTCACCTTCCTCTGTAGGAAACCAAAATCAAAGGCAGTATTGAGTTATTCCCTAGTTATTTTCCTCTCCCAGAAGATAATTAGGGAGAATAGAAACTCAAAAGCAGTAAACATGAAGTGTTGGTTGGGCAAGAGGGAAAGGTGAGGTAGTAGGTTTTTCCCAGGGACAGGTAGGAGCTTGGGCCATCTTTGTCTGTGACACTGAGGCGGCAGAGCAAGTCTGACCAGTTCATCTTTACAAATTGCTCCTGGAGCCTCAGGTCAAGTTCTAAAGAGAGTATGAAATGGAGTTGGGCATGCCTGTGCTGGGAAACTTCAGGACACAGTCTACTAAGTCTCGGCAAGACAACCAAGGCGGAGGCGGGACAGAGGCCTAGACACTGCAGACTTCTGCACGGAGATGCAACAGGCTTAGAGGGTAGAGACTGGATCTGAATCCTCTCTGTAGCATTCACATGCAGGTGGCTCAGGCCATTGGACCTCCATACTTCAATCCTCATGTCTATAGAATGGGCATGAAAAACATCACCTACTTCCAGGGAGAGCTGGAGAATTCTAGGACATTCCAAGATGGCAGAGGCTTGCAACCTCTTAGACATGTCCCCAAAGGGCTCGGACTCCTGTGTCTCCTTGTGAAGTCAGTGAACCAGCCCCTACCTATCCACCATGCTCAGCCTCACAGCCTCCAGTCCCACTGGGGTTCACAGTCACCCTCCGTCAGGCAACACAGCCCTATTGGTGGGGGCCTGGGAGGTGAAGTGACCTGCCAGGCCAACCCAGGAGGTCTCAGGGTGCATTTCTGCCCTGGCTGGGTGGCCCTGGGCACCACAGAAAGCAAGTCCCAGGTGCTCTACTTGGCCACCTTCTGAGGCATGCTCCACGGCAGTGGCACTTAACTGAGGGTGTCCCTGGTATCACCCAGGGAACCCCTTTCAAAATACACACATGCAGCCCCTACCACCACTAACAAATCTGCACAGGAGACGGGCAGGGCCAGGAAGCCATCTACACAGGGTAAAAATAACAGTAAAAAATGGCTGCTGTAAGATTTTTTTCTTTTTTTTAACTTTTATTTTTATTTTTGGTGGTGATTGAACCCAGTGCTCAACCACTGAGCTACAGCCACAGCCTGAAGATTTTCGACTCTTATTCTATCTCCTATGCGAGCAGCTGTGGCTCCTCAGGATTCAAGTACACTCTGGAAGAAAGCCCAAGGGGACTGTTGATTGCCCAAGGCTTGCTGAGGAGCACCGTTGCCAACAACGCGACACCAGCCAGAAAAAAGACCACAGATGGAGGACAGAAAATAACCCAGTCCTGGGCAGGTGGCAGCTCCCCGACTGAAGAGAATGCGCCTGCTCATGGGTGGACACGGCCTTCCACGCTGTCAAGAGCAACACCCTATTTACTGGCATGGAAAGATGATCCGGATACACTGAAGGAAAAAACCCACACATTCCTGAAAAGCGGATAACGGACTGACCCAACTTTAAAAAAAAATTTTTTTGTTGTTGTCAATGGACCTTTTATTTATTTATATGCAGTGCTAAGGATCAAACCTAGTGCCTCACACATGCTAAGCAGGCACTTTACCACTAAGCCACAACCCCAGCCAGACTCACCCAATTTGGGGTAAAAAACAAGGTATCTCTCTCTCTCTCTCTCTCAGTCAATCTAAATATCTCAATATCAACAGAAAATAACTCAGAAGGATTAATACCAAAATGCTTAGAGTGGTTATTGGGAAAGAGGAAAGCAATAATGGGTGAATTTTCTTGTCATCTGTCATTTTGTCAATTATATTTTCTCTTAGCTGGGTGCGGTGGTGCACACCTGTAATCCCAGCACTTGGGAGGCTGAGGCAGGAGGATCGCGAGTTCAAAGCCAGCCTCAGCAATGGCGAGGCACTTAGCAAATCAGTGAGACCCTGTCTCTGATAAAAAACAAAAAAGGGCTGGGGATGTGGCCCAGTGGTCAAGTGCCCCTGAGTTCAATCCCCAGTATCAAAAAAAAAAAAGAATAAATTATATTTTCTAGGAATAAGCACGAGTTACTTTCATCGTTCATACATTTTTCTTCTTTTTTGTGCTGTGGTTTGAACTTGAGGCCTCATGCATGAGAAACACACGCTGCACCATTGAGCTATACCCAGCCCTGTTTTTAAGAATTTTAAATTGTGGTGACACAATCCTGTAATCCCAGCTGCTTGACAGGCTGAGGCAGGAGGACTGCAAGTTCAAACCCAGCCTCAGCAACTTAGCGAGGCCCTAAGTAACTTAGTCAGAACCTATCTCAAAATAAAAAATTAAAAAGGGCTGGGGCCGGGCGCTGTGGCGCACGCCTGTAATCCCAGCACTTTGGGAGGCTGAGGCAGGAGGATCACGAGTTCAAAGCCAGCCTCAGCAATGGCGAGGCACTTAGCAACTCAGTGAGACCCTGTCTCTAAATAAAATACAAAAAAAGGGCTGGGGATGTGACCCAGTGGACGAGTGCCCCTGAGTTCAATCCCCGGTACCAAAAAAAAAAAAAAAAAAAAAAAAAAAAAAAGGGCTGGGGATGTGGCTCAGTGACTGAGCACCTCTGGGTTCAATTCCTGGTACCAAAACAAAACAAAACAAAATTGAATCACACAAAATGCCCACACATTCATTCTCCTTGTGGAAAGCAACATTATAGAAGGTGAGGCTCTCTCTGTCCACTTCCAACCCCTAGCTCCCTCCCAGAGGTCAGCCTGACGTCTACTATTTCAGATGTTTTTCTATCCCTTTTTTCCCCTGCAGTACTGGGGATTGAGCTCAGGGCCTTGCACATACTAGGCAAGTGCTCTACACTGAGTTACATCCCCAGCCCTCTTTTTCTTTATTTTGAGGCAGGGTCTCCCTAAGTTGCCCAGGCTGGCCTTGAACTTGCAATGCTTCTGCCTTAGCCTCCTGCGTAGTTGGAGTGCACCACCATAGTCAGTGTTTTTCTATGCATTTGCACACTGACTCTCACGTAAGTGTGCATGGATGCTGTTTTACATCCTGTGTTTTTTTTACTTAACAATATGCTTTGATAATATGTCCACGACAGCCCACAGATATCTGCTGCACAGTTTTACACTTTTAAATTAAGACAACATATTAAATAAGTGAAGCTAATTGTATGGGGTCAGGATAGAAATGGAATGGCTTGCCTCTGTCTCCCTCTGGAACAGCCTAGACACTATTGCCTTCTCTCCCTGTCTCCAGGGCCCAGGCTCTTCTCACATCTGGTTTCTCCTGCTTGCACTTACCCATAAAGCTTGTGTCCAACAGCTGAAGCCTGGCCACATCCCAGGCACGCGTGACCCCGATGTTTGGTAAGTTGAGGTTCACCTTCCCATTGCTCTGGGGTTGAAGCCGGAGGAATGTTCTCAAGTTCAAGGCCACTGCTAGTGCTACCTGTACAATAAAGGGCAAAAGTAGTAAGCCTGGGGGTGGGTGGGAAGGGGACAATATGCTGAGAAGTGAGGGCAAATACCAGCACGCAGGCCACTCCCACCCATGCCTTGGCAGACCTGGGGATCAGCCTTGGCATGCTGTCCCACAGACCCTGGGCACAGCCACTACCAATTAGGAGTTTATATCCACTTGTATTTGCCTTCCCCATAGAAAACTTCAGAGTTTCTCAACACCAAGGAATTTTGCTTACCCGTAATCTTGACATTTTCAAAGAGAAATATAAGGTAAGAACATAAAGGATGAGTGGATGAGCATGAGCTTCAGGTTCAGACAGAGTTGGGTTCACTATGACATTTTCCAGGGTATAGGGAGCTTGGTCAGATTATCGATTCTCTAAGACTGAGCTTCTACATCTGTAAATAGGCTAAGAAAAGGATGGCCCTCCAGGGGTAGTTGCAAAGGTTAAATGAGATAATGCATGTTTCTGATTGTTTGCTGGATCATCTTTCCAACTTCTAACATGGGAGTGCCCCGTGCTCAGTCCTCAAGCATCTTTTCCTCTCCACCAGCTCATTTCCTAAGTGATTTCATTCCGCACGAAGGGCTTTATACCTATCATCTTTTGCTGCCTTAGTGAGTGAGGCTAGGGAAGGTCTTCAGTGGGCATAAGATGTGTCTTCGCCTTACCTAGCTGGAGAGAAATGAGCTTCCTCTCTGATCTGCTCCTGAGCTACGCCTCAGGGCCTGGCTTCACCTTCTTGCCAGGTCAACCTCAGGGAGAAGTGGGATCCAATCCTTGAAAGCTTTGGGGGCTTTTTACCTTGCCATGGACCACAGCATGTTCTCCATGAAGGATGACTTTCCCTGGAGAAGACACCAGCAGGACTTCTGACAACATGGCTCTTGGGAATTCTGAAAGGGAAAGCTAGAGGGAGGAACAAAGGTGCCTAAATGTTAGATAGCAGAAAGAGATCTCAAAGAAAGCCCAGTTCAAGCTCATCTTTGTAACAACCACAACAGCATGAAGAGCCCTTGCTATGTACCTGAGAGCAGTGCAGTCAACTGGACAAAGGAGAAAGATGAGAGTTCAAATGCCAGCTCTTCTAACTCCCCAGCAATATCATCTTAGCTAACTCACTTAAATGGCTATGAACTTCAGTTTACCCACACATTATATAGGGACGATAATGAAACCTCCCTCAACACATTACTGGGAAAGCTAAGTTAATCTAAAGAAAATAGCAGTGTCTGGCACACTGTAATCACTTGATTACTGATAGGTAATTATTACTAGCTCTGTTCTTGGTTTCAGCTTTTATTACTACTACTATTGAAGGCAGAAATTCACAAGAGGGTTGGGACAGTAGCTCAGTGGTAGAACACTTTCCTAGCATGAGCAATGAGCAAGGCCCTGTGTTTGATTCCCAGCAAGGGAAGAGGGGGGCAGGAGGAAGAGGGAAGGGGAGAGCAAGAGAGGAAGAGAGGGGAAAGGAGGACAGAGGGAGAAAGATGGAGAGGGGAGAGAGGGGGAGAGAGGAAGAGGGAGGGAGGAGGAGTTGGGGAAGGAGAGGGGGGGTGAGAGAGAGAGAGAGATGGTTGAAATCGTGGAGGAAAAAGAACTCTTTCCTGGACATTGAGACTGTTTTCAATGTGTCATAATTATAAACACGGCTGCAGAAAACACCTGTTGTACCCTGTTTTGCACACTTAAGCAAAGATTTCTGCAACAAGTGCAGGAAGTGCCTTGCTGGGTCTACAGGTGTGTAGCATTTTACATTTTTACAAATAATGCAAAATCACCTTTCGTTTAAGGCTTTACGTGAACTACCTTTTTACACGAAGACCTCAGTCGCACTGTGAGTTTAAGTACCAGAGCGATCCCTTCTCTTAGAGAGGGGGACGCTCAGATTTGAGGTTGCCCACACCTCTGGACGAATTCTCAGAGTTGGGGAAACTGAGCCAAAGAAGCTGACCGCCTGGCACGGGGTCGTCCTTGGTCTCGGATCTCGAGCCACCCAGTCCTGAGACCCCAGCTTCTCACCTGCTACCGCCGCCGCCCCTTCGCCCCGGAGCCTGAACTGCTCCCGGACTCCTCCATCCCCAAGAGCCAGTGCCCCGCGGGAGGCGGCCTCTACCTTCCGCCCAGCCAATCAGAGCACGCAATCCGGGAACCCCCCCCCCTTTACTAATTGGCTTGCATTGGCCAATAGGGATCACAACCAAGCCATCAAGGGTTTTCCCGCCCCTCTCCTTAGGCGAACCAATGGAAATCAAGTCCTTAGGAGGGTCCCGCCCTGGTGCGAGAGCCGCGAACCAATGGGAAATGGCAGCTGAGCGGTGGCGCGGCAGCTGTGGGTGGAGTCACCCTGGGGGCCTGGACGGCGGCCTGGCTGGGTCAGCCCCGGACTAGCGGCCCAGCGCATGGCTGTGTGGGTCCGGGGAGGCCGCCTTGGCCTTCGCGGGTGCCTCGGCGCCAGCAGGCTGCTATGTCCCCGTTTTCAGAGTCGCGGCCCTCAGGGCGTGGAAGACGGGGACGGGTGAGTGTCTGGCTGGGTGGGAAACTCGAACACCTGCAGTGCATCGTGATTGTCCCGGTGTACTGACGTCAACTCACCGTGAGCAACGTGCTAGCCAATATTTCTTTGCAAGAGTTTTAATGCGGCCCAGCTGTCATCAGTCAGGGCAGGGCATGTCCCATGTGGGCCACGAGGGCCCACAAGTCAGATTTTGACCTGTCTCCAAAACGGTTTACACAGATACACTGCTTGGAAATTTGCAGTGCTCCCCAAGACCACTCCAGTCTCAGAACCTGTAAAGTACCATGAATTAATAATGGCTTAATATATTTTATAGGTCCAGTAACTTTTGAATAACCATTTAACTTTTGAATAACCATATAATGTCACATTTTAATTTTGAGCTAAGTTTCATGTTGCTATTTGAAAATGCTAGTTTTGGGGAAGGCCGGGGCTGTAAATCAGTGGTAGAACATATGCCTAGTATGCATGAGGACCTGGGTTTGGTCCCCAGCACTGCCAATAATTTTAAAAAGAGTGAAAATGCCAGTTTTCAAATTCTGCTTTGGTAATACTTCATTTCTGAGTATACTTGAAACCTTGTAGAATGAAAGTGACCCAGTTTTCTTGCCCTCCAAGAGGCCCTGACTTAATGGTAGAGAGTAAGAGTTTGAGGAGGGTAGAGGTAACAGTTTGGGCCCTGGAGTAGGACAGTCTTGGACATGAATCCCAAGCCTTGCCTCTTCCTCTCTAGGAAGATGAGTCTTACTGTGAGTTACAGTTTCCTCAACAGTAAAATGAAGGTAATAGGCCGAGTCTACCTTGGGGCTACTGGAAGATTTCAGGATAAATCCAGGAGAGAATGGCCAAAATACACTATGGTACAGTACAGGAGCTAAGATCAATCAGTTCTTTCAGCAAATATTCACTGAACATCTCTATTGAGCAATGCATTGCATCAGCTACTCTCCAGTTACATGTGGGCAAGATACAGAGCTGGTCCACAAAGGGCTTAAAGTAGAAAGGATAGAGGGGACAGATGTCAATAAGATTGTCATCCAAAAAGTGGGGTGGAGGCAAGGGCTACTGCTGAGGTTGCAAGCAGCAAGCTGGGACCCACAGACAAAGGTGCCCCTCTGTGTAAGACATCTCACTCATCACCTCTTGATGTCTGTTTCTTATTAGGCTACAGCCTTCATCAGAGATCCCCAAGACCCCCAAGATTTACACCAAAACAGGAGACAAAGGTAGGGTGAGGACCGGTGAAAAATGCAACAAAAGACATATGGCCAACATCATTTCAAAGTTCTTCTTCTTCTTCTTCTTTTTTTTTTTTTTTTTTTTTTTAACATTTATTTATTTGCTTTAGTTGTACACAATGCCTTTATTTTTTTACGTGGTGCTGGGGATCGAACTCAGGCTGTGCACGTGCTAGGCGAGCGCTCTACCTCTGAGCCACAACCCCAGCCCCTCAAAGTTCTTCTAACTTCTTTGTAGCCATTAAAAAGTATGTGACAGGCCGGGTGCTATGGCACATGCCTGCAGTCCCAGCAGCCCAGGAGACTGAGGCAGGAGGATTGTGAGTTCTAAGCCAGCCTCAGCAACTTAACAAGGCCCTAAGCAACTCTAAATAAAATATAAAAAAGGGCTGGGGATGTGGCTCCGTGGTTAAGTGCCCCTGGGTTCAACTCCTAATACAAAAAAAAAAAAAAAACAGAAAGTGTGTGACAGATCTGAATAATGTCACAAAAAATGTGATGTGAAATGAAAAACACTCAAGATATGTTAAGTGATGAAAACATGTTTGGGGGTTGGGGAGAGGTAGATAGCTTAGTGGTAGATCTATCTAGGTTTGTCCCCAGTACTGGAAAAACTATACCTATCAGAATGATACTATTTCCTAAAGTTTAAAACCATGCAGGTCACTGATAGCTATTGTTTTTTGAATCTATACTTAAAAGTATAAACATACACCTAGGATATACTTAACACCATTGAACTATAGACTAAAAGAAAGATCAAAATGGTAAATTTTATGTTAAGTATATATTACCACCACCATAACAAAAAGAAACGTGTCCAGGGATGACAAAGGTCAGGTGGTAGTGTCAATGACTGCCAGCCAAAGACCTCCAGGGACCACCAGTAGTGAGGTACAGTTGGGGCAGTTGGCTCATTAGCAGGAAGGCGATGGCCCAGCATGGGACTATGGGGGGGGGGGACAACTCCAGAAAAGGATGATGGAGGGGCTGGGGTTGTGGCTCAGTGGTAGAGCTCTTGCCTAGCATGTGTGAGGCAGCACCACATAAAAAATAAATAAAATAAAGGTATTGTCCATCTGGGCTTGTGATGGGTGGCTTGGGGGAGGGTTCAAGGAAGTGGGGCTCTGCTCTGGATGGGAAACTGCTGGAAAGCAGGGCTTATTGTGTCATTGGGTGTTTAATTTTCTTTAGAAGGTGGGAGAGGTGAAGAGGTGATGCAGACGCAGCGACCACTCATACTCACCAGGGGAGGGGGTTGTTTGGTATTTTCATAGTGTGGACATTGCTCAGCTGTGGCCTTGTTTGTTTTGGTCCTGATTCGTCACAGTCAAGGTGGGACCATCCAATGGCATTCTGTGAAATCATTTGTGTTCAGCAGAGCAGCGCAGCTTACCTGTGAGCACCAGGCAGTGTTTCCTGGCAACGCCAAAGCCTGCCTGATAAGGCCAAGCAGGGACCATGGCCCAGGCAGGAACCATGGCCCAGGCAGGAACCACGGCCCAGGCAGGAATCATGACCCAGGCAGGAATCATGGCCCAGGCAGGAACCATGGCCCAGGCAGGAACCATGGCCCAGGCAGGAACCATGGCCCAGGCAGAGGTGCAGGGGACTTTGATTTCATGTGAGATATAGTGATGATGTATGGGTGATGTGTCTGAAATGTTTTTTTTCTTTAGCAGGCTGCTTAGTACATGCTTTTAAAGTTTAAAAGCACACCAGGGAGGAAGTGAGGCTAGTAGTCACCCTAGGAGTGGTGACTGAAAGTGTTGGGAGGGCTCTAGTGGGTGCTAGTCAAGTTTTGTCCTTGAGCTGGGTGCAGATCACAGAGGTATATTTAGTTAATAGCAATTCATGAACTTGTGCACTTAGGATTTCTTTCCTTCCTTCCTTCCTTCCTTCCTTCCTTCCTTCCTAATTTATTTTCGTACTGGGGATTGAACCTGGGGGGCTTTATCACTTACTGTATCCCAAGCCCCTTTTATTTTATTTTGGGTCAAGGTCTTTCTAAGTTGCTGTGGTTATAGGGGCATGGGAGTCACACAGACCTGGGTTCAAATTTAGCTAAGTTGCTGAGCTTGGCCTTGAACCTGCCATCCTCCTACCTCAGCCTCCTGAGTCACTGGGTTTCCCGGCATGTGGGTCAACATTTTTCTTTCTTTCTAACATTTTTTTTAGACATTGATGAACCTTTATTTTATTCATTTATTTATACGCAGTGCTGAGAATCAAACCCAGTGCCTCACACGTGCTAGGCAAGCGCTCTACCACTCAGCCACAGCCACAGCCCCTGGGTCAGTGTTTTTCTATGTCTTTTGAACTTCATGTTGAACAGCTCTGTGCTGGTGGTGAAGCTCAGTGGTAGAGCACTTGTCTAGTATGCACAGACCCTGGGTTTGATCCCCACCACTGCAACAAACAAACAAACAAAACACAGCAAATTGGGGGGTCCTTAATTTGGGCGGCTGTATGTTTTTTCCACAGGGTTTTCTAGCACCTTCACAGGAGAAAGGAGACCCAAAGATGACCAGATCTTTGAAGCCGTGGGAACTACAGATGAATTAAGTTCAGCTATTGGGTAAGGGACGTGGGCCTGGCCTCGAGGTCGAGTCTGACTGGGGTGCGAGTGAAGGCCACTACCATGGAAGCTGTCTGCACTTGAACCTGCCTGAGCGGGGAGTATAGGTTGGGGCTACCGGTCTGCAGACTCCCCTCCTTTGTGGCCCTGCCTGCTTCTGCTTGTCTCACCTGTCACCGTGTGACGCTGCCTTTCCCCTCTATCCCTGCTGGCTACCTCACTGCTCAGGTGAGCGCCGTATCATTGAGCCACATCTCTGAAGAGAAAGAGACAAGTTAGTCTGATGGGCGTGCCGAGCCGAATCCTGTTCGTGAATGACATTTTTGAAGCAGCCGGTGTTTAGAAGGCTGATGTGAAGAAATTAGTCGGGATGAACCAGGCCATGCTGTCCCCCGAACCTCAGAGCTTAGAAGCCAAAGTTACATTTTCTGCTTGTACCTCAAGCCCATGTGCTGGGTTGGCTGTGTGTCTGCTCCGCGTGGCCTTGACTAGGGGACCCAGAAGGGCAGGACAGCATCTGTTTGAGACCACACCAGTCACGAGGGCAGAGGGCAGACGTCTTGGGGAAGCTCACGCTGAATCTTAAAGCTTCCAGGGAGTGACGCGTCCACTGGCGTCTCACTTGCCAGAGCCACGCGTGTGGCTGTGCCTGGCATCGGTGGGGTGGGAGGGGCAGCACCTGCTGAGAATCACAGTGTAGCCCCCACGCTCAGCGCTGTTGCCAGTGTGAGCACCAACATCTCGAGCCCTGGTTTCCAGAGATCTGGCGTGGCTCTGTGGTTATAGGGGCATGGGAGTCACACAGACCTGGGTTCAAATTTAGTACCACTGCCAGGTAGCTGTGTGACTTCAGGCAAACCCCTGGCTGCTCTGAGCCTCAGTTTACTGTCCTGTCAAACGGTCGTAGTGATTGTATCCATCTCACTGTGTACTTGTGTGATTAAGTGAGACAATTCCACATTTCCTCCCTAGGACAGTGCCCAGCTTAGCTGTTATCGTTATCATGATTACTGATGTGTTCATGGCTACCACTTCTCAGTGATGTGCAGATTAGGTGAGATTTTCAAGGCAGATAATGTCCGGGGAATAATCTTCCCTCAAGGCAGAGAAGGCAAAGCCCTGGGTGTGGGGGTGGGGAGACAGGATGCAGTGGGCACAGCAGAGGCAGGGTGGGTTCTAACATTGGCCATTCAGAATTAGCAAATAAGCTGGGCGCGGTGGCACACGCCTGTCATCCCAGCGGCTCCCGAGGCTGAGGCAGGAGGCTCGCGAGTTCAAAGCCATCCTCAGCAACAGCGAGGCCCTAAGCAACTCAGTGGGACCCAGTCTCTGAATAAAATACAAAACAGGGCTGGGATGTGGCTCAGTGGCCGACTGCCCCTGAGGTCAATCCCTGGTATTAAAAAAAAAAAAAAAAAAAAAAAAAAGCCAGCCAGTGAGCAGCATCTTCCAGCTGACGCGGGGCAGGAGGTCAGCCTGGAGCCTCACTTGTGGATTCTTTGTCAGATTTTGACCGGGCACCTCCGTGTGCCAGAAGCTGCTAAAGACGGGCCACGCCTCGGCCCTGCCTCCAGGTGGCCACAGACGCCCACTGGGGGCTGCCTCCCGTGGGAGCTGGCGTGGGGCAAGCACCTGAGGATCCCTCGGTGGCAGATGTCTCTTGGCACCGGCAGGGTGCCCGGCATAAGGCATTCAGTGACAAAGACAGGTCCCAGGCCACGCAGCCTTCCTTACCGTCCAGAGGGGACACAAACGCTAGAGGGCGGATTCCGTGCTCGTGTCGTGCTGGCTGCTGGGTGGCGGGAAAACGCATGGCTCATTCTGTCCGCCTTTCCCACCTGCTGCCCACCCTCCTCTTCGTCTTTCTGTGCCGGGGCAGCTGGCCCTCTCACCTGGTGGCCAGTTCCCTGGTTTCCTGGCTTTCTGGGGTCCAGCCAGTGGGAGGTGGCAGCAGGAGGCTGCAGAGGTCTGAGGGCACGCAGGACCTGCTCTCTAGCTGGGCGTGGCCCTGGTGGCCCTGGGCTCCTGCCTAACTCTCTGCCTGGAATCCAGCGTCTGCAGGGCAGGGCGCCCTGCCTGTCCCCTGCCCCTCAGGCTCCGGCTCCTGCTAGTCTCTGGCATTGATCACCAGTTCCCCTCTCTGAGGACCTTCCCCTCCCCAGCTCTCCTCCTTCCCATGCACCGTGGCTCCCCTCCAGGACCCTGAGGGTACAGGAGGGAGGGGGGTGCAGGGGAGGCCAGAGCCAGCACCTTGGCCAGCATCTGGGCAGTTTCCTCCCACCTCCTAACCCCCCTCACCAGGAAGCCCACCTCAGCCCCCAGAGCCCCACTCCAGCATGCGCCCCAGGAAGCCCCCGCTGCTCCTGCTGAGGCCAGGTAGGCTTCTCTCGTCTCCTTCACTGACCCCAGTTTGCAGCTTCCCAGTTGGTAGAACGGTACCCGCCTGGAGTCCCCTGCCCCCCACTGCTGGACAGTGTCACCTTCTGTTCCTCACTGCATCACCAGGACTCGGCCAGGGCAGGTGCTCAAACAGGAATCATTGAGAAAATGAGTGTGAGGAGGCGTTCTAAGAAACAAATCCCCTGTCCAAACGGGAGCTGACGATGTTCCTGTTGTCAGCAAGAAAAACGACACCGTAGGTATCGTAGCAGATCAGCTAGATGGCCTGTGCCTGGAACTCGCTGGCCTAGAGCAGCACTACATCAGAGGCACGCTCTTTTTGCTTTTCTCCTCCTAGGTTTGCTATGGAATTAGTTGCAGAAAAGGGTCACACATTTGCCGAAGAGCTTCAGAAAGTAAGTGCCATCCTTTCGCCCCCCACAGTGGGGCGGCCCGGCCGCCATAACCGAATTTATCTGCTTATGACTTCCCTTTCGTGCCTCCCGGGGCCACTCGTGTCTGCATGCCTTGGTTTCTTCATCTGTGAAATGGGGCCTATGGAGACGATCCTCCCCTCGGGCAGGATAGAGTACAAAGGCAGCAGCCTCAGCTGGTGGTGACTCTTCCCGGGGGCATTTGGCAATGTTCAGTGGCATTTTGTAATGTCACATGTGGGGGTGGGGCTGCTACTGGCATCGAGAATGCAGCTCAGTATCCTACAATGCACCAGACTGTCCCTCAACATAGGGTGACCCAGTCCCAATGGCAGTAACCCCCAGGCTGAGAAACCCCCAATGAAGTGCCACAGCTTGGGGACACCCAGCGGCAGTGAGCCCAGGTGGAGCTGTGCTCCCTAGTGTTCATGGATGTTCTTTAAGGAGCAGCAAGGCGGGGCGGCACATGACTGATCCAGCTAGCCCGGAGGCTGAGGCAGGAGGATCACAGATTTGAGGCCAGCCTGGGCAACTTAGTGAGAGCCTGTCTCAAATGAAATCAGGAGGGGCGACGGGGTTGGGGTCCAGCTCAGTAATAGAGAACCCCTGGGTTTAATCCCCAGAACTTTGAAAAAGGAATGGGGTCTCTGACTCCCAGAGTGAATGTCAGACACAGAGATGGGGACAGCCCCTCCAGGTGTGGCCAGGGTTTCTGTCTAGTGTCTACCTGGGTCTAGACAGCCCAGGCGTGGGCTCCGGGGAGCAGATAGGCCTCCTGCTCCTAGAAGCCCCACGTGCCCCAGCTGACCTGTCTCCGCAGCATCCTTTATACACTGGGTTGCAGCGTCCCACTGGTCTCGAGGCCCAGCAAGGTGGAAAGCCAGGGCCGTCAGTGTGGAGAGAAGCAGTGGCTCTCGCGGGCACAGGTGCACGGAGTCCGGGATCAGAGCCCAGAAGGTTCCTCTTGACCTCCACTGGGGCAGTCACTGCTCGTTGCTGGACACGGGGGCCTTGTCCTCCCTCAGACTCTGAAACAGCCACACCAGGTCCCCTCCACAGGACTGGTGGCCCACCACAGCGTCATGTGAAGGTTCTGACAGCTTCCCTTTAAATGTCACCTCATCGAGAGCCTGACAGTGCCGGGCGCGGTGGCGCACGCCTGTAATCCCAGCACTTTGGGAGGCTGAGGCAGGAGGATTGCGAGTTCAAAGCCAGCCTCAGCAATGGCGAGGCACTTAGCAACTCAGTGAGACCCTGTCTCTAATAAAATACAAAAAAGGGCTGGGGATGTGGCCCAGTGGACGAGTGCCCCTGAGTTCAATCCCCGGTACCACCAAACAAACAAACAAAAAAAAAGAGAGCCTGACAGTCCCTACAGTACAGCTCTTGCTGCACACTGCCTGGCCAGGTGGCACCCCTGCCTGTGGCACTCGGTCATTTCTGGCCAACCTCACGAGTAGGTCTTCATTCTCCCCCGCCCCCGCAGATCCAGTGCACGCTGCAGGACGTGGGCTCAGCCCTGGCCACCCCGCGCTCCTCGGCCAGAGAGGCTCACTTAAGTAACTCTGCGACCTGCCTGGGCGGGGGTGGGGCAGGGGATCTCCTGGGAGCCCAGGCCCAAGGCCACGCCAGGCGGCCACGCAGCCTTGCTTATGCCCTGGGAGGGAAGTGGCCCTGAACAGTGGCAGCAGTTTGCGGCCAGGCAGGCAGGACGGGGGGGGGGGGGGGGGGGGGGGGGGGGGGGGGGGGGGGGGGGGGGGGGGGGGGGGTGTGCAGACAGGCAGGGACGGCGGGGGTGGAGGGGGGTTGCCTTGAAGGTGTGGTGGGCGGAGGCCTCATGGCAGTCCCTTCTGCTCCGTGACCCCTCAGGATACACGGCCTTCGGGCAGAGCCCACCCTGGAACTGGAGCGCTGGATCGACAAGTACTCGCGCCAGCTGCCCCCGCTCACGGCCTTCATCCTGCCAGTAGGTACTGGGGGCCTCCACCCCAGGTGGCAGGGGACCGGGTGTAGTGAGAAACACATGGGCTTCCCATCTGTCTCCCTCTGTAGCTTCTAATAGCGACGGGAGCTGTCCTCCAACCCCAAGTCCCTCCAGGCCCCCTCTGATCCCGCCCCAGCCCTGTGCCCCTGGAGGTGGGTCTCCGGGGGTGCCCCGTAGGGCTGGACCCCTGCCCAGCCAACACCCACTTTCTCCTTTCAGTCGGGAGGCAAGAGTAGCTCCGCGCTGCACTTCTGTCGGGCCGTGTGCCGCCGAGCTGAGAGACGGTAAGGCCGGGAGAGGGCTCCACGGCAGCGGGGCAGGCACCTGGCCACACCGCCCGAGGCAGCTCTGCACCTGTGGGCCTCCGCAGGTCTCGTGTGCTCAGGCCGTGGCCGGCCAGTTCCTGTCCTCGGAGCCCGCACTGCAGCAGGACACAGGCAGGGGACTGGCGGCACACTGCTCGTTGGCCAGAGGGGCCTGCCTTTCTCCTGAGAGTGAGGGGAGCCACTGATGGGTTTCAGGCTACTTGGGGGGTGACGTAAAGGACTCCGTTAGCTCACAGAGAAGAATAGGGGCATGGGGCGCTGCCTGGCTGCAAGGGACCCGGGCGGAAGCCCAGCCACCAGCTGCGTGGGCCTTCCCCTAACTCAGAATGGAAAGCCACCAACAGCTTTTTCAAGAACTTGCAAAGCGCCTGTTCACACCCCTCCTCAGCCCGGCTGTCACCACCTGGAGCATGGAAAGACAGCTGCCCCAGGCACACGCCACCTGTGTGCCAGGCACTCTGCTTATAATCTCACGTATTCCTCATTAGAACCCTGAAATAGGTGTGGCAGCCCCACTTTATGGAGCCAGGAAACGGGCTCAGAGAGGTGACATCATGACTAGGGTCACCAAGTAGTCCACGGCAGAGTGCAGATTGGAGCCCAGGTCTACCCAGCCAACCCCTGAGCTCTCCCTGACCCCACGCCACAAAGGCTTTGTCCTTCATGAAAGGCTCTTGGTCCAAGACAGGCCCAAAGGAATCCTGGGTAACAGAAAGCTTTAGCTTCAAAAGCAAAAAATATGCCAGGTACAGTGGCACACACCTGTAATCCCAGTGACTTGGGAGGCTGAGGCAGGAGGATTGCAAGTTTGAGGCCAGCCTGGGCAATATAGGACCCTGTCTCAAAATTAATTAATTAATTAAAAGGGCTGGGGATGTAGTTCAGCAGTAAAGTCTCCTTGAGTTCAATCCCAAGCACAGAAAAAATTAATTAAAAATATAGCCAGCCGGCATGGTGGCGTACGCCTGTAATCCCAGCACTTTGGGAGGCTGAGGCAGGAGGATCGCGAGTTCAAAGCCAGCCTCAGCAATGGCGAGGTACTTAGCAACTCAGTGAGACCCTGTCTCTAAATAAAATACAAAAAAGGGCTGGGGATGTGACCCAGTGGTCGAGTGCCCCTGAGTTCAATCCCCAGTACCACAAAAAAAAAAAAAAAAAAAAAAGAAAGAAAGAACCATAAAAATATAGCCAGGTGCAGTGGTGCACGCCTGTAATCCCAGCACTTGGGAGGCTGAGGCAGGAGGATCGAAAGTTCAAAGCCAGCCTCAGCAATGGCAAAGCACTTAGCAACTTAGTGAGACCCTGTCTCTAAATAAAATACAAAAAAGTGCACATGCCCAGTGGTTGAGTGCCCCTGAGTTCAATCCCCAGTACCAAAATGAATAAATAAATAAATAAATAAGGGGTTGGGGGCTTACCACCCCTGGGTTCGATCCTCATAAGTACACAAAAAATAAAAAAAGCCAGACACGCCCTTCATGCAGCCGTGTGCATCAGTAGTGCTCGCAGCAGCAAGAAGCTAGAAGCGGCCAGAGCCCAGCGAGGGGAGTGGCTGAGCAGGTGGCGGGTCCTCGGAGGCAGGCCGGCACTGCGTGGCACTGGGCAGCAGGCCGTCTGGAGGGAGGCAGCGGCGGACACCTCTCGTGAAGACGCTGCATGCCGAGTGGGAGCCCCCAGGCGGCTGCACCCCGTTCCTGCCTGGACCACCAGCAGGTTGTGTGGCCTTAGATGGGGCAAGGCCCCCGAGGCTAGGTCTGGGAACAGCGCTGCCCAGCAGGGGTTCGCAGCAGCAGCAATGCGCATGAAGGGCTGGCAGGGCCCCGCCACATTCTCAGTGCCAGCAGATGGCAGTCCACTGTCTGAAGTGCCCACACGCAGACTGGCGTGGACCTCCGGGGACTCGGGATTGTGGGGAGCAGGAGCTTGGTTGGCTGGGTCTTTTCCTTCCCATGAAGTCGTTCCTTAGAACTGGCAGCCCTGGGGATTAAGGGTTAGCTTTCTCTTTTGAAGGCCGGGGGTGACCACTCCACCCCCCAGTTAGGAGCCCAGACCTGGCCTCGCGGCCCCGAGACCAGCAGGCCGGGATGTGGTGGCTCTCCCATCAGCCCCTGCGGTGCTCACCCTCCTCGGCCAGGCCTTATCTGATGTGTCCCAGGAAAGGGGACTGAATGAACTATCAAACCCACCAGGCACAGGGACAGTTCCACCCCTGGTGCTGGCTGTTTGTACAGACTGAGGTCCACCAGGGCCATCTGGGAAGAGCTGGTTGGCATGAGACTCAGGTCCGGGCCCTGTGGCATGGCGTGACTGTTCTCTCTTCCAGCGTGGTGCCTCTGGTCCAGACGGGGGAGACGGATGCCAACGTGGCCAAGTTCTTGAACAGGTACTCAGCAGGGTGGCGGGTCTCTTCTGTAGACACTGGGCATACTTGTGGGACCTGACCAGTGGACGGGGTCTGCGGAGCCCTGCAGGTGCCGGGCTCACTTGCTCACCCTCCACGTGCCGGGTACCGTGCCAGGTGTGGGGAGCAGCTGTGGAGGAGACATTGTCCCTGTCCCTGGTGAGGTTAAGATCTGGTTGGAAGAGACCACTGTAAAAACCAGCAGAGACAAACCTAAGCACAGAGGCAAGGTGGCCGCGAGGTGCTCCTGGAGGCCAGGTGGTCAGGGGAGGCCTCACGAGGCACCTGATAGTGACCACCAGGGAGGCCAGCCAGTCTCCCTCCCAGAGACACCCCAGGGCAGAGAGAGCCAGGCCAGGCCAAGCTCGGAGCCCTGGTGCAGGCCCCAGTGGCCCAGGGAGGACTCCCTCTGCTTCAGCCGTGCAGCCTGAAGCCTGCTCCGCTGGGTTCGCAGGCACCCCAGAAGCTGTCCCAGCCATGCAGTGAGTGACCGCGTAGCAGGCGTGGCTCCTGACAGTGGACTCCCCTCTCACTGGGTCGTGGCCTGGGCTCGGATGGGTCCTGACTAGCTCCTTCCTCCTGGGAGGCGAGGGTCCCTGGCCAGCAGCTCCATGTCACCTTTGCGGCAGCAACCCCTGGGAGCCCCTAAGGTCTGTGGTGGCATGTGGCCAGGCAGCTGCTCCCCTGGGCAGGTTCTATGGAGCCAACGAGAAACAGCACCTCACCGCCCTCCAGGAGCATAGGAGGGGGCAGTCCCCAGAGCAGTCTCCCCCACTGTCCCCAAGAGAGCCAGCATTAGGCCACCAGGAGTGGGTGTGTGGGCCCAGGGGCTGGGCATGGTCAGGGAGGTTCTGTGGAGCTGACCTCAGGGAGGGGAGGACGGGAGGAGGGAGTGGCAGGTGCTTGGTGTGGCAGTGGCTGCGGGGGACAGTTTGGATGGTCCCGAGGAAGCACTTCACGGGCAGGCACGGCGTCCCGTCCTGCATTCTCTCCACCAGTTTCCCTGCAGAAGGCCTCCTGCCCAGAGGCCACCACTGCTGGTGCAAAGAAAGAAGGGACAGAGTGACTATGCTCTGGTCACTAGAATACTCCAGGCCAGCGCTTCCCAACCAGGACATCATGGTTCTGAGGCACCTCCGGCTGTCACAGCTGGGTGTTGGGGTGCTACTAGCGTCTAGTGGTGGAGACTGAGAGGCTGATTAATACCCCGCAGTGCACAGTACCACCTGACCCCAAAGAAGGATCCAGAATGTCACTAATGTCAAGGTCAAGACCACTCTCTGCTCCAAGTGGGGTCGTGCACCAGTGCTGGCTAGGACTCCACCTGCAGAATTCCCCTCCAGGACGGGGATCTGCATGTCACACGGTCCCCGGGTGATCCTGTGCCCCCTCCAGTTTGGGAAGTCCCAGTCCTGGCTACTCCAAGTGCACAAGCCAACTCAGAGTCCTGCCATGGGGTCAGGGCAGGACCACAGCCTGTCCCTGCAGGAGCCGCCCCAGCCCTGGTACCAGAGTTGGCCCCTGGCTGTCACAGAAGCCGACCTCAGTGCCACCCATCTGCCCAAGAGGGCTGGGCACATGCCATCCCCGCACAGGGCTGCCGGGGTGTGGATCCGCGGCTCCCCTCCGCAGGCTGGAAGAGGAGGGCCGCCAGCGCCCATTTCAGTCACGGCCTTCTCTTTTCTTCCCCCCTCCAGACTCAGCGACTATCTCTTCACGGTGGCCAGATTCGCAGCCATGACGGAGGGAAATCAGGAAAAAATATACAAGAAAAATGAGCCATCGAACCAAGACAGAGGCACTTTGGAATAACCCAGTGGGGGGGGCGTGGGTCCCCTGGTGCCCGTGGGGCAGCTTGCTCTCCAGCGTCCTGGTTCCCGAGGGGCTCATCATGAGGGGCTTTGCCCCACGGCCCCTGAGATTTCTGGCCCTGCTTCCCTGGGAGTCCTTGGTCTCAGAGAAAGTGGGAAGAGGTTCAGGAAAGAAAGGTCAAGGGCGGCTGCGAAGAGGAGGGGCTGCGCAGGAAAAGAATAAAAGTGGGGAGAGCTTGAGCCGAGTGCGGGTGTTGGGGGAGCTCCCAGCAAGCCCCCACTCCAACCCTGGTTGCTCAAGGACCTGGTGGCACAGAGGCTTGGAAGTGTGATCATGATTTACCTGCGCCAACGGGGCTTTAAATGTCACATTTATAAAGGGGACAGCAGGCTGGATTTGGAAGTTTAGTCACCTCTGAGCCACCCATCACTGCCACCATGTGGGGGAAGGACAGCTGCAAATTGGCAGGCGTGGCCTCAGAAACGCAGAGACCCCTCCCTCCATCACGGGGAGGAGGCCCTGGGAGAGAGATGCCACCACCCATAGAAACACAGGCCCTTCCTGCCCAGGGGGCGAGTGCCGGGTGCGAGGGGCACCGTTCAGCTTAAGGAAACGAGACCTTCAGGTCCGACCAGCCCTGTGCCAGGGAGACTTATGCGCGATGCCCGCTCTGTGCCTCTGAGATCCGTGCCAGGCTGTGTTTCATTCTGCTTGTCACCGCTCTCCCTCCTGCTATGAAATGACACCGCCAGTGCCAGCTGTGTCCTTGGAAGAGGAATATTTATGAAGGGGGAGAGGCAGCCGTGAGAACCTAAGGATTCCATGCTGCTCACTGCAGGAAGTGACTTCAGAAGGGCAGGCCCGGCCAGGCTGAAGTGCCCGGTGAACTTAGTCCAGCAATCGGTCACTCATCAAGCTCCTGTGTGGCGGGAGGTGCCACATCAGGCCCGGCAGGCTGGCCACTCCTGCGAGTCAGCAAACATTGCACGCCCAGCCGCGTGCGCGTATTGACTTTGTCCCCACCCTCCTGCTCCTTGCTCTGCTGGGTCCCTCTGTGGCTGGCAGGGGCTCCCCTCTGGAGCCTTGGGTAGGATGAGTGAGGTCCAGATGCCCAGGAGTGAGAAGCACTCTCTGCAGAAGGCGGCCACATCCAATGCCACCACCCCCTGGTTAGAATCAGCTCTGGGGCGGGGGGGGGGGGGGGGGGGGGGGGGGGGGCGCTGGGCGTGTGCAGACAGGACTGGAAGCAGGAAGCGCAGGCTCGGCAGGCCCAGAGGGAGGCAGGGGTTCCGAGAGCTTGCAGCAGTGGCTCATGCTGCCCACAGCTCCAGACCTGCCTGGAAAGGGCACGGCGTGCGTGATGAAGCAACGGAGCAACAGCCCACGCCGCTGGCCATGGTAAGGGACCAAGAGTGCTCTGGGAGCACACAGCACTCTGAAACCACGATCTTAATGTGCAGGAACTGGCCTGGTACAGAGCCCGCCCCGGCCAGCTCGTCCTCGTAGGCTGAGTCCTCACATCCAGGTCCCCCCACTCTGGCTCCATCTTCCCCTCCATCAGCAGACCTTTCCCTGAGAGATCCGCCAGGGACACAGCAGGCATTTCTGTCTGTGTCCCCAGCCCAGGAGGAGCAGTGGGCTGGATTGGGTGACCCAGAGAGTGGGCTGTTTGAAAGTGGGTGGCTCTGGTGGGCCTTCCAAAGCTATGGTGGAGCCCCAGCAGAAGGAAACGTGTCCCCACTAGGTACACTCATCAAAGTAGCCTCCCAGATTTTGAACCAAGTGGGAAAAGTTAATAAAATTCTATAGCAAGAAAAAATGACCGCTCAGCCCGTGTTTCCCAGCGTGTTTGTGTTTGCACACCATCGGCGACCTTGGCTGGCCATTGTCTCGCAGAGGAGCACGGGGCTGTGACACGCAGCAGCTTGTTCTTATTTAAAACTGCAATACCTGCTGGGCATGGTGGTGCACGCCTGTAATCTGAGCAGCTCTGGAGGTTGAGGCAGGAGGATCACAAATTAAAACCCAGCCTCAGCAATTTAGTGAGGTCCTAGGTAATTTAGCAAGACCCTGTCTGTGAATAAAAAATGACTGCGTGCCGGGTGCGGTGGTGCACGCCTGTAATCCCAGCACTTGGGAGGCTGAGGCAGGAGGATCGCAAGTTCAAAGCCAGCCTCAGCAATGGCGAGGTACTTAGCAACTCAGTAAGACCCTGTCTCCAAATAAAATACAAAAAAGGGCTGGGGATGTGGCCCAGTGGTCGAGTGCCCCTGAGTTCAATCCCCGGTACCAAAAAAAAAAAAAAAAAAAAAAAAAGTGACTGCGGATGTGGCTCAGTGGTTACACTCCCCTTCATTCTCCAGTCCCAAAATAAAATAAAATTGCAATACCTGATGTATCAGGATTTTTTCCCACATTTTGAAAATACTGCATAAAGATGGGCATGGTGGCACAAACATGTAGTCCCAGCGACTCGGGAGGCTGAGGCAGAAAAGCAAGTTCAAGGCCAGCCTTGGCAACTTAGTGAGACCCTGTCTCAGAGTAAAAAATAATCAGGGCTGAGGCTGTATTTTCGCTACCGCCCACCGCCCCTGACAGTCCTCTCCATCCGTGGTGGAGCACCTGTGGGTTCAATCTCCAGTACAGAAAAATGTGTGTGTGTGTGTGTGTGTGTGTGTGTGTGTGTGTGTGTGATGAAAACTTGTCTTGATCACCCAGTGTTTGGTGCTCCCATACTGTGCACCTAAGAAAGTGCCTCACCCACCCTGCCCGGGTCCAGTCAAGTGCCCTGGAACGCCTCATCATTCCGGAGACGAGCCCACGACCAGGATGCCAGCCAACATGGCGAAGGGCTTGCCACCGCTGAGCTCCCAGCCAAGGGCTCCACACCTGGGGGCTCACTTGAGCCTCACTGCACCCCCATCCCCAGGGAGGCGATCTGTGTTTCGCAGGCGGGGAACAGGCTCAGAGAGCCGGCCTTGGACCAGCCTGGTGCCGCCCGCGCAGCGCTCTCGCTCCCGCCCACGCCGACAGTGCTCTCCCTCACGCGCTGGGCTGGGTGAACAATGCCAGGTGCTATAGATCCTGCGTCCCGTCCCTCAGCCTGGTTTCCCTTAACTGATATTTCATGGCTATTGTTAATGTGCAGTTTTCACTGAGTAATTTCCACAGGCCGAACTTGTAACACATCCCAATGACAAATGTCCCCAGCTCAGAATCCCTCGTCAGCTGCAATGTCACCCTCGCCTCCTCCCTGACACCCTCCGACAGCCCATCCAGTTTTATGATCGCTCTGTCCCAGCGATCACTACTGAACCTTTAAGAATCCAGATGCATTTCAAGTTTAATTGAATAAAATTCGTTGTATAATAAATTCCACATGAACGCTACATAAATCAGGGCCTGGAAGGATTTGTGGCTGGTCCCTCCCCAGGGTGGGGGCCTGAGCCTCTCGCTGGCAGCGCGGGGCCTTGCTGGTCCTGTCTTGATGGCGCAGGAAGCGCACCCTCTCGCTGTCCGGCTGGAGCGCCGTGGCCTCTGCTCTTCTCCTCCGCCAGCCCTCGTGGGAGGTGGTGCTTCAGTCCAGGAAGGCTGGGGACGGGCAGGCTGGGGACCCAGGAATGTAGCTGTCATTTATGTGCCATCTTTTTTTTTGGGGGGGGGTGGTACCAGGGATTGAACTCAGGGGCCCTTGACCAGAGCCACATCCCCAGCCCTACTTTGTATTTTATTTAGAGACAGGGTCTCACTGAGTTGCTTAAGGCCTCGCTTTTGCTGAGGTTGGCTTTGAACTTGCGATCCTCCTGCCGCAGCCTCCTGAGCCACTGGGATGACAGGTGTGCGCCACCGGGCCCGTTTATCACCTTTTGAATTCCAACAAAACTCCCTACCCACTCTCCCCACATGCTCACACATTTTCACACACGTTCCTGGAGTTCCCAGGTAAAGTAACCCAGGCCATCTGGGCATGGTGGCACTTGCCTGCAGTCCTGGCTGCTTGGGAAGCTGAGGCAGGAGAATCTCTTGACCCCAGGATTTGACGCCAACCTGGGGAACAGAGTGAGACCCTGCCTCCAAACACAAACACTGAAACAGCCCGCACAACACCCTCTTCAGGAACTTCGTGGAGATTCATGGGGTCACCTTCTCCAGCAGCCTCCCCGAGGGGCTGATAGAGCCCCAGCCCTGAGGGTGAGAAGAAGGAAGCACTGGGCCGGCGAGGAGAGACGCCAACGCTTGCAACACTGTGCAGGGCAGCCGAGGAGCCGCTGGGTTTGAGACCTGCTAGGTCTCTTCCCAGTTCCATGATTCTGGGCCAGTCATTCCGTCTTCCTCGAACTTGCCTCTCCACCTGCAAAACAAGAATGTCCACCCCAGGATCACTGCGAGAGTTTAATGAGGTAGTACTTAACATGGTCAGCAGCCCCCTGACGAATGTTGGCTCTGATGGTTACAGCTGTTTTATTATTATTCAAATCCAGATTCCAGTTGGCCCCTTCCTGGGTCACCTGGAGCAACTCAGTAACCACTCTGAGCTGCACTCTCCATCGTTTATCTTTTACAACTGGGAATAATAATGTCAACTTCCAGGGCTGGGTCATGGCTCAGTGGTAGAGCGCTTGCCTAGCACGCGTGAGGCACTGGGTTCGATTCTCAGCACTGCATATAAATAAATAAAACAAAGGTCAATTGACAACTAAAAAAATATTTTAAAAAGTAATGTCAACTTCCAAAGGTTCTGGGAGTAAGTCCATGGGTCTGGCACACGGTAGCAGCTCAAAAAATTAAAAAGCTATTGTCATTGAGTTGTGTCTTAAAATTTTTGGAGCACTTTCTAGTAGCTCAGCCCCGGGCGAGGAGGCAATCTCTGGTTTGTCAGTCTTCACACTCAGACCAGAAGGACATGGCTGCAGCAACACGGTGTCAGAGTAAAAAGTCACAGAACAGTGACAGCTGAGCAGGACCTCAAAGATCGCTGCCCCCATTAGCTGGATGGACAAATTGAGGCCCAGAGAGGGGAACTTAATAGGTAAATATCATTAATGACCACAAACTGAGCCTCATTATGCCCAAGTATCTTTTTTTTTTTTTTTTTTTTTTGGTACTGGGGATTGAACTCAGGGGCACTCGACCACTGGGCCACATCCCCAGCCCTTTTGGGGTCTCACTGAGTTGCTAAGTGCCTCGCCATTGCTGAGGCTGGCTTTGAACTCGCGATCCTCCTGCCTCAGCCTCCCAAGTGCTGGGATGACAGGAGTGTGCCACCGCGCCCGGCTATGTCCAAGCATCTTGCCAGGAACATTACATGCTGTAGTTCATTGAATTCACTCAGTAGCCTGAGAAAAGGTGGGGCGATACATGTTATCATCACCCCAACTCACAGAGGAGGAACCGGAAGCCCAGAGCAGGGAAGTGGATTTCTCAAGGGCACACAGCCTTTACATCAGGGTGCTGTGCCTCCAAACACGACTACCATTGACCCAGCGCAGCTCATTCCAGATCCTCCTCTGCTTCCTTTTTTCTTCCTCTCCCCTTCCTTCTCCCCTTCCTCTCCTTCTTTTTTTTTTTTTTTTTTTTTTTTTTTTTTTTTTTTTTTTTTTTTTTTTTTTGTGGTACCGGGGATTGAACTCAGGGGCACTCGACCACTGGGCCACATCCCCAGCCCTTTTTTGTATTTTTTATTAGAGACAGGGTCTCACTGAGTTGCTAAGTGCCTCGCCATTGCTGAGGCTGGCTTTGAACTCGTGATCCTCCTGCCTCAGCCTCCCAAAGTGCTGGGATTACAGGCGTGCGCCACCGCGCCCGGCTCTCTCCTTCTTTGTTTTTTTAAGTTGTGGGCTTGCTGTGCTGCCCAGGCTGGCCTTGAACCCCTGGGCTCCATCGAGCCTCCTGCCTCAGCCTCCCGAGCAGCTGGGCTACAGGTGCACACAGCCGCACCTGGCAACGCTGGTTTTTATATGTCTTATTTCTCAGAACACTGCAAGGTGTGCACAGTTATCCTTCCTTTGAGTGGTGGGGAGACTGGGGCTCAGAGGGATGACGTTCCCAACGCCACCTGTGTCCACTGGGTGATGATGGTTGTAATGATGTCATCACAGACCAGTGGCAGTTTGGGAGCTCTTCTGACACGCAGAGCTTTTAAACCCCCCTGACCACGGCTAACCCTGACAGGCCACCTCCCCTGGCACTTATCCCCACAGCAGCCCCATCAAGTGTCCCAAATTCAGCACCTGAGGCACAGGGACGTGGCACTTTGGCTGGTGCCACACAGCAAGCAAGAGGCCAGCCCGGGCTTGCCCGCGGCGCTGTCTGCCCTGAAGGTGCGTCCACGCCTCCACTGCGACTGCCCAGGTCTTTCTGTGGGTGACGGCAGAGTCAGGACAAGTACCCTGGCCTTCGGATTCCCCTGGGGTGGTCACCTTGGGACTGTTAGCCAGGAGGGGCGTGACTGCTAGTTAAGTGGGCCGGCTGCTTCTGCAGGGGCTCAGGAGAGCCACCCCAGTCCCAGGAGGGCTCTGGTGGAGAGATGAGAAGCAGGTGCCAGTTCACGGTGGCGCGGGGCAAGGGCACCCTGGAGAACTGTCTGCTGGTTCAGGCCCTGGGCGCAAGGTGACCCCCACCAGCCCTCCCGCCCCCCCCCCCCCCCGCCTACCCTCCCCCCCCTACAGCTCCCAGCGGCTGCTCCCACGGCCAGCCGTGGGCCTGGTTGCTGGCCACCCGCACTGCCCACGCCCTCCCCGGCCAGCAGGGGCCTGCATTTCCGATCACCTTGGAAGGGTCGCGCAGACATATGTTGCTAAGGGTCGTTTATTCTTGTTTATAAAATTGATGGCTTCACCTCGATTACACACTGTCAGAACGGGAAGGATCGGCCCCAAAGCCTCCTCCCGCATGACTGCCTCAGACGTGGGGACATCTGTCAGCTCCGTGGGAGCTGTAGAGGGAGATGAGCGCCTCGATAACTCAAAGCTCGGGCCACCACGGGCCCGGAGGAAGGACAGCCAGCCCAGCCCGCAGAGGGGGGGCTGCGGGTGGCCCGTCCCGGTGGCCTGGGGACCTGCCCCAGCCGGGCCATCGACTTTGTCCAGGCGCTCAGAGTTGGGGGGAGGGAGAGGGCACTTGATTTCGGGGTCTCGGGGGTCCAGATGCAGGACGCGGCAGCTGGAGCGCTCCGGGGCTGCGGCTCTCCACCTGGCGCCTCCCGCGGGAGGGGCGTCGCGCCCGGCCACGGGGAGCGGGATGGGCTCCAAGCTGGGGAGGGCGATTTGGCAACATGAAAGAAAGACCCAGAAATGTGCGTGCCTTACGCCCTGGTCCTGCCGTCCTGTGGGTGAGGAGCTCCCCCAGGAGACAGATCCAGGGCAGCCCAAGGGGTCGACGGTCGTGTTCGCTGGGGTGAAAAGTTGGGAAACTGATGCCCACTGAGGAGCCGGCTGACTAAGTGCTGCCCAAGAAGGAACCGTCAGAAACGCCACGAACCCCGGGAACGGGGCGCCAACACAGGGGACGCTGCGGAAAAGTCTCCCCAGCTATGAAGTGAGAGAGAAAAACAACAGACCACCCAAGAATCATCCAGATCCTGTAAAAGAAATATAGAAAAATCTCAAGGATCCATTCCAGATGTTAACGATACTTATCTCTAAGGGATGTGATTTGGGGTGCTTTTGGCATTTGTTTCTGAAGTTTCTGATTTTTTCTACTATGAAATTGGGTTAGATTTGAGAAGGACTTACCTGTGTAACAGACACGAGTGAAAAAGAGGAAAGAAACTGATAGCAGGCCCCTGACTGCGGCCAATTATCCCAAGGGAGGGATGGCTGGAGAGGAGAGGAGCCCCCTGGAAGATGGAGTCCCCCCAGGTTCCCCCACCCCTACCCAACGGACGGGGATACCCTCCAGTAGCCAGAGCCAGGGGGACCCTCTAGAGTCTGGGAGGCTGGGGAGCAGGCTCTGTGCTGGCTGGTGAGAGACAGCTGGCCGCCCGCCATCCGGCCTCCCTGCAGGCGCTGGCCTCCACTCCAGGGCAACGGAGGAGGGAAGAAAACCGAACCTGGCCCACTGAGGTGCCCAGGGGGCAATCACACCAGCCCCTCAGCACACTGCTGAGGACCTGCCGCCCCGCTGCCCCGCGGGTGGTGCCTCCTTCACCCATACACGGCTTGAGAGTAGAATTTCATATTTATTATCTCACGTGGCCTTTTACCCTGGAGGACCATCCTGAATTTCCCTGGACACAGCGGCACCCTGACTATGGGCCCAACGTGCAGTTAGCAAGTGGCAGAACCAGCACTCCATCCAGGCCTTCTCTATCAAAATCCAGCTTCCTCCGACCCAGCTATCCCACTTCTCGGCTGTACCCAAAGGACTTAAAATCAGCATACTAAAGTGATGTGGTCACTTCAATGTTCACAGCAGCTCAGTTCACAATAGCCAAGCAATGGAACCAACCTAGGCGCCCTTCAACAGCTGAACAGATAAGGAAAGTGTGGTACTTATACACAATGGACTATTACTCAGCCATAAAGAAGAATGAAATCATGGCATTTTCTGGTAAATGAACAGAACTGCACAGTATTGTGCTAAGTGAAATAGGCCAATCCCAAAAAACCAAAGGCCCAATGTTCTCTCTGATATGCGGATGCTGACTCACAATAGGTGGTGAGGGGAGGGAGAAGTGGAGGCTCACCAGATTGGGACAGAGGGGCATGGGGGAAGGGAGGGAGGATGGGAAAGGGAAAGACAGTAGAATGAATCAGACATAACTTTCCATGTTCACATAGGAATACACAACCAGCGAAACTCCACATCATGTAAACCACAAAAATGGAAAGCCATACTCCATGTGTGTATAAGTCAAAACACAATCTACTGTCATGTGTAACTAAAAAGAACAAATAAAAAAACAAACAAACAAAAAGGATTAAAAAAACCCACTTCCACCGGGCGCAGTGGCGCACACCTGTAATCCTAGCACTTGGGAGGCTGAGTGAGGCAGGAGGATCACGAGTTCAAAGCCAGCCTCAGCAATGGCGAGGCACTTAGCATCTCAGTGAGACCCTGTCTCTAAATAAAAATACAAAAAAGGGCTGGGGGTGTGGCCCAGTGGTCGAGTGCCCCTGAGTTCAATCCCTGGCACCACAAAACAAACAAACAAACAAACAAACAAACCTCACTTCCTGTCTCTTCTGTTCTGCTGACAGCAGGGAAGGACTTATCCCAGGAGGGAGAGAGATGCCTCTTCCAACAGAAGCCCCAGGCCGGGTCCAGATTCCACAGGAAGGAGTTTGGTGACCCCCCCATGTCTGCCATGGCCTCAGAGGGCGGTATTGGAATAAGTGGTGTGCTTTTGACATTTCTGCATTCCTAGGGCAAAGACCTACTGATTTTAAAAGGAGGGGAGCCTTCTGAGGGAGATGCGGTCTCTAAACCAACAGTCTTGGGTACTCAAGGCTGCCCTCCAGGCCCACCCTGGCTTTCCCAGCCCGAGGCTCCCCAAGACTAGCAATAGAGAAATTTCTCAGAGGTTTGAGGTGACATATCAGGGCCATAGATCTCTGAGAGCCAAACACTTATAAATCTGACTAATTAATTAGGCAGCCCTGATGAGCTCACCATCATAATTCAATATCTGAAATTACATTCTACATGAGAGCATGCAAATGCAGGATCAGAGCCAGTGAGACATGGCGTGATGTCCCCCATGCCACCCACCTCCATCCAGCCTCTGCCCTTTCGCAGTCCCCTCCCTGGGTGGCAATTCCAGAAGCTGCCTTCTTCTGGCTGCTTTGACACTGTACCTAGGATGCTGTCCCCACTGTATGAGAAGCCACTTCCAACTCCTTCCTTTGAGGTGGCAGCATTTTGGGGGACTTATTTTCCAGGGGGGACATCTTAGGGTTTACACTTTACAATGCCCTACAGCCAAAGACCATCAAGAGAAACCTGGGCCAGGCATGGTGGTGTACGCCTGTAATCCCAGCAGTTTGGAAGGCTGAGGCAGGATGATCATGGGTTCAAAGCTAGCCTCAGCAATTTAGCGAGGCTCTAAGCAACTCAGGGAAATCCTGTCTCAAAATAAAATATAAAAAAGGGCTGGGAATGTGGCTCAGTGTTTAAGAGCCCTGCGTTCAATCCCCGGTACCAAAAAAAAAAAAAAAAAAAAAAAAAAGAAAGAAAAGGAAAAACCCAGTAGTTGAAGAGTCATAAGTATTTTTTTCCAGAGAACATGCATGTCATGAGGGAATTGTGGGGTGTCAGGAAGAGACTGTAAGGAAGAACTTAAGGACTTTGACACATGTGGGTGACTTGGAGGGTTCAAGGAGGTGGCGTTGCTCTGGGTTGGACAGTGTCAGGAAGCAGGGCTAACTCCACAGCAGGTGCCCAACAATATTTACCACATGAATGTGAAAGAATGACGTCAGGGCTGGGTCGTGGCTCAGTGGCAGAGTGCTTGCCCAGCATGTGTGAGGCACTGGGTTCGATTCTCAGCTGCATATAAAGCAATGAATAAAATAAAGGTTCATCAACGTCTAAAATAATAATAATAATAATGACGTCAGTTCCTAGCCTAGTCTACTTTCTTCCTGAAGTTTCTCTGCAGGCTCTTGGGTGCATTGAGGGAGGACAGGTCACTGGTTGGAGCTGATTTGTTCATGGCTGCGTTGTCCTGGAGCCCCAGCTCCACTACCCCGGGTCCCTGGCCTCTCTTCTGCCCATGGCCTGGGCCTCCAGCCCTTATCTACCAAAATATTTCTTTTCTTTTTTTTTTTTTTTTTCTTTTTTTTTTTTTTTTTTTTTTTTTTTTTGGTACCGGGGATTGAACTCAGGGGCACTCGACCACTGGGCCACATCCCCAGCCCTTTTTTGTATTTTATTAGAGACAGGGTCTCACTGAGTTGCTAAGTGCCTCGCCATTGCTGAGGCTGGCTTTGAACTCGCGATCCTCCTGCCTTAGCCTCCCAAAGTGCTGGGATTACAGGCGTGCGCCACCACGCCCGGCAAAATATTTCTTTTCTAAGTGAGGCTGAGCTGGCCTCTGTGGCCGGCACCTCGAGACCCCATCTGAATAAAGGCGGCCCTCATGGAGGTTTGGAGGTGCAAGTCCAAACCTCCAGCTTAATGATTTGAGCACCTCCTGGTGCACCTGGTGAGCTGCTGGGACAAGCCACCTGGCTCGTTCACCAGACACCACTGTTGGAGGAACCAAAAGGGAAAACCAGGGACTCAGGCCACCGCTGCTGAAGCAGTGGCACATGCCCTGTCGTCATCATGGTACCTGGGAGCTGAGGGACAAGGCATTCATAAAGGTGACCCCGGGGGTGTCCCCCTCAATGAACCGTGTTCCCGTGTGCAGCAGAGGAGCCATGTCTGCAGTGGCCTCCAAACTTGTCCCTCCTGGGTCCCTGCCCCAGCTGAAGAGGGGACAGGATCCAGCCCCCCTGCACCTGGTGAGCGTCTACAGGGTGGGGCGGGAGGGGACGCAGCAGAGAAGGGGCCCTGTGCTAGGGCACATCCCCAGATCCCACTCTGCCCTTTGCTGAGTGACTGGGGACCGCGGCTCTTCTGCAGCCTGCCACCTCTCCTGGTTTTGCAGGGCGTGGGAGACCAGAGCTCTGGGGTCCTCAGCAAGTCCCTTAAAATCCTGTGGGGACTATTAGCGAAATGGGCACAATGCCAGTTTCTAGCAGCCCTCTCGAGGCAGGCAGGTCAGGGGTGCGCTGCGGATGCGGTGGCTCCAGACAGGGGACAGAGCAGCCTGGGACTCTGTCCAGCCGGCCTTTGCCTAGAAGGCCCTTTCACCTGTCTGCGCTCCGCCCAGGTGAGGCTGTGAGTGGGCAGACTGGTTGAATCCAGGCTCCGCCATTTGCCGCCTCTGGAGCTCGCGGTGTCCGTGGCCGGCCAGCCCGGCCTGGAGGAGGCCTCCATGCTTGTTTTTTTGGATGAATGAGTCTGGCTTCCTGGGCTGGCTCCTGGCTGGGACTCCTGCCAGCTGCCCAGCCCATCTGGCACCATCTGTGACACGACAAAGCCTCCAGCAGGCTGCAGGCCAAGCCCTCAGGGCACCACACAGGTGCCGCTCCCTTCCTGGGCAGTGTCCTGGGTGGACGGAGAAGGTGAAGGCCGGCCACGGGGCAGCATTTGTGGGGACAGGATGGTGAGGCTGATGCTCAGCAGGGACGCCCGGAACAGGCACACCTGTCCGCAGGCAAAGCGTCACCACGTGTCTCCCCAGTTTACCTTTGCCTCCCACTAGGGTCCTCTCTACAGAGCCCGCTCTCCGCCTGTTTCTACCCATTGACTCCTGAGATCCAGCTTGGGAGAGGGCTCCCCCGGCTCCCCAACACCCAGCACAGACCCTTCCCCGGGGCAGTGGCTTCACAGACGCAGGGCTGAATTGCAGCTGTGGTGTCCCCATCAGTGTGATCTCTTGCAAGCGAGTTAACCTCTCTGAACCTCTGTATCTTCATCTGTAAAATGAAGCCAGCTATATTCCACACCTGGGGATCTCTAGGATCCTCAGAGATGCAACCCTCTTTGTGTAGAGGCTGAGCACACAGCGTAGCTTGAGCCAGACACTAGTGGAGGGGGCCAGTAGGATCAGTGGCCTTGACCACTGCACTTTGTCCTTGGGGACAATGTTTCCGGTTCCCACCATTCGCCACCCTCACACCTATGATCTTGCTGCTTCCCCTGTCCTTGCGCCTCCCTTCCCATAGCTACAGAGAAGCCCTCCCAGGTGAACAGGAGAGGACACAGCCCTAGGCCTTTCCCTACACACACCTCTGAGCCTTGCCTTTGGTACAGAACACCCCCCCCCCCTTTCTGGTACTGGGGATTGAACCCAGGGGCACTTTACCACTGAGCTATGTCCCCAACCCTTTTTATTTGAGACAGGGCTACATTGCTGAGGCTGGCCTTAAACTTGTGATCCTCCGGCCTCAGCCTCCTGAGTCACCAGGATGACAGGTGTGTGCCTGTGCCCCCGGCCAGTACAGACACTTGTCCAGGCATGCCTCCTTGTACCCTTTCCTCTGATGAGGAGCCTGTGTGACCCCACAGGGCACATTTCCACCTCTACCCCGTGCTGTGCAGTAACGGGACGGGTGTTGTTACTAAGTACTGAGGAAATAAGGCTCTGGGAGTTAGAAACTGTCCCAGGGTCACTCAGTTGACCTGAGCCAGGTTTTGATGCCAAGTTCAGGGTTTATCCCCAGTTCCTGAATAACCAGCCAGATCGCCAGGCCCCACCCTTGGTTCCCCAAGTGTGGCTGTGTGTGGTGGCACTGAGCCTGTCGCATGTGGATCCCAGCCCTAATCCAGACCCAGTGAGCTGGGGTCTCCCTGTGACTCGGGTGCACTTGGATGTTTGAGGAGCACTGCTCCAAACCCCACCAGAGGGGCACGGGGGGGGGGGCTTGGCCATATTGGGAAGAGGAGGACTGTCCCATAAGCCTGGACAAGCCATGTTCTGCACCAGTGTGACACAACCGTCAGGACTCCAAACTCCCAGCAGATGGGTCTCGGGGGCAGAAGACACTGCCTGCCCAACACACACTTCCTCCAGGACCTCTGGTCACCAGGGAGGCAGGTGAGTGTGGTCCCTTTTTGGTCGTGAGGCTTGAGTTGCAAACATGGTGGCCTTGGAGAGATTCACAGGGACAAAGGAGCCAGAGCGATGCAGGAATGGCTCCTGTGGCCAGAGAGGAGAGGCCCACCTTGCCCCTGCTGGCTCTCAGGCCCCGCCCGCCACTGCACTTCCTGCCTGGCTTTCCAGAGTGACACCTGCGCCTTTTCCCCTCTGCCTAGCCTGCGGGTGGGTCCTGCTCCTTGTACCTGTACCTGACAGGCTGGCTGGGGACTCTGCAGGAGGGTCGGCTCCTGAAGGTCAGAGCAGCTGCCTTCAGAACAGCTTCCTCCCACACACTCGAGGCCTGAAGGCCAAGGACACCCAATTTCCAGCATATTGAGGTTTTTAAAGTCACCTGCCACCCAGAAGAGTGTCTTCCTTTCTTCAGTGTCCACTTTCCTGGTCCCTAAGCACCAGGCCTTAGAAAGAGGCCCTCAGAGAAGGCAGCCTGTCGTGACCCTGCACCCAGATCCGGGACAGGGACATTCGTGGATCTGGAGCAGAGCCCTCAGCAGTGGGGTTCACACCTCTGCCTCCTCCACAAGCTGCTCTGGGGCAGGGGGACTCTCCAGCTGTCTTGGTGGGAGGTCTGTCAACTGGCCCAGGACCCTGCTCCCTCACCCGAGTCTCTGAGCCTCCCTCGGGTCCACGACCACGCTGGCTGCCAGAGGCTCAGAGAAGCATGAAGGAGACGCAGCTGCTAGTCCCCGGGTGGGGGACAGGCTGCCCCAGAGCCTGTGATGGGAGCTCAGGGCACAGCCAGGGCTGGGGCACAGGGGGAGCCCACAAACCTGGGACTGAGTGAAGCTCAGCGGGGCTCCCCAGGACGTCCTGCTGTCCTAGCAAGGCATTTGAAAAACAAAGCACAGAAAGGATGTCTATTTGGTCCCTGTGATGACAGTGCTGGTGACGGGCTGCCTACAGATGGCACAGCCTGGGCTTCTCAGGCCCTTCTCTGCTGTCACAGCATTGCCGCACGGTGGCTGCTGCTGGGCCTGTGTCACGGAGAGGAAAGGGCAGCTCTGAGGAGCAGGGGTCTGCCCAGGGGCCAGCTGCAGGGTGCTCCAGATCTCCTGCTCTACGGCTCTGACCCGAGTCCTCAGCGGGTGCTCCAGAGCCAGACATGCTGTCACGCACATCTGGAACAATTTCACTCCAACCCCTGCTCCAAGGGCTGGGAGCACGGTGGGTGCAGCCGGGGCCTCAGCGCAGCACCTTCTGTCGATCTAACCCTGGGGGGGTGGTGTGGGGGCACAGCGAGGCGCCCGGGGCTGCAGGAACTGGCAACAACGGTGCTTGCATCCTGCCTGAAGCGCCCCCTGCTTATGTGTCCACTCAGATGACCCCTGGGCAGTGCAGGGAGGGAGGGTGACATCCCCCTGCCCTGCATGAGTTCCAGGAGCGATCACAGAGGACTTTCTCCACTGCTCTGCTGTGGCTGTGCGCAGCAACGAAAGCTGCTTCGAAGTTTGATCAAAGCCCGACTGACAGGCCATGAGCAGGGGGATTCCTGAGGAAGGCGAGGCGGGAAGACCACTCCCTAGATGCTCATCTGCAGCCAGCTCTGAGCTGGGCAGTCCTCCATTGATCAACTTCTCAGCACTCCTGAGGCAGCAGCAAGAGGCGCATTTCCAGATGAGGAAACTGGCACGGAGCTGGACTTGTGGGTCTCGGGGCCGAGGGTGGGGGGGAGGGGGTCTGCACACCTGATTCCAGGGCCCAGTGCACTAGTGAACCATTTTCTATCGTCTTTCGGCCACTCTGAAGTTTTAAGAGTGATTTAAGTTTTAAGGTCAATTTAAGAAGTTTTAAGAAGTTCCAGGAAGTAAGCCTGAGACCTAGGGGTGTCCTGGATTTACGCATTAACCATTTCCCTGACAGCCCACCTGCCTGCGCCCACACATCCACTTCAGCAGCACACCTGTATCAACAAGGAGGCTGACGGCTCTGCTGCTGTTAGCCACCAGTGTTTCTCAAACTGTGTTCCGCCTGGTTGCTGGATGGCACTACCGTCCCATCAGCATATCAAAACAAAACCCCACTCATTTTTCCCAGTTATAAAGACAAGCTTCCTCTTTGCAGGGGTGGTTTGTAAGGGAAGCCAAAGCATCACAGAATAAAACTTTAGTCCTGAGGTGGGTGTTTCACACTGGAAGCTGCTGGCGTCTGGGTGCTCCGCAGCCGCTGCCCAACAGGTACAGGGAGGTTCCCGGGAGGAGGTTCCTCTGGGCGCTCTCGAGCGTCCTCCCCCTGCTCCTGGCCCCGCCCAGGTGGGTCAGGCCCAAGGCACTCCTAGGCAGGGAGGGCAGAAAGAACTCGCTGGGACCCAGAGCTGCCACAGGTGAGAGAAGAGCCACCCAAGCAGAGCCAGGAAAGCCACAGGCTAGAATAGGCTCCTTGGGTTGAGCAAGAGTGGTGCAGGGAGGGCGGCGAGCGCGGGCCTCGTGGGCAGCACCCAGGGGCAGCTGCCAAGTCACCTCGCCTGCATCTGAGTTACCTGGATTTTTTTTCTCAATAAGCATTTCTGCTTTTGTAAGTTACTGTCACTGCAAGGATACACACCCAGTCCAGGGTGATGGTGGCCTTCGGGAAGGGGACAGAGGAGCAGGCCCTTACCTCTGCCAGCAGAACTGGGAGCACACGGGACAAGGGCCAACACTCCCAACAGGCCGAGGCCACGGCGCCGGCCACAGCAGGGCTCCGTCTTCTCGCCACGTGGGAGGTCTGTGCTTTCTGGGCCCAGCACCCCATCTTGAGCCAACCGGGCACCCGGCTGGATAAAAAGCAGAACAGTCACCGTGTGCTCAAGTACAAATTTAATAAAGCCTCTGACACGTCTTAATAAGTTACCTACAAAAACAGAAAACCCACAACTTTAGAGCCATCAAGAGCCGTCAAGGTGCCCGTGGACACCAGCTATAAAAGTACAGACTCAGTGTTTTAGATAGTGCAATATCACAGCTGCTGAGAAGAAGAGTTTAAGTGGAACTACAAAGTACCCTCCTTGTCACACAAACAAACAAGTAAAGTTGACATTAGTGCTTATGAACCACTCTCCCCCAGTCCCCACTCCGATTCTCAATGCAAATCAAGATGGGCTCAATCTCCCTTGTGCGGGTCAACACGCTGGGCCCAGCACCTCTGCACAGAGTGCACGAGTGCCCGGCAGACGACCCTGAAGGATCAAGGGTTTAAAGAAGGAGCCAGGTCCGCAGGAGCAGAGGTCACTAGCAAGTCTTAAGCCATGGTGACAACTTTCTGTCTTTAAATTCTTCACCATCTTTTCATCAAAGTAAAGCACACACTGTTCCCCAGGAGCCCAGGGGCTCTTCCAGGCCTGGCACCAGCACCCTGCTGAAGCCCGAGGGCGGCTTTGCTGCCAACATGCAGGACTGTGCTGAGCGGGTTTCTGCGCTCCTTAGAGATGCTGGCCCTAGACCAGCGCCTCGGAGCACAGGGGACCGGGCGCTCCTGGCTTCTACTCTGGCTTCAATGTGGGTGGTAGGGATGCAAGAGGAACGTGAGGAGGTGGGAGAGGGTGGGTGGCTGTCACCACAGACCACTCCCTGGGCCTTGGCCTCAATTCCCTGGATCTGGAGAAAGTTCTCATGATAAAGGGGAAAGCAGGGCAGAGGAGCACAACAGCTGGAAGAGGAAATGAAGTTAAAAAAAAAAAATGAAATGGAAACAAAAAGAAAAAAAGGAAGTCGACACAGAGGCGGTGAGAAGGTGTGTGGGTGTCCTCCGCCTCCCGAGCCTGTCAGTGCAAAGGGCTGTGCTCCCTGCCCAGGAAGGAGGGGCAGCAGGACCCAAGATTCTCAGGAGTAAAGCCACTGCCGAGGGGAAGAGTACCTCAGGCTCTCTAGGTACCTCAGCAGGTAACCCCGTGGGGCCAAGAAGCAGGAAGGAAGGCATCGCCCCCTGGGCCAAGAAGGCCTGCGGACAGCCAGTGTGTGCTGGACGAAGCAGCTCTTCAGGGCCAGTGGGCTTTCGTCCCACCCAGGATGCCAATGTAAATGCATAGGACAGGAACCAGCCGGTGAGGGCTCTGTGACAGCCTGGCCTGCCCAGGATTCCCGGGGATGGCTGTGCACGGGGTGTGGCTTCACGGTGGGAGCAGCGCCTGAACTCCCAGGGCTCTGCGGCCTCCAGGGGCAGCAGCTGGGCCAGGGCACCGGGGAAGAGGCTGCTGTCGATGCGATGGAGGCAGAGACTTTGCTGGGTGCATAGAGGCTTGGCAACGCCATACCTGAGTAGGGTTCCCAGAAAGGAAGGAGAGCTCTCCTGTGCGGTGGGCATCATGTGCTCAGACCCATGAAACCACTCCAGACTCGCAGTCCCTGGGGCGGCTTCATACGCAGCTCACGCAGAGAGTTAAGAGGAGAAAGACTCAAAAGAGACCACACTAACAAGAAGAAGCCCCTTTGCAATCGCCAGGCCTGGGCTTCAGGCCACTGGAAAGTAGGAAAAAGGACCCAGGTAGGCAGAATCGGGAGGTTTATTCTCAACGCCCCCTCCTCCTCAGCATCGCCTAGAGAGCGCTGGGTGGCATCGTCCTGTGCATCTAGAGTTCTTGAGGCCACAGGGGAGTCTCATGGCTATAGAGAGGATCTGGGGCCAATGTCACCTGGTGTGTTGCTCCTGTTCCCAGGGGCAGCTGCCTCTAGGAGCCTGAGAGGGCAGGCGGCTGGGCGGGAGCTAGGAAAGCTCGAAGCCTGTGTTCATGCTGATGGCGTAGCGCAACTTCTCCCGCAGGACACTCTTCTTGCTGTAATTGGGCAGCTTGAGCAGGTTGAAGCAGGTGGAGGAGGTGGGCAGACGGCCACCTGGTTCCCGCTTGCGGATGGTGAAGAAGCCCCGAAGGACACTGCCCAGGGTATCTCCAGTGTCCTGTAAGCACACACCATAGTCTTGGGTTGGGAGGCACCTGACAGGGCCCATAGCAGGGAGGGGACCTGGGCAGTCCCCGAGTACTGGGGTAGAAATGGGTGCCATCCTCTGAGTGGGTGCGCACTGCACTAGGTCAAGTCCCAAACTCAGCATAACCAAGTTGAGAGGCTGAGGAGACAGCAGCAAGTCCAGCCCGAGGGCTCCGGGGGAATCCTTACTGAGTTAGCTCTCGGAAATGGGCCTCTGCCACCAGCCGATTGCCACTCTGCCAATTTCTGAGAGCAGAACACTGCACAATCACTCTAGGTGGCAGAACATTTCTGAGTGCAGCCTGACATCTCCTGCCTGGCCTCGCCAGGACTGTGGCCATGGCAGACGAGAACTTGGTACAGCTTTCCCTTAGGTACACAGGCTGAGGACTGTGTCTGTCCTACCTGAAGAGGGGACAGGTGCTCAGACTGTGCATGATGCGAAGTGGTTACACCCAGAGGCCACGGGGCTTTTACGGAGTGGGACCTTATTAAGCACACACAGTGGGTAGACCCACTAACCCAGGCCACTCTTTTTCAATAGCCAAAGAAATGAACCCGCTTGCCCAGATGACACAGGGCCAGTAGGCAGAGAAGCCCGTGTGCCAGCCTGTATCTGTCCACGTCCTGAGCACCTGTCCTCACCCACACCGCCCCTCAGACCCTGAGCCCTGGCCAGACCAGCAGCCAAAAACAGCACATTCCCACGTCCACCCAGGTGCCCTTCACCAAGGAAAGGAAGGCCCCACGCGGTGAACACGGCAGGCCAAGGGGGAGGTCAGGGAGCACCGCCCAGGCCACTCTTCCCCGGGTGCAGTACCTGGTCATCCGACACTTCCACGCAGCGGATGGAGAACGGAGGCTTGAGGTAGGCGAACCCCAGGAGCGGGGGTCTGGAGCAGCTGGTCACAAACTGCAAGAGAAGGCGGGGTCAGAGGGCAGGGGAGAGCACTGCTCCCAGTTGCCTGTGCACCTGCGCCCCCTTGGTCACTGCATCACAGACTGCTGCTGAACCAGGGGCGGGGTGACAGAGGTGCGCTGACCCACCCCTCATCTCCTCAGGGCGCCACTCTCTGGGATGAAAGCACATGAAACCCTCCTCACCAGACAGCACCGGGAGAACGTGTGGCTAAGGGGAGCTCAGGAACAACGCAACTCCCACTCAGGGCACTGGGGTGGCATTCCCAGGAGGCAGGGCTTTAATGGGACTGTCATGCAGCCAGGAACAGAGTGGTGGGTGGCACCCTTACTTAGACCATACAATGGCAGCAGTGAGAAGGACCAGGCTGACACTGATGGTGCCCTGTGGGTGCCCCTGAGTTGGGGCCCCAGAGCTGGGCACAGGGAGCCTGGTGTGGGTGGTATCAGTGACCTTACTCAATGGCAGTGCCCTCAGTGTCCTGCTGGGCTTCTCAGCCACGCAAGGAGACTGTGGGCATGCTCACCTGAATGCTCTGGCCTGCTGGCTTGCCCAGTGGTCTCTGAGTAGGGCTCCTGTGACCCCTCTCCAAGTAACTAATCTGCTCTTAGCACACTGGGAAGGACCACGACTCTGGAGCCAGAAAGGCTGAGGAGCAGACAGGGTATCAGGCACCGGCTGCGGGCCCTGCGGGGGGTCAGCCACACTTCCCTTCCACAGTTGGGAATTCCTGGCGTTCTCCAACCAGCAGCATCTGCATTAGTGCCTCAACTGCGCTGGCTCCTGTCTGGACAGACGCATCTGAACAACCCGGAAATGCAAGAGGGGACCTGGCATAGGGAAGCCCTAAGAAACCTTTCCTTCCTTAACTCAACAGTGACCAAAAATGCTCTTCTCTAGAGGATACAGGCATCAGCTACTTATGATACCAAGCCTGGCTCCAAAATTCAGTGGCCAATTTGGAGTTTGGGTCTTATAAATATGACCATTTCAACAATGTAATGCAGGGCTGTGAGATTCCTGAGATCATGCAAAGATAGTGTTAGGTATGTCATACTTCAAAAAGTTTAAAAAAAAGGTCTTGAATATATTTCTATTCTGTCTTATCTACAAAAACCACAGCAAGCCGGGTGCGGTGATGCACACTTGTAATCCCAGCACTTGGGAGGCTGAGGCAGGAGGATCGCGAGTTCAAAGCCAGGCTCAGCAATGGCGAGGCACTTAGCAACTCAGTGAGACCCTGTCTCTAATAAAAAATAAATAAATAAATAAAAAAAAAAAAACGGGCTGGGGATGGGGCCAAGCGGTCAAGCGCCGGGGTTCAATCCCCAGTACAAAAAAACAAAAAAACCCAAAAAACACCACAGCAGCAGCTGCTTGTATGCAGACTATGTCACTGTGCTCCCACACTGTCCTGAGAGCTCTGAACACAACCTCCTCCCATCACTCGAGGGATGCTGTACCTCCAGAATGCAGGCGGACCTGTCTTAAGGACAAGGGACACACAGCATCTGCACATCCAATCAGGCTGGCTCAGCACTGCTGCCTGCCGCCTGCCAGTGCTGGTCGCCACAGGAAGGCTCTGGTACTCTCTCTAACCACATTAAAAGATGCACAGTCAGCCTGGCGTGGTGGTGCACAAGTGCAATCCTAGTGACTCGGGAGGCTGGGGTAGGAATTCAAAGCCAGCCTGGGCATTTTAGAAGTTGCTTCAAAATAAAATAAGTAAAAAGGGTTGGGAGTATAGCTAGCTCACTGATGAAACACCCCTGGTTTCAATTCCAAGTACAAAAATAAAGCAAAAGGCAGAGTCACATCCCTCCACAGTGCGAGTCACATTTCTTCCGCCTGGCTCTGGAGCCTGTCTGCAGCCCCTGCAAGGGCAGGCACACACAGTCAACAAGGAGTGCAGGTCGGTGACAGGCTATTCAGATGCACACTCATGCCCCCAGTGTGGGTTGGCGACTGTACAACAAAGAGCTCCTGGCTGTCCTCTTCCCAGAAGAGGCAGGGTGTGAAGCTGCGCACACCCGCAGAGACAGTGCTGCCTACAGGAAGCCAAAGCTTGGGAACGTGAGCCAAAGCTCCCAGAGTCAACTCTGGAGTTATGTCCACATTCTGCTCCAAGTCCCTGGAGACCTGGGTGAGTGGAGCAGGTGGGAAGGCCTTGGCAGGAATGAACTTTCCTTGGAAAGACCAACCAAGGAGAAGAAAAACCAGCAGCCATTTCAGTTGGTGGTGACACTACACAAGCCTCACCAATGGTGCCACACAAGACTGTTTGAGAGACCCAAATACCTAAAGGAAAATATTTCAAGGCACTAAATTCACTGCTAGAGTATGGCAAGGTATTCACAATATGCTGTCAGACAGAAAAACAGGTAGCAAAATGAAGTTTTTTTTTTTTTTTTTTTTTGGTACCAGGGATTGAACTCAGGGGCACTCGACCACTGGGCCACATCCCCAGCCGTTTTTTGTATTTTATTTAGAGACAGGGTCTCACTAAGTTGCTAAGTGCCTCACCATTGCTGAGGCTGGCTTTGAACTCGCGATCCTCCTGCCTCAGCCTCCCAAAGTGCTGGGATTACAGGCGTGCGCCACCGCGCGCCGGCCAAAATGAAGTTTTTATAAAAACATACACATACATGACACACAGACAAGTAGGTGTGTCATCCGGTGTCCTAAAGCACCTACACTCAGCTGATGTCAGTTACAAAACACAGTGCAGCAGCCCTGGAGGCAGCACTCTGCACACCCACAGCCTACAGACACCAGCGCAGGGAGCAGCGCAGGTCAGCCACTCTGTAAAACACACACCAGTACCAGACTAAGCCCCGTGTGCCTCACTGGGACACTGTGTGCGTTGCATGTACATGTGTCACTACTGAGAAGGAGGGGACATGGAGGTTGTCCTGGGTAGGCAGGAACGTGACCGTTCTACACTCCTGGAACGTTCAGGACTGCAGGACTGTTTACAGCATGGCTTGTCTGTCTTTCCTTAAGGTAGTAAACGTCATTTATTTCTATAATGAAAGGAAAGAAGGAAAAAATGATGTCAGCGAGGCCAGCACAGGGGAAGGGGAAGAGGGAGTGCTGAGCCCAGTGGCCGTGCAGGGCCTGTCCCACAAGCCCTGCTCTCAAGCCCCTCTGGTTACTGCTTGGTAGGCTGCCCGGGGAAAGGAGGTGCTGGTGGTATGAGGTCCTCCTACAATTCCAGTTGTTCTGCTGTAAACTGGTACATCAGCTGCCCGAGGTGCAGGAGCCTCTCTATGCACCCAGTAACGCACATACAGGTAATAAATACGATACCTTCAGAAACATGGCTCTCTCCTCAGGTGTGAAATCAGAGGCCAGAATATCCCAGAGCCAGATGATGACTCTGTGACTTCCATGAAAGCCACCGTAGTACACTGTGTGCTTCCTGAAAACAATGCAGACAGGGCTCAGCAGCATGCGGATGGCACTACCAACACAGGCAGGCAGGGCAACGCAGGCAAGGGCACAGCCACAGAGCAGGCCTTGGCAGGAACCTCAGCCCCCTGGAAGCTCATCGGGCACAGAGAAGCCCACGAAGCCCAGCAGAAGCCAAGTGAGATCCTGATACACCATGCTCCCAAGCTCTAGGAAGCCCCGTCTTAAGACCTGTCAGTCCCCAGGCGGCACCTGGGTGAGCTTTGCTCCAAAGCAGCCCCCAGTGGCCAGGGAGGAGGAGGAGGTGGTCTAGCAAGGGGCTCCTGGAACACTCTGCAAGAGGAACCCAGTGCAGGACTGCGTGTCTTCTACAAGGCCTGAGCATTTTAGCCTTCCCTCCCCACCACCCCTTACTTTAAATCTTCCAGATCAATCTCTGCGTTGTCACCGGAGATGAGACGCTGCAGCTCAGGGGTAGAGAACATCCGGATCCACTCGGGTTTGATAATGGAACGGAAACCACTAATGAGGGCGGCTGTCTGGTTTTTGATTTGGGTGTGCATTCGAAAGTGTGCCATCAGATGGATGTAACTAATTCTGTTAACAAGGAAGAGGAAAGAATGGGAATTAGAGGACATAGCAGGCTGTAATCAATGCACTCAAAGATGAGGCAGGTCATTTCTGAACCATTTTACAAAACACAGATAGTACCAGAGCACTTCTCCAGACCAGTAACAGTGACGACTGTGGTGACAGCTCTCCTGAACAGCACACTGTGTGCCACCGAGTGTGTTCAAGGGCATGCTCCCACTCACTCACCTGGAGGGCCCTCCCACCACGTCAGGAATTGGAGATTCTCACAGGTAAGAAGAGGGTCCTTCTTGTACAAAAGGTAATTTTTGGATGTCTATTTAATCTAAGCCTCCTGGACACAACTGATTATGATATGATTAAGTCCTCCAACAAACCTTAAAGTAGAGAAGAACGGTTTCATATTGAAACCTTAGTCCAAACCTTCTAAAGTCATGAAAAGGCAGGACGCTTTCCACAAACTCAGTCAGGTCACACCTGGGTTCAACCAGGAACTCAGAGCAACTGCCCAGCTGAGGGGTTCTCATGGGTTGGTGTTTATAAACACTCTGGTCTCATCTAGCACTGCAAGGTGTGATCTGAACAGGTTAAATGCACTCTAACAAGCTGGCTGGCACCAGTGATTTTTTTAGCATACTACTGACTCGGGGGTTAAAGAACTTGAACCCAGTCCAAGTATGACTCTCACAAATTCCAAGTAAGTATAAATTGGTTTTGCCCCTTGGTGCTCTGGTATAAGACAATGACCTTGAAAATATTACTTAAAAAAAAAAAATCTGGTAGCAAACCTGTACATTAATACATTAAAATAGGAGTTTTTCTATTATTGTTACTCCTTCCAGGTAGTCTGTGAAGCAGGTTACTGATACTGTTTCAGTTTCCAGGGGTGAGGGGTGAGGGAGGGAGCATGGGAAACTTCAACACCCAGAAGTGGGAGATCAAAGACTGCTCCCCAAGCAGGGGAAGTTTCTGGGTCAGTCTGCAGGACTGAATGCCCCTGTCCTTACTTAGGCTTCAGGCTTAGAACACAGGAGTTTGTGAAATGAGTTTCATGTTAGGTTTCATAGCAAGAGAGGAGTCTCACTCCAACTCAGTCTGCACAGACCCACCTTCTTGGCCATCATCTACATGCCACTTATACACACAGCTCAAACCATCGCCCCTGTGCTATGGATCCCAGAAAAGGTGGCCCCCTGGGGGGTCATACCCCATACCCAATAATGTGACCATGGCTGTCACTGATAAGTCCCTTTTTTTAGCCAGACATTCTGGAAGGTTTTTTTAGGCACAACATTTTACAGGTAGCCCTCTCAAGAAATGGTTACAGGTGGTGTGCAGGCAGGACCAGGACCCCCAGCTCTTGGTGATGCTCCATTCTGGTCCAGTCTCCTCCCCAAGGAAGGCCCTTCAACCTGGGCTCTTTGTTCTTTCAAAGTTTTCAAACTAGTGCCCCGTGGCCAAGCGCAAAGCTGGTGTATTTCAGTCACGATGAGTCAGGGTCTGTTCTTCTGACTATTCTGACAGTTGAGATAAAAAAATCCCCCGAGCCTGCAGACTGGCGGAAGCACCCAATCTGAAAGAACAGGAGGCTCGGGAACACGGGACTGTAACAGGCATCTGATCCAGATGACTCACCAGGTGGGACCGAGCCCTCCCCCGTCACTGAAGAGACTTATGCCCAGATTAACAGTTCAATCCCAGCTGAGCCTGGCAGCAAAAGACTGACAAGAGGGCTGACGGCTGCTCCTCATGCCAGGTTCCACTGTTTTAATTAGGCAAGGATAGGGCTGGGCGGACGAGAGTGCACCGAGGGGTTTTGCTTCTAGGGACCAAAAGATTTGACATTTATGACAGATTCCTAAAAAGCACGTTTTCTGTGACAACAGCTGCCAGGCCTCAGCTCTCCCTCAATTCCCCATGTCTAAGTCCGTGTGTGCTGCATCTGAATTCATCACTGCATCTTCTCAAGAACAGCATTTTCTACAACTGCCACATGCTGTCATTCTAGTGTGAGCTGTCTCTCCAAGGTGTCCCTGCCTCTGTGCACCCCAGGTTCAGGACAGTGTGCTCAGAACTTATCTGACTGCATCCAGGGTCACCATCACTTTCCCAACAATGCCAGGGCCTGGGTGCCTCTGACCTTAGAAGAGCTACTGCAAAAAAAAATTGTCAATTCTTATTTTGCAAATCGAATTTAATACAATTCTGGCCTATGAACTGTAACCAGTAAATTCCATTATGATATTTATGGCCTCTTTCTACTTCAATCTATCTTAATAAATTCTCATGTAAGCCCAGAGAGTCAGAATGAAGTCTTTTCAAGTGGTGACCTTAAAATCTAATTGCTATACTCACTTATTTTCATTTGTAACAGGAATGGTCTTCCCTCCAGGAATCAGTTCATGGCAAACAAGCTGGGGAGAAGATGGGGAGTAATTATTAGAGAGAATTCTAATGTGGAAGTAAAGCATCCTGAAGATGAGAGGGCCTGACACCAAAGTCCATAATAACGATGGAATTAAGATGGTATACGCTTGGTAACGATCGTTTTTCACAAAACCTTCGGGCTAAAACACCAACAAGCAGACCCTGCATGAGCAATATAAAAGACTTCTTCTCATCTGATCCTTCTTCAATGTCTGCATGAAGGCTCCGGCATGTCACAGAGGGAATCCTGGTGGTATTGAGGACCCCGGCAGGATGTTAAACAAATGTTGGTACAACCAACATTTAATGTATGGTACAACCATACTTGGGAACACTGTGCAGCTATTAAAAAATATGGTGAGAGTGTATACTTGTTGAAAAGGGAAAAAAAGACTTTATGATAGTATATGTGGGGTGGCGTTCCTTCTGAAAAAAAATATATATATGCCCATGGGAAAAAGTCTAGGTCCCTGCAGGCCTGTGTCCCCCTCTGGCACTGGTGTTCTAGGTGGTCCTCTTCTTCATGTTCATACTGTAGCTGAATTTCTTGGTCACGTTTCACCTAGCCTGGCGTTTCCCACGGAGGGTTTCAGGAACACCTTCACTGAGAGCAAGCTGGGAGAATCATTCTGTTAGATAGCAACTTCTTTCTTTGAAGTTCAGTGGCCAGGTGAGTTGTGGAGACTTGAGGTCAACACAAGGCACTGGGTTTCGGCCTCCCAGGCTTCTCAGCCCCTTGCCTGCCAGCATGCCCAGGGCCCTTGGGAGGAGGGTGGGTGTGCAGGCTCCCACAGTCCAGTCAAGGATTCATGTTTGGTAAATGATACTTTTGCAAGGTAAGCAAAATGTGGCTCAGGGACACAGAGTGACCTCTCTGAGGTGACAAAAGCCTCACGCTTTGCACTAACAAGCTCATGGTGTGGCTTCTCCAGAGCAGCCCTCAGACCAGAGAGCCTGACAGGTGTCTCCACTGGACACTACTGGAGTGGGCAGAGGACACTTCAGAGACAAGTCAAAAGGAACAGCTGTGGCAGGAACAAGTCCACTGCCATGATTTCCTGTTTTGCTCTTGATGAATGCACACAAGGCCAGGGCTGCTGGAGATACTTCTCTGGTTGCATCTCCCAGCTTTAGGCCAGAAGCTTCCCTTTGCAATGGCTAATCCTCAACCTGGAAAAGCAACATTAAATGTGGGGAATCTGCTTCCACCTACAAATGACCCTAAGATGCCATATGAGCAAAATAGCACCTCTGTGGGGAACTCTCCAAAGGACGAGCACAAAGGCCTGGTCCACATGGGAGGAAAAGGGGAGTCTTCCCACCTGACCAGGTGGGAGAGGGACGTGGGAGGGGACAAGAGACCAGGCTAATGGGCGGAGCCTTAGTTCCTGGATGTCTTTCCAAGGGAAACACAAGTTGGGCGGGTCTCACGAAGCCCATGGAGGGGCTAACAAGGAAGGAGCCCAGTCAGGAAGGCAACCTACCTGACCCATGACATCCTCATCATATGACAGTGTCAGGCCCAGGTCAGCAATGTCCCCATCATAGCGCTAAGGGAACAGAGAAGGGGAAATGTCAGAGTCAAGAAGCCCTATACATCTTGAAGAGTTTCAGGAGCCTTCCTTGAGGTGCTGCTGGGGCAACATTAACAGCAGTGGCTGCTCACAGCTGGGACTAAGGGCCACTCATCACCCCGAGGGAGGAGGCTGAGTCTCAGCCCTGACAGGGAGTGCCAGAAGAGATGTGGGGCCAACAGCAGCTACAGGGAGAGCCCATGCGACAGGGTAAAGCTGCGCCCTGCGGGGCCTGGCTCAGTCACCCACCTTCTGCACTAACCTTAATGGAGGTGAGGTTTTTATAGAACTCTGAATCCAGAGAAGGAAGTTCATCCACGGAGCTATAGAAGATGCTATGGTGGTGCCCGAGCAGCTGGCTTAGGAAGAAGGAGGCAAAGGGCACATCCACCACGATTCCCTGCAGGGCAACAGACACAAGCTTGTGACTTCACTGTCTAGGATTCTGGCTTGGCAACCAGACGAGGGCAGCTCAGGTTGCAGGGGTAATCCCGATGGCACCTCTAGGTCCCACCTAAATTTTCAATCTGTGAGCTATGCCTCCAATCATTTAACAAACACAGCTGAGTGCCCCCTGGGGACTTTGGAGTGCAGGCTTTCCAGCCACACAGCCCAGGGATGAGATCCCAGCTCGGCTACTGCCAGGCCAGCACTGTCGGCTTTCTCACTGTGAATGGGCACAGAGTAAGTCTCTCAGGTACAGGACTGAAGCACAGCATCATCCTCTGCCAGGCTCTCTGCAGCTGCAGGGACACATGCTGGGCCATGGGCACAGGCAGAAGGCACAGAGATAGGCTCTCAGACGTTGGCAGGGAAGAAGAAAGGAAGAAGAAAGATCTAAGTTAGGCCTAGAGGAGCCCCAGGCCCTGGTATGAGGCCCACAGGCACACCCTGGGGAGGAGAGCAGGTTTGTCTGGCCACAGCTCTGCCTGGGAGGGCGGGCGGGCGAGCCATGAGGCTGATCAGGAAGGGCCCTGTGAGCTCACTGTGGTCTGTGTTCTATGTCAAAGGCTCTCAACAGGGAAGTGACAGGTTTGGACTTTATGGGGGAAATGGACTGGAGGAAATCAGGAGGCAGGGACACAACTGGGCAGCCACTGTATAACATCACAAGAAACGTGTACAGACTGAACTGTGACGATGGCTAAAAGGAATGGAGAGAGGCATGTGGACTGCAGAGATTCAGAAGATCGGGTCACTCAAATTGTGACAATGACCTGATGAGATCTGTCCTAACTGCTCTCATCACTGCTGTGTCTGTCAGAGGTAAGGGAGAAGGAGACAGAGGTGAGGCCTGGGAAATGGGGAGGCCGTTCAGAAAAGCCAGGAGGCCAAACTTCTTGGCTAGCCTGGATTCTTGAGTCCATTACACATACAAGCAAAGTCATGGCAGGTGGCTTCTAATGTCTTTTTAAAAAAAAAATTTTTTTTTTTTTTTTTTGTGGTACCAGGGATTGAACTCAGGGGCATTCGTCCACTGGGTCACATCCCCAGCCCTTTTTTTGTATTTTATTTAGAGATAGGGTCTCACTGAGTTGCTAAGTGCCTCGCCATTGCTGAGGCTGGCTTTGAACTCGCGATCCTCCTGCCTCAGACTCCCAAAGTGCTGGGATTACAGGCGTGCGCTACCGCGCCCGGCGTGTGTCTGCTTTTAAGATGGGAAACAACTGCTCCCATTTTTCAGACAAGAAGTCAGAGACAAAGAAAACCCAGGCCACCCAACCAGCACAGGGCAGGAGGAGGACTAGATGGTGTTTACACAGGGACTCGGATGGCTGGGGTCTGAGGCCACAGAGGCTTCTAGGGAGAAAGAGGAACAGAGTCTTGGAGTCAAAGCAGTTTCCCCCGAGGCCCCCCCCCCCGCAACTTGCCCAGCTGTCGAGGGTGGTGGTCTGGAGTCACGGGAGATGAGGCAGCTGGAGCAGCTCACTCCTCTGTGCCACGCCAGGCTCCCCAGGGCCAGGGCTTGTGATGGGGGCTAGAGAGACTGGCTGCTACTGAATCATCCTCCCTTCTGGGGGGCAGAACCCTCAAAAGTCTAGAGCCACCTGGACAAAGTCCAGCCTCTCCTGACTTGTCTGTCAACGACAGGGATCAGGAGCTGTGCGGGGGCCTCCCCTGAAGCCAGCAGAAGCCAACACCAACCTTACCCAATGGGCTTGCGCAGCAGGAACTCAGCAGTCCTCTCAGTGACAAGAGGATGAGTGCTGGCGGAACCAGGTGTAGGTGCCGGCACTGAAGGAGGGCTTTACCTGTATTCACTTGTTACCACAGGCGGCACCCCAGTCCTGCTACTACGGGCACACCCAACCTTCTTGCTCTAGCCTGTAGGCCAATTCCCAGGAGCCCCTGGATGGTTCTGCAGCACTTGCTCAAATAACAAAAGATTTAAAAACTGTGATTTTACTGAAATTTACTAAAAACTAGTGATTACTCCCTACTGCGTCGCTCGGCAGTAGGGAGTAATCACTAGCATGCAAGGCCCTGGGTTCCAACACCAGCATCACAAAACCAAAACTGAAAAGCTATCAAAGCACATAAAATGCTGCTTTCCTATGAGAGGGACCAAGCTTCCCTTCCCCACGGCAGTCGGGCTCGGCACTCACTCCTCAAACCTCAGGGAACGGGGCTGGCCTGGCCCTCAGGGGCCTGGGTCGAATTCTGCTCCCACCACCTATCTGGTGAGGCCAACCTGCGACCAGGGCTTCTCATAGCCTCAGTTCTCTTGTCCTTCAATAGAGAGGACAGCAGCAGCATGTCACAGGGCTGTTGAGGATGCGATGACACCCATGCAAAACACCCAGCATTTATGCCAACCATCCCTGGTTCCTGCCCTTTCTTGGAATCCACCAGATGACAGGCTGTTCCCACAGCTAGGCTGACGACGTGCACGTACGTGACGTCCACATCCTCCCACGCCACATCTTCCATGCCCGCCTCACGTTCCCTCCTGGGCCTACCTCATACACAGCCTTCCCCAGCATCTTCCCCACAAACTCGAAGAGCTGCAGGTAATTCTCGTGAATGTAGGACGTGGGTGAGGGGTACAGCCTCTCATCCCCGCTGGTGGTCTGTTAGGCAAAAGGCAGAGAGGTCAGTGCCCTGTTCTCATTTCTCATCCCAAGTTTGGCTGCTGCCAACCCCACCCGCACCCCCTCAGCCACCTTGAATAGATTAAGTGCTGGGTCAAACACCCTCTTGATGATCTCTTCCAAGAACTCCTTGAAAACGCCGTCCTGATCGATCCCGGCCTCATCTACCCCGAGGTCGTTGACGAACTTCACCCGGATCACACCCTTCATGGCGTGCTGGGAGAGCTGCCGGAGCTGCTCGTAGCCATCCTGCCAAGACAGAAGCACGGCCCTGAGGAACCCCGGCCTGCTGCACAATCAGGGCTCCCTCCTCCCTTGCCCCTGCAGGCAGCTTTCCTAGTGGAGCTGCAGGACACGGGAAAAGCACTCCCCGCTGGCTTCTGAATGAGCGCCTGCTAACAGGAAAGATTTATTTTGGGGATGTGATGGTTTTGCTCTCTGGCCAGGGGAGACTTCCCTCTAGAGGACACACAGCAGGCAGACAAGGGACCGGACAAAATGAGTCATGACAAGCTCTTGGCCATCAGACAATGGATGAAAAAAACTGGGACAAGACAGATCTCTCTTTCCTTCTCTTTTAATGGTAAGAGTATCTTTTAGTTTGTGTGGAACAAAAGCTACACTTATGGAACACTGTAAAATGAAAAATGCAAGTTCCCCCTGGCTCAGCACTGGTGCTTTTCCTGATATCACACAGGACCTTGAGACTCCTGCTGAGGAATCAAGGTTACATCCTGAGGGCAACTGGGGTGGTGGTAGTGGGGGGCAAAGAATTTAGGCAGAAAGAATCAAGGCTGAGCCAGCTGCAGTGGTGCACGCATGCCTGGAATCCCAGCAGCTCAGGAGGTGGCTGAGGCAGGGGATTGTGAATACAAAGCCAGCCTCAGCGACTTAGCAAAGCCCTAAGCAACTCAGTAAGACCTGTTGCTGCCTGAAACGATTGCCGCTTGGAGCAACAACGCCACGGGAATAAGTTCAGAGGCGGACTGGAAACAAACAGACTCTTTATTCTACCAGCTTCTCTCTCCGGCTCCAACAACACCCCGACATACAATCCACACTCCTCCAACCACCACAAAATGGCGCTGACCCCCCCAAAGGTCACCAAACGCGCAGGCACCGCGCGCGGCCCGATCCACAATGTCCTGGGCCCAGTCTCGCGAGATCATGGAAGGTGGCAATGTTTGAACATCTCCATGGCTCACAGCTAGCCACAATCCTAGCCATCTCCTCATTTAGGGCTCCTGCAAAGACCCTCTCTCAAAATAAATAAATAAATAAACAAAGGGCTGGGGATGTGGTTCAGTGGTAAAGCGCTCCTGGATTCAATCCCCAGTGCCAATTTTAAAAAAAGAGAGAGAAAGAAAAAGGAAAAAAAAGAAACATGGCTGGCTTTCTGTTTTAGAGAGATCTCCTGGCAGCAGAGCAGGCGACGGCAGAGGCCAAGGTGGAGGCAGAGACGGCAGGGCACAGGAGCGATGCTGGGCCTCAGTGAGGGCAGGAGCAGTGGGATGAAGCGCGGCCCACCTCTGCCTTGCCATCAGCTCCCTCAACATACAGGCACCTGCTGGGTGAGGCTCAGCGGTAAAGTGCGTGCTTAGCATGTGCATGGCCCTGGGTTTTATCCCCAGGACCATGAAAAAGACAAAAAAAAAAAAAAAGGCCACATTTCTCCTTACAGTCACAGCTGCAGCCATGTCACCAGCTTTCCTGACATTTATACAGACCATCTCCACAGCACCCAACCATCCACCCATCTGTCTGGTCACCTGGTCACAAAGCAAAGGAGCAATCTGCTAGTATGGCAAGACTTGTTTTGGGGAGCCCCTGCTGCCTTCCTGCCACGCTCACTTAGAGACCCAAAGGACTGTCCTATGGTGTATTCCAAATCTTATCAGGGTAGTAGGCTCCAAAATGTGAGCCAGGAAGAAATTACCTCTGAAGTCCCCAAGGTCACCATTAGGAACAGGAACACAGTTCTGTGCATGCATACTTGAAAAGTCCTTTTTATGCACATAAAGTTTGAGAACCATTAAGGTAGATGAAGAAAAAAAGGGAGAAACAGGACGCCACCATGAAGCTGTAGCAGCATGATGTCTAACTTGAAGGTTATTCTTCTGGCAGTGAATGAAGGATGTGGAGAGGATTCCAACATGTTCCCGGGGAGTGGCAGGATTTCTCCATTCTGCTTTAAAGCCACACCTCCTAATCTGAACCTTCGTCAGCAGGTGTGTGCGGGGTCACAGGGATTAAATGGGATGGTACATGGGAGGCACTGTGCTTGTGGCTGTGCTCAAGTAACATCTGCCAGATTAGGATCTCAGTCTTGCTTCATCAGTCCCACAACAGCCTCTTTCAAAAAGCTGTAGATACTGGGCAGGGTGGGACACGCCTGTAATTCCAGCTACTCTGGAGGCTGAGACAGAAGACTGCAAGTTTGAGGCCAGCCTCAGCAACTTAGCGAGGCCATAGGCAACTCAGTGAGACCTTGTTTCCAAATAATAAATAAAAAGGGTTGGGGATGTGGCTCAGTGACACAGTGTCCCTGAGTTCAATCCCCAGTACAAAAAAAAAAAAAAAGGCTGTAGAGAGGAATTTGCCACCTGCCTTCTCTGACACAGTCCCTGCCTTTCAGGAGCTGGTGTGTTTGTGTGAAGGCGACACACATGCCTCCTGGGAAGGCGAGAGTGAGCCTGGTGCTCCTCTCATCACTGCATCTCAGTGGGCAGAGAACACTGTGCTGGGACAGGGAGGCCTGGTTCCCAGGCCTGGCTCTGTCATTGATTCCCAAGAGACCTTGACTGAGAATCTCAATTTCTCTGGCCTCATTTCTGCCTTAGACAGGGCAAGGGGAAAGGTTGGGTGTGTCTGTGTGAGGTTCCTGCCAGTTCTGAAATCCCAGAACTCCAGCCCAGTTTCGCTCTGTGGGAGCCGTCCTGCACGTCTTGGACTAACCCCGGACACCTCTCAGCAGCAAGGCTTACCACAGACTCTGGAGGAGGCGGCAGAATAAAAAAAGCTCAGGACAGCAAGAGTCTGACAGCAGCTTCCTGATGCCCCCTTGTGTCCATATCAAGCAAAGTACACTGGGCACTCATGTGCTAATAACCAAATACCACACCAGGAAAACGTCAGGGTAACTGAATAAACACTCCTGTCCCCTCCTAATTCAATTTCATGGCGAAGTATGTTCTCATGGAAAGGAAAGAGGAAAAGGACTGTGCCTCAAACTTAAGACACCACTCTCTTCTGGTACCTCTGAGGGAAGCATTTTAAGAAGTGGCTCCTGTAGAACCAGGATGCCGAGTGAATTTCCATGAGCCATGAGGCTCGAGCAGAGAACTGAAGAAATCATCACTCTCAGGAGACACTACGCTACGCCACTCAACTCCTCCAGGGGGTGGGTGCTGACCACAACTAACTAGGCACAACAGGTGGTGGGCCTGAGGACTTCTACGACAGGGGAGCTACATCTGGGTCGGACAAAGAAAGTGCTGGAGAAGGCAGTTTTATAACATGACTAGGCAGAAGTTGCAAATTGGTGGCCCACAGGTTGAATTCACTGGGAAATATCTGCTCTTCCAAGCCCCTGGCAAAATTTCATCAGTTCACAACATAAAAGATCTGAGGATTACAAATGAAACCCTGAATTTTTGTCTCAAAATTTCAGAGCCTTCTGGAGCCCACACCTCCTTGTGGGAGTCAGGAAGACTGGAGCAGAGACGGCCTCTTTGGGGAGAGGTACCTGCTCCCACTTGCCCACCCACCTCCTCCACTGCTCCCTAACACTGAAGCTGGATGTCACCTGTCACTCGTGGGGGTTGCTTTCCTTAGGTAGAGGTGCACAGAGTGAGAGGGCCACGTTTTAGAAGAAATGGGAGGGAAGAGTGAAAATGGAGAGTATTTCCATTTGTTCAGCATGCAAACAAGACACTCCTGGGATGAGATGCCCCCTGCCAGCTCTGCTCATGCACATGACCCATAGAGGGTCCCTGTGGGCACTTAAGTTCCTTATCTACTTTTAGGAATATTAAAAACATCAACTGTTTGACACCCACCGCCTTTTCTAACAGCTCCTGGTGTCAATCAGCAGCGGTCAGGGGAGCTAAAGTAAGCTTGCCTGTAAGGGTGAGACAAATGTGGTGCGAAAGCACTGCCAGAGAAAATAAAGACATGGGAGGAAGGGCTGCTGTTTGATGCCAGGTGCTGGTGGCTGGCTTTGTGGCCCTTGCTGTGGTGGGATCCCTTGACTGTCTTACTCTGGCAGAACATGCAAATGAGGAACTGTGGCCAGAGTATGATAAAAGGTCTACAGAGCAAACAGAGCAAGTAAACCAAGCCAAGCCCCTCTCCTGGAATGGAGGTTGGCAGCTCAGTCATCAATGCCCTTTCTGGCAGGACCAGCACACACAGGCAGGCTGCGCACTGTGCAGCCCCAGGGGAGGGTGGCAGCTTGGACGGCACAGCTGTGACAGGAGGCCCACTGACCACAACAGTGCTCCAGCAGACTGCAGTGTTAAAATCCTGTTCTGCAGAGCGTGCTTCTTTGTGACAGGCTTCCACAGGCCTTGCCACTCGCATCATAACAAATCAGCATATAATTTCCTGACACACAGGTAAAGTACTTGAGGACAGAGGAAGTTTCCACGTGACCCTGGACTCTGGATTTGGCTTAGGTGGGCAACTATGCATCTACAAAGACCCCCCAGCTCTGTGATAAATGCCTTTCTGTGTGGCTCAGTGGGTGTGACACACCCTCTCCCCCTCTGCTGCAGTCCCAGGTAGTGGTCTGGGCACAGTGCCTGCTGGGAAGATGGAGTCTGAGGATGGTGGGGTGGCCGCTGCAGCTGAGATCTGTTCTCATTTCAGAGACACAAAGAGTCTGATGCTCTAGCCTAGCAACCCTCACAGGGCCAAGAAAGACACTGTGGGTCCCCAGCCCCAAGGACTTGTTTAATTGAACAGTTGTTCTGAGCAGTCAGCAGGACAAATGATCTTTCCCACTCCTGGAGTCTTGATTTCAGAGTCGTGAGACCAAGAAGTGATAACGACAGTTCTGAGGCAACAGGCCATCCACCAGAAGCCTTGTGTGATGGGAGCACACTTCTGTGATCAGCCTCTGCAGGACTTGCCACTCACCTCCAGCATTCGGGAACGACGGATAGTTATGTGAGTGACATGGGGGGAGGCAGAACTGGTTTCCACAAGCCCCAGTTTCTCTTTCTCCTTGGTAACCATGTTTCGGAACAGGAGAACTCTCTGAAATGAGCAAAGGTGAGACCAGAGAAAGGATCAACAACTGATGTTTCCATAAAAACCACTCTACAAAATTACTGAGATTTAAGTCACATCAGACGCAACCAGAATGGGATGCCTTGGTGTGTGCTGCTGGTCAGGGGAGTCCTGTGAGAACGGGAAATACTCTCCAAAGCACTTTTGGGAATTAGAAATATGGCAGAACTTGTGCCAAGGGAGGAATGTTCCAGGAAGAGTGGTGTGTCTAATGCTGTAGTCCAGGGAGGAACAGAGCAGGAGAAAATCACTCTCCTGCAGTCGATAATCCACAGCAGGAACCTGGCAGCAGAACAAGTGAGAGGCTGCTTTCTACAGCTGCACCTGCCTCGGAGGAAATCAATACTATGAATTTAAAACACAGCAACAATTCAAAGACAAATTTTCCCACTGTCAGAAACATAAAAAATGATCCGTCAGTACAAAGGTCCCTGGCCGGTCTGCCTGCCTCCTCTGTGCCCTCAGGCACACGCCACCATCCCATCAGTAATATTTCTCAATTACCACTTAACTAGAACCCTTCCTCCTCCCCCTGAAGATTGCAAAGAGCACCTTTATTGTATTTTCTCCTCTAGTCCTGGGGACTGAACCCAGGGGCATTTTATCACTGAGCCACATCCCCAGCCCATCTTATTTTCTATTTCAAGACAGGGTCTTGCTAAATTGCTGAGACTGGCTTGGAACTTGTGATCTTCCTGCCTCAGCTTCCTGAGTCGCTGGGATTATAGGTGTGCGCCACTGTGCCCAGGTAACTGTATTTTTTCCTTTAGGAGACCGGATCTCACTATGTTGGCCAAACTGGCCTTGAACTTCTGGGCTCAACCAATCCTCCTGTCTCTCAGCCTCAAGTAGCTATGACCTTCCACTGTGCCTGGCAATAAGCCCCTTCAGAACAGCATAATTCATGATAGCATTCACCTGAAGTCAGCTGAACAAATATACACACCAACCACAGTGGGTCCCCGCCCCCTCTCTTTTTGGCACCAGGGATTCAACCCAGTATCCCCATCCCTTTTAATTTTTTTTTGAGACAGGGTCTCAATAAGTTGCTTAGGGCCTTGCTAAATTACTGAGGCTGGTGTCAAACTTGCAATCCTCCTGCCCCAGCCTCCTCAGTCGCTAGGATTACAGGTATACACCGCCACACCTGGTTTCACACCTGTTTTTAAAAAAATGGGAATCTCCCTAAAAATCAGGAGTTTAGGGGCTGGGATGTGGCTCAGCGGTGGAGCGCTCGCCTAGCGCGCGCGCGGCCCGGGTTCGATCCTCAGCACCACGTAAAAATAAACACATTAATAAACTCATTGTGTACAACTAAAAGCAAATAAATAAATATTAAAAAAACCCTTTAAAAAAAATCAGGAGTTTAGTAAATATAAATAAGAGCAAAAACAATCATGACAATAGTATAGAGTCCAATAAGGGGAGGTTAATTTGTGTTACTTAATCCTTATATTAAGTCTAGGAAATTATAGAGTTGTTTAACAGAAAAAGCAACCACCAGTGGCAGCAGAAGAGGGCAGAAGGCGTTCAATGGGGAACTGCTGCTCAACAAGACACTGCGTTTAGAAACAAGCACTGAAGTGCTCTGAGCAGTATCAAAAGTTCTAAGGCTCCAGGGCCAAGCAGAAGGGGAAGAACAGACTGAGGACCCAGTGAGGAGGGCCTCCAATATGGCCAAAGAATGTCCCCACCTCTCCCTCCTGTGGTGGAGCTGCTGTGGGACTTTCTATAACAGGTACTGAGGTCATGTGGAATCATGTGGCTTATGACACACTACTTCCAGTGACCCCAAATTTCTAGCACGATCACCTGAACGACAGGGGCTGTTTCACGGAACATGAAGTGAAGATGGGTGTCACCTCCAGTCCAAACAGCATGGGCAGATGGCATGACTGCAGAGACTAAGCCAGCCACATCAGTACTGGCCTCTGGAGTTCCACGTGGAAAGCTCTCAATTTCCACAGGGTGTGGAAGAAGGTCTGAGGCAACCTTATCCAGCCTTCAAGGGCTGGGAGGCCTTGGAATCCTCGGTAGACATCACCCCATTCTGCAGATGAGGATGTGGACTCAACCATGGTCATAAAGCTAGAGAGTCAGATTCACATCTACTCATGGTCCACCACCCCACACACCCTGTCCACCCCACCTCACTTAGGCTTTCTGGGCTAAAACGAGAAGGCAAAGCCTCATATACCAGTTGGGAGATGAGTCACAGGTAAACAGGCGAAAGTAAGATGGTGAGGACAGAGAGTGACATGCTGGTGTGAGAAAGGCAGAGCTGAGGCTTTGAAAAATGTTAAGGGAAACAGTAAGTCACCCACTGGAGTAAGGTCAAGAACGAGGGAGAGGTGCAGCATTAAAGGAGACGGCACAATGGCAAAGCTGAGATCCTGCTTCCATCCTGGGCACCCCAGCAAGACCATGGCGGTGGCAGAGGACAGCCTACACTCCCAAGGTCAAGTGGGAAGTGTGGCTACACATGAGAGGAAACAGCAGGAGAGCCCTTGCCACTCAGCATACAGCACACTTGACCCTCCCAGTACTGCTGGTGTGATCACAGGGAGAAGGACAGGGGCCAGGAGATGAGGAAGGGCCCTATCCTCCCAAAGAGGAAATTTATTTTTTCCAGTTTTTATTGGTACATTGAAATTATACATAATAGCTGTATATCATTATTTTTATTGGTGTATTATTATTATACATAATAATCACTGTTACATATTTGTACATACGTTATATAGTTCAAGGTAGCTTATGATTTCAACATTCAGTCACACTACATTCTCCTACTGTCTTCTCTCATCTGCAGCCTCACTTCCCACTTGACCTTGGGAGTGTAGGCTGAAAATATGACATCATGTTATATGCACGATATAACAATATAATTTGGTCAATAACATTCCCCAGTATTTCTCCTTTCCCTCCCAGGGAGGAAATTTTAGGAGACATGGACAGATAACCTTGATGATGACCTAAGGAAAAATTCCCAAAAGAAAAAAAAAAATGGTTAGCATAGGGCTGGGACTCACAAGTCATTCCAGCTCATTTCAGTGTACCCATACTAGGTTGTTCACGGCACCCCTAGGATCTCAGTAAATTTTTTTATGGCCTTTGTAGACCAAAATTGCCTAACAGATCAGTTCATTAGGTAGTTAGGTCCTAACAACTGAAAAAGTATTTATCCTCTAAGAACTTAGTAGTTGTATTTATTTATTTTTTTTGGTACTGGGGATTGAACTCAGGGGCACTTGACCACTGGGCCACATCTCCAGCCCTTTTTTTTTTTTTTTGTATTTTATTAGAAGCAGGGTCTCACTGAGTTACTAAGTGCCTCGCCATTGCTGAGGCTGGCTTTGAACTCGCGATCCTCCTGCCTCAGCCTCCCAAAGTGCTGGGATTATAGGCATGCGCCACCCGCGCCCAGCTTGTATTTTTTTTTTAATATTTTTATTTATTTGCTTTAGTTGTACACAATGCGTTTTATTCAATGCATTTTATTTGTACGTGGTGCTGAGGATCGAACCCGGGCCGCCCATGTGCCAGGTGAGCGCTCCACCACTGAGCCACAATCCCAGCCCAGTAGTTGTATTTTTAAAATGCACATAAATTGAACTAAAAAATAATTTTATTTCATTCTGAAAATCTAGCTTTGCAAATATGACCTCAATGAAAAGAATATAGTGTGACTGAATGTTGAAATCATATGCTACCTTGAACTAGTAGTTTCACGGGGTGTTCTACCACATTCTCGAATATTTAACACACCCATTGGTAACTCTGGCACCCCAGCACATTGTCTGTAGACAGATATACAGCATGGAGATTCCAGACTATGCAATATGCAATGCTAGGGTCAAAGCCTGAGCTCACAGATACAGGGTCAAGATGAAGTGCTGCATTTTAAATCAGTCACCACCAAACCAGGCGTGAGGGGTCGGAGACTGCTTTAAATGAGGAATAGCTGGAGTAGATAAAGCCACTACACTTAGAAAACAGAAGACTCAGAAGCAGGAGCTATGTGCAAATCTCAAAAGATTTATCCCACAGATGAAAGATGCCACCCCTGGGGGTGGTTCAGAGACCAAGAGTAGAATTTAGAAGTAGATCAGCTTCAGATGAGGGAGACTGTCCCATCATTTGGAAGAGCACAGCCACAGAACGGTCTGCTCTGCAGAGCTGCACCCTCCCTAAGAGAGGCAGGCTCAGGGATCCTGCTGAGGGACTCCCTCGAGGAAGGCAAGTTGGACTGAGCAATCTCCAGAAGGTCCCTCATTCCTCAGAGTCTGTCATGTGCAATAAGAATTTCAACAGCCACATTGTTTGCACATCACTGCTTGAGGGGAACGAATAGCAACCATAGATATTAAAGTCAAGGTCAAAACAGTATCAGAGCAGTGAGAATTAGGTATCTCTGAAAATTGAGATTTAATATACAAAAAGGGGATAAAAAATGTCTCTTTTAAAAGAGAGAACAGTAAAAAGGGGTAAGAAAAGAAAGGGCACCTCTGGACTCTTAGGCGTCTCTTCTGAGATAGGCACAGTATTGTCACACATCAGCAGGTACTGCCAAATGCCAGCCAGTTCCCAGGGATGTGAGCCATGTTTCCCATACAGTCTGGAAGCTCTCGCCAGAGTACCCAATTCTTCCCAATTCTCTCTTGCCCTCTGGGGATGTGACACCACACTCTCCTGGGTCCCTGTTTCCTCAGATTCCTCCTTCTCTCCTCTTAGCAGCTCTTTAAGGGACAGCGCCACAGGACCTCTCCATCTGATTCCCTGCCTTTCCACACCACAAGCACAGGCAGGACAGCTGAGCGCTGCCCACATGCAGGGTCTGTCTCCAACTCAGGCCTCCCTCCTGAGCACCAGAGCCACAGCCACATACACCCACCCACTCAGAGCTGAACGCACCCACATATCCCAGGCCTGCCCTTGCTGTTTCTACCTCAGGGGACAGCCCACCCACGCTCCAGGCACCAAGCCAGGAGCTCGAGAGTAGCTCCATTTCTCCTTTGTTGCTCTCTGAATGTACTCAGCCTCCAAGGTCTTAGGTGCTCGCTCCTTAAAAGTCTCTTGCGGGCTGGGGTTGTGGCTCAGCAGCAGAGCGCTCGCCTTGCACGTGTGCGGCCCGGGTTCGATCCTCAGCACCACATAAACATAAATGCATTGCATTGTGTACAACTAAAGTAAATAAATAAATATTTAAAAAAAAAAAAAGTCTCTTGCCTTTGTCATCTACTCTGGAGGCCTCTCTCTAGTGCAGGCCAGCTGGCTCTAACACCCTCTGCTTCTAGCCATCTCTCCAGCTCTGTCTTGGCACCTCCTAAGCCTAAAACCCTGCAATGGCTTTGGCTAAAATCTAAGGTCCTAGCCTCGGTTCACAAGGCCCTACCTGCTCTGACTCCTGTGAACTCCTCAGCTCTGTTTCTTGACTTCTATTTCTTCCAACCTTACCAGATGTTTGGCTTCTCTCTCAGCCTGGACCTGTAAGTCCTGTCCACTTCCGCCTTAGAGCCCTCTCTAGTCCCTTCCCCTTACTCTGAGAGGAGTCAGGTTCCTGTGCCTGGGCTCCCATGGCACCTAGCCCTGTGGCACACATCCCACTCCACCCAAATGCCACTTCACGTTGCCTTCTCCACCTGGCACCCTCAGCACTTGGTGTAACCTGCCACAGAGTGAGAAACACCATTGCTGCATTTGCAAGATCAATGGTCTCATCCAGGCGTTTCCCACTGCTGCAGCAGCGACAGGGAGCCAGGGACCACGCGGAGCAGCAGCACAGCAGAGCCCAGCCCTGAGTGCGACTCACGTTTTTGTGAGGAATGACATGAGGGACGTACTGCAGGACCAGCTGTGCCCGTTTTCGGTCCTTGTCAAGTTCTTGGAAGAGCAGACTAGGTTTGAGATCCCTAAGAAGAAAGACATGGGTTTGGGATTATTAAAACCGTACACTAGTGCCCGATTCAAACTACAGCGCGCAGGCCAAGCTGGCTGGCGGCCTGCCTTTGTCAATTTCTGTGGGGGCAGCAGGTACCATCTATGGCTACCTCATGCTGCAAGAGCAGAGGCATGGCTGCAATAGAGACGTAGGTTCACAGGGCCCAGAGCCATTTGTCCCTCTATACCAAAGTCGGCGAGGCCTTGCTCTGTACCAGCGCTGCAAAGGCAACCTAAAAGTTGACATGTCACCGATAAAAATGCTGACATGCTCTTAATTTTAGCTACTGCTGGAGGACTGCTGCCTCGCACCCCCCCATCAAAACCCTGAACGCACTTTTTTTTTAAACATTTTTTTTATTTGTAGGTGGACACAATACCTTTATTTTTTATTTATATGGTGCTGAGGATCGAACCCAGGGCCTCACACATGCAAGGCGAGAGCTCTACCTCTGAGCCATAGCCCCAGTCCCCCCCCCCCCCCCCGAATGCCCTTTTTACCACCCATTGTTCAGCTCAGCTGAAGTCCCAGTCTGGATAAGAAACAGCTGCCGAATGTGATCTGGCTTTGTTGCCATTAATTAACTGATCCTACTGGTGTAACAGAAGTGGCTGCTGGGGCTGTGTCCTGACAGGAGCTTCACAGAACAGCAACTCTTCCCACAGATGAATGGACAGGAGGAGGAGAAAGAAAAGACTCTCCATCCTGGAACAGAGTGGCGAGTGCTCGGGGACCCACTGTGTGTGTGCTGAGAGAGACTGTGAGACCACACAGACAGACGTGGAGGCCCCTGGCTGCCATGAGCCCCCCTGCCCTGGCACTCACTTTCGCAGCCAGTGGTCCTCAGGAGCAAAGCGCCGGCGGCAGTCCCGCTCATAGAGCACCATCAGCCACCCGTGGACAGACTGGAACAGCTCCAGGGTCTCGCCCTTGGCGTTCTCTGCAGGGCAACAAACGGGAGAGTCACACTCGCAGGAGAGGAGAGGGTCAGAGCTGGAGGAATGGGAGGACAGCTCGTGTCCTGCAGTCCTCAGCAAACCCTGACCTTCCTTACTCTGAATTTTCTACAGAATGAAAGGAATACAAAGGTCCCTGGGAAGGTCCTAAGTGTCTGCAAGGCCTTGGTGTCTCAGACTCTCATGCTGGCTCTCACTAGTCACCATCCAAAGGTCCTTTTTACTCTAAGGAGCTCTGCACTGAACACCTGGAACACCACAGGAGGTGGGCGCTCGCCCGCAGTGTGAACTGGCACGCATTTGCTTATATTCAAGGAAATCAATGTGAAGAATCAAGATATTCAGGGTGAAGTTAATCATTATTAATAATCCTTGACACATACAGGCAGATCCTGAAGGATGCTTCCAGAAGTATGCTGCTCTCTTAGAGAGGTCTTAGTAAAGAAAGAAAACTCGGGGTTTTTTGGAATGCTACTAGGGAATGAACCAGGGATGCTCTACCACTGACCCACATCCCCAGCCCCTTTTATTTTTTGAGATAGGGTCTCGCTCTGTTGCTGAGGCTGGCATCAAACTTGTGATCCTCCTGCCTCAGCCTCACAAGTTGCTGGGATTACAGGAGTGAGCTACCATGTCTGGCTTAAATGTGGATTTTTATTAACTTTTGGTACATAATAAAGGAAAAAACTATTTGATGTTACAAGAGTTTTTAGCCTCCATGGGAGCAGCCTCAATCCAATGTTGGTGGGCACCTCTACCTTACCTACGATTCCATCCCAGATCATCTTAAACACGAAGGAATTCAGGAAAGAGGAGATGGTGACCAGCTCTTCTAGTTTGAATGAAATTTGTTCTTCATAAACTTCAATGTCATCAAGGATCCTAAATCAGACAAAATTATTTAGAATTTCCCACAGAGAAAGGGAAAGAAATAAGGTCTTTCTGCTTATCAGACAAAATAAACAGCTTAAGAAATAAGCTCTAACTTTTAGAGACACTTCCTGTAAAGATAACATGATCTGATGTCTAAGATTCGCTTCAAAGACATTGGAAGAGGAGAGCAGGTAGGGGTTTAGATGAAGCAAAACTGGCCATGAGTTGAAGCTAGTGAAGGCCTACAAGGGTTCATTATTATTTCTACTTTCTATTTATTTGAAATTGTCCATACTAAAAAGACTTAAAAAATACAATTTAAGGGGGGAAAAAGCCCCAGTCTTGCATTTTTTCTTAGTTACAAGGATCTGGCTGTGATACTTCCTTATTTCATGCCTAAATTCCTGCCTCATATGCCAAATTCCTGTCTGGATATGAAGGGCTCTTGACTGAGCACCTGTGTTTCCAGAGGAAAGTTGTGGAGCGTCATTCCACATTGAGGACAGACGCTGGTGGTACTGATTAAGTATATGTGAGTGAAAGAATGCTTGGAAGAATAAATGGATGAATGAACATGAGACACAGTTATAAATGAGAATTTACTAACACCACTCCATACACTTTAGAATATGCCTTACTGTCAGATTACCCTTTACTCAGTGATGAACCACTAAGGGCGTCTTTCCCAGTCCCTACACACACTGCTCTCACCTCCACCTGCTCACTAAGCCTCCTCAACGATACCCAAACTGCCACCTACAAGTCCCCTATCCCTTCCTGCTATGGTCTTCTAGCCTGAACTTAATTGCTTGAGGTCCATTCTATATTATATTAGGAAAATGTGGGATTAAAAGAAGGCCAACCACACCAGGAGACACAAAAGCTTAAAAAGTAAAGGAACTGAATGAAGCTACCACTTATTAATTTTCCACTCTATGTCTGGTACTGTACTATCTGACATTCCTTTTCTCATTTACTCTTTATCAGGTTAGTGATAATATCTCCATGCAACTAATGAGGCTCAGAGAGGTTAAGCAATCTTCCCAGGGCTAGTTAGGTAACAATGACAATAGTAATAGCCACATACATTGAGCTTTTCCTGTGTGCCAGGGATCATGTGATGCACTTGGCATCGATTATCTCTTAATCCTTATTGAAATGCCCACAAAGTAGGTGCTGTTTTTATTCCCACGTATAGATGAGGAAAGTGAGTATCAGAGAGATTGAATTCCTTGATCCCTTGCCCAGGGTATCCTAGTAAATTGCTGAGCCAGGTTTTGCTCCCCGGTTGACTCTGGAATTTTCCATTAATCTAACTAGTACAGTGAATAAACAGTTGAGCTGTGATTTGAACCATCTCCAGGAGACCCCAGAGCCCACACTTGAGGGACGCCCCCCAGATGTCCTGAAAGGACAAGAACTAACAACTGCTGAGCACCCAATGCACGCTGCCTGCTTTGTCAATGCTTTCTCGTCGTCGTCTTTTTTTTTTTTTTTTTTGGTGTGTTCTTGCTATGTCATCCAGGCTGGTCTTGAACTCCAGGGCTCAAGTGATCCCCCTGCCTCAGCCTCCCAAGTAGGTGTGACTACAGGCATATGCCCCCATGCCTGGCTCTTGTCTAATGCTTATAATGATCATGCCAGGCAGGCCCAGATATATGCAGTGATCCTATCAGCAATTCCTTGCCTCCTGACATTGTAGCTTGGTCTCTCGAGTCCTAGGACACCTAGGTATTCAGCCCCCCAGCAGTCAACCTACGTGATGAGGTGCCGGGAACAGTCACAGAACAGCATCAGCATGGCCAAGAGCTGCTTGGACTCTTCAGTGTCATTGTTCAGGCATTCCAAGAAGAGCTTTAACCCTCCGTGGGGCCCCAGCTCACAGATAAATGCCCACAGTTTGGGCAGCAGGTCATCAAGGTAAGTGAGACCTGGAAAAGGATAGAGAAACCCAAGCTTCAGGCGGGGCTCCATCTGGTCTGTTATTTCTCCTTCCATTGGGAAAATGAAACACTTAAGCCTATTAGTGAACATTTATTGTGCATGAGAAGGAGGTGCAATCAGGAAAGTGTTGTCACCGTGAGAATCACAATGATAGTAAGAGCCAGCGTTTAATGGTGCTTCCTGAGCACCAGACACAGGTTGAACACTTTGCATGCATTGTCTCCTTTCTGCCTGTGAAGTCCAGTGTCATCTTCGTTTTATAAGGGAGGAGACTGAAGCACACCAGATTAAATAATTTGCCCCAAATCACAGCCAGCAAGTGTTAGAGCCAGGAAAAGAACCCAGGTCTGATTTAGCAATTATGTTTTAAATCAGGGATCAGCAAGATTTTTTTTTCTGGAAAGGGCTAGAGAGTAAATATTTCTAGGTTTTGTGGGCCAGATGGCCTCTGTTGAGACAAATAAAATTTAGCAGAGTTTAATTGAGCAAAGAACAACTGGCACACGGGGTGGTCCACAGGCTAGAAGAGCTTCAGAAAGCCCTGCTTTGAAAGCAGGCAGGCAGGATTTATTACGACTCAGCTATTCCTTATTTGATCAGTTGGCTGCGGTGGTTGACTGAAGATTGTGGCTATGACTGGCTTAGATTCACAATTTGTTATCAAGGTATTTTTCCAAGTCAGGCTTTCCACTAGTTTATATACTAAGTTAGGGTGTGGTTTCTCCTCTGGCCAAGTTTACAGTTCAACAGTCACAACTATAAATGCTACTGCTGTAGCACCACAGCAGTTGACATTACACAAATGAATGGATTTGGCGGTGTTCTAATAAAAAAGTTCATTTACAAAATAAGTGACGGGCTGGCTCTGGCCCATAAGCAGTAGTTTGCTGACCCCTGCCTTTAACCAGTTTGCAGTCTCACCCACATTTAGCAAAGTTCTCCTCCCATCAACTTCTATTACTCTACATTACAAATAGGAAAGCAATGAATGACTGCAGCAGACACTCTGAAATACTACACAAAACTAACCCAGGGGAAGCAAAAGGTGAAGCAGAGGATGTTCTAAGCCTGCTCTCCAAGGCCTGCATCACTGGTATATTTTAATTCCAATAATGCAGCTAGTGACTTAGAACGTCTGGATCTGAAATTCCATGTGTCACTGAATATATGGTGTGTTCCTCAGAAAAGCAGTCACATACACTGGAGCCCTGATAATACCTCTCATTTTATAGGGCACTGTTTGAATAATTTAGTTTTTTTTTTTTTTTTTTTTTTTTTGTGGTACCGGGGATTGAACTCAGGGGCACTTGACCACTGGGTCACATCCCCAGCCCTTTTTTGTATTTTTTTATTTAGAGACAGGGTCTCACTGAGTTGCTAAGTGCCTCGCCATTGCTGAGGCTGGCTTTGAACTCGCGATCCTCCTGCCTCAGCCTCCCAAAGTGCTGGGATTACAGGCATGTGCCACCACGTCCGGCAATAATTTAATTTTGAGTGAAGAGCTATTTGGGGAGGATACAAGAGCCTGGGGAGGGTGTGGGGGTTCCATCAATGCTACTTAAGGATGCTTAGAGGTGAACTGAAGGAACTGTACAGGATCAAAGAAATGTAGTTATTAAAGATTTGAACTTACACTTGCCAGGGAAGGAGGGATAAAGTTTCGAGCCGGGCGTTGTTGCACTTTGGGAGGCTGAGGAAACCTTTAAAAAGCTAAAGCACTTTCAGTGAGACCCTGTCTCACCAAAAAAAGGGCTCAGTGCCGCGCTGAGTGGTTATATAGGTACCTAGCTTATAATGAGTTTATAGGTAGCCCAGGTTATACACACCCAATACAGGACCCTCACAATTTAAAAGCAGGTTAAAGAAAAAGAAAAAGTAATTACATTGTGGAGATCATAAGTATACATCTCCTGGGCACAAGAAGAAAAATGGCCATCTTCATTCTATAATGGGACTAATGGTGTTGACAAAAATACAGCCTCATATACTGACTCAACAGGGCTGCATCCTGGGCAACTGAGATAGAAGAGGAGAAGCTGTGCCCAGAGAGCCGTGTCAGGGGACCAGCGGAGCTCCAGGGCCTCAGGGCATGTGAGGAAGATGAACAAGACACTTCGTAAATTATGAGAATAGAAAAAGAGTATTGTTAACATAACAAATGTTATTTTCTATAATCTGATTTGTGTATAGCTAAACTAATAGACTGAACGTCATACATATCCTTCAGACTAGTTTATTTTTATTCTTAAAAATGTGTATTTTCAATGTTGGCCAAGAAACTTGATTTTGGATTCCCTCACTTGGGAAAATGAGCTTAGTTGTGAGCTCACCTTAAAAGCTGGACACAGACGGGATGGTAACCTCAAAATCCTCTCAACCAAGATGCTCCCAAGCCCTCAGGGTGCTGCGGGGCCTAGGCATGGTCCACCTCTCCTTCTTGTGTAGACTCTTTCAGGAACCTGTGGAGAGCCTTACACTCCATCCCTCCGCTGATGGCCCCCACAGTGTCCTCAAAGGCCTCTGGACACCTCTGCCTGCAGGCCCAGCCAGCACCTCACACTCACCACAGCCCAAAATGATTTCCAATTTTCCACAGTTCTCACCCCTGCCACCCTGCCCCAGGCTTCCCCAGCTCAGCAAAAGGTTGTCGCCACCCACACAGGTACTCAAGCCAAAACCCTGGCAGCACCTCTGGAACTTTGGTCCTCAGGCATCCAAGTTCAGTCCTCCAGTAAGACCCACAGAGGTCCCTCTCCAGTACACTTGCCTCCATCTTCATCACTACTACTAGGCCAGTGTGCTCAACCACAATGACCTCGCCCTCAGGGGGGATCTGCCCATGTTTGGAGACATGTTTGGCTGTCCTAACTGGGGAGGAAGGTGCTACTGGGCTAGGGGCTGGTAAGCATCCTATAATAAACAAGAGTGCCCCTACAACGAAGATTATCCAGCCCCGATCATCAACAATACTGAGGCAGAAAAACCCTGTCCGAGCCCAAGCCAACATCATGCCTTCTCATTTTCACAGTGCCCATTTTATACAACCAGCTTTTGGGTACTGTTGGTCTCCTCACTGCTAAGATATGATTCCCTTGGGGACAGAGACCTTGGCTGTCTTGTTCACCTCTGTATCCACAGTGCTTTGCGCACATGAGTGCTCTCTAAGTATTTGAAGAATGAATAAAATAAGTGTGAAAGACAGAAGCAGCAGCAACTTAAGATTTTAAAAAATCATACAGTGCATCAAAGAAGTTCTGATCTTTCTGCAGTGACCAGCTTTCAAGGCTTACAAGGACCCTCTGGACTTGTAGTTCTGACGCACACTAATGAACGCCTGTGCTGGGACTTCAAGGCCCTTGCTGTTCTGTGCTCAGAAAGGGCACTTTCTTCCTTGCTCAGGTAGAGAGTAAAGTGTTGAGCATCCCCAGGCAATGAGTTATCATGCAGCCAACAAAACTGAGGTTTTTGAAGAGTTGTTGACATGATAAAATGCTCGTAAAATGATTAATGGAAAGGGAAGGATAAAATGATATATATCAGTGTCAATATATTTATAACATATGTATGACATGCTTGGGCATGAATTGTGGGATTAAGAGTGGTGTATTCTTCTTCCTGCCTCCCTACCTTTTCTAGTTTTCTACTAAAAAAAAGAACATTTGAAAAGTTGTACTTCATAACTAAAATAAGAGCCAGGTAACAGGAACAAAATGGAAGTGCTATGACTGGAGCTGGCTTGAGCTATTTAACCGAGGTGTACCAATCTCTAGGAAGAAAAATCTCAAAAACACCCTCCTTCAAAAATCTATCTTCTGCATCAAGGAAGCCAGAAAAGAAAATCAACTTTTTCTAAGAAAACTTGTCTAGCAAATTGGCAATATGGAAGCAGCAGCCTTGGGCCTCCAAACCTGTAAGAATCTGCAGGCGGATCTGGGTGAGCGTGGTCAGCGAGGTCTGGTAGAGGACACAGATGTTGCAGACCTGCTGAACCTCCGCAGAATCAACGCGTTTGCCCCCAACAGGCCTGAGAATATTCCGAACTGATGCAGACTTCTGAAATGCACGCTTGAGGAGACCTGGCATGAAGAAGAGCACTGTGAGCAGCAGCTCAGCCATCTGCCAAACTCCACCTGGTCAAAGGAACAGCATTTTGACAAAGCTCCAAATGTACAGCCAGGGCCAGGCAGTGGGGCTGGTGCTTGGACCCAAGACATTTCTTTGGGATAACTTAGAAAAACATTAATAATTGGATTTTAGGTACAACCCAAATACCTCCTCAAGAATATCAGAAAATTGCTCAGATTAAGCCGGGTATATTCAACTCTGAATATACCATGGGATTCTTTTACTGTATTACCTAATTTCAGAAATTGCAAAAGTAAAAATTCAGAAGACCATACTAGGGGAAGAGGGTGCAGGGTGGGGGCCAGCTGAGTTTGAATTTTCTGAGCTTTGGGCGGGAAGTGAGGCATAACCTCAACTACTGACATTTGGTTCTGAACGGTATTCTACCTTGTGTCAAGTCTTCCCATTTACATTCTGCTCAAGTTGTATCTGCTGAGCCTGTGCCCACTAACTAGCTACAAGATAGAGATGTGCAGTACACGAGAGGCAGAAGAAAAGCCAACCGAACTGCAAAACTGGGTGGGTAGGTAACTCCACTTGTGGATTCTTGTTGGGGGCCATTTCCTCAACTTTGGGCAGAGCAGGCAGCAAGAGACCTTTCCATGGTACCCGCTCCCAACCCTGCAGTACTGCTGAGGTGGTCTATAAGGAGCCCCATGTGGGAGATTTATTTTATAATTAGGGACTTAGAAAAGCTCTATATCCCCTAAGATATCGGTCCTTTCCCTCTTCTGGTAATATGAAAGTTCAAAGGGTCTGCAAGACCCTGTTCACTTTGGCTACTAGAAGATTCACAGCCAAACTGAAGCAGAATGTGGATACACATGGAATGTGTATCTGTGAACATTCTTCTACACACCATTGCCTATTTATATCTCCCTGGCCCTTGTTTTCTGTTTGTATGGATTTCCTGTCACTGTTCTGTTAAATGTGGACCTGACTTGAGCAGCTTCAGGATCTCTGTGGGAGAAGATGGAACACCCCCCAACAGCAGAGCATTGCCCTGGGCAGAAGCAGGGGCTGCCGTCTGAGCCAGCAGAGCCCTGGCCACTCACTCTTCACTGGAAGCACGTTTTGTGGGGATGCCGGCTGGGAGGGGGCTGGCTCCTGGTGCTCCAACAGCTTCTTGCTTAGGATGTCGCTGAAGAAAATGCGGATGAGAGGCACCCCCCACAGGAACTGCAGCTGTTTGGTGATCAAGTACATTGACTCATTGAGGCTAGGGGACAGCAAGAGAACAGTGCATTACTGCCACTGCTGGCCAGGACAAGTCTGCTCAGCTCCCCTCGAGGCCATGCACCTGAAGGTGTAGCTCAGGCCAGGCTCTCATAAGGCAGAGAATTAAAAAAAAAAGTGGCTCCCATAAACCATCACCAAGGTCCAAGTATGCTGAAGGCACTGAACCTTGTCTGTCACTCCACCCAAACCTGTGCTGCCACCAGTATTGCTGTTTCCCCAAGTCCCCAGGCTCCACGCGCCATGGTCATCTTGGCCACCCCACCACCCAGTAGACAAAAGCTACTTCAAGCAGCCGCATTGCCCCCTTCCTCCGGGCTGGCTGCAGCCAGTGGCCCCACATCCAGCAGACATGACACCTGACTGTTCCCTTGCCTCCAGAGCTCCTCTCCTCTTCAGGCTGTAGCACCCCAGCACCACCCCATGCCTGCATTCACTGGCATCCCTGCCACTCAAGACCCTGACACGGCTCCTACCACAGCACCATGGTGGTGACAGCCACCATTCGCTGAGCATCCACCAGGCAAGCAGTGGCACATGTCACCTTCTTCAGTCCTTTAAGACTGAACAAGGCCCTAATGGACTGTGATCCCCCGCATTTCTGATGAGAAAACTGAGGTGAGGCAAGCTGTTCAAAGGTCCTCAGAGAAGAGCAGTGGCCTCTAGCATGGGCTCTCCTGCCCACGGCCTGCCCAGAACAGCCTCCAGAGTCCAGGCACACTTCAATCCCCAGGTGGGGGTATCGGGGCAGGCTGTCATCAGGAAACAGGTCATTTTAATTAGTCAGGACTCAAAAATACCACTCAGTTACAAGGAAGAAGAAGCAAATCCAGGGGGGTCTTTCTCTGGGACCTCAATTTTCTGTCTCAAGGGTATCTGCCATGGACACTCCGTGTGGGTAGACATCTGAGAGGAAAAGAGTGGAGCCCAGGCACACACTCCGTGTTTGAGATGCTTCCTTTCCTGATGTCTAGTCTTCTACTCTAGGGTTCCTAATGTTTTTTAGTTTGTTCATTTGTTCGTTTGTTTTGCAGTGCTGGGGATTGAACCCAGAGCCTTGGGCACACTAGGAAAATGTTCTACCACTGAGCCATATCCCCAGCCCTGCTTTTGAGTTCTTTATTTAAAATTTTAAAATTCATATTCCAATCTTTTTTAAAAAAATATTTATTTATTTGCTTTAGTTGTACACAATGCATTTATTTACATGGTGCTGAGGATCGAATCCGGGCCGCGCACATGGTAGGCGAGCGCTCTACTGCTGAGCCACAACCCCAGCCCATATTCCAATCTCTTAAAAAGGAGGTGACTTTATCCCTTTAAATAATTTGTCTTGTTTCAGCATCTCCAAAATATGGCTGTCCAGTAAACCAGTAAAAGTGATATTCATTAGATTCTTAAATTTTTAATGAAAAGAACAAAATGCAAAATCATATGATCTCATTTTTGTACAAAACTATTGATGCAGGAAAAGACTAAACAGATGTTCGTTCAGGTCACCTTTAGAAAGTAAGATTATGGGATGTTTTATTCTCATGATCATATCTCTATTTTGTACAGCAAATATGTCTTATTTTTGTAGTAAGAGATAAAACAGAAGCTGATGGACAGACAGAAGGAAGGAGGGGAGGTGACATGGAGAGAGCCAGAAGGCAGTGCCGTGTCTCCAGGACTTACCCATAATCCACAGACTGGGAGAACCAGCCGAGGACAGGGTGCCAGTGGGTCAGGTTGGATTTCTTCTGGGACACGTACTTCTGACAGTAGCACAGCATCTGGGTGAGCAAGCTCACAAAGCCGTCTGTCTCCTCCTCCAGCACTCGGGGGCTGAGGGAGCCCAACTGCAGGAGGTTGCCTATGAGGCGAGAAGGGCAAGTGTGACGGGCCAGATAGAAGCCTGCTAGTCCTGCTCTCCACTGTGGCTCAGGCAGCCCTGCTGCATGTGCAGGACGATTCCAGGGAGGGCACTTGCCAGGGGCTGCAGTGCAGAGGCAAGAAACAGGCCAACCTGACTTCAAATTCTGGCTCAGCCACAGATGAGCTGTGTGGCTCTCAACCCACCTCTTGAATCTGTTCCGTTATCTCTAAGGCTAGAACATTATTTCCACTCTCAATATGAAGATTATATGAAGAAATGTCAAATGTCATGCACACAGAGGTACATGATATTTAGTTAGGATTACACTTTAATATTATACTAATATTTGAAAATCAAGAGAGAACCAAGAAATGACAATAACTGAATGTCCTGGGAAAATCACTGTTCTTTAATGTTTAGCAAAGTTCTTCATTATCACTTGTGTGAAGACTTGTAGCATAGCAGGATATTCCCATTAAAATTTGGCCCCAAGAACCTTTTCCTATCTAAATTTCTTCTCATCAGGCAATGAGAATCATGTATTTCCACTGTTTCCAAGTGCTTCCATCCACAGACCCTTTGTCCATCTGCAGTGACAGCACTGGAGAGCAGGTGACGAGGCACAACTCCAACCTAAGCCCTGCCTGAGCACTCCCTCCCTTCTCTCTGGAGGTGAGACCCATAGAGGCAACTCACCACATTCTCATTTTTTTCCTTGGAAAGCCTGGGGCTGAAATCCAAGGTTCGCTACGGCCACTTACCTAGCTTGCTAGGTATATTTTCCATGTGATTTTTAATTTTACATGTCTATTGTAACTGGCTATATGAGCACATGCTTTTTATGGTCAACAGTGTAGTGGTTACAAAACACCTAGGAAGGGGAACACCTGAGCTTTCCCTGATGGCCAGCACCAATCAAATCCCAGCTGCTGCGGGACACTCACCCATCAGGCACAGCGTGTGGCAGCCTTCTAAACTTTCACAAATGTCCTGGCATCGGTCTCTGTCTCTTAAAAATATGATGAATTTGCGAAGCATGTCATGCGATTCTAAAACAGTGAGACGCTGTAAACAATAGCAAACATTTAAAGTGAAAACTGAAAGGAAAGTTCCCAGCACAGGATGAGCCTGACCACGTGCAAACTATTCCCTAAATAGCAGGACGGGGTATCAAGCACCAAGGACAGAGATCAGAACCTGCTTCTCTGGGCTACTAACCTGAGGGTGTGTACACTGGCTACTGGTTTAGAAGAAAAACCAGGAGGAGTGAGAACTAGCATAGCAATCATTTTACTAAATTGTGAGGAAAAAAGCAAAAACAGAATTGGCTTGGGGGTTAACTCATAGAGCCCACTTACCTCAGGGTCACTGTGCTGAGATGAGTCACAAGTGCAGGTACAGACATGATGTGGATAAGGAACAGCCGAATCAGATTGTCTGAAAATTGTGCAGCAATCACAGGGCTAGACACAGACAGATGGGCTTACTGAGACAGGTACACACGCACACCCAGAGCTAAAGAGCAAGCTTGCCAGTGCCCTTTGACCCCCAGAAACTGCTTTCCAGGACTTCTAGGAAAAGCAAAAGGTGAAAATGGGGACACACCAGAAGAATGGTGAAGTCAGTGACAGTACAGTCACATGATGCAGTACTTTACAGCCATGAAAAATAAGCTTTAAAGTTTTAATGGCATAAGAAAATGCCTATATTACAATAAGTTATAAAATAAAGCAAGGCAAAAAACATATATGGGAGAAGAGGGACTCGTGCTGGGAAGAAGAGACAAAAGGGCTTCTAGAGTCCCAGTGTAACCCATTTCTCAATCAAGCACTGCTTACCCATGAGTCCACTAGGTGATAACACCAAGAACTCACCAACTAATCAGCTCATTTAAAAGAATATACATGGCCTGATATTAACATTAAAAAATATGTGCACAAATATACAAAAGTATATTAATGCAAAAAAAACTGGGAAGACAGATTAAAAAATGTTAACGATGCATCTTTGGGTTGTAGAATCATAAGAAATTTTTTCTTCCTTACACTTTTCTGAGTTACCTAGGTTTTCAGCCATAAGCATTTATTATTTCCACAATGAGAAACAGGTAAGTGCTAAAATAAGATCATGACCACTATCTCACAACATGTACAAAAATTAATTAAAAATGGATCACAGATCTAAATGATCTAAATGACCTAAATTTTCTAACTAAAATTATACAATTCTCAGAAGAAAACACAGAAGACTTAGTGACCTTAGGTGATACAATGACTTCTTAGGTATGACACCTAAAACAAATGACAAAAGGAAAAAAATAGATAAAATTGTGCATATCAAAAGTTTTATGATTCAAAAGACATCATCAAGAAAGTGAAAAGCACACAGAGTGGGAGGAAATATGTGTATGTCATATACCAGATGGAGACTCGTATCTGGAACATACAAAGAACTCACGCAACTCAGCAATAAAAACAAGCAACCCCATTTAAAAATGGACAAAGAAGCCGGGCGCGGTGGTGCACGCCTGTAATTCTAGCACTTGGGAGGCTGAGGCAGGAGGATAGTGAGTTCAAAGCCAGCCTCAGCAATGGCGAGGCACTTAGCAACTCAGAGACCCTGTCTCTAATAAAATACAAAAAAGGGCTGGGGATGTGGCCCAGTGGTCAAGTGCCCCTGAGTTCAATCCCGGTACCAAAAAAAAAAAAAAAAAAAAAAAAAAAAAAGAGAGAGACAAAGAATCTAGAGAGACATTTCTTTAAAGAAGATATACAAATGGCTAATAATCACCCAAAAAGATGGTCAACATTATTAACCATCAGGGAACTGCAACCATACGAAAGTGAGGTACTGCTGCACACCCACTAGATGGTCATCCTCAAAAAGACAGATGACAACAGTGTGGTGCGCACATGGATTAGCTGAAACCTGCACACACTGCTGTAGCCACTCTGGGAAACAATGTGCAAGTCCTTCGACCACCCAGCCATTCTACTCTAGAAATATAGTCAAGAGAAACAAAAGCACACGTCTACACAAAAGCCTGTATGTAAATGTTCACAGCAGCAAAATTCATAACAGCCCAAAGCACAAACAACTCCAATGTGGCACATCCCAAACAATGGATTATTTGGCCATAAACAGGAGGGATGTATGGAGTCATGCTATAGCATGCAATGAGCCTTGGACACATTATGCAAAATGAAAAAAAGCTAGTAACAAAAGATTGCATACTGTGTGGTTCCACTGTGTGAAATGTCCTGGAGAGGCAAATCCACAGGGACAGGAAGCACCAGGACAGGGCCTGAACAGGCAGTGCCTTCTCTGGGGCTTGCATAGCAACCCAAGACTCCACCTACAGAAACCTAGGCTCCAAGTAACTCAACCTGCCAAGAGCAGGGAGACCAGGGAAGACCAGGGTGAAGTGCAGGAGGACACCTGAAGGACTTCAGGGTGAAAACAGGGTCAGCCTCGTAGTTCACACACATCCTGGGAGCTGGGCAGGCACGCTTGAGAAGCAGAAGACAGAGCCAGCAGGTACACGGCAATGCACCTGGGTGGGCTCAGATAACACAAACCCTGGTAGGTTGAGGAACCATGTGACTCTGGAAAGGCTTCATGTGCCATTTATTCAAAGTGTGTGTACTGTTCTTAGAATATAAGAATGTGATGAGGCAGGGATAAAGAATAAGAAGTGGAGTGTGGGCTCTCCAGTCAGGTGACCTGGGTTTAATTCCTAGCCTGGCCACTCCCTTCTGTGTGACCAAGAGCAAGTATTTTAACCTCTCTGGGCCTTAGCTTCTTCTTTTTTAAAAAATATTTATATTTTACTTGTAGTTGGACACAATACCTTTATTTTTATTCATTTATTTTTACGTGGTGCTGAGGATCGAACCCAGGGCCATGCACATGCTAGGCGAGCACTCTACCATTGAGCCACAACCCCAGCCCCTACCTTCTTCATCTACAGGATGGAGCTAAGACAATGTAGTGGTAAGGAGTCAGCTGATGTGTGTGAGGTCTTACAACAACTTGTGGCCCATGACTGTTAGTCATTCATTATTTCAGGATTTAGTGACCATGTCTTGACATATTATTTCTGATTTTATAGACATTCTCTGTATTTCTGTGTTATGATTCACTGAACAAAAAAGATCCTGATTGTGTCCAATTATATAAATATTCAGAGGGATATACACAATCCCTGTTTTGGAAAAAAGTGCTAAAGTAGCCTGCTCTTACAAGTGCTCAATGGAATCCAATACATGGAAGAATGATGGACACTGTTAGAGATTAATGGAGAAGAAACATGGTAAAAGGATTAGCCGTGACCACGTTGACCAGTCACACTGGAAACGTCTGTACTCAATGACAGCAGTTCTCCCACTACAACAGCAGAGTGGTCATGAGAGGCCGTGTGGCCCACAGAGTGGAACATATTTACTACCTGTCTACAGAAAAATATGTCAACACCAAAGTGGTGCTCCCTGGGAGTTTAACAGACACGCTCTGCCACCCAAAAGAGGCGAGGACATTCAATGCACGGATATGCTTGGACTAACATCAGGTTCAACAGGATCAGGGCGCCTGGAGACAACCACAGGACTCCTCAGAGCTTTCAGCAAGAAGGTGCACTGGGGTTGGCAGGAATGTGAGGGCCGGCAGCTCTTCCCAAGCTGGTTCTGACCACATCATCCTCTCCCTAAGGCAGAGACCCCTCAACGGTTTAGGAATATTATAGACCCATCAATGACACAGCAGGTGTAAGGAAATCCTTTTGTTTCTATTGTATTTCACATTGGCAATCCAATTAACCCATTATGTCCCATTGTCTTTAATACGTGACAAACCTATAAAAACTTACACTGATCCACTTATAGTTATTCCATAAATTTTTTTAATGTTTTTATTTGTTGATAGACCTTTATTTTTTATTTATACATGGTGCTGAGAATCGAACTCAGTGCCTCACACATGCCAGGCAAGTGTGCTACCGCTGAGCCCCAGCCCCAGCCTTATCTCACAAACTTTTTATTGATTTTTACTGGTGTCCCATACATAGGACAATGGGACATATTCAGTTAAGTGAAGGCAAATATCATACCTCTCTGCTCCTCCTAACCCCAGCATTTCCAGCCTGTGCTCCTAAAACCATTCCCTTGACTCTTTTCCTCTGCTCTTGGCTGGACCTCCTCCAGCTCTCGTAGGGTTTTTTTTTTTTTTAAAGACAATTAAGAACTCAAAAGTGATCATATCTTAACGACTGGCACAACTTGTTTTCCCTCAGATCACAATGGAAAATTATTTGCGAGTAAAGACTAAAGTCCAAGAAAAATTCTGGGCTGTCACACATGTGTCATGTTCAGGAAGACTAGCACTTCCTGTGAATCCCAAGAGGTGGGCAAGGCCATGCCTGAGACCAGTAACACGAGAGAAGAGCCAAGAAGAGGCACATTCAAAAGCACCGCCCTCTCGCCTCACTTCTTACCGCAGTGCCAGAGAAAAGGCCGCTGTTAAGGTGCCCTTGGATAGACAAGGCCGGGGTCTGGCCAGGCCTCGGGTGAGCAATACCTGAAAAGAACATTTAAACGATCAGGGGACAATACCAACTTTATGTAAGTCTGTATGCTAAACTTAAAAAAATAAATAAATAAAAAGATAAAAAAAAAAAAATAAGAAAGAAAGAAAATGAGTGATTCTGATAAAAACACTGATTTGCAATGTCTCCTGAAAAGGAAGGAGAAATTGGGCATGGAGGTTTTTTTCACTACTGTGCCTGCTTTAAATATGTTAATTTTAAAAAATAATAATACCCAGTTAAAGAAATTTAATAGTTAAACTGGGCACAGTGGCACATGTCTATAATCCCAGTGACTCAGAGTCTGAGGCAGGAGAATCAAAAGTTCAAGGTTAGCCTCAGCAACTGAGAGAGACCCCAACTCAAAATAAAAAATAAAAAGGAGCCGGGCGCGGTGGCGCACACCTGTAATCCCAGCACTTTGGGAGGCTGAGGCAGGAGGATCGCGAGTTCAAAGCCAGCCTCAGCAATGGCGAGGCACTTAGCAACTCAGTGAGACCCTGTCTCTAAATAAAATACAAAAAAGAGCTGGGGATGTGGCCCAGTGGTCGAGTGCCCCTGAGTTCAATCCCTGGTACCAAAAAATAAATAAATAAATAAAAATAAAAAGGGCTGGGGAGGGCTGGGGTTGTAGCTCAGTGGAAGAGCGCTTGCCTAGCACATGTGAGGCACTGGGTTTAATCCCCAGTACCACATAAAAAAATAAGATAACATAAAGGTATTGTGTCCATCTACAACTAAAAAAAAAAAAAAAAAAAAAAGGGCTAGGGATGTGGCTCAGTGGTAAATTGCTTCTGGGTTCAATCCTTGGTACCAAAAATAAAAATAAAAATGTGGGGAGCTGAGCATAGAGGTATGCACCTGTGTCTTTCTTTGGGTGGCTGAGGCAGGAGGAGCCCTTGAGCCCAGGAGTCAGGACTAGCCTGGGCAACACAGCAAGACTCCATGTCTTAGAAAGAAAAAATTAACAGCTAATAAAAAAAATGCCTGGCTTAAATTTCAAGATACCATGGCAGTTAGAAGCAGTTCAGAGTTACAGTGTCAAGGAGAAGCCTCCTCTAGTGAGATAAACTGTTGGCAGACCACCTTTTGCTGGCACACCATCTCATAGGGTTGTCATGAGAACATGCGACCAACTCAGGAAATGGCCCATCAAAGTGCCAGGCTGAAGGAAGGGCCACACCAATGTCACTTATGAAACCCAAGAACTTCACAGTACTTCTCAAGAGCAACTGGGCTTCTGACAATTCCTGGGGATATGAACTGGCACAATAAGGTGCAGAACAGACAGAAAGCCATTTGAGGACACAGAGCTAGAAAGATAATTCCAGACACCAACCAAGAGGGAACCTGAGGGAAGAAGCCCTGAGGCTGCCTTCTTGAGCTTAGATTTCAAGAGACCACATATTCTCTGCAGCCCAAAATACAGAGCATTAACAAGATCCTAGGTCACTGTCCTCCCTTTACCTGAACCACAGGTGAACCAGACGTGGACGATACAGAAGACACTGGGCATGAATCTCTTTCTGCACAAAGTGTTTCTGTGAGGAGGGCATAAGACATGCCGGAACCAACGTAAAACTCCCAGGTCAGGCACTGGAGAGTGGAGTGCACATGTTAGGGGAGGGAGCCACACACCTGCAGCACAGAGTAGAACCCACGCTGGTTGAGGTGTCCCATTATATTTGCACAGATATGGTTCATGGCTGGTCGAAGGTTCTCACCTAAATGAAGAAAAAATAAAAAAGTCCCTTGCCATAATGTGACCTGTTTATGTGGGACAGAAAATCTATACTCCAAATCTATATTCCAAAGCCATGAGGAAACACAATACTCTCTGGCTTGCTTCCCTATTCCCTTAGGTCTGAACCAGAGCCCAGGAAGGCACTATCTAGAATTCTATCTCTCCTGGAAGGCATGACTCAAGTTCCACCTCTTCCCTTGCCTTAGTGAGAAGGCACATTGCTGAGCTCCTGTCACACTCTCTTCTACTGTGTCCCATAAAGTGTGGCACTTTATGCCTTCCTTGGGTGCCTTCTGTCCCCAATGGGACACAAGCTTCCTGGCCAAGTTCAGAATGCAACAATTTTTAGACTCCTCCCAGAGTCTAGGATGTTCCTAACATAGGTTCTCCTTGCTCAGCCGGAGTTTTTGCAGTCTCCTATTCCCAGTTTCTCCCCCTCTCCACGGAACTCCAACTCTCCCCAGCTCTGAGCTCAGACATCACTCCTTTAGGAGCACCTGAGCCCCAGGGTCCCAGGTGGAACCCTTCCAAACCCCTCTGAACACTATTATTCCCTTTGGACTCTTCTGAACACTTATAATACTTACCGTCATTTTATATATGGTTACCTCCTGGTATTTATGGGAAATTGGTTCCAAAATGCCCCTTGAACATGAAAATCTGTGGGTGCCCAAGTCCTTTACATAAAATGGCATAGCACTCACATATAACCTACACACATTCTCCTGTATACTTTAAATCATGTGTGTAGATTACTTATAAAACCTAACACAATGTCAGTTCTATGTAAATAGTTGTCATAATGTATTATTAAGGAATAATGACAAGAAAAGTCTGTATGTGCTTAGTACAGATGGAATATTTTTCAAGCATTTCTGACCCAAGGTTGGTTGAATCCACAAATATGGAATATGCAGGGCTGGGGTTGTGACTCAGTGGCAGAGCACTTGCCTAGCATGGGTGAGGCACTGGGTTCAATCCTCAGAACCACATAAAAAGTAAATAAAAGCCGGGTGCTATAATCCCAGCACTTGGGAGGCTGAGGCAGGAGGATTGTGAGTTCAAAGCCAGCCTCAGCAATGGCGAGGCACTTAGCAACTCAATGAGACCTTGTCTCTAATAAAACACAAAAAAGGGCTGGGGACATGGCTCAAAAAAAAAAAAAAAAAAAAAAAAAAAGTAAATAAAATAAAGGCATGCTGTCCATCTACAACTACATAAAATTTTTTCAAATGGAATATGCAGATATGGAGAGTCAAGTGTACACAAGTGACTTCCATTCAGTATGTTTCATCACCAGACTCGGCATGAGCACCTGAAGTCCCCAGAGGACAGTGACCTTTTCTGTTTTGCTTATCACTACATCACCAATGCCTAGCATGGTGCCTGGCACATAGAAGGTTATTTGCTGAATGGATGGATGACATGAATACACGAAACACTTAGGTGAGCCATTTTCAGGGAAGGAGGCAGCTTTACAAAGCAGGTTTCACAGGCAAAACAGAATTATTTGCTAATGATTTTCCAAATGAAATGATAAGGCTTAAGTGAATACCATCCTTTGCAGGCTGAGGCACTGTGGACGTTGCAAAAAACGAGATCAGAGGAACAATGCCTTTAAAAATAAATTCAAACAGGGGAAGAGTGTAACACAAAATACTAACACACTGTCAAGGGCATTCCTACCAAGGTCTTCCAAGACGTGTGGTGGCAAAAATGCTTCTTACAAAGGCGAAAAGGTGCTCTGCACTCACTATGGAAATGGCAATTGGAAAAAATTTGAAAACCAGTCCTACAGACCTTTTCCCCGGAGGATTTTCCATGTTGAAGTGTCCGTGAAGGTGACAAGCATCGTGAGGTACAGTGTGATGAGTCTGGAGTCTTGTAAGATCTCAGGCTGGAAACAACAAAAGGGGTAAGGCTGACATGGGGGCCTCCAGTCCAGGATGGCGGAGCACCCATGTCGCAGCCTCCCTCAGTGCACTCAGAGGGAAGGAAGGAGTCAGAATTACACGGCTGTCCTTGTCCTCTTAGAGAGGGACCACTGTAGGAGTCAGACGACGAAAACCTCAGCACACTACTGTGTGACACAGTCAAATACTCCTGGGAATGAGAGCTGAGCATTCTTAGGCAACACGGTGACAAGGCATGGCTTGTCCTAGGTGCATCTCTGTTGTGTGTCTGAACACTCAGCAAAACAGCAGAAATAGAACTGGGCCTAACAGGCTCTGCCCGGCTCCATCGCTCACAGGCTGTGGGACACTGGGCATTTCTCAACCTTTGTCTTGGTTTCCTTATCTATGACTACGGATGGTAATACTTATTTTCCTCATAAGGTTTTTATGCGGAATAAATGGATTAATGCACACAACACCCCAAGAACAGTGCCTGGCACACAGATAACTCTATGTGTTGTTGTTACAATGACAGTTCATTGGGCAGGGCAGGGCGTGTTCAGGGACATGGGAAATCAGGAGCAGAGTTAGGACTAAATCACAGAATTTCTGGCTCCAGATCCAATGGCTTTTCTCCTAGCATCTGCTTTTGCACATATGTTTTCAAAGAGAAAACTGTTGTAGGATACAGATACAGAACGCAGGTAGGAGATCTGCCTGGCCCCAGTGAAGGCAGGGGAGTAACCTGCCTGCTTAGCCCTGAAGCATTTCGGTGGAACCCGCGGACCCCAAGGACCAGCGGGTGAAGACCTCTGCTCCATGTCCTAATGCCTCACCTGACAAGCTGCGCGTGGCTTGATGTCTTGGCAGGGCTGTGGCCAAGAGCTACCCATGAAGTACCAACAGGGATGGCTGAGAGGATTTGGGGACACTGGCTCTAACCTGAGTCCTGGCTAAGCCTCCGTCCCTGAAACCCTTCCATCCCTATGTACAAAGTAAAATGCTGCTATTATGTGAAGGTGGACAGGGTATGAGCAGACCCAGAACACAAGGGCGGGCGCAGGACCAGACTGGGTCACTGGCAGTACCCCATCTTTCTCACCACCATGATGGGTTCAGGGTCAAGGATCCCATTCGGCCTTAAGAATCCTCCCAAGTTTTTGAGATGGTGTGGGGAGGCCTCCCTTTTCTCTTTGGTCAAGATAGAGTAAGGATATCAGGTCAGAAATGCTGGCTGCTATAATTACAGAAAGAGAGGATGCGGTGACCCCAAGTGAGCAGAGAACTAGGAGAATCCAGAAGTCCTGGCTCTAGTCATTCCCAGCTGCCATATTTTAGGATATCCTATAACCAAACGTTCTTTTCCTTGCTTAGCCTATTGGATTAACAGCTGCACTCATGTTGGGTTTCTATTACTTTTAACAGGAGGCCCAACTAGTACAATAACACAGACCTTAAAATATTCATCGTATCAAAAGGATAGGAAAGACGACAGGATTTCCTGGCATCAAGACTGAGGTAATTAATTAGTCAGTGTTCAACATATCATACCCAAGAAGGGCTCAAAATGATTACATGAGGTGCTGGGTTGTGGCTCAGTGGTAGAGCGCTCACCTAGTAGTGCGCGGCCTGGGTTCGATCCTCAGCACCACGTACGAATAAACACATTGTGTACAACTAAACCAAATAAATAAATATATATATTTTTTTAAATGATTACATGACTACCTTGCTCTCTCCCAGTGGCTCAACCAAAACTTCTTTGCTAGACTCTGACTGTTAGATCTCCAAAGCTATAACCAGTGAGGAAATGATGGGGACTAGAAAGTACACACTAAAGGCTGCAGGTGAGAAAGACAGATTTAGTTTGTGTGTGTGTGTTTTACCTTGAGCTGCTCAAGAAACTCACAGCAATACCACAGAATGTCCTTGATTTGTTTTATCCATAGAAGAGTGAGATCCTTGGAAAGAGCGAGGGATACATACCACACCTACAAGCAAGAAAAAAAAAAAGGGATGTCATGGGCAGTTACAGGGGTCATTCTACATATGGTGTAACTACTAGCACTGGGTCTGTCAGCTAGGTCCAGTGCCAGATAGGACAATGGAGATGAATGGACAAATAAGCAGCATGCAGGACTTACCCAAAGATAAAATAGCTTAGGAAGGGAATTTACTATCCTGAGTAAGAAGCAAAAGCAGAACATAGCTTCTTGGACAACAAAGACAAAGGAATCGCTCACATTTTGTTAGTGTTTTCCAATCCATCTATTTACTTATTTGTGTGTGTGAACAAACGCCCGAACATTCAACAGGAACTTTCAGAGCCATCATTTGGCTAGCCCCAAGAGTTTATGGGAGATTTTCTAGCCTCCAACCCACATACCTTAGGTTCATTCTCAGCATCCATGCTGCTCAGGATACAACGGCACAGCTTCTCGAGTCTCTGCAGAGGCAGAAATGAGCTTATAAAACCCCACAACTACAAAAAGTGAGGGAGAGAGGGGAGCACACATTTGGTGGGCACCTGGCTTGTGCAGCTTCTTACAGATGTGGAAACTGAGGACCAGAAAGGCAAAAGACCCGCTCTTAATGAGTGGCCCAGAGGCTGGCTGAGCTCTACAGATGTGCTTTAGAAGTTGGTGCCTTTGCTATAAAAATTCAGAATGAAGCTTCTTCTTTTTTTAATATTTATTTATTTTAATTGTACACAATGCTTTTATTTTTTTTAAAATATTTATTTATTTACTTTAGTTGTACACAATGTGTTTATATTTTTATGTGGTGCTGAGGATCGAACCCGGGCCGCACACGTTCTAGGCGAGCTCTCCACCGCCAAGCCACAACTCCAGCCCCCTTTTTTGTAAATTTATTTATTTGCTCTAGTTGTACACAATGTGTTTATTTTTACGTGGTGCTGAGGGCTGCACACGTGCTAGGGGAGCGCTCTACCGCTGAGCCACAACCCCAGCCCTGAATGAAGCTTCTTTTAAAAACCAAAATCCATCTGGAAAACTGGGCTCTGAGTCCCGCAGGCTAGCAGCTACTTCCTAATTTGTGCTTGCCACTTGGCCATTTGGGGAGCACCATGGACACTGACTTTTGCTTTGTGGCCAGTGAAAGGCTGTTGTACCATCCCTGATATGCAAAAGGAAGAAAAGTGGAAACTAGAAAACAGCTTACACCCGGTGCTAATCCCAGGTCCATCCTTAAGAATGACATGACCTCAAAGTTCCTCGTCTGTAACATAGGGACTCCCTTTCCACAGGCTTGTCTGTCTTCGTCCAGGAGAGAGGAGGTCGCTGCCTGTGCATACCTCTCTCTCCTTCTGGGCTAGCAGTGCCACTAGAGTAGACACCTTGACTGTACTGTTTCCTTCTAGGGCCCCAGTGGTATCCTTAGTACTGTTACACATCACTACTGCTTTACTGGAATTATATTTTCCAGCTGATCATTCCAATCCCAAAGCACCAACTGGTGCATTTTGTTTGTTTTGTGGGATGTTAAAAAAATTTCAATTTAGCTCCAAATTTTTACAAATTGAGCATTAAGCATAATGATTCATATCTCCAGCATTTCTTCAAAAAAACCAGAGGATGGGTTAACCACCAGTGGGAGCCTGGTAGCAATTCTCCCTTTGATGTTCTTACTACTGCAGCCTGTCAGTCACTGTTTATTATGGTTTGTATTTCATACTATGTTTTGTCCCACATAGAGCGGCTGTCACTCATATCCTGGCTCCTATATACAAGAGTCCAACCTGTGCTTGGGACAGTCAATGTGAAAAGGTCCCCAGAAGCACTGGTCATAATCCCTACAAAATAGGTCCCAAGAAAACAAAGTGGGCAAAAGTAAGCACACCTCACAGAGCTGCTGTAAGGACAATGTAAGTTGATATTTATAAAATGCTTACAAAAAGTCCTGGCATATGGGGAGTACTACATATGTTTGCTATTAATATTTACCTCATTATCTTCTTTCATTTTGAACAAGAATAGCAGTTTCCTGGCAATCTTGAAAATACCAAGTGCGCTTCTTTTACTGGACCCAGAATCATCTGCTTTAAAAAACTCATCAATCTCTTTCCTAGGGAGGGAAGGATTTAAAAAAAAAAAAAAAAAGACATTTTTAAATTAGGTACTCACAGCATCTGGAAGGCTCTTCAAGACCTGTAAGAGAAAACTCATCTATGTCCTGTTAGTTGGGATTGAGAGAAATGTGCTGGGGAGTTTCCAACATCCACCTGATATCTTTGTGCAGTCGACTCCGACAGAGGAAACTCCGGACGTGGGCCTGAATCTCCACAGCTGCTCTCTCTCGCTCCTTCTGCACCAGCCTTTCTTCTCGTGCCTGACGGGCTCTATCAATGAACCATGCTCTTGAGGTCTGAGAGACGGTGAACATGTTTGCAAACTTGCACAAACCCTGCAAGGAATAGCGAGAAGCTGTGGTAGACTGTGTGAAAGACACACACACACACACAAGAAAGGGACTCAAACAGAAAGGGCTCAAGTGCAAAGGGTGGGCAGGACCTGGGCAGCAGGACAGAGATACTTGGGACCCTCCAACACCTTCCAAGTGGCTCAGACCTCTCCTGGCACAAGTTTCAACTTTGTACCAATTCATTTCATTTCATACAGCTCACCAAGACCAGGGGTGTTAATTTTCTTATATTCATTTTCTTAAGAGAAAGAACACGGTGCCTGGCATAGAGTACAGACAGGCTCTGCTTAACAAGTAAACATAGCATGAATCAATCCCATTCATAAAGATTCAAACCAGGGAGCTTCTAAGTCGAATGATTCCAGATATTTGAATTTTCTAGAGCAATCCACCATGTTTGGGAAGCCAACAACAATCAGTCAGCTCCTATTTTGCCAAGACTTGAGGGAAAAATCAAACATGATTATAGTCACCCTTTTTTTTTTTTTTTGGTATCAGAGATTGAACTTAGGGGCACTTGACCACTGGACCTCATCCCCAGCCCTTTTTTTATATTTTATCAGAGACAGGGTCTCTCTGAGTTGCTAAGTGCCCGCCATTGCTGAGGCTGGCTTTGAACTCGTGATCCTCCTGCCTCAGCCTCCCAAGTGCTGGGATTATAGGCATGCGCCACGGCGCCCGGCTGTCACGCTTCTTTTAGTTATCCATTCACTCAACAAATGATTACTGGTGCTTACGTGGTCCCAGCACAAAGAACTTTCATTTTTTAAAAAGGGGACATTTTAACATTAGAAAAGTGAAAGCTATTGTACATGACTTCACAATGCATGATAGTCCACTAAATTGAATGTATCTAACTTCATGTATCACTTATTCTGCAGTCCTTACTGTTCTCATACTGCCAAGAACCAATAAAGACTTTGAGCAGAATTTCTTCTATCCACTGACAGGTGCTTTTCTGGACAGAGGCTTTAAAGCATATATTATGTTGTCATCTGATCATGATTGTCCATCCCCGGCAGGGTGTCTTTGGCTAGTAGCCAAAAGTACACAGCAGTGATCTATGGAGCCTCCCATACTGAGGTGGTGTCTTTAGATGCTTGATAAATCTTGTCATTCTATCTAAAATATACAACGGCCCAGCTGATATGAATGACTGAAATGACTGACTCAGATATCCAGACTTCTGGAAAACATTTCTTTACCAGTTTCACTCAAAGCAGTACCCATGAAGAAATATCTTCCAGAATAAAAAGGTCAGGCTAGGACCCTGCCATGAGAGCACATCCAGGGACTTCTGAGGCCCCTTTTCAACACTGATTCACACTTGTCAAACAACTTCATGGCTCTGCTAACATGTGGGTCTATCACCAGCAACTCGTGAAGCAATTATCAGACCCTCCCCAACCACTCTGCTAAACATTTAACAGGGCCTGCTGCCTCCTGCATCACTCAACACTCTTCCCAGCTCAATCTGGAGAGCTTACCTGAGGACCCGCCTGTGTAGCAGAAATGCTAGGTAACCATTAGTGATCTCCCACAGGACACACAGCTGAGGATGCTTCAGAGGAGCTTGCTGTTTTCTGAAAGAAAAACAGTAACAAAAAAATCCAGGTTTAGAGTCAATTTTATAGGTGTAGCATCATATATCTTCCTCACTGAGTATAATACAGTGCCCACTGTTTTAAAAAAGAAATACTTTTGTCTCATCCAAATGTTAGACTCTTTCCCCAGTCCTCACAATTTGTAGTAGATTGAAAATAATCCCAACGAAGTTGTTGAATTAAAGATTTACATGCTCTGTGATGCTAAGCAAGTATAACACTGAGAGGTGATGGAATGTTAAAAAGTCACTGAAGGGGCTGGGATTGTGGCTCAGCGGTAGAGCACTCGCCTAGCGCGTGGGCGACCCGGGTTCGATCCTCAGCACCACGTACAGATAAAATGCATTCAATAAAACGCATTGTGGACAACTAAAGCAAATAAATAAAAATATTAAAAAAAAAAAAAAAAAAAAAAAGTCACTGAAGCCGGGCGCGGTGGCACACGCCTGTAATCCCAGCACTTTGGGAGGCTGAGACAGGAGGATCGCGAGTTCAAAGCCAGCCTCAGCAATGGCGAGGCACTTAGCAACTCAGTGAGACCCTGTCTCTAAATAAAATACAAAAAAAAAAAAAAGGGCTGGGGATGTGGCCCAGTGGTCGAGTGCCCCTGAGTTCAATTCCCGGTACACACAAAAAAAAAAAAAAAAGTCACTGAAGCTGGGCATGTTGGCGCACACCTATGCCAGTGACTCAGGAAATTGAGGCAGGAGGATCACAAGTTCCAGGCCAGCCTCAATGACTTAGCAAGACCCTGTTTCAAAATAAAAAACAAAAAAGGACTGAGGATGCAGCTCTGTGGCAAAGTACCCCTAGATTTAGTCCTGCCTCCCAAAAGCTATTGAATGTTGACATTTTTGAACAATGCAGACATTTTTATGACATAGAAGTGAAAAAATAGCTGCCCATGAACCAATGTAGTCCTAATTACCTAAAGGTAAAAAAAAAAAAAAAAAAAGAATGCACACCTAGATATGAAACGGGGATGAAATATGCCAATGTGTAAAACTGGCTAAGCACAAGGTCTTAGGTTTGATCTCCAGCATTACCAAAAATAAAAAATAAAAAAAGGAATGGTTGTTTTGAGGGAGTGGGATTGTGGGAACTCTTCCTTAACTGGGTTCTAGTTTCTAAAGTTTCCACATGGTAAGGTGGCATGGCACAGGAAGAAGCAGATGGGCTTTGGAGTCACAGAGATGGAGCCAGTCCCTAGCTCTGCCAGCACTGCAGGGAGTTTCCTAGCTCAGAGTCTTTATCTATTAATCAGTTCAGAGGCCCATCATGAGGACTAAATAAGATCATGTGTATCAAGCAACTACGGAGGTGCTGACAGAGCACAGTTGATAAATCTAACTGACACCGTTTTTTATAGACACGAAAGTGTTGTTGTTTTTAACCCTTCTGCCTAAGTTCCCATCTGCAGTCACTAACAATCTGTGGGTAGGAAGTAATGCTGGCTCGCTGACATTTCCTCACCCATTACATGTTTTCCTATCCCCAAGTATAACAAGATTTACCAGTCTTTGGTACTTGGGTTATAAACTCCTGGCCTCGTTGTTTACACTGCATAATAGCTTCAAGCTCCTAAGAGGTGCAAAAGAGCAGGGTCAGGTGTGGTGGTGTTCACCCATTATTCCAGCAATTTGGGAAGCTGAAGCAGGAGGGTTTCAAGTTCAAGGCCAGCCTGGGCAATTCAGTGAGGCCCTAAGCAACTTAGTGAGACCTTGTCTCAGAATAAAATAAAAAAGGCTGGGGATGGGGGGAGGGAAGAGGGGGGCAAGGGGGTAGGAATAATAGCAGACTGAGTTATCCATGATTACCCTAAATACATGTATGAAGACACAATTGTTGTAAAAATACTTTATATAAAACCAGCAACTTGAAAAATTGTGCTGTTTATATGTAATATGAAATGAAATGTACTCTGCAAACATGCATAAAAAATTAGAATAAAAAAAAACTTCCAGGCTGGGATTGTGGCTCAGTGGTAGAGCGCTCGCCTAGCACCTGCATGGCTCGGGTTCGATCCTCAGCACCACATAAAAATAAATGCATTGTGTACAACTAAAGCAAATAAATAAATATTAAAAAAAAAAAACAACCTTCCAAGCTTTTTAGACATCTAAGATTGAGGTCCCTCTGAGGGTCATACACTACCGCTAATATCCTATTTCTTACTACATAAATATCATTTATATATATGTGTGAAGCCGGGCGTGGTGGCGCATGCCTGTAATCCCAGCACTTTGGGAGGCTGAGGCAGGAGGATCGCGAGTTCAAAGCCAGCCTCAGCAACAGTGAGGCACTTAGCAACTCAGTGAGACCCTGTCTCTAAATAAAATACAAAAAAGGGCTGGGGATGTGACCCAGTGGTCGAGTGCCCCTGAGTTTAATCCCCAGTACACACACACACACACACACACACACACCAAAAAAATTATATATATATGTGTGTGTGTATATGTATGTATACATATATGTATATGTATGTATACGTATATGTATATATATGTATGTGTGTACATATATATATACATACATATATATATATATATATATATATATATATATATATGAGGCTGGGGATGTGACTCAGCAGTCAAACACCCCTGGGTTCAATCCTTGAAAGGGGGAAAAAAAAAAAAGATGAAGCAGGGTCAAAGCCATGAACACAATGGTGTGTTCTCGCGTTCCTTAGTAACAGGGCAGACACAGGGATCAGGAAAGGGCGCCTATTCACAGTGGAAAAGCAAAAATTTGCATGCCAACTGTGCTTAAGTATCTATCAGACTTTCTCAAAACTTTCACTTCTCTCAGGGGGTCTCCCAGGATTAAATCCCTTCTTTGAGATTATTATCCCCTCAGCAATGTCATAAGTTGGTTTCTGTTTATACCATATAACAGTCTATTCCAGTTTTTCTCACTCTTTCCTATACACCTCCTCCACTTGCATGGTGTGTACTACAGCTCATTAATCAAATAAAACACACAATAGAGTATTAAGTACTTATTTTAACAAGTGCCACAGATAATAATAAAAAAAGACATGTGCAACATGATTAGAATTAAATAAGAAAATATTATCAAGGGGATCCCAAAACAGATAGCATAGAGTTTTACCATATTGTCATGAAGGTTATAATCCAGTTAGGGAAACAAGAATAATACAGGGGGAAAGAAAAGAAAAAAGAGGTTATAGATAAGCAAGATCATTCAAAAAGGAAAATAAGCATTCTCTATGTATCAAGTCCTTTCCAAGTGATCTCATCTAAAAGACAGCAATCCCAGGAAAGTCCAGGTTAGATCATTAGTAAGCAGCAGTACCACGGTTTTAATACTAACAGGATTCTGATTCTGCACTACCTCTATTTTTCCATGAGACCCGCTGAAAATCAGTGTTTCCTGGATGAGGTCAACTTCGTGGAGAACTACAAAAGAACATGACAGTCCTGAAAGTATCATTACCAAGGTGAAGCACTACAGGTACCAACTGCTGAGTGATTTTTTTTTCCCTATATGGTGGAAATGGCTGGGCTGCCAGGTTTAATGACCATTTGGGGCACTTTACCACGTAACTACATCCTTGGTCTTTTAAATTTTGAGACAGGGTCTCACTAAGTTGCTTAGACTGGCCTCAAACCTGCGATCTTCCTACCTCAGTCTCCTCAATTGCTGGGATTACAGGCAGGCACCACCATGCTGGCTCAATATTATAATTTCTTAAATTCAAGAATAGTCAACAAAACTTGGAGAAACTATTAATAATACTGGGTTATCATTTACTGAAAGCTACAGCCTATTGCCTAAGCTAATAGCCTAGGTGGGATGCTATCATCAATCCAATCTTCATGTGGGGGGAAAAGGAAATGTACAGAGGGGACATGACCTGCCAGAGTCTCTGGGATCCTTTATTTGAACCACAAAGCAATTACTTATTGGTAAGTAGACAAGATCCAGGGCTCCCCCATTCACACAATGGCAAAGTAAAGAGAGGCTGCGAATAAAAAGCTGCCCAAGGGGCTAAACTAGAGTCCAATTATAACCAAGTTTCTCTTCATTAAGAGCTGAGTGTCAAGGACGATACTAAAACGTAATATAAAACACTCTCTGTGAAACAATTACTACGTTTTACAGAGAAGGAAAATGAGGATCACAGAGGTGAGTGGACTCACTCAAAGTCACACAGCAAGAGAATAGGATTCGAACTCCAGATTAGGTGACCCCTGAGGCCCAGCACGTTTCCTTAATATCAACAATCACACTTTTCGCCCAGAATTAATACCTTTATAAACGCCTATCGCCTCAATAATAAGTGGAAATTGCCACAAAAAACAAAACAAAACACCCTGGAGCCCCCAAATCAGCCCGCAGAACCTGCCCCTCCGACCAGTCCAAGCACGGTCTCGGCCCCAAAACACCTCCCTTAAAGTCCCCGGCCCCACCCCCCAGAGAACCGACGACCCTGTTCCTACTCGCTACCCGCAGGTCGTAGACCTTTATCCGCTCGAGGCCCCAGGGCTCTGAGTCTGGGCCACAGCTGCCGCCGCCTCAACCCAACACCCCAAACTTCTGCCAGACCCGGGGAAGCAGCCGAATCCCGACCGCCATCTTGCCCCGGGGTGTTCGCTCTCCGAACTCCGCCAGGGAGCAAGTATCCGGTTCCTGGAAACAACAGTTCCCCCGAGCTTATTTGCCCTGGAAAAAAAAAGAAACTCCTTGCATCTTGTCCTCTTTTCTGGCAGCTGAAAAAGCGGAACATTCAGGATTTGGATAAATGCCTGTCCCAGAGGACAGAAGGTGGAAGCTATTCCGTTTGGGGAGGTTTCAAGGAACGTGGTACACGTCCACGGCCACAACGGACGCTTTAGGAAGGTGCCCGCTGCGGGGCGGAAGTGGCGTGCGAACAGCGGAAGTTCCCGCCCGGGCCCAGCCTCCGCCCCCAGCTCACGTAAGCTGGGTGTTTCCTGCCTCTCTCAGTCCGGATTTGGAGACTCCGTCGTCCTCCGACTTTTCATGGTAAGGAGGGCGGTGCCCACCTTCTGGGGTCTCTGGACGGCCGAGGGATCCGGACAGCGGCAGAAGGGGCTGGGATGGAGGGGAGGGGGTGCGCTGGCCGCGAAAGGAGAAGGGGCCTGGGGGTTGGATGGGGGCGAGGCCGGGGGTGGGGGAAGGGCCCTGGGTGGACCGTTGGCGGCGGCGGGGTGGGGGGTGGGGTCCTCTGGCTGTCGGGGACCCGGGGAAGGCCACTTGGGCTTGGGGAGCAGATGCGTGTGTGGGTGAGTGGAGTGTGGCGTCTGGGGTGCCGGTTGAACGCGGGAACCGAATACTGTGGGAACAAAGAGATGTCACTGAAAACACATTGGGGGTGGGAAATGAGAATTTGGGGGTTTGCGAAGGACAATGGTAGGGTTAGGAGAGGGTGAGGTGGGAATCCTTGGAGCAGAGCGTTTGGGGGTCTTTGAGGTTGTAGCTGGAGTTTCTGGGTTTCGAGGAAGTGGAGAAGGAGCGCCCAGGTTGGTCTGAGCATACAGGCAAGCGGGAGCCGGCAGGCGGGTGTGCAGTTCATTGCTTGGACTTCCAGGCAGGGATGCCAGGGTCTGAGGTCTGGGTACCTTCACCTTGCAGTCGAACCTCAACTGGCGCTTACCTATCCAGTCATTTCCTTTGAGGCCCTAGGTGGCCACACCTCAGGAACCGAGCGTGTCTCACATTGCTGTCTCATCTGTGGGAAGGTTTCTGTTTACTGGGATCCTCCAGGGTCTATTCCTTGTCCTTGGGTGAGGGTGACCAAAGATCAGCTCAGATCCTCTTTTTCCTCGTTTGTCACTTCCCTAGAAAGTTTCATCTTTAGGAAAAATCACTCCCACGCTGAAGAAAAATGAATCAACCTGTATTCCATTTTGATTTGCTCCCTTTTGTGCAAAATAAGTGCTATCTGAACCAGTGTTTTTTTTTAAATTTTATTTATTTATTTTTATGTGGTGCTGAGGATTGAACTCAGCACTTTCACGAGCTAGCTGAGCACTCTACTGCTGAGCCACAACCCCAGCCCCTGACCCAGTGGTTCTTAAACTGGTCCCCAGAGCAGCAACAGCATCACTCCCTGGGAACTTGTTAAAAATGGACAAATTTTCGTGCCCTATCAAGAGGGTCCCGGGCCAAGACCCATTGATCTGTTCTCACAAACCCTACATGGGTTTAGAGTAATGATTTCTTGATTTGAGCTATGAAATGAAAAGGGGGTGTGAGTTGGAGTGAGAGAACTTACGTTTTTTTTTTTTTGTTTTGTTTTTTTTTTTTGGTGGTACCGGAGATTGAACTCAGGGGCACTTGACCACTGGGCCACATCCCCAGCCCTTTTTTTTTGTATATTATTAGAGACAGGGTCTCACTGAGTCACTCAGTGCCTTGCCTTTGCTGAGGCTGGCTTTGAACTCGCGATCCTCCTGCCTCAGCCTCCCAAAGTGCTGGGATTACAGGCGTGCGCCACCGCGCCCGGTGAGAACTTACGGTTTTGATTATAGTTTTATCCCCTAAAACATGGCATTGATGTTAAAATCTTCCTCACTAGACGGTTGAGAGAACAGTCTCTCATTAACCAAAAGACAGTTCATGTTTGTGTGTCCACAGACAATGGGACACTTGGCATTGGCAGTAACTGTCTTAAAAGCAAGTTTTGGATGCAAAATAATGCCACAGTTACGTGACTAATTCAACTTAGTTTGGTTGAAATGGAACAGCACACTTTTCCGAGCTGTAGTAATGCCCTCGGCTTGGAGAAGTGTTAGGCCTAATCTCAATGCAGCGTTTCTTAAATTTCCCTGCTGTAAGGATCATCAAGCTCATATTTTTCCTTCACATCCCTCTTGATTCTTAGATCAATCTGATTAAACAGTTTACTTAGTGGTATTGAGCTCCAGCAGCACCTGAAGAACTTTTGAGATCTCAACCACTTGAAGAACTTTTTAAACACTAGTTATGGAGCTGCCACCTCTACCCCTCTCAAAGTTTCTGATTAGCCTAGGCAGATACCAGTGTTTATTAAGTATACCCAGGAGATTGGTTCTATTAGCCAGGGTTAGGAACAACTGGTCTTAAAGCTTGAGGGGTAGGAGGGAAACAAAGGACTAGGTGCCAAGGGCCTTAATTTTCATTCCCTGTGGGTAATTTTGAAGATTATGGCTTTAACATTCCATTTTACAAGTTAGGAAACAGAAACTTGGGTTAAATGGCTCATCTGAATGTCATGCAGGCAGTGGACTGGGATTGCCATCTAGGTTTGTTTCCCTAAACACAGGTATGAGATAGTAATACAGGAATTTGGTACTTTTTCCCTCGCTACTGTACTTGCTTGGGTCTCCCTTCCAGACAATGATTTTTTCCTCCCTTTGTCTGATTTTTATTTTTTCAAGCATGTATATAGTTACTTCTTGCTTTTAGCTCTAAAGTGCTTTTATTGAGGGTGCTTTGGTTTGTTTTTATGTGAGGGTCAGAAATTTACTGGGCCAATAGAGCCAGAGTTGGAGAGCTTCTCTAAGACAGTAGAGTTAATTATAACCTAATTAAGGGTATAGAACTTCTTAGAATAGTGGCTTGCAATCTTGGCCGCACCTTAGAATCATTTGGGGATTTTAAATTTCCATAGGTTGGACCCAGACATCAGTATTGGTGATTCTACTGTGTGAGCAGATAGAGAGAGCTATTTAGAATCCACAACAGTGTATTCAGGGCAGATGGGAAGGAGAGAAGCCTAGACTTACCCATCTAACTGGAATCAACTTCTGATTGAATAGAGCCCCAAACCAAATATCTCAAGTATTAATTACCTCTCTGCCTTGTAACCAGTTTTGTTTTGTTCTCTCCTGCTCCACCTCCCCAGCCTCAATAATAATGAAATCAAACCTTTGAAAGGAGTAAAACATCAGGATCCCTGTAGGAATGGCAGGGGTAGGCCTGGCAGTAGAGAGGTTTGCTGTGAGAGGTTTGTTGTCCACTGCTTGTGTCCCAGTTCACTGGAATTTGAGCTCAGGGACATGAACAACAGCCCAGGCCCTCTCTCCAAGACCTTTCCAGGTATTGGGCTGACTGATCAGAGCTTTCATTGATTAATCTAGAGTCTCTAGCTCCATCAGGGTGGTTTCTGTCTTTATCTTGTAGCAGTTCAGTTGTCATTAGAGCTAGAAAGGGTCTCCAAAGAGAAGATAATTTGAGCCTTTGTGTACATTCCCAAATAATCACAATTTCATTGTTTCCTGTGTGTATGATGACTCTGAGCCGGGTTGTCCAGAGTGCTTTGTGTCTTCCCTCATGGCAGGGAGTGGGAACTGCTGCCCCTGTGTGATAGATAGAACGAAATTCACGCATCTGCTTGTGTTCTCACCAGGTGGCCAGGCTGGGGGCTTAAACACAGGTCTGGCTTCCAACCTTTAGCCACACGTTGCCCTCCACCTTTTTTCAGGGATATATATTATACATTTAAGGAAGGGGGTGGGACTTTCTCAATTTACATGCCCTAGCTTAAATATACCACACGTGATGGGCTCCTGGCCAGCCAGTACTTGCCCATGTCCTTCCCTTGCTCATCACTGATGCAACTCCTGGCTTTGAGAAGTAACCAACTATCTCTGGACAGTGGTATCTGAATCCACAAAACGGAAAAAAAATCACAGCTATCTAATAGCATTTCAAAAAGTCATGAGGTGGTAGAAATTAATTGCTGAGGGGGCATGGAGGGCCCTTCTAGAGCCATGGAGTATTCTGTTTTGACTGGATCGGGACAACACAGACATACAAATTGATTACATGCCATCCAGCTGTATTTTTTTTTAATTTTTTTAAATTTATAATAGTAGTATGTATTACAATTCATACTGCACATATAGAGCATCTTTTTACACAAAACAGTTTGTATACAAAGTATATTTGTAGCATTCAAGTCTTCATTCATGCATTTAGAATAATGATATCCATCTTATTCAACCACTTTTTCTTTTTTTCCCCTCCATCCCCCCTCCAGCTGTATTCTTAGAATACAGTTCATTATATGAAAATTACCTTTACAAAGGTATTGGACACCAGGAAAAGTGTATAAAGCATATTTTGTCTCTTTTTGTCATGGTAGGTGCCTTATAAGGTGTTAGACCATTTCCCATAAACATATATTTGGGATGCTAGAAAAGTATTTCCGTTTGGGGGAAAATTTCCCTAACACAACCCCCCCCCAAAAAAAAAAAAAAAAGATCCTCAACCCCACACACAACTGTAAGCCTTTTTCTCTCTAGGTCTTCAAGATTTGGGAAACTTGTTATTCCTATAAGTTACTTCTGTCATCTCATGGACAGAGTTTTTCTGGAGGATGTGGATGGCCATAACTCTTAGTGTAGGGTCTCTGGGGACTGATTTCAAGGGGAAGCTAGAAGGGAGAGGCCTTGCTTCCTCATCGCCTCTTTTATGTTTGGCATCAGGTCACAGAGACCCTAGGTGAGCTCATCCTGACCTTTGAAAACTTCCCTTCTTGTATGTTTGCACTTGAAGCAGCAGGAACAGTTTAAGAAAACACTTGCAGAAGGCGGTTCTGTTTTACTCCACAGGGACCTCACACAAGTTCCCTGGCCCCTCTTGTGGGGCTGGAGTTGGGGAGGGTTGACCAGGAGAGTTGGATAACCTTGATTGGCATATTGCCTGTGACTGTAGCTCAGTCAGGGCCTCTGCTATTACAGGTGGTCATTGTTTCATCCCCTATCCCATTAAAAAAAAAAAAAAAAAAAACAGCATTTGTGTTCTACTAAGTGTAAACATAAAACACATTGCTGAGGAAAATCTCCCTGGCAAAAATAGAAGGCATGAAGAACATAAAAATGATCATTTTTTCAGTTTAGTTAAAAAAAAAGTTTTGTGCCCTCTGTGTCCTCCAGTCAAAAATCACCAGGAGCATACCTCAGGTCACACACGGTTGCATTTGGGTTTGTATGTCTGTGGCACTGAGGGAAAGCTGGAGGGCATCTCAGAAAGAGGAAGTAGGTCTCTGCTCTGTGTTGGATGCTGCCAGCAAGTGGCTAATTCTGTGGTTAGGTCTCCAAGACTCCTACCCTGGAGGTGGGAAGAATAGAACTGGGCTAGAACTGGACTAGATCTGTCCTTGGTAAGGAAGCAGCAGTTACCTGCATTAGCCTGGATAGGGGATGTTTGGTCATTTGTTGTGGATAATGTTCATAGTTTTGTCTGTGTTCAAACATGAGTATGGAATGGTTTCATTCTTGCGGCAGCACAGAGTGGCCTCATCACAGTGAAGTGCTGTGAACCTGGTCTTGTGCAGTGGGAACACTGAGGCCTTGCTGCGAGGGCCAGGCCAGCTCCTGGAGGTCAGGGCTGCTTTCTCTTTATCAGTGTTGTGCCCCAGATTGGACATCGTATCCAGCTCTAGAATTTTATCTATTTGTTCAAAAAATGTTTTCTTGGAGTACCTGTATCCAGGCCCAGTCTCTCTTCCCAGGCCTGCTTAGTTCAGACATTTCTCTGTCTGTTTCTTTGGCTGAGTGTACACAGGAGCTGGCAGTGCTGTCGAGAAGACTCACAGGGTCTTCTTTCGAGGGCAGCACTAGTCCAGGAAGTCTCTGTAAAAACCTGCATCCAAGAGTTTCTGTAGTTTACTGCTCAGAAACACTCCCCCTGCCCCAGAAGTGGTAGGTTGGGAGTTGGGATCCCATTCAACTTCCTGTGAGCTTCTATAATTCAACTGCAAGATGCACTTGTAAGTGCTCGTTGGTGTGTGACAATAAGGAAAGGTAGAGACACCCAGGCAGTGTTTGGGGCTACTTTGGGAGGCAGCGAGGGCATTTATTTATATGGGTATTAGAACGTCCTTGTAACACAAGAGTCAGGGCAGACCCAACCCTACAGAGTCAGCAGGTAAGGCCAGTGTATGAGACTCTCTGTGCAGACTGGGAGATGTGTGCCCTTCTCCATGGGACAGCCAATGCCCCAGCTCCCACCAGTGGTTGCCCTCCTGACCCAGTTGGCCTCTGACTTTAAGAGTTAAAGTCAGAAATCCAGATTTTGTGGTGAGCTCTGAGTTGTCAGCAGCACCCTGCAGAACACATCTGGAGGCCAGGCTTAGCCCCTGGGCTGAAAGGGGTGGTGGGGTGACCTGTGTCTTCTCCACTGGCAGGAAGAGATGTCAGGAGAAAGTGTGGTGAGCTCAGCGGTGCCAGCGGCTGCTACCCGCACCACTTCCTTCAAGGGCACGAGTCCCAGCTCCAAGTATGTGAAGCTGAATGTTGGGGGAGCGCTCTACTACACCACCATGCAGACCCTGACCAAGCAGGACACCATGCTGAAAGCCATGTTTCAGTGGGCGCATGGAAGTGCTCACTGACAGCGAAGGTAAGCCACCTGCCAGCCGTCGGCTTCTGGTTGTACCTGTGTGTGGTGGGGGCCTCTGTCTTCTTCAGAAGGCCAATTTTAAATGGGAACTTGCACACACAAGTATGACTTGCAGCTGTGTTTAGTGTTCTCATGGTGTGCAGGGACCCCGAGAGTCACAAGAGACTGGGTCTAGTTTGGGGGAAGTGGTCAAGGTAAGACTTCTCTAGGAAGTGACATTGGAGCCGAGACCTGATGAATAGGAGTCACCTGGGCAGGGACTCCTAGAGTCTTCACTTGGTTGTTGATTTGTTGTGTGCCTTTGAGAAGATCACTCCCCAGGCCAGGCTTTGGCTCGATTCTTTGCAAAATGGAGGTTAGGCTAGCTGTCCTCATTGGTTCTCTTCCTGTCCTGTAACTTCAGAGTGACAGTCATGCCTGGAAGAGGCGTAAGTGTTTTCTCTGGACCCCCGTCCTCCTAGGGTGGGGTCCTGACAAAAACTCACAGACCTGGATTCGAGCCCTAGCTCCTCGGTTAGTGTTCGGTGACCCTCACCGAGTGGCTGAGCCTTTTGGTGTCTTTTTCCTTATCGATGCCCAGCTCTTGGCGTGTGGGCTGTTGGCACATAGGAAGTATCCGGAACATGTATGTTCAGTGTCGATGCTGCTTTTTCTTGTGGGAAGTCCTGTTAGTAAAAAGTGAAATTTTAAAATGTGCCACCTGAATGAAACTAAGTGCCTGGCAGGGGTATGTCCTTGCCTGGTTGGGTAGGTTACGTGAAGTTTAAAAACACCCCATCCTTCGTTCCTTGACCAGAGATTGCTTTAGACTAGGCCGGACTTCAGCCTAGCTGTACTCATGTTTCTGAGACTGGCCTTCTGTGCCAGTTTTCTCCACTCTCCATTTTCAGGGACGTGGGCTTTGGGAGAGTGGGAGAGTTTGGACACATGCGTGGGAGACTGAGACCTCAGCCTGGTATGCCGTGTTTCACTGTCTGATCTTACTGGGCACGGCTAGCTAGTCAGTTGTTCCCACTGCATCTCAGAGAAGGCTAGACAGGGGGTGGGGGCTGGGCACTGGCTCTGCTTCCCTGTGAACTTGGGTTTCCAGTCAAGTAGCAGGTAAATCAGCCTCAGAGCTACTGTTGTGCCTCACCGGAAAACACTTAGTGTTTTTATGAGTGGGAGGCTCCCCTGGGCTGGGCCCCACCCTGCATTGCCTGGGAAATCAAGACAATAACCCCCAGCTGCAGGAGGAAACAGACTATCTGAGAACCCAGGACTGTTGTGGTTTTTCTTCCGCTCTACCCTTCTCCTGGGTAGGGCTTAGGAAGAACTGCTGAGCCACTTTGAAGGCTAAGTGGAAGCTGTTCTAGAAAGCCCTCACCTGGGCAGACTGCAAATGAGATGGAGTCTCCTGCCCCATCCCTCAGCTGCACAAAGCATGACGGGTACCAGCAGGACTGCTGAGGAACAGCCTTTGCCGAGTGCTGCCTGCAAAACCCAGCATCTCAGGAGAAGCAGTGTCATCTCTGACACACCAGACCCGTCAGGTGTCATAATGAGTCCATAATGAGTCCTTCTCATCAGGAAAAGCTTTTGATATGGCACTTTATGGGTGTTATTTCACTTAGCCCCTTTGAGTGATTTGGAAATCGTGGCTGCTTTTCCAAATGAGGAATTGGCATCTCAAGTAAAAATGCTTTTTCAAAAGCTATGGGGCTAGAGAAGGTGAAGCTACTTACCCCAGGACTCATGCTCTTAACATCTGCTGTCTGTGGTTTGACATGGGCCTAGGTTCCAGGCCAGATCACTTGAGTGTGTGGCAGCCTTATGGGTCACTGGCTGGTTTTGTGCTAAAGCCCTTGAGGGGCCTTGTGAAGGCCTGAGCTGTCAGATGGAGTATTTGGTCTTCAGCCATCATCCCTGTCAGACAGAGCAGTCCTGTTCCCTCAGAGCCTGATGCGTGGCCTACGTGTTGTGTCAGATACTCTCTTGGGTACAAATAGAATAGACTTGCTGCATCTTACAGCTTCACCTTGGCCTTGGGGCACCTGTCAGCTGTAATGAAGTTTGCTACAAACAACAATGTCAAGTGCACTCAATTAGCAAGCTCTACTGTGGATTCAGTTGCCTAGGAAAAGAACAGGTACTCTGAAGGTAGAGAACAGTGCGGTATCATGTTGCTACACCTCTCTAAAGGATGCCCAAGAGAGTGGTTGTTTCAGGAGAGGACCTGGGCTCGGATATGTAGAAGAGTCTCCTTCTCCCTTTTGCTCTCTGGCCATCTGCCTGTTGGAACTTTGAACCATGTTCAGGTAATTCCTAAACAGAACATGGGTGTGGAAGTTAGACCTGGGTTTGAGTCCTGGCTCTGCCACAAGGTAACAGTCACAGCTGACATTTATGGAGTTATTTCCAAGGGTCAGGCATTTTGTGCTAATTTTGACTATTTGCCATTTATTGGAACTGTGACATGGGGCGAGTGACCTTTTCTCTTAGCCTCTTCCCTCATTTTGCAATCACTGGGGATGATGCTCTGCAGGTCTGGGGGGATTGAATGAGGATATTAGAAAGCACTTGAGGCTCGGCATGGTGGCCCATACCTGTAATCCCAGCTACTCGGGAGGCTGAAGCAGGAGGATCAGAAGTTCAAGGCCAGCCTTGGCAACTTGAATGAGAACCTGTCTCAAAAAAACTGGGGGGGGGGGGCGGGTCTTGGGTGTAGCTCAGTGGTAGAGCACCTGCTTAGCATGCACTGGACAGTGCCAGATAAATTGGAAGAACTTGATCAATGGGTATCATTATTGACAGCCTTAGTCCACCCTGGGGTGGGGGTGTAGAGCCAAGAGGGAAGAACCCGCTGAAGAGAAGCAGGGTAGGGAAGGGATGGCTGACCGTGGTCTTCAGGAGTGGTGTGCTGTAGTTCCTTACAGGGGTGGCTTTTCTGAGAGGCCACTGTGGCAGACAGCAGGCTTTTCCCTACAGTGCTGTGATTTTTACCTGAGCTCTTGTCAACATCACCATTGGTCCTGCAGATTTTTGTGGTGCCTTTTCTAATGAGAATTAGAGTTCACATCAGCACTGTCCTGCAGTCGCCTGTGGTCCCTGCGCCTTGGATGGTACCTCCCCCCAACACATGGTTTATATCTCTGCCTAGTGCTCTTGGAATTAGGGAGTACATAAACTAGATTGAAGAAGAGCCATTCGATTATCAGCACTGCCCTAGAAAACCACTCAACAGGTAGACAGTGCCACCTGTTCTGATGGGGCCTCTCCCTACCTGGTCAGTTCACCTGTCACCCTGCCAGAGGTAACCTCTTAGGGGTCACTGATGGATCTCAAACCTTGTCATCCAAGGACTTCAATACTGGTACCTGGGTCCTGGCCCAGAGAGCCAGGTGTAGCTGGGGTGTTGAGACCTTGAAGAGCTCTCCAGATGATACTGCTGTATAGCCAGGGTTGGGGACCACAGGTATGGATCTTCCTAGGTATTTTACCACAGCTGTTTGTCCCTAGACAGTGTCCTGCTGGTGTGCTTTAAAACATTCTGTAAATGGTGTATTGTTTGTGTCCTTCTTTTCTTTTGCTTTTTCAACATTGTGCTTGTGACTTGGAACCATGAGTAAATAGCTTTAGTTTAATCATTTCCCTGTGTAGAGTTTCCATTCTAGAAGCTTACTGAAGTTGACAGAGCCGGATGCTGTTGGTGGTTGTGTAGATTGTTTTCAGTGTCCACTGTTATGAATGTTAATGTTCCTGAACATTCTCCCTTGCACACATTCCTCTCTGGCATTGTTTCCCAACCTTTGCCGCATTGTGGTGCATACAGAGGATCTTTACTTTGGTAAGTGAGGAGGCTCAGGAGTTGCATTGTTAAGATCTCACCCATGGCCCCAGAGTATATTCCTAGAGGGCAAATTGGGGCCAGCATCTTCGACTTCCTTAGGTATCACCACTGCCCTCTCTCAGGTGGCGCCTCAGCTTGCCCTCCTCACAGTGGTCTGGATTTTCGCCAGCACTGGGCACTGTCGAACCTTTTAACTTTTGTCAAGCTGGTGGTTTTGACATGATAACCTGTTTTATTTCACATTTCCCAATTTCTAGTGCATGGAGTATCTTTTCATAGTTATTGGTTGTTTGGGGTTAGTCTTTTAGCTGCCTGAGTCTCACTGACACATTTTTGGTACTGCGTTCCAGAAGTTCATACCATGGATCCTGTTTGTTTGTGGTTCTGTGTTGCTTCTCTCCCAGCCTGACCTGACCTGTCATAGCTTTTTTATTTAAAATAGCCTTTTGAGACCTCAACATTTGTCCTTGCTTTTTACAGTTAGATTTTTTTTTTTTGTTATTTTTGTTTTTTCCAGTGCTGGGGATCAAACCCAGGGTCTTGGGCAGGCCAGGCAGGTGCTCTGTCGCCGAGTTACACCTCCAGCTGTACCACCTCAGGGGTGTGCAGACGTGGATGATTTCTTTTTCCACCCATGGGACATTTGGCAGTGTCTGGGGACATTTTTGGTTGTCACAGCCTGTGAGTGGGAGTGCTGCTAGAAGCACAGGTCAGTCCCCTCTCCCCCATAACAGTTATCCAGTCCAAAATGTCTGCAGAGCCAAGGTTGGAGGCCCTGCCCTGGAGATTGGTGTTCAGGAATGAGGCAGGTTCCTAGAACCTGAATTTGGAAGAAGTATCTCAGGTAACTTTTAAGACTGAGCAAGCTTGGGGACCACAAAAATGTCAAGTAGAAGTATTTCCATATGGCAAGAAGAGCCCTGCAAACTGTCACCGTAAGAAGAAGGGGAAACCAGAGGCGAGGCCTCAGGGAGGGGCAGTGTGTGGTGAGCTGTAGGGGTAGGAGCCGGGAGCAGACCCCAACACCCCTGGCCCTGGAGCAGCCCTCTGCCTTAGTACCCTGAATGCCACACACGCTCCCTCCTGGGTTCTGGAACTTGCCGCCTCCAGATGTTTCTGCTGCTCTGTTCTTTAATGACAGTGACGAGATGTGTGAAGGTCTCATTGTCAAAGACCTTGAGCAAATTTTGAGTCTGCCAACAGACGCACTGTGTGCCCTCTGTACATTCTGGCATCGTGTCCTTGTGCTGACCCTTGGGGATACCATTTTTAGAAGAAGAAACTGCTGGACAGAGCCTGAGTGAAATACTGATGCCACCTGGCAGGTGGTGGCAGAGCTGGGTTTCCAGCACAGCCAAGTGCTGCTAGCCTCTGTGCTGTGCTGCACGATGTCCCAGAGCCCAGCATGGCACCTCCTGGCCTGTGCCCACGCATCCTGTTCTCTGGCCTGGACCCAGAGCCCTCCTTAGGAGCCAGCCTGCTCCGTGGCAACTTTTCTGAGTGCAGCCCTGTGAGCTGTTTCTAAGGATGGATTCCTGCTTGAAAGCAACCAAAACATTTTAAAGTTAACTGAAACCTCATGGAGAGGGTGCCTGAGTCCTTTGCCCTTATTTGTCCAAAGTATGATTCCTTCACCACAAGCATTTCCTGATGACATTCTTGAGCTGGAGCCCAGTGTCACGGTCTGCCTCTTCATTTATGGAAACTCTGGGCTGTCACTTGGGTAATTGATTTCGGGGCCCTCGCTCTTGTCTTAGCAGCTGAGTTGCCCATGCTTCAAAGACAGAATGAGGACAGTTTCTTCCTGAGCAGCTGAGTTGAACTGGTTACTGTTTCTCTTAAAGACCCAGGTTCTTCAGGTTTCTTTCTTGTCCTTATGGTACTAGTTCTGCCCTCCCCACTTGAGAGTGTCACTGACCCTCTATGGAAATGCAGGAAGTGAACCTCCCCCAAAAGATCACTTGGGAAGATAATACCATCTTTCCATACCTCGCCAACTTTTTGGAGAAAATATTTGGTCCTGGGTTATAGGTTGCAAGCTGGTAGCCCATAGGCCCAGTTCAGCCTGGACATGTGTTGTTTGCCCTGTGGTCCTTGCTCAGTTGGTGACTTTTTCTTTGTAAGTTACTTTGCCAGCTTTTAAATTCAGTCAGGAGATTCTCAGAAAAACCTTTCTGTGAATTCTGGCCTTTCTTGGAACAGCAGGGTTCAAGCAGCCCTGGCCCACATTCCTGCGGGGCCACTCTTGGCCAGAGGTGGAGAACACCCCTGGGTGGGGGCGGGGCAGCGCTCCAGCTGCTGCACTCACTTCAGCTGCTTGCAGGCCCCTGTGGGCCTCTGAATCGTGTAAGACATTAAGTCCAAATTTTGTTGTCTCAGCTGTAGAAAGAAGTGAGGTGGGAGAGAGAACATCTGGAGGTCATGGTCGGGGCAGGGTGAGTGGCCATTGCCTGCAAAGGCCTCTTCCTTTCTCAACACTAGGGTTTGCTCCAGGCTGTGTCTCCTGGTGTTCTCCTTCCTGCTGCGCTCAGGAAACCCTAGCAGTATGGCAGAACCAAGTGGAGAACTTGGGAGGGAGGAGACCAGCCCTGAACAGAAGGCCCAGGACAGTGGGCTGAGCAGTTTCTTAGTTTCAGAAGAGGAACATGGAAATAGCCTTATTATCAAACTCCTGATTATTGGGGAAGGAGGGGGGAGAAAAAAGTGCACTCAGGTGAGAGGGCGCTAGGCAGGTGCTGGACGTGGGTTATGGGGGCAGCGAGGTGGACAGGCTTGTACCTTGGCATGTGGAAAAGGCAGATTTGCTGCTCTCGATTTGTGCTGCCCTCTGCCTCTGATATCCAGGGCCCAGGGATTTGCGGAGGATTCAAGTAAGAGAACGGGGGTGGGAGGAGGACAGGAGTGTGCAAATGTCAGCCCCTTTCCCCAAACTGGGAGCAGATGGGAAGGAAAGTGGGGGAGTAAAAGGCCTGGTTCTGTTTAGGCCTCTTGGCCACTCTGTGTGTTGGTGTTCTCTCCCCTGTGAGGTGGGCGGATGTGGTGAAGCCCCTTGCCTGACAGCATCCTGCTGGTTGGCATGGCTGAGGCTTCACCAGCTGGCTGCTTCTTAGGACTCTCCATTTCCTCTCAAGAGATCGCTGGTTTTTCTCCATTGCTGCCTTCCCAGGCTCCAGTCCTGGCTCCTTCTCCAGATGTCCCACCCAGGAACGTGGCACTGCAGGGGAGGGATCTTGAACCCCCTCAGTTTCATGGAGAAGCAGCAGCCAGTGACAAAATTGATGAGAATGTTGGGAAACACGGGGGTAGTCTCCCTGCCCCTAGCCCCCCCAGGAACTTTCACTATGCCTGGTCTGGTCAGCAGGTGGGACATATCCCTTGTCTAGTAAAAGCAGGTTCCATCTTGCTGAGCTGACTGGGCTGCTTGATGGCCATCTCCTGAGTTCACCATTTTGTCTCACTGCTGTCACTGGCCATTAAGTGCTCGTTTCAGGAGTTGTAGATAGGATTTCTTGTGGTCTGGAGAGTGTCTGGGGTCACCCTCAGGAGCCTGAGATCATGTCACAGTCTGGAAACAAGTCCATGTTCTCCTAGGAATGACTCTACTTCTGCAGAGTCTGGACAGCACTGTATCCCGGAGTCTTTCTCCAATCAGTGAATGTGGTCACTTAGACCCATTTTATCCAGGGACAGGAGACCACAGGAATCTGGGGTCAGGGTGTGTCCAGCTACAGGCCCCACAGGCTGTTCCAGTGCTGTTTGAAGGTGGGCAGCTGTGGCTACAGCATGCTCTGCACTGCTGCTCGCAGGAGGTGGAGGGAGCTGGGAGATACCCAGGTTGTGCTCCGAACCTCCTGTGGGAACAGTGCCTTGTAACCAGCCCCTCCTCCCCCTGCAGGCTGGATCCTCATTGACCGGTGTGGGAAGCACTTTGGTACAATACTCAACTACCTTCGAGATGGGGCCGTCCCCTTGCCCGAAAGCCGCCGGGAGATCGAGTTGCTGCTAGCAGAAGCCAAGTACTACCTGGTCCAGGGCCTGGTGGAGGAGTGCCAAGCGGCCCTGCAAGTAGGCACCACCTTCCCACATGGGGGGCACCAGATATACCTGCCTTCTTCATTTCCATCCACACGGTGGGGGCCGTTCCTCATTGAGATGATGTGGGCATTCACCCTGGGCGTCTCCCCTCCAGTCAGAGAGGCCCCCCTCTATTGCACCGGCCACCCAGCTACTCCTCTCTTGTTTCAGCCCCATGGTGTGGGTCATCTCACGTGCACATGCAACCCTTCAGTAGTGTTCAGCCCTTCAGGGTGTTGAACTTGATCCATTTTCTGGATCCACTTGGAACTTGTTCTGGCTACATTAGTCATTGTTGGGAGCTCAGCAAAATCTTTACAGACTCACTCTGTGGCTGGACTGGGGCAGGACCATTGGGGTCAAGTCTAGCCGTAGAAAAATGCCACAAAACAAATGCTTCTAGACACAGCCAGTAGCCTTTTATTTCAAGCACAGTTCCACCATGGCAGAGAATCAGAAGCGTCCCTTTGGGTGGTCAGAGGCCCACCGTGTGTGTGTGTGGGGGGGGGGGAGGGGCAGGCTCTTGTTTATACTTCCCCAACGCCCCATGGCTGTGTGTGGCCCTCTACTGGAGCAGCACCCATAAAGCCAGGCTCCTGGAGGCCTCGGCTGAGAGTGGCAAACCAATAAATCTGACCGAACGTTGCATTTGCATTATTAATATTTCATCTTTATGTTTATTAATGTAAAGCAATGGTATCATTTAGGAAGTCATATGGTAGTGCAGGGTTGCTGTGGGAAATGCCACTGTAACCCCTCATAACCCCCCTCACCCCCAAGGCAGCCTCTTTTAGCATTGTTTTCTGTTCACTTTCATATTTCCACATGATTTCCTTGTACTGGAATGTATTGACTTTTCAGTTTTCTATGTTAGCTACTGGCATTACTATAGTTTAGCTCACATACCGCCCTCCCCCCACCACCAAGCCTTCTCTCAGAATAGTTTATAATAGTTTTGGTTGAACCAGTATTCAGAATTGACATTGTGATGTGTAAATATTGTTAATAGTTCAGCCACAGCTATCTTTTTGCTTGATTTTCTGATTCCTCATATTGGAATGTTCAAACACATCTGAGGGCCTGTTTCCTCTTTGACATCCACGGACACAAACCTCTGGGGTTGTTTCTCTTAGGCTGAGGCTGAGCCCACAGGGCTGCCCTCCTCGTTCTCTTTCCTCCTAGTAGCTCTCACTTTGCCTTTCTGTTCTTTCTTGGAGGCTTTTATTTTTTTTTTTTTTAATTCTGTGTTTCCAACCCTCTTGAAGTTTTCATTTCTGCGAGGCTTTTCTTGTTCTCTGAAAGCCGATTTCCACAGCCTGCCGATCTTGTTCCAGGGCCTCCTGTGTGTGCTGTCTTTCTGATGATGCTGTGTGGAGTTTTTTTTTTTTTTTTTTTTTTTTTTAATATTTATTTGCTTTAGTTGTACACAATGCATTTATGTTTATGTGGTGCTGAGGATCGAACCCGGGCCGCACATGTGCTAGGCGAGTGCTCTACCACTGAGCCACAACCCCAGCCCTGTGTGGAGTTTTCCTTCCGCTCCCCTCATCTTTTGACTGCCTCCCATGCTTTTTCACTCTTTGTGTTGGTTTCTCTCACATTGGAGAGGCTTCCCACATATAATCTGATGGTTCTTGGCTTCTGATGAAGCTGAAGAGTAAGATTCTGGAAGGGGGAGGGGCAGCCTTCGTTTTCATTGGTTGGATGATAGGTTGACATTTTCAGCAGGGATACACATGTCAGAATCTGGACGCCTTTTGGGGGGCATATGGCGATGCTCCCTGGAGAAGTCCTCCACATTATGATGGAAGGGTGTGGCAGAGGGAAGCAGCTCACACGATGATCAGGAAGCAGACTCTCCAGATGATACAAAATACATACCCCACAGCCATGCCCCCATGAGCCACTTCCTCCAGCCACACCCCACCTGCCTCAGTTACCACTCAGTTAATTCCATCGGGGATTAATTCATTGATTAGGTTAAGGCTATAATCCAGTCTTGTATAGTCTCACATGTGAGATTTTGGGGAACACCTCACATTCCAAACCATGACACCCACTTTTAGAATAGTAACAGTCCTGTCCCCTCCTGTGTAAACCACTCCAGGAAAAAAATTTAAAAATGGGCCTGCCTTGCCAGGCATGGTGGGGTACGCCTGTCATCCCAGCTACTTGGGAGGCTGAGGCAGGAGGAACCCGAGTTCAAAGCTAGCCTCAGCAACAGTGAGGCACTAAGCAACTCAGTGGGACCCTGTCTCTAAATAAAATACAGAATAGGGCTGGGGATGTGGCTCAGTGGTCTAGTGCCCTGGGTTCAATCCCCAGTTACTGAAAGAAAAAATAAAAGGCCTTTCTTTGTTAGGGGAGAGGGAAAGGACGCAGATCCTAGGGTCTCCCCGGTGCTTCTGTGACGTGCCAGCAATCTTCTGCCCTTGCTCCACTCCCTCCAGCATTCAGAGCTCTTCTCTGAGGACTCTCTGGGCTTCTTTTCTTTTTTTTTTTTTTTTTTTTTTAATATTTATTTATTTGCTTACTTTAGTTGTATACAATGCGTTTATTTGTACATGGTGCTGAGGATCGAACCTGGGCCGCGCACGTGCTAGGCGAGCGCTCTACCGCTGAGCCACAACCCCAGCCCCTGGGCTTCTTTCCTATCTGCCAACTTGAGTTTCACTTTCTACATCTCCATGGTCATCACTCATCTGAGATCTGCTTCCAGCCTCAAGGTTTTGATGTTTCTTGTCTGCTGCCCTCTCATCTGTCATTCTTTCTCCTTCCTATTCCACTGAAGTCAGTATAGTGGGGTCATAGGAACTTTTGATTAAATCATGTTTCACCTGCCTATTTAGTTTTGAGTGTTGTCCTGGGCTGTGGAAAATGTGTCATTGTTATCATTTACTCAGCACCTTAGACTGGAACAGCCTTGGCCCAGGACTTTCTGGAAAACTACTCCTAGTCTTCCCCCTTCCTCGTTTGCAGGTGGGGAGAATCTTCCTCTCCTCCCTGCCTGTGCCTGCCCATCTCCCCCACCCAAGCCTGGCAGTCAGCTTAAAAAATCCAATGCCAGCCAGGCCTCCTAGGCTGAAAGCGTGTTTTTGTTCCGGCAGAACAAAGAAACTTACGAGCCTTTCTGCAAGGTTCCTGTCATCACCTCACCCAAGGAAGAACAAAAACTCATAGCAACTTCAAATAAGGTATGTTGGAAGCACTCTCCTGGGATTTTGTTTGCTACTCAAAATAGTGGTGATTCTTGTTCTGAGATAAAATCTGTAACTGCCTGAGCACGGCCTCTCAGGGCTCCAGAGCGGGAAGCTGCAGCTCATCTCGTGTCGCCCCGCTGCTGGGTCACACAGTCTCCCCCTCCAGCTAGCGAGCCGTGCTTGTCACCTCTTTGCCTCGTGGCAGGGTCCTGGCCTTTGGGAAATCTGCAGCTCCTTGCATCAGTGTGCCAAATAACTGTCTTCTTCCTTTTTTACAACAACCCACAGCCATCCGTGAAGTTGCTCTACAACAGAAGTAACAACAAATACTCATATACCAGGTAAGGCGTCCGCCAGAAAAGACACCTGCGTTCACTAGGAAAACTTCCATGCACGTCAGCCAGGCCCAGCCCCTCGTGGTCCCTGCAGATGGGGCTCACCCCCTGCGTCTCTGGAAGTGGGTAGAGAGGTGGATAGTAGATACAACTGTGAGATACAGTTTACATGTACCATAAAGTTCAGCTTTTAAAGTGTACAGGTCAGTGGGTTTTTAACTTATCCACAAGTTCTGCAGCCTTCAGCGCTGTCTAGTTTTAGAACATCTTCATCACCCTGAGAAGAAGCCCTCTGCTCCTTAGTAGTCACTCATCATTTTACTCCAGTCACTTCCCCCTAGAGCCTTAAGTAACCATGTCTGTGGATTCGCCTGCTTGGGACATTTCATCTGAATGGGATCAGGCAATATGTTGTCTTTTGGGACTGGCTTATTTCCCTTAGCATAATGTTCTCAAGGTGTGTCCATGCTGTAATGTGAATCAATACATCATTTCTTTTTATGGCAGAATGATTGCATGGCATGAATATACCACATTTTATTTGTCCATTCATGAGTTGATGGGCATTTGGGTTGTTTCTGCTTTCTGGCTGCCATGTGTAATGCTGCTTTGAACATTCGTGTGTAAGTTTTTTGTACACATGTGTTTTCATTTCTCCTGGTTAAATACCTAGGAGTGGAATTGCCAGATCATGTGGTGACTGAGTTTAGTCATTGAGGACCTGCCAAACTCTTTTCCAAAGTTGCTGCACCCTTTACAGTCCCACCAACAGTAGGTGTGGCATATTAAAATGCCTTTCTGCTCTCTTGGGAACACGTGGCTCTAAATCAGGAATGTGGGGGAATTTCATGAGATTATTCAAGGCCCAGGAAGTGACCTAGGATCAAAAGTCTGCCTTGGGCAGTGCCATTCTGTCCCTCATGGGTGTCAGTGGGGTGCTGTCCTCCATGGTGCCTGTGGCCAGGGGTCCCACATCTGCAGTGTTCTGTCTCTGGTTGTGCAGGACAGGCATGTGTGCCACTGGTTAGGAGCATGGGCTTGGGGGCCAGAGCTGGTGTTTTGAGGCCCAGCTCTGCCATTTATTAGTTTCTAGCCTTGGACAACTACCTAATTGCTCTGGGGTTGTTTTTCTTTCTTTCTTTTTTAATTGTTTTTGGTATCGGGGATTGAATTCAGGGGCACTCGACCACTGAGCCACATCCCCAGCCCTTTTTTGTATTTTATTTAGAGACAGGGTCTCACTGAGTTGCTTAGCACCTCACTTTTGCTGAGGCTGGCTTTGAACTCTCGATCCTCCTGCCTCAGCCTTCTGACCCACTGGGATTACAGGCCTGCACCACTGCACCCAGTAACAACTACCTAATCACTCTTTTTTTTTTTCCTTTTTTGAGCAACGTGTACTATAGTGCATTTCCCATGGGATTGTTGTTAGTTGAAATGAGATAAGGGAGAAAGTGACCTTAATAGGAACCTGTGTGTTGAAGTGCTCAACAAATAATGGCAGTTTTTACCAGCTTATGGTCACTTACTGAATGCTCTTTTGCAGCAATTCGGACGACAATATGTTGAAAAACATTGAACTGTTTGATAAGCTTTCTCTGCGCTTTAACGGAAGGGTCCTGTTCATCAAGGATGTCATTGGGGACGAAATCTGCTGCTGGTCTTTTTATGGTCAGGGCCGCAAGATTGCTGAAGTGTGCTGCACTTCCATCGTCTATGCCACCGAGAAGAAGCAGACCAAGGTAAGAGCCTCAGGAGGACAGTTGTGAGCGGCTGCCCTGAGGCTAAAGTGTGGAGCACTTCCTTCCACCCAGCAAAGTAAAGAAGGAAAGGCGTTTATGACACCTTCCTGTCCTTGGCTGTGGAAGTGATCTTTACCTTTAGGGCCCTGGAAAGATCTAAATGTGGGTCTTGGAGAAACAGTGGCGTTCTCCTCTGACACTCATCAAGCAGACAGTCATGCTGCGCCCAGTCCCTCGCCATGTACACGTGTGGTCAGATTCACCCTGCACCTCTGTGCCGGGCTGTCGGCACCTTCTCTGTCTGCTGCTGGTGATGCTGTGACACTGCCTGTGCCGCCGCCTCCTCCTCCATGCAGCATTCCCACCAGCATGACCCTATCAGGTCTCGCTCACCAGAGAACAGCACTCCTGTCAAGACCTTGACCTCGGCTGTCTAGGCTTGACCATCTGTGTGTCCTCTTGCCTACTGACCTAGAGCTGCCCTCCGCCTGCACAGGGCCTGTACGGCATCCTTAGTCCCACCTGGTTGGCATACATGACTCTGACTGAGCTGGACTCTGGATCCATCTTTGTATCACCCCCTCCAAGGTGGACCTGGCCTCTCCCTTGGCTTCTGCCAAGCCGTTCGGCAGACTAGAGCACACAGCAAAGTGCCGCTAGACCTCTATCTGAACCACTGTTAATTGAACTTGACTCTAGGTCTTCTGCTTGCCTCCTCTCCTTGGACTATGAGAGTGGGGTTTTTCTTTTTTTTTGCCTGTAAATACATGTGCTCCTTCATCTCTCTCTCAACCCATCCGTGGGAACTCTGCACGCAGTAGGTCTGCCTTGCCTCTTATCACCCACTTACAGCCTGTTGGTCTCATGTTCAGCTTACTCTTGCTCCCACAGCTTCAGAAAGCACACAGTCTGTGGGATTTTGGAGCTGTCCTCAAGCAAAATGCAAATGAGAAAATCATAGGACACAGTGGAAATCAGAGCTTTGTTTCATTGATAACTTAGTGGAAATTTAACTCACATGCAGAATTAGACAGGTACAGTGATCTCCCATTATCTGTCACCCAGCTTAAGTAGCTGCCAGCCCCTGGTGGCTCTTGTTCCACCTGTGGCTGCTCCCCTACCCTACACAGGATCAATTTGTCAACCTGCGTTATTCATAAGGATTCGCAATGTACCCTAAAAGAGAGAAACTGTTGTCGCCTGAAGCGATGGCCGCTTGGAGCAATGAAGCCGCGGAAAGAAGTTTAGAGGCGAACTGGAAATAAGCTTTTTATTCTGATAACTTTTCTCTCTGGCTCTAACAATGACTTTAACACGCACCACACACACCACCAAAACCAACACACCAAATGGCGCAGACCCGATCAGCAATCTCGGCTCAAGTCCCGCGAGATCCCGGGCCCAGTCCTGTGAGACTACGGAAGGCGGCAATGTCCAAACATCTCCATGGCCCATAGTCAACCGCAATCTTAGCCATCTCCCCAAACAGGGCTCCTGCATGAAACTGTCTTTAAGGAAGCCCAGAGGGAAAAGCACAGAGGTTCTTTTCTCTTAGAGATGGAAGGGGACCAGTATCACCCTCTCCCCTTGCCATACCTGCAGGCCACGTTAGTCGTGCCTTTTTTCTCTTGTGAACTCTTTTTAGGATGTGAGTTCCTCCTATAGCTAGACCTCCCCTTTCTCATGGTTTGGTGGTTTAAATGTAACTAGTTTGCCTCTGCTAGCATTAAAAGGATAATGAGTGTATTAAGTTGAAAGTACTGAGTCTTCTCATTTTAGAGCTTAATGGGGAGCAGAGGGATTTGGAGATGACGCAGTTTGATCCAGCTGTTGGAGACTGAGCAGACTGCTCCAAGCCAGCCTTGCTTGTGTTTGTGAAGCCTCTCAGTCGCAAAGCCAGGGTCGGGGCCAGGGCCTCTCTCCATGGCTCCTCTTGCTTTGTAGCCTGTGCCCTGGGGCTTCACTCTACCCAGGGGAACCCATGACCGACTTTCCAGGCAATCGGGGTTAGGGGTGCCCTCGTGGAACAGGCCACGCCTTCATCTAGCCCAACTTCTAGGAGGCTGACACTCAAGTTATGTTGGCCCAAGTAACTGTGCAGATGTCCTGTTTTTTTTTTTTTTTTTTGTAATGTCTTTCTTGGTACAACATTCCAAATACATTGCTGATTCTCTAGATCATGGGGTAGCTGTCCTGTAGTTAATTTGGAAAGGGCGTGGCTTGCTGGGATTAAAGTCTAGGCAGGTATTCAATGCACACGTTGTCCATTGGGTTCTTCTTTTGGATTCACTGAAGACTACGTGATACCTGAGCCCAGAATCCCGCTCTTTTTAGGTCTGTCCTTCTGTCGTTCAGACTGGATCACTTCTGTTGACCTTTCCTGTCATGGAGCCCTTCCAGTGAGCTGAGGGTTTCCCCGGGTGTTTGCTTTAGTGACTGTATTTTTCATTTCTGTAGTTTTCATTTGGCTCTTTCCACCCCTGTCCCTTGGCTGAGGCGTGTGTGTTGCCATTTGCTGGAAGCGTGTTTGCTCTTACTCGTCGGAACATTTTTATGATAGCTGTTTTCAGGTTTTTGTCAGGTTCTTAATTCCAGCATCTTGTGTCATCCTGGCACTGGCACCTGTTGGTGGTCTTTTCCCACAGGAGCTGAGGTTTCCCTAGTTCTTTATATGCCGAGTCATTTTAATTGTATCCTGGACATTTTGGATGTCATGCTGCCAGGCTCCAGGTCTTGTTCATTTTCCTGAGAGGACGTTGGTATTTTTGCTTTGGCAGTAGTTGACCCAGCTGGGTTCAGGCTGCATGTTCCATCTAGACTTCTGGGGCTTGTGGTTTCATTGATAGCTCAGTTTTCAGAGGCTTCAGATCTGTCCATCTTTGTGCTTGTGCTGTGGCCAGGCTGTGTGAGCAGTGACTGTCGCCTTGTCAGATCTTCCCGTCTGTTCGTGCTGTGGAGGGCAGGTCCTGCTTAGGGTGAATCCAGGCATCCTGGGCAGCTTTAGAGAAAACGCTTCCTCAGGTGCCCCCTCCTCCCAGTCGCCTGAGCAATGTCAGCGTCCCTGGGGTTTTTTTCCCTTTTTACTTGTCTGGCCAGAATGCCAGGGCCTTAATTACCTCGCTCTGCTATGCACTTCCTATGACTGAGCCCGTATCTGAGGCCACCCAGTGTGAAGATTGGGGGAAAAAAATTGGTAGGGGTTGTCCCCAAGCTGTTTAGATCACAGCCTTTCTCATCAGAAGGGAAGGTCCTGGTCAGGGTGTGGCTCATGGGAGATGGCTTGCCTAGCAAGTGTGAGGTGCTGAGTTTGCCTCCTGTTACCACAGGGAAAAAGCAGAATTTTGACCCCTGTGGTCTATGGTTGCCACCACAGGTTGGCTGGGGCTAGGGTACGAGACAATAGAGGACAGAAAATCAGGGAAGTTCCCTGTCCCTCAATGTTAGACTCTGTTCACCCCTCTGGCCACAAGTGACCTTCTGGAGTTTTCTCTGTCCCAGTGGTGTTTTCAGGCTGCGTCAGTGCTGGTGGGGAAATGTTAAGTGTGCTGCTGGTTTGGGTCTACATCTAGTACCAGCTGCCCCCTGCTCCCAACCATCTGTGCCCCGCTGACTTCTCCAAGTCCTGCTGAGCTGCTGCACGTCCCCTCCTGGCGTGACTGCTTCAGTGAAGACAGGGTGGGGTGTGCTCACTCCATCTCTCCAGAACCTCAGAATCCTGCCCTTTAAAAACCAAGTCTTGTTTGTGAGTCAAGCATCTGGGACCCACTGTGCACCCTCCTTGTTCAGACACTCTGACCCCACTGGGCACGAAGTGAACCTGGCACTTTGCCAATCAGGACGGATCGTGTCTGTTTGACGAGGGTCCCCAGCTCCTGCTTGTTCAGAAACACGTCGCTTCACAGCCTGCTTAAAGTTGAGGTGGGATTTGGGTTCGAGGCTGCAGGGTTAGTACCAACCTGTTGGAGACAACCTAAGTGCCCATCAGGGCCACTGCTTGATGGCCTCATCCTAATCCCTGGTGTGGAAGGATCTCCATGTTAGGCTTGGGACACGGTGGTGTGTGGGCATCTGCAGGGTGGCCACCTTTGTGTAAGCATATGGAGACACACGTTTACACACGTGGTGACACGCGTGGATATGAGGGTAAAATGATGTGAAGCCTGGCCTCAGAGGGAAAGGCGGGTGGGAGGCCTGTTCCCTGTGTCCCCTTGGTGTCTGTTGAAAATATCAGCTGCCTCGACATGGCCGCCTTCACTGCCACCCAGGCCTGCGGGGGCTGCTGGCCCTGCTGGAAGTGCAGGTAGGACTGCCGTGGGGCTGGGCGTTGTGCTGACCTGCCTGCCCTGTGTCTTATGGGACAGGTGGAGTTCCCTGAAGCCCGGATTTATGAGGAGACCCTGAATATCTTGCTGTACGAGGCCCAGGATGGCCGGGGACCTGACAATGCACTCCTGGAGGCCACCGGTGGGGCCGCTGGCCGCTCTCATCACCCGGATGAGGATGAGGACCGGGAGCGGGAAAGGATTGAGCGCGTGCGGCGGATCCACATCAAGCGGCCAGACGACCGGGCCCACCTCCACCAGTGACCACCTCCACCAGTGCCCACCTCCACCAGTGACCGGGCCCACCTCCACCAGTACCCACCTCCACCAGTGACCGGGCCCACCTCCACCAGTGACGGGCGGGCAGCTGGGCCACCCTCCTCCCCGCCCCCTCCCTGCCACCCTGAGACCCTGCGCAGGCTTCCAGACACCCCCCTGAAGTCTGGAGGGCCTACTGTAACGAGCCAGGTGGTGGTGTCGCTATTTCTTGACCAGGTGACTGGGTCGTGGGCCCAGGTGTCCATGCCCCACGGACAAGCCGTGTGCGAGCTCCGCTTTCCGCAGGGAGCCGGGAGTCGGCGGAGCTGGGCTTTCTCCGTCTCAGAAGAAAAGTCTGAATGAGTGGAGTGTTGTGAGAACTTTTGTTGCAGTATTTATTTTGTGGGTGTTGCTACCTATTAGGGCTACTTGGGTGACACTTCCTAAAGGTTCACGTGACAATTCCTCGAGGGTCCCTGTGCTACCTGCTTGGTGACCCTCCACCCTCTGCAGCCTGCCTCCTGGCTCCTGTGCACTGAGCAGACGCCCCACGGCTCTGCCAGAAGTCCCTCTATGACAGGGTTGTGTGCCTGGCACTTACTGACAGGTACAGCTTATAGCAGTGAAGCTGGGACCTGAGGAACTCCTTGCTTCCAACTGTCCCTTAGCCTGGTAGACTTTCAGGGGACGCCTCTTGCTGCCTTGGCTCGTCTTTGGTGTGACGCTTGCTGGGACACCTTCATGCTGGAGAGCAGAGCTTCCCTGGCAGCCAGCGCTCAGCTCCCCTCCTGGCTCCTCCTCTGACTCCTGCCCCTTCCCGTTGCTGACCTTTTGACCCACTCCATTCCAACAAGGTCACCGGGTGTGGGTCACAACGTGCTGCTCCAAGGGGCCCACTTCTCCTCTGACCCTTCCCCATGGAGCTGAGCTTGCCGTCCCTTGTGATGAGAAATCAAAGGTGGCCTCAGCTGCCTTCCCAGCCTGGCATCAGGCAGGGACACCCCTCACACCCGCCCCAAGGGAACTAGTCCATCTCAGGGTGGCTTCCCTGCCATGAACAGCCGTCGCCTGGAGAGCCCTTGTGTCTTTGTGATTTCTATGTAGCATACAGTGGCCGTGGTGAGCAGGTGAGGGTGTACAGATACCTTTGGGCCCATTTGCGTCTGAGTTCATGTTTGTTGAAGGAATGTGTGTGACCGTGGGTGGTGATGTGTGCGTGTGGCCCTCGGTGGCCCGGGCTGGAGCCTGGCTGTGAGCACTTGTGTAGGACGGACTTTCTCAGTTACCTACCTCCCAGTTCTCTCTGTGCCTGTGCAGCAACAGAAGTGACTTGTGGCTGGTTGAGACTAGGTAGAGTAGTTAGGGGGAAATGTGCGTGCGGCAGGTAATGGGTGGGTTTTGTCTGTTTTGTAAGGGAATCGTTACTGTTTTATACCAAAGGTGTTAACGTGGACAGCCTTTGACATGTGTGTTCCAAAAAGCGACTTTCTATTTTGCAACGGTTTTTTACACCTTAGCCTTTGTATGCCTTTCTTTTGTATCCAGCAGCAACGCCTCCAATAAAACTTTAAAGCAATCATGACCGACCCTGAAAATCATGTCCTGGGTAGACACTTTGTGAACTGTTGTGGGAACTTTTCTATTGGGCCATTTGCATTTTATTAAGGTGCCCAGGAAAGGGAGCTTACAAAACGTTTCGTAAATATTTTATACTGTGTAAGTTTTAAACACCAGCCCTGTCACTGGGGTTACACTTTTTTAAAAAGTTAAAAGTAAATGTCAGTCCCGATGTTTTCTATAGGAATGGAAAAGCCATGTGTAAGTAGTTTTGTGGACGTTCGTGTGAACGAGAAGGTGGAGGCTTGCTCTGCTCTGGCTCCCCTGCCGTGGGCCCTGCCGCTTCCAGCAGCCTTCTCTGCCTTCACTTTCCTCTGACTTGGCACTTGTAGTTTTTCGTCGCCGCTTCCCAGGGATTATGAACAGGTTTGTCAAACATTCCATGGTGAATAACGCTGTTGGCTGGTCCAAGTTCTGCTGTCAGATATTCTCTACAAAGACCTGATCTTTCTGATGCCGGCACCCGGGGCAAAGTCAGTATTTCTGAACCATCCAAGTAAACACTGGCCCTGGGATTTGGTGAAGAGGAAGATTTTATTATGTTGTAATAGCTTAGCATTAAAACAGATGGGAACAGCGTTTGGTCCATGGTGATCAAATTCAAGTTGTCTGATTGTGGTGGGGGGCCTGTGCCTCAGACTGCTCCTGGCATGTCCTCCTTCACTACTTCCTGTGGCTTGGCTGGCTGGCCTCCGTGGCTGCCCCACCCCCTGGAGTCTGCCTGGACCCTCCGGCTGCCACCCAGCATCCACATGGGACACCGCTCACCTCTCCCTCTGGAGTGTGTGCTGTCTACGAAGCTCCACCCAGAGACTCTAACACAGTTACGCATGCCACCGACTTCCTGTCTCTATAATATGAGTTTTAGAAGTAGACACTTTCTTGTACAAGCATTTGTGCATCTATGTAAAATAAAAGTCATATCATGCTTCTCTTTAAATGTGATTTTTGGGTCTTTTCAGAAATGTCCAGCACAATTGAGCCAGTGAAACACGCAGTTTCCAGCAGAGCAAGGCCGAGCACCTGTATTGTGCTCCACACCTTGGGGTCCCTGCCCTGTAGTGTTGGATCTAAACACAAATCCTGGGTGAGGAAGCAGAGTCATCATTTACCATGCGGGTGCTGACTCGCCCCCTATCAGAAACTGAACCCAAATCCTTGAAACTTGTAAGTTCCATTTATTTAAAGCAAAATTCAAATCCTGTAGCTTTATGAAATCATTACTTACTCTCAGACCACACAGTGTTTCATCATGTCTTGAACAGCTTGATGGAGGTAGAAAGTCTGCCATCCACCCTGGGACGTGCCCAAGTACCCGTGGAGGGTGGGTTCTACTAGGGATGTCAAAAACCACCCCCTTAGACAACTCGAGGTTGGCTCTCAGAAGACATTCTAATATCAGTGCCACTGGGCCACCGAGAAGCTGGGTCAACTTTGGTATAACGCGCCACTCAGTCTCTGCACAGGGGATCCCTTTCCAAGAGGTGCTGGTGTTCTTCCTTGAGCGCGTAACCAACTGGACTCGCTTCCTGCTTCCCAGTGCTTCTCTCGGTTGGAGCAGAGGCAGCGATGGTAGGGTCAGGCGTCGGCCTGTATCAGGACTTCCTCCACACCGACACCTGGGGGAGAGGCGCACTTTAGACACCTCAGCCCCCTTCACTGGAAAGGGAGCAGTTATCACCGCGGCCCTCTGCACCGACAGCGTGGGTGTGGGGCCGAGCAGCCAGCCACACCTCCCAGCGGAGAGTCAGATTTAGAAAGTGGCTCAGTGAGCCTGTAGGCATCAGCCTGAACCAGCTGAGGAGGGGGGACTGTTAGACTGTGAAGGGGAGAGGTCTAGTCCCTCTAGGGTGGAAGTTCTAAAACAGCATGGCATGTCAACAGAAAAGTCACCTCATTAGTTGACATTCAAAATGTTCCTCCCTTTAACTTGTTCCTAAAGGGGGCCATTGTGTTAGAGAAGTTAAATCCACAAAACAATTTTACAGGCAAACAAATTTAAATGTGTTGGAGAGATTTTGCCCTTTAACTAGTATCAAATAACAATTGTTGGTATAAATAGAATAAATAAATGACTTAGCCACCTCTGATTTATACACATCAGTTCTAAGTAACATTAGATCAAAACAAGCTCTGGTACTCCTTGCCGGTGTGGACAGGGGGACCCTCGACCCAGCACGGGGCACGGTCAGGGAGGCCCGAGCCCTGAGTGCTCAGCCTCTGGTTCTCTTGTGTCCATTAGACGTGGGGTTCTCTTCCCGTGCACCTAAGTCAGGGTGTCTAAGGTGGACTCCACGCGTGGATCCCAGCGTGGAGACCAGTTTAAGTACTTCATGTCAACCTCCGGTCACTGGCAATTAAGCATGGCAAACCTTTTTGCCTTCTCATTCAGTGTTCATTCAGTATCCATTTTTTTTAATTTCATGCTTCTAGTTTTTTTTTTTTTTCCCCTCTCAGATGTGGAATCGGGGGAATGGAGGACTCGTCCAAAAGCCCTTTTTTGTATTTTATTTAGAGACAGGGTCTCACTGAGTTTAAGTGCCTCGCCAGACCTATAACTCGCGATCCTCCTGCCTCAGCCTCCCAAAGTGCTGGGATTTTGAGCCACCGCACCCGGCTCAATTCACTTTTTAGACCTATAATCTCTTCTAAAATGGCTTATTTTGCCCCCACCCCCGAACACAGCCACTCACCACTGTTAACTGTCCATTTTTATCTTTATAGATTTGTTCTTCGGGTCCAGTATGGAAAACTATTGTGCCTTCTTTCCCAGGACTAATATAAAACTGTAAACTTCAAACACACAAAGTGACAAATTACTGACACATTGTTCCCCCCACCCCCAGCCTTTGGTCTGCAAAATAAACTCATGTATGAAATTTGGTTAGTTTCAAGATCAGATTCCTGTTTTGTCATTGTGTTTATTGCCTATTTAAGCACTCAAAACCAGTTTTACAACTGGATGATTTACATGTTTCTGTAGTTCAATCAATTTTTCAAAGGGCCAATCTGATGCCTGCGGAACAAGCTACACATCTTCATGCCAGAAGTTTTTTGGGAGGGCAGGGGGGTGGTACTGGCGATTGAACTCAGGGGCACTTGACCACTGAGCCACATCCCAGCCCTGTTTTGTATTTTATTTAGAGACAGGGTCTCACTGAGTTGCTTAGGGCCTTGCTAAGTTGCTGAGGCTGGCTTTGAACTTGAGATCCTCCTGCTTCAGCCTCCCAAGCTGCTAGGATTGCAGGCATGGGCCACCGCACCCACATGCAGGAACTCTTCAGTGGCTTAAGTATTACCTCTGGGTACAGAAGAACAGGCAGCCCTGTTCAAAGTGCTCAGTGCTCTCTCCCTGTCCACCTACACATCTGCTCACCAGCTTGTAACAACTTGGAACAGAGGAAAGAAACGCTTTTCTCCAGGAGCAGTCTGCTTCTGTGGGCCATGCAGGAGTAAGTGAGAACGACCGAGTCAGGTGTGGGCCTCAGCAATCCACACACCCTCACTGGCCAGCGAGGGCCCTCTGGCAGGGCATGCTGGTTAACCTATGCTTTGCTTGCCTTGCCCGTGAAGTAGAACAGGTTGCAGTTAAGGACAGGCACAGCAGCGCACACCTATAGTGACTCTGGAGGCTAAGACAAGAGGCTCGTGAGTTTGAGGCCAGTTTCAGCAACTTAATGAGACCATATCCCAAAATAAAATAATAAGGGCTGGGGTGTAGCTCAGTGGTAGAGCGTTTGCCTAGTGTGTGCAAGGCCCAGGGTTACATCCCCAGTACTACAAAAACAACAAAAGGTGACAGTTACCTCACCCTGGAGAGAATTAGAGGGTATTACATACCTGCATGGTAGGTATTTTTATATTCATACCCTAAAGAAACTAGCATACTTGACTAATCTGTAGGCAGCCGTCAAAGCTGTGGCCTGGCACACTGAGAAGGCCCCACAGGCATTCACGGCACAGGTGGGCTGCCCTCTGCTGAGACCCAGTGACCCTCCTCTTAGTTGGGGTGGTGTCCCAGGAACATGACACCTCTTTTGAAAACTAGAAACACCACCACTTCCTGAGGTCAGTGAGTGGCCACTGACTTCCTCGTTTTCTGGGTCCCAGGGCAGAGGGACAAGGATGGAAAACAGCCCTTTTTCAGGAGGGCAGGGGACACCACTGGAGACTTCCTCCCCAAACCCAATGGTGGCCCGTATTGGCTGCTGTCGGGAGACGCAGGCCTGGGCGGAGGGTCACCATCCCCATCTCCTGGGTCTGTTGGTGTTTGGTCACCGAGTTACTCCCCAGGCTGAAGAGGAAGCCACTTACCTTCCTTGAACAACATTTACCATGTTCTCCTTCTTAACCAGCATGACAAGTTTAGTGACTGCTTCAAACGTGTGTTCACACTGTAAGATGGCGTCCCCCTGGTGGAGAGGAGACAACACCGCGGTTTCAGCGTCAGTGGTGTGAAAGGAAGTTACTCATGGCTGTCATCCTGAGGTTTGGTGGCACTTGACACGTTAGAGGCTGGAGGCCCTCCATTACCTTTTGCTTGTTGTCTTCTGGTGACACATGAATGACCAAGATCCCATCACTCAGGCTGCTGGTGGAGACACCTGGAGACAGATGCGGAGGTAGGGCGGAAGTGGGCGGCCCCCTAACACAGACCTGCAGAGCTGCCCCCGGCCCCGCCCGGCGTCCTAGCTGGGCAGGGAGGATGGAGGACTCTGAGACAGCACGCTACTGGCCCGTGAGCCCAAGTCATTTCGTGGAAAGCCACTGTTGCCCAGCCTGGGAGTGAAGCAGAACAAGAGGCCCAGCCCTGGTCACCTCGGGGGCTGCCTAGAGAGCGCCCGCTCACCCTGGAGCGCCGAGTACTCTATTTTCTGCTTGACCTTGGCTGTTTCCACCACGTAAGCTGCTTTCCGAGTGAGGAGGAGTTGCCGCTGCCGTGCCTTGAAGCCCTTCCTGTCGTACTTGACGACCGGGACACCATACTACAAGGAGACTGGCGTCACCACGGGGGAAGGTGACCTCACAGGGTGGGGAACCTGGGAGACTTGCTCCAAGCACAAGGCTCGGGCAGATTTTGCACGAGCAGATCTTTTCTCTTTGCCAGACTCTCTGCGTGGTAGATTTTGGTGCTCAGCTCTGCCAGGTTGCCTAGGCCACACCAGCCTCAGGGCTCTGCTCTGAGAGGCCAGCAGAGAGGAGGACACTCTGGGCTTGAAAACCCCCTCAGCCTGGGAGGAATGCAGTCCCACAGACTCCCACAAGGCAGGAAGAGCCACCACGCACACCAGCAAGGCCACGCTTGCTCACATAGGCCAGGCGGCGGAATAGGCAGGTACTGTCACCTCGCTCGTCCCCTTGGTGACCTCATCATCCACATCCTCAAAAGACCAGGAGCTCAGGGCCACTCACCGAGAAGAGAGACACCCACTACCCCTCACTAACATGGGCACTCCTGGCTGCGGTCCAGGCTGCGTCTCTCAATTTCATAGAAAAACAAACCAAGTGGTTCTTAGGATGACCCAGGAAAGCCACAAGAACAGCAACCAGCATCTAATTGCCATTCGTCACCCTGTCAGCTCAGTTAACACCCAGAGCAGCTCCCAGCCGCACCCCTGCGTTGAAGTAGTGTCTCCGGACACTCAAGGCGGGGGCACCCATCTCCTCACCTCAACTTTCTCGCTGCTGATTAGTTGAAGCACTTTGGGGTGAATGTCTCCTTCATCTGGGGAGAGAACCAGACACCGTGAGTCATCACTAAGTACCTGCCTGGGGAGGAGGCTGGGCCACCACGGGTTGGCCTTCCTCTGTGCCAAGGTCAAGGTCTCCACTGGGGAAACTGCTGTGGGGGTGGGGGCGGGCACCTAGACAGAAAATGTACTTACCTATCCGACTGTTGGCAAAGGGCTGATTTAAACTCTCTTCATAGCCCTCTTTCTTTCCCCTGAATATTTCACTTGTTACCACCTTCTGCTGCATCTGGTAAAACGAAAGTACAAAAAATGGCAGCCCAGGGGCTGGGGCTATGGCTCAGCAATAGAGCGCTCGTCTCGCATGCATGAGGCCCTGGGTTCGATCCTCAGCAGCACATAAATAAAATAAAGGTATTTTTTTAAAAAAATGGTAGCCCTGGGACTGTCTTTGGGATAGAGGAGCTTTAGACCCACAGTATTGCACACTTTCTTGGTTAAACCATAGGAGCCTTATTATACTTTGGCGCTGGCCAAAAAGGCTCCAAAGTTATATTGATAGAGACTGGGATTGACACTGGTGCAGGCCGCCTACTTGGATTGGCTTCCCAGAACTTCAGAGAGCAACTGCCCTCTTCTCAGATCAGAGCTCAGCAAACGACAGCCCTGGGCCGAGTGCGGCCTGCAGCCTCAGGTTCTAAGTAAAGACTGACTGGGACGCAGCCGAGCCGCCATTCATACACCCGCAAACTTTCCTGCTATGTCTGCAGAGCCGAGTGACCGGTCAGACTGTAACAGAGACTGTCCGGCCCCCCAGAGCCAGGAGCTGCCCACTCCCCCTCCCCTTCACAGTAGAGGCCTGCCACAGAAAGGGCCTGTGTTCTTCCTGCCGAGGCCACCTGGACTGTTCCCATGGCAGCAATACAGAGCCCCCACTATAACACGCTGACACTCAGGGCTCTGTGCTGGGGTCCTCAGCTTGTCTACAGGTCACGGGGCTAGCGACGCCCTTCACCTGGAGGCGGAACGCTGGACGAAGCCTCTTGACCCTAACAGTCCCCACTCGCCCCTCCTCCATCCTGCCCCCGCAGACGCCGCGTCCCTACCATGGCTCTCCGCTCGGCTGAGACCCCGCGGCAGTACTTCCGAACCAGGTTCCTCAGGCACAGCTTCCTGAGCAGGTCCGAGGCCTGTGTGGAGAACACACTCCTTCCCACCCGCCTTCTCACACCTCCTGGGTGGCAGCCGCCACAAAGGAAGCTTCGAGAAAACAGCTGGATGCAGTTTAGGTGCTGCCTTAGTACCGTGGTGTCCGAGCAGCGAGCCTCCCAGGGGCACTCACGTTTCCATGTTGCTTAAGTAGTGGGTCTCAAACTTGAATATGGTCATGGCTCCTCTGAGGAGCAGAGCAGGCTGTGAGAGACCTAGAAGTTTTCACTCAGTGGGTTTGGGGTGGAACCCCCCTCTCATTCCAGACATCCTTTGTTATTTTATTTTTTTGCACCAGGGACTGAACCTAGGGATGCTTAACCACCCAGCCATATCCACAGCCCACTTTTTTTTTTCATTCAAGAAAGGGTCTCACTGGGTTGCTTACAGTTTCACTAACTTGCTGAGGCTGGCTTTGAACTTGAGATCCTCCTGCCTCCGCCTCCCAAGCTGCTGGGATTACAGGTGTGCACTACCACACCTGGCCCTGGGCCATCTTTTTTTTTTTTTTTTTGTGGTACCGGGAATTGAACTTAGGGGCACTCGACCACTGGGTCACATCCCCAGACCTTTTTGTATTTTATTAGAGACAGGGTCTCACTGAGTTGCTAAGTGCCTCGCCATTGCTAAGGCTGGCTTTGAACTCACGATCCTCCTGCCTCAGCCTCCCAAAGTGCTGGGATTACAGGCGTGCGCCACTGTGCCAGGCTCCTGGGCCATCTTTTGAGAAACTTTTAAAACATTATTGGACCTACTGAGAACACTCCGTCCTGGAGAGAAACCATTCAAAAGTGCTCTGTCTAAACAGACCCCCAGTGGCTCTGTAAGTTAGGAAGGAGATGATGAATCCTGGGCCCAGTGTGCCCATGTCACTTGCAACAGAGCCCATCTTCGTCCTTACGCTTTCCAAGATGCGGGGAGGCCTCAGCCAGCTCTTGTCTAACACATTCTTCGGAACGTGATACCGAAGATTCAGGAGGTAGTTCTTCCGCACGAACAATAGGAACTCCTCGTTGTCTGGGCAGAGGGGCTTGTCGCGATGGATGAAATCCCTTGATGAACCTCGGAAGGGAAGCATTCCGTCAGCTTTCTGGCCCATGTCCTCAGAGATGTGCCTTCTCTTCCCCATTTCATTCAGAAGCCAAAGTCACAGGTGGTTTGAGTGACCACATAGGCCAGAAGCCAGTAACGAAGCCCATGGACCAAACCTGCCCCAAAGACATGTCCGGCTTCACCCATGCAGCTTTTTGTTTTGACTTGTTTGAATTAGCTGCCAATTTAAAAAGTTGGGAGGTGTTGCCGCCTGAAGCGATGGCCGCTTGGAGCAACAAAGCCGTGGGAAGAAGTTCAGAGGCGAACTGGAAACAAACAGCTTTTTATTTTGATAACTTTTCTCTCTGGCTCTAACAACGACTAACACGCGCCACACACACCACCAAAATGGCGCAAACCCGATCAGCAATCTGGCTCAAGTCCCTCAAGATCCTGGGCCAAGTCCCGTGAGACTACGGAAGGTGGCAATGCCCAAATATCCATGGCCCATAGTCAACCGCAATTTAAGCCATCTCCCCAAACAGGGCTCCTGCAGGGAGGTCTTGCGTAAAAGCCAGATCTCCGCTTTCCTCGAATGATCAAGTGATCTGTCAGCTTTGGCCTGCTGTATCTCCAGGCAGCAGTCGACTGGCAAAGAACAGTCACTGCCCCACTGAAGCAGACTGAGGCTCCAGTTCTCCACAGTCCCCACCACAGCCTATCGCCTCGTCCCAGCTCAAGAGACTCTCACTTTACCTGCCTGGCTTCAGAAGGCATTTGCCTCTGTGACTTTGAACTAGGCTAAGAGGAAGTACAGATGTACTGACTGGTGATCCCTATCAAATTGAGGAGCTCAGAGCAAAGAGGTGGAACTGAATTCCCAGGCACCCCACCACTGGGCCACATCCCCAGCCCTCTTTTGTATTTTATTAGAGACAGGGTCTCACTGAGTTGCTCAGTGCCTCATCATTGCTGAGGCTGGCTTTGAACTCGCGATCCTCCTGCCTCAGCCTCCCAAGTGCTGGGATTACAGGTGAGCACCACTGTGCCCACCTCCGAGAAGAAGATCTTTGTGCACAAATCCAAACATCACAAGAACTCAGCTACGCCCAAGACCATCCCCTGCAGTGACCTCTCCTCCCTGTTGCAGCTGAGAACTTACCTTCTTATCACCTGCACTGCCCACCTTCTCCTTTGGACCTCCTTTCGAGCCAGGATTCCACGCCAGTGGGCTTCCAGTTTGGTGGCTGAAAAGGTCCATTGTGGTGTTAGCAAGAGCTCCCGGCCGCAGGTGACCAGTGGCTGCTCCAGGCCTCATGCACTCAGGCACGTCTGGGTCACCCCAGTGTGCTCTGCTGCTCCACAGATGGAGAGCCCAGTGCGTGTCCTCAATTCTCACCTGGGGACGCTCAGGCAGACAACTAGACCAGGGAGAACAGGCGCCTCGGAGGCTCCGGGGGCTGGAAGTCACACAGGGGGTTTCCCAAGATCTTTTTGGGGGACAGGAGTGGCCCTTGTGATAGTATAGATAGTCACACCACCACACTTAGTCAGTCTCTCCCCGCGCTGGCTTTGATTTAGTTGTCAGCATTTAAAAATTGGAATAAAGTAGAACACACAAAAAATCAGATCCTGGCTGATGCCCCCATTTTTTAATATCTTTCAGATTATTTTTTGGTTATTCAGATTTTTTAAAAATGCCTTTCTGTTTTCCCTGCTGAGCTGCACTGACCCTTTACAGCAGCACAAGCAACTGGAAATAACGCACACATCCCCCGAAAGAACTGGATTGTGGAACACCCAGCTCAGGGGCCAGCCAACGTAAATAAAATTTGATGGCAGCACAGCTAGGCACGTTCATTTACATATTGTCTAAAGCTACTTTCATGCCACGGTGTTGAGTAGCTGTGGCAGGGGTCATCTAACCCCAAGTCTAAAATATTTGCCAAAACCTTACTAACTGCCAACATAGAGGAATACTACACAGCCATGAAAACAAACCAATCGTATCTGGTTGAATTCCCAAAACAACCCAGAGTACAAACTGTGGCCACAAAATACCAACAGTATGATTTTCTTAAGTTTAAAACATGCCAAACAAGATGGTGATGTGGCCACAGATGGTAAAACAGAAAAACAAGGAAATGAGTACTGAAAACTTCAGCAGTTCTAAATTGCATCTTAGAAATGGGGGTGGGGCCTTGCACGATGTGGGAGGAGCTTCAAGGCTGCCTGCCACCTGGACAAAATGCCTGTGGAGCAAACATAGGCCTTTGTGCTGTCACCTCTGGTCAATAAGTAAGCCTGAGAAGGGGCCGGGTTTCCAGGGTGGGCAGGGGGAGGGAGCAGAGGAGCCCGCACCCCCAGGAGCCACGTGGAAGGAGGGCGGGGCGGCCACGTGCCCACTGCACGCACGCGGGCACGCTCCTGTGCACTTCTCACCTGCTTGTCTTTTCTTCACATATTCTCTCCTTCCTAGGCAGCCCTTGTATGTGGCTTGGATTCTCGCAACTAAAACAAAACCAAAAGTTGTGGTGAAACGACTTCACCTGGTTATCTTTGTGGTTGTGACCTCCAAAGGGGGGGGCACCTGAGGCAGGGCCTTCCAAGGCCACAGAGCCATGGCCCAGTGCCGATTCAGAGTCGCAGAGAGGAGAGCAGGCGCTGGCTTGGGCCCAGGACACTGCCTTTCTCTTTCCTGCCCCAGGTAAGAGGCAGACCCAGGGGTAGAGAGCCCCAGTTCCTGTTAGGTGTTCTAGTTCATCCCCACGCCGCACCCCAAGGGCAGACAGCACTGCACATCTCACAGACGGGCTGGGGCTCTGCGGGTGGAGACGTTCTGGACCAAAGGTGACGCAGCTACTGAGGTGTGAACCACAAAATGCCCCAGCTTCTCCCCCCTCCACACCCCTCCACATTCGTCCCACCAGAGGCCAAGTTCATCAAGGCCTTGCAGATCAGCAGCACGTCCCCCAGGAGCTGGGCAGAGATGCCGACTCAGGCTCCCTGCACCGCTGAGCCAGCCCCTCCACCTCCACCACTGCCCCAGCCATGGTGCCTGCTGCTGTCGAGGTCAGGACTGAGAGCACTGAGCACAGTGGGGACAAGCCTGGGCCTTGAAACCAGCCCCTGTGGCCAAGCCCCAGCCCTGCTGCTCATGAGCTGTGTGACCTTCAGCAGATCACCAAAGTCTCTGTGCCCCAGAGTCCCTGAGTATAAAGTAGGGATGATAACACCTACTCCTCAGGTTTGAGAATGAGATCGTGGGTATCGAGGACTGAGTGTGCACCTAGCACACAGCAAGCACTAGTTGCTCAAGAGTGGCTCGTCACCGGGCACAGTGACGCACGCCTGTCATCCAGAGGCTCGGGAGGCTGAGGCAGGAGGATGGAGTTCAAAGCCAGCCTCAGCAACTTAGCAAGGCCCTAAGCAACTGAATGAGACCCTGTCTCTAAATAAAATACAAAAAAATAGGGCTGGGGATGTGGCTCAGTGCTCAAGTGCCCCTGAGTTCAATCCCTGGTTACCCCCCACAACCACCACCCAAAAAAAGAGTGGCTAGTCCTTCCTAGACCAGTTTAGATTTCCAGGAAGTCTCCTCCCCCCCCCCACCCCCATACTTTGCAATTGCCAACGTCAAACTTTTCTCATTTATAACAAACGCCCTGGCCGCAGGCTTTGAAGCTACACCTGCCAAGGTCAGAACTTCAGATACCGAGTTTTTAAAGACCTGAATCATGGTGTGGGCCCACCTGCACAGCCAGGTGGGCCCCGCAGAACCCAGAAGGCACTAGGGCAGGCAAGTTCCTGCCTGCGTCCAAGGCTGCCCCCCCAGCACCCCTTTGGGCCATCAACACACATGTATCTTGTCCTAATTCTGCATCTCGTTCCTGGTTTCCAACACGAGTATTTCTAATATCAAACCAGACACCCGTGTTCAACAGTTATTCCCCCAAGCTGAACGTTGCTCATTTCATGCTCTACTGAAATCGGACAGAAATAAATAAAAAATCATACCTAATTGATGTTTACTAAATTCAAAGGCATCTTCGGTAGCAAACAGAGTTCTGGGGAAACGAATGAATATTTTGGTTCTAGAAATGAAAAGAAGTGTGTTAATTGGTCAGTTACCCCCTGTGGTGTGGAAGAGCGTCTCCCCCACCCCCGAGATTCACGTCCCCTCAGAAACTTCAGAACGTGATCTCTGGAAGGAGGGTCTTTGTGGATGAGAGGAGATGGGACTAGACTAGGTGGGCCCTCAATTCCAGGAAAGTGTCCTCACAAGAGACACAGACGGACACCGGAAGCCACAGGCAAAGAGGCCACATGACAACCGAGGCAGATCAGAGTGCTGCCACCAGCCGAGGAAGGACCTCCCACCGGAGCTCCAGAGGGGCCTGCGTAGCCTTGCAGCACCCTCGTCCTGGGCTTCCGGCCCGCGGAACTGTGAGAGAATGAATCCCTGTTGTGGTGATTTGTTGTAAAGTGCTAAAACATGAAGCCGCCATGCTAACCTGAAATCGCTGCAAGCTATGCTCCTGGGCCTTGGGGAGTGATGACAGAGAACACAGGTCTCAGAAGGACACCCGGCAGGGGCTGAGTCACCAGTGCTGAGCTCAGGTTGCCGGTCCTGCCCCACACCCGCCTGGTGAGGGAAGCTTCCCAGGGCAGCCCCTGGGGGCGGTAGTGAGCAATGCCCCCTGCTCCTGCTTTCCCCTCCCGGTCATCAGATGGTCAGGACAGACATCCCAGCTCTGACCTCCATGACCTGCTTCCCCAAGAAGTGCCGTGCCTAATTCCCCTCAGGGATCTGGATCTCAGGGCCCAGAATAAGCGCCCCAAGATAAGCCGCACACAAGTAGGAGGTAGGAGCCAGCAGGGGAGGCCCATTGATAGAGTCAAAGGCAGATGTCCCTGAAGTGGGGGGGCCCTGCATTCTGGGGATGGGTCCCCTTCATGCCTGGACACTGTTCTTGCAACCAAGTGAACCCTGACCACAACGACCTGCTGAATAGACTCAGGTCAGCCCAGCTCATTCTCTGCTCACGGATAACTCCAACTCCATTGACACGGCATTCTAGAAAGCACTTTGGGGGATGGTAAAGATGATCTCACATTGCATATGTCCTAATACCACCTCCGGAAGTCACGCACACATTTTAATAATGAAAGAATCTAGGCTCAGGGGCAGGGGGTCCGCCCATGGCCCCCTCTTCATTTTGCAAGCAGAGATTCATTCCAGCCACCGAGTCAGGCTCAGAACACAGGGGCCCCTTAAGAACTCCATCTCCTCTTCTAGCCACTGGGAGCCACATTTCAATTGGGCTTGTGAATCTACATGACCCTTCAAAATGAGGCTGTAGATGGATGCGGATCAGTGTGTGGGGTGTTTTGACAGCAGGGGACAGGTCAGTTGGCAGTTTGCTGACCACATACTTCCCTAACTTGTACTCTTCGGGTGTGTAACCGATGTACTTGATCAGCCGCTCCACGCCCTCTCCCGGGGGCCCATGCCAGTGCGGCCAGGTGTCTGGGCACAAGGACTTGTACCTGCCAGGAGAGGAGAAGCACACTGAGAAGCCTCCAGGGGACAGTGTCCACCAGCCCACACCATGCCAGAGGTCTGCTGCGCTCCCTGACGCCGTGTGACATCTCACACCAACTTCCTCTAACTCAACTTAGCAATAAGGTGACTGGCCCGACAGAGCAGCCATTCTGCGCGTTCTTAGGAAAAAGGACATCACTGGACCTTCCACCCAAGTAACTCCATTGTGCCCCCAAGTGTGTCCCTAAGAGAAACAAAACCCCATGTCCACACACAGACTCACGCACCAACATTCACAAGAGCCAAAAGCGGACCACACTAATGTCCATCCAGGGACGCCAACAAGCAAACGTGTCCCACGCCGGAAGAAAGAGTACTAGGGTTGGAAGCGATGGGGGACTTTCCTCCAGGGTCATCCCGACTCCAGTGTTCAGACCCTGACTCCTCCCGCCCCCCCCCTTCTCCTAGGCAGCACCCCTGTGAAGATGACCCAGCCCCTCACCCGGCCAGGGAACTGCCATCCTGACCCTCACCCAGATCCATTCTTGTTCAAGGAATGTGTCTCCGGCTGGTCATGTGTCTCCTTGTCACCTGTCTCCCTGAGAGTGAACTCCACAAGGCCGGGAGGGGCCTGTCCTGTTCTCTGCTGTCCCCCCACCACACCCAGGCTCAGAGGAGGCGCCCTCTAGTGTTAACGGCCAGAAGAGGGGAGCCTCAGACAGTAGACGCAAAGACCTATGAAGTTCAAGACCTGCAGGACCACAGGAGCCGTGTGTGTGTGAGTGTGTGTGTGTGTGAGTGTGTGTGTGTGTGTGGGGGGGGGGCATCGAGCTGGGCAGGGACTGCCTTCACAGAAGCCAGATTCAGAGAAATGGACAGCACGAGGGAAGATGCGCCACTGCAGCTGACGGGCAAACATGGTGGACAATGGAGGTGCCCCCCCCCCAAAGAAAAAAGGTAAATGATCTGGCAGTTCCTGAAACAAACCCCAAGACGCCCTGGCGACAGGGTGAATGACATTACCAGTGACACGACCACTGTGATCTACAAAAATCACCATTTCATTCTGCTTATCTTGAGCGCCTGTGGCTGCTTCAGTGGCACAGCGTCCGGCGCGGCCCCTCACCAAGGAGGCGGTGGCCTAGGGGCGCTTTGGGCGGGCGGTGGGGGTGCGGTGTCCTGCCGCTCACCGACCCCTGAGTGCACACCACAAGCCCTTAGGTGAGGACAGGGCCGCAGCCCGGAGGAGCACGACGGTGCACTTCCAGAACCTGCGCCCCACCCGGCCCTCCCCACGCCCGCAGCCCAGCGCCCGCGGTCAGCCCCGCGAGGGCCGCCACGCCGCCCCCTGGCGGCAGGCCTGCGCACGGCCCCGTGACTCGGGAAGTTACGGAGGGCGTCGGGAGGCGAACCCCCGGGCGTCCAGAGCGGGGTGTCATTTCCTCCCAGATGTCGGCGCTGCTTTCCTGCCGCGGCTGGAATCCCACGGCAGGCGACGGCGCTCTAAGGGCTCCGGATCAACACGGCAAACCCTACCTTTGCAAGAAGTGCTCGTACTTCCGCCGGTACGCAAAGCCGGCCCGTCTCACCCGCAGGTGCTCCATCAGCCCCAGGTACTTGATCTGGTGTCTTATGAGGAAGTCATCGAACTTGCCTTTGCAGAGACAGAAGAGGGAGTGGCCGTCAAGGACCCCGTGGCTTCATTTCAGCCCACACAGAGCAGAGGCTCCAGCTGATGGTCCATTTTCTCAGGCCTTAATTGTGTTCTTTAGATGGGGGAAATTTAGAGGACATTCTGGACTTCTGGTGTCTTCTAAAGATTCATACGATTTGGCCACCCAGGGCCCACAGTCCCACGTGGCAACTGGTTAGAAGGGGGACAGTGCCACCCCCTTTGAGACAGGAGGTGGGGGGCTCTGGGCTCCTAACCCTCGGCCACCTTGGTTTGCCCCAGCCTCTTCCCAGGAGGTGTCCGTGACTCACTGGGCTCCTTCGTGTCATTGGGCTTGATGCAGCGGATGTAGGAAGGCTCCTTGGAGACGAGGATGTCCAGGAGGCTGCTCAGACTGTTCTTAAACTGAGTCCCCACCTGTGGGCCGAGAGGGTGCGCTGAGCAGACCCTGCTGCCCCCTGCTGGCCAAGGGCAGGTCTGCACCCTTCCCTGCAGACTGGCCTGCTTGTTACCACGCGGCTTATCTGCCAGGCCCCGCCCCGGGAGCCTCTCGCAGGAACCAGCGCCACCGCGGGCCTGTATTTCCCCCCGATGACCCTTGAGCCATCCAAGTTATTTATTGCATCATGTCTACTTCCTTTCCCACTAGGTGGTAACCCCTCGAGGGCAGGGACTCGGCTGCCCTGCTGTTGCTGAACCCGAGCCCAGTTCAGTGCCGGGCGCACAGCGGGTGCGCGACGAATGTCTGCAAATGTTAGAACGGTGCTGAGCGGGGCTTGGCCGAGACCCTTGCTTCCAAAATCGGGAGGGGGGTGTAGCTTAAGAAGTGCAGCTCACTGGAGGACCCCGCACCCTCAGGGATTTTTTTTCTTTTCCAAATCTGCATAGGCTTTTTTTTCCTCCCCATTCACCGTGGGTGGCCTCCTTCGGTTTTCTAGCTCAGCCACCAGGAAGCATTCCCTAAGGATTCTGTTGTTGGACCTGCACAGCACCTGTAAGCAAAGAGAAGGGAGACCATATTTGCCATTTCAGAAACCACAAAGGGGACCTTCAGGAAACTCAGAAGTGTGTGTGAAGCTGGGGGCAGTGGTGCACCCCTGTCATCCCAGAGGCTCGGGAGGCTGAAGCAGGAGGATTGCAAATTTGAAGCCAGCCTCAGCAACTTCGCAAGGCCCTAAGCAACTTAGTGAGACCCTGTCTCAAAATAAAAAATAAGAAGGCCTGGGCCTGGGGATGTGGCTCAGTGGCTAAGCACCCCTGGGTACAATCCCTGGTACAAAAAAAAAAAAAATAAAAATTAAAAAGTGTGCATGAGATAACAGAGTCATTGGCTTCTTGAGCACCTGGAGATGTTTCTAAGTGAAAAAGAGAAGGGAGGAAACGCACACAGGTGGGAAGAGTCTAGGGTGTGGCCTGTGGTCTAGCACTTGACCAGCCCCAAGGGCCTGGGTCCCATCCAGCATCACCAAAAAAAAAAAAAAAAAGAAAAAAGAAAAGTGGAAGCAAATGTGCAAACACTATATCCACTAAGTCTGCTTGCTGAGACTGACTCTACTTTAATTCTCTGACATGATGAAACAGTTTGTTCCAGTCTAGCTCACCAGCAGCAAAATCAACCACTCTAAGAATGATTAAAAAAAAAAAAAAAAAAAAACACAAGACACAGAACCACGGGCAGAGTGTGCTATTACTGTACAAAGAGAAAGAAAAAAGGAAAGGGAACACACACACACACACACACACACACACACACACACACTGGCTCGTGTGATTCCCAGAGGGACACACAATCAACCAGTGAGAACAACTGACTCTCAGGAAAGAGATTTGGTGACCTGGGGCCAAGGACATGAGGCTTGGTACTATTCAATTTCCATCTCCTATCTCTAGATTTCTAAAGTTATCTACATTTCCCAAAGTCCTTCATTTTAAGAATCTGATTTTATACCAATTTTTTCCTTAGATCTACACAATAGAATATTACTCAGCCTTAAAAAAGGACATTCTGGCACACGCTGCTACAGGGATTGACCTTGAGAATGTTATGCTAAGTGAAATAAGCCAGTCACAAAAAGACAACTATTTATGAGTCCACTTATATGGGGCCCCTGTAGGAGTCAAATTCATAGAGACAGGAAGTGGAATGGTAGGTGCCAGGGACTGGGTGAGAAGGAACAGGAAGTTGTTAATGGATATTAAGTTTTGCAAGATGAAAAGAATTATGGAGGTTCCTTGTAAAACGTTGTGAACATACATAACACTACCAAACTTTAAAATGATCAATAGGGTAAAATCTTATGGTATATATGTTTTTTTAAAATATGTATTTATTTGCTTTAGTTGTAACACAATGCATTTATTTATATGTGGTGCTGAGGAGCGCTAGGCGAGCGCTCTACCACTGAGCCACAACCCCAGCCCCTGGTATATATGTTTTGCCACTTTTTTTTTTTTTTTTTTTTTTTGGTACCAGGGATTTGGTATCAGGGACACTCAACCACTGAGCCACATCCCCAGCCCCTTTTTGTATTTAGAGACAGGATCTCACTGAGTACATTAGGACCTCACTTTTGCTGAGGCTGGCTTTGAACTCGCGATCCTCCTGCCTCAGCCTCCCGAGCCACTGGGATGACAGGCATGGCCACTGCGCCTGGTACAAAGTGCTTTTTCACTGAAACTTGTTTGTTTAAACCGCCCCAATTCTAAACACACAGTGGCATGGAAGAGTAATTCTAGGTTAGAAGGGAAAAAAAAAAATCATGACTGATCCATCTCGAAGTGAGAAAGGCCTCAGGGAACTGCAGTCTGGGTTGGTGAAGGGAGAGAGGTCTCTGGGGGACGCACCCTCGGAGTGTCACTTGTGAAGTCATAACCTGGCCCACAGAGGGGAGAACCACGGGTTTCCTGTGTGCTAACCAGGCTGTCCCCTCCTGGGTCCTACAAGGCAACCCCCTGAAGAGGGCATCACACCCTCAGCAATGGGGAAATCTGCCAGGAAGCCCGGCTAGGAAGGTGTCATGGGGACTCAGAGGCAGACCAGTCTCCTGGGGCAGGAGTTCAAGGTTAGCAATCAATATCCACGCAGAACCTCTCTGGGTTTCAGTTTCCTTATCCTCAGGTCATGTCACACCAGTGTATCCTCACACTGTACCAAAAAAGAAATCTCCACTGTTCCCTGTGAACCACACGCTGCTGAGCTCTCAGCCCCCTCCTAATAGTACCCCTCCCTAACACACTCTAGCTCATCTGGGCCACAGGGCCTTTGCACATGCTGGTCATGCTACTGGAAACAAGCCCTCATCCTTCTATGGCTCAAAAAAAAGTCCTCTTTCAGCACAGTTCCTTGTTAACTTCCTTTATAGCACTTCTCATTGACAGAGAACTTCTTTGTGCATACATTTATCCCCCACCCTCACCCCCAACCAGAAACCCCACCAGAACCAGGAATCTGATTTGTTCACTGCTCAAACTCCAAGGCTGGCACCCAGGAGGGATGCCACGCACCCTTAAGCCAGTTTGTGGGGTGAAGTGTTGGCACAGCAGATCTTAAACATCTCTTCCAGCCGTGATGCGCTGGAGTCCTTACATAATGCACGGAGGAGGAAAACCCAGAAGACCAAATCTACCCCAGATTCCGTGCCACAGGGGACATCTCACAACACACACCCAGGGGTGAGTTGCCGACTTACTTCTTTCAGATGTCTGTAGAGGAGATCGTTGTTTTTTTTCCAAGAATCCTGTTTAAAAAAAAAAAAAAAAAAAGTTTGAATCAGTGGCTTTTCCTTTAAAAAGTGCAGTTCCACCCCAACAGATGGCAAAGAGCCATCCGTGAGGTGATTTCCCTGGATCAGAGCAGATTCTCTCAGCCTCAGCCACACTGACACTTGGGACAGGGTCTGTCTTTGTGGGGGCTGTCCTGGGCCAGAAGGTGGGGCCACACCCCTGTAGGAGCCCTAATTAAGGAGATAGCTAAGATTGCGGTTAGCTGTGAGCCATAAAGATGTTCAAGCATCACCACCTTCTACGGTCTCCCAAGACATTGCGGATCTGGTTGGCGCCATTTGCATGATCTCACGAGACTTGAAATGGATCTCGAGAGACTTGGCGGGGGGGGGGGGGGGGGGGGGGGGGGTGGATCGGGTTGGCGCCATTTTTTGTGTGGTGGTTGCGGGAGTGTGGATGGTGTTGGAGTTGTTGTTGGAGCCGGAGAGAGAAGCTGGCAGAATAAAGAGCCTGTTCGTTTCCAGTCTGCCTCTGAACTTATTCCCGCGTTGATGCTCCAAGCAGCAATCGCTTCAGGCAGCGACAGGAGACCATAGAAGGTGGTGATGCTTGAACTTCTTTATGGCTCACAGCTAACCGCAATCTCAGCTATCTCCTTAATTAGGGCTCCTACACACCCCAGCCAGTGACAGCCAAGCACACCTCTAGGTGTGCAGGACACGCGCCCAGAGGCAGCGCCGCCCCAGGGTGAGAACCAGGTCCTCAGGACTGAATCCGTGGCCACGCTGTGATCTCAACCCCGGGGCACAGCCTCCGCGCCCGGCGTTAGACACAGGCTCAGTAAACCCAGTCCTAGTTCAATAGCAAAGAAATGTAAACACGATTCCACGGAAACAAGGGGCAGGGCTGCGGAGGCTCGAGGGCGACCAGCGGCGACCTGGGGAGGGGACAGAAAATCTTCCCACCGAGGCAACGCGACCCTCAGCACCTCGACAGGTGGGACCAACAGCCTCTGTGGGTACCAACTTTTTCCAACTCAAAAAGCTGGTTACGAGAGTCCACTTCCAGCCCCATCGGCTACTTAACCCAGCAACCAAACGGCACTGTCAATCAAAACCTGCTAAAAATGACAGGTGTCAGAAAAGACGTCCAAAACGCCAAATAACCCAATCACTAAATGGGCCAAGAAACTGAAGACACTTCTCAGAAGAACGTATACATTCAATCAACAAATACATGAAAAAATGTTCAACATCTCTGGCAATTAGAGAAATGCAAATCAAAACTACTCTTAAGATTTCATCTCACTCCAGTCAGAACCGCAGCTGTTAAGAACACAAACAACAATAAATGCTGGCGAGGATGTGGGGAAAAAGGCACACTCATACATTCCTGGTGGGACCAAAATGGTGCAGCCAATCTGGAAAGCAGTATGGAGATTCCTTGGAAAACTGGGAATGGAATCACCTTATGACCCAGCTATCCCACTCCTGGGTCTATTCCCAAAGGACTTAAAAACAGCATACTACAGGGACACAGCCACATCAATGTTTACAGCAACACAATTCACAATAGCTAAACTGTGGAACCAACCTAGATGTCCTTCAGTAGGTGAATGGATAAAGAAAATGTGGTATATACACACAATGGAGTATTACTTGGCAATAAAAGAGAATAAAATCATGGCATTCTCAGGTAAATGGATGGTGTTGGAGAATATAATGCTAAGTGAAGTTAGCCAATCCCAAAAATCCAAATGCCCAATGTTTTCTCCGATATAAGGAGGCTGATTCACAGTGGGGTTGGGACGGAGAGCATAGGAGGATTAGAGGAACACTAGAAAGGTCAATGGGGAGGGAGAGGAAGGGAGGGGAGAAGGAGGTAAAAAAAAAAAAAAAGATGGTAGAATGAGATGGGTATCATCACCCTAAGTGCATGTACGAAGACACAAATGGTGTGAATATGCTTTGTATACAACCAGAGACATGTAAAACTGTGCTCTGTGAGTGTAACATGAGTTGTCATGCATTCTGCTGTCATATGTAACAACTTAAAATTTAAAAAAAATGCCTAATGTGTCCAACCTTTGTAGATGATGATTTTGAGTCGTGGGAACTGTGTCTTTATTTTGGTAAAACATATGTGACGTCAAATTGACCGTTTTTTAACCCTCCATCAGTGCACAGTTCAGTGGCGTTAGGTGCCTCCGTGTCCTCGGGCAGCCTCTCCCCCGCCTGTCTCCAGAGCATTGTGTTTGTGCACGGGGGATTGAACCCAGGGGTGCTCCACCACTGAGCTATGCCCCAGCCACGTCCCTCCTCCACTTTTAATTTTCAGACAGGGTCTTGCTAAGTTGCTGAGGCTGGCCTCCAACTTTCGATCCTCCTGCCTCAGCCTCCCAAGTAGCTGGGATTACGGGTGTGGCCGCAGCACTCAGCTTCCAGAATGTTCTGAACATCCCTTCTGTGACTAAACAAACAGTGCTTTCATGACTGGCTTATGTGACTGAGCACGCCGCCCTCAAGGTCTATCCGCACTGTCGCGTGTATCAGGATGTCCTGCCTTTTAAAGACTAAATAGTTCCCCGTTGCTTGTATGTAGCTGTTTTGTTTATCCATCCATCACTGGGTCCTCGAGCTGTCCCCACCTTCGGCTGTGATGAGGCCTCTGTGACCCCGGGTGTACCCAGTTATCTGTCTGGCTCCCATTGTCAGTCCTCAGGGCAGATACCCAACCTCACTTTTGCTAGAACCTTTAACTGGCCAGGTGAAAAACACAAAGATGTTCAACACAGTAGTGCTTATAAAATCAAAAGTCGGACACAAGCAGTGATCATCCAGTACCTGCCAGGACACGGCCCTGTGGGTGAGGGCGGACCTCTGCTGCCCACGGAGAAGGAGGGGATGCAGGGCCAGGGCAAAAGGCCTGGGTCTGAACCTCAGCTCTGCCACTTACTGGCTGTGTGACCTTGGGAGAGTTACTTAACTGCTCTGAGCTCAATGCCCTCATGGATTAAAAGGGAGGAAATAAAACTTATGAAAAGATGCAAAACAAAACGACAGTGAGATGCCTTCCATGTACCCGAATGGCAATAATTAAAATGTAACTACACATATTAGTGAGGATGTAAGAAGGGAGGACCTTCCTGCAGTGCTGGTGAGAATGTAAAATGGGGCAGCCGCGTTGGAAAGCAGTCTGGCCGCTCCTCCAGAGGCCAAGCATAGAGTCACCCTGTAACCTGCCAATTTCACTCCCAGTTTCACGCCCAAGAGAAATGCATGCGTGTGTCCACACTAAAGCTTCCACAGGCAGGTCCAAGACAGCATTTCACAATAGCCAGAAGACGTGAGAAGCCTGTAGGTGATGGTCACCAACCAGGAGCGCAGGAGCATCTGACCTCTATCCATGCAATGGAATAGTATTTGGCCATGAAAAGGAACATCAACACGGCGAGCCTTGGAACACTGTGCTAAGTAAAAGACCCCAAAGACCACACGTGGCCTGATTCCAGCTGGGGTCCTGGTCCAGAGCAGGCGAGTCTGTTGAGGCAGAAAGGAGATTTGTTTATGCCTGGGCTGCTGGGGTGGAGGGGACGAGAAACAGGCAGTGAACCCTAGTGCACCCAGAGTTTCTCTGTGCAGTTATGAAATGTTCTAGAATTGATTGTGGATGGTCGTCCTTTTGATGCTGAAAACCATCAAATTGTACATTTCCATGGAGAAAATGTTTGACACATGAATATTTCTTTTTAAAAATGGGGTAGGATGTGAACGTTGTTTCAGCGAAGTAGTTATATAGAAAATAAATGAATAAAATGATTTCAGTCTGCGTTAAGGCCGAGTAATATTCCATTGTACCATATTATCTTTATCCATTCACCTGTTGAAGGGCATCTAGGCTGGTTCCATAGCTTACCTATGGTGAATTGAGCTGCTATAAACATTGATGTGGCTACATCAACATAGTAGGCTGATTTTAAGTCCTTTGGGTATTAGCCAAAGAGTGGGATAGCTGGGTCAAATGGTGGTTCCATTCCAGTGTTCTGAGGAATCCCCATACTGCTTTCCAGAGTGGTTGCACCAATTTGCAGTCCCACCAGCAATGTGCGAGTGAACCTTTTCCCACATCCTCACCAACACTCATTGTTGCTTGTACCCTTGATGACGGCCATTCTGACTGGAGTGAGATGGAATCCCAGTGCAGTTTTTTTGTTTGTTTGTTTGTTTGTTTGGTACTGGGGATTGAACCCAGGGGCACTCGACCGCTGGGCCACATCCCCAGCCTTTTTTTTTTTTTTTTTTTGTATTTTATTAGAGGCAGGGTCTCACTGAGTTGCTAAGTACCTCGCCATTGCTGAGGCTGGCTTTGAACTTTCGATCCTCCTGCCTCAGCCTCCCAGGTGCTGGGATTACAGGCGTGCCCCACCACGCCGGGCCCCAGTGCAGGCCCCAGTGCAGTTTTAATTTGCATTTCTCTAATGGCTAGAGACGTTGAACAGATGGAACTGGAGACCATAGTGCTAAGTGAAATAAGCCAGTCCCCCAAATCCAAAGGCCACCGTCCTCTCTGACACGCGGATGCTGGCGCACAGTAGCAGAAGTTCGCTGGGTTGGACCAAGGGGGACGAAGGGGGATGGGAAGGGAGAGACAATGGAACGGGTGGGACGCATGAATGCACGGCCAGCGGAACCCCACACACGGTCCCCACGGGAGGGGGTCAAGATGGCAGTGGCCGCACCCTGTGTAAGGTGCAGCGTGCCAACACACGCCTGCCGCCATGGGCAGTTACAAACAACCGGTAAAAAAGGAAAGAAAATGAAAAGGACGTTCACGGCGACGCTTGCGTGGGAGGCTAGGGCGCACGCGGGACGCCACGCAGCATTTCCTCGGGGCAGGGGGTGCCGGGCGCTCGGGGCCACCGGCATGGTGGTGACCCCACCCCAGGCACTCACCCTGGGTGCAGTAGGTGACCTCTCCCGCGTAGTGCAGCAGCTGGAACTCCATCCAGCCAATCCTCTTCCGGCCTCTGGGCCCCGCCAGCTTCCGGCTACGAGACAGATGACACAGGACTGAGCAGAGAAGCCAGCAGCAAGCGCTTAAGGAACGTGACAGTCCCCACGGAAAGCGCACCCCAGCAGAGGCCCTGGGAGCCTACACTCTGCTACAGACCAAGGTCTCTCTCTATAAATACATATTTATAAATAAGTCCCAAGGAATAAAAATCCTCAAAGCAAACCACAGAAACACATCTTAAAAACAACATCACGGGCGTGGTGGTGCATGCCTGTGACCCCAGCAACTCTCGGGAGGCTGAGGCAGGAGGATTGCAAGTTGGAGGCCAGCCTCAGCAACTTAGTGAGGCTTTGCCCTCAAAAATAAAGGACAGGGCTGGGATTGTGGTTCTCAATGGTGTTGGGGTTGCTCTAGTGGGGGTAGAGCGATCTGCGCCTAGCACGTGCGGACCCATCACCTCCAGCTCCCGCGTTCGATCCTCAGCACCACGTACAAATAAACACATTGTGTACAACTAAAGCAAATAAATAAATACCTTCTGTTTGCACACTCCCCTCTCCCTGAAAAAACATAATAATGAAGGACAGAGGGCATATCCAGAGTCTCTGTCTCTGTCTCTCTTTCTCTCTCCCACACACACACACACACACACACACACACACACACAAAGAAAAAACTTCTATTTTTCCCCAGTGATAATCAAGAAACAATTTCACTATCTTACATTTTTACATTGTGCAGAGACAAAAACACTCATGAAACATCTTGTTTCGGGTTCTGGTGATTCATAATTTTTCACAGCTTGTCCTTGAAATCTAACACAGCGGCAGTACACGTGTCTTAAGTGTGCAGATGCCTGAGGTCTTGCAAACTGACCAGCACTCAGATCCAGAAATAGAACACTATGGGTCCTCGAGACCTCACCCCAGCCCTTCCTGTCCCAGCCCAGCCTCTACTGCACGAGTGAGTTTTACTGTTTCACACTTTAGAGACGTGCAATTCTGTAGCGTGTATTCTTCTGACTGCTTCTCTTGGTCACATTGGCACCATGCCCCTGACATCACTGCCTGGGATTTTAGATGTTCAACTCAATGGTGATATATTTTTCCATTTGTGCCTGGACCATAATGTATTTGCATTCTAGCTTCGTTTGCCCATGCAGTTTATTATCCTTACACTATTCCACAAAGTTCTTATAAAACCACTGCCCTCTACTGAGCCTTTATAGCAGCAGATATTGCACCAGGTGATCTATGCAGACCTTCTCAGTGAGGTGTGGCAAGAAGACCAGACCCCCACCTTGTGGCAGGGCAGACGCAAACACAGGGGCCCTTGGCTGCTTGCCCATTTCACGTGGCCAGGCAGGGGTTCAGATCCAGGCCTGCACAACTCCATGTATGTGATTGTGTGTGTGTGTGTGTGTGTGTGTGTGTGTGTGTGTGAGATTGAATCCAGGGCCTCACACAGGCTAAGCTCATGATTTCCTATTGAGCTACACCCCAGGCCAAAGCACATGTTCTTAAATTCCCTTCTTCGTCTCAAAGAAGAAGTCAAATTTCTAATTTCTCTTCTGGGATGCTAAAAAAAAAAAAAAAAAAAAAAAAAAAAAAAAATTTTTTTTTTTTTTAAGTACCAGGGATGGAACCCAGGCGTGCTCTACCATCGAGTCACATCCACAGCCCTTTTTGATTTTTAATTTTTACTTTGAGAAAGGGTCTCACTATGTCACTGAGGGCCTCGCTAAGTTGCTGAGGCTGGCCTTCAACTAAGCAATCCTCTTGCCTCAGCCTCCCAAGTCGCTGGGATGACAGGCATGCACCACCACGCCTGCTAAAACCCTCTACCTTGTAATTGACATGATCTTTCACGTGAATACGTATGAACGCAACAAAGCTCCCTGGGTCGCACATTTCAGATCTCCACACATCACTTAGGTATTCTGCACCAAAAGTCTCAAAAGCCGCTATTTCGCCCACGTGAGAATGCACGCCCAAAGCGCAGCGACCAAAACAAGGTACAAAGTCTCCGAAAGCATTCCACCTGGGATCCACTGCAGTGTGATTCCTAGTGACTAACACGAGCGGGTCCCCGCGAGGAGGTTCCGGGCGGAGTCCCGGCGCTGCAGAGGCCGCCCCGCAGCAGGGCCGCGTCCCCCTCCGCCCACCCAGCACCTACGTGTGGAAGTGCGCGTGCGCGCCCACTCTCTCCTCCAGCTTCTCCAGGAAGCTCAGGTCGGTGGCGGGGCCGGGGCGGATGCACTCTTCATCCTGCAAAGACACCGCCGTCCACCAGCCCTGCAGAACGCGCTGCCGGGGAGGCTGCCATCCGCCCCCCACCCAGACCAGGAGACCGTTCTGGGAGGAAGGGGGCCTCCGTCACGGGGGCTCAGCCTCGGGTTGGGGACTGGAAATGCCGTGATAAGCCCCCTCTTGCAGACCACTGAGCCATGAGTTCCAAGTCTTCCCAAGGGTCCCCCACAGCCGTGATGGCCCCTTTACTTCAGCACTTGACCTCATTTTTCGCTCTCTCTTATTTTTTAGTTTCTTATAGTACTGGGGGTTGAACCCAACCCAGGGCTGCTCTACCACTGAGCTATACCCCCAATCCTCTCCCTTTTGAGACATGGTCTAAATTGCTGAGGCTGGCCTTGATCTTGCGATCCTCCTGCCTCAGCCTCCGAGTAGCTGGGATTACAGGAGCGTGCCACCGTGCCAGGCTCGTTTTCTCTTAATCAGTCATCACTGACCAAGAAGAACATTTGTGCAGACCCTGAACTAGGAGCAAAGCTCTTATGAAAACTGTAAAACCAGGTGAATCTCACCTTTCCCATTTCTCAAGTTGGGTCATTTCCTACATTTGGTCCTTAATTGACCAACTTAAAACCAAATCAACCTTGTAGCTTTTATTATAGCAACAAAACCTGGGTTACAGATTGATGAGATAACTTATATAAAGCATGTTTCTTTTATTTTGGGGGGAGGTACCAGGGATTGAACTTGGGGGCACTTGACCACTGAGCCACATCACCAGCCCTATCTTGTATTTTATTAGAGACAGGGTCTCACTGAGTTGCTTAGTGCCTCACAATTGCTGAGGCTGGCTTTGAACTCATGATCCTCCTGCCTCAGCCTCCCAAGTGCTGGGATTACAGGCGTGCGCCACCACACCCGGCTCTGAAGCGTATTTCTTTTTTCTTTTTTCTTTTTCTTTTTTTTTTTTTTTTGGTACCAGGGATTGAACTCAGGGGCACTCGACCACTGGGCCACATCCCCAGCCCTTTTTTTGTATTTTATTAGAGACAGGGTCTCACTGAGTTGCTAAGTGCCTCGCCATTGCTGAGGCTGGCTTTGAACTCGCGATCCTCCTGCCTCAGCCTCCCAAGTGCTGGGTTTACAGGCGTGCGCCACCGCGCCCGGCCACTGAAGCGTATTTCTAAGAGTTCACTACAGCTCCTCTCTGAGTAAAGGGCTGCTATTACTAAGCCCCATTCAAAGATGATGACATTGAAGCTCAGAGAGGTTACCACACCTGCTTGATGTTACACAGTGAATCTGTGTGGGACCCATGCTCATGGCAGCCACACCCACTGTCCCTTACTGTCCCTGCTGGATTCCCAGAGCAGCTGGTGGCTGTGTAAGGGTATAGGGGCAGGAGCGCAAAGGGGACTCATTATTTTCAGTGAAAAGGAAACAAAAGTGGCCCTGATGATCCCAAATGACCAGTAGGCGAGGAAGGATGCTGTTTGCCTTTTGAGTGTGTTTAAAAATTGATGCCTGAATTTGATCAATTGTGGATCCGAGGACACTGACATTCCCATAAGTCACAATAGTTCAAAACGCCATCAGAAGCCCATTCCAAGGACCCTCAACTGAGGACCCCTTACCATTCTTTGCAGAGCCTGCCTTTACATTTCCTGGATTCCTGCTTTGTATGAAGCAAGAAAGCAGCCCCTCTCCCATTTTCTGGTACTATAATAATATACTTGAGGCAGGGTGCTTTATAAAGAAAAGAGGTTTACTTAGCTCCCAGTTCTGGAGGTTCAAGGTCATGGTGTCAGCCTTTGCTAAGCTCTGGTGAAGGCCCACGGTGGATGGCATCACAACGGCAGGAGTAGATGACAAGACTGTAGGCCCCGAGGGGCCAGGCTCGCTCTTTTAGAACAACCTCCTAGCAAGAACTAACCGGAGTCCACACAAGAACTCCAGCTGTTTCTCCCAAGCTGCGCCCTCGATGACCTAACTATTTCCTGCGAGGCCCCACCTCAAGGTGCCACCGCCTCCCAACATCAGCATGCCAGCTCCCAGCACACGAGCCCTGGGGGCCGCACTCAGACCTCACGCAGACCCCAGCACCCCCGAACACCTGTCTAAACCGGGTCCCCGTCCTACAGCCACGGAAGACAGACACGCAGACTTTTGTCCCCGAGGTCTTTCCTCGCAGTCTCCCCGTGGGCAAGGGCTCAGCCTGCACCCTCAGGACCTGGGGGGCTCCACACGGACCCTCCGAAGCCCGCAGGAAGGTCCCGGTGCGAATGCCAGGAGGACGGGACCAGCGCGGGCCCTCGCCGCTCACCAGGATGGATATGATTCCTCGGTGCCTCTCCTCTACCAGGTCGCAGATGATCTTGTTGTTGAAGTACTGGATCGGCTCCCACTGAAACGACACCGGGAAAGGAACTCTCCAAAGGGTGTGTGGGTGGGCGTGAGGGCGGCGCTTCCGGGACGATCGTGCAAAAATTGTTTTTCGAAATCTGATCTTTACATCCCAGAGTCACAAGGGGACACTTTCTGAATATCAAAATGACCTCCCAGGCCATCAGCGGAGGAGGGCTGAAAAGTGAACCTTAATCAGGAAAGTCTCCCATGAAACCATATTTCTCAAGGAGATGTTTCTTTAGCTGGATTAAGAAATCAAATAAGGGGAAAATATCAAAACGGTTACCTCAATCCCTTCCATCTCATATTCTGCCTGTTCTGCTTTCAGAGTCCTCTCTATTAACAGCTGTTGGAGCTTCTCATTGCAGTAATTTATACAAAACTGTTCAAAACTAGAGATGCAACGGTTGTAAATAACTGAAGTTATGCACGTAGACCAGTTTTAATAAAGTGTGCTGAATTATTTTTTAAGGATGCTTCTTTTTTTTGGTACTGGGTATTGAACTCAGGGGCACTCGATCACTGAGCCACATCCCCAGCCCTATATTGTATTTTATTTAGAGACAGGGTCTCGCTGAGTTGCTCAGCGCCTCGCTGTTGCTGAGGCTGGCTTTGAACTCTCGATCCTCCTGCCTCAGCCTCCCGAGTGGCTGGGATGACAGGCGTGCGCCACGGCACCCAGCTAAGGATGCTTTTTTAATGAAGAAAAAAAATAACAAAGCCCTTATCAATAAAAGAATTGACTAAATAAATCCTGAGAGTCAAGTTGAAATAGGGTTACATTTTTCATGGCTATTTCACTTCCGGAACAGGCTGTGAGTTAGGGGCTATGCAAATCTGGAGACTTTCTGGAACTGGGAAGGAAGTGAGGAAACTCACCCATTCTTGTCGAAGACTTCGAACCCATAGATGTCCAGCAATCCAATCACAGTTTTTTTGGTGACATCCTATTAAAAAACACATGCCATTAATGGTTAGCACTATACTTTGGATGGCTGGAGTGCGTTCGACAGGGGTTCGTGCGTTGAGATTTTAATCTCCACTGTGAGGCATTCAGTGGGTAGATACTCAGTTCTACCGAGGAGCATGGAGGTGGGACCCTGGGGAGGTGATTAGCGTTACATAAGGTCATCAGATGGAGCCCCTGTGATTGAATCCTGGTGGCTTTGCAAGAAGAGAGACTAGAAGACACTAAGGGCACTGCTCTCTGTCCCCTCGCCACGTGATGCTTCGCACAGCCTTGGGATTCTACCAGCAAGGCCACCCCCAGATGTGGTCCCGAACAGTAAGCTAAACAAAACTCTTTTTCCTTATAAAGCGATCTGGCACCAGGTTTTTCATTATAGTAACAGAACATGAACAGAGTTAGGCTTTTCACCTGGTGATACTCAAAACCCTCTGTCTGCCCCCAAAGCAGCCCACACCTTCTATTTCATCAACAATGACTCATAGCAGAACCCCTGGGTGCCTGCCGCCCGCCCAGATCCCCCTGCGGCTTCCCCATCCATCACCCAGGAAGTGACACCTTCCCCTCCTGACTCCCTTCTTGTTTCATTCCTCTTCAAGCTCTGAAGTCCACAGTCAATCAAGAAAGAAAACAGACAAAGACCTAAAGACAGCCAAGGAGATGCCCGTTCAGGTGAGGGGACAGGTGGCATGGGTGTCATTTTACAGAGGATCATGTGCCATCTAGCAAGGAATGGTATTTAAACATAACACTATACTTTGAATGTGCCCCTCCAAAATCCACGTGTTGGAAACATAATCCCCAAATTCACGTTACAGGTATTTTGAAGTAATTAGGATTCCGTGAGGTCCCCATGATGGCATTAGTGGCTTTATAAGAGGAAGAGAGACGTAGACACACGTGTGTGCATGCATGCATGCACACATGCACTCACACACACAATTCAACTTACAGAGGAAATGTGGCCAGGGGCGTAACTCAGTGGTAGAGTGCTTGCGTATGGTGTGCAAGGCCCTGGGTTTGATTCCCCAACACCACGAAAAATAAATTAAAAAAGAAACATGATCTAAACCTGAGTTTGAAATAGTAGTTTTATATTTTCACATAGGTTAAAATACGCTACTGTTAAAAAGCCTGGTCTGGTGGTGCACGCCTATAATTCCAGCTACTCAGGAGGCCAAGGCAGGAGGACTGCAAATCCGTGGCCAGCCTCAGCAACTTAGGGAGAGCCTGTCTCTAGAAAATAAGAAATAAAAAAAGGACTGTGGAAGATGTCGCTCAGTGGTAGAGCGCTGCATGTCAAGCCCTAGTACCGAAAAATAAAATCAAATACATCTGCGTGTGTGTGTAACGTGAATGGTGAATGGCGTGTCTCCTTGCACACCCAAAGCCATCTGGCAGGCGGCATGGCTGTGCGCCTCGCACAGGGACCGCGTGGAGAGGCAGCACCGCCCGGAGCTCCAGGCCTGTCCTACAGATGCTGCGCGGGTCGGCTCAGACCCCGAGGGCGCGGCGCCCGGCCGGGCGACCCACCTCGTTGACCAGGGAGGAGTTGATCCTGTTGACCAGCCACGCGAACGTCCGCCCGTACACGGCCTTGGCCATGGCGTCCCTGGCGTGGGCAGCGTGTCCCGGCGTCAGCGGGCAGATCACCTGGAGGGAGGGAGGGGAGCCTCCGACAGGACCAAGAGAGGCACGGGGAGGGGGACGCCCGCCCGCCTGCGCTCGGTCACGCGGCGGCCACTTCCGGGGCGGGCACAGCGTGCCAGGCCCTGTGCTGGGCGGCTGAGACGCCCCGGCTGGGGCGGGGCAGGGGCGGGGAGGGCTGGCGGACAGAGCAGCTGCGGGTGGAGTGGCAAGTGCGTGGAGGTGGAGGTGGGGCTGACCAGGGAAGGTCCTGGACGCAGGGGTCCACTGACCCCAGAGGCCCAGAGAGGGAGCGCAGGGAACAGCAGAAGGAACAGCATGTGCCAAGGCCCGGGAGGGAGGGGAGGGAGCTTGAGGCCTGAGCACCGGCGCCTGCGGTGGTGAGGGGCCTGGTGGGCGGGGTCCCCAGGTAGACCCTGGAGGCGGCATCACGCTGTCAGGGGGGAGGCAGCTGTGATGGGCGCGGGTGCACAGTGCCCAGAGCCAGCTTCACCTCCTCTGCTTTGGCTTCGATCTTCCTGTGGGTGAGAGCCTCCAGCAGAACGGACGGCGAGACCCCCAGGAGCTGAACGGGAGGAGCCCGATGTGGCACTCGGTGGCTCGGTTTTCCTCCCCCCGAGAGTCCACCGTGTGTCCAGGCCCTGGGTCATCTGCCCCCGACTCCGCATTGTTTTAGGGCGACAAGGACAGGGCGGCCGTCCCCGCTCTGAACCTCAGCCGGCACCAGCAGAAAGGCCCTGGGCTGGCAGGCGCTGGCCCGGGGGCCCAACCCCGAGCGCCCACCGCCTGGCGCCCCCTCCGCCCCTCAAAGCCCTGGGTCCCCCTCCGTCCTCTTGGAAAGAGGAGCGTCACCTTGGCGATCCACTTGATCTCGTGCGTGTCGGGGACGGTGGCACAGCCTCCATGGTCCTCCACAAAACAGATGTTCCCCAGGTGCAGGACACTGGCGATGATGCCAAAGAGATTCTGGGAACGCGAGGCGTGGGGGGACAGAGGCCCGGAGGCCGGGAGAGAAGACAGGCCACCTCACTGGTCAACGACAGCAGAGCTGCCCCCAAGAAAACAGCCCCCTCCTGACGCCAGCCCCAGCCCTCGGGTCACTCTGCACTGGAGAGAAGGGGCAGGGGCGGGGGTCCGTCCCCAGGCCCCAGCACAGGAGATTTTTATTTTCATATCCAAGAAATATAAATACATGCATTTATGTTTCATAAAATAAACCACTTTTATAAAATATTTTTCTAAAATGATTTTGTAAAATAAACCCCTCCGGTGGACCCTTTCATTTTAAATGCCGTGGTCTCGGTTAATTGTTTTTTAAACCTGCCATTCTTGACCCTGAAAGATTAACGATCAAAAGGAAGAAATAAAAGAATAAAATGGTGATCGAGCCTACGATTGGTTCTCCTTCATTCCAAAATAGAAATGCAAATAAATGAAATTCTATGATTCTATGGGGTCTAAATCTTTGAGACTGGACTTCATCTGGGGAAAGAAGCACCTTGGTCCCTCCTTCCACACAATGTTGGGAACACTCTGAGGTTGTCACATAAAATTCCAAACGTCCAGTTAACACTGGAATTTCAAAGAAGCAATGACTGGGTTTTTAGTAGTTTCATCCACATGCAGTATTTGGGACATAATTGTATTAGGAACAAAATTTCATCGTTTATGTGAAGTTCATGTGTTACAGGTGTCCTTGTCACCGGCTTAGTCTGGTCACCCTGGATGTAACCCCAAACTCTCAGTCTTGTGCTTCAAATCCCAGGAGAGAGCACCAGGCCTGTACCTCGAGGTCAGCTTCAGTAAAATCGATGACAGAAAAGGCATTGGAAACAGTTTTCCAGTCGTTCTTGTCATTAAGAGATGACTCTTTGGCACAATGACCCTGTGACAAAATTGGGTCATGTAACGGCGTTTGAAGGACAGCAAAGCACACACACACACACCTATTCCTAAACCAAAATGATTTTCTCTCCAAACATGCAAAAGCTAGTTCTATAATGGATGGAACTGAAAGCAGATAGGCTTTACTGTTTCAGCATATGACAATTTGCTGACTGCTGCTTTTTTCAAATTTATTTGGAATTTTATTTTATATCTCTGAGGCCAGATGCAGCTGTGCACATCTACAATCCCAGTGATTTGGGAGGCTGAGGCAGGAGGATCACAAGTTTGAGGCCAGCCTCAGCACCTTAGTGAGGCCATGAGCAATTTAGTGAGACCCTGGCTCAGAATTTAAAAAATAAAAAGGGCTGAGGATGTGGCTCAATGGTAAAGCTCCCCTGGGTTCCCCCCAATACAATCAACCAACCAATCAATCAATCTCAGTTCTGAGAAAACTTGCAAAGTTACATAGCAGTGGGATATCTTTTCCTATGTGTTTCTAAACCTAGTTTTCCCTGTTGTTTTTGCTAAACAAATGGAAACCATTTGTCTCAATAAATATGTGCTGAAACATGTAGGGAAATTATGTTGCTTAAATTCAGGATCAATCTTGACTCGCTTAGGAATTTCCAGAAAACCCTCACTGCAAGATTAGATGGAAGGAGGTCCTCACTCAAGGAAATCATAGTTTGGCTTTTAAAGAAACACAGATTATCCAGGTGCAGTGGCGCATGCCTGTAATCCCAGCAGCTTGGGAGGCTGAGGCAGGAGGATTGAGAGTTTAAAACCAGCCTCAGTAAAAGCAAGGCGCTAAGCAACTCAGTGAGACCCTGCCTCTAAATGAAATACAAAATAGGGCTGGGGATGTGGCCCAGTGGCCAAGTGCCCCTGAGTTCAATCCCTGATATCAAAAGAAAAAAAAAAAAAAAAGAAAGAAAGAAAGAAACACAGATTCTATGGACATTTCTATGTAATGGAATCTCACTAGCAAAGTCGTGAAGAGCCTTTTCTCACGAACCCTGGGAGTTGTCTTTTAAATAAGCAACAGATGACCAACATCACAATTTTAAGATAAAACATTCCAGACGAGGGCCTTTCATCATTTTGCTTTCGTGCTCCGGGGTGTTCCCAGTTTCCTGATTGAAGATTCATTATCGGAAAAGATTTCTTTGCTGTGTGGTGCAAGACGTCATACTGTGAAAATACTCATCCGCGAATCAGTGAGTCACAAATACAGTCAGCCCTCCATATCCACAAGCACCTCATCCACAGAGTCAACCAGCCATGGATCAGAAATAATAGAAAAAAAAAAAAAAAAAAACCCAGGACTGAATAGGGGGCAACTTTTTTTTCTTGTCATTATCCCCCAAACAATATGGTGTTTCAATGATATACACAACATTTACATTATATTGGGTATTATAAGTAACCAAGAGATTATTTGAAATATGTGGGAGGATGTGCTATATGTAGGCTATATGCAAATACTTTGCCATTTTATTTTTTTAAATATTTATTTATTTACTTTAGTTGTACACAATGCAATGCATTTATGTTTACGTGGTGCTGAGGATCGAACCCTGGCCGCACACGTGCGAGGCGAGCGCTCTGCCGCTGAGCCACAACCCCAGCCCTACTTTGCCATTTTATATAAGACTTGAGTGTCTTGGCTTTTGTGATCTGTGGAGTCCTGGCATTGTCCCTCCTGTGGATACGGAGGGACGACTGTGTCCCTTCCCCCCAAGGGCAAGGTCTGTGCAAGTCAGGTCCTCTCTGGACACCTGTGGGTTTGGAATCAGAAAATGGCAAAAAAAGCATCCATTTTGCCACGGTTATAGGTCATCGTGGTGTTGATGAATATAATAGCAGATTGCTAGAACCATTTCCAAAGCCACTGGGGTATCAGGATCTGGTGGAACTAATATAGCCAGAAAAAATATCTATAAGAATAAAGATATGATATAGTCTAAACGGGGATGATTTGATTATTGAAGGGCTAGAGAAGCCCTGGGGGAAATGATTGATGCCCACAAATATTTGCATAATATTTGCATGAACCAATCCACTCTGGTTGTGCTTTGAAGATCCAAGCACCAGGCAGCCACATGACTGTCAGGAAAAAAATAAGTAACCTAGAGAGGATCTGAAATATATGGGAGGATGTCAAAGACCTGAAAAAGAAAAAGTTGACGTGTCCTTTGTTTTAAGCATTAGTTCAAGGTTTCTGGCATGTAAATGGAGATGGTGGGATTCTTTTATCTTTGTTAGCTCCATTTTTCAAGGAAAACTTTGGTCAGGACTTCTTTTCTCCCACGATTTCTATGCAATACTGCTTTATGAGATTCCCTTTATCAGGTCTTGTTGTCTCTCAAATGATGCTCCAACCTGTGCTCCGCAAAGTGACCTCAGTTCAAGGCCAAGAAAGAACAATAAAAAAATCTTGGGGCCAGGCATGGTGGTGCTTGGGAGGCTGAGGCAGGAGGATCACAAGTTTAAAGCCAGCCTCAGCAACTTAGTGAGGCCCTAAGCAACTCAGGGAGACCCTGTATCTAAAAAAAAAAAAAAAAAAAATTAAAAGGCTGGGGATGTGGCTTGAAGGTTAAGCACCATGGGTTCAATATCTGATACTATAAAAAAAAAAAAAAAAAAAAAAAAAAAAAAAAAAAAAAAATTCTTGGGGCAGAAAAATCAAACACCAGTAACATCAAATGCTACCTGTCCAACCTGGGCATTCTAGAATGCTAGCACAGCATCCAGAAAAAAAATCAATGCTACAAAGTGAAATTCTGAATTTACTAGGATTGCTTGTAGGAATTGTCTGGACTATTTCTCTAAGGTGGTGTGTTCACTTTGCAGCTAAGAGTCCTCTAAGATGGAAGGCAGGGAGCAGAGGGGAGTCTCTCACAAGTAGCTTGAAAGCAGAATGAAGCAGAATAGACTGTGGGTACAGAAAGACGATGAATTTTTATTACTTCTAGACCAGCCAGTCTCACCTTGGCTGTGCTCTCCATCATCAGGGGACTGTTTTACTGCTGTCCTCCCCCACCCCCACTGCGAGTTTGTAGTGCTGGGGATCAAACCCAGGGCCTCACGTATGTCTGCTCTACCACGAGCTACACTCCCAGCCCAGGGGAGCATTTTAAAAACAACCCTGTTGCCCAGGACTCACCCCAGATCCACCAAATCCAGATTTCAGGAGGGCAGGATTCAGGCCTCTGGTTTTTTTTTTTTTTTTTTTTTTTTTTTTTTGTGGTACCAGGGATTGAACTCAGGGGCACTTGACCACTGGGTCACATCCCCAGTCCTTTTTTGTATTTGATTAGAGACAGGGTCTCACTGAGTTGCGAAGTGCCTCGCCTTTGCTGAGGCTGGCTTTGAACTCGCGATCCTCCTGCCTCAGCCTCCCAAGTGCTGGGATTACAGGCGTGCGCCACCGCGCCCTGGGCCTCTGTGTTTTTCACTGAGTTATTTTCGCAGTGCTGGGGACGGATCCCAGGGCCTGGTGTGTGCTAGGCAAGCACTCCACCACTGAGCTACCCACCCCCAGCCCAGGCATCTGTGTTTTTAAAGGTGTCTCAAGTGATTCTGATTTCAACCAGGGTTGAGGACACTCGCCTCGCCTGTGACAAATGTCAGGAAATCAGCCAGCAGCGACAGCCAGAGGGCGAGAGAAAGTTCTGGAGCAGCCTGCAGCAGCCCCACAGACACCCCGGGTCCCCTCCTCCACAGGGCCCCCAAAGCCACAGGGCGTCCAACCTGCGAGAGGTACTGGTACAGCTGGGGGTCCCGCGCCAGTCCCAGGTAAGCCAGGCGCTCCGCCTCTCCGCCCGCCAGCAGCTGGTAGAAGACGTGGAAGTTCCGCTCACCCCGGTTCTGAGACACCACGCGGGACTTTTCAATCAGGTAACTGATGATGTGCCCGCCTACGGGAATGCCCTTGGAGACAGAATGGGAATGGAGGTGTGAGGACAGCAAGTCGCTGGTGCCCTCTGGTGGACAGATGTTTTAATGTGAATACAGTCCCGGCTCTCCATCTGCTATGATTCGTGTTTCCTGGGTTCTACTTTAAACTACTCCAAGGCCTACTCCAAGGTCATGAATATATTTTCTATGGTTTAGTCTAGAAGCATGATTGCTTTACTGTTTATGTCTAGGACCCTGATCCGTCACTAATGGAGGGAGGGAGGGGTCCAAGTTCTCCTTTTCATATCAATATCCCAGTCAATCAACATCATTTAATGGAAAGGTGATCCTATCCCCTCGGAATCACAATGGTGCTTTGTCACAAGTATGTGTGTGTATGTGTGTGTGGGGGGGGATCTTTCTGGACTCTATTCTGGTCTACTGGCCTCTATATCTATCCTCATATCTTAATTATCCACACTGTCACGCTTATTATTTTAAATAACATATCCAATAAAGCCTCTCTTTTTCAGACCATACATAGAACTCTTGCTAATTAATAAGAAAGAACAAACAACCCAAATAAAAATGAGCTAAAGACTTGAAAAAGCTGGGCGCGGTGGTGCACGCCTATCATCCCAGCAGCTGGGGAGGCTGAGGCAGGAGGATCGTGAGTTCAAAGCCAGCCTCAGCAAAAGCAAGGCCCTAAGCAACTCAGTGAGACCCTGTTTCTAAATAAAATACAAAATAAGGCTGGGATGTGGCCCAGTGGTTGAGTGACCCTGAGTTCAATCCCCAGTACCAAAGAAAAAAGGGTGCCGCACATGGGTAACAAAGACGTATATTTCAAGTGGCAAAATGACAGTCTGGAGAACAGCAGCCCTCCGAGGTGCAGGTCAGCAGTGCAGACAGACTGTCAAGCACCGTCCCTAGATCTTTCAACCGTTGGAGCCACCCTCCCACCTCGACGCGCCTCGCGTTGGGTTCTCTTACTGGCAGAATAAGAGGTCTCCGTGAAGCAGCCACAGCAATGTCACGCACCTGAACATCAAACTGTATGTCCATGTATTTTCCAAACCGGCTGGAGTTGTCGTTCCGGAGCGTTTTGGCATTTCCAAAAGCCTTGGGATACAAAGTGTCACGCGCTGTCATTTAACCCATCCTGCTTCTCAAATTCCTGACGCCACATAACATGCTCATTATGAAAACGGAGGGAGGGAGGGGAAGGCCCACTGTCTCCTTCTACAGAGGAACTGCCACCCACAGAGGATTTCTTGCTAGGCAAGGGCAGGGGAAAGGTCTCTCTAGAACCCACCCAGGAACACGTTAGAAACGGCCTAAGGAGAGGGGCACAGGCCCTGGTTGTTCTGGAAGCTTCAGCTGACATTCTCCAACAGCAGACCCCTTCTCCTGACAAAACTGCTCAGCTCAAAGGGTCTGCTGGGAAATTCCTGCAGCCAGAAACGTCTTTTACATCAAAAGCACAGGAGAGGTGGACATGCTCAGGATCATCCAGCAAGCTGGGGAAATGGAATCCTAGGAATGGTAGCCATCATAAGGAACATGCGCCGGGCACGGTGGCACACGCTGTCATCCCAGCAGTTCCGGAGGCTGAGGCAGGAGGATCGAGAGTTCAAAGCCAGCCTCAGCAACAGCAAGGCACTAAGCAACTCAGTGAGACCCTGTCTCTAAATAAAATACAAAATAGGGCTGGGGATGTGGCTTGGGGGTCAGGTGACGCTGAGTTCAATCCCCGGTATGGAAAAAGAAATATATTAATAACAAAGACCACTGCTAACTGTGTGGGTGTTTTTTGTGCATTCATCTCGTGGAATCCTCAAACCCTCTTAAGAGGCAGGTGCTATGACTAGAACCGTCCTGCAGATGGGTGACAGGCCCTGAAATCCCTGCTGAAGCTTGTTGGTGACAGTCCACCCTGGACTAGCACCCAAGCCTGCCCATGCCCTCAGCATGATACTACTGCTGAGACCCCTTTCCTCAACAGTGACATCCTGCTTAGGCAGACGCTTCTCACCTAGCGACGTCCCTGTGGTCCTCCGAGATCACTCACCTCCAGCACTGGATTGGAGAGCAGCAGCCTGTCGCGGGCTATTTGTAGTGACTCGGTCATTGGGCAGGTCACTGCGAAATACTGCAGGATCTTCTTGGAGGCCTCAGTTTTCCCTGCCCCGCTCTCCCCAGAGATGAGGATGAAGTGGTTGTTTAGCTCCGAGCACATCATGCGGTAAGCGTTGTCCGCTATGGCGTAGCTGGAGAAGGAGGGGCAGAGGCCGTGGGATTCGATGCTGTTCCCCTTGCAGTGACACCCACCAGAGCAGGAAGACAGAGGACCCTGCCTCCAGGAGGCCACATCCAGACTGTGTGTACAAGGACACCGAGCTGAGACCGATGTCAGACCCCTGTCACGACCCACTGACTGATCAAACACAAAGAGTGGTCGATTTCAAAACTCACACAACGAAAGGGTTAATGTGAAGGATTTCTGCAGTGATGGAAATATGTTTCCTAATTTACCAAATATATTTATTTGGTGCTGGGGATGAACCCAGGGCCCCATGCATGCTAGGCAAGTGCTCTAACATTGAACTACAACCCTGACCCCACAATTTATCTTTTAAAAAATCCACCAACAGTTTGTATACAAATAAGCCAGAGCCGGGCGCAGTGGTGCACTCCTGTAATCCCAGCACTTGAGAGGCTGAGGCAGGGGGATTGTGAGTTCAAAAGCCAGCCTTAGGAGTGGTGAGGCACTCAGTGAGACCCTCTCTCTAATAAAATACAAAAAAGGGCTTGGGATGTGGCCCAGTGGTCAAGCGCCCCTGAGTTCAATCCCTGGCACACACAAAATAATAATAATAATTAATAATAATAATAATAATCCAGGTACTATGTTACGCCCCCAAGAGATGTTCTATTAACCAGAGGTGGGAATAAGATCTTGTCTAAAAGCCGGGCGCGGTGGCGCATGCCTGTAATCCCAGCACTTTGGGAGGCTGAGGCAGGAGGATCGCGAGTTCAAAGCCAGCCTCAGCAATGGCGAGGCACTTAGCAACTCAGTGAGACCCTGTCTCTAATAAAAACACAAAAAAGGGCTGGGGATGTGGCCCAGTGGTCGAGTGCCCCTGAGTTCAATCCCCGGTACCAAAAAAAAAAAAAAAAAAAAAAAAAAAGATCTTGTCTAAATATTAAATAATTTAATAAGTAGAATAATATCTCTTTTCCTTAAAGCCTAAAGTAGTAAGACTATAGAGACAGGAGATCAGAGAGATTTAAAAAAAAACTTCTGCAATAACTTTAGGACAAGAGGTGGAGGTATCATAAAGCCTTTATCTCCAAAATCAGCACACCATCGTGAAGGTCTCCCAGGAGCTGGCTACCTCAGGACTAGGACGCGGTGGGGGGGGAGGCAGAAAGGTTCACAGGTATCGTAGGAAGTGGTGTAACGGAGTTAAAGACGCATGGGGGGAGAACATAAGTATAGCCCGGAAGTCAACCAGAGAGAGAAATCCAGCCCAGCCTGCAGCAGGTGGGACAGACAGGAAACGGCTCGTCTCTGGATCGGGTGGGCTGCTGAGGTGCCTCCCGGGGGGCATTCTTGCCCCATCATCCTCAGGCACCCACAGATGGCACCGCAAGCAACCCACATCCAGAGAAGACACCTCTGTGGCCATGCTCACGTTTCTCAATCGTTCCACAAACATTCCACCTCATGTGCGTTTAAGCTGAGATTCCAAAATGGCCTGCTAACATTTCCACCCCCTTTGATTTACGTCACCAGTGAAAGGGACACGCTTCAACATGTTCGTGAACATGGAGGGAGAAGGCGAAACCTTACAAACAGGCATCAAGGATTTGACGGCTGGATGATGGGCGGATGGACAGAAGGATGGATGGTGGGTTGGCAAAAGGGAGAGAGGGATGGAAGAAAGAATGGGAAAAAGAGAAAAATACTCCTCATGCTGTCCCTGGGGCTGTTACTTACACATGTGGTGGCAGCTCAAAGAAATTGACCCCTTGGTAAAGTTCCATCTGGCTCACAGTGTAGATTCCCAGCTCCTGGTAGGGATTCACGGACACCAGGAGCGTCCCAATGTACGTCTAGAGGAACGGACCACAGCACAAGTGAGGAATTCCAGCTACGAAAGACGGTCGCACATTATGCTCCCCGTGTTTGCTCGGTGCTGGGGATAGGGCACCCAAATAAGACGGGTAGGGCCTCTCCTCTGCTGCAGGGAGCCAGTGGAGGGATGGGAGACAGATGGGGGAGAGCCAAGTGTTGGGAAGGTGGCTGGCCGTGGGAGATGGGGCCGTGGAAGGCCCCGTCGGCTAGTGGGCTGAGGGAAGCCTTCTTTGAGGAGGTGACTTCAGAGTGAAAACTCAAAGCATGAAGAACAAGTGGTGAATACGCAGAAAGGGCGCACGTACGGCTTTGGATGACGTGCAACGGATGGTGGAGGCAGTGTCCCCCTCCCCTCCCCCCCCACCCCACTGGGAGGAAAGGCCCGCCCACAACTGTCACCTAAAGGAGCAGCTTTCTGAGGAGCACCAGGGTCTGATCCACACTTCATGAAGTCCCCCCTGGATGTGCAGGGCCACAGCACCCACCAGCCTTGTGACACTGGGCAACATACCCTCCCCCTCCCCCGCCAGGCCAGCTTCTCTAGACTTCAATGTCAGACTTTATCCATATCCAAATTCTCAAGGACTTATATTCTCAAGGCAGCCACTGTCCTAAGACTTCTTGGAATAGAATTATAAAAAGACAAAAAAAGGCTCTAAGATCTTTTACAGGAAAGAGGTCTATTTGGGTTCCTTTGAAAATACATCTGGTAGTTTCAGATGCTGAGTTTGGTTGCTGTCAACACAGAAGTACTAAAGCTTCCAGTAGGACTAGGCTCCAAGAGTTCTAACTGATGCTTTAATCTCCAGGACAAACTCAAACAGAACCAAAACAAAGAAGAGGATTTTGACTACAATTTGCATCTCAGGGGTGGAAGATTGTTCCTGGAATCTATCCATTTAAATTGGAAACTTTTAGCTTGGTTGTGAAGATTCTATTATCTCATTTGTATTCATATGATGTTCTTTCTCCTTTGCTTATATAGAAAATTAGCTTGATTTTTTTTCCTTTTGTACAATTAAGGGTTCTAATTCTGAAAGTTAGAAGCTATAGAATATCTAACAGATATTCTAAGGAACACCTTGTTTATTTCTTCTGAAAATCTTGGTTTCAACAGCACAGGCACCATTACAAACTAGCTGTAAGACACATTATTTTTAAACTTCTTCTGATTATCTAATGTACTCTTAACAAAAGCTAATAAAATCTCAAAAAAAAATTAACACACCATGACACATACACACAGACACTATAAAATTTACCTATGGGGAATTTACCTGAAATGTCAATCAAATCGGGTATGATCATAAATGGAGAATGTAATAAAAACTGGCCACTACTAGATGCAACAAGATCAATCTGAGAAGAGGCTGGGAAAGTGTCACAGTGTTGACCTTTGAAGATTTATGGGATGTGATGGGTCATTTCGTATTTCCCTCTCCTTTTTTTTTTTTTTTTTTTTTTTTTGTACTGGAAATTGAACCCAGGGGTGCTTAACCACTGAGCCACATCCCCAGCCCTTTTCATATTTTATTTTGAGACAGGGTCTCACTGAGTTGCTGAGGCTGGCTTTGAACTTATGATCCTCCTGCCTCAGCCTCCCTAGCCGCTGGGATTACAGGTGTGTGTCGCCGCGCCTGGCTTATTTTCCCTTTCTTTCAACAGTTTTCTTTGAGGAACCCTCTTCCCCAGTTCTCACTCCATATAGCTGGGGGGCTCTGATCCTACCACCTCTCACATCCCAGCCTGGCCAGTGTGAATGCTCCTCGTTCCTAGCCAGGGGGGTGGTCTAAACAGGCCAGTGACCCAAGATAGGCCCTCAGAGCCAGCATCAGCAGCTCCGGGACATTGGCTGAACCTGTCTCCTGGAAGACATGCCCCCTTCTCGGTAGCAATACCGAGCTGATAAAATGTCCTCCTGGAGCTGCCACCCATCTCGCCACAAAGCAAAGAGGCAGCCCAAGAAGGAATCAGGTACAAAGGAAAGCAGAACAGGGACAGGGAGAAAGAATCCTCAGGACACCATGTGAAATCCTAGATCCGTTCCTGGAGCCTAAAGCTACATATGTTGATTCCATTTTGCAACCGTGGCCAGTTTGAGTGGAGACTCTGTCACCGGCCACCATCCAGCCTTAGCATGAAGGCTCCAAGTGCATCTGGCAGTGGTGCCCCCACGCCTCCTCTCGACGGCTAACGGATAAAGGGACATCGTCCTCCATCACCAAGGTGTGAAGGCGGGGAGAGAGCACACAGGCAGGGGCACAGCCGAGGAACGGGGCAGTTACGTAGATGAGGTTCTCCTGGAAGCGCTTGCGAAGGTTGTCCACGAAGGCGGATTCGCTGGTGTGCGCGTCCAGCAGCACAAAGTCCTGCACCCCGACCTTGTCACGGGCGGTCAGCGTCCCTTCCATGTGCAGACGGATGTGCTTCCTCCTCACTTCTTCTCTCTGCAGGGAACAGAACATTCCTCAGCTGCTCACCTGTCAAGAAGTTTTTATTCCATATCTCGTGTGTGGAGAGACACGCATGCATGGAGAGACACGCGTGCGTGGAGAGACACGCGTGCATCGCCCTGGGAGAGTCCTGAGCCGAGATCGAAATGCAGCTAGAAAGTTCCAGTGGCGTATCTGTAAACGTACTTTCACTGTACATTTCTCTGTTTAGATTCACGCATGCCATTGTGGTACCGCTGACTACGGGGTTCTGCACGGCAGCCTGTGGGTGTGGAGCCTGAAGTAAGAGGCTCCCCTATACAGTCCACGTGTGTACAGGCTATGCCACCTAGGCCACAGCAGGCTATACCACCTAGGCCATCTATGCTGAAGGCTTGGGAAGTAGTATCATCTCACGTAACCCCCATTCTGACCCTAGGAGCTGCTATCCTCATGCCCCTGTACAGATGAGGAAACCGAGGCACGGGAACACGGTGCACCGTGCCCAACATCTGCAAAAAGGCAGGGCCAGAACATGAGCCCCGACAGCCTAACCCAGAGCTTGCTCTCCGGGCCACCGTGTACTCCATACATAGCCACTGGCTGACCTCCCTGTGAACGTCCTAGATGAGAGTCGGGTCGGAAAGGGCATTTCTCCTTCCAGCAGATTCTTCAAGAAAGGACAGACGTGGAGCGTCCTTCCTCAAGGCTGAGCTTCAGACCTCACTGGGGAAGGTGCCTCATGGAGAATCTCCCTGGGCCCACGGTCACCTGGCAGCAGGACAACCCTCCCAGGCCCAAGTGAGCAGAGTGAGCTGGAGGGCTCTGCGGGATGGGAGGCACGGAAAGCCACCAGGATCAAGCCCCAGGCCTCCAGCAAGCCGAGGGCGAAGGGTGATTGCCCTGGGAGAGGTAGCTGCAGGCGTGAGGCCCGGAACCCACTACACCTGTGTCATGTAGTATATAGGACTGTGACAACGTGGTCACCAGGCCTTGGGGTAACCAAGGGACTGTGTGCTCTGGGCACACAGGCATATCCCACCCGCCACCACACACACACACACACACACACACACACACACAGGCACAGCCAAACAATTAGACAAAGCAGAAAAAAGTGAGGGGAACCAGGAAGAGCCTTGGCAACGTCCCTCCAGCGCCCTCTAGTGGCAAAATCAACATCACATTATTGCAAAGCAGGTACTGAAGGGTGAATTTGGACCTCAGAGGCAAAACATTGACAACCACACAGACAGGCAGGGCTCCTAGATAAGGAGCGAAACCCCGAAAACAAAAACAGTCAGAGGACTCATATTTTCTAGATTTAAGTAATCAAGACTGTGTCAATTGGTTTTTTCTTTTGACACAAGTGCCAAATAATTCAGTGCAGAAATGGAAATTCTTTTCAAGCCACGGTTCAGGTACTGCTAGATACCCACAAATGAACGAACAAAACAATTTGCATTCAATCCCTACCTTACACTATGTGTATATTCATATATAAGAACAATATAAACTTGAGATGGACCTTAGCCCTAAATGTTAATGTAAAATCTACAAAGCCGTTAGAGGAAAACGAGAGAAATATCTTTGTAACCAGAAAAAGACAAAGTGTTTTGAGGACACAGGAAGAAATGATAATTAAAGAAAGTAGACTTTAGCAAATATAAAGCTTCTCATCAGAAAGATATTGTTAAAAAAAAAAAAAGGCAAGCAAAGGACTGGCAGAAAATATTCACAAATACATAGCTACAAGGATTTGGGATTTGTATCTTGAATAAAAGATAGCTACAGCTGAATAATAAAAAGACTATCCCAATAAAAATTGGGCAAAAGACAGGAATGGATGGCTGGCATTGTGGCTCAGTGGCAGAGTGCCTGCCTCACATATATGAGGCACTGGGTTTGATCCTCAGCACCACATAAAAATAAAGAAAATAAAGGTTTTGTGTCCATCTGCAACTGAAAAAAATATTTAAAAAAGAAAAGGAGCCGGGCGCAGTGGCGCACGCCTGTAATCCTAGCACTTGGGAGGCTGAGGCAGGAGGATCGCGAGTTCAAAGCCAGCCTCAGCAATGGCGAGGCACTTAGCAACTCAGTGAGACCCTGTCTCTAATAAAATACAAAAAAGGGCTGGGGATGTGACCCAGTGTATGAGTGCCCCTGAGTTCAATCCCCAGTACCACACACACACACACACACACACAAAAGGAATAAAAGGAATGGGGGGCTGGGAATGTGGCTCAGCGCTTGCCCAGCATGTGTTTGGCACTGGGTTGGATTCTCAGCACCACATAAAAATAAATAAAGGTCCATCAACAACTAATAAAAGATTTAAGAAAAAAAAAAAAGGAATGGACAATTCACAAAGGAAGATAAACGATCAATAAACACATAGAAAAATATTCAGCATCATTAATCATCAGGGAAGTGCAAATTGAGACCACAAGGAGATACCACCAGAACAGTTAGCATTAAAAAGATTAACAACACCAGGTTAGGTGTGGTGGCGGATGCTGGTAATCCCAGGGACTCAAGAGGCTGAGGGAGGAGGATTGCAAGTTCAAGGCCAGCCACAGCAAAAGTGAGGCCCTAAGCAACTTAGTGAGACCCTGTCTCAATATAAAAAATAAAAAGTGCTGGGGATGTGGCTCAGTGGTTAATCACCCCTGGGGTTCAATTCCCAGTAAACCGCCCCCCCCCAAAAAAGTTACTCACAACACCAAACGCTGGTGAGGATGTAGTGCTAGCTGAACTCCACGTCCATGGTGGGGGGGAGTGGAAAAGGCGATCGGTCACTTTAGAAAAAGGCCTGGCAGTTTCTAATGAAGTTAACCCAGGCCTCTACCCTTTGATCCAGCAGTTGCGGTCCCAAGTATTTACACAGGAGAAACGTAAGCACATGCCCACAAAGAGACTTGAACGTCCTGAAGTTCAACCCACGCTCAGCTTGGTTTATAATGGCCCCAAACTGGAAACCATCCAAATACCCATCAACTGGGGGACGGCGGGGGAACATCTGTATAAAAGAGTGCGCTCCGCCACAGAAGAGAAATAACGGATGACTCCTGCGGACATTGTGCCCACTGAAAGCACCCAGGCACAAAAGCGCACACACGGTGTGTGACATTCGAGGACAAGCAAAGCTAATCTACGGTGAAAAAAATCACAACAATTGTCGCCTGCTCGGGGGATGGAAATGTTCTGTGGGTCGGTAAGGCAGTGAGTGTAGCTGTGGGTCAAGATCCGTTGTGACAGTTTTGTGCATTTCGGAGCGTACTTTTTAAAAAAAATTATATATATATATATATATATATATATATCTTTTTATTTTATTCATTTACTTATATGCGGTGCTGAAAATTGAACACAGTGCCTCACACATGCTAGGCAAGCGCTCCACCACTGAGCCCCGATCCCCAGCCCATGGGTGTATACTGAAGACCCATGATCCAGCAGGAGGGGGTGGGAGGGGAGGAAGTATCAATGAAAATGCAAAAGGAACGTGTTATTTTTTATTTATTTATTTATTTATTTGTCTGTGTGTGGTACTGGGGATTGAACTGAGGGGCACTCGACCACTGGGTCACATCCCTAGCCCTTTTTTGTATTTTTATTAGAGACAAGGTCTCACTGTGTTGTTAAGTGCCTCGCCATTGCTGAGGCTGGCTTTGAACTCGCGATCCTCCTGCCTCAGCCTCCCAAGTGCTGGGATTACAGGCGTGCGCCACCACGACTGGCTAGCACCGTGTTATAATTGCTGAAACCGGATGATGATGAGGACAGGGAAGTGGTTATTATACTGTCCTGTTTACTTTGTATAAATTGGAAAATTTCCATAACTTTTTTTTTTTTTTTTTTTTTTTTTTTTTAGAAACAGACCAGCCAGGTGGCACACGCCTGTAATCCCAGCACTCGGGAGGCTGAGGCAGGAGGATCACGAGTTCAAAGCCAGCCTCAGCACTGGAGAGGCACTTAGCAACTCAGTGAGACCCTGTCTCTAATAAAGTACAAAAAAGGGCTGGGGATGTCGCCCAGAGGTCGAGTGCCCCTGAGTTCAATCCCTGGTACCAAAAAAAAGAAAGAAAGAAAGAAAGAAACAGACCGGCCACCAGATGTCTCCCTACTCTAGCCAAACAGGTTCCTTTTTCTCCTACATTTCCCGCAAAGGGGTTGCTGGATTCAGAGGCATGAGCAGGTACAGGACGGATCTGTGCTGGCCAATCACATTTTTTCAAGATGTCAAACTTGGGAGTTTGCAAACACAGCGACATTCCCAATCTGTCCTTCCTCCTGCGTTTATTAGGTGGCAATTTCCTATTAAAAGAAACTTTCCTTGTCAACGTTTTGGTGGCCCCAGAGTAGAATTCATAAAGGGAAAACAGAATAAATGCTTGGTTGGCAGTTTTCAGAAGAGTGAGCTCGTGGGCTGGGGTTGTGGCTCAGCGTCAGAGCTCTCGCCTCGCACGTGCGCGGCCCGGGTTCAATCCTCAGCACCATGTAAACATAAAATGCATTGCATTGTGTACAACTAAAGTAAATAAATACATATTAAAAAAAAAAAAAAAGAGTGAGCTGGCCCCATGGTGTCCTCCCAAGGTGACAATGAGTTCTTGAATAGCAGCGCACGTTCATGGGCTTATGTGTATTTGTTTGATGGTTTTTATGACAATCTTTAGCTTTACTGATGCTCAAATTGTCCTATTTTTGGCAATTGGGAAAAAGGAGGATCCTAAGTCCTTTTGACGTGCCTTACTAGTCTTTAATAGCTTCCTTGCCCGTCAGGACGCCAAGCTACGCGTTCACAGCCCAGACCTCTGATCCCCGGAGATCTGGTTTCTCGGAGGGAAGACCGATGCTGGGGCTCACTGCTCCTGGGAGGGTCATTGTTTCTAGGCGTTTTCAGTAGAGAGCCCAAGGCAGTGTTTGTTACAACAGGAGTTTACTCTGATTCTAGCAACTCAATTCATCACTAAGAGGTTTAGGCTTAATATTTTCCCTTTATCTCTTCCCCTTTTCTCTTTTTTTTTAGGTGGTTGGCTGTGTGCAACCACCTAAATCAGGGATTCAAGACTCTCCAGGACAGACTATCCCGTTTCTTCAACATTTGTTGAGGAAAACTGCAAAGAAACCTAGCTTTGTTTTGGTACCGGGGATTGAACTCGGGGACACTCAACCACTGAGCCACATCCCCAGCCCTATTTCGTATCTTATTTAGAGACAGGGTCTCACTGAGTTGCTTAGGGCCTCACTAAGTTGGTGAGGCTGGCTTAGAACTTGTGATCCTCCTGCCTCAGCCTTCTGAGCCAGCGCCGGCAAGAAACTTATTTAAGAGATGAAAGTGGAGGATGCAAATCAAAACCACAATAAGCTACCACTTCCTGCTCCCCGAAATGGCTTCAATGAAAGAGTCAGGAAAGAATGAGTTGGTGAGATTGTGGACACGCTGCTGCCCTTGCCCTTGCTGCTGGGAAGATAAATGGTGTGGCCACTTTGGAAAACATCTGGAAGTTCTTCCAAGGTTAGACAGAGTGACCACTTGACCCAGCAACTGCATTCTTAGGTTAAAACCCCAAGAGCAATGGAAAGATCCACTATGTGACCACTGTACTGTTCCTTGAATGTTATAAGAACCATTGGTTGCACACTTTAAATAGACGAGTTGTAAGGGCATGTGTGTTAGATTTCAGTAATGCTATTATTTGAAAGAAGCCATGAAAGAGTCATCAATGATCACAATGTGAACATTACATGGGTTCTCAAATAGTCTATTTTAAAAAATTTGATAGAATCCAGTAAATTTGAACACTGACTATATATTGTATTATATTTGGGAGTGATTAATTTGTGTGATAAAGAATCTTTATAAACATAACCACGATACTGTTATCTCTTGGAGATCAATACTAAAATACTTACAGAGGGAATTACACCATGTCTGGAATTTGTGCCAAAATAATCTGGTTAGGGGGAGTGAGCAAATATGTCAATAAGTAATCATTGACCATGAGCTGCTAATTATTGAATTTGGGTCATGATTTATAAGGGAATTCATTATACTGTTCTTCCTATTTTCATAAAAAGTTTATTATTAATAAAGTTAATATAAAAGGTTATTTAGGAATAAATCTAACAAAAGATAAAAAAGACCATTTCAGGGTGAAATTACAGAAACATTGTTGTTATGCAGAATAGATAGATCCAGAGAGGTAGAATACAGACTGCTGGTTGCCACGGGGTGGTGGGGGAGGAGCTGCGGGGAGAAACTGTTTGGTGGGTAAAGTGTTTTACTTGAAGTGATGGAAATATGTTTGGAACTAGAGATGTGGCGCTTGTGCCACATTGTGAGTATAATAAATGCCACTGAATCCATTCATTTTAAATGGTTAATTTTATGTTATATAAATTTTACCTTGAGAAATATTTTTTAACAGAAAAAATTACTGAAAGAAATTAAAGGATATACCATATTCATGGATTGAAAGACTCAATATTGTAAAGATTGTAAATACATTATCAATATTGTACAGATATTATCTTCCCCAAATTCATCCTTAGATTCAATACAATCACAATAAAAAATCCAAATAGGTTTAATAAAACTTGTTAAGCTTTTTTTTTTTTTTTTTTTTTTGGTACTGGGGATTGAACTCAGGGGCACTCGACCACTGGGTCACATCCCCAGCCCTTTTTTGTATTTTATTTAGAGACAGGGTCTCACTGAGTTGCTAAGTGCCTAGCCATTGCTGAGGCTGGCTTTGAACTCGCGATCCTCCTGCCTCAGCCTCCCAAGTGCTGGGATTACAGGCGTGCGCCACCGCGCCCAGCTAAGTTTTTTTTTTTTTTTATGAAATTGCAAATGGATGAGAGCAGCCAAGATACTCTTCATGTGGTGTAGCTTATTACTGTGTGATACTTTGCTTTACTAGTGTCATGCCATATTGTAAAGGTCCCTTAACCCAAGTAGCAGGAGACTGGTGTGAGGATTTGTAGACACCGATTGTTATGGTTTGGATGTGAGGTGTCCCCCCTAACGTTCCCATGGCAACGAAGGAGGTGAAATTATGGGATAGTGGAGCTATAACCTAATCAGTCCATCCTAGTTTGCATGGGCTGACTGGTGACTGTAAGCAGGTGGAGCGTGGCTAGAGGAGGTGGGTCACTGGGGGTGCGCCCTGGAAGGGTTCATCTGCTCTGCCAGGCCTTTCCCCTTTCTCTCTCTGTTTCCTGGCTGCCGTGGGTGGAGCAGGCTTCCTCTACCAGGTCTCCTCTACCAGGCCCCTCCACCATGATGCCTCACCTTGGGCCCAGAGCAATGGAGTCAGCCTGCCAAGGCAGAACCTCTGAAACATGAGCCAAAACAACCTTTTCATTCTCTACATTGTTCTTCTCCAGTTATTTGGTCACAGCCATGCAAAACTGACTGACATACCCACCAAACAGAAGAATAAATGGACACTTGATGACAAAAGTAGCAGACTCTAGCAGGAAGTGACGGGCAATGTCTCCAAAACATCATCCTGGGACATTGGAAGATGTGGGCAGGAAACAAGACGCCGACCTCACACCACACATGGAGGAAATTTCCCTTGGGTTAGAGACCTAAATGTGGCCCTAGAGAGAAACAACTTCATGTGTGGTCTGAGGTCTCACAATTTCCCTGCTGGTCTCCAACATGTGATCCTCCTACCTCAGCCTCCTGAGTAGCTGGAATTACAGTTGTGCCCCACCATGCCTGGCTTTTAAGCTCTTTTTAACATGCTCTAAAAGGGTACCATAAATGGACTTCCAGAAATAGAAAACCACTCCAACATTTTAATAGGAAGATTCATCAAAAATGTTTACTGTGACTATTACGCTATGCACAGTTGTGAAAATGGATGAGTCACTATTAGACTCATTGACATGCTTTGATCTCAAAAAAGAACAACGTTCAAAGAAAGTTGGTTACATCAGAGTATATATAGTTTGACTATTTTAACAAAGCCCCTCAAAAAAGCAAAATTAAGTGATATATTACTTGAGATGCATTCATAGGTGATAAAGCTACAAAGAAAACCAAGGATGGCACTTCCTGTCTTTGACTGGGTGGAGGTATGTGAGTATTTGTAATTCTTCAAATTAGAGACATATTATACATACTCCTCTAAGTCTGATATTTTATAATGCTATAAAGGAAACTAGACTAACCCCACTTAGGAATATCAATACCAAATGTTTCAATAAGAGATTAGCAAACCGAGCCTGGTGCAGTGGCGCACACCTGTCATCCCAGCCGTTCTGGAGGCTGAGGCAGGAGGATCACGAGTTCAAAGCCAGCCTCAGTAATGGTGAAGTGCTAAGCAACTCAGTGAGACCCTGTCTCTAAATAAAATACTAAAATGGGCTGGGGATGTGGCTCAGTGGCTGAGTGCCCCTGAATTCAATTCCTGGTACCCCTCCCCCCAAAAAAGGGAGAGAGAGAGAGAGAGAGAGAGAGAGAGAGAGAGAGAAATTAGCAAGCTGAGGGCTGGAGCTATAGTTCAGTGGCAGAGTGCTTGCCTAGCACTGGGTTCAATCCTTAGCACCACATAAAAATAAAGGCATTCTGTCCATCTACAACTTAAAAATTTTTTCTTTTTTAAAGAGAGTAGCAAGGGCTGGAATTTTGGCTCAGTGGTAGAGTACTTGCCTTGCAAGTGTGAGGCGCTGGGTTCGATTCTCAGCACTGCATATAAATAAATGAATAAAATAAAGGTCCATCAACAACTAAAAAAAAAATTTTAAAAAGAGAGCAGCAAACCAAATTAAAAAAAAAAAAACTAAAGGAATAATAAAACAGACCAATTGGGATTGATTTCCAGAATTTTATAACAGAAAATCTATTAGCAAAATAGATTATTCTGGGAATTCAACATTAGAAAATAAATTAATAACAGATTTACCATATCACTAGATCAAGAGTAAAAAAAAATTATACATCTCCACAAATTCTAAAAAGGCATTTGATAAATTCAACTTTTATTCTTGATAATTAACATTCATCAAAAAACTATACTTATTTAACATCATAATATATAGTTCTATTCCATAACCTAGCATTTTACTTAATAGTAAACACAGAATTACACTTTTCAAAGTCGGGGGCGGGGGGGAACACATCCTTTCTTCCAACTTAATATTGGTTGGGAGGTAATAGCCAATGCAATTAGATCAGAGGAGGAAATGAGAAATAGCAATACCAGAGAAGGAAAGGTAAGAGCATTCATTCACAGATTACTAAGTATTTAGATAGAAAATCCAAAACATATCAACCAAAAATTATCTATGACAAGTACATTCAGGCATATACAAAATTAATGCAGAACTCAATAGCTCTAATGTAACCACATAATTATTAGTTAGAAGATGTAATGAAAGACAAGACTCAAATTATCTACACAGGATGAAATATAGAATAAATTTATCCACATATGTGGCAGATCTTATGAGAGTAAAACATACTCTTCTAGAACTCAAAAGAAGATCATACCAATGGGAAGATATACCGTGCTCCTGACTGGGAAGATTCAGGATCATAAAGACATTAATTTGACTAAGTTTGTCTATATAGCAAATAAAATTCCTTTTAGAATACTGTCAATTTTTTTTTTTTGCATACTAGACAAACTGAATCTAAAGTTTGTATGGAATGATAAATAAGAACATCCGGGAAGTTTCTGAAAGATGGGATGGTATCAGCTTTAGCAGATATTAAGACTCAAATGCAATAGTGCACATTAATTAATTCAACAGCACAAGTCAGCACATGAATAGACAAGCAATTCACCATAATGGAACAAAAAGAACAGGGCTTGTCCCAAACATACAGGAGAAATTCATTCAATGATTAAATTAGGACTAAAAATTCATGGTAAGAAAGTGAATTATTTGCTAAATGTCATTATATAATTGTGAAAATGAAGAGACATGTCATCTAAAAAGAATGAATTTGGGGCTGGGGTTGTGGCTTATTGGCAGAGCACTTGCCTTGCACATATGAGACACTGGTTTTGATCCTTAGCACCACATAAAAATAAACAAATAAAATAAAGGCATGTTGTCCATCTATAACTACAGAACTTTTTTTTAAAAAAAAGATATTGTGTCCATCTATAACTAAATAATTAAAAATATTTTTTTAAAGTATGAATTTTACTGTATGTAAACTGTGCCTTGTTACCTTAATTTTTAACATAAATGGTGGGACAAAAAAAAAAAAAAAGTTGGTTACTTAGCACCAAAACAAATTCTGGAGGAAATCAAACATTTTTCTGGAGGAAAAACAAAAGTATAAAGAAAAAGTACTAGAAGAAGATGGGGGTGAAGCAAGAATGATTTTAAAGGATAATACAGAAATAAAGCCATCAAAGAATAGAAAGATCTGTTCAACCACATAGAAAAAATATCTGCCTAGAAGAAACAACATAAAAGGGGTCAAATGACAAAACAACTTTGGTAAAATACATTTGTAACTCATACCCCATACAAATGACTAGCTTCCTTAACATATAAAAAGCTTCTATAAATCAATAAGAAAAAGTCCAACACACACACACACAAATGAACAAAGGGATGTAAACAACAATTCACAGGAAACACAAATGTGTAACACACAAAGAAGATAGGTTTGCTGAACTCTAGTCAGAAGAGAAGTGTTATTAAAATAAATTGAGATACAATTTCCAGTTTTGGAAATCTTATAAAATTTGAGAATACATTCTTGGTGAGAGTGTGGAAAAGAACTGGTCTTTACTGCAGGTGACAAGCATGTATGTTGTAGAAGAAACTTGTATTTGAAAATGCATTTCAAAAATTAGATATATATTCTTTGATGAAATAATTGAAATTTATAGATATTTATCCCTGCAAAATGTTCTTGCATGAATGAAATGATAAGCAGCCCAAGTATCCATTTGTAGGGAGTAGGTACATTGAACTGTGGCTCATTTATACAATGGCACTCAACAGAAGCACAGAATCTCCTGAATAGATTGGCACCATTTGTAAGAAAGGTGTGCACTCATGCACACGCAGGCTCATACACTCATGTCGGTTACCTGAAAGGGTACTCACAAAACTGTCAACACTGGAAAAGGAGGCTTCGGTTTCTCTATGCACCTGTTTATACCTTTACAGTTTTATAATGAGTATTACCTAATCAAAAGAAAATTTGTAAGTAAATCTCCCCATTATTCTCTCTCTCTGTCCCCTATTTCTTTTTTTATATTTATTTTTTAGATTGAAGTGGACACAATATCTTTATCTTTTTTATGTGGTGCTGAGGATCAAACCCAGTGCCTTATACATGCTAGGCGAGCGCTCCACCACTGAGCCACAACCCCAGCCCTGTCCACTATTTCTTTATACTACTTTGTACAACTACTGTGATTCCTAACCCTCGATCTTAGGCAGACCCCTTATGAAAGCCTCTCAAGGGAAAGTCTTTTTTTTTTTTTTTTTGGTGGTGCTGAGGATTGAACCCAGGGCCTTACGCATAAGAGACAAGCACTCTGCCATCTGAGCTATATCCCCAGCCCTCAAGGGTAAGTCTTTTTTTTTTTTTTTTTTTTTTTTGTGGTACCGGGGATTGAACTCAGGGGCACTCGACCACTGGGCCACATCCCCAGCCCTTTTTTGTATTTTATTTAGAGACAGGGTCTCACTGAGTTGCTGAGTGCCTCGCCATTGCTGAGGCTGGCTTTGAACTCGCGATCCTCCTGCCTCAGCCTCCCAAAGTGCTGGGATTACAGGCGTGCGCCACCGCGCCCGGCTCAAGGGTAAGTCTTGCTCATTCATTCTTGTGTCCCCTGCCTCCAGCTCAAGTCTTGCCACATAATGGTTGCTCAGTAAATTTGTCAAATAAGGGATTTAAATTTTTTTCCGGTTCTAGACCTTGTATAGATTTGAAAGCATCTAGAGAATTCAAAGAGGAGACAGTCTAGCTACTAAAGTCCCTGGTCTGCAGGAGAGCACAGGTTAGAGATAGATAATTGATGTTGGTTTTCCCCAAGGTATTCCTCCCACCAACAAAATGTAATATTAAAATGAGGAGTAATAGCTCATTTAAACTCTATTTACTGAGTTTTTACTGTGCACAGCGCATAATAACGGGGCTGTTTGCAAACCGCTGCCTCATGCTATGCCTAGGACAACTCGGCAGGTGGATGGTGTTTTGCTCACTTTGTGAAAATAGAAACAGAAAAGTTAAGTGACCGGCGAGGCTGCGGAAAGGGCTTGGGATCTGGATCAGTCTAAAGCCTGCTGAGCAGCTGTGGTTTTGGCCAATGACACTGTCTCCTTTGAACCTGGACCTGGTACAGGTGGCCAGGAATCCCCTCCCTCCCTCCTTCTCCTTTGGAGGCAATCTGTCCCCTCCTCACTCCTGCTGAAAGGTGGGGCTGAGCCAGTCACGGGCAGGCCAGGGCATAGCGCTTCCCTGCCCCAGCCGGGTCGGGGATAGACCTAAACGGGCCAAGGCAGACTCTAGCCTGGGGATCTGGGTTCTGGAGCCACTGGACGCTTGATTCATTTTGGCACAAGAAGTGAATCTCAAGGTTATACAAACTTGGTGGCCGTGATGGCCCAGGTTTGTACAAATACATCAGTTTGAAGTCCTAGAGGTAGAAAGACAGCAAGGCAGAAAGAGAGAGACAGACAGACACAAAATATTATCATGAATACCCATACCACTTTTAAATGTCAACCAGTATAAAAACAAAATAAACAGCAAAAGCCTCTTGTATTTCTGTAAACCTCTGTCCCTTTCCACAGGTTTATTCCTGCTTAGTGGCATCCTTCCTGAAAATGTATGCATAGGTGTCATTTGGGTTTTGGATTTGTACAAACAGAACCATGGCCTCTTGCATCTTACCATTCATTCATTCATTTGCTGGTACTGGGGATTAGACCCCAAATTGCTTTATTATTGAGCTACATCCATTTCTTTAAAATTTTTTTTTTTTTTTTTTTTTTTTACTATGGGACAGGGTCTGAGTTGCTGAGGCTGGCCTTGAACTTGGAACCCTCCTGCCTCAGCCTCGTGGGTTGCTGGGATTACAGGCATGCGCCTGGCTTGCATCTGGCACTACACTGAATCAGCAAGAACTACTTTGTTCGTTTCAATGACTGAATACTATCCTGTTGTTTATGACCATGAATGAGCCGCCTCTTTTAGGTCAGGACCTGTCCTTGGTGCTTGCTTGGGAGGCCACATCAGTGAAGAGGTCAGAAAACGACCCCTGTCCTTGGTGAGCAGACAGCCCTCCCAACAGGTAGGTTGTTTTTTAGTGTTTAGCACCAACTGTCTAGGCCTGGACGTCCTCCGGGGTGGAACGTGGCCTCTTCTGTGAGGGGACCAGAGGGGGAGGCACTTGCACAGAGGGGATTGCTGGTCCAAGTGCGTTTGGAACCTGCAGAGGAAACAGTCACCAAAGGGATGGCTTCAGCTTGCCCCTAACAAACTGGCTGTGAAATGCAGTCGGGTCTCTTCAATCAGGTTTGTTTATTTGTTTGTACTGGAGTTAAACCCAGGGTGCTCTACCACTGAACCACATCCCCAGCTCTTAGTTTTTTATTTTGAAACAGGATCTGTTTAATTTTATTTTCCACCAGTCATACAGCTGGAGATTTTGATTATCTTTTTGGAAAGTAACATTGTCATATATAAAGAAATGTTAAGCTGGGCACAGGGGTGAGTGTCTATAGGCCCAGCTATTTGGAAGGCTGAGGCAAGAGGATCACAAGAGCCCAGGAATTTGAGGGCTGCTTGGGCAATAGAGTGAGACCCACATCTGAACAAAAAGAAAAGAATCATTAAAATTATGTTATTTGGATGGGCATGGTGGTGTGTGCCTGTCATCCTATCGGCTTGGGAGGCTGAGGCAGGAGGATCACAAGTTCAAAGCCAGCCTCAGCCAAAGTGAGGCCCTAAGCAACTCTGTGAGACCTTGTCTCTAAATAAAATACAAAATAGGGCTGGGGATGTGGCCCAGTGGCCAAGTGCCCCTGAGTTCAGTCCCCGGTACACTCTCCCCCCCAAAAAATGTATATTATTTGGCCTAGTAATGTTATTCTTTAGAATTTCTAATAAGAACATATTAGGGACTGGGGATATAGCTCAGTTGGTACAGTGCTTACCCAGCATGCACAAGGCCCTGAGACCCTCAGTTCAATCCCCAACACCACAAAAAAAAAAAAAAAAAAAAAAAAAAAAAAGAGAGAGAGAGAGAGAGAACATATTAAACAATTAATAAAATATCTATATTTCGGGGCTGGGGTTGTAGCTCAGCGGTAGAGTGTTCGCCTAGCATGTTCGCGACCTGGGTTCGATCCTCAGCACCACGTAAACATAAATGCATTGCATTGTGTACAACTAAAGCAAATAAATAAATATTTTAAAAAATCTATATTTCTAGGTGTTACCTTGAACGGTGATTTTTGTTAAATTTACAAAAACAAGATTTACAATAAATAGTCAAGCACTTTTACACCACCAGACAGAATACATGCAGTAATGCTTATGAAGATTTGTAACAGGAGGTTTTCTCCCTTTTAAGGGAGAGCAGAATGCAAAGGCATATGTACACCTGTGACTACAAAATCTACAAAGGGCTGGGAGATTAGGTCAGTGACAGAGCACCTGCCTGGCATGTAGAAGGCCTGGATTCCATCCCCAGCACCTCGAAGCAAAGACACACACACACACACACACACACACACACACAGGTCATCTATTGGCATCCAAGGGGGACTGGTGCCAGCATCCCCCGGGGATGCCCAAATCTACAGCTGCTCGAGCCCCTTGTGTAAAATGGCGTGGTGCTAGCAGACCACCTACCCTCATCCTCCTGAGTACTTTAAATCATCTCTAGATGGCCTGAGCTACCTACTACAACATACATGCTAAGTGCATGATTGTTAGACTGCACCGTCTAGGGAACAATGACAAGAAAAAAGTCTGAACGCGTTCAGTACGGATGTAAGGCATTTCTGACCATTTTGAGCCACGACTGAACCTGCAGAGGCAGAACTCGCAGAAACACAGAGCGCCAGCTGCGTGCACACGGGTGCTGTGAACGTGAGCTGAGCCGGGGCGTGGGCCAGTCGAGGTACGCCGCGGGGAGGTCCAGGCTCCACACTGTCCGCACCTTTCCTTCTTCCCACGTCCACCTGCTGTCCCCACTGATACATGGGACACGGGGTCCAAGAGCCTTTTTACGGCTTTCCCCTGTTGTGGGGGCAGGTATCTGGCGTGACCCTCCCGGCACCCGTAGCCTCCTCTGACTTCCCCCAGAGACGCCTGCAAGACAGTCCCACCTATTCTAGCCAAGGGGAGGGCAGGACACAGCCCAGACAGCTACATTCCTCTGTCTCAGAACAGAGACCTCCGTCGGAGGGGCATGAAGAACAGAGACGGCCACGTAGGAGAGTCCCCCGTTAGGGACCAGGCGAGCTTGGGAGACACACCCCAGGAAATATTGTGCCTTGATCAGGGGCAACGACTGAAATGTCATCACAGCCTCGAGATAGTAAATTCATGATGAAGAAAAACACAACCAAAATTACAGTTTAACTAGCAGGCAATTCACATGCAAAATCAAGCTACCTATTTTTCGTGGATACAGGTTTATTAAAGGATGTGGGAGGAATCCTAATTGGGGAGGTGGATAGAAGGGAGATTAAAGCGGCAAAACAAACATGGAAAAAGACTTTGCAAAGACCAAAATAACGGCACTATGAGCCAGAGATTCTCTATTCTTGCTCCTTGCACCCAAGATCCAAAGAAACAAGCAACTCCCTTTCAGCTTGTCAGGTTGTTTCTGTTGCTTGCAACCAATAAAACTGACAGGGTTCAGACATAATGTGCCACGTGGCATACTGGTATTTGACACAACAGCAGACACAGGCCACAGAAACTTGAAAATACTTCCTAAAAACCTAGATGGCTTTCCCTGCAAGGTAGACCGTAAGACCTTCATTCTAGAGTGATCTTCCCTATCCCCAGAGGATAGGCCCACTCTCATCTGATGAGACAAAGGGCTGTAGAGAAGAGTCTGAACAAGGAGGTCCTGCTAAGTCCCCCCAGTTTACTTCATTAAAGTCCCCTTATCAGCAGTTCCAGTTACCTGTGGTCCACAGAGGAAAGGTTAATAACAGTATATACGATGAGAAATCGCATATGTAGATAAGTGGCATTACAGCATGCTGTTATAATTGTTCTATTATTAATCATTGTTCATCTCTTACTGTGCCTAATGCATGAATTAAACTTCCTCTAGGTATGTGTGTGGAGGAAAGACCCCAGTGTTAATAGGGTTCCATACTGTCCTCAGTACTGTGCCTAGGGTCTTGGAATGCGGCCTGTGGATAAGGGGGGATGACTAGGTAAGTCACCCCTCCCCCACTTCCAATCTGCTTCTACACAGCCCTCCACTCTTCATCAACCTAAGCACAAAAATGCCTCTCCCTGTTTGGGGTGGTCTTCGTATCTGAAGGCCTCCTGTGTCACGTAAAACTTATGTCATGCTTTTCTCTTGTTGATCTCCCTTTTGCAACAAACCTTGCAATGGGTGAGGAAAAGATAGTACATTTTCTCTCCTGCAAAACAAAACAAAATATGGAAGATAAAATCTTTTTTTTTTTTTTTTCTTTCAGGGCTGGTGATTGAACCCAGGACCTGGTAAAGTGCTATACCCACAGCCCAAGAAGAGAATTTTTTTAAAAAAAAAATAAGAGCTAAAACCAGGAGAAAAAAAAATCATTGTGTCCAAATTGTCAAGCCATAAGGTCAAATACAAGAACAGGCCCTCTCCATAAATCTCATAGTCGTGGGAGCCCTGGATTAGCCTCGGGATCCTTCTATCTTGTTCTGTATCTGGGCAGCAGTGTCAGGGGTTTGCCGGTCGCTTTTCTTGATTCACTTGAAGACATAACTACGCTCATCTCCAAACCAGTTGGGATCACCTGGATGTTTCACTTTATGACACCAGTCTGATTTTTTTTTTTTTTTTACAAAAGTTATGTGTACATACGTGTGTGCACACATTTATAGTAAATGCTCAACAAATGATCGAAAAGCAAATCATGAAAATCCAAATAGTGTCAGTCTTTAGTGGACATGAAGGGAGCTGAGTGGACGAGGCAAGTGAGCGCTTTCTGGGGTGCTAGAACATTCTATGCCTTGACCCAGATGGTGGGTCCATGAATGTACGCTTTATAACAATCCATCAAGCTGCGCATTCACTTCACATGCTTTACCACGGACAGGTCATATCACACAACTAAAAGCCTTTAAAAAAACACCATGCCTTGTGATTCTCTTTGTTTCCACTCAAAAGCACACAGGACATCGGTCGTCAGGAGATGCTCCACGCTTTCCTCTTTTACTCTCTGTAAAGCTGTAACAGGGCCACCACATGGGCAAGAAGCCCTGCTTTTCTGGGAAAATTAGTTGGACCTTGCGAGCACAGCATGTGAGTCAGCAAGACCCAAAGCGAATGACTTCAGACGGGAGTTCGTGTTGGAAAGGCGGCGATACCAACACGTCGTCGTGCCTCCGAAAAGCAGAGATCTCTGTTCCAATTTCTCAACTCACACACGATCCCGTGGCTATCTCACATCTAAAGCTTCAAAACCAGGAAGGAGTGCAGGCACCCTCTTGCCAGCAAGATCTATTTCTGATTCATGGATGAGAAATGAATAATTTTTCTTCATCAATATCATTATTTCCATGGGGGGTGGGAAATAAATAAAAGACTGTAGATATGTTTGGCTCCAGATCACACATCCTCCAGGAGACCCAAACACACTTGTTTCTGTCCTTGAAGGCAGAGGACCGAGTTAGAAACTATCTTTCACCAAAGGTCAGCCTATGATCATCAAAAAAACCCCACAGCTGGTCTTGCCTCCGGCTCTCCAACATTATTAGTGAAGTTCAAGAGACAGCAGTAGAAAAAGCAAGGGAGGCGGGCAAGACCCTGGCTGTCTTGGTTGTCTCGTTAGCAACAAAACAGCACTCCAGTGACATTCACATCTCCACACCAGAAATCCCCATTCTTTTTTTTTTTTTGGTACCACTGGGCCACATCCCCAGCCCTTTTTCGTATTTTATTAAAGACAGGGTCTCACTGAGTTGCTAAGTGTCTCGCCATTGCTGAGGCTTTGAACTCGCGATCCTCCTGCCTCAGCCTCCAAGTTGCTGGGATGACAGGCGTGCGCCACCGCGCCCAGCTCCCATTCAGTTTGTCATAAAACAATTCAAGATGGTAGACAAACCTGAGCATCTGAGTCCCTAGGAAGACATGGACTAGCCCTCACATCCCAAGAGTTTCCCCAATAAAACACAAGGGGAAATTTCTTAATGAGTTCCCAACAAGGTAACATCTGACACTCTCTACGGTCTCACTTTCTCCACACACCATCCAGGAGAAGAAAAAACTGAAGTGTAGCCAAGAGAAAGAGCCAACCACCCATCCCTGGGCTCTCTCTCCCTCCTTCCTAATAGGCTGGAAGAGTCTTGTAAAGGCTGGAACAGGACAGAGGTCGGGGTGGGGGTGGGGGGAGGCGCTTCACTTTCCTAAATCAAAAGGGGGTAAAGTAAGTGAGAAAATCTCCCGAGTTCAAACATTCCTTTAAAAACCCGCAACTTTAAATACTAAATGTGTTTCATGGCTGCCATCTTGAAAACCATTCGTTTGCCAAAGGCGCCCTTTGATTCCCGTTTGGGATGGAAACGCTCGCGGATAATCCATTGAAACAGGTCCAGCACAAAAGCCTTTGGGCAACAATCATGGTGCTTGTGAAGGACAACATTTTTGTGAGCAAAATAAAACATTTTAATGCGCTACAATCCATGACACATATAGCCCCCCATTTCCTTTCAGTAATTATTCATTAGAAAACATTTAACGTCACTGTGGATTTCACACTGGGCAGTCTGGACACAAAGAACAAGAGATGGCCCATTTATAAGGGGCTAGGGCCTTCTAATCTGAGAAACTCCACGGAGGTGGGGCCCACGGGACACAACAGGCTGGCTAAATTGTGCGGTTAACGGTCAAAGCCCCCCTGCCTACTTTGACACTCATTTAAAGATGACAGGGAACAATAGAGATTTGTTCTGTTCAACCCCTCTTGTTATGTCGTCTCCATCAGCCCCGCACATGAAACCACCCGATATTTCATTCCACCTGCCATCTCCCTCCCGCCTTGGTCGACTCCCTCTCTGCTACTTTGCTTGTTCCCCCTTTAACACAAAGAGACAGGTAAAGAATCTCGTGAAAAGGGGCCCTTTCAGCATGTCAGCTTTCATAATACAATTGCCTGTCAGGTTCCCTAGGAGCTATGAGGCGCTCAAACCTCTGGGTTGAGTCCAGAAATTCAGCCCGCAGTTAGGTTAGTTAGCGGGCCGGACAGCTCCCCAGCCACCCCCCATCGCGGAAGGCCATCTCCCGGGCGCAGATTCTGCAAACCATCTTTAATAACAACAGTTGGAAACACTGGCCACGTCGGTGAGGGATTGCCTACCAACTCCGGATGGGCTCTCCGTAGGATTTCTTGAGTGCCTACATTTTAAACTTTTACTAAGACCTCACGTGCAAAACCCCGAAAGCCTCTGTAGAAAAGGTTGGAAAATACTCATCTTAGAGCGTTGTTTTAAAAAGGTTCTCGAGATCTGTCCCCAAAAGTGATGAGGGACAAAAATCTCAAAAGCTTTGCCAGATGATCTGACTGTTCATCATACAAGAACACTTACAGACCCCCAATGCTTCCAGTATCGTTGCTACTCTGCAACCTGCAGACTACTCAACACCTAGAGATGATTCTAGAATGCACCGAGAAGAAACCAGTGAGCAAAACTAGACGTTGGCTTTCATAGACTCTCAAAAAGGACTCATGTCAACATATTGTTATTTTTCCGATTGCAGCAATCCTGAGGTTTGTGTGTTATACGTGCTTCTGTTATTATCATGATGTGTTATCAAAAACTGCCTTCGGTCCTTGGGTAAAACAGCAAGAACATGCTAGATAAGATCAGTGGGTGTGTGAGGAGAAAGCAAAATTTATAATGAGGCCCCTGTAGAAGCTTAGCAAGTGGTCAAGGGAATTCTAACAGCAACATAGTTAAGGATCAGCAAGCTACGGCCTGCAGGCCAAGGACAGCCTATTCGTAAAGAGCCTTGAAGCCAAGAATAGTTTTAACATTTTAAAGTGGTTCGTTAAAAAAAAAAAATAGAGGGGACTAATATTTAATGAAATGCAAAAACATGTATCTATGAAATTCAAATTTCAATGTCCATAAAATTTTACTGGAACACAGCCACACTTATTCACATATGTGTGTGGCTGTAATTGCCACAAAGCCAAAGATGTTTTCTCTCTGACCCTTTGCAGAAAAAGGGTGCCCCTCCTGCTTCATGTCCTGTTCGGTACATATTTTCCTTTAGATTTCTGAATCCATGTGTTTGAAAACTACAGGCACCATGAGAGGCCAGGTGGGATTGCAAACAGAACCTTGCTCCAATTCATGTGTAGAGGGTTACAATGCATCCCTCCCTCTTGGAGTTGCGATGCTGGTAAATTAAGATCTTCTTTCTCAGCAGCGCTACTTTCACAGCACCTAACAACGCTGAGGAACTACGTCACTTAGAGCTGCAGTTGAGATGTCACCTCTCCCAGCCCATTGTTGCTCCCTGGCCTGCCACACACCAACCCAAACTGAGCTCTGCAGAGGGAAGCCGCAGTTTCTGATGCAGATCTCCAGCTCACGGGGCAGATGGGCAGGCCTCGCTCTCAAGAAAGCCCCTGGGAAAGGGCTGTCCCCGATTCTGAGGGCTCAGTGGCAGCTAGAATTTAAAACCAAACGATGTCAGGAAAGAGAGCACGTTCTGATATTCCAATTCCAGGGGTCTCAGCTACGAGACGGACAGGGATCAAACTTGCATGATAATATTGCACGTTTGTATATCTGATTGACTCAACGTTGACAGCTCCACGGTTGAAATGAAGGATTATCTTTTTATCTAACGACCAAAAGACTGTTGGTGTTTTATTATCCAGCGGCAGCCTCTTAATCACCACTGAATGAGTATAATTATGAATATCAGAAAACAGAATAATGCTTCTAAATTACTTTAGGGATCAGATGGTCTCCTAGTAAAACTGAGGCAAGTTTGTGGAGTCTTAATTGGCCCCTGGGAGTTGCAGGTGGAGAGATGAGAGTATTTGCAGCACGGACAGAGGGCAAAAGGATATTGAATGCAAGGTCTAGACTTCTTTCACTACTTCTAATAATAAATGTTAGGGGGGAAAAGGTCTGTAGAAGTATTTTGTTTGTTTGTTTGTTTTTTCGTACTGGGGGTTTAATCCAGGGGCGCTCAATCACTGACCCACATCCCTAGCCCTATTTTGTATTTTATTTAGAGACAGGGTCTCACTGAGTTGTTTAGGGCCTTGCTAAATTGCTGAGGCTGGCTTTGAACTTGTGTTCCTCCTGCCTCAGCCTCCCCAGGGTCTGGGATTACAAACGTGGACCACCATGCCTGGCTTTAGAAGTTTATAGTAGCTTTAGATGGAGGTCATTGATACATTGATTCCAATCACAAGCAGCTGTCTCTGAGGTCCTTGCAAGTTCCTTGTTTTACCTAAGTGTTTGCAGAAAAAACTTGACTTTTTTTTTTTTTTTTTTGCGGATTTAGGGAGCATTTTCTGCTAAGTTTCCCTAGAATAAAAGATATTTCATGGTCTGGGAGCTTGCAAACACTCACCAAAAACTGAATATTGACAATGGATTATGCTAAAACCTGTTTAGACCAACAAATGCAAAACATTTCTCAAGGTGTGTGTGCATGTGGGTGCGTGTATGTGCGTGTGTGTGTGTGTGTGTGTGTGTGTGTGTTTCCTTTGTCTTCAGTCTAAGTCCCTTTGGGTTATGAGGAAATTAATAGACTTCACAAAACATAGAAATTTTAACATAGCTTTTTAATTATTCCCATCTGGGTAAAAAATGGCTATCACTTGTTAGAAATCAAACCTAGACTCTGCAGGCTGAATATCCCTTCTCTGAAATGCTTAGGACCAGAAATGGTCAGGGGGTTTGGGATTTCTTTCATTTTGGAATATTTACATAAGCATCATGCAATATTTTGGAGATGGGGCTCAAGTCTAAATATGAATTTATGTTTCATGTTTCACAGCCTAAAGGTGATTTTATACAATGTCTTTAGTACACCTGCATTTTGATTGTGACCCACCACAAGAAGTCACATGTGGAATTTTTCAAAGTGTGGCAGCATATCAGCCCTCAAAAGTTTTGAATTTTCAAATGAGGGCTGCTCATCCTGTAGCTCTCAAACCTTAGCATGGGCCAGAGTTACCTGGTGAATTCCAGCAAAAATGCAGATGTTGGGCCCAGGAATCCCCTTCCCCCTGAATTTCCCAGGTGTGCTAGGTCATTCCAAAGAGAATAGCCTTGGATTCTACTTAGAGCCCCATCTCCTCAAATTGTGGTCCACAGACCAACATTTCCAGCATCCCCTGGGAATTTAGTAGAAATGCAAAATCTCAGTCCCAGGCCCAGAAATCAGAATTTGCATTTTTACCAGATCTCCAGGCAACTTCTCTGCATCTTACTGACCATAAGACCCGTCCAGTGATCTAGAAAACATGTTAAAGTGAAATAAGGAAGACTGAACATGAGGGTGATGATCACTTCCCTAGACTGAATGTGAAACCAGTGAATGACAGCCAGAGGCAGAGAACTCTACCAACACCGTGAGGGGGAGGGGCTCACAGACAAGGGAGGAGGGGACCAAGACCCTACCAGCTCCAGCTACCAGGAGCAAGGAGCTTGGTGGCCTAACCTCAAAGCTATCAAAGAAAAGTCGAGGCTGCCTTCCTCAAGATCCCTCTGCCTCCAGAAATAGAACTTTTATGTCCCAAAGATTTTTTTTTTTAATGCAAAATGTACCAGAAGTGATATAGTTAGTTAGTGGAAACATTTGCTACCCAATGGGCAATTTCTTGGACACCCACCCTGGGTATCTCTGGCTGGGATTTTCATGCTTGTTATCGGGAAGTTGGGAAGGGAGGAGAAAGAGAGAAAGCAAGTTTACACAAGCATTCTTAGGGACAAATATGCAAGAAAATAAAGGTAAATGTGTGAAATTATTTTAAAATTGGACTTTTCTGGATTTTGCTATTACACTGAATGATTTGTGATGAGATAAAACAGGAAGATGAGGATGAAATGTGTATGCATTGAATAAGCAACTATGAAAAGCTCCCAATAGATAGAGCTCTTTTAAATGATATGTTTTTTTTTTTTTCTTTTTTTGGTTGATTATCAAAGAATTATACATTCATTTTAGATATTCTGGAAAAAATGAAATTAATAAGAATAAAAATAATCCATAATCCCACCACTCAAAACTTACCACCATTTTCTCCTTATCCATGGATGAATGGATAAAGAAAATGTGGTATCTGTATACAATGGAATACTATTTAGCCATAAATAATGAAGTCCTGGGCTGGGGTTGTGGCTCAGTGATAGAGTGCTTGCTTAGCATGCATGAGGTACTGGGTTCGGGTCTCAGCACCACATATAAATAAATAAAAGGTCCATTAACAACTAAAAAAAATATTTAAAAAAGATGGCAAAGACATTAAATCATTTTTTTAAAAAATGAAGTCCTGTCCATACAGATGGAACTGGAGGACATCATGTTAAGTGAAATAAGTCAGGCCTGGAAAGACCATATCAAACGTTCTCATTTATATGTGGAAGCTAAAATGTTGATCTTGTAAAAGTAGAACATAGAGGAGAAGGCCGAGGAAGAGTGTGGTAGAGAAATGATAAATGTCTGAGGGGCTGGGGTTGTGGCTCAGCGGTAGAGCACTCGCCTAGCATGTGTGCGGCCCGGGTTCGATCCTCAGCACCACATAAAAATAAAGGCATTGTACATAACTAAAACAAATAAATAAATATTTTTTTAAAAAAAGAAATGATAAATGTCTGAGGTAACGAACATGCTGATTTCACAGACCTAACGATGATATATGTATTGTACTCAGGCAGTGAAATGTCACAGTGCATCTCCCAAATACATACAATTACTGTTTACCAATTAAAAATAAAATGTTTAAAAAAGAAACTACTGTCCTTTTCATTTTCTCTCCACTCCTGAGCACGTGTATATTTCTGCATAAATACTGGGATATGTTTTATATTATTATTTTAAAAAATTTTTTTTAGTTGTTGATGGATTTTTATTTATTTATTTATTTTATGTGGTGCTGAGAATCGGACCCAGTGCCCCACACAGGCGAGGCAAGCGCTCTGCCACTGAGCCACAACTCCAGCCCTTATATTTTAAAACATGCTACATCTTCATGAATCGAGAATGACGCTTTCCAATACCACAGTGAAATCATCCGTATCTGCGACATCCAGGATTACAAGGCTAGAAAGCAAAACTCAGGCGACATTTGATTTCCCAGCAAGTTCTGTGGACCACAGTGGTGGCATTTATGGGTTTTTGGCCAAGTGCCCCTGGTCATGGCATTTATCCTAAGCACCGGGATTATTTTCACCAGTAAATGCGACCGTTTAATGATCCCATTGAAAATGGAATTATGAGCAAAGCAGGCTTATGTGACGACAGGGGTCTGTCCCCCAAAAGAGAAAAAGGGAGCAAAACAGCCCTTATCTTCTGAGCCACGTTAGAGGCACTTGCTCATTCCATCCACTAGGACAACTCGAATCCTGAAGCAAAGACAGACAGCAAAGCTCCAACAGAATCCTGGGTATCTGGAGAACCACGTGGAAAGGAAAACGGTCTCGATTTCTGCAGGGGATGGTCATGAGAATAAGCAGAACCGGAACTCGCATCTTCAACCGCTGAGTCCAGCAGAGACAGCGGGAAATAACTCAATGGCACCAGCTAAAACTCTTGCAAGGGCTCAACCCAGAACCCCTATCGTCAGTTCAAGACTAAATGATCACTACTGCAGTTTGGCTGTGGTTTGCCCCTAAGGATTCATGTGTTGGAGGCTTGATCCTTAGGTTGGTAATATAGTGGTGGTGGGACCTTTAAGAGGCGGAGCCTAGTGGGACCTCCTTAGGTCACTGGGGAGGCTGCTCTCAGAAAGGATTAGGGTAGATCTCAGGAGGCCCCTTGGTTAGTTTGGGCAAGAGAGTTTTATAAAAGGAATAAGCCTGAACCTTCCCCCTTGCTTTGGATTCCTGTCTGGAAATGTGATCTTTCCTCAAATGCCTTGCTCTCGAACCTCCAGAACTGTGAGCTAAACAAACCTCTTTTCTTTACAAAATTACCCAGCCTCAGGTGTTGCATTATAGTAGTTGAAAATACACAATTGCATAGGACTTTTGAGTGGTTCTAATCAACAGGAACAGGAACATGATTGAATCATAATTACAGGGCTTTTGTTCTTATTTTTCAAAGAATCCAATGCCTGAACAACCAGTCAGCAAATAGTTTATCGACTATGTACAAGGCATTATGGGAGGTACCTAGTCTCTAGGAATTTATAATCTCTTCAGAAATGAAATTACAGAAACAGAGAACAAGACAATTGGACTCAGTGACTAACATTTTAAGCAGGTTTTAAGTAGATGCTAATAAAAATATGATTGGTTTGAAAGTAACTTAGTGTCATAAGTTCCCATGGTAAAAATATGTGCATTTTGGGCTGGGATTATAGCTTAGTGGTAGAGTGCTTGCCTAGCATGCGCGAGGCACTGGGTTCAATCCTCAGCACCACATAAAAATAAATAAATAAGATAAAGATATTGTGCCCATCTACAACTAAAAAAATATTTTTTAAATATGTGCATTTGGACTTTTAAAAAAAGACTTCAACATAAAATGCTTATTTTCAAGTCAAAATATTAGGTGACATAGAGGAGGTTGACTGGAAGAATATGTTCACATTTTTACCTGTCACAAGGGGTTTTGATACACACACACACACACACACACACACACACACACACTGGCCTGTTTAGATTCCCCAGGCTTTAAAACTCAGCCATACCCAACACAGAAATAAGGAAATATGTCTTTAAACAACATGAATGTGATTACCAGGACAGAATGCAAATTGAGCCTTGACAAGGTAAAAAATAATTTGTTTTGTGATGCTGGGGATTGAGCAAAAAAACTATGTGTTTTTTGTTTGTTTGTTTGTTTGTTTGTTTGTTTGTTTAAATCTGGAGATTAGGAAAGGGGAGGTGAGATAAAATGTAACAGTTCTCACTTTCTCCATTTTCATTTCATGGTATGAGCAAGCCTCCAACTTAAAAAAATATATATTTTACTTTAAAGTATATTTCAATAAAATAATCTCTCGTGAGAAGAAACTTTGTTCGAAATACAGCAATTCTGTTTCTCTTTGGTATTTCTTTCTTTCACTTGAAACCAAATTTGTTTTATAAAATAGATCATCTAAATTTTTAAGAACACACTAACTTGCAGGGCATGGTGGCACACACCTGTAATCCCAGCGGGTAGGGAGGCTGAGACAGGAGGATCGTGAGTTCAAAGCCCGCCTCAGCAACTTAGTGAGACCCTGTCTCAAAATAAAATATAAAAAGGGCTGGGGATGTGGCACAGTGATTGAGCACCCCTGGCTTCAATCCCTGGTATCAAAATAATAATAATAATAATAATAATAATAATAATAATAACAACTTTCTCTTCTTACATATGTGAATGACATCTGGGTGACACTACTAAATGTCAGCAATCTTCAGTTATTTCTGAGCTGAGGAATCCAGAACAATTTTTTTTCTTTACTTTGTATAATTCTGTATTAGTAAGTTTTCAGAAATTAAACCAGGCATACCCAAATCAGTTGCAAAATTAAAAATGAAAATATCTGAAATAAGATCCAAGAAGTTTATCTAACTCAGTTCTGTGCTAAACCCGATATGTTACATGGACATTGATTCACCTATGTTCAAATGAAGCTGCCTACTAAAGGGCCATCAGAAAGTCTTCAAAAGACTGAGTTCAATTAATTGCCGCTGAGGACACCTGGCAAAACCAGAGAGTTTTGGGAGGGGGCAGACGCTGCGGATTGAACTCAGGGGCACTTGACCACTGGGCCACATTCCCAGCCCTATTTTGTATTTTATTTAGAGACAGGGTCTCACTGAGTTGCTTAGTGCCTCACTTTCGCTGAGGCTGGCTTTGAACTCTCGATCCTCCTGCCTCAGCCTCCGTAGCTGCCTGGGTTACAGGTGTGCCCCACCGCGCCCAGCCTAAAACTATTGATCTTGACGGTGGCGGTGCTGGTTCTAGGAACCCACAGGGAGGAGAGAGGGTGGCCTGGAGCTATTCACACCTAGGCAAGAGGTCACCACTGAGTGCCGAGGAAAGAGTGCGCGGGACCTCTTTGTACTATTTATGCAATTTTCATGATTCTATCCTCGTCTTAAAATTAGAATATTTTAAATCACCTATTGCATGTTGACTCGGGTTACAAAACCATAAAAATATACTTGAAGCAAGGCAAAGAGCCCTTTGGAAGCATGGCGGCGGCACCGCCTGCACACGCGGTTTGAAGCCTTGGGTCTCTTCCCCACAGTCTCACAGGGGAACTCACCGATTTCTGACCACGACCAACCAACGTGGAGAAAAGAGGCCACTGCCCAGATGATCTGCATATAGGGAGCTGTGAACGAATCACCCACGAAGTAAAGACGCCAACTGATGGCGCATCGGTGACCACGGAGTGGCCTCAAACCAGGGCGCAGCTGCCCTCCGGATCGCTACGCCCGCGGTTCCAGCTCATTCTTGGCTTGGTTGGCAAATCCCACCCCCTCTGAGGTCATTTCTGAACGGCTTCATCACTAGCATTTCCAGACAAGTATTTTTAAAACTTATTTTGAAATAATAAGACTCCTAAAAAGTTATAGAAAATAGGGCTGGGGTTGTGGCTCAGCGGCGGAGCGCTCGCCTTAGCACGTGCGCGGCCCGGTTCGGTCCTCAGCACCACGTAAGAATAAAGGCATTGTGTACAACTAAAGCAAATAAGTAAATATTAAAAAAAAGTTATAGAAAACAGTACAGAGATCCCGTGTACCGACCCCCCGCCCCCAGAGTCCCCCAAAAGGTAAGATAACGATTGTTCCAGGAAATTGACCTTGGTGCAATCTTCAGATGTTATTCCGATTTCACCAGTTTTCCCGTGTGTGAGTGTGTGTGTGTGTGTGTGTGTGTGTGTGTGTGTGTGATTTTATCATCTCAGAGTTGGTTTCTTCGGGTTCACTGCAGCCTCCATTACCAGTCTCTGGCGAGCCAGGCTGCTTTGGTGTGCAAAGGACACCCCTCCAGAAAGAATCTGTGTGGCTTGCCCTGTGTAGGAAAAGGCAGGACAGACGGCCCTTCTGAAGCCCAGGTAGGTCCTCAAGTGATTTTGCTGGAAGTGACCAACACACGATTTGCCGTATTTTGCAACTCCTTCAAAGGAAAGCTGGGAATTCATAAAGAAGGAGCACTTCCTTCCTTTTTCTAAAGTATACTATGTATAGACAACCTGGCATGTTTACTTCCACATGAATTAAACGTGGCCTCGACAATAAGAAATGCCACATGTGACCTTGCCCAAAGAAACACCTACCCAGTGACATTTCCTCTGCAAGTCTTGGGACAGTGGATATTCCCTTCTCAGGATGCACAGACACTTTTTCCCCGGGAGGCATGCTTTCTAGGATCATCGTTGTGTGATGGAACACAGCCATGGCCAGCCAAACCAGGGCTCTGTTCTGGGTGTTCAAATACCTTTCAATAAAGGACAGTGCCAGTTTGCCTTACCGGTTGCCGGGGCAACAGTATTGGGTGCTATAGAAATGGATCATTGGCTGAATGGATCGATGACAGGTGGTAGCTAGGGTTTCCTTGTAGTTGATGAGACTTCTGTGGAGGCTACTAAATTATTCTAACCACAGATATTACCGTTTCTGTAGCCTTTTCAGCGAAGGAGAAACCATCCATCAACGCACCATGCTTTCTAGATAGGTAACACGTTGAGATAGTTTCTTTTTAAGACTCATCCTTGTGAGTTTCTAGGTCTATAATTAACTTCTAGAAAAAGGTCACAGTTTTGGCTGAAGTTCTGTCTTCCCTCTCCCCAGGAGAACCTTCTTGTCTACTGTTGAGCTTCTTAAACTCTAACCTGGGACGATTTGGAGTTATCACCATATAAAAGTAAACAATGTATCTGAGGGAGTACAGAAATTTTTCTAATCGACTTACAGGTTAAGGCAAATATTACCTAGGGTTTTCTTCCACATTAGCTCACTATAATTTAAAGCGTTACCTGCACTCACACAGTAACCACTAGCCACATGTGGCTATTTAAATTAACAAGGATTAAGTAAAATTCAGTGCCTCCGGCGAGCTAACCACATTTCCATCAGCCGTCCTCATACGTGGCCCATAGCAACTGCACTGGACTGTGTAACATAGACCATTTCTATCATCATCACAGAGAGTGTTACTGAGACCTCGCTGCTCCAGAATGATCTGAAATGCATGGGCAACCCCACACCCCCCGCAACGCACACAATCACACTTTTCTCTACTTTCTCCCAAACAACAACAACCTCCTCGATCGTCTTAAATAAAAATGTTCACCGAACAAGTTCAGAATGTTCTCTGAACATTTCTCCATGCTCATTGGAGGCCCAGCGTTACTGTCACTTAGGCCTCGTTCTTGTACCCACCAAGTCCATTACCTTGGGGTCCATCGTGCCTGCGGGGAGAGAAGGTCATAGACAGCTACTCCACTCCAGTCATCCCAAGCTTGCTTCCCACTATGATCCCGCGACAGGTGACGCTCAGCAACCAGGTCCCAGGTGATTCTAGCTGGCTGGGCGGAGCGGAGTTAATAATTCACGGCAGGAGGCGGGACGTACCTTGCAGCGTCCCACCTGTGGGTGCATGGGCCACTTGGGAGCGATAAGAACTGGAAACCAGACCTCCCTTGAGATTCTGTTACAGCCACTGCTGATCTTTGATTAGTCCTCCCAGCCGAGGACACAGGGGACACAGGCAGGACCCTCAGCCAGCCGTGCTGAAGAGGAAATGTTCCCCCAGCCACATTACATCCTCAAACTCCGGGGATTTGAAGTTGACAAGATACATACTATGGAAACTCTGGGTCTCCCAGGTCACTTTTATTTTCATTGCATGATTGTTGATTTTCAGATGCAAAAGTAATGCATGCATTTATGATCTTTGTAAAAGAATATATCACTGTGGGCATCAGAGGCAATGTAAGGACAGACGGCTTTTCTCTGAAGTGCAGAGTCTGCTACTTCCTGCCTGGACCTACATTTGGTATTTATAAAGTTGTATTCTTTTTATTTGAAAGACACGGTATAAGCCACAGGCCCCCAAATCTGAGCCTTCAGTAGGCTGAGAGCATCCATGGTTCACGCTTGCTTATAACATGTACACACTATTGTTTTCCACCCAGGGGGGTGTGATCGTATGCACACATTTCTGTGAGGATATCATGTGTGACATCAAGTTCTCCAATATGGATTTTTCTTTTTTCCTTTTTTTTTTTTTGGGGGGGGGGGTTTACCAGGGATTGAACTCAAGGGCACTCAACTGCTGAGCCACATCCTCAGCCCTATTTTGTATTTTATTTAGAGACAGGGTCTCACTGAGTTGCTTAGGGCCTCACTTTGGCTGAGGCTGGCTTTGAACTTGTAATCCTCCTGTCTCAGCCTCCCAAACCCATGTGGGCACCATCCCATGGGCTGACAGCAGGAAAGGAAGTCCCCTCCTCTCCCCTGGGACTGGGACGTCCATCTTTTTCTCTTGGTCATGAGAACTCCAGGTTCCCTGGACTTTGGAAATTAGAACTTGAGTCAGCAGCCCTCAGGTTCCGAGGCCTTTGAACTTGGACTGAGCCACACTACTGTTTTTCTGGTTCTCCAGTTTATATAATCACAATAGCCAATACCCTAATAAATCTTCTCTCCTTTCTCGCTATAAACAGATCCTATCAGTTCTGCCTCTCTGGAGATTCCTATTACAAGTTCCGACTGGCAATAGCAGAAACATGTTCCCGATTCTTTCAAAACCCTAATTGTTAACCAGCAAATTGACTTAGAAATGATTCTATTTTTGTAACTAAATTGGTGATATCACGTATCACCAATCTGGTGACAAAGGAAAAACCAGAAATGTTTTCATGGAGAATGCTTCATTTCCTCATAGGTTCTCTGGCGATTCATTGCACCTAATATTTATTTCGTGCCTACAGTCTGCCTGTTGATTTAGACCCCGCAAATACAACAGTGAACAAGAAAGATAAAATGATTTTTATACGATTCTTTATATCTTTTTGTATTTCTGGTATGTATATATTTTAATTGAAATGTATTTCACGCATACGTGAAACTTACCTGTTTACAAAGCATACAATTCAGTGGTTTCTTCTTTAATCTAGTCACGAGGCTGTGCAATCATTACCCACAATCAAATTCTACAATATTTTCGTGATCATCCGCACAAACCCTGTATCCATCATCAGTCACTCCCAACTTTCCCACCACGAATCTACTTTCTGTCTCACAGACTTCACACCTTTCAGCTCCTGAGGGGCCGGTCGCGGGAGATGTCCTGCTGGTGGCCACCTATGGCTCCCCCTGTGCCAACAGCCTCCAATCAGGCCACACCTGGCACCACCCTCCCCCCCAATCTTGACGTTTTTCTCATTCTTCCACCTGCCTTTGAGTCGATGTCAAAATGCACGTGACAGGCCCCAACTCCCTTGCCCCAGCAAACTTTGAATAAATAGCTTTTGCTTATTCACATCTGACTGGTCTTCATCTATGCCCACTTGGCTGTCATTCGGCTGTGTCATCTAATTTTTGCAGAAGGGGAAATCCCAAAGTTCTTACCCAATGAAACAAACATGTATGATGAATTCTCTAGTGAAGATGTCTTAGCGGAAATTTGTCGACCATGGAGACGTTTGAAAGTTGCAAGAATCGATCTGAAGAAACATAGACAATATCACCACTCCGGAATGCACAATAGAGAGGAATTTTTATAAATCTCTACCCAGTGTATCCTTATGTATTTTTTTCCAGCTGTTTGCACAATGGTTGCTTCATACCTACGATCAGTACCAATAAAGTCGTTGAAAGATTTTGCAGAAGAGTTAAAAAACAAAAACAAAAACAGGGCTGGAGTTGTGGCTCAGTGGTAGAACACTTGCCTTGCAAGTGTGAGGCACTGGGTTCAATCCACATAAAAACAAATAAAGGCAATACACAACTATTAAAAAAAAAAAACTATAGTAACAGGTATAGCTTCTTAACTTTTGTCAAAAATAAATTAGTAGCCAGGCGCGGTGGCGCACGCCTGTAATCCCAGCACTTTGGGAGGCTGAGGCAGGAGGATTGCGAGTTCAAAGCCAGCCTCAGCAATGGCGAGGCACTTAGCAACTCAGTGAGACCCTGTCTCTAAATAAAATACAAAAAAGGGCTGGGGATGTGGCCCAGTGGTCGAGTGCCCTTGAGTTCAATCCCTGGTACCACACACACACACACAAAAAAAAAAAAATTAGTGTAGCTAGGTGTGGTGGCACATGCCTGTAATCCCAATGGCTCTGGAGGCTGAGGCAGGAGAATCGTGAGTTCAAAGCCAGCCTCAGCAATGGCGAGGCACTTAGCAACTCAGTGAGACCTTGTCTCTAAATAAAATACAAAATAGGGCTGGGGATGTGGCCCAGTGGTTAAGAGCCCCTAGGTTCACTCCCCAGTACCAACAAATAAATGAATGTTGATGTAATTGAAAAGTGCCAATTCTTTGCTACCACCCCTCATACTTTAGACTGCAATGTTTATTTCAGTTTTGATTTTTTTCCACTGGCATGATTTTTATGAATGGAGAGCTCAATAAAACATTTCATTCTCTCATTTCTTATCTGGCTATTATTGTTACTTGTTTCATTTCACAATTATCTCTGAAGATATTTTGTTGTGGAGAGGACGGGTATGTTTTAAAAGGTGACCTGTTGCAGGGGTCGGGCACTGCAGGTACCCCGCTGTGGGCCTAATGTTCTTTTCCATGGCCGTGTAAGACCTTGTTGTATGGATTCATCACAAAGGAGCCAGGTCCTGGAAGTTACTGTCTAGGTTGTTTTGAGCTTTGTGCTACTATGGGTGATGCTCTAATCTCACTCTGAGGCATATACATATGAAACAGTAGAGGATATGGAATTTCTTTTTCTTTCTTTCTTTCTTTCTTCCTTTCTTTTTTTTTTTTTTTTTTTTTTTCTTTTTGTACCAGGGATTTAACTCAGGAGCACTCGACCACTGGGCCCCATCCCCAGCCCTTTTTTGTGTTTTATTAGAGACAGGGTCTCACTGAGTTGCTAAGTCCCTCGCCATTGCTGAGGCTGGCTTTAAACTCGCAATCCTCCTGCCTCAGCCTCCCAAGTGCTGGGATTACAGGCGTGCGCCACCGCACCCAGCAGGATATGGAATTTCTAAGAGTGGAAATTCTCAACCAAAGTTTATGTGCATTTAATCAGCATACTACAGTGACACTGCCACGTCAATGTTTATAGCAGCTCAATCCACAATAGCTAAACTATGGAACCAACCTAGGTGCCCTTCAACAAATGAATGGATGAAGAAAATGTATATACACACAATGGAATATTACTCAGCCATAAAGATAAATAAAATTATGGCAATTACTGGTAAATGGATAGAACTGGAGACTATCATGCTAAGTGAAATAAGCCAATACCAAAGAACCAAAGGCTAAATGGTCTCTCTGGATTTGAGGATGCTAACTCACAAGGAGTGGGTGGTAGGAAAGAATAGAAGTACTTTGGATTAGACAAAGGGGAATGAAGGGAAGGGAGGGGGGATGGGAAAGATAGTGGAATGAATCAGATGTTGCTTTCTGATGTTCATATGTGAATACATGACCAATGTATCTCCACTTCATATACAACCAGAAGAATAGGAAGTTGTACTCCAACTTCCTGTATAATGTGTCAAGGTGCATCTTACTGTCATGTGTACCTAAAAAAGAATTCTTTAAAAAGTTTATGTGCATTTAATATTTTGCTAAACACTGTCAAAAAGTCCATCAAAAGATGTGCAAATTTACATTCATAGTGGGTCAGAAGCACTCCTATTATTCTACGTTCGGGCCATTGCTTTGTATTATCAAAAGGCTTGATAGCTGTCTATCTAATGGGGATAAAGTAGCATTTCCTTAATCTTGAGGAAGGTTATATTTAAAATCCATTTGAGGGGCTGGGATTGTGGCTCAGTGGTAGAGCACTTGCCTAGCATGTGTGAGGCACTGGGTTTGATCCTCAGAACCACATAAAAAATAAATACATTAAAAAATCCATTTGAATTTCATTATCATTATTTCTTCCTCATCTCCCTTTTATCTTTTCTCCTCCACTCCTTCCTCTTTTGGGACTATTGTTTTTCTAAATTATTTCTAAGAACTCTTTATATCTTAAGGAAATTGGTCTTTTGTTATATGTTGCAATAAGCATCATAGGTGGTTTCTTGTCCTTTGGCATTATATAGGATTTTTCAGAAAAATTTCAGTTTGTATATAAATTCTGTCATGCCAGTCTTTTTCCATAATGGTTTCTAGGTTGGTGTTTTGTTCATCCAGGTCTTTGATTTTGCAATATACTGCTCTTTTAAGTGAGAACAATGGTTCCAGGTGGAAATGTTAATTTATTAATAGATAGTGCTCCTTTGCCCCTAAAATCTTGGATATGAAACCATAGGTGCTATAAACAAATCAGTCTCCTGTGGAAAAATACAAAGAATTCTGAAGACCTCCTATAAGTATAAGCATTACAACAGAAACACCATTGCCTTCCAACAAAAGGACAATGTTTTATCCAAATCACTTCAAGAAATGAGGGAAGGCGATAGGGTCAGAGGACTAAGAGCCCTGGAATCTAACGAGCTGGCTATGAGGTCTGTCTCCACTACTTCTTAATGGAATCCTGATAAGCCTCTGTTTTTATATCTGTGAGATGGGAATAAGTGATATTCTCAGGGTTGTCTTTGGATTAAATGGTGTCATTATCCCATGGAGTCCAGCATGACTCCCAGCTCATCATACACACTGCTAGGGAGAAGCTGGGATGGTGGCAGCTCTTCCCGTTTAATAAGCAACTGCTATGTAGGAGGCGAGAGACACAAACACCCACACAGGAGCATAAGTGCAATAGGAGCGGGTGAGTGGAGGGTATGCATGATGGCCACAGGAGGCCCAGAGAGAAAGGTAAGCCAGCTTCCCAGTGGGCAGGATCCATCTGGAGCCCTTCACGCAGGACAGGATATTTGAGATGGTCCTTAAAAGGATGGCATCAAAAATGCTGTCCAGGAAGAGGGAACTTTAAAAATAGCAGAAAATCAGTAAGTGTTTAGGTCTGGGTTGAGTACAGGGGACCTACAGGGGACTGGTCAGTTGCAGTCAGTCTGATCTGGTCTTTTGTAAGACCTTTCAAGAATAAAGAACACATCCGCTTCCCTTGATGTCACATTGCAAAAAAAAAAAAAAAAAAAAAAAAAAAAAATGGCATTCGATGTGGCCTGTATGCCTTCTGTTTAGGAGTCGAATCCTTCCTTGTTAGGTGAACGCATTGCTGCCCGGCTAGAAACTACATCACCCGACATCCCTTGCAGTTTAGGTGGTCATGTGACTCGGCTCTCACCAATGGGACGTGAGCACATCCTGCAATCTCTCTCCTGATTGGTTTCTACCCCTAATCTCCTGCCCCTCCCCACGGCTGGAAGGTACACTTGGGGTGCCCGGTTCCACCTACGCCTCAGGCCAGGTTTTTTTCCTGTAGGCCTGTTACTCCCAACTTCCTGAGAAATCTACAAATCTTGGAGCTACTCTCAATACACTCAGTTATGAAAATTACCTTATCTTGATTAAGGTTCCTGTACGCTGTGAGCCTACATACAGTATTTCCAGATTAGATAAAACACAGGGAGATGTATTTTGAGGCCCCTTCTGAACGTTATCTAGTACACCAGACCACCATAACTGTGATCCTCAATCAAAGCACTGAGCTTAGCAGGCTGAAGCAACAAAGGAAAGGGGAGAAAGGTGAATGAGGGTAAATCTAGGAAGAGGGCAAAGGGCTCTCTTTGTACTGCTTCTATCCTTGTTCAGTTTTTTGTACCTTTATTTTATTTATTTATTTTTATGTGGTGCTGAGGATGGAACCCAGTGCCTCACATGTGCTAGGCAAGTGCTCTACCACTGAGCCCCGGCCCCAGCCCTCCTTGTACATTTTCTTATTCTTGCAAATAAGTTTAAAAATTAAGAGGAAATTTTAAAATGTACAGAACCATTCTGTCTTTGGGCACTAGGGGGTTTGGTTTCAGTATATTTCTGATAATTGCCAGGCTAATGATATTGATCACATTCCTAAAGAAAGAGACGTTTTGTTCTTTGCACTTTCATTGGTGACCCTCCCCCTCCCCCCCAAATTCACCTTCTTCTTTCCTATCCAACTTGAACGTGCAAAACTACTGAGACTTTCTTCCAAATCCTCTGATTTGCCTCCTGGCCTTCACAGGAGCCAGTGTGGCATTAAACACAAAGTGGCCAATGTCACAATATTGCATTGCTTAAAGTAGGTCGGAGCAACACTTAGAGGTAGCATACCAATAATAGCTTAGTTATACTACATGGCTCACCTAGATACTGACCTTGCCCTTTTTTTTTTTTTTTTTTTTTTTTTTGGATAATTTATTTTTTTTGCATGGATTTTGATTTTTAAATAGCACATTAAAATATTGTTTATCTTGCCGGGCGCGGTGGCGCACGCCTGTAATCCCAGCACTTTGGGAGGCTGAGGCAGGAGGATCGCGAGTTCAAAGCCAGCCATCAGCAATGGCAAGGCACTTAGTAACTCAGTGAGACCCTGTCTCTAAATAAAATACAAAAAAGGTCTGGCGATGTGACCCAGTGGTCGAGTGCCCCTGAGTTCAATCCCCAGTACCACAAAAAAAAAAAAAAAAAAAAAAAAAAAAAAAAAAAATATTGTTTATCTTGCCAAGCACAGTGGTGCACACCTGTAACCCCAGCAGTTTGGGAGGCTGAGGCAGGAGGATCCCAAGTTCAAAGCCAGCCTCAGTAACAGTGAGGCCCTAAGCAACTCAGTGAGACCCTGTCTCTAAATAAAATACAAAATAGGGCTGGGGATGTGGCTCAGTGGTTGCGTGTTCCTGAGTTCAATCCCTGATACCCCCAAAATATCTATCTATCTATCTGTGTGTGTGTGTATGTGTGTGTATGTATCTTGATTATGGTTTTGGTGACTCCTCCCTTAACTTCACACCTGAGGTAAGTGTCTCATTTACCTCCCCCTAGTTCCAGCCCTGCTGAGATTCAGCTTACTGTTGTAAAATATCAGAAGTAGATAGAAAAGCTGGTGAGTTACTTCTGATTTGTAGTTGATTCCTTTTATTCTATGAAAAGAGAAACTCTGCACAATATTTTTAAAAAAAGAAAGAATATACACAATGTTGTAAGAAGTGATCTCATTGCTACAAAGTTTCCTCATCCATCCAACCTGCAAAAGGCCATGTAGAAACTGAAGACTAAGTAATATAGTATGAAAAAAAATTAAAGTCCATCAACTGATAAATGAATAAACAAATGTGTTAAATCTATTCAATGGAATATTATTCAACCATAAAAAGGAATGAAGTTCTGATATGTGCTACAACTTGAATAAATCTTGGAAACCTTATGGTAGTTGAAATGAGACAGACACAAAAGGCTATATATCATATAATTCCATTTATACAAAATGCCCAGAACTGGCAAATCCATATAGAAAGAAAGTAGATTAGAGGTGGTCAGGGACTGAAGAGAGGGCAAAGGATAGTGACTGCTAAAGGGTACAGAGTTTCTTTTGGGTGAGGGACAAAAAGTCCTAGAATAGTGGTAATGGTTACACATTTATGTAAATATATGAAAATCTGCTCAGCTATATGCTCTGAAAGAGCAAATTTTATGGCATATGGATATCTCAATAAAGTTATTAAGAAAATCACAAAAATTACAATCAGGGAACAAAAATTGAGCAGTCTAGTGAGTCCTGTGATAAATATAAGCCAGGGGAAATGTTCTTTAAATGAAACAGAGGCCTCTAGATACATGGCCAAGATAACACCCTGCTGAAAACCAAGAGGCAGCTTGCAGTGGTAACAAGCACAAGCATCTCAGAGACATTTTCAATGGATCCCATCCTGGCTTTGCTAGTTGCTTATCCTTTCTATATTTTCTCATCTAAAAAAATAATAATAATAAGATCTATTTCCCGGGTTGGCAGGATGGTTCACGGAGTCGCTCACACACAGGCGTAGGAACCCAGTAGGACCGTCACTCCTGTTGGGTACAGCTATCCACACTGTGGGCTTCTGGTTGTGGTCTTGGATCATCTCTTAGCAACACATAAGGCAACAGTGACTGGACCAGACGGGCAGAGGTTGAAAGGGAAAGGAGATTAGAGGAGACAGGTGCCTACTGTGATGGGAAGGAAGTGGGTGAAGGCACAAATAAGAAAGAGAAGGTGATGGATGGACAAATGGTATGTGAGCCACTAGGGATGGTAGGAGAAAACAGTTGCTAAGGCCTCTGGGGACTGCTTAGACCTTTTTTTTTTTTCTTTTTCTTTCTTTCTTTTTTTTTTTTTTTTTTTAACATTAGCTTTCCTGGGCTCTGACCACTACTCAAAGATTCTGGGTCTCTGGTAGACAAAACCACCTTTAAACTTCAGGGAAAAAAAAAAAGATTTTTTTTTTTTTTGTTTGTTTGGTGCTAGGGATTGAATCATGGGCACTCCACCACTGAGCTAAACCCCCATCCCTTTTTTAAAATTTTTTTTATTTAAAATATTTATTTATTTGCTTTAGTTGTACACAATGCGTTTATTTGTACGTGGTGCTGAGGATCGAACCCGGGCCGCGCATGTGCTAGGCGAGCGCTCTACCACTGAGCCACAATCCCAGCCCCCCATCCCTTTTTATTTTTGATTTTGAGTCAGGGTCTTGCTAAGTTGGCCAGGTTGGCCTTGAACGTGGATCCTCCAGCCACAGGCTCCCCAGTTGCTGGGAATACAGGTGTGCAACACCATACCTGGGTAATTTTGAAACTTTTGCAATTTCCAAATACATTTTTTTTCCAAGCAAGCCTAACCACTTTTAACTTAAACTTGGGTGGTGGCTTATCATAATCTGAGCTTCACAAAACCCCTGCTGCCCTTTAGTAACAGTAGCAGATCCTAACAGAGCTCCCGTGGCAGTTACACTTCTAAAACACTCTACTCCCTTAAAATCTTTACTCCTTACAAGAGCTCACAGGATGGGTCCTGTTCACAAGGTACGGAAACCAAAGTACAGAGGAGTTCGATGACCTGCCCAAAGGCACCCAGCCAGGAAGTCAGCTGCAGTACCTGCTTCTGGATCTCACCTTCTTTCAGGATACCTTCAGAAGTTTTGCTTTACAAGGTGTGACAAAATCAAGACATCATATCAACTTGTCCTGGTCACAGGTTGAAAGGATTTTGTTAAGAGTCTCACAGTGTTTGTAACTCATGTTCAAACACGCAGTGCAGGTAAATTTGGGATATATGTAAACTACATACTGGCCTGGCAAGAGAGCCTGGTAGGCAGGTCAGACCCTGGGGCCAGCCTGGCATGCCCCCCTCCCCAGCTATTTTTGGGAATGAGCCCCCTTCCCCGTGTCTGCAAAAGATTTGCTGAGAGATGCTGAGGTTAGAAACATCAGATAGAAAGTCTAGAGGATATTCTGTGACCAGTTTTGTCATGGTTTGACCAAACCTTTTCCCTGTAATTTAGCCATCACATGGTCATATACAGTTTTACTTCCTTGCAAAGAGGAAAATATCCCATGTCAAGGGACATATTGGACATTTTTTTTAATTTGAAAATTTTTTTAGAACTTGGGATCCAGCTCAGAAGTGCTCTACCACTGAGCTACATCCCCAGCCCATTTTATATTTCATATTGAGACAGGATCTCACTATGTAGCCCAGGCTGGCCTTGAACTTGAGATTCTCCCGCCTCGGCCTCCCAAGCAACAGGGATTACAGGCCTGCGCCACCGTGCCTGGCTCTTGCGCTTAGTTTTGGTACTCTAACATATTCTACATACGCTGAGGGGAGGTAGTGCGTATGTCTGTAGACACTGGCTGCCGATCTGATGTTGCCTCACCTCAGGAAGAATCCTCAAACATCCAGGCATAGAGGGCATCACAGAGGGGCACGCCTGTCATCTCAGCTACTCAGGAGGCTGAGGCAGGAGACTCTGCAATCCTACGGAGGATTGCAAATTTGAGGCCGACTGGGCAACTTAGTGAGACACCTTGTCTCAAAGTGAAATTTTAAAAGGTTGGGGGATATATCTCAGTGGTAGAGTGCTCCAGGGTTCAACCCTCAATACTAACAATAAGAGAACAAACAAACAGACAAAAAAAAAAAAAAAAAAAACTCCATCATTGACTGCTCAGGAATAACTCAGGGCAGATCTGGACAAGCCCCTGTACCTTAATTCCTGCTTACCCATAAGGGACCCATCCAAGACCCCCGGTGGATGTCTGAAATCATGCACGGTACGTAATGCAATGTATGTTAAGTTTTTTCCTATACATAATAAGCCTATGATAAAATTCATAAATTAGGTATAACAGAAAATTAACAATAACAGAATTTCTAATTATAAAAATACTATAATAAAAATCATTTAAAACTTATGAACTCTTTATTTCCAGAATTTTCCATTTAATGTTTTCCAACAGGTTGACTATGGGCAACTGAAACCAGAAAAAGCAAAGACGTAGATCCCAGGGACTACTAACCTTTATATGGTGAATTTGTCACCCAAAGAATTAACACCAAGGGGCTGGAGCTTTAGCTCAGTGGTAGAGCACATGCCGAGCACGTGCCCAGCACGTGTGAGGCACCGGGTTCGATCCTCAGCACCACACAAAGATAAATAAATGTATTATGTCCGTCTACAACTAAATATATGTATATATTTATTCAAAAAAATAAAAATTAACACCAAATCAGACACGTTTACTGGACATACAGATTTCAGAAAAAAATCTCAAACATGAGGAGGCAATGCGAATCAGGTTGAGCTGGCTATATGCTACAGAATGATACTAAATATAAAAACATGAAGAGTAAGCCAAGCATGGTGGCTCACGCCTGTAATCCCATCGACTCAGGAGGCTGAGGCAGGAGGATCACAGGTTTAAAGCCAGCCTGCACAACCTAGTGAGGCCCTAAGCAACTTAGCCAGACCCAGTCTCAAGATAAAAAATAAAAGGCCTGGGAATGTAGCTCAGTGGTTAAAGTGCCCCTGGGTTCAATCCCCAAAACACACACACAAAAACAGCCTGAAGAATAAATGAAACAAAACCAACTCCTCTCTAGTCGTCCAGCGGTCGTGTGGAAGCTACGTTTGAAAACCACACTTGGAATGGAGAAATAATTGCATAGAAATGGCAGGGTCGACCCCTGCCTTACTAATCTTTTAACATTAAAACAAAACAAAACAAAACAAACAAACAAACAAACAAACAAAAAAAAAACCAGAAAGCCTTCCCTGAACTTTTCTCTTTTCTGAAAGGCCTAAAAAGCATCCCTGAGGAACCAAGACAGGTAAGGGCCACTACTGAAGTTCTCCTTCCAGAGGTGTTTCTCTCTGGAAGTTCTTGACTGTGAAGAAGGCCCAGATTTTGCCTCTGAAAGTTTTGGAAATATGGGGGGAGGGGCAGGTCTCAGAGCCCTCCATCCTGTGAGTTTCCACTCTTTTATGCCAAATGGCAAAATCTCTACCTGGAGGGAAACTAGTCCTCTCAGAACCCTGGGAACATTCAACCTTGTCAAAGAAGGGTCAGTGTGTATCGTGCGGAAGAGGGAGTTTAAGAGTTTTTAAAATAGATCCTTTGCCATCTTGGATGGTTTAAATATCAAGGAAGCTGGGACAACCCAAACTTGTCAAAATCAATAGTGGAGCCGGGTGTGGTGGCATATGCCTGTCATCCCAGTGGCTCAGGAGGCTGAGGCAGGAGGATCTGGAGTTCAAAGTCAGCCTCAGCAACTTAGCGAGGCCCTGAAAAACTCAGTGAGACCCTGACTGTAAATAAAATATAAAAAAGGGCTGGGGATGTGGCTCAGTGGTTAAGCACCCCTGGGTTCTATCCCCAGTCCAAAAAAAAAAAAAAAAGAAAAGAAAAGAAAAGAAATCAACAGTGGAGACAGACACTGCCTGATGGCCCTAGCCACACCAGGATGACCAAAAAAACACCAGAGCCTTCAGTGCAGGAAGGGTTACTATTTTATAGCCAATTGAGAAAATTAACAGAAATGAGTCCCTCAACCAGGAAAATTTATCTATGCTGCACCACCAGGCTCATGGCCACAGTTAAATGATACTTAAGTGAGCAATCTGTCAAAGTGAGTATTGTAATATTCATGAATGTCCCAAGAAAAATTTCCAAGGCCACTACCCAGATGCTAAAAGCCCCTTCTTGACAAACATGGACAGTCCTAATTCAATTATTACTTTGTTTCTAACAACCTGAGACTGCAACTCCAAATCACAGTGGGCGGGGGGTGGGGGTAGAGAAGGTAGAAAATTGTGTGATTTCTTGGAAATCCCACAACCCGATTTCACTTTGAACTTGCAAGAAAAATATCCAGGCATGATCTGCATAAAACGGGGTGGTGTTCCCTTCTAGAACTATGGGCCCCAATTAAAAATAATGAGGCCCGTCTCCAGCCGCCAGACCCAATTAGAGATAATGAGGACTGAAGTCTCCTGGAGGAGATTCATTTTTCTCTGACAGACGAATTGGGACAGGGGTCTTGGTAGGGGTCATCGGGATAGGCCCGGCAACAAAGTATGAGACGCTCAAGCTCTTGAAGCCCTTATGAATCCAGTTATTAAATAGGAAGTAGGAAGTCCCCCAGCTTAGAGCGCTGGAGTAACCCCCAGGATGTGTGTCCGCCAGGCACTTACGCCCTGCTGCCTCCACTGCTAGCCGAACCACGCACCCATCGCCACCAAAACTTTTTAAGAATAAAAGCAATCATTTAAAATATACTCGAATGACTGAAAACGTTGAGCTGCAAGTGCTAATTAGCCTTGATCGTGGCACATTGTATATGCATCTCAATGCATATCAAACTCTGTGCCCTTCAATATCTACAATCACGTGTCAATTTAAAAAGAAAATACTGGAGGGCTCAGGGTGTGAGAAGCATGTGCTTAGCGTGAGCAAACAGTGCAAAAACTAAACTTGAAAAAGCGTAGCCGACTTCACGTGTGTACATTCACATGTGCATGTATGTGTTTACAAACTGAGAATTATGGGTATCCGTGTGGGGGTGCACTTTTTATTTGGAATAATTTTAGACTTCCATTCGTCCCTCCACATCTACAGGGGGCCTGGTATCTGCAGAGGATCGTGGAACCAAAGTCCACAAGATATTCATGTCCCTTATGCAAAGTGGTGGAGGGGTTGGGTGTAGTTCAGTGGTAGAGTGAGTATGGTGCTGGGTTAGATCCCCAGCACCAAAAATAAATAAATAAACAAAGTGGTGATTATATATGCATATAACCTCTGCACATCTTCCTATATACTTTAAATCATCTCTAGATGATTTGCAATCCCTAGTATGGTGATAATTGTATTATTTAGGGAATAATGACAAGAAAAAAAGCTTGTACACGTTCAGTACATTTTTAAAAATATTATCTCTCCGTGGTTGTAGACTCTGAAGATGTAGAATCCCCTCAGATCCAGAAGATCGACTGCACCAAAAAGTGGGGGAAAAAAGTCCAGAAAATTCCGCGTACCCTAGTTTGCCCAAAGTTAACATCTTACATAACCCAGGATGTTGGTCACAACTGAGAAATGAAATTAACATTATCATTAACTAGACTCTCGATATGATTCAAATTTCCACATTTTTCTCAAAAAAAAAAAAATTTTTTTTTTTTTTTGGTCCCAATAGCCTATCCAAGGATATCACTCGTCCAAAACTGTCTTGTTCATCCACCTGTTTTATCGCCTGCCTTCTTCCCCATAACTACCACGGCCATCCTTCCGCGGCTGCATCCCCAGCACTTGACCATGATGTGGAATTCTAGGAACGAGAGCTGGCTCTCGTCCAACTGTGCAGGAAGCCCCTTGTCCGAGCCTCGGCCGGCCATCACTGGCTTGCTGTGGACGAGAGGCCTGCGAGGGTGACTGTTTTTGAGGAGGCGGGGCACAGCCTAACGTGAGAACGTGACTGGCAGGTGCTTAATGATGACCAGTGGGACGGATGACACGAAGAGGCCGTCCTCTAGGGGGGGCAAGGACCAAGCTCTCTGCAGGCAGCTCGCTCCCACTTTAGAAGCTATTTCCACAACCCGTCTTGAGGGCGGCTTTGAATCATGTTCCAGCCTAAGGATTAACAGCCCCCATCCAGGGTGATTCAAAATTCATCTTGACTACCACTGAGGGCTTCGTCTGCTCTTTCCTAGCAAAGGTTGTCTGTCCCTCTGGTCTCCCCACCATGTCCCAGGGAGAAGGGCCACTGCACCTCAGGCAGAGGGCAGCAAGCTTTCTCTGGGAAGAGTTAGAGGAAATATAAGTATTTTAGGCTTTTCAGGTCATAAAGGACACAGACTCAACTGCCCAACTCTGCAGCTGTTGCTGGAGAACTGCTGAGGACAAGACACAAATAAGCACGACTGTGTTGCAATAAAACTTGTTTATAAAAACAAGCGGTGGAGCCGGGTGCGGTGGCGCACGCCTGTAATCCCAGCACTTTGGGAGGCTGAGGCAGGAGGATCGCGAGTTCAAAGCCAGCCTCGGCAATGGCGAGGCACTTAGCAACTCAGTGAGACCCTGTCTCTAAATAAAATATAAAAAAAAAAAAAGGGCTGGGGATGTGGCCCAGTGGTCGAGTGCCCCTGAGTTCAATCCCCGGTACCACAAAAAAAAAAAAAAAAAAAAAAGAAACAAGCGGTGGGCCACAGGCCGTTTCTCCCCTTGTCACCTAGGGCACACTGGCCCTCCTCATGCTCCATGTGCAGAAAGGATGATATATGGTGACGACTCGGGCCCCTCCCTCAAAACCAACAGAATGTGACAGAAGGGACACGGCATGGCTCCTGGGATGAGGTCAAAGACACAGTCACAGCAGTCTAGCTGCCCTGCAAGCCGCCATGCTGTGGGGAAGTCCAAGTGCAAGGGGGAGACCATGTGAAGGCCTTCTGGTCAACAGGCCTAGACTTCCCCTCGCCCCAGTCCAGGGGCCACACATGAGAATGAGCAAGACTTGGGGTGACTGGAGTTCATCTACCAACTCACGCCCACCCAGCCTGTGCGTCTGTCCAGCCGAGGCCCCCGACACCCAAGACCAAAGACCAACCAACTCCATCATACACTTTCTGAATTTCTCACATCAGTGAGAACAACAAAAGGGTGATTTTGTGCCACCAAGTATGAGGCCATTTATTACTCCCCGATCATAACTGAAACAAGGAGGAATATACTCTCTGAAGCGACCTCTCTAAACCAGGCTAAACTCTGAACTTTCTGGAACATTCCTAAGGTCCAAGAACTAATGGCATCAGACCATCTGGGAACATTTAAAACTGCACGATCCCAGGCCTCCTCCCAGATTTATGAGGTCGGAATCTGTTCTTTCATAAGCTCTCCAAACGATTCATCTGCGCAAATTTGAAAAACAGGGTTTTCCAAAACATCACGCCTTTCCACCCCCAAGTTGGATGTGTATTGAAACTCACCTGTATTTGTTCCCGAGCCTGTTTGTGCTACTGTGATTCATATCAATACTACAACAGGAAGAAGCACAGAGACATCTCTCAATATGTCTTACAAAGAGTAGGCGGACTGTGGGTTAATTCCCATTAAAGTAAGTAAGTAAGGAGAGGAAACTATAAAAGACTTAGGATAAAAATCTAGAAGGATTCTGTATTTAGAGGGTTTTGCAAGTGCACTAGGTACTTGTTCTACCCTAAGGTGACCCTGGGAACTGAAGACAATTAATTCATTATGGATACAGTTAAAGAACAATGCTTGGCTTAGTCTCATAACTAAAAAACAACAATGACAACAAACTTTGACCCTGTGCAAAAGATTTGTGAAGTTGAAAAGCATAAATAATCTGAAGTTTGCGTTTTTCAGAATGCATGGCAGAGGCTTTGGGTTGGTGTTCCAAAGGCTGGGCAGAGACTTTTTTCCTCATCTCTTACTTATTTAAAAATCCAGGAATGTCAAATATTGGAGTTTCAGGCTCCCTTGCAGCTAGAGGGGACAAAGTGGCTCAGTTCCAGTCAAAGAGCTGCAAATCAGAGGGTCTAGAAGAAGTTTCTGGGGAATTTTTTTTTTTTTGGGGGGGTGGTAACTGGGGATTGAACTTAGAGGCACTCAACCACTGAGCCACATCCCCAGCCCCTTTTTATATTTTATTTAGAGACAGGGTCTCACTGAGTTGCTTAGGGCCTTGCTAAGTTGTTGAGGCTGGCTTTGAACTCGCGATCCTCCTGCCTCAGCCTCCCGAGCTGCTGGGATAACAGGCGTGCGCCACCACACCCAGCTCCAGGGAATATTTATAAAGAACACAGACTTAAACTTATTGTAGTGAACATGTTTTTTAAAACCTACTCTCTGGAGCTCTGCTCATAACTTCTGTACAATATTCCAAGTGCAGTTCCATCTCGTTCAACCCAGCCCTTTCTCTAAGGCCGGATATTCAGGTCCACCGTAGCTCAAGTCCTTAAACCTCAGCATGGTGACCATCTTTAGGCGCATTCTCGTTTGGACCCATGCAGTTTCCTAGGGTCGTGCTGTGGTTCCTATCTGGAGTGTCCCCCCAAGGCCCACGTGTCAGAGGCTTAGTAACCAGTCCAGCACTGTCTGTCAGGAGGCAGTGGTAACTTTAAGAAGCAGGGGTGGTGGAGGAGTTGGGGAAACCGGGGGTACACCCTCAAAGGAGATCCTGGGACCTCAGAAGACCTTCCTCTTCACTCAGTTCTGGCCAGGAGCCAAGTGGTTTTGCTACCCCACAGACCCAGGCAACGGAGCCAACCGATCACGGACCAAGAGCTCTGAAACCGCGGACCAGAACAAACCTCGTCTCGTTATGAGTTGATCTTCTCAGAGGTTTGCTTGAGTGATGGCAAGTGACTACAGGTTGTATGGCCAGGAATGAGGGGACAGGGACACGCAGCTGCGTCATTTCATTGTATTCTGCCCACCCTGTTCACAGAACGGTGGTGGCCCTGGGCTTGTTGTCCCTTCAGAGGTGCATTGTAGGTCCTGGCTCTCTACACCGCTGCCAGGACTTGGTGTTTTCAGGTTTTGCAACCCCAGTCTGATGAATATACAGAATTTCATGATTATTTTATATTACAGTGATTTTTTGTGAGATTGTTAAGACTGATTCACCACAACGATTACCCAGTTGGTAAATGTTTTGGTCACACAAAGTCCTTCCTCTCTACAGGGTGTCCGACTTTTCTACTGGTTACCCGTGTTCCCTCTTTTTTTTTTTTTTTTTTTTTTTTTTTTAGTTGTTGATGGGCCTTTATTTTATTTATTTGTATGTGGTGCTAAGAATCAAACCCAGTGCCTCATGCATGCTAGGCAAGCGCTCTACCACTGAGCCACAACCCCAGCCCCATCCACCTGTGTTCCCTTTCATCTTCTAGTCCTGGATGTGAATCCCTGGTTGGTTTGGCCACTGTGAAGATCTTCAAATCCATCACCACTTGGTCGTGTGCAACATCCTTGGAAGAATAGAAAGCCTTAAATGTTTAGGATTTTTAGATTTATCTACTTTTGCCCTTTGAATTGGGGCGAGGGTTAATAAGTCCTTCCCAACATTCTGTGTTAGATATTATTTTGTATTTAGGGCTTCTAAACCTTTTTAGAGATTACTTTCGAATGTGGTATGAGGCAGGAATCCAGCTCATTTTTCTTCACGTCTCATATCTCAGTCACTGGTTCCTTTGCGGCTGGCTGAGGTTGTACCAGTCTTCTTTCATTTTGTCTTTAGAGTAGAAGTTGACCATTGTGATTGGAATTTGATCAAGTTTAGAAACTAAGGAGAAATTGGTAACATTAGAGGATCCCATCTCTAGCATAAAGGGAAAGGCAGATCGACACCACAATGACACCACTCCACACCCACGGGCATGACACTTATTTTTAAAGACCAAAACAGCAAATGTTGGTGAAGATACAGAAAACTAGGAAACCAGGCAGTGACAAAGGTTTCCCCACGAGACTGGGGGTGCTGTTGGTATCTGAGGGGTGGATACCCCACAAGACTGAGGTGCTGCTAAACATTCTACATGCCTAGTCCCCCCCCAAACAGAGGTTCATCCGGCCCAAATGTTGAGAATGCCAAGGTTAAGAACCCTGCCAAAGGCCTTTTTCATGGTAAGCAAAAGTTTTTCTAATTTGTACAATTGCTATGTTCATTTGCTTCACAGCACAATTGTGAGAACACACATAGCATTTGCCATCTTGGTCCTAGGTATGCAGTTCAGTAGCATTAAGCGTGTTCATGCAGTTGTACTACATATCTCCAGAAGGATTTTGCCCTGGGCTGGGGATATAGCTTAGCTGGTAGAGTTTCCCTCACATTCACAAGGCCCTGGGTTCAATCTCCACCACCACCAAAAAAAAAAAAAAAAAAAAAAAAAAGGATTTGCCTTGCCCATCTGAAATTCTGTCCCCATAGACATTAACTCCCCTCGATCCCCTCCCCCAGCCCTGGGAAACCATCCTTCTGCTTTCTGTCTTCGTGAATGTGGTACTCTATGTACCGAAGTAGAACCAGAGGGTGCTTTTGTGACTGCCCTTTTTCACTCAGCATAATGTCAAGTTTCCTCCATCCTGCAGCATGTGACAGGATTTACCTCCTTCTTAAAGGCTGAATAATATTCCATTAGGTGCATAAAGCCACCTTTTGTTTATTCCTCTGTCAAAGGACACTCGGGTCTCATCTACCTTTGGGCTATTGTGAATGCTGCTGCTATGAACATGGGTGTGCAAACATCTACTCCAGTCCCTGCTTCCAATTTTTTGGGGTACAAACCCAGAATATGGATGTGTTGTCTCCTTAACTTTGACATTCACTTTGGAGTCATTTGGAGTCAAGATAGTACCCTCACCTGGTTTCCCCCTTTCTTATCACCTGATGTTACTGGGGGATGCTCTTCACTGTGAAGACCAACATGGGACATCTACATCAACTCTAGACCTGATTCAGATTTCACCAGTCTTCCCTTAAGGTCCTTCTCCTGGCCCAGAATCCAGGGTTCCACAATGCACTTGGTTGTCATATCTGCCCCACTCTTCTCTGGCCCTGGGGTCGTTTCTCATAACCTTGACAGTTGTGAAGGGTACGGGTACATTGTACAGCATGCCTCACGTGTGGTTTGTCCGATGCTCGATTCAGGAGTAGGCTGGGGGTGTGGATTTTTTTTTTTGCAAGAACATAGGAGGTGAGATGCCTCTGTCCCCTATCTTACCCAGGGGCCCACGAGACCCTCATCACTGGTGACCTTAGCGTTCATCGCAGTGGGTGCTGGGCCACTCCGCGGTCAAGTTCCCCTCTCTCTCCATCTCCACCATCTTTGGAGGTAAGTCACTACGACCAGCCTGTGGATGAAGGGGTGGGGCCAGGGGAAAACGCACCTGCCCCTCCTGCAGGAGGGAGTGTGACATCTCTTACTCGGTGTCTTTCTGTAAGGAATGTGTGTCTTAATTTATACAATTTATGCAAAAGTGGCTGATTTTGTACACTGCTTTAGAAGCAGTGTACAATGGCTATGTATTTTACATTTGATTCTTTCTTTTTTTTGGTACCGGGGATTGAACTCAGGGGCACTCGACCACTGGGCCACATCCCCAGCCCTTTTTTGTATTTTATTAGAGACAGGGTCTCACTGAGTTGCTAAGTGCCTCGCCATTGCTGATGCTGGCTTTGAACTCACAATCCTCCTGCCTCAGTTACATTTGATTCTTTAATGTATGTTGTGAACCTGATGGAGACAGACCAAGGAATGAGTCTGCGGCACAGTCGAGGTTACTCCTGCCATTGATGACCGTGACAATAAAGGCCACGCAGATAGACCCAGGGCTGAAGTAGGGAGCAGCTCTCCTAGATTTGGCCTGAGAGCTTGCAATCCTCCCCTCAAGAAAGGGCTGTAAAACCCTCTGGGGGATGTCATTAATTGGTCCCACAGAGAGGACACTGTCACTGTTACTTGGCTGATCAATGGCATCCAAAATCCCTGGCTTCAGGGATAAGCAATAAAACCAGAGTGGGGTGCACCTCCCTAAAAAGAAGCAAAGCAGTTTCTCCGAAGGGGACATTTAAACCCAACAGCATTTCTACTAGAATTTGCCCTCAGTTCTGTAGAAAGGGATATGGAAAAGAATGCTTGGGATAAACAGTGATTTATACCAATAAAGGGGCTGTTTTTTGAGAAGCCCCCCCCCCCCAAAGCTGAGAGAAGTGCACTGAGTTCTTTGAAGCTTTCCATCTTTTCTCTGAGACTGTGAATTCTGAGTGCAAAGCTATTTCTCACTTAAGGATCTGAAATCAAACCAGAGATCATCAGGGAGGATTTGAGTGTACATAGAAGTTGTACCAGATTCCAGATCTCCACTGCCCATGTTAAAATTTGGTGATGATTAAAAATAAAATGCAAATTGTTGAGAACAGCCTGACTGGGTGATGTCAGTGTCCCCAGGACACGTGGGCTGGTCACGACTGTAAAATGATCTGGGTTGGAGTCCGTGCGCACAAGTCTGCCAACATCAAGCCCATCACAGAGTTTCAGTGGGAGGTTCCACTAAATGACAGTGTCAAGATCAGAGGCATCAGACTGAAGAGTGCCTTTCATTCCAGGTGCAGGATTTTGAGGCTGCTCACCTGACCCCAGGGCACGAAGGGCGTGGCTGTGGTACCTCCTGGTTCTGATCATGAGCGCTCGGCTGGGCTCCTTGGCCAAATTCTCACTGCACGCTCTGCTGTGGTGAAAATTCCGGTCGAATTCAGAAGCCTTCCAGCCGAGCATGCCCAGAGAACTTTCTGCAGGTGCACTTGGGAAGTTTCAAAGCGCACAGACGGCACCGCAGGGCTTCACGTGTCCTAGGTGCCAAGACAGGCATTCCTAGGGACTCCAGTCCCAAACAAGTCAGGCGCTAGGACCTCCACTGCACTCTCCAGGCCTAAGATGCTGAGGCCTTTTTGTCCGTTACACCCATGCATGTAATCAGCGATTGTTCCTATTGTAAATCCCAGATCCACCATCTGTATGCTCCAAAGGGCCCGGGGATTGTTAATACCCCGTCCCTATGGGATTAATCTGCAATTTCACACTAAATGATTTTTAAGTATAATTTGTTACAATGATACAACATTACCATTTCTAAAACAAACAGCCCGGATTGTTGCTTTGCAAAGGGATTGTTCCTTTGCAATAAAGAGGAAAGGGTCCGGGGACTGCTTTATCTGAACAAGTTGATAGGCCCCTCTGTTTACACTCGCTTTGCTTTAGATACAAATGGAGAGAAGCGAAAACAGCCCATTCTAGAACCTTGGGATTGGGCTCAGTGAACATGCAGCTTTTCCTTACCGGGAACCAGGGTCTGAATATGCGGTAGGAGCAGGACTCACTGTTCTGAGCGAGTTTTCCAAACTGCCCAAGGTTGCGTGGCATTTGCAGGCTACAGAGGCTTGTAGTGAAATGTATGAGTTTGGATTCTCCCTTGAGCAATAAGCTATTAAAAGCCCTTTTGTGGACAAAGGAGGAGCCCATGAAACCACACATTAAGAGAGCTGGCCTGAAGCATGCAGGGACATGATTCTTTTACATAAAACACTTTTTTAAAAAAAATCCTAGTTTATTTCTCAGCAATCTTACTGCAAATGTTATCTACATGAATTTCAAAATATAGTAGGAGAGAGCGCATGCTTACTTGAAATCGAGTCTAAGCAAAGCAGGAATACAGACACACGTTTTCCTGGGCTTTACTCAGGGAATCCTTTCTGTTACAGTGAAATGAATGTAGCAATTTTATTTTCCTAAACTTTGGCTGGTGTGTTCAAATCTTTATTGATCAAATGGTTGAGAAGCTAGGTGTGCTTAATATAGTCATAAAGTGGTCTAGAGCTCCAGTTTTTTTTTTTTTTTTTTTCAACTATTTTTTAAGAAATTACAACCTACCCCACGAACTGAATGTGTTTTCTCTACAGAGCCAAGAAGTGTGTGTGTGTGGAAGGGGTGCAGGGGCAGGCTGCAGCTCCTTGGATCACAGCTGCATCTTTAATAGTGGGACCTGTGTGGTCCTGAGCCAGGCACAATAATAAAAGGTGCCCCAGGTGTCCAGCCCATCAGGAACCGATTGGGGGAATCTGCTCCCCACCCCTTCCCCACCCCCTGACACTGTGGGCTAGAAATAGATAAACCAGAATCCCATCCTCGGGTTGGTGCGTTAACACCAGCTCCTTCACTGCCCCGTCCGGAGGACTGAGCCAGATCTGCCCATCACTGGACACAGAACATTGTTTTAAAAACCAGACTTTTATTAGCAACAATCTTTCTGATGTTTCCTTAACAGCATGAGCACACACAAAAAAAAATTTTTTTAACTTTTGTCTTCAAGAAAAACAACAATGACCTATGAAAACACACTTCCAAAGACAGATGACAAAGACCCAGGCCTTGGGGCCGGGGGATGACAGCGGTGGGGCTTGTGGCAAAGTGGAGGTCATGGGACCACGCCTCTAAAGCGGGGGTCGCTGCACTCGGTCCCAGCTGTGGCCTAGCAGGGCTCACTTTTCAGATCCTTCAAGAAAAACTGAAAATCCCAACTTGAAGAATTTTGAAATGCCAGCATCTAATTCTAATTGTTTCAAAGAAAGCTGGCGACCAGACAAAGCCTGTCACAGGCTGAATGTGGCCCTCCAACCCCCTGGCCTGATCGGGATCACTGACAAAAACCAATAGAAAAAGCCGCACAAAGAAAAATGGAAACACAGAAGAGTGATGGTCGGAGTTCTGCCTAATAACGCAGACCCAGAAGAGACGAAGGCACTCCGTGCCCGCGATGGGTCTGGGGGCTGAACGGTGACTCTTGTCCAATGTGGGAAACACTGCGAGAGCAGCTCCGAAGTGGCCAGATTAAATCAGTTAGAGGATGGAGGGCCGAGAGAGCTTCCCGGCAGCTGGTGATCACTGAACACAGTCTCCTGGTGGAAAATGAAGCCAAGGGCTTAGATTGGGTAAGAGTATGGATTCAGTGCCAAAGACAAGGACCCTAAATATTTTAAAATTCCCAGCATCATCTTGAAAGAACATACACTACATTTTCCTGGTGCCAGGGAAAGGCTGGCAGGTCAGACCTCTCAGGTTGCTGGAACTGTGTAGTAAATCCTGATTTTTATCAGTTGAAAAAGTGGAGGTGGCTCGAAAATCTCTTGGTTCCTTACTGACTGCAGGAGGGTCTTGCCACAGAACAAGCCTTTGGAAATGCCTGGAAGACAGCCCTTGCTGTCGAGCACCTCCTTCAGCTTCACCCAGCCCTGAAGGGTGAGTGCTCTGGTTTCTTTAGAGAGATGGGGTGGGAGGGAATAATTTGCCCAAAGCCATGTGCAGTGGCGGTGCACGCCTGTCATCCAAGCGGGTTGGGAGGCTGAGGCAGGAGGATCGTGAGTTCAAAGCCAGCCTCAGCAACCGAGCAAGGACCTAAGCAATTCAGTAAGACCCTGAGCAAGGACCTAAGCAATTCAGTAAGACCCTGTCTCTAAATAAAATATTTTAAAAAGGAATGGGGATGTGGCTCATCCTGTGGTTAAGTGCCCTTGGGTTCAGTCCCCAGTACCAAAAAAAAAAAAAAAAAAAAAGTCACCCAAAGCCAAGAGAGGGTCAGTGCTTAGACCTGAACCCTGGTCTGCCTCACAGCTGGGCCGCCTGAAGCTCTCCCTCAGGGGCCATGTTGCTCCAGATGTCTGCTCACAGCGGGGATGCGCATGTCTGAGCACATATTCTAATCCCTGTGGAACTGCTATTATCAAGATGACTAACTATTTACTTTCCAAAAAATAAGAGATGCCTAAGGTGAAGATTATGCCAAACAACTCAATGTCTCAGAATGTTTCAGGGCCTGGCCACTATCTAGTCATAGTCTAATAATGCAGATAGATACTCAGTAATACTAGGCAAGAAATGGCTCAGGTTAAAATTTCCCCCAAAGACCTGATTTCTGCATTCCTCTGTATTTATACATAAACATCTGTGAGAGCAGCAGACACTTGATTGTCTACATGCAGCAGAAGCTTGGCCCCTTGTATATGATGTAGACTTGGCATTGAACGTCAGGAATAAGATGCAGAGCATCAGTGTTGGGTGGACCTCAAAGGTCTGACTGACTTGTCCCTGGCTTGTGAATCCCCTTTACCTCTGCATCAACTGCTCAGTCATAACTACCTTCTACCCCAAGGCAAACATGCTGCCCAGGACTGCGGTCATCATTGGAGAGTTTTTCCTTATACTCATGAAAACGAACACTAGAACCTATAATCCATTAATCTCAACACCTTTTGTGGAGTCCTAGAGAAAAAGGCCCTATTTTGATTCAGACCCTCAAGAAAAATTTTCCCAAGAAAATTTTTTCATACAGAAATCCCTGGATACTAACAAAATCTAAGTGAGGTTATTATAAAAGAAAGAATAAAAATAAAAGATAAAATAAAAGCTCCTGCAACTTGCCTGTATATATTTATGGATGATATTCTTTAGTAGGATTAATTTTGGATGGTGGTGTGGGGGACTGAACCCAAAGCCTTGTGCATGCTAGGCTAATTCCCTACCGCCCATCTATTCCCTGAGCCCTTATTTTAATTTGAGACAGGAGCTGGATAAGTGGCTCCAGCTGGCCTTGAACCTGTGCTCCTTCTAAATAGGGGTCATTTTATTAGTTATTTTTCACCTGAGAAGTAGAATAGGACAGTGATTGAATTGGATCTGGGTGGAAGCAACAGGATAGCAAAAAAAAAAACCAAAAAAAAAAAAAAACCCCAAAACATTCTAGTGGTCTCTTCCTGGAAACATCCAAGGGTTTTGCATCCTTTTATTAAATAAGATGTATGACAACAATTATAAGCCACCGCTCTTCTACAATTGTGCTCCCAAAGAGTGTGATAATACACGTATCAGTCATGCTAACAGAAGCAAAGGAGATCAGCAGGACTTTCACAGTCTCCCACAGAAAGAAGAAGGAGGAAAAAAAAAAAAAAAAAAAAAAAAAAAACCCAGGGCTCTATCCTCAGAAGTTTTTAGGCATTCAACAGCGGCTTCCCCGGGGCCACTGAACTGTACGTCTCATGAAATCAGAAATAACGGGCAACAGCCTTGGAGAGCGGCTACTGGATACACTTCCCTTTGAGAAATTTCTTATATAAGAAAATGCCACCTAATTAGTTTTTAGCAATTGACAAAGTAAGAGAGGAAGGAAATGGCATAGGTCCCCAGAATACCTAACATGTGCCAGACACCGTCCTAGTGCTGTGGTCCTGGGCAGCTCTAGTTTAATGGTTCACAAAAAAAGACCTGGGTATTTCTGCTGCCTAGACACACTCTGCAATTCCCTCTGCTGAATGGCTAGGGTGGAAGAAAGATTATTGCTGAACAGAATTTCCCGGTGGAAAATGAAGGCAAGGGCTTAGTTGGGTAAGATTATTTCTGCTACAAATCATGAATTCCCGATCTTCCTCCCATTTCCTCCTCACCAATGGAAAATGAGAATAAGTAACGCAAAAGCAAGATTTTAGGAAAATGGAGAAGAAATGGTCGTGACCTGTGATAAAATTGAGCTTCTTGATCAAATAAAACCTGCTTCAACACTGCCAAGGGGCTAATATTTGTAGTCCCTGAGTGTCAACACTGTCTGTATATGGTGCATCGAGGAGCTGGTATGCCCAGTTATAACTGAGTTGATTTTAAGCTCACCGTCAGCTTCATAAACAAAGATTTCTTAGGGGGCAGGGATTGTGGCTCAGTGGTAGAGCATTCGCCTAGCATGTGCGCGGCCCGGGTTTGATCCTCAGCACCACGTAAAAATAAACGCACTGTGTACAACTAAAGCAAATAAATAAACATTTAAAAAAAAAAAGATTTCTTAGGTGGCCGTGGCCATCCTACCTTTAAACAGAACAGGCAGATAACTACTATCAAACTCTCACAATCTAAGAAGAGAGACCCGGGTGAGAGCATCTTGCACACCATAGAACTGGAGAGTGAAGCTAAAGTCACATACCTGGTCCTTTCTCTCCCTCCTGCAAGATCTCCTGTGTCAGCAGAGATCCAGAGACCCAAATTGATGTTAGGCCTTGTGGAACTCTTGCCGGCAGGGCATCTTAAATACATTTGCAAAATCAAGACCAATGTAAGGCTTGGGATACTCTTGCTACGTGAGAACAAGTGATAAAGGGAAATACAGCCATGGAAAGAGGCTGTATTCATATTCTTTCATTTAAAAAAGATATTGGCCAAGCTGGGGACGAGGCTCAGCGGTAGAGTGCTTGCCTGTGTGTGTGAGGCCCTGGGTTCAATCTCTGGCCCTAAACACACACACACACACACAGTATTGATCTCCTTTAGCTCAATAAAGATATCCCTCGGTACAGGTAACCCAACTTGCTTGATCATAGAATCACCTGAGACTCCTACTTTAAAAAAGTAAAAATTGCCAGCTTTCCCCTTTTATGACTCTGATTCACCCCAGGTAATTTGCAATTAAGAATCAGCATACATTTATAAAAGGGGGAATACATTAATCTAACAAATAAAGATTTCTGGTAAGTTACTTGGGTTTTCTGAAAAACTCTAGCAGATGCTGTCTGAGTGGTAGGTAGCATTTTCACCAGCCAATCCTGAAGAAAGAACTCAAAATCTTGATTCTTTATTAAAATGGTCACAGTTCTCAATCAAAAATTCATGCAGGGAAGTTCTCAAAGGAAAAGGTCAGTTTTGAGGGCTTCCCAGAACTTCCTTTCAGACATCTGTCTGTCTGTCTCCTCCTATTTTTTAAAGGAAGGGTCCTGAATCTACAGAATACAGACTGGAGAGCTTTTGTTTAAAAGCTTCCCCAAATCCATCAGTTTTCAGAAGCGAGAATGTCTTCCAAAACCACTGTGAAGACGCAAAAATTATCCCTCAGTGGAGAGGACTGTCACCTCAAAGGGAGGTTGTCAGGTCACCCACATTTATTTACAGCTCCAGTAAGGATCAACAGACATGAACCCCAACGCTTCAAATGCTTACACCTTAAATGGTGAAATAATTACAGGTCATTCCGGGACACGCAGAGCTACATAAACTACCTTTTTAACCCAACAAAACCTAGATTTCAAATATATGCAGGTCAGAGAGAGATGAAAACTGAGAAAGTTTCAGGACCATGACCTACCTACCACCCCCGACCACGCAAACTGATCTATTCACTGTTGACAGAGAAGAAAGGAGAAAAGGCGTCCAGGTGCCACAAGAAAACCATTCAGGAGGACGTGGACCCGTGCCAAGGTCACAGCCCACCTGGACGGAAAATGAAATCCAGGCACACCCAGCCCCGGGCACTTTCCTCCTGGGTTTAAACACCGGGTAAAAAAAAGCCTTCCCGGTCCCTGCTGCCGGATAACTAACAAGGTGGGGACAACCTCAGACGACTCAAGCAGCAGTTCTGATGCCGAGCCTGACCCTGCAGGGACAGCGCGGCGCTGTCCAGGTGCAGGGGCTGTGGGGTCGGCTTGCGCAGGTTTGACCCCGACTCCGCCTCTTGCCGACCCAGCGCCCTTGACCCCCGCACTGCGGCTCAGACCTTCAGTTCCCTCGTTTGCAAGAAGGGGACCCTCCGGACCCCCAAGAGACCAGTGCCGGAAGAAAGGAGAAGCAGGCTTTAATAAATACGGGCGGCCGCGCCTGTCCTCACTGCGCCCTCCACAAAGGAGTCCCAGCAAGCCTCCAGAGTCCCGAAGTGCGGCCTTTCTCAGGGGACCCACCCGCCCAGCCTCCACGGCGCGGAGGACCTTTGTCCGCGCTCGGCCCCGCCGGCGCCCGCGGGCCGCGCCACCTTTCCCGCGGCGGGCGCCGGCGGGGCGGGGCGGGCGGGCGGAGCGCGGGCTCCCGGGCGGGCCCCAGCCCAACGGCTCGGCCGGCTCGGCTCGCCGCCCCGGACCCCGCGCCGCAGCCTCCGGGGCTGCGGACGACACCGCCGCGGCACCCGGCCCAGCCGCGCTCGCCCGGGCGCGCCTACCCTCCGCGCGGGACAGGGGGACGAGGCGCGCAGACCCCCGGTCGCCCCACGCGCCTCGCCGCGGCCACCCACCCGGGCGCCCCTCGGCGCGCGGCAGGTGGAGGCGCCCGGCGGGAGGCGCCGGCTCCGCAGCCCCCTGCAGCCCCGCGCCAGCCCGCGCCGGCACGAATCTCTTAAAGGGACAGGTGGCCAGAATCCGCGTCTACCTGGGGCCCGGACTGTCCCTCTTAGCCCGTCCCCGCTTTGGAGGAGTGGGGATCTCTCCGCCCGCCCACCTCCTTTACCCCTGGGCTAGTGACCGATTGCAAGTCTTAATGCACCCAGCATCTTTTGCAACTTAATTCTGACCCAAATCATCCTCCCACGGCTCCTGAACGCCTGCTGGCGGGCATGCAGTTGCTGCCACTGTTGGCAAAGTTTGAAGAGGGGTGTTCCTATCCCTGTAACCGCACCCCCCCTGCGCACACACACACACACACACACACACACACACACACACACACATGCCCGGCGCCCCGGGGCGTACGAGACTCGCTGCTGCTGGGAAACGCCCGAAGCAATCCCCTTGACCCTGCCCTGTAACTGACCCTTGGGGGAAAAAGCCCCCCGAACGGCTACTGCGCATGCTCTGAGCTGGACAGCTCCAGAGAGGGAAATTTAAAAACGGTTCGAGCTGCGACAGCGGCCAAATTGCGGAGCGCGAGGGGTGAGCGCGAGGGAGCCCCCTCAGGAACCCCTGCCGCCCCCCAGCGCCGGCAGCTGCGGCCCCGAGAGGATCGGCTCCAGGTACTGCCTTGCAGGGCCGGCTTTGCGCCCTCCTCCAGGGCAGTGCCCTGCTCTGCGTTTTTAGGGTAGAGACCCGGGGCTCAGGGGCCGCAGGGCGTCTTCCTCTGGTCCCCCTTTTCTCCTTCCCGGGACTCCCTCCGCGACTTTGGGGGCGGGACTGATCAGAATCTTTGGTGGGTTTCTATGTTCGTTTCATGCTTGGAGCTTGAGAAACTTAGGGGCGCTCGAAGACTTGTGTTTTTTTTTTTTTTTTTTTTTTTTTTTTTTTTTTTAAGGCTGTGTTTGTGTTGCGGGGGTGCAGTGATAATGGTGGTGGACCGATTCTCCAGGAAGGGCATGTGGCCTGTCCGAAGTTATTTCCAGGACAGGAACCCTGCAGGATGATTTCCTTTGCGAGAAGGAATTAGACTTTCCCAGACAAACACACTGACACATCAAGCTTCCCCTTTTTTTATTTTTATTTTTTTAATTTTCAAAGGGATCATAATTGATTTGAGGTCAAAAATGGAAGACTCAGAAGGGAGTATAGTTCTTTTGACTACTGTTTTGAGAGTGTAAGGTTTTCCAAACCTTGACATTTGGATTATAGAGATGTCCCTTTGCCCTTCCCCCATTAATTCCCAAGAACCCTGTAATTTCATCTCCCCCGTTCTCTTTGCCTCTAAAACCCTGTAGAATTGCCCTGGGATTGTAACCTGTTTTGTGCAGGAATTCTCTGTTCTGTTGGTGGTTTGAGCTCTGGCCTTCTGAATTGCGGGGAAATTGTGGGCAACTGGGTTTCTGCCTCGTCCACATCAGTCGGTAGTTGATGGGAGCTTTGTTTTCTGTTTGTCTTTTCCCCAAGGAGATGATAGAAAGTGACATCTCATCCATAATGTCAGGAATCGTTCGAAACTCGGGGCAAAATCACCACCCTTCGCCGCAGGAATACAGGTGAGGGCGTCAACAATAACAAACCATGTATTTTTAATGACTTCAAGTATTATGTGCCCTTTGTGGTTGCTGAAACTGTCGCTTTGGTGCTGTGATTTTGCAGAAGAGCTTGAAGGTATTGATTTCAGAGCTGGTCTCCCAAGGTGTCTGGGTTCGAGACCTAGCGCAATGGGACCCTGAAATGCCTGCAGTTTCTTGTCCCCTCCAAAAGAGGTCCCTCCTGGGTTACGGACTGTTTGGCCATCCTGGTAACAACAGTGGCTCTAGCTTCCCCTCCAGGGGCCAGAGCAGGGGCTCTAGGAAATGTCTCTTCCTCAAAAGCTCTCTGGGGGAAATTGGCTTCCCTCCTCTCTGGATGTTGGAAAGTTGTGAGTCAGGACTCCTGGGTTCTGAGCCTGGTTGTGTGACTTTCAGCAAGTCCTTTGGCCTGTCTGGGCCTTATTTCCTCATCACGTAAATGATGCTGTTGAATTAGGTGCTCTTAGGGCTCTTCTAGGTCTCATGGGTCCCACGAGTCAATTGTGTGGAAACTGAGGCCAAGAGGAGAGAAGGGGCTTTTCCAAGGTCACACAGCCACTGAGAGAGAGGAAGAGGGAAAGGAAGGACCTGGAGCCCCACCCGGTCTCCCTTCCTTGAGCCCACGGAGGCCTGACCTGGTTCCCAGGGCCCCAGACCCCACAGCAAGCACCATGTCTGGGGTTGAGGAGGCACAGCCGATACGAAGGAACAGGGACAGGATCAGGGCTGGCCTGGGAAGAGCAAGCTGTCACCTCGGATCAGCCCTGTTTACCCAGGGGCAGCCTGGCCCTCCTGGGGGCACAGCAACTCCTGGTCATGTGGGCTGGGGCAGCTAGCCGCCCCCAATTAGAGGGAGGCTGCTTTCTGAGGGCCCGGGCCTGGAGGCTGCCTTCTAGGCACCAAATGAGGCTTCCAGTCCAAGCAGATGTTTGCAGAGATCCTGCCACGGGCGCAGCTGGAGCAGGTGCTCAGCCCTGCATGTCCCTACCTCAGCCCAGGAAGCTGCCCGGGGGCCCACTGGACAGGTGAGGGGCTTTTCCCAGGATCACATGACTAAGGACCTCTGGGCTTCCCTCCAGTGCTCACAGGGTGTACACAATTATAGGGGTGGGGGCAGTGCTATCAGCTTGGGCTGTGGAATCTGTTACACTCTCAACTTCTCTGGTGTTCGTAGCTCTGCGAGCCTCAGTCTCCTTATCTGTAAAAGGGAGATAGGAATCTACCCTCCCCACATGGTGTGGTTATGACAACTAAATCGCCATTTCTGTCTCTGCTGCTTGTTGATTGCATGATCCTGGGAACTTTCGCCTTTGAACTTCCATTGGTTTGTACAAGGGGGTAAGAAAAACTTCCTCTGGAGGGTTAAGTGGGCCATTGCTTACGAAAGTGCGCAGCAGGCACTGCGCAGATCTCTCTGGCCCTCCCCCAGGGCTGGCTGTAGCAGCACAAGGCGTGGCTTCTTATTCTTACCTGGAAGAGCTTCGTGAAAGCCCCAGCGGTTGGGGAGTCAGAGGGTCAGAGAGTTACCAGGAGCAGACACGTGCTGGTCAAAGCACAGCTTTGAAACAGGCCCCGTGGCTTCAGTGTCCTCCTCTTTCAAATGGGCACAGTTTAGGACGCGTTCCTCCCTCAGTTGCCAGGAGGAGTCAGTAAATAAAGCTGGTAGAGCAAGAACCACAAAACCCGGCCGGGATTGTGGCTCAGGGGTAGAGCACTTGCCTGGCATATGAGGCTCTGGGTTCGATTCTCAGTACTGCATATAAATAAATAAACCAAATAAATGTCCATTAACAACTAAAAAAAAAGAATCACAAAACTAGTAGTCACTGTCGCCTGCACCACTTAGTTACATGAAAGAGCCAGGCTTCTGTGGGTGACAGGTCTGTGCAGGGCCTTTGGGTAGGAAGTGGGGGGCACCTGTGGGCAGGTGGGGGTGGAATCTCTGAATCCACGTTCCCAGGTGCTGCCCAACAGGGCTTCCAACGGGCTTGGCCCCACGCTTCTGAGCATCTCCCCAAAATCAGGGCAAGGCAGATAGCACGCTTCCTGGGGGGCCTGGCAGTGGGCACCTAGCCCACTGACCAGCAGGCAGGGGGGGTGGTCAGAGCGAGCCGAGATGAGAAGCAGCCCGTCAGGGCAGTTTTCCTGCCTGGCACAGCCAAGGTACTTGGCAGGCAGAGAACAGTGCCAACACAAGGTGCCGCCTTGGTGTCTCCCCATCTTTCATGGCCTGCCCTTCCTGTGCCAGGTCTCAGCATCCATCCCAACCAGACACCACACCCTGTCCCAGGAAGGTGGCTCTCTAGTGCCTATTTGGTGGCTGAGGACACCAAGGCTCAGCCAGTTTAAACTCCTGAAGATGAGGCTGCCGCTGGGCAGGATGGTGCACGCCTGTCATCCCAGCAGCTCGGGAGGCTGAGGCAGGAGGATCACGAGTTCAAAGCCAGCTTCAGCAAAAGTGAGGCACCGAGCAACTCAGTGAGACCCTGTCTCTAAATAAAATACAAAATAGGGCTGGGGATGTGGCTCAGTGGTCGAGGGCCCCTGAGTTCAATTCCTGGTCAAACCTCCCCCCCCCAAAAAAAAAATAAGGCTGCAGTGACAGGTCAAGTGGAGACTTGAATCTGAAGCTGCCACACCCTGGGAACACCGTGCCCCCAACCCTGTGTCCTACTGATAAAAGCACAGCAGCTGGTACAACATAAGTGCTCCATGATTGCATTGCTGTGTGACGCGGGGCAAATCACTGCTCCTCTCTGAGCCTCAGTTTCTTCATCTGTGAAACCGAACCAGTTCTCAGGTTGTGGGGAGGATCCCGCAGCTGCATGGGGCAAGGCATTCAGCTGGGCCTGGGACCCAGCGCTTCCTCTTAGGGGCGCTGATTATGCAATGAGTCCCCGCTTCCAGCCACTCCCATTTTTCTCCCCAAATAATAGCGCTGGAGAACTTTATGGGCTTCTCACTCGCTCCCCTGTGTCTCCAGAGAATGCTCCCAGGACCGCTCAGGCTGCCGGTCCAGCTGCGGTCCGGCCCCCCAGGCAGCCCTGGGCACAGCCGCCTGCCACTCCATCCCCTGGGGCCAGTTCGGCCGTTGGCTTTCAATGTCGGAGTGTAGGGAGGGCGGGGCCAGCAGCTGGGGGCGGGGCCTGTCCCTGGGGAGCCCCGGGAGTCTGGGCTTCGCACATGGGCCGCAGCCTCTCCGCCCCACCAGTGCTATCGCAGCAGGGACCAGGGTCTGGGGACCAGGGCTGGCCCTGATCTGGGGCGCAATGCTGTGGCAAACAGCTCCTGCTTGCCGTGGGTAGCTCAGGCGGGCAGAGGGAAGTCCACCCTCAGAGGTGCCTGGCACACAGTAGGTGCTTGGTAACCATCCGTGTCACTTCACAGTAAAACCCTGAGACAGGTCCCGGCATGACCCGGGTTTCCAGATGTGGACACTGAGGCCCCGAGACATGACTCGGCCACAGCCACACATTTGGGGAGGGACAGAACTACAGACACAGTCACCTGCCCCCGACTGTGGAACTTCCACCGAGTTCCTTCCACAGACCGGAACTGAGGCCTGGAGGGCCAAGAGGAGGCCTGCTCTGGGATCCTGGAGCCCTCAGAGCCACATCTGCTTCCCCACCTCAGCCTCTGCCCTAAGAATCAGGATGACCTCAAAAAACGTCCTTCCCCTCTCTCATGGGGACTTCCTCACCTGTGAACCGCAGTGCTGGCACAGAGTAGATACTTGTTTAATAGTCACTGGAGAAATGGAGGCACAGACCACCATCATACAAGAAATACCCGTCCATGGAAACGCAGGGCGCTGCTGAGTGATGACAAACCTCTTCCAGAGCCCTCTCCACCCACCATGCCTGTTGGCGGGATGGCTGAGGTTCCTGTCAGGAAGCCCCGCCCACCAGTTGTAAGCTGCAGGGGAGGGGCATCTGTTAGGGGAGGGGCACCTGCTAGGGAGGGGACCCGTCCTGATGTCTTTACATCCTCACCCTCAAGGTGGGTAGAACAAGGTCTCGGCCACCTCACGGACAAGGAAGAGACAGCATTCTTGGGGTGCGGCCCTCTTCTGGAGTCTTGCAATTTCATGCACCCGTGCGCGTGCACGCACACACGCACAAGGTCTTAAGCCAGCTATTGTTCTGGAAAGGAAAGGGTCTTTCTTCCAAGCTCCTAATCAGATCTTTCCATATTATACTCACCCTTGGCCCAGCTGGGAATTTCTGAGCTTGCTGAGTAGCGTTTAATTTTCTTTTACTGTAGATGGTTACAAAAGTTATGTGAGCTCAATAAGTCCCTCCCCGAAATGCTTACTCCCTCTTTGCCCTGTGGCTGGATTGGAAACAAGAATGGCTTGTGGCATGTGACAGTGTCTTACCAGCCATGTCCAGGAAGGCAGTGGTACCTCGAGTGATTGGGGGTCCCTGGGGTGGTGACTGACTCCCTCCTCTGAGGCAGTAAATTTGTTGGGCAGACCCCTGCTGATGACAGTTAGAGCAAGAGGAAAGAACACAGTGGGAAAGCAGAAAGAAACCTGGCCTACTGTGTGTCGGGCCAGCCACGGAGGTCATGCAATCCCATCCTCACCTCTGCCCCTAGTGGTGGGAGTTATTATCTCATTTTACTTATGGGAAAACTGAGGCCTGGGGTGAAGTGACTTCTCCAAAACCACAAGGCTACAAAGGAGTTGAGGTGGCATTGGAAAAACCAATCGACGTTCCTTCCTCTAGGCACTTGCTGTGTCAACTCTAAGGACCCCAAGAGAGTTTGATGTGGGCAAAGACCCCCATGGAAACCACAACCATCCACAAACATGTGTGCCCTTGGCAGGCACCTGCCAAGCCCCAGAAGGACACTGTGGTGGTGTCCCCACAGATCAGCAATCACAGGACACCAGCCGAGGGCTCCAAAGAACCAAAGCCTGGGGGGGTCATTCTGGGTCCAATGAGGAGGTGTTGTCCATCCACCCTTCTCCAGTCCTTAGCACCTACAAGGGGTGGGTAGGTAAGGGGTGGGTAGGTAAGGGCTGGTTAAAACTAACCAGAGGGGCTGGGATTGTGGCTCAGTGGTAGAGCGCTCGCCTAGCACGTGCGCTGCCCGGGTTCGATCCTCAGCACCATGTAAAAATAAATAAAGGCATTGTGTACAACTAAAATAAATAAATATTAAAAAAAAAAAAAAAAAAAAAACTAACCAGAGATCCCAGGAAGCCTAGACTAACCACTTCAGGGAAGGGAAGCCAGGAGATGCTGGACTGTTCTGGGAGGGCTTCCTGGAGGAGGCAGTATTTAAGTGGGACAGGAACTGGAGACTGGGGAAGGTAAGATGTGTGGGGACTGGGGTGCTGGATTCCTCCTCCCTTTCTGACCACAGCAAGTGTGTCATAAACACCCACAGGGTACTGGGCACTGAGCTAGGTGCTAAACAAAATAGAGTGCTTCCTAGTCCTTTTCTTCCTAGAGCAGTAACACTAGAAATATGTAACACTCATGGGAAGGACCACCAGGGAGGGTGTCTCAGAGGAGGGGACATTTTGGTTGTGAAAGAGTCAGCTGTGAATGAGTGCATGGAACAGCATTCCAGGCAGAGGGAACAGCATGTGCATAGGCCTTAAGATGGATGAGAATTTAGAATATTTGAGGAACTCAGGAGAGCAGGTTTGCTAGAGCAGAGGGAACGAGTGGGAAGAAGATGGCCAAGGGCCAGATCATAGCAAAGAGGTCGACTTCATACTCCCCTGATGGGTTTTAAAGAAAGTGGCAGGTTCTGAAAGTGGCAGACTGCTCTGGCTATGAGGTGTTAAATTCATCCCCTCTGCAAACATGTCTGCAGTGCCCGTCCTGAGCCACTGTACCATGCCCTACCTGTGGTTTACCTTGGAATCAAGAGGCAGGCCCTATTCTCACCTCCAAGTGGCAGATGAAGACACTGAGGTTCTCAGGTGTCGAGTTACCTGCCCAAGGTCCCTCTCCTCCAGTGCCCTGCTCTGCTGGCTTATCTGCCACCCCTCGGCAGTGTGACTGAATAATTAAGGTGCTGGTTCGTTCCAGTGACTGGGCTGACCGCCTGGTCAGCGCAGGATAGCTCTCGTGGACTCCAGTGGTACCTTGCCTTTCCCAGGGCCACCACAGGGTCCTGTGACCAGTGGCTTTGTCACCACGGAGACACGTGGCAGCTTGACCCTTGCTGCCCATAGCTGCTTTGTTCTGGACCAACTGGAGCAGCAGGAGAGCAGGGGCTCGGGTGGGCGTGAGCTGCCCAGTGCCAGGTCCTCCGCCGCCACGCGGGCACTGACACCTGTCGCCGCACCTCTGGGCCTCAGCCAGCCCCGGGCTGCTGGGAGATGACGGAGGTGCAGACCTCGGGGGCGCACCCACCTGCGTGGTTTCCTCTCACCACGCACGTGTGATGTGATGGGCTGGCCTGAGTGCGCCCATTTTACAGATGAGCGGATTGAGGCCGGGGAGGCGGAGGACCACGGGCCGTCTTCAGAGGCTAGCAGCTGGGTGGGGCTCACACCCAGGCCTGGCTGACCCCTACGCCTGCGCCGGTGGCCACGACGCTGCCCTGCTGCAGAGCAAGCAATGGAGGTCCCACAACCGGGCTCCCGACGGGGGTGGGCTCAGGACGTGGTGGAGCGGGGGGCTGGGGGCTTCTGAGCGAGACCCGGAAGGGCCCTGCGTCCCACGTGGGCAGTCCAGCACAGGGCAGGCACCCAGGGAACGGGCCCTGCTGGCGCAGAGCGGGAGTCCGCTGTCGGTCTGCCCAGGGGCCACTCGCCTCTGCCGAGGTCCGGCCCCTCCCTTGGGCACCCCTCACAATGGCCCCTTCAGAGCGTGACCAGAGCCTTCCGCATCTGCTCAGGCTGATGCCCACTGTCAGGGCCCCCACCTGGGTGTCTCCACAGGTCGTATGTCACAGAGAGAGGAGTGGCTCACACCCCGCCCCGCAGTATTTCAGGCGGGCACACTGAGGCCCACCTGTGTCGGGCAGGAGGTCCTGGGGCAGGTACCTGGGGTAATTGTTTTTTTTTTTTCTTCCTGTGCCAGTAATTGAACCCAGGGGCACTCAACCACTGAGCCACATCCCCAGCCCTATTTTGTGTTTTATTTCGAGACAGGGTCTCACTGAGTTGCTTAGGGCCTCACTGTTGCTGAGGCTGGCTTTGAACTCACGATCCTCCTGCCTCAGCCTCCTGAGCCGCGGGGATGACAGGTGTGCAAGCCCAGCAGCTCTGGGTTTTGACGGCACCTTTCCTGTCTCTGAAAGGGTCCCTCTCAGAGCTGCGGATGTCATTAAGCTTTGAAACACAAGATGCGTCCCATGGCAGGGTGGGGACAGGGCTGAATTCAGAGCCACTGAATTCCCCAGGGGGCTCTGGAGTGCCAAGTAGCTCTTTTCATTTTCTTTTGTCCCCCAAAGCTCTGGACTCACTAAGGAGGACTTCCTGGGGGTGCCATATCCCCAGGTGGTCTGAGAAGCCCACGATGCTGGGAGCCGCCCAGGGGCCCTGAACTAACAGTTTAACCTTCTTTTTCAACAGAAAACCAGAAGCAGCCTCTGCTCTGATACTTTAGGGACTGGGGCCGCACTCTCAGCAAGCGCCCTGGTTGGGTGCTGTTGTTCTTCCCACCTTACACACGGGGACACTGAGGCCCAGCACGGGAAGTCGCCTGCCCGCGTCACTCAGCCACAGGCTGCTCTGCCTCCCCAGGGCCTTAGTGCAGGTGGGCCTTGAGGGCCCTGCTCTGCTGCTGTGGCTTTAGAGGTGGGGAGACCCAGGCCTGGAGGGGAGGCCTTGGCTTGACCCTGATGGTGGAACTCTGGAGACGGACCACGGGACTTCCCTGTAGAGTGTCCCCCTCCTCTTCCATCCATCAGGGGCCTGGCGGGTCCTCCCCTCTGCTCCTGCTAAAATGCTCCCGGAGGCAGGGCTTGGGACTTTGAGGTCACCCTGGGATTCCACGCAGCCCAGGGTCCTGCACCCTTCTGGCTGGGGCTGGGGGTGGGGGGAAGGATATTTTATAATGAAATAGGCTGAACTCAAAATTCCACGAAACCAGCTCCTGAAATTTCCAAACCTGAATCAAAGGTCCTGTTGTTTCAAGGCAATGTAGAAAGGCCACCGGTTTTTCTATAAAGATTGAAAAGAACATTCCAGACCACTCTGCCTGCTGATGATGGAGACACGCTGGCCACATGCGGCCATCGGGTACTTGAATGTAGCTGGTGGACCGGGGAACCCAACTGTCCATTTTACTTCATTTTATTACATTTAGTTGTAAATTTTAGCCACACGTGGCCAGCAGGTACCTACCGGAGAGCACAGGGCTAGGATCTTCTAGAATTCAGAGCAGGGTTCCTCAAGCAGGGAGAAGGAATGGGGCGGGGCCAGGGGAGGGGCGGGGCCAGGGCGGGGCTTGGGTTTGGGGAAGGGGGGGCGGGAGCAGGACAGGGGTGGGGCGCTCTGCTCTAGAGGTGGAGTCCAGGCTCCTGGGCTCCCTGAGGAGCGACCAAGGCCGTCCCTCCTGCCTGTCCACGGTGTCCTCCTCTGGCTAATGGGAAGGTGGTAAGGAGCACACCCCTGCCCAGTCATGCCCAGTCAAAGGGCCAAGGTCAGGATTATGCATCTAGGTGGCCTTCGATCAGGACTAGACACACAGAAAGGGTTTGCCCCCCTAAGACGGGTGTGCTGCCAGCTGGGTATGTCGGCTCAGTTGCCCAGTGTGTAATTATTGGGCGCCCACTGTGTGCACAGCTCTGTGAGGGGCCCTGGGGAGCTCCTGAGACCACCCGCAGTGACAGAGGTCAGCCCCTGTCCCCACCTCTTCCCTGTCCCTGGCCTCAGGGCCCTGGGGGAGGGAGGGGGGAGGTGCAGCACCTGCAGGCTTGAGGCCAACTAGGGCTCCCTGGGGCTCAGAGGAAAGGGACACCTGATAAGGTGACCTTGTCAAGGACACCTGAGCAAGATGCTGAGAGGTGCAGAGGGGGCAGGAAAGGTGTCCACTGGGAGGGAACAGAAGGTGCAGCGCCCCAGAGGAAGGTGCCTTGTGCTCCCCTCCCAGGGCCCACAGTGCATCTGCAGACATGGGGCGTCACACACTGCCCCAGATCGGAGCACAGGGTCACCAGGGCTGGCTGGAGGGTGGAGTGGGGGTCCAGCTCCCTGGCACAAGGTGTATGGGCATTGCCTGGGGCTGGGGGCTGTGTTCACTGCAGACTCGCGGGTCTCATCCCCAGCAAGCCTGGCGCGGTGGCTCTCGGCAGCCCCAGCTGTGTGGACACAGGTACTCATGGTGGGGGACTGTGGGGTGTGGGATAGAGAGGGGGTCCTGGAAGCCACGTCAGAGAAGGGGGAAGAGGAGATGAGCATCTGCTACGGGCTCTTGTGGGAGCTTACTCCACACCGTTACCCCCATTCTGCAGATGAGGAAACCGAGGCTCAGAAAGGTTCAGGATCACATCTGGTGTCAGTAAGCAGGAAGGGTGAGGCCAGGACCCCATCACAGTGACAGAAACAGACACGCACAGACAGACAGACAAAGACAAAGAGCCCACGGGAGGGAGTCAGAGACAGATGGGGGGCACCTGGGGGCCAGGGAGAGAGGGGAGGCAGCCGGGGGAGGAATTGGTCCTTTGAAGTTTGCTCCTGCTTAGCCTCCCTGGAGGTGGCCGCAGGCGGGCAGGCAGGTGGCATCAGTGACACAGGTGAGCAGGGAAGAGGAAAAGTCCTGTCACTGTCTAGCAGAGGGGAAGCCCTCTCCGGAGGCTGGTTTAGGTGTCCGTCTGTCTGTCTGTCTTCTCTTTCTCTTTCTCTCTCTCTCACACATATCAGGAGACATCCCCAAACTCCCCGAGATGACAGCACAAGTCCTGGAGACGCTGCCGCCACCCCCGTGCCAGCCACTGCCAGCACCGTCACCCCCCACCTCCCAGATAGGATAACTGAGGCGGGGACTGAGGGCCTCTCTGAGGGATGATGGCTGGGAGCCACAGTGGTTCCTGAACCCAGGGGGCTTTGTGGTGCCACAGCCTCCGTGGGCCCTGCAGGTCACTCTAAAGCGAGGCACTAGGAGGGAGTGAGTCTGGGCATGCGTGGCTGTCCTCAGCGAGGGAACCGGGGGCATCGGTGAGGGGGGCTTGGAGCAGGTGGGCGCGATGTGCAGGGACAGTGGGGCGGGGCAGTGGGGACAAGATGCCCATTTAGGCCATGGTGCGTTTGGCCCTGCCCGCCCCTGGTCCCTGCGATGGTCAGCGAGAGAGGCTGGCCACGAGGGGACGTGATGTGGGGTGGCAGCTCTGGAGCAGCGGGCCCCAGTGCTCCCAGGAGCCTGGGCACCTGGAGAGGGACTCTGGCTCTAGAGGGGCAGAGGGAGGGACAGACCCCCCGGGGGGCCCAGGCAGCAGGGGGTGCTGGGGCCTGCCACGACCCCCCAAATGAGCAGCAAACCCCTGAGGAGGGAGGGGGCGGGGAGCCTGTGCCTGGCGTCGAGCACCCTGGCGGAGCCCACCCTCCCGCCACCCAGGAAGGGGCGCGAGGACTCCATGCAGACCTGGGCAGCCAAAGCCTGTGCTTGGCCCAGCCCTGGCCACACCCCCTCTGAGCAGGCCCCCTCCCAGGATGTAGCTGGGAACCCCAAGGTGGAGCCTCCCGGGTCTGAGCGCCCGCCCTACACTCCCACCAACTCCCCCGAGATGCTTTCTGCACGGCTCTGCCCTGGGGCCCCATTCAGGGTGGGCGCGTCTCCCCAGGTAGACGTCAGACCCTCTGCCTGTAGCGCCCCAGGAGCAACCCGAGGTCGGCCCAGAAGGACCGGGGTTCGAGTCCTGGTTGCTCCGTGGATTTTGCTCCGCCGGGCCTCAGTCTCCCCATCTGTGAGATCGGCTGTCTTCTCTGTTCACTCCCGGGGCTTCTGCAAGGCCCCAGAACCTGACAGACATGAAGGCCAGGGTCACGCCCCTCCTGGGGTAGGTCACGTGGGTCAGCCTGTCTCGACCAGCCAAGCAGGCACCATGGTGGGAGAGACACAGGTGAAATGGGACTCAGGAGCCATCTTCCCCAGGTAGACGCGGGGCGGTCAGGTGACGTCTGACGTTAAGAGGGAGGCAGCCAGACACCCCCCCCCCCCGTGGCGTCCAGGAAGTGCTTGATACATTGTAGCCATTAGCGATGGCAGGGGTAGGTCTACGTGACCCTGGAAGCTTGGGAACCGGGCTGACCTTCACGGGAAGCTCACTGTTGGTATTAATATTAATAGCAGCCAGATAAAGCTCGCGGTACCATTGCTGTGAGTCCACTCCTAATTCTCATGGTAGCCTACGAGACAGGGACAAGGGTTCTCCACGTTTTACAGATGAAAAACGGGCTCAGAGAGGGTAAGCCAGTGGCTCAGGGAAGCCAGGAGTAGAACCCAGAGACTGAGCTATTAACTACTACATATACTGCCTGTTGGATTCACCCATTGCCAGAGATTCTGCTCTCTGTTGGTGTCCAGAACCCCCTTCCAACCCCTCAGAGAGCTTTGTGAGGTCCCCATCTTGCCCCAGAGACTCCCCACTTCCCCTCCCCAGCACTGAGAGCAGCGAGGGCAACGGGGAGCTACAGCAGGTTGTAGAGGAGTGGGCTCGGCCACACTGGGAGGTTGGCTGGCAGGGGGGGGGGGGCGGGTGGTGGCCAGTCACCTACAGCAGGCGGCACAGCAGGCCCTGCCCCTCCACCTCACCCCATGGTCTCCGAGGACCCGGAGGACAGATGGCATTGCCCAGGACTGGGCCGTGGCTGTCACTCAGTCCGATGAGTTACCAGCAGGCTGAAGGGCCGGCAGCCGGGGGGCCTCAGGAACAATAGCACCGAGACCCCAGGACAATGGGGGCCACGTGCCACAGGGCAACAGTCGTTTGTCACACAATGGGCCACCAGGGAACAGCAGCCGGGCCAACTGCTGCCCGTGACATGGGCCAGCTGAGCTTTCAAATAGTTTCCAGGCTGTTTTCCTATGAGGCAGCCAATCACGGGGGCAGCGGGACGGTCACCTGATGCCAGCCCCGTGGGCCGAGGGCCCGGGTCCTGTGACAACTGAGCAGCGGTGGCCATGGCAACTATAATTGTGGCCCTAAAACACAAGGAGAGGGGGGGCAGAGGGAGTGGGTGGGAGTGGAGGCACCGCAGATGAGGGGTGGCCGTGGCCACCGGATGGGCCGCTGCCAGATGCCCAGGACACCGAGGCCCTGCTGCCGCCTGGCCCCACCCTCCACGCCCTGGGAGGCCCCCCACGGCTGCCTTTGAAGCTTGGGGCTGAGAATTTGGGCTGTGAGCTTCTTGGCCACAAAAGAGACCGCCCCTGACCGTGTGGGTGGCACACTGGTGGCATCTGGTGCGGGGCCAAGGGCCACTGCGTTACAAAGCAGACAAAATGCCATCGTAACGCCTGGTGCTCGATGAGCCACGTGGACAGGACTGTGGGGTCATTGGAGGGCCTCATCCCAGTTGGGGTGCCCACCTGGCATTGGGAGGGGTGGCCTTTCTCCTTCCACGGAAAGCCTAGCTTCCGCCTGTGAACCTGTTGAGGGTGGCAGTGCGGCACGGGCCCAGCCCCACCCCGTCCTGTGGAGCCTAGAGCAGGTGGCTCAGTGCTCCGAGCCTTGGTGTCCCCGTCTGTCAAATGGGACCACGGGTTGAGTCCCCCTTATCCAGAACATTTGGGACCAGAAGTGCTTTGGATTTTTTTTTTTTTTTTTTTTTTTTTTTTTCATTTTGGAATGTCTGCATCTGTGTCATGAGATTCCGGGGGGTGGGACCCAGGTCTAAATGGGAACTTGGCTCTGTCTCCTGCATTCGGTACACACGACGTCAGGCGATCCTATCCGCGTCACCAGGCGCCTGCACTTGAGTGCAAGCCGGGAGGACCCGAGCGCGGAATCTTGCATTTGCGGGGTTTCGAAGGCGCTCCACGTGATTTTGGATTTTGGAGCATTTCAAAATTCAAATCCCTGCCCCGTGGCGTTCAGTGGCGTGACGCCGTGAAAGGGTGACCCGTGTTTGCGCCACCAACGCTGCTCCTTGAGAGGTGCTCAGCGGGCGGGTGGAGGGTGGCTGCCAGAGCGGGTGCCGGGCCAGGGTCCCAGGCCCACCCCAAGGAAGGGCAGGCTGGACGGGCGTGGCTTGGAGAGGTGGGGCTGAGGGGCTTCCAGGATGGAGAAGGCTCCAGACGCCGGCCGAGGCTCCCCCTCGCGCCCGAGCTCCCCGCTCCTCCGCAGGCTGCTGCCTTCCGCCAATGACGAGGACCTCCCGGGGGACCTGCAGTCGCTCTCGTGGCTCACAGCAGTGGATGTGCCTCGGCTGCAGCAGATGGCAAGTGGCCGCATGGACCTGGGTGGCCCCAGTGTGCCACATCCACACCCAGGTAGGCTCCGGGGAAGGCCGGGCATGGGTGCCAGGGGGAGGGCGACTCCCCGCCCCGCTGTGTGGCCTCGGACGAGTCCGTCCACCTCTCTGGGCTGAGTCGATCTTCCTCCGAGGCACGAGCTTCCTCATTTACCTGTCATGTGCCAGACCCCGGTGAGCTAAGGGTCCAGTGGAGAGTAAGCACACACCTGTGGCTCCCGTGAGTGGCAGCACTACAGCCTAATGCAGCCTATGACCTATTTTTGCAAATACTAAAAATGATTTTATGTTTCTCTGTTAAAAAAACAAACAAACAAAAATAAAGAAGATAGAGACCAGATGGCCAGCAGAGCCTAAAATATTTGCTGTCCCCTCCTTTACAAAAGAACTTTGCCATCCTATATTCTAGAAGATTCCAAGGGAATCCTGACACCCAATTAGGTACTCAATAAATGATAGTTAGTAGCAATTACAGCAGATGAATTAAATGCTTTAAAGACACAATGTGTCGAAGAAAAACAATGATTAAAAACAACCACCATGGTACATTAAAAATACTGAGAGTTGAAAAATCAGTATCTGGGATTATTTCTTTCATGGAGTAAATTGTTCTTGAGCAAAACATATTACATCAAGGGTCCATAAGCTTTCTCTGTAAAGGGTCCAGAAATTTGTATTTTAGACCTTGTCAGTCATACAGTCTCTGTCAAAACTATTCAACTCTGCCACTGCAGCACAAAACCTGCCACAGATGATATCTGAATGAATAGGTGTGGTTGTGTGTTAATAAAACTTTATTTACGCCACATTTGGGTCAGTTTCCTAATCCTAAAAATGTGGAACCCCAGGGGACAGCTGTGTGATCTTGGGCATATGATTTCCTCTCTGATCTGTTTCCTCACCTACAATGAAAGTGTTCTAGAACTGCCCAGTGGGTAATACCATGTTGAAAGTCAGCTGTGCTTGATTAGAAGTGGCTGCCTAAAATCAGGCTGGTGTCCTGAGACTCTGAGATGGATTAGCAATGTCTGCCCCGGGCCCAACACAGGAGGGGGATCTACCTCGCTATTCCTGAGCTAATCCTTGGCAGAAGAGCAGGGCTTGTGCCAAAAGGCACAAAGGCATTTGGATCCCAACTTAGAGGTCCCAGGGTGCCATGGGATGTTTTCAAGAAAAGATGAACAATGAATTGGTGTTCAAGTTTAAGGCTAGGAACCCAGGTATCAGAGCTTCCTCATCATGGTTATTTATTATGGACTTACTTTTATTGACAAGTATTATCTCATTTAACCCTCACAACAACTTCATGGGTAGGTAGCTCAAGTATAAATGGGGAAACTGAGGCTGGCCCAGGGTCACACAACTGGTGGGAACCCCACTTTTCACCACTACACCCCAGCACAGTGATTTGCCAAGTGTCTGCCATGCGCCCGGTCCTGAGGGTGAGGGATGGCTCTGTCCTCAGGAAACACCCAGGGACTGGGCCATCCTGGCCCCTCCAGCCCAGGGGTCTCTCCGTGCCTCCCTCCCACAGGAGCCTTGGCTGGGGCTGCCGACCTACACGTAGGAGCCACCCCAGGTCCCCTGCTCCACGGCCCCCCTGGCATGGCCCCCCGAGGCATGCTGGGGCTGGGCCCCGTACCCAGCCACGGAGCCGGGGTAAGTGCCGCCGAGTGGGCGGGCAAGCGCGAGGGCTGTCCCAGGGCCGCCCGCCGCCACCCTGACCCTCTGTCTCCTCCTCTCCTGACCCCAGCAGATGAGCCAGTTCCCAGTGGGGGGGCCAGCCGCCCTCCAGCCTGCAGGGCCCCTCGCAGCTGTACTTGCCGGCCACCCAGCCGCAGTTCCCACTCCCCACAGGAGCCCAGCAGGTAGCCCTGGACCCTCGGGCCAGCCTCTGAGTGGCCTCGGGTGGAGGCGGTGGGCGGGTCTCCGCTGACTCTGCGCTTCCTCATCCTCTCTCTCTCTCTGCCTGTGGGAAGTGCCCTCCTGTGGGCCTCTACGGCCCCCCGTTTGGGGTGCGGCCCCCGTACCCCCAGGCCCACATGGCAGTGCATTCATCGCAGGAGCAGCTGCACCCCAAACACTACCCCAAGCCCATCTACTCCTACAGGTGAGGCCCAGGGTGGCATGGGTGGAAAGGGACGAGGGCTGTCCCCAGGACATCTCAAACAGCCCCAGAGTGGCCAGGCTTCCCAGGGGGAGGTTTGGAGGACCAGGGTCCCCCACCCCACGTGGAATCTGTTCTCAGGAACGACCATCAGCTTGTCAGTCAAGCCCTGGGGTTGAGAACCCACCGACACGCCATCACTCTTAGGCTGTGTGGCCTTGGGAAAGTGGCATTGCCTCTCTGAACCTAGGTCAAGTGTGGAGGCCCACAGATGTTGATTATGGAGACAGGGTAAAGATTCTCCAGGTTTCTTAGATCAACACCAGTGGCTGCACCCAGGGTCGAGGAGCACGGGGGTGGGAAAGACATCAGGCCATGGAAGGGGACCTGAGCTAACACCGGGTGTACAGGTGGCCAGGCAGGGAGGGCTTCCTGGCAGAGGGGACTGGGGCTGTGGCCCAGGCGCCCCTCACGCCTGGCCTGCCCGTCTCTGCCCAGCTGTCTGATTGCCATGGCCCTCAAGAACAGCAAGACAGGCAGCTTGCCCGTCAGCGAGATCTACAGCTTCATGAAGGAGCACTTCCCCTACTTCAAGGTGAGTCTTCCAACCAGGGAGGGGACAGGAGCCACCTCGGCCTCTCCCTGTCACCACCAAACCCAGGGCCAGCTCTAGATCAAACCCGTCATCCTCTTAGGCCCCCGTTGTGTCTGTGCACCCGGCCGTAAGGACACACACACACTCACTCACACACAGGCATTCAAAAAGAGAAGGGGGCATTTGAACTGGGCTCTGATGGATGAAGAGGAGTTCACCCTCCATCTCGGGAAGAAAAGGGTAGAGGTCGAGGCCAGCCTAGATGTTCAGCACAGACTCATTAAAACATAATGCAAAACACAAACCAGGCAAGAGCCTTCACCTCTGGGAACCTCAGTATCTGCACCTGTTGACTAGCCATTGACTAGCATCGCTCATACTTGTTGCACAAGTTGGAGAGAAAGAGCGGGAGCTGCAGCAGCCCTGGGCGGTGGCCTCCCATCCTCCCCGTCAGCCGGCTCTGCTGCAGCTCCCCCTTCACCCGGGCATGGGCTCGCCTAGGGCCGCAGTCCCCACCTCTCCCTCTCGCCTCTCCGCCGAGTGTTGAGTGCTGCGGTGTTGCCCCTACCTCCGTGCATCCCGCCCCGGTGGGCCTGAGTCTGTGGCACCCCGGGGAGGAGGGGGTCTACAGGAAGGTCCCCCGCGTGCCCACATCTCCCCGCAGACGGCTCCGGATGGCTGGAAGAACTCGGTGCGGCACAACCTGTCGCTGAACAAGTGCTTCGAAAAGGTGGAGAACAAGGTGGGCGGCTCCTCCCGCAAGGGCTGCCTGTGGGCGCTGAACCTGGCCCGCATCGACAAGATGGAGGAGGAGATGCACAAGTGGAAGCGGAAGGACCTGGCCGCCATCCACCGCAGCATGGCCAACCCCGGTGAGGCCCGAGGCCCGGCCCGGCCTGCCCGCAGCGCGGCCCGCCACCGACCGCCACAGGGACCCAGGGGCCTAGGGAACGTCCCCAGGAACGGCCCAGGGGGGGGCCTGGTCAGAAACACGGAGAGCCACCGAATCCCCCCAGCAGCCCCTGTTTCTGCCACGGAAATGCCCACTAGACAGCAGCAGGTGACAGCCCCTCCTTACTGCCTGGCCGAGATGTCTAAAATGGCAGATCACATCCAGACTGGGCCAGGAGGGTGTCACCCCCACAGGTCTCAGCACTGTTCCATTCAGAACGTGGCCCACCAGAAGGAAGGGTTCGAGCGGAGTCTGAGGGCCACAGGCCTGTGCTGTAGGAGATGTCATTACTCCACGTCACCTCTCACTCCTCAGCGGCCCGGCTCTGTCGTTGATGTCATGACGTCTCCACAACCACCCTGTGTGTAGCATGCGATGCCAGGCATAGATGAGGAGACAGAGGTTCAGAGAGTCCCAGAGACTTGCCAAGTTCACACAGGGCGTAGCACTGGGACTGGGATCCAGGCCTGGGCTGGGGGCTGGTCCCTGCTGCAGGGTGGGTTCTGAGTGACCTCTCCCACCTGTTTGCAGAGGAGCTGGACAAGCTGATCTCGGACCGGCCGGAAAGCTGCCGGCGACCCGGCAAACCCGGGGAGCCCGAGGCCCCCGTGCTGACCCACGCTACCTCAGTGGCAGTGGCCCACAGCTGTCTGGCCATCTCCCAGCTCCCGCCGCAGCCCCTGATGACCCTGTCCCTGCAGTCGGTGCCCCTGCACCACCAGGTCCAGCCCCAGGCACATCTGGCCCCGGACTCCCCGGCCCCCGCCCAGACCCCCGCCCCTGCACGCCCTGCCGGACCCCAGCCCCAGCCCCCTGCCCCAGCCCGCCATGGGCAGGACCCCCGTGGACTTCGTCAACATCAGCTCCGACATGAGCACCGAGGTGGACGCCCTAGACCCCAGCATCATGGACTTCGCCCTGCAGGGTGAGGCCCGGGCAGCGGGGGGCGGTGCCAGGGTGGGGGTGGGCAGCGGAGGGAGGAGGACAGCAGGAGGGGGCGGGCTGGGCGGCCGTGTCGCCATGGCAGCCGCCGACTACTCGCACATTAAGCAGTCAGTGGGCACCGACTGCGTGCCAGGCCCTGCACCAAGCACTTCACGGGCATCACTGCACCCCTGCGCCCTCCCTGGTGGTCCTCCGAGGCCACTGCCATTTCATGTCCCCACTCTGCCCTATGAGGGGCACAGAGAAGTGGACTCACTGGCCCCAGCTTGTCCCGCAGGTCAGGGGCAGGCTGGGCTTTGAGCCCTGGTCTGTCTGACCCAGACTTGTTGTCGGTAACTGCTTCACCTGGGCCCCGCGTCAGGTCACACTGTGACCCACCGCCAGCCACACGGTCACCCTCAATACATGGGCTACGGATGAATGGACGAAAGAAAGAGCAGACGAGGGCCGTCCGGCCTCAGAAGGCTCTGGCTCACCCAGATTCCCTAGGGTGGCCTGTGGCGGGGGCTCAGACACCTGTGTCCTCACCCTGGACGGCTGTGCGGTTCCGTCTGCTGAAGAAAGGGGACACGTGGTTTTGTCCTCCTATCTTTGACCATGATGGCACCACTTGATAAGAGCTCATTCACCCCTGGCCACAGCCCTAAGAAGTCGGTTTTCTGATCATCTCCATTTTATTCTGAGGCTCAGAGACAGCAGTGACTTTCCCACAGACACACAGCAGGAGGGGGGTGGGACTGTGCTCCTGCACAGGCTGTCCCCAACACGGGACCTTAAGCGCCGTTCCTGTCTCGGCCTCTTCCCTGAGACGGGGATTGGCACTGGGTCTGTGTGACGGGAAGCCCACTCACCCTCGCTTTTGTCTTTGGAAGGAAACCTCTGGGAAGAGATGAAGGACGAGGGCTTCAGCCTGGACGCGCTGGGGGCTTTCGCTGACTCCCCGCTTGGCTGTGACCTGGGGGCCTCTGGCCTGACGCCCATCTCCGGTGGCAACAACCAGTCCTTCTCTGACGTGCAGGTGACAGGTCTCTATGCCGCCTACTCCACCCCGGACAGTGTGGCCTCGACGGCCGCCTCCTCCTCTCAGTACCTGGGTGGCCCTGGGAACAAGCCCATAGCTCTGCTCTGAGCCGATGGCCTCAGTGGCCCTCAAGCCCCCAGCAGCTGGCCCGGGCAGAGAGCCACGTGGACCAGGGTGTTCCCAGAAGACAGGCCCCTCATCTCCCACCGGCCTCTCCAGAACTTTCGTCCAGGCTGCTGGCTGGGTGGGGGAGCAGCCCAGCCTCCCCTGCTCCTCCCGGACCTGGACCGCGAGGCCTGGCTCACTGAGGACAGGCTCCTGGTGAGGGCCTCTCGGTGACGGCCGCCTGCTTTGGGACACATTAGTGGGAAGGCCCTTCACCTGCTGTTGTCGGAGGCAGGCTGAGCGGCTGGAAGCCTCAGCCTCAGCCTGGGGGAGGCCCGAGGCCCGCAGGGGGCCTGTGGCGCGTGGGACTTCTCTCGGATGGGACCCGCTGAGATGGGCTCCCACTCCGCACAGAGCAGGTCAGGATCTCGCAGCGCAGCCTCCGGGCCGTCCGGGCACTGGGGCCCGGTGTCCGCTTATTTATATTTATTGTGGGCCACCCACAGCACCTCTGCACACCCAGCCCTGGGCCTTGGCTGGGAACGAGACTCCCTCCCGGGGCCCAGCAGCCCCAGCGCTAGACGGTCACCTCTGGCCGGCTTGCCCTCCCTCGGCTGCCTCGGGCTTCTCTGGAGGACAAACAAGCACTTTTGGTACTGCGACGCCTCCCGCTTTGGGGTGCGAGGGAGCAGATGTCCTTCTCACCGCCGGGCATGACTTGACCCTCCTCCCGTGGCACCCACGAGGCGGGGTGCCGTGGTTTTAGGAACTCTCTAGGGACAAATGGGGCTGAGAATGGGCGGGTGGGGCAGGGAGATTTCTGCACGGGGCTTAAGACACCGCTGGAGGGACCCAGCCGTGCCCCGCGGAAAGCGTCGCCAGGCCGCCAGCGCGTGTTGCGCCCGCCACCCAGGCCTTGGCCCCGCGTCCATGCCTTGTTTCTCATTGCCAACGACTGGTTTTCCACGTGGCCGACTCCGCGGGCAGCAGGTTGGCAGGGGCTTGGGGACAGGTCTGCCGACTGCGGCAGAAACTGGCAGGGACCACCTCCCCTCTCCACCACCCCGGGTGCTTAGATGCCACATCGGGAGCTCCCAAGCCCTAGAGCTGTGGACAGCTCAGCCGCCGTCCTGGATCTGCCATTAACTCCTGTCTGCAGGGCCATTTTAAGTCCTTGCTAGCTCTGGAACTTTCTGCCGAGCCTCACCAGCGTGAGATAGCCCCGTGCCACCCGTCTGACCAGCCCCACAGCCGCTCAGTGTGTCAATAAGATGTTTAAAGTGTCGCTGATGAAGACCTGGGCTGGGGCAGCGCAGGGACTCTGTAGCAATAGTGTCGAGGACCTGACCTCTGTCAATAAAGGCTGAACAGCAGCAGCTCTGTGGCTCTGGGGGAGGAGGGGAAATGACATCACCCACGGCACCAATAGCAGGTCAAGTCCCCATTGAATCTGGGCCCCGGGAGGTGTGGTCACTGACGATAATGCACAGCCCGCATCTCCTGGCCTCTGCCTGTCCTCGGCAGATGCCATCTTGGACATGAAGTGTGGACGCCAGTTCCAAAAGCAGAGGTTCAGAGATGGTGGGTAGGAATGGGCATGGTCATGGGACATGTCATTAGCTGTGACCAAAATGGCTGGTTCACTCTGTCCCCACCTCAACCAGTGGCTGGGGGTGCTTTGGGGCTGGGGTCCCAGCTGCCTCTTGGGCTCGCGCCTGGGGTTGGGGCAGATGCCCCGGTGGAAGGAGCCGTCAGCACAGCTACACATGGGGCCAGGCCGCTGTCTGCAAGCTCATCCACTCTTAACGGCCCCGGGAGGTGGGTCTGATGGGTTGCTACACCCATTTTGCAGACGAAGACACTGAGGCGCAAAGGAATCAACCCAGCGACTTTCCACCCAGGATAACAGCCGGGGGCTGCACTGATGCAAAGTCTGTCTAACGTCTAAGCCCACCCAGGAAGTGGCTTTCAGCCTAACTGGGGAGGCAAGATTCCTCCCGCATGCGTGCAATGATCCTCGAGTAAGGACATACATGGGACACTGGGCCGTGGGCAGTACTGAGAAGCACTGGGCAGGGCACACTGCAGCGGAGACCAGGCAGGTGGCAGGGAGCGGGCACCTGCAGTGGCCCTGCACTGTCCCAAGTCCAACACCAGGACTCCACCCAAAAGGAGACCCCAGCCCCCAAAACACCCCCAGCCACTGGTTGAGGGGGGACCGGGTGACCAGGCCATTTGGTCACAGCTAATGAATATCACCCCAGGGGCTCTGCAGGAGCTGAGGGCAGGCTGTTCTCCTCTCCCTGGGCTGCTAGGCTGGGAGGACGGTGTCTAAGCCCTGGGGACACCACGTGGAACCCGGGAGGAGCCCAAACTGGAAGCTGGCCTCGGTTTCTCCCACGGGCTGTGAGGGCTGGGCTGCTTCGACTCAAGGCAAGAACCTCCAAGTCACAGGGCTCGGCTCTGCGCAGGGCTGCGGTGACAACCAGCGCCAGAAGAAGGCAGGAGGAGAGGTGGAAGGATGGGGCCTCCCTGAGCGAGGCTCGCGGGAGCTGGCAGCTAACCTGGGAGCCGGGAGCCGCCGGAGACCCGCGCTCGGCACCTGCAGCCAGCAGCAGCCGCTGCGGCGTGCCCGGAGAGAAACCGACTCGGGTCCCTCCTTGCTGTGTCCCCCAGACAGACACAGTGTGTCCCGTCCATCCCTCCTCCTCCAGTAGGGTCAAGTGCTGCTGTCCCCTGTGACGGGCAGGTAATGGCACTGACCATCCTAAGCCCCGGGACCTGCACACATGCCCCGTGTCAGGCCAGGGGGATCAGGGTCAGCTGGGATCCTGTCCTCACCAGCTGGCCTCACGTAGGGAGGTGGCCCTGGATCCTCCAGCTGGGCTCAAGGACATCACCAGTGTCCTTATGACAAAAGGGGGAGCGAGAGTCAGGGCCAGATCTGATGCGCTGCGCGGTGACCTCTGGGAGCTGGAAAGGGCCGGAAGGCCACCCTGTCCCAGAGTCCACAAGCACCACGGCCCAGAGACCCCTTCCTGGGACCACACTGCCTGGCATAGTGTGGACCCCAAGGGCAGCTGGCGGAGCCTGGCGGAGATGGGAGGTGATGCCAGGTTTGGACCCCGCTGGACGTGGGGACGGGACTTCCTGTGGTGAGGTCGGAGGTGCCCACTTCCCGCCTCTGGAGTCTCAGCCCTCCAAGTTCAGGGGCAGCAGGACAAAGGCCGACAAGCGCTGACCTGGGGGCACCTTCAGCGGCAGCCTAAGATGCGGGGGGAGCCAGGCCTCGCGCCCCGGGCCCAGGGCCACCTTGTCCCCAGAGCTGCCACCTCAGCACGGCCTTCCCAGCTGCCCTGGGATGGGCCAACTCTAGCTGGAGAGGGAGGACAACTCACCTGGGGACCTGGACAACTCACCTGGGGACCCGCTTCCTCGCTGCCCACGCTCAGCCCCAAGGAGCATCCGGACTCCCCGCCCGGCACCTCCACCAGCCGGTTGCTGAGGCTGGCTTTGACCTCGGGATCCTCCTGCCTCAGCCTCCCGAGCCGCTGGGATGACAGGTGTGCGCCACCAAGTCCTCTGATTTGAGTTTTTAACAAGGGCCCTTTTTAAACGTGGGGACAAGGAAAGGGTGAGCAGATTCCATGCCAAGAGTGCAGAGGGCTCACCGGGGCGGGCTTAGTAGTTGAGACAGACCCGAGGCCTGCAGGGTCCAGAACCGTCCTCCTACCGAGGCTGAGGGGCCCCGGGCCTTGCACAGCTCGAAGGTGAGCCGTGAGGTGACACCAAGGGAGGACTGGGAAGGCCCCTCCTCCCCGGGGATGAGCCTGGCTGCCCTTTCTCCACGCGCCTTCATGGGGGTCCGCCAATGCCAGGCTGCGCCCGCGGCGTCTGCAGGGCGACAGGCAGCACCGAGGTCGGGGGAAGGGGAAGGAGGCGGAGGGATCCGGGACCTTGGGGTCCAGCAGTGGGCTCCGTGTCCCTCCGCGACGTTGGCTTGGGCAAGCTAAAAGGTCCCCAGATGTTTGAATTAAAAGGACCGCGGCGCTCTACGCTTTGGGAGGGCTGCGATCAAACAAAGGAAAGCCCAGCAAAGCACCTCAGAAAACAAGCCGTGCGGGGAAGACGAGGAGTGCGTAGCCGGGGGAGCGTGAAAGGTGGAAATGGGGGTGGTGCTGCCGCAAAGAAGGACCCGCCCAACGGCCGCGTGACCCCGCCATTCCACTCCCAGGGGCGAGCCCAGAAAAATCGGAAGCCGGGATTCATAGCAGCCTTCTTCACGACAGCCAAAGTGCAGACGCAACCGGTGTCTGTCAACAGATGAAGGGATGAACACCGCGGCACCTACACACAGTGGAATACTAGTCAGCCTTGAAGAGGAAGGGAATCCAGATGTATGCTACCACATGGATGAACCTTGAGGACACAGTCACAAAAAGACAGATGCTGTAGGATTCCAGTTAGAGCAAGCAGCTGGAGTTGTCACATTCATAGAGAAGGAAAGTAGAGTGGCAGGTGCCAGCGGCGGGGGAGGGGCGAGTGAGGAGTTACCCTTTAATGGATCTGGGGTTTCAGCTTTGCAAGACAGCTCGTCAGGGACCCCCATGAAAAGCAGGACCTCGGAGGACTAAGGGACAAACCCCCTCGGGGGACATAGAGCAGATGGCCAGCGCTCGGTCTTATGGGGTTAGCAGCCACACCAGAAAATTCCGAGTGAAGAGAGCGCCGTCTTCGGGGCGGTGGGAGCGGGTGACGCCCAGGAGCGAGGCCGGAGGTGCGCGGTGCCAGCTGGGCCCGGGGCGGGGCCGCCGCTGTTCTGCTAATAACCAGGTTAGAGGCTTTCCCAGATGACAAGGGCGATGCCAGGTGGTAGGTGGCAAATACTTATGTAGAAGTGTCACCTGAGCGAGCCACAGTGACCTTTCCCTCGTCAGCGCAGCCACTGCCCGGCCGAGATGGAGACTGCAGCCACACGATGCATGAAGCCCAGGCACAACCCAAGTCCTGCCTCTGCACGGGGTGACACCAAGCGACGGAGTTCCGCCAAGCCCAGAGATGCCCTTCAAGCCGTCCCCTTTGCCCTTTGGTGCTGTCCGCCTGGGCTCTCTGTGCCCCCGTGCGGGCCCCCACGCTCGCGCCTGGGACCCTCCCAGGGCTGGCGCTCATTTCCCCACCTCTGGACGGGGAGAGCCTGAGTTTGGGTGACAGTCCCAGCTCCTCAGGGCGCTGCAGGGGGAGGACAGCTTGAGCCCAGGAGTTTGGAGGCAGCCTGAGCAACATAGCCAGACCCCCCCCCCACCAAAAAAAAAAAAAAAAAAAAAAACCCAAAGGGTTAAGATGGTAAATTTTTTTTACGTATATTTCAGCACAATAAAAACTAACTTAAAAGTAAAAGAAACTTCTAGACTTTTTGCTTGCATTCCCTAAGCACTGCTCTGCTGAAGGTCAGATGTCACGGAATGTAGACCACCACCAGAAGCCGACTTTGACCTCACGGGACAGAAGAGGCCACCTCTCTGTCAGCGGTGGACTGCTCCAGTTTTTGGGTGACCAGAGGGATGTGACCTGAAATACGTTCCACCCACAAATCCACGCTTCATAAACATTGCACAAAAGTGGGAGAACAGGGCTGTGGGACCCCCAAAGGAGGGGGTCCCAACTCCCTGGAGAAGGTTGTCCAAGGCAAGTATCACCTGAGTTGGTTTTTTTTTTTTTTTTTTTTTTGGTACCAGGGATTGAACTCAGGGGCACTCGACCACTGGGCCACATCCCCAGCCCTTTTTTGTATTTTATTAGATAGAGACAGGGTCTCACTGAGTTGCTAAGTGCCTCGCCATTGCTGAGGCTGGCTTTGAACTCGCGATCCTCCTGCCTCAGCCTCCCAAAGTGCTGGGATTACAGGCGTGCGCCACCGCGCCCGGCTTTGAGTTGGGTTTTGAGGGGTGAGTAGGAGTCCTCCGGGCAAGGTCAGGAGGGAAGGCGTTTGGGCAGGCGAGTCTGCACTTCCTTGGAGGTGACCTGGTAGTTCCAAACGCGGACAAGTTGAAACACTGGAAGCAACACTGACCTCAGCCACCAGCTCAACGCTACTGTCGCCATCGTGCCAAGCGTCTTCCGGCAGTGTTGGCTGGCGAGTGGCCGTAGAGGCTCAGCGGGCGGAGGTGGGGTCCACGCTGGCTGACGCCAAGCCCAGCGTCCCAAGGTGTTGAGAGCAGGAAGGACCTTGTGGCCCAGAACAGCCTGGCTTGGGCAGAGCCCAGCAGGGTGGGTTAGTGAGAGCCCTCCTGTGCACAGTGGCCACTAGGCAGCTTTCTGTGGCTGTGCTGTTCCCTTCCTGCCATAGTGACCTTGAAAGGACCACCTGGGCATCTCTGGATTGACCACAGCTGGACCCTGAGGGGCTGCTGATAGTTAACCACTTGTGATGCCTACCTGATGGGGGTCCTGGGATGTCAGTCCCCAAGGGCCGGAGAGGAGGGCCTGGCTGGTGCCTGTGCCCCTCATGGTGTGTAGCACATAGCACGTGCTCAATAAAATAGCGGATAAAAATGAAGGCCCCGATTCCCTCCCAAGGCACAGCTACCTGCCTCCCTTGGACACAGTCCTGTTTTTCTCAGTACAGTCAGCCCTCCATAGCCAAGGGTTCTGCACCCAAAGATTCAACCATGGGCCAGGTGTGGTGGCACACACCTGTCATCCCCGTAGCTCAGGAGGCTGAGGCAGGAGGATTGTGAGTTCAAAGCCAGCCTCAGCAAAAGCAAGGCCCCAAGCAACTCAGTGAGACCCTGTCTCTAAATAAAATACAAAATAGGGCTGGGGATGTGGCCCAGTGATTGAGTGCCCCTGGGTTCAATCCCCAGTACACCCCTCCCCCCCAAAAAACCAAGATTCAACCATGGGTCAAAAATATTTTTAAAGAATTGTGTCTGTGGGCTGGGATTGTGGCTCAGCGGTAGAGCGCTCACCTAGCACGCGGGCGTCCCGGGTTCGATCCTCAGCACCACGTACAAATAAAACGCATTGTGTACAACTAAAAGCAAATAAATAAAAATTAAAAAAAAAAAAAGAATTGTGTCTGTACTGAAGACATACGGCCTGTTTCTTTTTAATCTTGTCATCCCCCCACACACAATGTAACAACAATTCGCACAGCATTCACACTGTGTGAGTTATTGGGAATAACCTAGAGAAGTCTTAAAGGGTAAGGGGGATGTGCCGAGGTCCTGTGAGAATACTCGGCCACTTCCTTTAGGGACAACTGCCCTCTTGGCTACAGGAAAGCTCCGGAGTGATTAAACAAACTTGTTTTGAAATGTAAAACAACTCTGGAGAAGTGTGCTCCTGCCTGCCAATCACTCTGCAATGCGACAAGATTATAGGATGGAGTCACAGGTAAAGGGAGGGGTGGGAAAATGGACGGGGAGGCGGGAAAGCAAGCACCAGTAAGACAGAGAGGGTAGCGTGGGGCCGGGGGCCGAGGGCTGGTGTTTGCTTCAAACATTTCAACCTCTGGTGTTTGAAAAATTTCAAAACACAAGTTAGGGAGAAAGTGACCCTGGGGAAAACAAGGCCACCAGAGCTCTGGAGCGGGGGCAGAGCACAAGGATGGTGAGCCCTGTTTGGGCCTGAGGGGCCTTAGGGGCCTCTGTCCACGCTGGGGGTCTGATCCTTTCCCCCGCCCCTGTGCCTGACTTGCTAAGGCCCCCCGGGGCAGAAGAGTGGCCTTGTTCAGGAAGGTGCCACTACCAGTGGCCTAGCCTCCCCCATCACCAGCCAGTAGGTAGCACCTGGTGTCTGTCTGAAATCAAGCTGGAAAGTCTAAGTAACCATCTGTAGTCGTCAGGACACAAAATACACCCAGAGCCTCCCCTGCCCGTCACAGAGGGGCTGCACTGTAGCTTATTCTCAGCTCCCTGTCTGTATCTCTATGGTGCTGGTGTGGGTGGGCTTTACCTGCTGCTTCTGGGTCAAGTGAGCCACATCTAGGGATAAGAATATAGCTCACACTCAAGTGTGAGTATTAAGAAAAAAAAAAATAGTAGTTTCCTGGGACTTCAGGTATGGCTTGATCCAGGCATCCACAAAACACCCACAGGACTGGGCCTCTCCATTTCTGGTGCCACTTCCTTCTGCACTGGCAGGTTCTCTCCACCTGTCAGTGCTGTCAGCCACCCCAAGGCATCCTAATTAGCTCTGTTGGGGATACACACCTGGGCTATGGCCCACCCCAGTGAGGTGGAAATACCTAGGAAAAAAATATGCTGGGCAGAATAAAAAGTAACCATGGTTATGTGTTTGAGACAAAACTGAGTAGTCCCTGTGTATCGGCAATGTACCGTGGGAGGGACAGGGTGCTTCTGCCATTTGGACTCGTCTGTGCCAGTTCCCAAGGGTGGCTCAAGCCATGACAGAGCCACCAGGAACCTCTGTCAAAAAGGAGGGGGCTGGGCTCTGAAGTCAAACAGACTCGATCACCTCCAGTCCTGTCCCTGTGTGATCAAGGACAAGTGTTTCTCCACCTCTCTGAGCCTTGCTTTCCTCATTTGCAAAGTAGGGGTGGACAGCAATGCCGGGCAGGGACGGAACCCGAGGTGAACGGGACTCGGCCACCCTGCTCGCACTTCCTCCAGTGAAGCCGCCTTCCGGCGGAGGGTGCCGACGAGAGCTCCCTGCGATTCTGTTAACCTGGCCTTTCAGCGCTTCAAGAAGGGGAAGACCTTGAGAACCGCAGTCCCCTCGGCTCCCAGCCACTGCATCCCCAGCTGCTCCTGAGCTCCGGGGGCACTGCCTGCCCTTTCTGGGCTACACAACAAGTCAAGGCCAAAGTGCTTCCTTCAAAAAATAGTTTATTCCGCGGCCTCCTCTGCCCGCGGAGCCAGGGCAGCAGCGGCCGACTGGCCCGTCCTTCCTCGGAAACCAAGAGGCCCGAAGCTCCCAAAGCAGCATCAGAGCCCCGGCCCCGCCTCTGGGGGACAACAGGCAATCCGGCTTCCTCCCGCCCTCGCCCCACTCCACCTCCATCAGCCAGGGCTGCCATTTGCTGATGGCCAGACTGGCTTTATTTGTTTTTTTTTTTTTTTTTTTTAAATGCAGACATGTTCCTGCATCTCGGCGTGGGGGGCTCCCATGGCGCCCGCTGGCTGCCCGCTGGCCTGGCGTAATGTCCAGTGTCCACGGAGGAACTGCCCAGCACAGGGCTGGTGGGGGCCAGCTCCCCCAGCCCCCCCACAGGCACGAAGGGGAGGGGCAGCAGTTGCAGTTTGCAGAGCCAGGGCCCGGGGACACGTCACCGAGTTCTTCCTGAGCAGATTGGCAGGGCCTTCACGATCCAGTCCTCGGTCACTGGCTCTGCCCTCTGTGCTAGAAGCCACCGTGGACGTCGAGGCAACAGGTGAAGGGGGGACGGTGCCTCCAGGGCCCTCAAGGGGAAGGAGGCAGTGACCTCAGCCGGGACGCTCACGAGCAAGCTGGGCCCTGAATCCGGGGAAGGCTCCCCTGCATCTCTGTACCCCCAGATCAGACCCGAGGTGCGCCCGGGAGGGCAGCAGGCCGCACAGGGTCCTTGTTCTCCTTGGAGAGAGGGGTGGACAGAGCTCTGTGGGCCCCGGATAAGACCCCACGCGAGGCCTGCAGCCTGTGACATTTCTGCTCATTTGCTCTCTCTGAAGAAGAGACCCTCTGCTACCAATCCTAGGGTTCACTAGGCCCATTGGGAATTAAATACCATTTTATTCTCTAAATAATTAAAAAAAGAATCCATCCCCCTTCCTGGGTGGCTAGGCAGTATCTGCACATGCCTCATTACAAAAATAGGTTCCTCTGGTCTTGTCTCTAGGGGTCCCCCTCCCCAGCCTGTTTATTCTGCTGAAATATATAACATGTTTGTATCAAGTGCTGGTCTTGGAGTAAAAAAAAACAAAAAAAAGATTGCATGATCTGATAGAAAAGGAGGGGGAGGACCCCGGGCCCCGCACTCTAGGCCCCAAAAGCAGAAGGAAGTCGGGACACCGCAGTGCCAGTCAGGTAGTGTTGGAGCAAAGACGTCTGAAAACTTCCCGACTTTGGGGAGGAGGTGACTCCAGGTGGGAGGGAGAGGGACACCCCGGAGCCATCTACTGAGGCAGGAGTGGGCCAGGCCAGCCGCCCCTGATCCGATCCGGCACGAGTTGGCCAAACACTGCGTTTCTCTTACAAAGCAAGCCCCGAGGTCCCGGCTAGGCCTGTGGCCGGTCGGCTGGGTTCCCTCGTCCCTGGTCCTGGAGTGGCCTGGCTGTGCTCAGGTGGACGCTGGACTCTCAGCAGAAGACAGCAGCTGGGCCACCTGGGCCCGCTCGGCAGGGCTGATGTGCTGGCTCAAGTACACGACACAGTCCCTGGCCACCTCGGGGTTCTCCTGGACAAGCCTGCAGGGAAGGAGGAAAGGGCCGGGGTCACTCCTGCCGCCTAGTCCAGGGCCCTGGGTGGCAGAGCCCTTGGCCATGTCCTCTTCCTGGGCAGGCGCCTGATCCCCTTCCTTCTGTGGTCACCCAGGGGCTGACACCCCTGGGGGTCAGGACACCTCAAGGGTAGCACCATCCTCACTGGTCACTAGCTGTGTGATGGACCCTCTTTTTTTCTTTTTCTTTTTGGTGCTGGGTATTGAACCAGGGGGGCTCCACCAGTGGGCTGCATCCCAGCCCTTTCTGTTTTTTTGAGACACTGTTATTTAGGGCCTTGCTGAGTGGTTGAGGCTGGCCTCCAACTTGTGATTCTCCCAGCTCAGCCTCCCTGATCTCTGGGGTACGGGTGGGATGCCCCTGAGAAGCTATCCAGCTTCGGACCCTAAGTGGCTGCCTCCAGGGGCCCTGGGGCAATGAGGTCCTCTGGAAAGGCTGGCCGTGGGACAGAAGCCCACAGCTTCAGGTCTGGTGGGAATGTGGGCTCTCCCACCAACCAGGCTCTGGGTGTGATGTGGGACAAGTCACCCTCCAGACTCAAGCAAGGATCACCGTGGAAGGCTTGTGCATCTCTGTGGCATCCAGGGCTCTGTGGCTCCCCCGGGCCAGCGTGCTGGGAGAGGGGGTGCGGGGCAGGGTGGTTTCCCGGCTGGGGCGCCTGCGCCCCTCCTGAGCGAGCCTGGGCCTGGGGCGTGGCCACCACGACGGCTGGATTCTAGCGGCTCCGGGGCTGGGCAGCAGAGAGCAAGCCCCGGGCCTGGGCGGCGGCCACTCACCCGCGGATGGTCTTGAGGACAGAGTCGCGCCTCAGGTACTTGATGTTCTCGCGGATGGTGGAGCGCAGGCCGTCCTCCACCTGCCAGTGCTGCTCCAGCCACTGGACGACCACCTGGTTGTTGTCCCACAGGTAGGCCTGCGGAGGGCACGCGCCGCCTCAGTGGGACCCTGCTGCCAGCAGGAAGCCCGCGCCCCCGCGCCCCCCGCCCTCGTCCCTGCCCAGGCGCACCTTGACGGCCCCCTCGGTCTCCACGAACCAGCGTCGCAGCATGGACTGCACGTGCTCCTGGCCGAGCTCGCTGCTGGCGCGCAGGACCTCCTGCTTGACCTGGTCCTCCAGGAGGAGGCGGCGCAGGCGCCAGTACAGGAAGGTGCGGGCCGTCTTCCACTCCAGCACGTCCTGCGGGCAAGCCAGGCCTGAGCCCCGCAGAGGCGCGGCCGCTGGACACCAGCTCCGACCTCGCTGCCCAGCTCCGATCGTGGGGGAGGGAGGCGCCGCCCGGAGGGGGCGGAGCCAGACTACCTGGCCACCTCCACCTCGGGGACAGGCAGCACAGGCTCCAACACAGGAGGACATTCCAGCCAGAGAAGGTGGCAGGCAGTGGAGGTGACTATGGGCTGTGCTCTTGGGGCGGGGCACTAGGCCGGGGCTTGGGTGAATCGGGATGGCACGAGGGCTCTCGGCCTTGCCCGGGTCCGCACCCTGGTCAACACGCAGACTGCACAGGGTTCCCAGACCCGAGCCTACTGCCGTGTCTTGGGGCTGTGCAGGGATCCCTGGCTCCCATCCTAGGCTAGGTCATGGTGCTGGCGCGCCACCAGCATCGAGATTGTGACCCGCCCCTAAGCCCACGTCTCCTCCACGTGTGGGACCCAGGCAGCCTCGGGGTGGGTCCTTCCCAGGGGCCTTACAGAGATGACGCCCTTCTCCAGCATCCTGCCCGGCGTGTCGTGGAGGTCGGCGAACTGCACCGCCACCTGGTGGTAGATGGGGAGCAGCTGCTCCTCGCGCGCCTTCAGCCGGCCTTCCAGGTCCTTGCGGTCCTTCTCAGGGAGCTGGGACGTCCCTGCAGGGAGCAGACCAGCCAGAAGGACTTCAGGGCAGCCATCAGAACGCGGCACGTGAGGCTGGGGTGGAGGATTTCTTTCTTTCTTTCTTTCTTTTTTTTTTTTTTTGAGCGTGCATAAACGTCTGCGGGACACAGGACTGGCCCCATGAGATACAGGGGCTTTAGCACTGAGATTCCCCCTAAATCAAGCTACTCCAGTGGGCTCAGGAATAGACTCACAACTGCAGGACAGTACCCTACAATGCAGATTTAAATCTGACTCCTTCTGTTAGGCCCTCTGTGCTTCACAGCATACTACCAATCACTATTCTAATACATATTATAAAATGCAATAAGGAGCCCGACCCGGTGGCACAAGCCTGTAATCCGAATAGCTTGGGAGGCTAAGGCAGGAGGATCAGGAGGCTGAGGCAGGAGGATCAGGAGGCTGAGGCAGGAGGATCAGGAGGCTGAGGCAGGAGGATCATGAGTTCAAAGCCATCCTCAGCAACAGTGAGGTGCTAAGCAACTCAGTGAGACCCTGTCTCTAAATAAAATACAAAATAGGGCTAGGGATGTGGCTCAATCCCCAGTACCAAAAACGAAAAAAGAAGGAAAAAAAAGAAAGAAAGAAAAGAAAATGTCCTACATCCCTATAAGGAGACTTTGTAGCCAGAAACTTCCTATCAAAGATTTAAAGAAATAATTGCAGTTGTAGGCAAACCCAGGAAATAGAATGGACTTCCCAAATCCCAAAGGTCAGCATTACCCTGATGCCAAAACAAAGAAATCACACGCACTCGGCAATACATCTTGTGGAAAACACAGTTATAAAGTCATTGCCATCATGCAGAGAACAAATATGGACATTCAAAGAAATCACACCTACAGGCCACCAAGGAAACAAAGCAATCGAACAAAACTGGTACAATTCTTGATGGCTGATTGGAAATTCTAAAGGGACAATTTGCAGGCTCTCTCTTCAAGCTCTCGTTCCCTCTGCTGTGCGGAAGCTTTTAAATTTGATGCCACCCCATGTATTGATTCCTGGTGTTATTTCTTGGGCTTTAGGATTTTGTCAATGAAGTCGGTGCCTGTGCCAATGTGTTGCAGTGTGCAGCCTGTTTTCTTCTAGCGGCTGCAGAGTTTCTGGTCTGATGCCTCGGTCTTTGGTCCATTTTGACTTTTGTGCAGGGTGACAGATGAGGGTGTTGTTTCATTCTTCTACACAACGATATCTGGTTTTCCCAGCACCATTTATTAAAAAGGCTGTCTTTTCTCCAATGCATGTTTTTGGCACCTTTGACAAGTATCATATGACCGTATCTGTCTCTGTCTTCTACTCCCCTGGTCTTCATGTCTCTTTTTTTTTTTAATATTTATTTATTTGCTTTAGTTGTACACAATGCAATGCATTTATGTTTACGTGGTGCTGAGGATCGAACCCGGCCGTGCACGTGTGAGGCGAGCGCTCTGCCACTGAGCCACAACCCCAGCCCTTCATGCCTTTTTTGATGCCAATGCCATGCTGTTTTGTTACTGTAGCTCTGGAGTAAAATTGGAGGCCCAACACTGTGACACCTCCAGCATCGCTCTTCTTGATCAGGATGGGTTTGGTTATTCTGGATTTTTTATTCTTCCAAGTGAATTTTTAGGACTATTTGTGCAGTCCTTCATGAAGAATGTCATTGGCATTTTGTTGGAAATTGCATTGAATCTGTATAATCCTTTCAGTAATGTGGCCATTTTAATGGTATTGATTTTGTCTATCCAAGAACATGAGAGAAAAATTTTTCCAGTGGCTCCTCCAATAGGATTAACATCCTTAATAGATAAAGAACTCAAACTCTTAACACAAAAAAACCAACCCAATTAATAAATGGGCAAAAGAACTAAACGGATTTCTCTCAAAAGAGGCAATACATATGGCCAATCAATACATGAAAAAAAAAAAAAGTTCAACATCCCTAGCAATCAGGGAAATGCAAATCAAAACTTCGCTGAGATGTCATCTCACTAGAATGGCAGTCATTAAGGATACAAATAATAATAAATGCTGGTGAGGACATGGGGGGAAAGGTACACTCTGACATTGTTAGTAGGACTGCAAATTAGTACAAACACTCTGGAAAGCAGTATGGGGATTCCTCAAGAGACTAGGCACGGGACCACCATATGACCCAGCTCTCCCACTACTTGGCATATATCCAAAGATCTGAAATCACCATACTCTAGTGACACAGTGTTTATAGAAGCACGATTCACAATAGCCAAGTTATGGACCCAACCAAGGTGCATGTCAACAAATGAATGAATGGATAAAGGAAATGTGGTATATATACACAAAGGATTCTACTCAGCCATACAGAAGGAAATGATGGCCAGGTGCGGTGGCGCATGCCTGTCATCCCAGCGTCTCAGGAGGCTGAGGCAGGAGGAGGGTCATGAGTTCAAAGCCAGCCTCAGCGACGGTGAGGCACTAAGAAACTCAGCGAGACCCTGTCTCTAAATAAAATAAAAAAAACAGGGCTGGGATGTGACTCACTGGTACAGTGTCCCCGAGTTCAATCTCTGATATCCCACCCCCCCCCCAAAAAAAAAGAATGAAATGATGGCATTTGATGGCAAATGGATGGAACTAGAGAACATTGTGCTAAGTGAAATAAGCCAGACTCAGAAAGTCAAGGGTCAAATGTTTTCTCTCATATGCAGAAACTGCAGCAAAATAAGGAGGAGGGGGAGGGGCAACAGAGGGAGACAGAGGGCAGAGGAAGAGGATTCAGGGGGAGGTGGAAGGGGTGGAGAAAGGGGAGAATGGCAGAATGAAATTACCAAACTGCTCTGTACATACCTGAAGATAACCACAGTGAACTTCCCCTTTAGGCGGATCTATAAAACACTAATTTAAAAAACTAGATAAATCGAAGGAAGACCAGCAGAGCAGAGGGACGGAACAGGGGAGGGAGGGAGGGAGGGAAAGAGGGAGTGCTGGGGCTGCAGGGGCCAGTCTACTCCATGCGCGTGTGACTGTGTTGAAACGCACCCACTGTTAGGTAGAAACTATAATGCACTGACAGAAATATGACATAAATAGAATTTTGTCACCAAAATGCTAGTGGTCTTGACTGGCCCCAAATACTTCAGTTGTTATACTTTGTGCTAAGAAATAAATTTACAATGGTTAAGCATCCCTAACCCCCAAATCCCAAATCCAAATGCTGCAAAATCTAAAACTTTTTAAGCACCGACATGATGGCACAGGCCATAATCAAAATGCAGGTGCATCAAACACTGTATAAAATCACCTTTGGGGGGCTGCGGCTGGGCTCAGCGGCAGAGCGTTTGTCTGGCATGTGTGAGGCACTGCGTTCAGTCCTCAGCTCCACATAAAAATAAATAAATAAATGTCCAAAATACAACTAAAAAAAAATTTCAGGTTTTATATGGAAGGTACAGATGAAACATAAATGAGTTTTGTGTTTAGATGTGGGTCCTGTCCCCTACAGACCTCACTGTATAGATGCAAATATTCCCAAGTAAAAAAAAAAAAAAATAGAAAAATTGCCATCTGGAACATTACTGTTTGTAGGAGCCCTGTTTGGGGAGATGGCTAAGATTGCGGTTGACTACGGGCCATGGAGACGTTTGGGCATCGCCACCTTCCGTAGTCTCACGGGACTTGGCCCGGGATCTCGAGAGACTTGAGCGAGATTGCTGATCGGGTCTGCGCCATTTGGTGTGTTGGTTGTTTGGTGATGTGTGTGGCGCGTGTTAAAGTCGTTGTTAGAGCCAGAGAGAAAAGTTATCAGAATAAAAAGGCTGTTTGTTTCCAGTTCGCCTCTGAACTTCTTCCCGCGGCTTCGCTGCTCCAAGCGGCCATCGCTTCAGGCGGCAACATCTGTTCCCAATGGATAGTAAACCTCTGTGTGTGTGTGTGTGTGTGTGTGTGTGTGTGTGTGTGTGAATATTAAAAGGATTGAGTTGGAAATCCAAATATTTGAAAAATCTCACATTTACCACAGCCATGTTTGGTGTGTCTTTATTGCATTTAAATTTTTTTTTTTTTTACTTGATGAACCTTTATTTTGGTACTGGAGATTGAATTCAGGGGCCATATCCCCATCCCTATTTTGTATTTTATTTATTTAGAGACAGGCTCTCACTGAGTTGCTTAGGGTCTTGTTTTTGCTGAGGCTAGCTTTGAACTCATGATCCTCCTGCCTCAGCCTCCCAAGGCACTGGTGTGCACCACGGCGCCCGGCTTGGACCTTTATTTTATTCATTTATTTATATGCGGTGCTGAGATTTGAACCCAGTGCCTCACACATATGAGGCAAGCGCTTTACCACTGAGCCACAACCCCAGCCCTCTTTTTTTTTTTTTTTTTTTTTTTTTGGTACCAGAGATTGAACTCAGGGGCACTCGACCACTGGGCCACATCCCCAGCCCTATTTTTTATTTTATTAGAGACAGGGTCTCACTGAGTTGCTGAGTGCCTCACCACTGCTGAGGCTGGCTTTGAACTCGCGATCCTCCTGTCTCAGCCTCCCAAGTGCTGGAATTACAGGTGTGTGCCACCGTGCCTGGCTCCCAGCCCTCTTTATTGAAATTTTGAACATGCTAGAACCCACCCATGATGGAACTGGCTGGGCCTCTCCGGCTTCTGAGAGGCAATGCCTCCTGCTCTCTTACCTAGCTGCTCCACGAGCTTCTTGTAAGCCGGGTCGATCCGCCTCATGGCCTTTACCAGGTCTTTTCTTCTGAACTTGATCTCCACTGTACCCTCTGGCTCCAGAACACCTCCCCTGTGAAAAGAAGAGGCAGGGACAGATATAGGCATCACCAAGCAAGTGACAGCCCTTGGAGGTGAAGGATGCTAAGGGTAGGACAGCTGGGAGACCTGGGTGTTAGCTCTAATGCAGATCTGCTGTGTGCCCTCGGCAAGTACTGTCCCTCTCTGGGTTTCTATTTCGTATCTACGGAAGGAAGGACTGAGCCAACATTGTTAAGTTTTGCTTTCTGAACTCTGGAGAGCCCTTTGAGCTGTGTGTCATAGCTTTCTCCATAACAGCATAACTCTCCTGACACAGTCCTGACTTTCCCAATCCTGTTCTTCTAGAGTTGGGACACAGTTTCTGAGTCCTTAGAAGGTGTGATGAGAACCCAGCATGTCCTGTGTTGACAAACCCCTCATTTCCAACCTTCTCACTTACCCCTCAGTCTACCTCACCCTCTTTGGCTTTTGACAGCTTAGAAGTCCTAAGAAACATGACAGGCAGCTCTGAGCTTCCTAGCAGCCAGAGGGAGAAGTTAACATTGATCCAATTTCAAGTGTTGTGCAGGATTCCAAGTCTTCCTCAAGGACTGCCTCAAGAGCCCGAAGGCAGGCCAGGCCTGGCTCACTGGACATCATGTCACAATCTAACAAAATGCCTGGCACATGGTAGGAACTCAGTAACTGCTCAGTGGATTAATGAAGGAAGGAGTGAATGTAGGAACAGTGTGCCTATATTTTGGGAAGAACCAATATTGAGGACTTTATGAACGTCACAGCAGGTAGCATAAAGTGTTCTCTCTGAAGGCCTCAATTGCCACTTGACAGATATTCTAATCGTCATCCTGTCTAGAAGAGTTCCTGGGATTTATTCCTTCTAAAGAAAATACCAAGAAGTTTTCTCTCCCACAAAGAACTAGGACCCCATCATACAAGTCTTCATCTAGTCATGTGTTCCGTCAGTATTTCCTCACCCCCTGAGAGGAGTCAGGCATTGTGACAGATCCTGGACTCTAAAACTAGCCTCGGAATCTAGTGAGAGATGCATTAACTTGTATTTCCCTTTTCATCCTGGCTGCTAGGAGGCGCAGGTGTTTTGGGCCTTTCCTTTATTATTTTTATTTCTTATTATTTTTTAATTATTTTATTATTTTGGTATTTCCTTTATTATTTCTCAACGGCAAACTTCCTTGAATATAAGTTACATGAAAAGAGACACTGTGTTTACCACCTATGGGTTCCAGCCAGTAGCTGTTGAGAAAATCCACTCACTTGCTTTTGCCCCAGTTCAGTGAGGGGGCCTCTGTCTCTCGGAAGCTGAGGATGATGGACGGGGTGACGCACCTACCTGCTCTCTTTATCCGCGTACATCTCTATGCACCGGGGGTTGATGGTGGAGTCCAGGACCACCCAGGAGCCCCCGCGCAGCTCCGCGTAGGGCGGGATGTAGATGAGGACGGGCTGCTTGTACTGCCGGAGGCCGTCCACGATGTAGGCCCCGAACTTCAGCACCTGGTCGTACATGTCTGGAAGCAAGGCCGCCCCGTCCACTTAGTGACCCGAGGCCCCAACGACGCGTCCACGCCACTGCCCGCAGCCCAAGCTGTCCCTGGGTCCCCAGTAGGAGGCTGGGCGAGCACAGATGGCGCCCTAGCGGCAGTGTGACCATGTCCTCACGGGAAACAGAAGCACCTGAAGCAACGGGCCTCTGAGACTCCTTGCACCCCGTCCCATGTTGCCAACAGAGAGCCCACCCACCCTGACACGGCCCCTGCTCCCTGCCCTCACCTCCCCCCAAGACACACCCTCCAAGTACCCGGGCACCCTCCATGGTGACAGTGACACATCACCAACACAAGCACTGCGTGCCAGGGGTCAGTGCCCTGGATCCTCGCCCATGGCCCTCCCTGGTGGGTCCTGTTTTTATCTCCTTTCAGGAAGGAGGGAAACTGAGGCTCAGAGAGGTCGCCCAGCTAGCAAGGATGCACAGCAGATCAGCCTCCCTCCCACGCCAGCCCTTTCCTCTGCACCCTACTGAAAGCCACCCCATCTCGAGATGCTTGGTGGCTTAGAGAGCCCGCACAGCCCTCAGGTCACCTGAGGCTCGCGGCAGCCGCAGGGAGGGTGGACGGTGCATGTCCTCCTCACCTCACAAGCGGGGAGGTGAGAGCCCGGGCGCCCAGGAGCTTCCAGGGCCAGCCTCCCTGCCTGCCACTCCAGGAGCGACCTCTAGGAAGCCTCACGGCCTCTGACATGCGGCTCCGACTATAAAACAGGGCGGCGCTCCCTGGACCGCCTCTGTCTTCAGGAGGGACAGCGAAGGGGACGGCAGGAGCCCTACACGCAGAGGAGCCGCCGGGCACCGCGGCTCCCGGCCGCGCAGTGGCCCTACCTTTCATGCCCCCCGAGAAGCCCCTCCAGTTGGCGAAGATGAGCAGCGGCAGCCTCTCCCGGCGGAAGTCCTCCACGGCCTGGGCGGTTTTGTAGGCCGAGTCCGGGAACCACACCTGGCCCGCCTGCTGCACCACCTGGACACGGGCGCCTGCGTCAGCCAGCCGCGGGGACAGCTGCGCCGGGCCACCGGGTCCCCTGCCCAGCCTGGCCCTGGCACCAACACTAGAGCTGGACGGGGGGGCCCAAAGTGCGCCTGCCCAGGCCCTGTGTGACACCAGGCAGCACAGCCGTCCCGCTGTCCCCACGCGTCAGCTCAGAGGGGCCGAGCTGGCCGAGGCCACACTGAGTGCGCACAGCAGTCCCCGCCCCGCATTCCCCACGTGGCTGCAGCCAACACAGGAACAGGAGGCCAGGACCTTCACCACCCCCGGGGGAAGCAGACGCTGCTCCCGCAGAGCCCCAGGGCCACGACGTGCCGCGCCGCTGCTTCCTGGCCTCCCGGACAGCGGGACCCTCTCCTGCAGCAGAACGGGTGCCCCGGCAGCCTCAGCCTCACCTTGGCCTCGGAGTCCAGGTTGGCAGGGTCCGCAGGGACCGCCACCTCCACGGTCCGCGTCTCCACGGCGATCACTCCGACAGGGATGCCCCCCAGCCTGGAAGGCGGGCACACGTGAGCCGGCTCCGGGAAGCACCTGGGCAGCTCTGGGCCTGGGGCAGCCCTGGCTGCCGGTGTTCCTGGGAGCGGGGCCAAGGCTGCGCGGAGGAGAACGCCGGCTCAATCTGGCCGATTAGTAGAGGCACAGAAAAAGCCCCAAGAACCTGGCAAGCTGGGGCTTCCTGCGGTGCCCTTGTGGGGACACTCCTGTCAGGGAAGGGGACTTCCTGTGACAACAGCTGCAGTCCTCATCTGCACCGCCCCCTACGGCAGCTGTGAGCTGCATGCAGGTGAGGAGATGCCAGGTGACCACTTTCACTTACGGTCCAGCCTTAGACCTTTTTTTTTTTTTTTTTTTTTTTTGTGGTACCAGGGATTGAACTCAGGGGCACTCGTCCACTGGGCCACATCCCCAGCCCTTTTTTGTATTTTATTTATTTAGAGACAGGGTCTCACTGAGTTGCTAAGTGCCTCGCCACTGCTGAGGCTGGCTTTGAACTCCCGATCCTCCTGCCTCAGCCTCCCAAAGTGCTGGGATTACAGGCGTGCGCCACCGCGCCCGGCTAGACCTTTTTTTTTTTTTTCCTTTTTTCCCCTCGCACGAGCTAGGCAAGCACTCTTCCCTGAGCCACACCCCAGCCTTGAACTTCCATTTAACCATCACCTGAAGCTGGTGAGGACCATGGCAGGCGGACAGGGAGAGACAAACCACCCGTGGAAAGGGTTGAGGGACGCTGAAACTCAGCTCAGGGGACACTGTGACATCAGTAACCGTCACCACGTACTGCTGGCCACTGCAGGCCACGTGCTTCATGGGGTGCGCTTGCTCACTCATGCAGTGACCCTATGGGCAGGTGGGGACGGCCATCTCCAAACCCAGGGCTTCTACCTGGAAGGAGGTGTGGATTTCATCTCAGGTTTTTATGAAAAGTGCTTTTAAGTGAACGCTGATGGAGAAGGCAACGTAGTGCCAAAGCTACGCTCGGGATCTGAATAGTTATCGTCCAGGAGGTGGACAGCAGCGATGGCGACAGCAGCCCCGGCCGCGGAGGGCGCCCTCGATGACCTCTCCAGCCTGCAGCGCGTGCTGTTGCTTTTACTGCCACAGCCGCCCTCTGGGCAGAATCATCCCCCTTTTACAGATGAGCACAGGGAGGCCAGAGATAGTGAAGAACAAGGCCAGGGCTGGACCTGGGGTCCAGCTGCAGGGCCTGGGCCCGTCGCTACGACGTGGTGCCAGGAAGCGGAGGACGCAGCTCTGGGCTCCATGTAGGGAAGGATCTTGGGGCAGCTGGAGCTGTCCCCAGAGATGAGGGCCCCGTGGCTCAAGAGGTGGCGCCCACTTGACGCCTCCGGTCAGCAGAGGTGCCCACGGGGGCTCCTGACACGGAGCAGAGTGCTGAGGGTCTGAGGTGTTCTGGAAGGGTGCCCAGGGCCACCTCCTGAGTCCCAAAGGGACCCACGGCTAGGGGACTGAGGCTAGGGACAAGGTCCCGGCCCTGGGAGTAGCTGGCCGAGGTGCCGTCTGAGGCCACAGGCAAGACCAGACCCACCAACAGCCTCATCACCTGGTGCTGCCCAACTGGGGTTTTTTCTTTCAGAAAACCCTGGGGCCAAGGAGAAGCCATCCCTGGGGACCCCAGAGCTTGGTGCCAGGAGTCGCAGTGCCCGGCGAGGCCAGGTGTGAGGCTAGGCGTGTGCAGCAGCCCCGTCCTGCCCTGGGGTTACCTGGCTCGTCCCGTCACCACCGTCTGGGCCCAGGGCGCCATGATTTCCGTGAAACTTCCCTGGTCGAAGAAGCCACTCTGCCAGGCTCCCTTGAGAGCTGCGGGCAGAAGACAGGAGCCCAGGTGGAGGGGCCAGTGACACCCAGGCTGGCGTCCCCAGGCTGAGGACAGCCTGACTTTGACCTCATAGTCCAAATGCCCTCTTCTCCCTAAAACATGCAGATCCCAACCACCGGCCTCCCAAAACAGGACAGCAGCAACAAAAACCACGGCTGTGACGGTGACATGGAGGCCGCACAGCCCACGTGGAGGCCCAGCTGCCTCCGACCGCGGTCGGTGCCAGGCGCCCGGAAATCCAGACCCAGGCCTGCCCTCCTGCCCAAGAGCGCCTGCCAGGCACCTCTCCCAGGAGGGGACCACAGGCCCTGGAAAACGGCCCCGACCTGCAGCCTAGGAACCACTGGACTGGGAAGAAAGCTCTCCACTTCCCAGAGGAGGGTGAAATCAACGTGAGGTCTGCTGCCACTTCTGGGAAGCAAACAGCAACTTAAATCCACAGCATGACGTAAATGGCTTCCGTGATGACAAGAAGAGACGAGCCTGCGGGAAGCATCTCGAGTTGCAGGTGGGAGAGATGAGCTCGTTCCGGGAACCAGGCAGCCCACGTGGGCACCTGTGGCGGGATGGCTGACTCGGTGGAGGAGGGCTTAGGCACAGAGTCTCACATTTCTAAAGGGATTCATTGGTCCTGCGTGTTGACAGGTCAAGGGCCCAAGAGGAGAGCAGAGGGGAGCTCTCAAGGAGAGGCTTCTGCCGGCCCGAGGTCACGTCTCCCGCATCAGCAGGCCACAGCTGCAGGGAGCGGCAGGTGGAATTCTAGACTTGGGATACGGTGACAGGGCAGCTCAGCTTTCCTGTCCCTTCAGGCTGCTGAGAATGTAATGACATACCTCTGGGAGACAGAGCCGTCCCCTTCAGAAAGGGGAGAGAGGTGTGTATGTGCATGTGCATACGTGTGTGTGCGCGCGCATGCGCATGTGTCAAAGAGGCCAAGTCACCCATCCTGGGAAACTCAGGAGTCCCCTTCCCAGACACTGCAGCTGTTTCCAACACTCATTGGTCATTGGCTCCAGAAAACCATAGAGTAAGATCTCCATCCCCCAACTTCCCTGGCATTTCAGCTTAGGGACACCCCTCTGGGATATGGGGGAAAAATATCAATGCTTCTGCCTTCATCATGCTCTTGTATCCCAGACCCAGAAAAGAAACCCAAGTCCCAGGTCCCTGGCAAAACACTTAAGGACTTACTTGGGTGAGGCCTTCCTGCAAGCATCCACCGGGGGTCGTAGGGAGCTCTGGATGGGAGAAATTCAACTTCTCTGTCAATGGGATCCATGGGTGTGATGATAGGGACTGGGCTGCGGTTGTCCTAGAAAAGAAAGCAAGGCTCCAATTCAGTCTCCAGTGCTTCTCAGTAACACCTGTGGATTTTTGCCTCTGGCTATGATTATGCCTGGTTATGCAGCAATAGACTCGCTAGGGCTTTGGAAGCCCACAAGGACTGGCCATCTATGGATTCTTTTGAAATCCAGTAGTTCTGAGTGCATTCCACCATTCAAATGGATTTGATGAGGGAGGGGAGTGAAGGCCACTCCTTTCTAAAAAATCCTTATGATTCCACCAAAACGGCAAACAACAGCTGGTACAGGGCTGGGTATCAGAGAGGCAGGAGGATTCTTTTGAAATCCAGTTTTGGGAGTTCTGAGTACGTTCTACCATTCAAATGGATTTAATGAAGGTGAGGAGTGAAGGTCACTCCGTTCTAAAAAATCCTTATGATTCCACCAAAACAGCAAACAACAGCTAGTACAGGGCTGGGTATCAGAGAGGCAGGAGGGAGGCATGAAATGAACCCCAGCCACATCTGAAGTGCTTCCTCCCCCCCACACCACCTGAATGGGCTTGATGATAGACTCTTCTAGGCTCTAAGCTCAGGGGTGATACCACACCTTCGGCATATAGGACAGCCACTCCAGGATGGTGTAGACCCCTTCAAAGTCATCCGGCACGGTGATGTGGGAGACGCCATTGAAATGCATGATCTGCACACCACCCAGCTGGTTGTTGGACGTGTAGACCTCTCTTCCCAGCACCTGCTTCGACACAATGTGGTTAGCACAGTCCCACGTGGCCAGGGGCCCCTTCCACCTGTTGGAAATCACCTTGCCCAGAGTGGTTCTCAATCCCGGCTGCATGCAAGAATCAACCGGAAGCTTTCAAACATTCTGCCTGCCACCCAGCTCGTACCCAGACCAATGACCTCAGAACCTGACATCAGGAATCACTTGTCATTGCTGCTTTTTAAAACATTTTCCAGGTGCTTTCCATTATGTGGCCCAGTTTGAGAACCGGAGGTGCAGCTGACAACTGTGGCCACCTCAGAACTGGTTCTGCTGCAGCAGGTCTGAGACTCTCCAACAAGTCCCCAGCTGCTGCTGCTGCTGCTGAAGCCAGTGCAAGAGGCAGGCGTGGAGGCCTCCAGCGGCACTGAGGCAGCAGACTACGGAGACTGCACAGCAACGTGGGAATCTGAGTACAGCGAAGGAAGGAAACTACCCACGTGCACCTTTGCTATGAGTCAACCGTGGAAAGAATCCAAGTGGGAACCACGACAAAATTATAGAAGCAGCAAAATTACTTTGGGGAAGCCGGGCGCAGTGGTGCACGCCTGTAATCCCAGCACTTGGGAGGCTGAGGCAGGAGGATCGTGAGTTGAAAGCCAGCCTCAGCAATGGTGAGGCACTTCGCAACTCAGTGAGACCCTCTCTCTAAATAAAATACAAAAAAGGGCTCGAGATATGGCCCAGTGGTCGAGTGCCCCTGAGTGCAATCCCTGGTACCAAAAAAAAAAAAAAAAAAAAAAATTACTTTGGGGGCCTTTTCCAGTTTCTGACAAAGTAGTAACCACTTTAATATTTTTTTAATATAAAATAGTTCCACTGGAAGAGCTTAAAACTTATTTTGGCTCAAAAGGGGCCCCGATAATTACAAATTGGAAAAACAGCTCTTGCAACGGTAGGAATGAAACATACTGGGATAGATTCCCCACCAGAGGTCAATGGAATGTTTCAATGACCCTTGGCCCCCGCCACCCCCGGAGGCCCCTCGTGGTCACCTTATTGAGGGCACTGGCCCCCGTGAGGATGATGTGGGAGTTCTCCACCTGGATCACCCGCTGGCCCAGCCTCACCAAGTAGGCCCCGATGCCGAGGGCACGGCAGGTCACCTGTGGAGAGAGTGCCCCTGCTGAATCCCACGGGGTGGCGTGCCCCCTGCCCTGCAGAGGGGAAGAATTCAACAGCCTGCAAGGCACAAATGGAGGTCACCTCTCAGACAATGGCAACCTGATTTGGGGCCAAACAGCAAAACAAAAGCTCACTCTTTAAGCCGCTTGTTGGGTGGAGCTTGGTTTGTGGGTTTTCAGTGTCCCCTAAACACCCAGGGTCAAAGCCTTGGTCCCCAGCCTGGCCATATTGGGAGCAAGCCCAGTGGGAGGACCTTGGGTCCCTAGGGGACATGCCCTTGAAGAGGACTGTGGGACCCCAACCCCTTCCTCTCTCCTTTGGCTTTCTGGCCATGAGGTGAGAGATCTCCCTCTGCCACAAGCCCTCACGCCCCCAAAGCCAGAGGGCGAACTGATTGTGGACTAGTCCCTCCAAAACTGGGAGTCAAAATAAACCTTTCTTCTTTGTAGGTTGATTTTCTTGGGTATTTGTTACAATGACAGAAAGCTGACTAGCACAGCTATCTGAAAAGAACACAGCTAACAAAGAAGAGGGCTGTAAGGATGAGCAGGAGATGGAAGGTTTGGGATCTCAGGCCGTCCGTGTGCCGCTCTTCTGAGCTCAGCCATTCACAAGAGAGCTCGTACTCTTACACAGACAAAGACATGCAGGAGTGTGAGTAGAAACTGAGGAAATCCAGGTACGGTCTGTAGCAAGCTGGCAGCACGGTGCTACATCACCTTCCTGGTTGTGATAGTCACTGTGGCAGGTAAGATCCTGCCATGGGGGAGCTGGACAAAGGGCACCCAGGCATTCTCTGTACTACTGTGTAGCTTCTGGGGAGTCCTAAACTGTCCAACACTCACAGAGCTAGGCTATTCACACGTACCTAGGAAACACATCTAAAAAAAGAGACTCATGCCCAACATTTTCCACCTGGAAAATGAAGATCTAACACCACGTGCAATGATAAGGCCTTGAATGACAGTTTATCATGAATGACAGTTTATCATGTTACTACGGCTACTACGAGAAGCAGAGGACATTTTTTAGAAAAGGTCACAGGGCTGCATGTGTGGGAGAGGGACATATTCATTTTATACCAGTTAAAGTCAGGTAAAAGATTTTCTAAAAGTTTTTCTAAACCCTTACCACCTTTAAAATATGAAACGATTGGACCCCAACTCAAACAAACCAACTACAAAAGGGAAACTGTTTAAAACTGGGTTCTGCCAGGTGCGGTGGCACACGCCTGTGATCCCAGTGGCTCAGGAGGCTGAGGCAGGAGGATCGCGAGTTCAAAGCCAGCCTCAGCAATGGCGAGGCACTTAGCAACTCAGTGAGACCCTGTCTCTAATAAAATACAAAATAGGGCTGGGGATGTAGCCCAGTGGTTGAGTGCCCCTGAGTTCAATCCCCAATACCAAAAAAACCCCTGGGTTCTGATATTAAAGAACTATGGATTTTTGGGGGGTGTTTTACTAGGATTGCAGTTATATAAAGGGAGAAAGATCCTTCTGTGTTAAGGGTCCACCCTTAATGATGTCCCATCGTCCCATTTATGGAAACTGAGCAACAAACATTCCACTTAAGGTGACTCCGAAATAAATATATTTTGAGAGTTTTATTCTTTGGATAAAAGTAATATTTGAATGATTAGTGATAATATTCATTCATATTACTAATGATAATAAATTGTACAATAAGCTTTAGATTATGATTTCCAACCTATTGTAATTCACTATGTCCATTCTGCTGAAATAGTCACAGAACTGAAAACTTGGGACTCAACAGGTTACGGGGTGAAAAGACCTGCTAGGAGATTTGGCTTTAAAATATTGTAAAATGGGTTACAAAACAGGAATGGTGATGCGTTGGTCACTGGTGGAGCTGTGTGATGTCACATGGGGCTCACTGTTAAGTCTCTCGACCTCTGTGACAACCATAAAGTCTCTGTAAGAGAAGGCTGAAAAAGAAGGCAGGAGGGGCTCACCATGCTGATGGTGACGATCTCTTCATAAGCCAGGGAGGCCTCCCCAGCAATCGTGCCTGAGCCCCTCAGGTTCTCCACGCCCAGGCCGTCATCCTTCCCGATGATGTCGGTGATGACGTACCTTCGAGAGCCAAACGCAGGTGAAAGACTGAACGCTGTCCCCCCAAAATTCAAGGAGGGGTGCAGTTCCCAAGGCCCCAAAGCAGGAGGGATGAGTGAAGCAAGGGACTGGAACAGGATAACAGGAAAGCAAAGGCCAAGGACCCTCACGTTTGGCACTAAACCGTCTAAAGGTCAAGTTCAACAGGTATCACCCTCCCCCCACCAAAGACGTCTGCCTGTCCAGACATCTATCATCCCCACCCCTCATCACTCCAAAGCAGTCTAGACCAGCTTTTGGTCTCCAGAGAAGTGCAGGTACACAGTTCATGATCAACCAACCAAGACCCCATGGCCACGTAAGAACGAGAAATACTGTGAAGCCAAACCCTGTTAGAAATTCACAGAGCACCAGGCGCAGTGTCGCTCGCCTGTGATCCCAGCACTTGGGAGGCTGAGGCAGGAGGATCCCAAGTTCAAAGCCAGCCTCAGCAATGGCGAGGCACTTAGCAACTCAGTGAGACCCTGTCTCTAAATAAAATACAAAAAAGGGCTGGGGATGTGGCCAAGTGGTCGAGTGCCCCTGAGTTCAATCCCCGGTACCAAAGGGGGAAAAAAATTCACAGAGCACTTTGGTGTTTTAAAGGCTCTGAGAAGGCCTGCAGGAAGGAGGTTATGAGATCTCATTTAACTTGGAGTTCCTCAAAACTTTCTTGACTTCCTCAAGTGTAATTGACCATAGAAATAAAAAAAAAAAAAAAAATTTAAGTTTCCCCCCACATATCATCCAGAAAAATCACACCTGGGAAATTCTCTGGTCAATCCCATTTAGATAAACAAACATAACTTTCCCTGGAAAAGACAGGCAGGAGCCTTTGACATTCTCAAAGAACTGGCCCTTGCCTCTCACCCTAACCCTTCCCAGATCACCACGGCATCAATTTGGATAATTTGGGGATAAAATGTGAGCCTATAGGGGCTGGGGTTGTGGCTCAGCGGTAGAGCGCTCGCTCGCCTAGCACATGCACGGCCTGGGTTCCATCCTCAGCACCACGTAAAAATAAAGGCATTGTGTACAACTAGAGCAAATAAATAAATATTTTTTTTTAATGTGAGCCTATAGCTCCTGGGACATCATGAGAATCACAAAAGGGGTGTCTGGTTTTAGGATGACCAGGAGGGGTGCACCCTGGAGAATGTCCCAGATCTTGAAGCTATCGGTGCCCATAACGGAAGTCCAGGGGTCGTACTGGACCACAGCACCCCACCTGAGAACACTGCCACGAGCCTAGCAGCAAAGAGATGGACCCCTGACGAGCTGGAGGTGAGCGGAGGCGAAACGCAGGGCTCCCTGGCCAGTCACTCACCTGGATTCCCCGCCCTCCTCGATGTGTTTGCAGTGGACGGAATTCAGGGCGCTGATTCTGGTGTAGTCTTGGGGGGTCAGGTACAGGTATTTAAATCCCTTAAAAAATACACTTCAGTGAGCCTATGCGTCCAGTCCCCTGCCTTCACGAGCCATTGTTGTGTTTTCAATGTCAGCACCATGGGGCGGATGTTAATAACATGTCAGCAGGCCTCCTGTCAATACCGCCTTGACGACAGCTGCAGCTCAGAGCAGGGTCTACTCTGAGCTGAGTACTTCCCGCCATCCGCACAGCACCATCTCACCATCTCCTGGGCCTCTCCAGCTTCTCAGTATTGCTCCTCCAAGGAGCCCTTCTGGATTTTTTTTTTTCCTTATTGCTAGCATCGTGCGTGAAAATGCAATATTAAAGATCAACTGTTGCTGGGTGCAGTGGCTCACGCCTGTCGTCCCAGCAGCTCAGGAGCTGAGGCAGGAGGATCCAAGTTCAAAGCCAGCCTCAGCAATGGCGAGGCCTTAGCAACTCAGTGAGACCCTGTCTCTAAATAAAATACAAAAAAGGGCTGGGGATGTGGCCAAGTGGTCGAGTGCCCCTGAGTTCAATCCCCGGTACCAAAGGGGGAAAAAAAATTCACAGAGCACTTTGGTGTTTTAAAGGCTCTGAGAAGGCCTGCAGGAAGGAGGTTATGAGATCTCATTTAACTTGGAGTTCCTCAAAACTTTCTTGACTTCCTCAAGTGTAATTGACCATAGAAATAAAAAAAAAAAAAAAAAAAAATTTAAGTTTCCCCCCACATATCATCCAGAAAAATCACACCTGGGAAATTCTCTGGTCAATCCCATTTAGATAAACAAACATAACTTTCCCTGGAAAAGACAGGCAGGAGCCTTTGACATTCTCAAAGAACTGGCCCTTGCCTCTCACCCTAACCCTTCCCAGATCACCACGGCATCAATTTGGATAATTTGGGGATAAAATGTGAGCCTATAGGGGCTGGGGTTGTGGCTCAGCGGTAGAGCGCTCGCTCGCCTAGCACATGCACGGCCTGGGTTCCATCCTCAGCACCACGTAAAAATAAAGGCATTGTGTACAACTAGAGCAAATAAATAAATATTTTTTTTTAATGTGAGCCTATAGCTCCTGGGACATCATGAGAATCACAAAAGGGGTGTCTGGTTTTAGGATGACCAGGAGGGGTGCACCCTGGAGAATGTCCCAGATCTTGAAGCTATCGGTGCCCATAACGGAAGTCCAGGGGTCGTACTGGACCACAGCACCCCACCTGAGAACACTGCCACGAGCCTAGCAGCAAAGAGATGGACCCCTGACGAGCTGGAGGTGAGCGGAGGCGAAACGCAGGGCTCCCTGGCCAGTCACTCACCTGGATTCCCCGCCCTCCTCGATGTGTTTGCAGTGGACGGAATTCAGGGCGCTGATTCTGGTGTAGTCTTGGGGGGTCAGGTACAGGTATTTAAATCCCTTCAATTAAAAAAATACACTTCAGTGAGCCTATGCGTCCAGTCCCTGCCTTCACGAGCCATTGTTGTGTTTTCAATGTCAGCACCATGGGGCGGATGTTAATAACATGTCAGCAGGCCTCCTGTCAATACCGCCTTGACGACAGCTGCAGCTCAGAGCAGGGTCTACTCTGAGCTGAGTACTTCCCGCCATCCGCACAGCACCATCTCACCATCTCCTGGGCCTCTCCAGCTTCTCAGTATTGCTCCTCCAAGGAGCCCTTCTGGATTTTTTTTTTTCCTTATTGCTAGCATCGTGCGTGAAAATGCAATATTAAAGATCAACTGTTGCTGGGTGCAGTGGCTCACGCCTGTCGTCCCAGCAGCTCAGGAAGCTGAGGCAGGAGGATCACAAGTTCAAAGCCAGCCTCAGCAACTTAGGGAGGCCCTAAGCAACTCAGTGAGACCCTGTCTTGAAATTATTTTTAAAAAAAGGGTCAGGGCTGCAAATTGGTGCAGCCAATATGGAAAGCAGTATCGAGATTCCTTGGAAAACTTGGAATGGAACCACCATTTTACCCATTTATCCCACTCCTCGGTCTATACCTAAAGGACTTAAAAACAGCATATTAAGCCAGGCACAGTGGCACACGCCTGCAATCCCAGCACTTGGGAGCTGAGGCAGGAGGATTGTGAGTTCAAAGCCAGCCTCAGCAATGGTGAGGCTCTTAGCAACTCAGTGAGACCCTGTCTCTAATAAAATACAAAAAAAGGGCTGGGGATGTGGCCCAGTGGTTGAGTGCCCCTGAGTTCAATCCCTGGTACCACACACACACACACACACACACAAAAAGCCAGCATATTACAGGGACACAGCCACATCAATGTTTATAGCAGCACAATTCACAATAGCTAAACTATGGAACCAACTTAGATGCCCTTCAGTACATAAATGGATAAAGGAAATGTGGTGTGTATATATATATATATATATATATATATATGCAACGGAATATTACTCAGCAATAAAAGAAAATAAAATCATGGCATTTGCAGGTAAGTGGATGGAGTTGAAGAATATAATGATAGTGAAGTTAGCCAATCCCCCAAAAAACAAATGCCAAATGTTTTCTCTGATATAAGGAGGCTGATTCATAGTGTGGTAGGGAGGGGGAGCATGGGAGGAATAAAGGAACTCTAGATAGGGCAAAGGGGTGGGAGGGGAAGGGGAAGCATGGGGTTAGAAATGATGGTGGAATGAGATGGACATCATTACCCTAAGTACATGTATGAAGACACGAATGGTGTGAATATACTTTGTATACAACCAGTTATGAAAAATTATGCTCTATATGTGTAATATGAATTGTAATGCATTCTGCTGTCATGTAAAACAAATTAGAATAAAAAAAAATTTAAAAAGACCTTATATGGAGAATAAAAGGTACTACATACAAAAAAGAAATTGGCAAAAGAAAAAAAAAGGGTCAGGCATGTGGCTCAGTGGTTGAGTGCTCCTGAGTTCAATCCCGGTTACCAAAAATAAATGAATTAATTAAAAGGTCAACTGCTGTGCACTGTTTGCACATTATGTGTGTACATTGTGTACCCAAGGTGACTATCCCTTATCCAAAATGCTTGGGACCAGAAGTGTGCCACCATTTTAGATATTTTCAAATCTTGGAATATTTGAAATCTCATCCGCATACTGTCTCAGAGATGGAACCCAAGTCTGAACATGAAATTCATTTGTTTCACATGCCTCCCCCCCACACACAGGCTGAAGGTAACACGATTCCACATTTTAAGAACTTTGCACTTTTCCATCAAGAGGTCAGGTGTGGAATCTTCCTATCCATGCTCAAAAAGCTTCAGATTTGGGATCATTTTGGATTCTGTATTTTGGATTAGGGATGGTCAACTTCTACAAGAAAAGAATTTTTTTTTTTTTTTTTTTTTTTTGCTGTCCCCCAAATGAGTTTTGGCCCCTTGATGGAGGTACAGTAATCCCAGCCTGGAAAATGTGCCCTCGGGTCGGGAAGGGCAGATGTCCCCTGGGGTCTCAAGTCAGTAGTGTGGACTTTTCTCTCATTCAGTTTTCCTTTCACTTCAGCTGGGGACTGTGTGTCCCCAGGTGATGCTTAAGAACTTCCTGAGGCCAGGGAGGGTGCTTTACTCACGTCTGCTTCAGGAGCAGCTCAGCATGCATCAGCTCAGTATCAATAAACTTGTTTTCATTATCACCCCTCTGAGGAGTCTGAGATACTTCTTCCTAATCGCCACCGCCCAATGACACTGGTAGACTATGAGACTCACACACAGGCATGTGGTCTACCAGTGGGATATGTACATCAGACATTTAGAAGGCTGGGTTGTTTTCTGTCGTCTTACAGGTGCAATCAGCCCCATGGACCATTCAGGAGAGGCTGCCCGTCTCTTATCTGAAATGCTCGGGCACAGAAGTACTAGGGTTTGGAATTTTTCAGACTGGAATATTTCCATAGACCTAATGAGATATATTGGGCTTAGGACCCAGGTCCCAACACAAACTCCATTTCTGTTTCATGTACACTAGTACTCAGAGGCTGAAGGTAATTTTACTCCATATTTTTAGTGCCTGTTAACTGTAACTCATCCTGAGTCAGGCATGGAATGCTGCACTTGGGGTTTCAGGTTGGGAACTTAGACAGTTTTTAATTTTGAAGCATTTTCAACATCAGGTTCTCAGCTAAGGATGTACTGGCCAGCTCGCCCACCCCAGCTTCAAGACGTACTTTGTGGGGGTCTTCCGGGTCCACCCAGGCCACGTGGAACATGTGCTTGATCTCCTCTGCCAAGCCGATGCGGGCCCCGCTGTTGGCTGCCAGGTAGATCTTGGGGATACCCTCGGCCCGGGCCATCTCGGATGCCCTCAGGTAGAGGAGGTCCTCTCCCGGGCCAAAGGACCCGATGCGGAAGGTGATGTCGTTGCTGATGACAATCACGTCCCGGCCTTCTGGGTACTCCTGGGTCTTGAACCTCATTTTGAAGGCCACCATGCCCACCTGCAAGGGACACCGGTGTGCATAAAAAAAACGGCTTCTGGCTTCACAGGAAACGTTTTGAAAAGGCCGACTCCCACCTCGTTTCCGCCTGGAAGCCGGTTCATCTCCACCAGCTGGCCCTGAGAGTCCAACACTAACTCCGTGTAGGTCAGGATGTCTTTGGGGTACTTCTCCGGGGAACCCCACAGTTTAAAGAGAGCCTGGGGGAGGGGAGAAAAGAGGAAAAACTTGGTGTTCTGGGTAGAGAGGTACTGCCCTTCCCGGTTGAGATGACCTGTCATGAAAGAAGGGTGAGTTTCCTAGTTCTTTCTCCTTTTTAATCATAAAATATTCAAAGCATGCAAGAAGAAAAAAAAAAAGCATGCAGTGTAATAAACACCTGGTCCCTATCCGATAGCTTAAATCTTAATTTTTTCATAGTCGCTTAAGATTTTTTTTTGGGGGGTGGGGGGCAGGGTCTTGCTATGTTGCCCAGGCTGGTCTTGAATTTCTGGGCTTAAGAGATCCTCCTAGGGGAGGGAGGGGGAGAAAAAAAAAAAAAAGGTGGTTGAATGAGACGGATATCATTTTCCTTAATGCATGATTGAAGACCTGAACTGTACGAATATACTTTGTATACAAACAGTTGTATGTAAAAAGATACTAAATATATGCACTATGAGTTGTACATATTAAAAAAAAAAAAAAAAAAAAAAGAGATCCTCCTGCCTCAGTCTCCTGAGAAGCTGGGAACAAACGTGCACACCCCTGTGCCCAGCTCTGCTTAAGATTTTTTTTTTTTTTTTTTGGTACTGGGGATTGAACTCAGGGGCACTTGACCACTGGGTCACATCCCCAGCCCTTTTTTGTATTTTATTTAGAGACAGGGTCTCACTGAGTTACTAAGTGCCTCACCTTTGCTGAGGCTGGCTTTGAACTCGTGATCCTCCTGCCTCAGCCTCCCAAGTGCTGGGATTACAGGCGTGCGCCACCGTGCCCGGCTAAGATTTTTTTTTAAAGAAAGAAGATAGAGGGTGTAGCCATGGCTCAGTGGTAGAGCACCTGCCTCATACACGTGAGGCACTGGGTTCAGCACCACATAAAAATAAATAAAGATATAAGAAAGAAGATAGAGTCCCTGGTGCACCCCTCCCCCACCTCCCCTCCTCCCTCTTCCGAATCCCTGCAAACCATTATCCTAGATTTAGTGTCGATCAGGCGGCCCTGTGTGTGCTTTTAATTTTACTTTATCATACATGCATACATTGAAGACATGTCATATTATTTTGTATGACAAACTTGATATAATTGCTATCTCACTGAATGTATCTTTCTGCAACTTACTTATTTTTTACTCTCCATTACATTTGAGAGATTTATAATATTGGGACACTTAGCTCTGGTTTATTTCATGATCCCTCTGTCCAATTTTCCATGGTGGGAGTATAGCACTATTTATTTATAACCCCGCTGGTTGTCTCCAGTTGTACAGCGCTCTGTGTAATCAATAATGCTACAGTGAATTCTCATAGCCTCTTCTTACAGGTAAGAGTTTCTCCAGGTGTATGTATATGTCCATATGCAGGTACATGCACACACATGCACAAACGCACATGCGCGCGTGTGCACACACTCACGCATTCACACACACACCCCTAGGAACTTCTGGGCCACGGAAATGTGAAGTTTTCGCTTTACTTGATACTACTGTACAGCTCCCCAAGTTTTTGAACCCCTTTAGAAAGCTCAGTAAGAAAAGGTAAGAGCTCCTCTGTGCCGTATCATCTCCAACATCTGGTTTTGTTGACTGTTTAAGTGTTTTCCCACCTGCTGGGTAGGAAACCCATTCCAGTGAGAGGCATGCCTCTGAGCAGCGTCAACCACAAGTTTTTTTTTCTCAATTTTCCCTGGGATAATAATTTTTTTAAATATTTATTTTAGTTGTACACAATGCCTTTTATTTTTACATGGTGCTGAGGGTCAAACCCGGGCCGCGTGCTAGGCGAGTGCTCTACCTCTGAGCCACAACCCCAGCCCATCCGTGGATAATTCTTGACCCTATTTTTCACAGTTGCTTTTCCTTCTCTCTTTTCTGATTTATAAGCATTCTACAGATCATCTGTCTCTAATCCTCTGCTGGTAATAAGTACTGAAATGTGAGCTTGGGATATAGCTCAGTTGGTAGGGAGCTTGCCTTATATGCACAAGGCCCTAGGTTCAATCCCCAGCACCACAAAAAAAAAAAAAAAAAAAGTACTAAAATGTATCTTCCCAACTTGAAGGCTTGCCTCTTCTCTTTTGCATAAACAACTTTTTTTTTTTTTTTTTGTCCCAGGGATTGAACTCAGTGGTGCTTAACCACCAAGCCACATCTTCAGCCCTTTTTTATAGTTTATTTAGAAACAGGGTCTCTCTGAGTTGCTTAATGCCTTGCTTTTGCTGAGGCTGGCTTTGAACTCACGATCCTCCTGCCTCAGCCTCCTGAGCCACTGGCACTATAACAATGCACCACCTCACCCAGCTTAGTTAGTTGATCTTGATATTATGAATGGTATTTTTTTTTTTTTTTTTTTGGTACCGGGGTTTGAACTCAGGGGCACTTGACCACTGGGATCCCCACTCCTTTTTTTGTATTTTATTAGAGACAGGGTCTCACTGAGTTGCTAAGTGCCTCGCCATTGCTGAGGCTGGCTTTGAACTTGAGATCCTCCTGCCTCAGCCTCCCAAGTGCTGTGATTACAGGCGTGCACCACCATGCCCGGCAATGAATGGTATTTGTTCCCCAAGTACACTGCATAATTACAGCTGGTCTATAGGAATGCAGTTGACTTTTTGTATAATGATCTTGCAACCTTGCTACATTCTCTAATTGGTTCTATAGATTCTTTTGGATTTCCTATATAGACATTTATATCTTCTGCAAAACCACCATTTTTCTTTTTTCTTTGCAGTCTTAATACTTTTTAATTTCTTTTTCTGATTATCTCACTGGCCAGGAACTTGGGTTAAAAAAACATGGGAAACAGAAAGGGTGACATGCCTATTTTTTGTCCTCAATCTTTCTTTAGAGAGAATACTGACATTACACCATTATGTGCTATTAATTTTAGATTAATACCTTTTATCAAGATAAATACATTTTCTTCCATTCTTGGTTTATTAAAACTTTTCATCACACACAGATGTTTTCCAAATAGTTATTTTTGTACCTAATTTTTTTTCTTAGCCTACTAATAAGATAAATTGCATGAAGAGAGTTCCTAATATCAAATCATATAAGAAGTCACAAGACAAAGCTGACTGTTCTAAATTATTTTTTATTTATTTTTTAATTGTAGATGGATACCTTTATTTATTTATTTATTTTTATGTGGTGTGGAGAATAGAACCCAATGCCTAACACGTGCTAGGCAAGTGCTCTACCACTGAACCACAAACCCAGCTCCCTAAATGTTCTTTAATAAAAATCATTACTGGACTTCATCTGTCTATATTTTATGATTTATGCATTTGGGTCCACAAATGACAAGGGATTTTCCTTTCCCTAAAGTCCTTGTCTGGGATTAATACAGAGGTAATAACCTGATGAGTTAAGAAGCAGTCACCTTTTTTTTTCTCCTCTATAAACAATTTCTGTAGAAAGAGAATTGTCTGTTTCTTAAAGTTTTGTTTTTCTGTTTTTGGTTTTTGTTTTGTTTGTTTTGTTTGGTACCAGGGATTGAACTCAGGGTCACTCGACAACTGGGCCACATCCCCAGCCCTATTTTGTATTTTATTTAGAGACAGGGTCTCACTGAGTTGCTTAGCGCCTCACTGTTGTTGAGACTGGCTTTAAACTTGCGATTCTCCTGCCTCAGCCTCCTGAGCCGCTGGGATTACAGGTATGCACAACTGCACCTGGCCTTTCCTAAAGTTTTGATAAAAATTGTTTTAAAACTATCTGGGCCCAATTTTAGTGGGCAGATTTCATAAACTATTAATCTGACTGATTTGATGCTTATAATCTATTCAGATCAGATTTTCTGTTTCTTCCCTAGTCAGTTTTGGTAAGATGTATTTTCTTTTCATCTAAGTTTAAATGCATGGGTTAGCCACAGGATTCTATTTGTTTATCAAAAAGAAAGAGAATAGATTGACTCATGATTTAGTTAAGCTCCTTCCCCGTGGCCTTGGAGGTCACAGGCAGAAAGATACAATGGCATCCTTCATCAGAACATTTTCCATTTATGAAGCACCTACTGGATGCGTGTATTCCTCCCACAATCTTGTAAGGTAGGTACTTTTCTTATCCTCATCTTACAGAGGAGGAACTGAGGTCCAGAGAGGTCAAGAAACCTGCCCAGGAAAAACAGGAAGCAAAGGACTCATCTGGGATTCCACCCAGGCCTGAGTGGTTCTGAAGAGAAGCTCTGCCTTCTATTTTGATCTTCTGAGCCTGACTCAGAAGCCTCAGTAAGAACTGAGCTTCCTGCTACAGTGAAGGTCCCTGACCTCAGATTCACATATGTCACTCACAAAGCGAAGGAGGGGAGAAGAGACCCTGACATCATCCACGTCAGCACTGTCTTTTCTACAGGCTTTCCTTCATAAAGAGAGGCACAGAAAAAGTACTTGAAGGAAACACACTAAATTGTTAATTCAAACATCATGTTTTTCTTTCTCTTTTTTTGTCAAGGTCTCGCTATGTTCCCGAGGCTGGCCTTGAACTCCTGGGCTCCCGTGACCTTCCTGCTTCAGCTTCCCTAGTGCTGGGACTCCAGGTGCACGCCACCATGCCCAGGGACCAGAACATTTTCTAAGAGTAGACTAAAAAGTCCTCCAGAGCAGTGACCCCACCTCTTCCTCTGTTTGGCTTTAGGGCCTTGAAAGTAGCAGTAGTTTCATAAATGAGCACAAAAAAACAAAAACAAAACAGAGGAAACACATACAAATGTTAAGCAATGTGTCACAGAACGTGGAATGATGAGTTCCTTTTTTTCTTTTTCTCCATTCTCTCTCTCTCTTTTTTTTTTTTTTTTTTTTTTTTTGCTAAAGTTCCTATACTCTAGCATTTTATCACTGGGATAAAAATCAGCTTTATTTTTTTTTGGGGGGGGACCACTATGCAGTCATGTAGACCTTGCTTAGATGGGCTCTCACAAGCAAAGCAAAGCGAGGACTGGGTTCCCTGGAGTTGGGAGAGGCTGGGTGGGACTTGCCTGCCTGAACAGCTCCGGGAAGTCATACACGTAGGTGGTCCCCAGGGACTGCGCCTGGAACCGCTTAGCCTGCAGCAGGTCCTTGGTGACATAGGGGGTATTGATGAGCATCCCGTGCAGGTTGCCTTGTTTGTTGCCGAAAGAGTGAAACATGATCTGGATCAGGAAGAAAGAGAAAGAGTGAGGGAGACAGGACCCCGGAACCAGGCTCCTCCTCGCATATCTGCACCCAGTCCTCAGTGACAACTCCAGGCAAGAAGCAGAGCAGCGTGTGTCGCGGGAGGGACCCCTGCTTCAGAGTGTTTGTGTTCTCTTCTTAACCATGGTGGGCCACCAAAACAGGACGATGTGGGAACAGCTCCAAAAATACGAGACTCCTAGTCATAAACATGCAGGTCCGTACACATGCATACACACACCCAAAATACAAATAAAAACCGCTGACTTGAATCAGGTCTGCATTTGAGTGGATGGCACTGTGCCCGTGTCAACTTCCTGTGTGGGTGACGCGCTCAGGGTTAGCAAGCACATCACTGGGCAAAGTTGGCTGAAGGCTATGAGGAAACCCTCTGCCCTATTTTTTTGTTCTGTACCATTTTAGCAATTTTTTTTCTTTTGTTCCCGTCCTGGGGATTCAACCCAGGGATGCTCAACCACTGGGCTACACCCCAGCCTTTCTGTTCTTTTAGTTTTTTTTTTTTTTTTTTTCTTTTTCATTTTGAGATTGCCAAGGCTGGCCTTGAACTTGGAATCCTCCTGCCTCGGGCTTCCAATTACAGACTGGGATCACAGGTGTGCAGATTTTTTTTTTTTTTTTTTTTTTTTTTTTTTTTGGCAACCTCTCGAGTCTTGAGTCATTATTTCAAAATAAAAATATTCATATACACATAGAATGGCAGTCAAAAGGATATTTGATTCGCTTTACTAAAGCCTGTTCGAAGCCGGGCGCGGTGGCGCACGCCTGTAATCCCAGCACTTGGGAGGCTGAGGCAGGAGGATCGCGAGTTCAAAGCTAGCCTCAGCAATAGTGAGGCACTTAGCAACTCAGTGAGACCCTGTCTCTAATAAAGTACAAAAAAGGGCTGGGGATGTGGCCCAGTGGTCAAGTGCCCCTGAGTTCAATCCCCTGTACCAAAAAAAAAAAGCCTGTTCGATAGCATGGTGGGAGGAAATGTCTCTCTGCCTCGGCGAGCCGGCGTAGGGGCTGCATCATAACCAAAGACAGCCTCCACCTCTCATCCCAAGTAGGGCTGAACTCTGGGGAACTGTGCTCCCGCCCAGGAGGCACCACTGGGAGTGGAAGCTGGCCCGGTCACCCCAGCCTAGAGCTGTTTATTCATGGAACAATCAGAAAGCTGCCACAGTCCGGCAAGGCCAGGCAAGAGGGCCCCCGAGGGTCATCGTAAGCTGTCTCGATGTCCCCAGCAGCCTGCCTCTGCTTGGACCTGGACCCCCGTGGTCCACCCCCGGCCTTACGTTTCCGGATCTGGGGTCGGTCACTTCCTTGTAGAGGCTGATGTCCAGGTAGTAGCCCGACTCATTGGTGATGAAGAGGCGGATGGGAACGGCACTGCCCGCGGTGGTCTGGCGGATGTTGATCTTGACCTCAGCCTGCAGCACGCGCAGCTTCCACAGCCGGCTGCCGTAGCGCATGACCATGGAGCGCACCGACTCCTCGATCTGTCCCAAAGCAGAGCAAGCTGCTTTCAGAGGCCATTCCACCCACCCCTGGTGATGGCACCGGTGACAATGGGCAGTGAGACACTGAGTGATAAACACCTGGGACCTGGAACTACCCAGCAAAGAATGCACTATTAGCAGCCAAGGGGAATTCAAACCCACTATTTCATCCTCATTCGCACACAGCCAGGGGACTTCGTGTGTGTGTTGGGGGGGGCACTGGGGACGGAACCCAGGGCCTCACGCATGCTGAGCAAGTGCTCGAACACCAAGCCACAGCCCCAGCTACAGGCAGGTGTTTTATCCCCCACTGACAGATGCGGGGACTGAGGCTGACAGGTGACAGTGCTAGAGCACCCACGTGATCCCATCTTTCTGTGCCTCTCAAGTTTTGCAGTCTTCCCCCTGGAAACACGTGGACTAGTGAGGTCAGGGCATTCTGTGGGCCCTCGGCACCCCACAGGTGCGCTGGGGTTCTCCTCATCCCAGGGTCACACCACAACAGTCAGCAGAACAGCTCAGCCACAGACTCCAGGTTCTCACGGTCCCCACACCCCACCCCGTTCCCAGCAGATCCCAAAACCAGAGAAACTCTTGCAAATCCCCCTGTGCGAGAGAAGCCCCCTGGCAGGGTGTGGCTCGGCGGTGGACCCAGCGCGCGCAGCGGGAGGCTCAGGCAGGGCCACTCGTCCTGGGCCTCGGGTCTCAAGGGCCAGGAGACATGGCGGGAAGAGCCCAGTGAGAGGGAAGGCAGGGCCTGGTGAGGGCCCCAGAGCGTGACCTTGGAGGGGTCCATGATGACGGTGGGCACGAAGTTGAGGAAGATGTGGTTGCAGTCGGTGCGCACGCTGGTGTTGTTGAAGGCCACCTCCAGCTCGTCCATGGCCTCGAGCAGCAGCCGCTCCCCCTCGTTCTGCAGGTACTCGAAGGAGGCTTCCTGTGAAAGGCAAGGGGACAGCGGCTCAGGACAGGGCCTCAGGTGGACACGCGTCCTCGGGGAGGAAAGCGCCCCCCTCCTCCAGCGGCGGAGCCCTGTCCATCGCTGGGCTGCGTGGCATGTTCACCAGGCTTCAGGTCGCCGTGTCTGACACAGGACATCAGGGGCAGGGTGACTGGCCCGCCTAGAAACGCCACGCGACTGTCCAGGGAGCGGGCTTGTTACATGTAAACTGACCCAGAGCCCAAATCCAAACGTGACCTTTACCCGCTCACAGCCCAGGCCCTGGCCACCCGCCCTCCTCACCCGGGGCCAGGGACCCAACAACCAGGGGCAGCCCTGTGCCCGGCCTGCCGGGACGTTCAACCAGCCAACCTGCACCTGCCGCCCCACCCTCCCCTGTTCCTTCCTTCCTTCAAAACTACACACACAAAAGTTATTGCCCAGTTTATCTTTTCACCCCTTCAGCCACCTGACCAACCAGTGCTTCCCACAGACCCCCTGTGGTGTGCCAAGCCCCTTCTCAGGACTGCAAGACACTAGCTCTCCAATGACCGTCACGTCCTGACCTTTTGGCCTCGCCATTCCTAAACAACGATAAAGCCCATTCAAACATCTCCTTGGCTGAAGTAGCAAAAAACTGAGATTGATCAATATCTGTCAGGAAGGAACTGGTTTTAGGGCTGGGGTTGTGGCTCAGTGGTAGAGCACTCGCCTAGCATGTGCAAGGCCCTGGGTTCAATCCTCAGCACCACATAAAAAATAAATACATAAAATAAAGGTATTGTGTCCAACTACAACTAAAATATATATTAAGAAAAAAAAAAGGAGGAGGAGGAGGAACTGTTTTTTAAAGAATATACTACAGCCAGGTGTGGTGGCGCATGTCTGTAATCCAGCAGCTCAGGAGGCTGAGGCAGGAGGATGGCAAGTTCAAAGCCACCCTCAACAAAAGCAAGGCACTAAGCAACTCAGTGAGACCCTGTCTCTAAATAGAATACAAAATATGGCTGGGGATGTGGCTCAGTGGTCGAGTGCCCCTGAGTTCAATCCCTGGTAGCCAAAAACAGAAAAAGAAAAAAGATACTACACACACACACACACACACACACACACACACTCACTCACGTCCACGTAAGGCTGTAGCACACACCATGGATCAACCTTCATTATCATGGGGAAAGGTCTACTAGTAACTGTCCAGTAGAAAGGTTACAGTTTCCAAATGATCTTCCCACCCTGAGCTCGTATCTGCAACACTGTAGCCCTGACTCCGGAGATGGAATTAGGTTTAGAAAGAGTCACCAACAATTCTGCCCTCCGTGGCAGAATTCTGGGTCCTGTCACTTGATTTTTAAGAAATAGTTTTCAGTTTGGTTGAGATTTTTACAGTGCAATCATGGGTTTTTTTTCTAAAAGCAAGAAATAATTTTCAAAAATGACCATTCAATCAGCAAGTGTAAGAAATTTCCTGAATGAACCAGTATCTTTCTATCTCCTCAGCTTTCATCTCATGCAAGAGAGCCACATGATTCAATGCAATGATCCAAGAGCCACCAGCTGGGACAAAATAGGCCACCTTGCTGTCTGCCTCCTGCCACGGCTGAGTGTCACATGGGCAGGGCTGTGTGTGCCCAGCACGTCCCCAAATCCCCAGAGCAGGAACTTAGGGAGGGGAAGGCCAGGGCCTGAGGGCCAGAGGGAGGCAGGAACACCGGCGACCCTCACCTTGGTGATGAGGTCCGAGTGCCTGATGATGGCGCGGATGAAGAACCTGTGGTCTGTCACTTCCGCCCCATCCCGCACCTTGGCAGCACCCAGGTAGAGGTGCATCTTGTGGTTGGCACAGGGCACCGCCGTCAGGTCGAAGTTGCGCATCCGGCTGAGCTCCAGCTGGAAGGCCAGCGCGGGCTCCAGGTGGCGGTAGATGCGATCTTCTGCAAACTGCAGGCCGGCCAGAGAGAGGGCAGGTGGGAGACAGCCAGACAGACACCCCGCGGAGTCTGCCATCGCAGCTGTGTGGTCCCGGCCTATCCTGCAGACCCCGGCTGCTCAGGAAGGTGGCTTTCATTGTGTCACCTAATTGTGAGCGTCCCCAAGGCTCCTGAGATTTGGGGTTTTGCAAAGATTCAAGGACAGCCACAAGACTGGGGTTCTGGGAGCACCTCTTGGGTCCTGGGGGAACCCTACTCGTCCCCAGCAACCGCCAGCATGACGAGGCCACTCTCATAGCACACAGTATTCCTCCAGATGTCACCAACCCCAGGTTTCTTGGTGAAACTTGGTCCCCAAAAGGAAGCAACTGACAGTGATGGAGACGAACAAGAGAAAAAATGAAGAGTCCCCCCAAAAGTCGGGCTTTGGATAAATGATAATTGCTGAGCTTGGTGGGGTCTTGAGTCTGTGCTGGGGACGAGCCACCTGCTCGACTAGGGATCAGGGAACATTCAAGGGCCAGACCCTGTGTGGTTCAGGCTGATGAACCACACGGCTCCTGTCACACCACCTCAACTCTGCTGCCACCGCGGGAAAGCCACCCGAGACACTACGTGATCGAATGTGTGTGGCTGCATTCCAATAAAACTTCATTTATAAAACGGGTAGCCAGACTACAAGTGCTTTGCCAACCACTGGTCCAGAAGAACATAAGGAAAGGAGGTCGGGAAACTGTCCTACTGAGTACCCCAGCAAATACGAAAACTCAGAGGAGGTGGGAAGAGGAGGATCCCGAGGGTCTGAACTCCCTGCAGGAAATGTGAGGTTCTTATTGGAAGGATAACTCCAGAGGAAAGCTGCAGTCTACACAGCAGCATGTTCTAGAAAACGAGCACACCTCTAGGCCTGGGGACACTCCTCCTCAATATCAAAGAAGCGAGTGGGGAGAGAACACACTTCACTGCTCCGGGTCATACCTCATCTCTTGCTCTGAAGGTGAAAAACTTGGGAAATTCTTTCTGCAAAAAGAAACCCACAGCAAAGATGATTAGTTCAAACCAGATTCCATGAAATACCTTCTCTGATTATTTGGTGATCATTAACCATGAACCACTTGGCTTTCAGAATGAATTGTTTGAAAAGCGTTTTCTAACAACTGATCGCTTCTACCCCAACTTACAAAATACACACCAAATAAACCCTGAGGTTCAGAGAATGGAAAAGACTAGCGCAGAGGAACTGAGGGCGAGACTGACCTCTTGGGCAATCAGGAATGTGATTCTTCGGAGTCCGTAATCCACAAGGATATTTTTCTGCATTAAAAACCAGAGACATGATGAAATATTATGTGGTCATAAAAAGGCCTGGCGGGCTGATACATGTTACCACATGGCTGAACCCTGCAAGCGTGCACAGTGGAAGAAGCCAGGCATGAAAGACCCCCTAGCATGTGGTTCCATGTGTACGAAAAATCCAGAGTGAGAACATCTGCAGACACAGAAAGTAGACAGTGGTTGCCCGAGGCTGGGGTGGGAAGACGGCTTGAGTTGGGAGGTGAGGGGAGTGACCTCTGATGGGTATAGGGATTGTGTGTGGGTTTTTTTTTTTTTTTTTTTTTTTTTGGTACTGGGGATTGAACTCAGGGGCACTCGACCACTGAGCCATATCCCCTGCCCTGTTTTGTATTTTATTAGAGACAGGGTCTTACTGAGTTGCTTAGCGTCTCACCATTGCTGAGGCTGGCTTTGAACTCGCGATCCTCCTGCCTCAGCCTCCTGAGCTGCTGGGATTCCAGGCGTGTGCCACCGCACCTGGCTGGTACAGGGTTTTTAAGGGAGGGGAGGAGATGAAACTATTCTGAAATTAACTGTGGTCATGTTTGTGCAACTCTGTGAATACATTAAAAAGCACTGAACTGTATTCTTTTGATGGGTGAATTGTGCACTATGTGAATTCTATCTCAGTAAAGGTGTTATAGGAAGAGACAGGCCAACGTCATGTATACTGTATATATATATAATTTGCATTGGTCAATTACACCTCGACAAAGCTAGGGGGGAAAGACAAGCAGACAAGAATGCACAACACATAAGAGTATAGCCTGCTCTCATTTATGGAAAATGCAAGAACAGATGAACTAATTGACAGTGTCAGAAGTCAGGACACAGCCAGTCATCTCCGGGGACGGTGGTGAAGGGGAGGGGACACAGGACAGCTTTTGGGAGCCGAGAGGGCCCATTTGTGATCTGAACACCAATCCCACTGTGAAAACTCATCAAGCTATGTGCACCTGTGATTCTACGCTTTCCTGCTAGACTCTGACAAAAAAAGAATTACACAAGAAAAGTGCAAATGCATTCTCTATTGCTTCTTAAATAAAATAAATACTGTAATATAAAGTTCTGTGGAGAAGCCAGGCACAGTGGCGCATACCTGTAATCCCAGGGGCTCGGGAGGCTAAGGCAGGAGGATCGCAAGTTCAAAGCCAGCCTCAGCAATAGCCAGGCCCTAAGCAACTCAGCGAGACCCTGTCTCTAAATAAAATATGAAATAGGGCTGGGGATGTGGCTCAGTGGTCAAGTCCCCTGAGTTCAACCCCCGGTACCCAAAAACATAAATAAAAGTTTTGTGGGGAAAGAAGAGAAAACAAGGTTATTGCTTAATTTATTGACCTGGTAAAGAAAATTATTAGGGGAAATGGATGGTGTTGGCCTGTTTCAGAAAGACATAAATTCATGTACAAAAGAACATAGGAGGAAAGCAGGCTGCAAAAGGAAGAGCCAGCCTGGCCACTGGTCCTCAACTAAGGCCATGTGCATGTGTGCTTATTGGAGCACGTGCTGTGGATGTGCACGTGTGAGCCATGTGTGCAAACATGCACACACACACGGGCTTAATATAAGAATGCCTAAATAAGGAATTACACAACGTAACAAAGCTTTTCCTTTCCAACAGCTGTGATCCTTCCAGTCCTCCTCCCTTCAGTGTGGTACACACGTAAAGTCTGCATATGTGTACTTGATCTCTTGTACCTCAGAGCTGTCCCCGTTTCTACTCCTCACGCTACTCCACATCTGTCTGCAGCTGAGGTCCTTGAAGACACGCAAAGCCAGCATGAGGATATAAGCTAGGGGTGACCACGTGCTTGCAAAAAACACCTGCAGCTATTTTCCTACTCGGTCATCAATATAAGTGGCATTTTAAAATTGTAAGTTTCTTGGTTATTCCAATAAAAATACCTTCCCCCCGCCAGCCCCAAACTATTTATGCAGCCTGTCCAGGCTCCTGACAGGCTAAGTAGCATATATCCTTGGTCTTTTAATCACTGCAGCTTCCTAGAGAGAGAAATGCTGGCCCTATGGTACTGGTGAAGAAGCCAAGCATGCCGGATGTGGTGGCACTCGACTGTAATCCCAGCAGCTTAGGAGGCTGAGGCAGGAGGATCACAAGTTTGAGGCCAGTCTCAGCAATTTAGCAAAGCTCTAAGCAACTTAGCAAGACCCTGTCTCAAGATATAAAATTAAAAGGTCTGGGGATGTGGCTCAGTGATAAAGTGCCTGTGGGTACCAAAAAGAAGCCAAATCGGGGCTGGGGTTGTGGCTCAGCGGCAGAGAGTGCTCGCCTCGAGCGTGCGCGGCCCGGGTTCGATCCTCAGCACCACATAAACATAAATGCATTGCATTGTGTGCAACTAAAGCAAATAAATAAATATTTTAAAAAAAGAAGCCAAATCTTTGTCAGGTTCAGCCCTCTCTGCCCAAGGACAATGCTACAAGGACCGGCAGAGCCAGGGTGGGACCCAGGTCTGTGGCCTGCCTCCCTAACACAGCTCAGGCCAAGGCCAGCCCCTCCTCCCTCTCAGGGGCTTCTCCACCACCAAACTCATGGTGAAACTTAATTCCCCAAGGTAACATTATCGAGGGGGCGGGCCCTTTAAGAGAGGTAATTAGTAATTAGGTCATGGGGTGACACAGCCCTCAGAAGGGACTGAAGTGGTGCGGCAGGACCAGGCTAGTTCCTGAGGGCAGGCTGTTAGAGAAGAGCAGGCCTGGCCCTTCCTCCTCTCTAGCTTCTGCTCTCACCACGAGCTCACTTGCACACGCTCCTGCTCTGCGATGCCACCTGCCATCTGTGACACAGCAGAGGCCCTCACCAGATGCAGGTACCCAATGCAGGCTCCTGAACTGGGAGCTAAAACCTCTTTACTTTATAAAAGTTACCCAGCCTCAGGTGCTTTATTATAGCAACACAAAACAGACTACCTGCTCCCCTCCATGGCAGGGGCACACCCAGGGTACCTTGGACTGCACAAACGTCCTGAAAACCGGCACCAGCGCCTCATCCTCCAAGTGGTCTGCACACTGGATGGCCACATTCAGGATGTGGATGGGCTCTTCTCGGAGGTTCTAAGAGAGAAAAACAGAGCTGAGAGTAGAAGGACCAGGAGGTGCAGCCTTGCCCTCTCTGTGGGCTGCTCCCGGGCTGAGACACTGACCTTGCAGTCGTCCTCGGAGTACAGGGAGGTGCGGGCCTTGCTGAAGAGGGGGGTGTCTTTGGGCACGTTGGCAAAGCAGGAGATGACTTCGTCAAAGTTCCTGGGGGTGAGGGCAGAAAAAGGGGCCAGTCTCATCCAGACCAGGTCATCTTTCAAGCAGGCATTCGGGAACCCCAGAGCCTCTGTCTCACCCAACACAGGGCTCAAGTGGTTCCTTGACTCAGTCCAAAGCACCCGACAGGGTCAGTCCCAAAAGGTAGGAATGAACCTGTGAGCCCACAATCAGGAACCAAGGACAGGATTCTAACTGTCTGGGCCTGCAGCTGGGCCTGGGGCAACTCTGACTCCCTCTGACTGTCTCAGAGGCCCAGAGAACCCACCTCACCTAAGTCACCTGAGGGTAATAAGAGAAATCCCAGCACCCCAGAAATTCAATAGGATGATTCAACAGGATGACCCAGGCACAACACAGAACCCACAGTAACAGGTGGGGGAAAAAAGTGACAATAGTGCTGAGGGCTGACATCTCATGAGCATGTCATTGACATGGGAATTATATTTTAAGTGTCTTATTTCACATATATTATCTCATTTACTTGTCACGATGCCCCCAGTGAAGTGGGTCCTTCTATCACACCCATTTGACAGATGAGAAAACTAAGAGTGGGTGAATAATTTGTTCAGTCTCACAGGAAGTGCAGAGCTGGGATCTGAACATGGTAAGCCGTCATGTGGCCTCACGCTCCTGCTGACGATGCTATTATTTTTGTTTTTGTGTGTTTGCATGCATGTGTGTGTGTGTGTATGTGTGTGTGTGGTACTGAAGATTAAACCCAGGGCCTTGCCTCACACATGCTAGCTAAGCACTTTATCTTAAATTTTTATTTTATTTTGAGGCAGGGTCTCCCTAATTTGCCCAGGCTGGCCTCGAACTTACAATCCTCCTGCCTCAGCCTCTCCAGTAGCTGGGATAACAGCTGTGCCTCCCCCACCCAGTTTGTTGTTTTCTAAATTCATCTTTAACCACTACATGTCAAAATCATACCTCGTAATGGAGAACCAGGTAATGTTTCAATACACATTTACATGGTGTAATTTTTTTTTTTAATTTTTCATTTATTTATTTGCTTTAGTTGTACACAATGCGTTTATTTATTTTTTTTTTAATTTTTTTTTTTTTTTTTTTGGTACTAGGGATTGAAACTCAGGGGCTCTCAACCACTGGGCCTCATCCCCAGCCCTTTTTTGTATTTTATTAGAGACAGGGTCTCACTGAGTTGCTAAGTGCCTCGCCATTGCTGAGGCTGGCTTTGAACTCGTGATCCTCCTACCTCAGCCTCCCAAGTGCTGGGATTACAGGCGTGTGCCACCGCACCGGCAATGCGTTCTATTTTTACGTGGTGCTGAGGATTGAACCCAGGCCGCGCGCGAGCTAGGCGAGCGCTCTATCGCTGAGCCACAATCCCAGCCCCGTGTAATGTTTAAATCAAGTTAACCGTATTTATTTCCCAGAACATGCATCTTCATGGTGAAAACCTTCAAACATCCTTTCTTCTAGCTTTCTGAAGTGGCGGCATCGATGCCCCAGTCACCCTGCTATGCTGCAGCACACCAGGACCTCTGGCTCCTATCTCACAGTAGCTTGGTGCCCACCATCAACCTTTCACCCATGACACTGGGTCCCCCCCACCCTCATCATGTGCTAAATGACTGAACGGGATCAGGGAAGCCCCCCGCGAGCCCCTCCTGTTCAGGATACCAGGCCACGCCATACCTGGTGAAATCCTCGAACCTCGGGAAGGCGACCATAGCCCCCATGCGTTGGCACAGTGGGGAGAAGCCACTGTCCATGAAGAGCTCTGTGCTGTGCCTCAGCAGGTCGGGGTTGGTGACACTGATGGGCACGGCCATCCTGCAGGGTGACAAGTGGAGGATGAAGCAGCTGCTCCCATGCCTGGTGCCTCAAGGAGCCAGACTTGAACTAGAGCCCCCCCACACTGGGGCTCTGAAACCACAGGTGTGGGGGACATGGAGGCTGGGGCCGGTGGGTAGGGGTCGCATCCGATGCCTGAGGACCTGGAGCAGTCAGAGCCCAGTAAGTTGAACGAATGCATGCAAGAGAGGCCAGTCCCAACACAGTCCCAAGGTACATCCAGAGGCGGTGACTACAGCCACCAGACAGAGAACTAACACTTCCAGCACCGATTTCTCCTGCAGAGGCCCAGGCCCAGGCAAGGGGGACAGCCTCAGTGCTGGTGACACTCGAGGCCTCCACTCCCTGCCACCCCTCTCCCTCCATCAAACCCCTCTTTAGAGTCCAGAGACAGCCACTGCTCCCAGGACTGGCCACTCACCAGGATCAAATACAATTCCATTTTTTTTTTTTTTTTTGGTACCAGGCATTGAATTCAGGGGGCACTTGACCACTGGGCCACCTCCCCAGCCCTTTTTTGTATTTTATTAGAAACAGGGTCTCACTCAGTTGCTGAGGGCCTCGCCATTGCTAAGGCTGGCTTTGAACTCACGATCCTCCTGCCTCAGCCTCCCAAGCGCTGGGATTACAGGTGTGCGCCACCGCGCCCAGCTAGGAGCAAATACAAAGGGGTCCTCTCGGGAGCTGGGACTCGAGCCCTGGACTCCGGTGTAGGAGGAGCCATCAGATGCGTGCAGAAGAGAATCCACCCAGAAGGCTGAGCGGCCTGTGGCTGGCACCGGGAACTGGGATGGGGGAGGTGCTCACTCCTCCCTAAACGAAAAGGCTGGCAGGCCGGGCTGAGCTGTGAGCACCTGCCTTCTCCTGGGAGCCTGGGCTCCGCCTGGGAGGCAGAGGGTGCCTCAGCAACCAGCTACCAGATCAAAGCCCGGGGGCGCCACCTCCTGCTGTGAGGACACAGCTGGAGAAGACACTGAGGCCTGCTCCTGCCCTCCTCCCGGCTCCACCAGGTGCCCTTCGCCTCCGTGGACACCGCTGGGCATCTCTGCACTGTCTGGGGTCATGAGGGAGGCTCTGGACTCTATCCTGAGTCCTCCAAGCAAGTCCTCACACCTGGGGTGCTCTTGGGCACCCCAACATAGATATCGGAGTTCCTGTTGGGTCCCCCGGTGACCATGATCCAGGCCCTGCTGCTGGACAACTAAGTCCAGCGGTCACGAGCTGGCACTCAGCGTGGCCAATCTGACTGGCTTTGCAGCACTTCCCACAAACGTGAGCTGGCACAGCTCGCGCTGCAGACGAGCCCTGTCTTTCTCTGCTAGAGAGAAAAAGTGTGGAAAAGCCTGGCCTACCTGCAGGGCAGCCCTGGGCAGGCCAGGTGGTGCACCAGTCCCACCCAGCCCTAGAGCACGTGACTGTAGGTGTGACTGACTTGCCTGGGGTCTCAGCCACCCAACCTACCACATACCTGGAGACACAGGAATGGAGGGCCAGGCCAGGACCTCCTGGCGGGTAGAACCCGGTCCAAACAGCCCTCCCCAGAGGCCTCCAAGGGCCGGGCTCTAGGAGCAGCCAAGGCCCAGAGGCACCAGCCAGCACTCCCAGCTCATAGCAAAGGCCAGAATCTAAGACCTAGACCAGGAGCCCACCCCCCTGGAGTCCTCAGCGTCTCTCTGGGTGAAAACAGGACCTGGCGCCCATCCTGGACAGTAACCTGGTATCCACACAGGTGCCCCCAAGACACGATGCACGGCCCAGGATCCTTGGGTGAGTGCCCTTCCCTTCCTAGCAGGGCTGAAGTGCCGGGGTAGCATGGTCAGGAGAGAGAACTCCTCCCCAGTGGCAGGAGAAGTCCACACCACACCTCCTCCCACCACCCCCAAAATGACCCCAGGCCAGAAACAGCACAAGACTTTTCTCACAATGGGGTAAAATATCATGATTCTCTTTTTGGAAATAGGAAGGGTAAAAATAAATGATATGTTGCTTAGGCCCTCGCTAAGTTGCTGAGGCTGGCTCAGAACTTGAAATCTTCCTGCCTCAGCCTCCTGAGCTGCTGGGATGACAGGCATGCACCACTGCACCCAGCCTAAAATATGTTTTTCAAAATCCCAAGAGACCAGGAAAATCCCTGCTTCAAGAAAATGTGAAACCTGCAGAGATGTAAGATCTGATCGGTGGAACCCCCAAATCATCACGGCAGCATTCTAGCCACAAGCGAGGCCTCTGGGAAATCCCACAGGAACCCATAACAGCAGAACCAGGAAGAGCGAAAGGGAATGTTCCAGATACCAGGGGGGACATAATTACTTTACGGAAGATATGGCACGCCACCTGACCAGAATGGGACTTCGTGTCCTGAAATAAGATGGGTTAAAAAACAGACTGTGAGGGGCTGGGGTTGTGGCTCAGCGGTAGAGCGCTCGCCTAGCATGTGCGCGGCCGGGGTTCGATCCTCAGCACCATGTAAAAACACATTGTGTACAACTAAAAGCAAATAAATAAATTAAAAAAAAAAAAACCCGACTGTGAGCCAGCAGTACAGACACACCAGCTGCCCCCGGGCGAGAAGGCCGCAGGGACTCACTGCACCACGGCTTTGAGACAGCAGACTCCAGCTGACACAGGCCAAGACGCGTGCCCCTGCACCTGGCCTCCAAGCGCGCTCGAGGGCTGTGGAAAGAACTCTGAGAGGAGACCCCGACAGAGCAGATCCTACCCCACGTGAGCAGCTCAGCCCAGGCCAAGCGAAGCCCAGGCTCCCCACTATATAAAATGCAGATGAGGACATTTTTAGCCAACAAATGGCAAAGGCTCCATACAATAGGAATATGTGACACTGAGCACAGTGTCCGGCCAACAGCACGCCACTGGACAGTTATGATAACAGCGTGAGTCATCATCATCACAGGGACTGCTGAACCCACACATTTCTCTGTGCCGGGTGCTATCCTAAATACCATATGTGCATTATGTCATTTACTCTTCACAACGGGCTAGGACAGCACCGTCTACTGGACCTTTCTGTCATAATGGAATGTTCTAGGCCCTTCCTGCACTGTCCGACATGGCACCTGTGAGCCCCACGTGGCTACTGGGTACTTTAAATGCAGTTGTCACGACCGAGGGACTGAAGTGTTTCGCGTCGTTTCTGTTGGTTTTAGTTGAAGGAGCTTGGGGGGGTCCAACCGTGCAGGGGTGGGAGGTGGGGCGGCGGTTTGACCTCCACTTTAAGATGAGAGCACGGGATGCGGGAGAGCCACAGTGAGGAAGGGGCCTTCCAGACGGCTACCCAGCCGCACTCCCAGCCGCACGGGCTGGGTCCTTGAAGAGACAAGGCTACACTGGTCAGAGAGAAGAGCGAGTGTGAGCCAGTGCATACCGGTTTGGGTGGGAGGAGGGCAGCATGAACTGGAATTCCACCACACAGGTGCCGTCTGGGAGCTGCCGGTGCTGCAGGCTGTTTAACTCATAGGCGATGTAGCCTCTCCGCACGTAAACCTGCGGGAGGAGAAACACGGAGGACATTCAGAGGGCACCAGCGTGCTCCGATCCTGAAAGACCCAGGCCAAAGGGACACCAGGAAAGGCAGCGACTGGATCTCTAAGCAGCAGTCAAGATCATCTCAGTACTGAGCCAATAAAGTTTTTTCGTCTGTTTGTTTTTGTAAACAGCGGGTATCAGACACTTTGGGCTCTGTGGGACACATCATTACTGTTCCAGATACTTGATTCTACTGCTTTACAGAAGCAGCCACGAAAATATAAACATCACAGCCTGTAATCCAGCACTTTGGGAGGCTGAGGCAGGAGGATCGCGAGTTCAAAGCCAGCCTCAGCAATGGCGAGGCACTTAGTAACTCAGTGAGACCCTGTCTCTAGTAAAAATACAAAAAGGGCGGGGATGTGGCCCAGTGGTCGAGTGTGCCCCTGAAATACCAAAAAAAAAAAAAAAAAAAAAAAAAGAAAATACGTAAACAAACAGGTGAGGCTGTGTTCCAAAAAGATTTATTTACAAAAATAGGCAGTGGCCCAAATGCATCCCATGGGCTATAGTTTGCCAACCCCTGCTCTAAAGCAGCTCTGGCCAATAGAAATACAACACAGGCAACGCCTGTAATTGTGATTTTTTATTAGCTACAGAAAAAAGAAAATTAAAAAAAGGAACAGCTAAAAATAATATAAAAATATTCTAATTTCTCCCTGAATATTATCATTTCAACATGCAATATAAGAAAAGATCTACATATTTCACATTCTTTCCCCCTTACTAGGTCTTTGGAATCAGGCACAGCTCAACTCAGACAAGTGGAATTTTAAGTGCTCACTAACCACATGGGCCCAGTGGCTGCCGTAGTGGACGACACCATCTAGAGTTCAAACACTGGGAGCTTTTCAACTGCACAGGGAAATGACGGTCTGTGCAACAAGAATTTTATAAAGCAGACTTTTTTTTTTTTGCTGCCCTCTAAAAGACCTACTTCCAGTTGTGCTTGGTGGCGCCTGTCTGTCATCCCAGCATCTCGGGAGGCTGAGGCAGGAGGATCGCAAGTTCAAACCCAGCCTCAGCAAGAGCAAGGCCCTAAGCAAGTCAGTGAGACCCTGTCTCTAAATAAAATATAAAATAGGGCTGGGGATGTGGCTCCATGGTCGAGTGCCCGAGTTCAATTCCCGGTACCCCCAAAAAAATAAAAAAAAAAATGTGCCATTGTAAAAATGGAATGTATGTGCATCCTAGAAAAAATCTCTCATGCAGGAGCCCATTGGGGATTGGCTTGAATTGCGGTTGACTATGAGCCGTGATTTGGCTTTTGTCGCCACCCGTAGTCTCACGGGGTTGTTGATCTCGAGTGACTTGGCCGAAATTGCTGATCGGGTCAGCGCCATTTTAGGGTGTGTTTTTTTGGCGTGTGTTAGTTATTAGAACCAGAGAGAAAAGTTATCAGAATAAAAAGCTGTTTGTCTCCAGTTTGCTTCTGAATCCGTTGCTCCAAGCGCTTCACTCTCATAGACATAAAATAGGACTTAGCACTTTAAAAAATACTGATGAGTCAGACACAGTGGCATGGGCCTATAATCCCAGCAGCTCAGGAGGCTGAGGCAGGATTGCAAGTTCAAGGTCAGCCTCAGCTACTTAGCGAGACCCTTTCTCAAAAAATAAAAAGGGCTGGGGATGTGGCCCAGTGATAGAGCACCTCTGGGCTCCATCCTCAGTACTACAACAAAAATGAATAAACAACAAATATTTAATGAAATGAAATCAAAAAGCACTGACAGACGCTCTGGGTCTCACTGTTGGAAAGCAAGAGCGAGGTTGGAAGGACCCCTCCACAGCTGGAGGGGTGTGACCTGCAGGCCCAGGAGACCCTGTGGCTGTCGTACGCTCACAGCCTCAAAGGGTCTCCATGAAGACCAGCCAAACCTGGCGTTCTGGGGGTGACTCCCGGGGTCTAAAAGATCCAGGAGAGAGTGGGGGTCAATGGGGGCCAAGCCACTGAGCTCAGAGAGCCAGGAGATGAGCCACCTCAGAGCCCAAGGGTCACCTCCTGTGGCCCACAAAAAGCAGATTAAAACTCTGAATTCCTAAAACTAACTGAACATGTCTCGGCCCCTCAACTCAGGGAGACCAGAGCAGGAGCACGACCACCTGCTCTTATCAGGGTTTTGCTGCTGGTCAGACCCTTCTCTGTCCTGCCACACAGGGCAGTCACTTCAAACAGTCACCAGGCTCCTCGTGGCTCTCAGAGCTCCAGGTAGAAAAGTCTACCGGGGTGGTAATGCACACGGTCAGCGAGTCTGGACGAGGAGCCCTGGACTTGGCTCTGGGGGTTAGCAGCGAGCTGTGCCCTGCCCAGAGGAAGCTGCAGTGACAAAGGACACGGCAGTGGTTACCTGTAGAGACTCTGCAACAAAACAGACCTAGTGGAAATCCTGGTCCTGCCCCTCCCCGGGGTGTGACCCTGAGCACGTCACTTCACCGCTCGCTCGGTGTCCCCGTGCATTTCTCTGGAGAGCATAAGGTCATGTTTGCAAGCGGGGAGTGGGGGGGCGGTCAGGCAGGGGCCGGCGGGCACTGAATGTTACAACTGGCAAGCACAGGCCTGCCACTGTCCCCAGGCCTCCCCTACTCACCTCCAGAGACGCCATGCAGACGACCTTGTTAGCGTGGTAGAAGAAAGTAGGCAGGACGTCAAATATGGTCGTCTCCGAAAGTATTAATTTCTACAGGAAATGGGAAAAAGGGAAAAGGAAAAAATGTGAACAAGTTTAAACCACCCCCAGAGGCACGGGAGGGGTGGGAGCAGGAGAAGATGGCTGTGGTGCTGCCCCTGGCCGCGGCTGAGGGCCCCGGGCTCCTCCAACGGGTGGTCTTAGAAGATCTGCCAATCAAGCCCAGGACGCCAGCAGAGGGCCCCCAGCTCCAGATGCCGAGGGGCTCCCGGGAGCTTGTGAGCGAGCACCTGCAGTCCCCGAGGCCCCACCCGGGCCAGGGCGTGCCCCGTGGAAGCTGGGAGGAAGGAGTGTCCCACCTTGAGGTTCTCTGGGCAGAACTGGTGGCCATACATGTCGATGGCAGACAGGAAGATGGACTCCACCTGGTTGTGCCTCAGCTCGAAGGAGGGGAGGTGGGAGGCGATCAGCACCTGCCGGGGAGGGGCGGGGGCTGCGTGAGGGGAGCCAGGGCGGCGCAGGAAAGCCGCACGCGGGGTCCCGGTGCCAGAGGGCTGACCTGTCTGGCCCTGAGGGCCACTTTGCAGTGCTCGGTCTTGCTCAGCTGAGTGAGCTCGTTGAGGATGGAGATCAGCTCGTCCGACAGGGAAGGGTCAGGGCCGCAGAGCTCGTCCTGCGGGGCGCACAACAGAATCCGGATGGATCTTCTCTGCCAGAGGAAACAGGCCAGCGCTCACCTTGGCCAGGCGTAAAGCTGCCCCGGCAAACCAGGGTGGGCTGTCAGGGCAGCAGGCACAGCCCGAGACAGGCCTCTGCCCCTTCCTACCGTGGACCCACCCCCCCACCCATTCATTCACCCAGCCACCCACTCCCACTCCAAAACACACCCTCAATCCTGGGGAAGAAGAAAAATACAACTAAGCCGGGCGCAGTGGCGCATGCCTAGAATCCCAGGGGCTCGGGAGGCTGAGACAGGAGGACTGAGAATTCAAAGCGAGCCTCAGCAATTTAGTGAGGCTCTAAGCAACTCAGTGAGATCCTGTCTCTAAACAAAATATAAAATAGGGCTGGGGATGTGGCTCAGTGGTCGAGCGCCTCTGAGTTCAATCCCTGGTACCAAAACAACAACAACAACAAAAAAAAAACCTAAGTCTTTGCCTAGAGCATAGGTTGAGTGATCTTTCTTTGAAATGCCCAGGATACCAGTGTTTGGGCTTTCAGACTTTTTTTGGATTTTGCAATATTTGCATATACATAATGAGCTATCTCGGGGACAAAACCCAAATCTAAACATGAAACATTTACACTGGGACTAGGGATAGAGCACAGTAGTAGAGAGTTTGTCCAGTCTATGGAAGGCCCTGGGCTAGATTCCCAGGACTGCAAAAATAAATAAATAAATAGTTACACATACACCTTATACACACAGCCTGAAATATTTTGTACAATATTTTTAGTACATCTGCATTTCAACTGCAACCCATCAGAGGAGGGCAGAGGCAGAATTTTCTCCTTGTGGTTTCATGCTGGTGTTCAAAGACTTTCAGATTTTGGAGTATTTCAGATTTCGGATTAGGGATGCTCCACCTTATACTATTCTAGAGAGCATTCAGCAGGTGCTTACTAGGTGCCAGGCAAGCAGCTAGATCCTTTACACACTTTTCTCCCTATTCTCCCAACCCTCTGAGGAGTTCCTATCAGGGTCCCCATTTTATAGATGAGGAAACTGAGGCTCAGAGAGGCACTCTGCCTTGCCCCATGGCCCCCGCAGCCTGTGTGAGGAGGAGCAGATTGGAGCACAGCTCTGTCGGGTCCCTGAAGCCTTGAGCTCTTTCCCTGCATGCTGCTACCTGACTTCAAGGGTTGCATTTCAGAGGGGAGGAGCTGGGAGTGGAATCTTGCAGAAGACGAAGGCATGCCGAGTCCCTCTGAGGGGGGGGATCTTTCTGCTGGAGACAGGACTGTGGTCTCCGCGTCTTCCTATGCCCTAAGTGCAGGAGGGCCTCGGGAACAACCAGAGCAGGTGCCCCATCCAAGCCCATGGAAGAGAGCCCCCCATCAGCCAGCACTGTTCCCAAAGAAGTCCCACCAGAGGGCGGGGCTGTGAGCCACTTCTGATGCAGTGTGTCCCCATTTTCCTAACTATGTTAAACCCACGCCACTTTCAGAGTTGGACGTTTTTAATGTATTCCATACACAAGCCCACAGGCACGTCGATGCTGAGGAAATTTCATAGGAAATCATCCTAAATCCTCTCTCCTTCCCCAATTCTGATTTGCTCTGTATGGTCAAGGGGTGGTGGCACTGCCGTCACCATGCCACCCAGCTTGTGGCTCCAAGGAGAGCAAGAGGGCAGGTGCTGTCCAGCCACCAGGCTGGCGGTGTGTGATCACCGTGTGTGTGCGTGCGCGCGCAGCGCGCGCGCGTGTGTGTGTGTGTGTGTGTGTGTGTGTGTGTGCATGTGCATTTTAAAAGCCAGGACACCACCCTGAACACACAAGAGCCCCAAATCCCTTCTTCTTCTTTCTGGTTAACTTGTGTGACTACTCGCCTTGCGTATTTTAGTCTACACTATCACATTTTGTTTCCTTTGTCTTGTCAGAAAGTCCTAGAACCCCCTAAATGACATGCAGAAACTATGTATCCTCAAAAGACTCCAAACAACCTCATCTCACAGGAATCAAATTGGAAAGCCTTTGCCAAAAGCTTCTGAGGTACCAAATACCACCGGAAGTCAAGAACACACCATTTCCTAACAAATGGAACAAGAGAGCCACAGGAGTGAATCTCACCTCTTACCCCCAAACCACACCTGGGACAACCTTTTAGTCTCCTTTATTAAGAAGCCCCAAGCGCCAGGCACGGGGGCGCATGCCTGTAATTCCAGCCGCTTGGGAGACTGAGGCAGGAGGATGGCAAGTTCAAAGCCAGCCTCAGCAAGAGCAAGACACTAAGCAACTCAGTGAGGCCCTGTCTCTAAATAAGATACAACATAGGGCTGTGGATGCGGCTCAGTGGTCGAGGGCCCCTGATTTCAATCCCCAGTACAAAAAAAAAAAAAAAAGCAGCAGCAGCCCCAAGTAAGTGTCCCAATTCTCTGAGCTGGGCCATTCCACCATCTCCCTCAGGCTGACATCTGGTGTACATGATTTTGAGAAACTTCAAGCCTTGAAGAGTCAGTATATGCAAACAAGTAATAAACAGAAAATCCACGGGCGCAACCCTGACTTTCGAATACTGAGCTGGCCGTAACACGTTACAGGCAAACCTTGCTTTACAAACCTTCACAACCACTCCACCAAAGGAGGTTTGAAAATCATTCTATCACTTTAGCCATGGAATTCCCCCGAAGAGTACACACCTCCCTGGGCAGAGGTTCCCCATCCTGGCCTCCCCCTACAACCACATTGGGGAGCCCTCCCCCTACAATTAATTTTTTAAAACTTCAGAAGTATCAAAGAGCCATCTGTTAAAAACCCCTAAACACCTGGAGTCACTGACTGTTAACCTTTTATCCCATCAGCGCGTTGGCTTTGGCTCTAACAAGCACACGTGCATCTCACACGCTTCCTTTTCTTGAAAGTGATTTTTTCCGCTACTTAGGTACCTATCTTGCTAAGAAGAAAGATATTCTCTTGCTGCCAACAGAACCACTGAAACACAAAGAGACTAAACACGACACTAACAATATTACCCAGCACACAGCCCGCGTTTAAATTTCCCATTGCCAAAGCCTTCAAAATGTACTAACCTCGGGGCTCCATTTCCAAAAACCCTGATTTAATTGAACAAAGGGGGTGGGGGGTGAGCATCTGTATTTTTTTTTAAACCCACTGCCCACATGCTTCTCATGTGCAACCAGGACTGAAATCTGCTACACAAAGAGATGTTAAAATGATCCTTTTCAAAATACCAACATTGATGAATACAACTTGTTAGATGTTTACTCTCCTACATACCCAGGGCCCAAACTTTGCCCACTGACTGTTTCTGTAAATAGTGTTATAGGAGCCGGGCACAGTGGCACACACTTATAAATCCCAGTGGCTCAGGAGGCTGAGGCAGGAGGATCATAAGTTCAAGGCCAGCTTCAGCAATTTAGGGAAGCCCTGAGCAACTAAGCAAGACCCTGCTTCAAAATAAAAAAATAAAGGGGCTGAGAATGGGGCTCTGTGGTCAAGTGCTAGGTTCAATCCCTGGTCCGAAAACACACACACACACACACACACACACACACACACACACACACACACAGTGTTACAGGAACACAGCCTCACTCACTCTAGCTGCTTTGAGATTCCAAGCTTTTGGGGCTGAGTAGCTACAACAGAAGCCCTATATCCACAAATCTGAAATATTTACTCTCTGGGGCCCTTTATAGAAAAATATTGCCAAGTCCTTCTTGCCCTAAGCCAAGTCCAAGTCTCTCCTTCTCTGCCCATGCTACATTTTCTAAGTCATCAGGACTATTATTGGGCGGGGGAGTCTATAAGAGACTGCTAATTACTATCTTGTAGGAAATGCCTCATGTCTCCAAGAAGGCACATTAAAAACCTACCACCAGACCCAGAACCCAATACTCCTAACAGCTCATGATGCTGGAGCCAGGCTGTGGGTTCAAATACTGGCTTTGTACTCACAAGCTGGGTACCCTTGGGCGAGTGGCTTTACCTCTCTGAGCTCTTCCAATGGGAAGTGAGAACCATTATTAGCGTTTCTGTGAAAATTAAATGAGTTAACATCTATTCGTAAAGTACTCCAAGAGGGCCTGGCACAGAGCAGATGCTTCGGGAGCGCCCCTGCCTATTGTTGCAAACCAAGTTTTTCTGGAACACTGAGAATGGCAGAGTGGAGTGGTCCCGGCAGCCCTCACCCGCAAAGTCCAAGATGTTTGCTTTCTGGCCCTTTCCAGACCCGGCTCACCCGGTGTGAGGCCAAGGACACCCCAGCTGCTTACTATCAGCATGATCACCAGCTGGTTCTTCTTGGCCACCTGCGCATGGGAGAAGATGCAGTCCAGCACCTGGGACATGTCCGGCTTGAACTGCTCCCTGAGGTTTATCACACACTTGTCGTAGTGAGCTGGGGGGAGAGAAGGTGGCCTGGGGCTGAGACGGGGCTCCTCCCCAGCCCCCCCAGGTCTGCCACCAGTGCCACCATGGGGCAGTGTCTCTTGCCTTGCTGGAAATGATGCTCAACGTGCAGGTATCGTCGCAGGAGATCCAGCACCACCGCCTTCATGTAGCCGCGGGTCCCACTGCGGTACCTGGGTGGGAGGCAGCCAGGTCACCCTCACCTCGCCTCCGGGAACATCCCGCCAGGGTGTCCGTGGCTTTAAAAAGGAGACGGCAGTCACACAGCACGGGGAGGCTGTGCCTTCTGATGCTTAGGCCTGCAAGGACGAGGCGCCAGCACCTTGGCCTGGGTCTGCAGGCAGAGCTGCTGTCAAACCAGAGGCCACGTTGGGTGAGCCCCAGGACAGCACCTGTGCAGCCCCTGAGAGAAGGGAAAAAACCTAGTAGAGTTGGATGCTGAGTAAGGGGAGCCAATTTTAACCATCAAGAATCAATAAATGGAAGCCGGGCACAGGGCACACGCCTGTGATCCCAGTACTTGGGAGGCTGAGGCAGGAGGATCGCTGTCAAAGCCAGCCTCAGCAATGGTGAGGCCTTAGTAACTCAGTGAGACCCTGTCTCTAATAAAATACAAAAAAGGGCTGGGGGATGGGGCTCAGTGGTCGAGTGCCCCTGAGTTCAATCCCCAGCGAGTTCAAAGCCAGCCTCAGCAATGGTGAGGCACTTAGTAACTCAGTGAGACCCTGTCTCTAATAAAATACAAAAAAGGGCTGGGGATGGGGCTCAGTGGTCGAGTGCCCCTGAGTTCAATCCCCAGTACCAAAAAAAAAAAAAAAAAAAAAAAAAAAAAAAAAAATCAATAAATGGGATGGATTCAAATTAAAAAGCTTCTTCTAAGCAAAAGAAACAATCAGTGAGGTGAATAGAGAACCTACAGAATGGGAGCAAATTTTTACCACACACACATCAAATAGAGCACTAATCTCTAGGATATATCAAGAACTCAAAAATCTTAACACACACACACACACACACACACACACACACACACACACACAAAACCCAATCAATAAATGGGCCAAGGAACTAAACAGACACTTCTCAGAAGAGAATAAACAATCAGTCAACAAATATATGAAAAAATGCTCAACATCTCTAGCAATGAGAGAACTGCAAATCCAAACTACTCTAAGATTTCATCTCACTCCAGTCAGAATGGCAGCTTTTAAGAATACAAACAACCAGGGCTGGGGTGGTGGCTCAGCGGTAGAGCACTCGCCTAGCACATGCGCAGCTGGGTTCGATCCTCAGCACCACGTAAAAATAAACGCGTTGTGTACAACTAAAACAAATAAATTAGCCGGGCGCGGTGGCGCACGCCTGTAATCCCAGCACTTTGGGAGGCTGAGGCAGGAGGATCGCGAGTTCAAAGCCAGCCTCAGCAATGGCGAGGCACTTAGTAACTCAGTGAGACCCTGCTTCTAATAAAATACAAAAAAGGGCTGGGGATGTGGCCCAGTGGTTGAGTGCCCCCGAGTTCAATCCCCAGTACCAAAAAAAAAAAAAAAAAAAACAAATAAATTAATATTAAAAAAGAAAAAAAAAAGAATATAAACAACCATAAGTGTTGGCAAAGATGTGGGGGAAAAGGCACACTCATACATTGCTGATGGGACTGCAAATTGGTGCAGCCAATCTGGAAAGCAGTATGGAGATTCCTTGGAAAACTGGGAATGGAACCACCATTTGACCCAGCTATCCCACTCCTTGGTCTATACCCAAAGGACTTAAAAACAGCATACTACAGGGACACAGCCACATCAATGTTTATAGCAGCACAATTCACAATAGCTAAACTGTGGAACCAATCTAGATGCCCTTCAGTAGGTGAATGGATAAAGAAAATGTATATATACACAATGGAATATTATTCAGCATTAAAAGAGAATAAAATCATGGCATTTGCAGGTTAGATGGATGGAGTTGGAGAATATAATGCTAAGTGAAGTTAGCCAATCCCAAAAAACCAAATGCCAAATGTCTTCTCTGATTTAAGGATGCTGATTCATAATGTGGTGGGGGGGGGCATGGGAGGATTAGATGAACTCAGAGGAAAAGGGGAGGGAAGGGGAGGGAGGGGGCATGGGGGTAGGAAAGATGGGGGAATGTGATGGTCATCATTACCCTAAGTACAATTATGAAGACACGGATGATGTGACTCTACTTTGTGTACAACCAGAGATATGAAAAATTATGCTCTGTATGTGTAATATGAATTGTAATGCATTCTGCTGTTATACATAACAAATTAAAATAAAAAATGAAAAAAAAAGAAAGTTGACCCAGAGTATGCCTAAATTAATTTTGTCCATTACCATCAAAATTAAAGCTACAGATTTCCAATTTCCTATAGAACTTTCATACATCTGGATATGCATAGATGCCTACAGAATTAAAATGTACTGGGCTGGGGTTGTGGCTCAGTGGTAGAGTGCTCGCCTAGCACGTGCGCGGCCCGGGTACAAATAAACGCATTGTGTACACCTAAAGCAAATAAATAATTTTTTTTTTAATTTAAAAAAAAAAGAATTAAAATGTACTTTTCAATGATCAAAAAAATGTCCAGGGCTGGGGTTGTGGCTCAGTGGTAGAGCGCTTGCCTAGCACGTGTGCGGCCCGGGTTCGATCCTCAGCACCACATACAAATAAATGCATCGTGTACAACTAAAGCAAATAAATAAATAAATTTTTTTTAAAAATGTCCAATTATTCATCCAATCTATAAATATATTTTCCCAAAAGACAAACTGGAAAGACATTTACCAAAAGATAGCTCCTGTATAAATTGCATTTTCCCTTTGAAACAAAAAGTCCGCCTGGGTTAAACCATGTTTCCTGAAGCATTTCCTCTTCTAAAATATTTCTGAACACAGGGAATTGAGTTTCTCAGGAGGTGCAATACTAAGTTCTGGGGAATCAGAAACCAGCTTAACCCAGTGTGACTAAATGACAACAAGACAGCAAGAATTTTTAAAAAATAATAAAACATTGATCCAAATGAAATTGTTTTTTTTGAATCACAGCACAGGGCAGAACTTTGATAAATATGTTCAACACGGGAAAGTTTGCTAGGGAATTAATACCATGTGTTCATTCCTTCTGGGTGTTTCTCTGAAGCTTAAAGAGTGGGTTTAGGGGCTGGGGTTGTGGCTCAGCGGTAGAGCGCTCACCTAGCATGTGCGCAGCCCGGGTTCGATCCTCAGTACCACGTAAACATAAAATGCATTGCAATGTGTACAACTAAGGCAAATAAATACATATAAAAAAAAAGTGGGTTTAGGTGAGCAGCAGATGCATTTTGGGGGAGACTCCCTAGTAGTCCTTGGCTGTGAGACCTTCATTTTGTGGGGATGCACTTCAAAATCCTGACCTTGGCTGCAGCCTACACGGCCAGTAGGAGCCCCATGAGTTGGGGAACTCCTTGAAAGAAGGGTAGCCTTCTAGGGCCCCCCATTCTCTGTACCTCAGAGTTCCTGGCATTGGTAATCAGGCACTAAATTGATTGGATCAAATCTGAGAATACCTGCATTCTCTTTACAAGCCAAGCTGTGTTGCTACATAGGTTCTTCACGAAAAATGGCAAAAATCTCTTGTATCATGAGCACAGTTCTGTAGCAGACTGCCCCTGCCCCCTACCTACCTGAGATACCATACAAATCTTTCACCAACTTTCCTTTGCAATGGTCCCCAAAACCGTAGTGATGATTTGCACGGTCCTTTCTTGTACATAAAACCATCTCATCCCACTGTCTCCTAATCCAAGCTACCACCTGGTGAACACTGGCCAAATGTCACTGCTTTCCCGAGGTTGATCCACGTACAACTCCAAATGACGTCTATTGTGAAGGGTTTTATACCCATTTCACCTGCGAGTGAACTGAGACCCACGGAGGTTAAGGCCAAGTCTCCACCTCTAGCAGCGGCAGTGCTGGGACCTTAATGTGCTCTTTGACAGTGGGGGCCTGCCCCTCAGATGGCCCCAGCACAGCTCTGGAGACATGTGGCCCCTCAGCATGACAGCTGCACCCCGTGGAGGGCCCAGGGGTCCTTCACCTCTGGACCAGCTGCACGATGCTCTGGGTGTTCATGAAGAAGACCTCTCGGTCGGCCTTGCGCTGCAGGGTGGCCGCGTGGCAGTCCAGGATGGTGGCAATCTGGTGGGACAAGACAGGTCTGACTACTGACAGCTAGATGATGAAGCCCCCAAGTAGCAGTCCCTGAAGTAGCCATCACGGTCAATACTAGCCCTGAAGTCATCTGGTCACCCTGAAACAGCCCTGCTCCTCCCCTCAAGGTACTGCTGGAACATTTCAAGAGCTCAGAATGGCCGGGCGTGGTGGTACACGCCCGTAATCCCAACAGCTCGGGAGGCTGAGGCAGGAGGATAACAAGATCAAAGCCAGCCTCAGCAAAAGCGAGGTGCTAAACAACTCAGTGAGACCTTGTCTCTAAATAAAATACAAAATAGGGCTGGGGATGTGGCCCAGTGGTTGAGTGCCCCTGAGTTCAACCCCCAGTACCAAAAAAAAAAAAAAAAAAAAAAAGCTCTCAGAATGACAACAGTCACCAAGAGGGGCACACACACATTCATGTCCTACCTTCCCACAGACAGGAACGGTACAAGGACAGAGGGGAAGGAAGGACCCAACCCCAGCAAACGTGCAAGGTGGGGAAGGGTCCTATTTTTATAATTAGATTTAAGGCCATGGGTCTATGGATTTCAGCTACCAAATAAGCTGTTGTTGCTGTTTCCAGCACCGGGGACTGAACCCAGGACCTCCTGCATACCAGGCAAGTGCCGTACTGTGGAGCCACACCCCAGCCCTTTTAATTTATTTATTTTGAGACAGGGCCTTGCAACATTGCCCAGGCTAGCTGTGAATTTACGATCCTCCTGCCTCAACCTCCTGAGTTGCGGGGATGACAATGTGCACCACCCTGTCCAGCTAACAAAGTGTGTTTTCACAGAAAATTAAACCTGCATCAGCAACAAATTTCTGAAAGTTCCAAGCATGTGCCTTTTTCAGTTAGGGTCCTCTAGAGCCTGGATTTTGTTACCTTGAATTGAGCTATGACTTATATCAACTCCTTTAAGGTACATGTTCATTGGTCTGCAGGATAGTCACAAAGTTGCACACTGACTAATTTTAGGGCACTTTCTTTTCTTTTTTTCTTTTTGGAGCGGGTACTGGGGATTGAACTCAGGGACACTCACCACTGAGCCACATCCCCAGCCCTATTTTGTATTTTATTAGAGACAGGGTCTCACTGAGTTGCTTAGGACCTCGCTTTTGCTGAGGCTGGTTTTGAACTTGCGATCCCTGTGCCTCAGCCTCCAGAGCTGCTGGGATTACAGACATGCACCACCGCACCTGGCAATGTTAAGGTACCTTCATCACCCTAGAAAGAAACTGCACACTAATTAGCCATCACTCCTCAAGTCCCCTCTGCCCTACCCCCTGGTAAACTAACCTACTTCCTTCTCTTTGGATTCTCCTATTCTGGACATTTCCTCTAAATGGAAGCATAAATCAAGTGGGTCTTTTGTGACTAGCTGTTTTCCTTAACGTGAAAGGCTCACCCATGTGGTAGCATGAATCAGTATTTCATTTATTTTTATGGCTGAACAGTGTTTTAACCTCTCAGGGCTGGGGGTGTAGCTCAGTGATGGACAGCCCTGGGTTCTATTCCCAGTGATGGAAGAAAAAAAAATCCAACCTCTAGAATTCTTGACCTCTGGGAATGACCTGGCTTCCACTGGCCTCTAGTTTCCCAAATGAGTCCAGGACAATAGGGAGCCCTTCCAACCCGACAGGCCAGGAAGGCAAAATTTGGGGCCACCCAAATGCAACGAACTCTCAAATGCTCTGCAAAAGCAACACTAACAGCAAAATCAACAGCATGAGGCCAAGGTCGAATTGATAAAAGATATTTTGTAGCATCTGGAATGGCTTCCATTCTTCACAAATACTAGGCTTTCATAAGGCCCAGGACTATCATCCAACAAAATTCAGAGGGAGAGAATTAGCCTGCCCCCCAGTAACAAAAACTTGTGATCCCCTAATGATTTCAGCCAGTTTGGTTTTAGAGAGTGCTCGCTCTGCTAGCACCAGCGGCTTGGACTGTATTGAATCTGGGTTTTATGGAACAAGGTCTAATGGTTGCTTAAGTGTAGCCAAATACTCGCTGCTTTGGAGAAAATGCTGGAATTCTACAGAAAAGGCTTGAAAGAAAACCTCAACCCCCGACACTTGGGGCTGTAAGTAGGTATCAAGAAGCCCAACTTGCCAGATCTAGTGGTGCACGCCCATTATCCCAGCAGCTCAGGAGGCTGAGGCAGGAGGATTGCAAGTTCAAAACCAGCCTCAGCAACTTATCGAGGCCCTAAGCAGCTTAGTAAGATGACGTCCCTAGATAAAATTTTAAAAGGTAACAAGGGCTGGGGATGTGGCTCAGTGATTAAGTGCCCCCGGGTTCAATCCCTGGTACCAAAAAAAAAAGAAGCCCAACTTGATCAGAGGCCAGGTATGGAGGCCACGCTTCCCAGTGGGACTGGCTGGAGGCACGCACCTGCTGGCTGGGGAACTGGCACAGCACGGAGGTGATGTTGCTGGCGTACTGGGCCATCACCCTGCGGACCGACTTCTCCACGGGGACGGGGATGCGACCTGACACACTGGTCATGATCTCCTGCAGCTCCAGCAGCGGCAGCGACGGGTGCCGGAGGGTCGTCATGAGCTTCTGCACCCACTCCTTCAGCTGCAGCGGAGACCACCCAGTCAGCCACGGCCCCGTGCGGCCATGGGCCCTGCCACCCACCACCACCCAACCCAACTCACCCTGCCCAGGCCTGAGCACTGGTGTGGCCCCGCAGCCTCTAGAACCGTCCAGAGTGGAAAGGCCTCTGACCACAGGGGGAGTAGCCAATTTTCATACCCAGGGAGGCCCTGCTCTCTTCTCTGCACTCAGAAAGCCAGCACAGGGTGAGGAGGAAGCGTAAGGTCACGTGACAAGCTAGCATTTGTGGGACACTTGCTTAGTGACAGACACCATCTGAGAACCTTTCTTTAGAAGCTGTCCTTTGATGCTCAGAAATCATCCTACCAAGTAGGAATGATGGTCATTTCCCTTTCACAATTGAAACTAAAACACAGAGAGGTTGATTAAGTTATCTGAGATCACCCAGCTATACCAAGAAGCAAAACCTGAATGCAAACCAAAGCCATGGAGCTCACACGCCTCCAACAGCTGCCCTACTCTGTTTCCAGCATGTCTCTGGCCACCAAAGATGGTCTCTGGATGGGGATGATAAAGGTGCCAATGCCAATCACAGAAAAGTTTCAAAATGTAACTGGCAAGCGCAAAGACTAAGAAATATTCGACCTACACAGCAATCACCGTTAGGTAGCGTGGCTTAGTGGTTAAGAGCTCAGACCCGGAGGCCAGATGGCTGGGGTTCAAATCGCACCTTCACCTCTTCGTGGGAGAAGCAGGACACATTTCTCACCCTCTCTGTGCCTCCGCTGCCCCAACTCTAAACGGAAATTACAAAGGTTCCTACTTCTTGGGTTGTTGGGAAGATTTGATGACTTCACTGACTTCAAATACTGAGAACAGCTTCAGGCACACAGTCTGTGCAGACAAGGGCTGTCCACCACTGTCCTCGCCACTGTCACTGAGCCTTGCTACCCTCAGGAGTGGGACACAGCCCTTAGGGGGATCTCGGAAAGTTTAGCATCAGGGGTCTTTCAGGAAGGAAGGTCTGAGATGTGGGGACCTCTGTGTTTCTCTTGGGACCTTGGGATGGTGGCTGGTGAGGAGAGTGTCTCTGAACCAAGTGTCTTCCTCCTGGTGTCATTAAGAGGGCTGACCCACACAGCAACCTGAGAGGCTGAGGCAGGAGGATCGCCAGGCCAAGGTCAGCCTCAGCAACGTAGAGAGGGGTGGGAAATGAACACCCCTGGGTTCAATGCCCAGCACCAAAAAAGGGGGCAAGGGCTGGCCCACACCCACAGACTCCTTCCCTAACTTCCTACTCCTGGGGCAGAACTGAACCCAGGTAACTAACATCAGCTTATCCTAGAAGAGAAAATGCACCCCACAGTTTACAAACAGGAATTCCCCGAGGACGGTCCTTTACAGAAATAAGCGAGGACTGTTTTCTCATTTCTTGTTCCAAAAAGGCCCTCCAATGTCACGGAGTCAGCCCTTCCGACCTGCACCTGCTCTTCACGTGTGACCTACCTTTATGCTAAAGATAGGCTCCGGCAGGCAGTAGCCGCTCATGACGTTGGTCAGGTTCTCCAGGACGCTGTGGAACACCTGGTGCAGCTTCTCCCCCAGGATGGGCAGCGTCTGTTGGGCAGGGAGCTCTCCCGTGAAGGGCTGCGCCTGGCGAGGGACAAGGACAAGTCACGGAAACCGTGGACCCGAAGAGACCAGACAAACTGGGGTATGAGGGAGATCAATGAGCTCCCACAGATCTGATCCAGGAGGGGTAACCCTAGAACTAACAGAAGAGGATCTTGCACCAGGATTTAAGGTTGCTAAGTTTGTGCCCTGAGCTGGGGTCCCAACTCATCCCCTCCGCCAGTGTCACAGCGTTATTGATGCAGGCTCCAAACCATTTTAGAAGTCATTAGATTTTTGTTGTTGTTGTTTTGCTTTGTAATGAAGATTATCTCCCTTTTTTCTCTATTTGTTTTCACTGTCTAGTGAATGTCAAAGATAAACAGCTGGTAGATGAAAATCTCATAGAAATAAAACTGAGTTTTGGAAATCATAAATGTTTAGCCTTAGGTAACCAAAAGGAAAAATAATAAGCTCCCCAGAGAGGCAACGCGGACTTAATACACCCATGCACCTGCTAATTCATTCTTTTTTTTTAATCTACTTTTATTATTTTTTATTATTCTAATTTGTTATACATGTTTGCAGAGTACATTTCATTTCATATTACATATAAAGAGCACAATTTTTCAAGTTGCTGGTTTTATATAAAGTATTTTTACAATTGTGTCTTCATACATGTATTTAGGGTAATCATGGATAACTCAGTCTGCCATTATTCCTATCCCCTTGCCCTCTCCCCTCCCTCCCCACTCTTTGTTCTGTTTAAAGCTCTTTCATTCCTCTCATCCCCTCTCTCTTGCCTTTATAACTTAGTATCTTCATATCAAAGAGATCATTCGACCTTTGGTTTTTGGGGATTGGCTAACTTCACTTAGCATTATTTTCTCCAACTCCATCCATTTACCTGCAAATTCCATGATTTTATTCTCTTTTAGTGCTGAGTAGTGTTCCATTGTGTATATATACCAAAGTTTCCCCATCCATTCATCTGCTGATGGTTGGTTCCACAATCTAGCTATTGTGAATTGTGCTGCTATAAACATTGACGTGGCTGTGTCCCTGTGGTAAGCTGTTTTTAAGTCCTAGACAAAGGTGCCAAAAACATTCACTGGAGAAAAGACAGCCTCTTCAACAAATGGTGTTGGGAAAACTAGAAATCCTCAAGTAATAAAATGAAATTAAATTTCTTTCTCTCACCATGCACAAAACTTAACTCAAAGTGGATCAAGGACCTAGGAATTAAACCAGAGACCTTGCACCTAATAGAAGAAAAAGTAGGCCCAAATCTCCATCATGTTGGTTTAGGACCCAACTTCCTCAATAAGACCCCTGTAGTGCAAGAACTAAAACCAAGAATCAATAAATGGGATGGATTCAAACTAAAAAGCTTCTTCTCAGCAAAAGAAACAATCAGTGAGGTGAACAGAGAACCTACAGAATGGGAGCAAATCTTTACCGCAAGCACATCAGATAGAAGACTAACCTCAAGGATTTATAAAGCTCTTAAAAGCCTTAACACCAAAAAAACAAATAACCCAATCAATAAATGGGCCAAGGAACTAAACAGACACTTCTCAGAAGGTGATATACAAACAATTGACAAATATATGAAAAAATGTTCAACATCTCTAGCGATTAGAGAAATGCAAATCAAAACAACTCTAAGATTTCATCTTACTCCAGTCAGAATGGCAGCTATCAAGAAAACAAACAACAATAAATGCTGGGGAGGATGTGGGGGAAAAGGCACACTCTCACATTGCTGGTGGGACTGCAAATTGGTGAAGCCGATCTGGAAAGTAGTATGGAGATTCCTGGGGAAACTGCTAATTCATTCTGTGAAGATCCGCTGGTACCCAATGGTTGGGACATGTCCTCCCAAGTCTGGCACACCTGGTTTCCTGCCCAATCCCCGCCTACCCCTGCAGGCTCCTTCCTTTCCTGCGAGCTCATGTGAGGGCTCCCCCTCTGCAATCGGAGGCTGGCTTCTCCACCTGGGTCCCCACAGCCAAGGCCAAAGGCAGCCGCCCTCATTGTGATTACGAAGCTAAATTCTATCACCTGCCCGTGTGTCTCCCGGGTGTTTATAGGAGCCAGCAGGTTTCTGTGAACCTGCAGGGACTTGGGGGTGGGGCAGGACCTGCCTCGTCGACCCAGCCCAGGAAAGGCTGGCTGCAAGGGGTCCGCTGCCCATACCGGGTGCACTTTAGAGGGGTCATCGAGCTCCAGCCTGGCTACCACGCAGCCAGCTTCCAGCACGGCTCCCGGGCGCTTGATGTACTTCACCCGGCCACTTTCTTGCACGTTCAGGGTCATGATCATCTTCATCACCTGTTGGGCAAAGAGAAATAGGACAGAGCCAACGGGGACCAGCTTGTGTGTGGCACCCTGAGCCACTGGTGACCAGGGACTGCAGAGCAGGGGCTGTGTCCTGGGAACGGAGGGACTCCCTGCAGCACTCAGCAGAAAGGGAGAAGACCCCCCTTGAGGGCGAGCCTGCCACGTACCAGGCTGCTGCTGTGCACCAACTCCCAACCTGCAAAGCCTGCCGGGAGGTGGGTGTTCCTCATGCCCATTTCCCTGACGGGGAAGCTGGTACTTCTTTGCTTTCTGTTTTCTCGTTCATATTTTTGATTGCAGTGCTGGGCACTGAACCCAGGGCCTGTGCCTGCCAGGCAAGTGCTCTGCCCCTGAGCTACACCTCCAACCCCCTAGGACCCTGACTCTCCCTGGGAGCTTTTAGGTTGGCTTAGTTTTTGTGTTGCTTCTCAAGGATCGTGTGTACGTGCAGTGCTGGGCACTGAACCAGGGCACACACCGGGCAAGAGCTCCACTGCTGAGCTGCCCGCCCCCCCCCAGCGCCTCCTAACATTTATTCTCAAAGGAAGGCAGAAATGCAGCTCAGCCACACTGTGTCGAGTGATCAGTGTTCAGAGACGTGCCCCACACAATGATTGGTCATCAACAGACCAATCATGACAGCGGGCCAAAAGAGGTGAAAACTTCCTTTCTCCCAGTGACATCACGGATGTCCAAAGATCACAGTGCAAAAAAACACTAGTCACACGTCTGCGGTGATGCCAGTGTGAATAACCTAGTTACTGCCCTCCTAGGAATGCAAAATGCAAAAGCACAGCACAATCATGCACAGCCTGTCATACTCAATGAGGACATTAAATACTCTCTATTGATATTTTAGAACATACTCCTTCTATGTTAAGGGTTACTGTAAAACAGTCTACCGTGTCACACCAGCAGCCGCCGCCTACATCTCACAACTTGGGGCCATGTGGGGTGACTGGCATGGCAATGGATGGCTCCCCTGCTCCTCACATGTGCTGTGTGAATCAAGCACTTCCTCAAGAGTTCCTCATGTAAAAGCCTCCGAGAAGGCCTTGGGGACGCTCTGTGGGATGAGTGACCTGCTCCCCATGGGGTCACAGCCCACAGCTTGCCTCCCTGGGGTCCGGAGACCTGAGTGGCATAGGATTTGTCAGCACAGACCCAGCTATGGACAGTCAGGGCGGTGCTGCCCCTGGCTTGGCAGGTCAAAGCTCGGGCACCCAGGTCAGCCAGGCCAGGGCTGAAACCCCAAGATCCCCAATTGCCACCTCTGTGATCTCCAGAAAGTGCCTTCCCCTCTCTGAGCCTCAGTTTCTCCAATTGTAAAACAGGACTAGTGAGTCACACCCTAGGGCTCTCATGAGGACTGCCTTCGATGAGGCGCCTAGGCGCCTGGCTTGTGGCAGGAGCCTCACCTCCCTGCGGGGTTTGCATTGCTGTTGTCCTTTTCCTGGGCCTGGCAAAGAGGCCAAGTTCAAGTCCTGGCCTTGGGTGACCTTGAGCACATTCCTTGGCTTTTTTTTTTGTACTGTGGATTTGACTCAGGGCTGCTCAACCACCAAGCCATTCTTCAGCCCTATTTTGTATTTTATTTAGAGACAGGGTCTCACTGAGTTGCTTAGCACCTCGCTTTTGCTGAGGCTGGCTTTGAACTCACGATCCTCCTGCCTCAGCCTCCTGAGCCACTGGGATGACAGGAGTGCACCACCACACCTGGCTTCCTTGGCCTTCTGGATCTGATATTTTTTCACATGTAAAATGGGGATCACATTTGTGCCCCCTTCCCATGGTTGCTGGGAAGGTTAAAGAAGTAGAGAGGCCAGATGCTCAGGCCAGCAGCTGCCCATGGTTAGGACTTCCCACATAAACCCTACACTCGCTGCATCCTGAGGGGCCTCTGTTCTTACTCATCCTGGACCGTGCACTGTGTTGGAGGTTCCCCTTTGAATGCTGTGGGGCATGTGGCCTGACCCCACAGGCTACCTCTCCTAGGGGCTTGCAGGTGGTGCGAGGTAGGGGGTAAGGTGAGGTCTCTGCTGACAGCAGGCTGCAGACCCACGCCCCGGCGGGCGCTGCAGTCACCTCCATCTCCGCGTAGCTGCTCCCCGCTTCCACGTGGCCCCCGTCCTCCACCGTGTACTGCGTCAGCTTCCCGGCCGAGGGGGCCCTCAGGACTGTGGGATCGTTCTCCTTCTCAAACACACACGTCTTGTTGCCGATGGTGATTCGGTAACTGGGAGAGAGGAGGAGCAGGGTGGGGGACACGGATAAGGACCCTCAACCCCACAAGCCCGAGGCAGCTTCCCCTGAAGGTAGCCACGTGTGTCACCCTGTAAGCAGCTACGGGGACTCTATGGTTTCAAATGGTGGCTTTTGACCATTACCATTGAGATACTGAAAGCAAGTTGAGGGAGAAAACTAGGTGTTTTTTCCCCCTGGCTGAAAACAAGTTCCCTTTACTGAAATAATCCTAACAGGCCCTGGCACAGAGAAAGCGATCAATAAATATTATTCAATCCATCTTGGATTCCATATCTTCGCCTTATCACTGAACGGGGGAAGCATACATTTGGGTAGAACCTACATAATCCTGAATGTTCTTGGCAGAGAACTCAGCTTAGAAAAGAGATGATGAAAGGGCTGGGGCTGGGGCTCAGCGGCAGAGCACCTGCCTAGCACGTGCGAGGCCCTGGGTTCGATCCTCAGCGCCACGTAAGAATAAATAAACAAAATAAAGATATAATAAAATAAAGCTATTGTGTCCACCTACAACTAAAAAATAAATATTAAAAAAAAAAAAGAAAAGAGACGATGAAGCTGCTCAGGCAGGCCTTTAATCTGCCTTCTCCCCAAACACTGAGGCCTGCGAAGACGGCCTCCTCAGCGACAGGAGCGGGAGCAGCGGGGCGTCTCTGGCCTACCTTCCGCCCTCTGTTGTCCTTGGCTGGAGCCACACTGCCTGCTCCGCAAGGTCCCCACATGTCACCGAGTGATCTCAGAATGATCGGATGCGCTGGAGGGCCCGCGCCCACAGGGGCGGCAGGCGCACTACCACGCACCTCCCAGGCTATGAGCTGGAGCCAGGCCCCTCAGCTCGGAATCCCTCAGGCCCCTGGAAAGGCGCTCCCCGCCCGAGAGCCCTCCCTGAAAGCCTGGCAGTGGCGTAGAGTTCCAGCCAGGAGGCGACCGTCCCCCAGCACCCCCAGGATCCACAGGGAATTCGCCGTGGACCTGCGCACAGGCCAGCTTTGCATTTTGGGCTCCCCCGGGAAGGCTGTGCACGCCCCTCCCGCGGTGGGCCCCGGCGCCCCCCACGCACCTGTCCACTTCCTCCTTCAGGTAGGTGGTGTAGCTGTTGCCGTTGTAGGACAGCAGCAGCCCGCCATCGTTGAGCCGGTGGGCGTCGATCTCGATGTGGCAGCCGTTCATGATGAGGACGAACATGGTCAGAGACTGCCGGGCCACCTGTGGGGACAGGCCTTGTCATCACCTGGACTCAAGATGTGCCCCCACGGCTTCTCGCACCGTGGGCAAAGGCAGGCTGTGCTCTGCGAGAACAGTGGGGGTGCCCCGTCTCCATAGCCCTTGCCCTCCTTCACCCCAGGAGGGTGGCGCCTCCATGGATGGGAACAGTGACTTCCACCAAGTGACCCCAGAGGGGTCCTGGCATCCATCTGACACATGCGCATACAGCAAGAGAAGGCACAGCCACGAACCAGGAAGCGCTCACCAGACACAGCTTCAGCTGTGCCTTGACCTTGGAGTCCCAGCCTCCATTCTGTGGTTGGTGAGCCACCCCGTCTACGGACAAAGACACCAGAACATGCTCTGCGGCCCTGCCCCAAGCCCAGCTCTGCCCAGGGGCATATGTGAGGCATGGGACACTCAAGAAATGTACAAGAAACCAGGCTCTGGCCTGGCTCAATTCACCTGAAACACCAGCCCCACCTGACCTGCTGTTACTGTGTGTTTTCATTCCAAGGAGACGGGCATCCTACAGGGCCCACGACCAACAAAATACAGATTTTGTGACAAAAGGTAGCCAGTAATACAGGAATATGTATTGCAACGTTATTTGTGATAATGATAAAAACTGCCATTAAACTAGCATCCAATCTTGTCAACTTCGTCATGGAAAACCCCAGGCCCTCTTGGTCCAATGTGGGGACCCCCTAGTAACATGGCTTGTTAAGTTCATCAAAATTAAATAAAATGTAAGCTCCAGTTCCTCAGTCACCATCGCCACATTTCAGGTGCCCCAGGGTACAGTATGTGTGGGGCCTGGGTGAACAGCATAGCTGGAGGACACTTCCGTTACCACAGGACGTCTCACTGGACAACACGGCAGACTGGTGTTGGAGAAAACGTGTTTATGACTTTATGCCCAAAGATAGCAAAGCAGGAGAAGGATTTGCACCATGATCTCAACTTAGTAAAATTCAGTGCCTGCGGGGGAAATAAAGCAACCGAAAGAGATCTGCTAACACACTAAGCGAGTCGGCCTCCACACAGCAGGGAAGAATAGCCTGAGTTTTGTGATTCCACATGCTTGTTTGAAATTTTAAAATTTTCTACAATCAGATTGTGCCACATTTAAAATCAGGTTGGGCCGGGCGCGGTGGCGCACGCCTGTAATCCCAGCACTTTGGGAGGCTGAGGCAGGAGGATCGCGAGTTCAAAGCCAGCCTCAGCAATGGCGAGGCACTTAGCAACTCAATGAGACCCTGTCTCTAATAAAATACAAAAAAAAAAGGCTGGGGATGTGGCCCAGTGGTCTAGTGCCGCTGAGTTCAATCCCCAGTACCAAAAAAAAAAAAAAAAAAAAAAAAAAAAAAAAAAAATCAGGTTGGTAGGACCCAGGTGCCCAAGGAAGCCAAAAAACCCCCCAGGGGGTTTTATCCCCCAGACAAAAAGGTAGACTTTCCACCTTTTCATCTTTTGTAGCTTCATTTGCCTGTCACAGTGGTTCTCAATGGGAGGAGATTCTGCTCCTGCCCTGGGACATCTGGCAATGTCTGGGGACACAACTTACTGTCCCATGGGTGCTGTCATCACCCTGCAAGGCACCCACCATGACCCAGCTGCTGGGAGGACCTGGTCCCTGGAAGACAAGGCAGACCACCTCCCAAGGAGAACACATTTGTTTGCCTAAACTCAAAGTCTCTGTGTGCTCAAAAATAATAAAAATAAAGTCAAAGAAAATAAAAATTGTGCCTCAGAAACAGACTCAGATTCAGTCCTCTTCCCAGCCCCCAAAACATGAGGCTGGAAGTGGCCAGGCGGGCCACTACTTCATGGGGACATTCAGTACCTGCAGCTGCACTGGAGACCCCGCACAAATGCCATGGCTCGCCCAGCCCGCGCCGACCCTGGGCCTCGTGCTGTGCATGCACACGGCAGGTCGGCTCTGGCTGAACGGACCTCAAGCTCCGGGGAAGGCTAACGAGACACCTCTGAGAGAGGACAGCCATCGGAGGGTGCTCCAGGAGAGCTGGTGGCGGAGCCCAGAATCTGCACGTCGGTTCTTGGTGCAGAATGCAGAACAAATCCAGCCTCGCAGGCCTTGGAGATGGCCATGGACCAGGCCAGCTCAGAGAAGGCTCAGCTCATGTGGGTGGACGAACGTCCTCCCAAAGCTCATGACTTTCCTGGAACCTCAGTATGTGACCGTATTTGGAAAGTGGATCTTTGCAGACGTAAATAGTTAAGATGAAATCATGTTGCGTGGGGATGGGCCCCGCGTTCAGTCTCACGGGTGTTCTTACAGGAGAGAGATGGAGACACAGGTGTGGACGCAGAAACAATGTGAAGGGACAGTTCTCTCTCTCACACGCACACGCTCACTCACACGCACACACACACATGTTCAGAAGGCCGTGTGGAAGCAGACAGTCAGGAGTGGTGCAGTCCCCAGGAAACACCAATGACTGCCACCAGCCACCAAAACCCCGCGAGGCCAGAGAGCCCTCCCTAGCACCGTCAGAGAGACCGTGGCTCAGCTGGCACCTTGACTTTGACCTCTGGCCTCCAGACTGTGAGAAAACAAACCGTTATTGTTTGAAGTCACTGCTCCATAATATGTTGTTCCAGCAGCCACATGAGATCGACAGACGCGCTGTGACCTCTGCACGCCGCCCGGCCGGCCCTACGCTTTCTGAAAACCAAAGTGTTCAGGTTTCCGGGTCACGAATGAACTGCATGGGGACTCCTGAGGAACCCAGTGGCTCAGACCTGAGCACGAGGAAACCCACTCCAGGGATGTTCACAGATGACACAAACAAACCCCTCGAGCCTCCAGGGCGCTGTGCACAGAAGCCCGAGGGCCTGTACCTTGAGAATGTACTTGATGCCTCCGTAGATCAGCTCCACGTCCACGAGGTTCAGCAGAGAGGCTGCTGGGAGGACCTGGCCCCTGGAAGACAAGACAGACCCTGACAGCGGGGAGGGCCAGAACTCCACAGCCATCCCTGGGGTCTAAAATATCACCAGGGGGCGGGAGGTGCCGCTCAGCGCTGGGCATGCACGAGGCCCAGTAACCCCCTGAAAAAAAAAAAGAAAAAGAAAAAGAAAAAAAATCACCCAGCTCTTTGACCTTCCCATGCACCAGAAAGCCTGACTGTACTAAAAAGCTAAGTCAGATTAAAAGACTTAGATCATGCCAAAGAAATGGACATTTCTTAGAACTTATAGAACCATAGCTCACACCTGTAATCCCGGTGACTCAGGAGGCTGAGGCAGGAGGATTGCAAGTTCAAGGCCAGCCTCAGCTACTCAGTGACACCCTCAGCAACTTAGACACTGTCTCAAAATAAAAATAAAAGGGGCTGGGGATGTGGCTCAGTGGTAAAGCGCCCCTGGGTTCAAGTCCCAGGACTCTCTCCATCCCCTCAAAAATGAAAAGAACTTAAGGAATCAGCATCTGTTGAAGACTGTGAAATTTTACAAAAGCTTCTCGGAAGCAAAATCCACAATGGCTTCTTCTCAGAAAAAACTCCCCACGTGGCTACAAAAGAAACCAGAGTGGAGACTGTGATTCTATTCCTGCTCAAAAGCACAACTACTAAGCATCAAAAAGCTTTCCACATTCTGTCCTTTTTAGCTTCATTTGCCTGTCACGGTGGTTCTCAATGGGAGGAGATTCTGATCCTGCCCTGGGACATTTGGCAATGTCTGGGGACACAACTTACTGTCCCATGGGTGCTGTCATCACCCTGCAAGGCACAGGATGGTCCCCACCCACCATGACCCAGCCCAAAATGTCACTGGTGCTAAAGTGGGAACCCTGGCCTACCCAGACAGCACATGGTCGCTCTCCATTCTAATCCATGTCATGGGTCACCTGTGGTGTAGGGGAGGGTCTGGGAAAGATGGCCTTTGACCCACTATGCTTTTCAATCCACCTCCACCCAAGTCTTATAATGTCCCTTACACAAGTCCACAGGGACTGTCTGCAAGGTCACTGCTGCCTGGCTTCAAGAATCCCATCCCGCTGGGCACGGTGGTGCACGCCTGTAATCCCAGCACATGGGAGGCTGAGGCAGGAGGATCGCGAGTTCAAAGCCAGCCTCAGTAATGGAGAGGCACTTAGCAACTCAGTGAGACCCTGTCTCTAACAAAATACAAAAAAGGGCTGGGGATGTGGCCCAGTGGTCAAGTGCCCCTAAATTCAATCCCCAGTACCTAAAAAAAAAAAAAAAAAAAAAAAAAAAAACCCATCCCACCCCTCCCCACTTCACAGGACCCTCCCCCACCTGGTCTCTCCCACAGCGGCCCCAATTTTAGGTTTTTTTGTTTTGTTTTGTTTTTTGTACTGAGGATCAAACACAGGGGCACATAACTACCAAGCCACATCCCCAGCCTTTTTTATTTAGAGACAGGGTCTCACTGAGTTGCTTAGGGCCTTACTAAGTTGCTGAGGCTGGCTTTGAACTCCAGATCCTCCTGCCTCAGCCTCCTGAGCTGCTGGGATGACCCGTGTGTGACATCTTGCCCGGAGGCAGCCAAGGCTTACCTGAGGAATTTCATGAAGGTAAGCAGGAAGAAAGGGCTCACCATTGCCTGGTGATGGGTTTGTCACCCAAATAAAGCGCGTCCTGCCTTCCGGGCCACCAACACACATCACAAGAGGGAGAGGAACAGATAGCACCCCTACCTTTCCAGGGAGTGCAGGAAATCTGTCATGCAGGTTCTAAACTTCGCGTCCGCCACGTTCAAGGCCCCGCACACCACCCCGAGCATGACGTCCGGCTTCTCCGCCTAGGAAAGACCCCGTCTCAGCATCTGCAGGGAGCTGCGGGGCCCAGGCACCCGGGGGTGGGCAGGAGTGGGCAGATCTCTACCTGCACTTTCTCAGCAATAAGGTGGTCCAGCCACCCAGTGTCAATGTCGTTGTTCTGGAAGCTCTCGGTCTCCAAGAGGTTAATGAGGTATTCCACAGTGGTCCTGAAGTCCCCGCGGATGGACAGTTCCTTCAAGGCCACCACCATGTTCCTGGAGGGGAAAAAGCACAGGAGTGTTTGCCCAATTCAGACAGAGTCCTCTGGACGCCTCGGGACGGGTTCCCAGAGCACCAGAAGAACCAGGAGCCCGACAGGGTCCTGGTCAGGCGGCCAGGGCGTCGGTCTCAGCCTCCTAACAGACTGAGTGACCTTGGGCAGGTGACTTAACCTCTCTGGGCCTCAAGTTACCTCATCTGTAAAATGGGGGAATAACTCTGCCATCATGCGGGTGTTTGAGGATTAAAATGAGACACTCCATGCAGAGTGCAGTCATTAATCTGTGAACGTGATTAAATATCATCGTGATTATGATCAACTACATGACCGAGAGAAAGGGCCAGCCTCTCTGGTCATTACCAAGCTGTCCCCTCCTGTTCCCAGAGCTGGAGCCACCCTCTGGCGGGCCACTGTCACTCCCCCAGGTATGCGCAAGGATCAGCTGCCCATGACAGCAGTTTCCTGACTCAGGGCCCGGCAGGCTGTGGCTCCCCCCCTCCAAACCCAGCCTCCACTGCAAAGGGCACAGCCACAGGTGGAGACCCCACTCCCGGGGGGCCCACAGCACATTTGGAGGAAGGAAAGAGAAGGCGAGGTACTGAGCCAGCTCTTCCAGGAGACGGAGCAACCCGCTGGCGGTGTCCCTGCCAGCCGTCAACCTGGGAAAGGGACAACAGTGGCCCCATTCAGGGGATGAGCAAATGAAGACACAGAGAGGTCCAACAAGGGCACAGGAGGTCAGGTGTGGGTCGGAACTGAGAATGAAGCCACCAGCCTCAAGGGCCACTGACTTGTCCCAAGTCGCTAGGGGACCCCACTTCAGAGGTCCCAGGAAGCCAAGACAATTGAGCCCCAACTGGGCTCTGTCAGCAACAGGAAAGCGGGAAGGTCCCCTCCACGTTCTGTTGAGGTTGTGGTTAGTGGCAGACATGCTGGGTCAAGCCACCAGTCGTCCCCTCAGTGGGCTGGCCGGCCCGCCCGGCGTCCACCTCCTACGAAGCCTTGTTTGCTGCAATCGGTCCTTCATGAACCTCGAGGAGCGCCATTTCCATAATCAACATGGATTATTCTAAGCTGGCAGAGGAAGGCTGACAGCGGAAACTGCCAACTCCACTCAACTAATTGCAGCCAAGCGCCAGGGCAGAGTCTGAGGCTCTTTAAACGAAATGTCCAGGACGCCCGGGGGCTTTTCCCTCTGAGGGCGGGCAGCCACCCACACGAGGTTTGATTACAACACGGGCTGGTGTTTCACGTCTCGGGTCCAGGTAAGATGTGCTGTTTCAGAACCTGAGTGTCCCGGGGTCAAGGTGGGTTTCTCAGCTCCACAGAAACCAGGTGAACTTGGACTTGGCCGGTCACGGGCCTCAGGGTGGTGATTGGCCCACAGCAGAACACACCCCGAAGAATCGCTCTCAGCCGTGACTACAGCCAATGAGGGGACTATTGGGGAGTGCGATTCCAAGGGGCCTCTGTCCTCTTATCCAGCTGTACCCCTCGCACCTCTTAAATTCTCGTGTCACCTTCAGCATCCTTCGGGTCTCCATCCAGTTAGACCTTACAAGCTCAAGATCTAATGGCTTAATCCCAAAAAAAAAAACCAAAGGCCGAATGTCCTCTCTGATATGCGGACGCTAACACACACACAGTAAGCGGGGGAACAGAGGCTCGCTGGGTCAGACACAGGGGAATGAAGGGTGGGGACGGGACCAGGAAGGACAGTAGAATGAACCGGGCAGAACGTGCCTGTGTTCATAATGAATACAGCCCAGTGAAACTCCACATGGTGTACAACCAAAAGAGTGGACAGTCGTATGCCACGTATGTAATAATATGTCAAAATACACTCTGCGGTCAGGTGCAACTAAAACGGACAAATAAAAAAAAAAAAAGATCGGACGGATGTGCAGGGGAACTTCCAGTTCTTAAAGGGGTGAGGGAAGACGATGGGAGGGTGCAGGGAAGGAGGGGTGAGAGGAGGAGGTGAAGGGAGAAGGGAGGGAGGTGATACTGACGAAATGGCCTCTTCCCGGTTCTCGCCCCACGAGAAGCAGTGGCCAAACTGCGAATCCGCAAACTCATGCAGGCCTCCGGCAGCCGCCACGCTGAAGTAGCCCCACACGTTCTTGCTGCTGCGGAAATTCAGTTCCTGGACTGTCCCGGAGCTTGGCTTAAACCCCTGGAGGCCAGACAGGAAAGAGCAAGTGTGAGAAGGCATCACTCCCGGTATGTGCTCGTGAGAACGCAGTTCTAGAAAGATCCAGGAGCAAATGAGTACCAGCAAATACTCACAGTTCCTGCCATGAGTGGGTAGATCTATCCACGGTGTATCTGTGTGAGCTCCTCAAAGTAATCCTTCCTTTAAAAAATCTCTGAAACCACCCACCACCAAGTTGGGACAGGGAGATGCCAGTGTCACATTGGTGAACGTGGAATATAGCTGGACTGGGTAAAGGTGCATTCTGGTTTTATACACTGGACATTTTCTATAATACCAATTTTAAATAAACCAGGCGTGGTGGTGCATACCTGTAATCCCAGAAACTTGGGAGGCTGAGACAGGAGGATTGAAAGTTTGAGGCCAGCCCCAGCAATTCAGTAAGGCCCTCAGCAACTTAGTAAGATCCTGTCTCAAAGATTTAAAATATTCTAAAAAATAATAATAATAAGGCTGGGGATATATCTTAGTAGTAAAGTGCCTCCTAGGTTCAATCCCCAGTACCAAATTTAAAAAAAAAATTTTAAAATACAATTGTAGAGGGGCTGAGGTTGTGGCTCAGCGGCAGAATGCTCACCTAGCACGTGTGTGGCCCGGGTTCAATCCTCAGCACCACGTAAACATAAATGCATTGCATTGTGTACAACTAAAGCAAATAAATAAATATTTAATGAATAAATAAATAAATACAATTGTAGAGTAGAGGCTAGGGGTATAGCTCAGTGGTAGAGCACTTGCCTAGCACATATGAGGCCCTAGGTTCCATCCCCAGCCCATCCTGATCCCCGCGGCTGCTCACACACAGCTCATTCCCTTTCGGAAGGCGGTAAGGGTGGGTGGACATGGCCCTCCAGCTAGGATTAGGACTCTTGAATTAAGCAACAGCACATGCGCTTGGCAGAGTGCCTGGAGGTGGGTGGGAGGAGAGGTCCAGGTGTGTGGGTTATTTTCAACTTGATTCTCGGTCCTTCCAGGGTCCTGTGAGCAAGCCATCGATCCTCTGAAAAATTCCTGTTTTGCTTGTCTGCCAGAGCTGGTGTTTGGTTTGCAGCCAAAAATCGGAAACAAATATAGCTATCAGAGCTTAACATTCCTAAATCAAGCTGGGCGTGTGGTGCACACCTGGAATCCCAGCAAGGCTGAGGCAGGAGGATTCCAAGTTCAAAGCAAGCCTCAGCGACTTAGTGAGAACCTGCCTCAAAATAAAACTAAAGAAGGGGCTCAGATGTCGCTCAGCAGCAGAGCACTCCTGGGTTCAATCCCTAGTACCACACACATCAAAAAAATCTTAAGTCAAGGGGGAGGGGAGCTCCCTCTTATAGCAAGTTTCTTGAATATGAAGATTAAAAATTACTCAGTGCATACCTGACTCAAAACATCACGTTACCTCATTAACATGTACAGTGTTTATGTCTTCATGTATCAGTTAAAAAGCAAATTTATTTTAAAAATAAAGTAAAACATCCAGGCATGAAGATGCGTGCCTGTAATCCCAGGGACTTGGGAGGCTGAGGCAGGAGGATGGCAAGTTCACAGCCAGCCTCAGCAACTTAGCAAGGCTCTAAGCAACCCAGCGAGACCCTGTCTCTAAATTTTAAAAAAATTAAAAAAGCTGGGGATTTGGCTCAGGGGTTAAGCACCCTGAGTTCAATCCCCAGTACCAGAATATAAATAAAGTAAAACAAATAAACAAGTTTAAAATGTAGTAGGTTAATGAGTCCTTTGACAATCAGTAAGCATATGAACTGTGATAGAAGCCAGTCCATTCCTTTTTCAAGACCTACGTAAGAACAAATCACAAAAGGACTCCCACAGGGGACAGATGCTATATTACAGCAAAAAGTGCCTGGGGCCAGAAATCTAAGGCCCTGGGCCCTAAACCCAGCTGTTTATGCCAAAGATGGTTACCACGCGGCAAGGCCACCACCAAGGGGGGCTCAGCCTGGCCTTCACAGGTCCAGGAGGAGCAAGGGGCAGGTCACCCCAACCTCTCCAGCTGTCATACAGGTAATACCCAGGGGCAGAGTAATGTCACACATGTGATGAGACACGTGAAGGACCTGCCAGTGCCCGCACACACTGTGCGTCCCACAGGCTGATAAACCAAGGAACGTCCCTTCCAGACACTCCTTGTCTGTAAGCTGAGCAGCTGGACCACAGCGGGCTGAGGAGGCCAACTTCCTGGGTTGGCCCCACGCTGGGGCATTTGAGATGGTGGAGACACAGGGTCCCCGGCACTTGCCTCATCCGGGTTTTCACTGGTGATTCTGGCTGCGATGACATGGCCTCGGGGGAGGGGAGGGTTTGAAGGGGTCTCGAAAGATATGGGTGTCACGCCCCATGGCGACTCTCCATACAGCAGCCGGATGTCCTTCAGCCGGTGCAGCGGCACGCCCATGGCAATCTAAAACCAAAAATCCATCCACAGGGGTCAGTCCCTCTGGGACACCCGCCCCATCACGGGGAGCACAGCGACGGAGGGAGGGGCATGGTCAAGGATTTCACAGGCTGAGCTCAGACTAGCCACAGGACACTGCCTACAGGGTGGCAAAGAAAGAAAAGAGCCAGGAGGCCAGACTTGGCGCCCTCAGGGCAAACGGTGCCTTTAGAAGAGAAGCCTCGCTCCTGAACCCTGCAAGAACAGGGCGGAGACTCAGAGCTGTGGAAGGACCGAGGTGACCCTGTTGGCCAGAAAGGTAAAGGAGGTCTGGTGACAGGCACAGGGAATGCTGGCAGAAAGACTAAGCAAAACAGAGATCTGCGGACCCCAGCTTGACCACACGACCAAATTCAACAACGGGGACTCTTGATGGGATGCGTCAGGACAACATAGATCACCTCCACAATATTCTGCCAACACATTCAGCGTGGATCTGATCAGCAGGAGATAATCAGACAACCCACACTTTTCTGCCTGACGGCTTCAAAAACACCAACGTTGCTGGCTGAGGTGGTGCAGGCCTGTGATCCCAGCCACTCAGGGGCTGAGGCAGGAGGATGGCAAGTTTGAGGCCAGCCTCAGCAACTTAGCGAGGTGCTAAGCAACTCAGAGAGACACTGTCTCAAAATAAAAAAGAGGGCTGGGGATGTGGCTCAGTGGTAGAGCCCTTGGGCTCAATCCCCCATTCCAAAATAAATAAAGCAAACAAACATAAACAGCCCTAAAGAACATTAGTGGGACAGGGGAAGTATTTTCAATGTAGACAGTATATTAAATAAATATGTTGCATGATGGCCCTATTTCCCAAGGGTTGTCACTCTATTGTGGTACTCTGCTAGAATGCCCTTGTTTTTAGGGCTTTATAGTGATGCTTTATGGGGCCGCTTGCCACAAAGGTTCAATACAACCTTGTCTCAAAAGGTAGACTCCCCCCAAAAGATATCCCATAAGCAGACAAGTGGAGAGAGAGGAAGTCCATGGGACAATTGGTGGCTGCAGATGCCAGGTGTACAGGAGCTCATTATATCATTCTCCCAACTCTCCTGCAATTTTTTTTTTTTTTTTTTTTTTTTTTTTTTTGGCACTAGGGATTGAAGATTGAACTCAGGGGCACTCAACCTCTGGGCCACATCCCCAACCCTTTTTTTGTATTTTATCAGAGACAGGGTCTCACTGAGTTGCTAAGTGCCTCGCCATTGCTGACTTTGAACTCCTCCTGCCTCATCCTCCCATGTGCTGGGATTACAGGCGTGTGCCGCCGTGCCCAGCTCTCCGGCAATTTTTTAAACTAAAAAATGTAAACAGAATATTTTTTTTAAAAAAATCTGGTGATTGGAAGGAGGGAGGAAGAAGGAAGGCAACATTCATAAAAAATTTTGAGAATTTCAGTTAATGCAGAGGAATTCTTAACTAGCAACTCAATGAGACCCCTGTCTCTAATAAAATACAAAAAAGGGCTGGGTTCACACGTTTTCAACAGGTGTCAACACACTGTCCTCAAGGGGATGGAAAAAACTTACTCTTTTTATAAAAGCACAGATCTATCTACAGTACCCAAAGAGATATAAAGTGTATCTGTGGTGACAAAATTTTACAGGAAGGGAATTAGGAAAAATGTCTGTAAAATCTCCTTAGAGAGGTTACTCTTCATCTTTCTGGGTGGAGAAAAGGGTACTCGGCTCTGGAAATGTATGAAATGCCTCCTCCCAGGGATCAAGTCCACGGCCTTCACCCGTTCCTCTAAGGGACAAAGGGGACAAATGACTTCCAAGAAGGTTCTCTGTTGTTGTGGCTCCAAATGCTACTCACACATCGAAACAGCCATTCTGCAGGGGACAGGCAGCTGAGAGAGGGCGGGAGGGACTCTGGGAGCAGGACGGTCGGGGCTCACCTGCAGCTGGGCGGCGGGCAGGTTGACGTCGGCGATCATCTCGGTGCAGGGGTGCTCCACCTGCAGGCGCGGGTTCAGCTCCAGGAAGTGGAAGCTGCCATCCTGGCTATAGAGGTACTCCACTGTCCCCGCGCTCACATAGCCCACCGTCTTGGCCAGGCGGACGGCGCACTGCAAAGAAGCAGACCAGGGTTCCAGGGGGTTTCTCGGATAACTGTAAACGGTGACAGTTCCCGCACCCGATGCATGCTGAGGACCTGTGACGCGGGAAATGTTTGGGGACCTCAGAGTTGACCTGATCCAAGACATCCATGAGAGGCAATCAGCCCTGAAACGCCGCCCCCCCCTCCTCTTCTTGGGTGCATGCCCACTTTCTAGCCACGTGGCTACAGAAGGTTCTCGCACACCCTGAGCCGAGATGGACCTCCCTGCATGCGCACACACGCACACTGGAGCCCCAGCTCTGTCAATCACACCTGCTCCATGAACTCAAACAGGGCCGGCGTGGCAATGGTGGCAGGTGCCTCCTCGATGATTTTCTGATGCCGCCGCTGGATGGAGCAGTCTCGCCCAAACAGCGACACGGCGTTCCCGTACTGGTCGGCGAGACCTGCACCTCCAGGTGCCGGGCATGCTGGGCCAGCTTCATGAGAAAGATGGGCGAAGCCCGGGAGCTCACTCTGCACCTGTGGGAAGACAGAGCCAGTCACTCCTCATGGGGAAAGCAGCTCTGGAAGCTTCTAGAAGTTCTCAGAAGAGCTCATCTGACAACAGCATTGATGCAGTTTGGGGACTGATTTTTTTAAATTTTGTTTTATTTCTCACATTCTCCTAGTCAAACACTGTAAAAATGTTGAAATTTCCCCCAAAATCCCATCTCCTAAATATAATACACTGAATCTAGTTTCTGGGGATCTACACCATGGTGATGATTTTTTTTTAATATATATTTATTTGTTTTAGTTGTACACAATGCCTTTATTCTTTTAAGTTTTTTTAAAAATATTTATTTGTTTGCTTTAGTTGTACACAATGCGTTTATTTACGTGGTGCTGAGGATCAAACCCGGGCCGCGTACGTGCTAGGCCAGCACTCTACCGCTGAGCCACAACCCCAGCCCATGATGATGGTTAATAATAACATATTGTATGCTCAAAATCTGCTAAGAGAAATCGCAAGTGTTCTTACCAAACACACAAAAATGGTCACCATGTGAAGCAATAAATCCTTCCACCACATACATATATAATAAGAACATCAAGTTGCATGCCTTAAATATATCCATTTTTACTTGGCAATTATATCTCAAAATGGGGGGAAATGCAGGGTAAGATGGCGCATGCCTGTCATCCCAGCAGCTGGGGAGGTGGAGGCAGGAGGATCACAAGTTCAGAGCCAGCCTCAGCAAAAGCGAGGCCCTAAACAACTCAGTGAGACCCTGTTTCTAAATAAAATACAAAATAGTGCTGGGGATGTGGCTCAGTGGTGGAGTGCCCCTGAGTTCAATTCCCAATACCCCGAAAATAAAAGAAATGTGGGGGGAAAGTTTGGTATACAAACTGGTTTTCTTCTATACATACAATAACACATAAACAGAATATTTCTTTTAACAAAAAACAGGACCAAAGCACTCCCATGTGGCTTTACCCCCTGATTCCATGTGCTCCTCAGCTGGCTCTCCCTGTGGAACTCTGGATAGACTTACTCCATCCTTTTAATGGCTGAAAGATGGTCCCCTGGAGGCGAGTCACCTACAGGTGTGACAGCAAATCCCATCAGTATGTACGACTCTAATGCACCAAGACAACAAATGTGGGTGGAGGGGAAAAAAAAGATGATGTGAAAATACATGTTCACATGGAGTGGGTTCTAAGATAAATTAATTAATTATGTATGGGATGATCCCACTTGTATGTAAAAATGATAAAAACTAAACTGTCCAAATGTCTAGGTCATAGTCCAGAGACAGTACTGGAAAGAGACCCAGCTGCAGCCGGCAGTCATCTGAGAAAGGAGACAGGGTTGGGAGGTGATGGTGAGAGGGACTTTTCCATTCTTCCCACATCCCTCACTTGTGTGAATTCTTACATTAAGGACACTTTCCTGATGCCCTCAAAAGAGTCTGGGGGAGGCTTGGGTGTGTGAAGGTGGGGGCACGCAGGCACTCTCTACTTGCTGCTCTATTTTATAGTGACTCTAAAAAACTGTCCATGTTTTTAAAACTAAAAAGAAAGAAAGATTTTGAAATCTGTATAATGCCTAATGCAACATGGTATCCAAGATTGGATCCTGCAGCAGGAAAAAGACATTCGTGGGGAAATTCCTGAAATGCAAATCAAGTCTGCAACCAACTTAAGACCCATTATGTACCAGTGCCCCATAGATAATACAAGTTGAGCTCCATTTAAGGTTTTTGTTTTTGTTTTGGTTGTGGTATCAGGGATTGAACCCAGGGACATTTAACCACTGAGCCACATCCCCAGCCCTTTTTCATATTTTATTTAGAGACAGGGCCTTGCTAAGTTGCTTAAGGAGGCCTAAGTTGCTGAAACTGACTTTGAACTTGAGATCCTCCTGCCTCAGCCTCCTGAGCCGCTGGGATGACAGGCATGCGCCACCAGACCTGGCCCATTTAAGTTTTTATAGGCGTCCTACATATGGGACATGGGGACATAATGGATTAACAGGAACAGTCCCAGGCTCATCTCTTTGCTTTGACAGATGGGACAGTAGTCAAGAGTGGGACAAGTGGGGGAAGGGTGGCAGGGAACTCTGTACTACTGCTGAAAACTTTCCTACAAATAGAAATCCTTTGCCCCCAAGTACCACCAAAAACCCTGCATACCTCAAAAGATACCCAGCTAGCAAAGCCACTACATTCTTTTCTTTTTTTTTTTTTTTTTTTGGTACCGGGGATTGAACTCAGGGGCACTCGACCACTGGGCCACATCACCAGCCCTTTTTTGTATTTTCTTTAGAGACAGGGTCTCACTGAGTTGCTAAGTGCCTCGCCATTGCTGAGGCTGGCTTTGAACTCGTGATCCTCCTGTCTCAGCCTCCCAAAGTGCTGGGATTACAGGCGTGTGCCACCGCGCCCGGCTTGGAGTTTTTTTAATATATACTTTTAATTATAAATGGAGACAATACGTTTATTTTATTTATTTATATGTAGTGCTAAGGATCGAATCCAGTGCTTCGTACATGCTAGCATGCTACCACTGAGCTACAGCCCCAGCCCCACTATGGAGTTTTTTGTTATTGTTTTTTACGGCTCTGGGAATTGAACCACAAGGCCTTGAGAAGGCTAGGCAAGTGCTCTACCACTAAGCTACCTTCTCAGCCCTAGTTCCATGTGATGGTCATGAAGCTTGCTATAGTCTGAATATGGTTTGTCCCCTCTGAAATTCAGGTAGGAGTTTAACTCCCATTGTGAGATATTAAGAGGATTAACCCGACTGTGGTGTCTGGAGGTGAGGCCTTTGGGAGGTGGTTACAATTACGTAAGATCATCAGAGTAGGGCCCCATGATCGAATGCTGGTGGCTTTATAAGAAAGAGACCCAAGGAGACAAATGCACATGTACTACACACACACACACACACACACACACACTCCATTATATATAGCCATGTGATACCCTGAGCCACCTTGGGGCTGTGCCAGTAAAAAAGCCATCACCAGATGCAGCCCCTCAGCCTCAGCCCCACTGTGACCCGAAATAAACCTCTTTTCTTTTTTTTTTTTTTTTTTTGTGGTACCGGGGATTGAACTCAGGGGCACTCGACCACTGGGTCACATCCCCAGCCCTTTTTTTTTTTTGTATTTTAATAGAGAAGGGTCTCACTGAGTTGCTAAGTGCCTCGCCTTGCTGAGGCTGGCTTTGAACTCGCGATCCTCCTGCCTCAGCCTCCCAAAGTGCTGGGATTACAGTTACGCCCGGCATAAACCTCTTTTCTTTAGAGCAATACCAGTTAGCAATACCCAGTTATAGCAACAGAAAATGGACTAAGACAATTCTACAGAACATAATAGATTATTCATAATAAGTTAAATGGAAATAAGCTATATATTTAACAGAGAATAAATACTTTCATAAGTTGTTTTTATGATGGCATGTGGAATATTGTATAGTCATAAAAATAACTGAGGATTGAAACAACATGGTAAAAATGTTCAAGATCTATCATTGAGAAACTTTTTTATGGAGAAGAAAATTTTGTATGGGCCAAATATAACTTTATCAAATATACACATGAACAAGGTCTAGAAGAAAGCCTAGAAATGTTTAGATAGTTTTAAGAATGGGACCATGGCCAATATAATTTTTCTTTTTACAAGGAAAAGAACACACAAAATTTATTACATTTTTAGGCATGGGAGCATTAGGCTCCATTCAGTATAATTTTTTTAAAACATTGCTAGTGAGCTGGGGATATAGTTCAGTTGGTAGAGTGCTTTCCTCACATGCACAAGGCCCTGGGTTCAATCCCCAGAACCACAAAAATAAATAAATAAATAAATAAATAAATAAAATATAAAATAAAATATCGCTCTTAACACTGCATACTGTTTTAAAGAAGTCTCACAGAGTTGCTAAAAATTAGCTACATGCATACTGTTTTAAAGAAGAAAATTAGCTACAAGTAAAAAAATAGACAATTAGTTCTCACAATTAAAAGTGATCATATAGAAATGTTAAAAATTCCAAGACTCCTAAAATTTACATAACATTCTACCTCTCAAGAGGCAAATAGTTACTAACAAATATTTTGACCCAGTATCTCTGAAATCCTTAAATTCATAGACTCCAACCATCTAAGGAGAAGGTGTGAAGGTCAACACAGACCAAGGACTTCTGTGAGTAACAATGTATGCACTTGCTTCAAAATACAACGTGGATGGGGATGTGGCTCAGTGGTTAGAGCCCTTGCCTACCAAATGCAAGGTCCTGGGTTCAATCCCTAGTGCTGCAAGATTACTTAAAGAGCGAAAATACAACACACCCAGAGACACAACTCCTGCAAGTGGCTTTTCCATGGTGATGGACTAATGCCAACAGAAATAAGCTGGAAGGAAGCAACCCCAAAGACCCACGCAGGAGGTGCTCACTTGTCTGAAAAGCATGGGGAAGTCTTCGGCGCTCTCCGCCTTCCGGATGCCTTTCCCTCCGCCGCCTTCAGAAGCTTTGATCATCACCGGAAAACCAATTTTTTCTGCTGCCTGGGGGCAAAGGACAAACAGACCTCCTTAGAGGAAAGACAGCTGCCAAGCCCTATGGGGGGGGGGGGGGGGACAGGAGGAGGAAGAGGGGGAGCAGGAGCAGGAGGAGGAGGAGGAAGAGGAAGAGCAGGAGGAGGAAGAGGAGAAGGAAGGAGCAGGAGCAGGAGGAGGAGGAGCAGGAGGAGGTGGAGGAGCAGGAGCAGGAGGAGGAGGAGGAGCAGGAGGAGGAGGAGGAGCAGGAGGAGGAGCAGGAGCAGGTGGAGGAGGAGGAGGAGCAGGAGGAGGAGGGAGCAGGAGGAGGAGGAGCAGAGGAGGAGGAGCAGCAGGAGGAGGAGCAACAGCCAGAGGAGGAGGAGCAGGAGGAGGAGAAGCAGCCAGAGGAGGAGGAGCAGCAGGAGGAGGAGGAGGAGTGGCATCCCACCCTAGGCTCACCTCCAAGCCCTCATCTACGTCTCTCACACAGCCCTGGTTGTACATGTCCTCGGGGACACTGACTGGCCTCCCCTGCTGCAGATCGTCCTCTGCCCACTCCACGGTCAGGCCTGAAGAGTCACAGACAGAGCTGAATGTTCCCAGGGATGATAGAATCACATGACCCAGAAACCTTCGGGCCTCTGCTCAGCAAAGCTGCTCTGAACCAACAAGACACAGACTCGCCCCACAGTGGGGCTTTTCGTGGTCTTGAGGTCTTTTCTCAACCTTCAGTAGGAGATAAAGGTTGAGAAACTCAAACGGAGGGGCTGGGGTGTGGCCCAGTGCTAGAGCTCTTGGGTTCAACCTCCAGCACCCAGCTCCACCCCCCCAAAAAAGAATTGCATCTACCTGAGCAACCACATGAGCCTGAATCCAAAAACAATCCCAATTCTCCCCTAGAAAGTTATTTATAAGGGAATCATTATTTTCCATGTGAAGATTGAACAAACAAAACCAAAATTTCCAAATCAGAAATTTTCAACCCTTAGAAGAAAATATCAACTTGAACAGGAAACGCCTGAGACTTTTTCTTGTTTATTTTTTAATTTCTTCTAGAAATTCCACTTTTAGGAATTTATCCTGAGAAGATGATTAAAAAGTACCTATAAGTTTAGCTATCCAATTATCAAAGCTCCATTCCTTTGACTATTTTTAAAACCAGACAACTAATTAGGAAATAACCCAAATTGTATAACTACGAAGGATTATTAAGGAAACTGTAGCATACCCATAGGACAAAATCCCACACAGGCATTTTAACTGGTATAAAATGTATTGACTGACATAGATACTCATTAGTAGAAAAAAAAATAAGTCACAAACTAGGAAATGTAAGATTTGTTTTTTTAAATGCTAAGTCCATAAAAAAAAAAAGCCTGAAAAAGTAGACATCTTCAATATGACACTGGGTCATAGGATCATGGAGGATTTCTGTTTCTTTTGTGGACTTCTCACCTTTTCTAAGTTGGCTTCAATGAAGTTGAACCGCCTGTGTAATATTTAATATTTTTTTAAACAAAAGAATTTTTAAAAGCACACTCATGCATGGGGACTGCTCACACCAGCAAGGCTGAGCCAAGAAGTTGTCCCCACCCCATGAAGCCCGGGTCCCTTACCGCTTCCGCTCCAGGGCAGGGTTGGGATCTGCAGGGTCTGGGCCACGATGGTGGAGGCGATCTTATCTCCCAAGGCCCACATGGCCTCGCTGGGGGGCCTGGGGCACGGGCAAGAGGGGGAGAGCAGACTCCGTCAGTACCGGGACCCTCGAAGCAAGCGCACGAGGCAGGACCAGGTAAGGGACAGAGAGAGGCACTCAGTCTCCAGCTCTGGAGGAGCCTGACCTCCTTCCTGCCAGGGAGGAAGAGGATCTGTCTGCTGTGGCCGGGTCGACCTTTAGCACCTGCACACTGGGGACACACCTGAGGGGCGACCCAGCCCCGTGGCTCACACGCAATCCGCCTGGAGGGGAGGCTGGACGCCAGGCCGGGGCCAAGCCAGCCCCTGGAGAGCTACGTGGGGGCAGCCAATGTTTTCTATAAAGAGCCGGGCAGGAAATATTTCCAGTTTTGTGGCTCTGCTAGGCTCTGTCACAACTACTCAGCTTTGCTAGTACATCTCGTCCCTCCAGCCTTTAGCATTCAAGGACTCAACGAACCAAGAATGGAAAAAACGTTTTGTTGGTTTTTTTAGCAGTTGTGTCTGGTATCTGGCTGGGTGTGGTGGTACATGACTGTAATTCCCAGTGACTGGTGAGGATCGCAAATTTGAGGCCACTCTCAAAAATTTAGCAAGGCTGCAGGCAACTTAGTGAGACCCTGTCTCAAAATAAAAAAGGAGCCTGAGGCAGGAGGATCGCGAGTTCAAAGCCAGCCTCTTCAAAAAGCGAGGCGCTAAGCAACTCAGCGAGACCCTGTCTCTAAGTAAAATACAAAATTGGGCTGGGATGTGGCCCAGTGGTCGAGCGCCCCTGAGTTCAATGCCTGGTTACCACGCCCCCCCCAACAAAAAAAAAAATCACTGGGGATGTGGCTCAGTGATAAGGCACCTCTGGGTTCAATCCCCAGTACCAAAAATGGAATTGTATCTACATAATGTACAGACTTTTTTCCTGTCATTATTCCCTAAATAATACAGAGTATTATAGCATTGACATTATATTCGATATTATAAGTAATTTAGAGATTATTTAAAGTATACAGGAGGTTGTATGAAAATACTATGCCATTTTATTCCAGTGCATTGAGCATGAGCAGATCTGGGTGTCTGTAGGAGTTGTGGGACCAATTCCCAAGGCACAGAAGGACACATGTATGTGTCCAAAGCTAACAAAGATGTATACAAGTGAAAATCCTGAAGCCAATAGATGCCATAGGCAATAAGGATCATTTTACCTAATAAGAGAGATGGGGGGCTGTGGTCTCAAGGGCACTCTAAAGACCAGAGAAACAGCACAGAGATGTGGCGCTCTCAGAAACAGGACCTCCGAACCTAGTCAGATACCTGACCTAGGCTGAAGCCTAGCAGTTCTCCACTGTGGTAACCATGGCAACAGCTCCAGGGCCTGTGACTTGGTGGGTTCACCCGGTGCGCCCTCCCACCCTGGACTCCTTTGCTCCTCACAATGAAAAGGTGATGTGGGAAAACACACTGACCCTCGCCCTACAGGGCAGCACCAAAGGGGCTGTGACCCAGGTGAGCACCGGCCCGAGCCCCAATTCCCCGCATCGGATGGAGGAGACACTCTACCTAGGAAAGAGATCTCGTGTTTGCACAGCAGCTCCGGAAGCTTGGGGTTTTCCGAGGCGTGGCCCCAGCCAGCCCACACCGCCTGTGAACACAGAAAGGGGTGAAAGAGGCTCCTTCAAGATCTCACCTCCCAGCCAGGTGCAGTGGCCCATGCCTGTCATCCCAGTGGCTCAGGAGGCTGAGGCAGGAGGATCTCAAGTTCAAAGCCAGCCTCAGCAAAAGCAAGGCACTAAGCAACTCAGGGAGACCCTGTCTCTAAATAAAATACAAAATAAGGCTGGGGCTGGGGCTCAGTGGTCGAGTGTCCCTGAGTTCAATCCCTGGTATTAAAAAAAAAAAAGATCTCCGCTCCCCTTGCACCAACAGCCTCTTCCCCACCCCTCATCTTGTGGAACCCTGCACCTCTACCCCTTAACTGCAGCATCCTTGTTCCAGGGCTCAGGGGCATCACCCGCCCCGGGCACACCAGGGCACCTGACCCATTTACCTGCACGGGGATCCTCTTGGCAATGTCCACAATCAGCTCCACGTTGGCGTAGTTGTTGTTGTTGGACCCTCCTGGGACAGGGACGTACTGGTCCGCCATCTTGATGTACTCTGGAATTAAACAGGAGGGAAGTCAACTTTCTGAAGTCAACTACAGAAACAAGAAGATGCAGCTGCATTCTGTGCACTGAAAACACAACCGTGAATGTTTCGTGTCAACCACGGCCCTGGAGACCTGAAGGAAACAAACGTGATTGAATTATGTGAACGTAGGAATGTTCTGGACAAGGCCTGGACGAGAACTAGGAAACAGGAACCTGTCTGTCGAGATAGTGGGAGGAGAGGTGATCGTTAAAAAAAAATTTCTCCTTAAAGGTTATCTTGATATTGTTTTTGCCATCAAACAATACAACAGATTTTTTAAAAATCTTTTTTTATAGTTGTAAATGGACAGAATTCCTTTATTTTTTATGTGGTACTGAGGATTGAACCCAGTGCCTCACACGTGCTAGGCAAGTTCTCTGCCACTGTGCTACAGCCCCAGCCCACAATGGGCTTTTGATTGTATAAAATACATAACATTGCCAGCCTGTAATCCCAACAGCTCAGGAGGCTGAGGCAGGAGTGAAGGGTGAAAATCACACCGGGGACAACTGTGCAGCCAAGGGATTTATTCACCAGCCTTTAAGGGTAGAAAAGGAACAGGGAGAGGAATCGGGGAGAGGGAAGTGTGCAAGCTCTGGTGGGAGGAAGGAGTCAGGGAGAGGGGAGTGTGCAAGCTCAGGAATTGTGCAAGCTCAGGAAGTGTGCAAGCTCTGAACAGAGGTGGGAGTCTGGTTGCGCAGGCTGCAGTCTCTGGAGCTATCAGCCAGGGCAGCTGCCGTAGGGCTGGAGACGGTGGGTAAGTGTGCAGTGGTTGCCTCTTCTCCGTCTCAGTGGTCTTCTGTCTCATCCTCTCTCTCTCTCTCTCTCTCTCTCTCTCTCTCTCTCTCTCTCTCTCTTCTCTCTCTCCTCATCGTCTCCCTTCTTGTCGCCTGGCTCACTCATCCTCTCTCTCCATCTCCCTGCCCCCAATGGTCAGGAGCCCTTTTATACCCCCCTGGACCATTAGGTTATCCCTTAAAACCCTTGGTGGTGAAGCCTATTGGCTCCTGTCCAGGGAACAGAGCAACCTTTAATCCTATTGGCTCCTGCCCAGGGAAATGGAAACAAGGTTGCTTTGCTCAGGGCACAGAAACTTCTGGGAGGGGGAGGGGTAGCCCATCTATCAAGGAGGATGATGAATTCAAAGCCAGCCTCAGCAACTTAGCAAGGCCCTAAGCAACTCAGCGAGACTGTGTCTTAAAATACAAACAAAAGGGCTGGGGGGTGTGGCGCAATGGTTAAGTACCTCTGGGTTCAATCGCCAGTACAAAAAAACATTATATATATAATGTATATATAATTGTATATAATGTCTATAATTATAAATATAATGTAAACTTTAGCATCATAACCATTTTGGTGTACAGTTCAGTAGTGTTATACTTCCATATCACTGTGAATCAGATCTTCAGAACTTCCTGACCTTACAAATCTAAATTCTGTGCTCATAAACAGCTCCCCTCTGCCCTCTCCCCTGTTCTGAAGTCTATCCCTATGACTCTGACTATTCTCGTCCCCTCTTTTAAGGGGACTCGTACAGCATTTGTCTTTAGGGGACTGGTTTATTTCACTCAGCATAATGTTCTCAAGGTCCATTCGTGTTGCTGCATATCACAGGCTCTCCTTCCTTTCTAAGGCTGACTACGACATGATGTTTGGATTCTAAAATACTCCTGCCCGGGGCTGGGAAGGGAGCTCCGTGATCGAGCCCTTGCCCAGCATGCATGAAGCCCTGGATCCCCAGCACACCGAAAATAAAATCAAATTAAAAATGCCAGGTATCACACCTGCCATCCCAGCAACTCGGAGGCTGAGGCAAGTTTGAGGCCAGCCTCAGCAACTTAGTGAGGCCCTCAGCAACTTGGTGAGACCCTGTCTCAAAAAATAAATAAATAAGCCGGGCGCGGTGGCGCACGCCTGTAATCCCAGCACTTTGGGAGGCTGAGGCAGGAGGATAGCGAGTTCAAAGCCAGCCTCAGCAATGGCGAGGCACTTAGCAACTCAGTGAGACCCTGTCTCTAAATAAAATACAAAAAAAGGTCTGGGGATGTGACCCAGTGGTCGAGTGCCCCTGAGTTCAATCCCCGGTACCAAAAAAATAAATAAATAAATAAATAAACAAACAAAAAGGGATAGGGCTGTGGCTCAGCGGCAAAGCATCCCTAGGTCCAATCTGGTACCAAATAAATAAATTTAAAACTCATGCTCTCTAAGCTAGAAATTCCACTGCTAGGAACATGTCCTATAAAAAGTCACTCGTGGCTGAGGCCAAAGAATGAGGTGAGAGGATGGTGACTGGGCAGTGTTTGGGACTGTGAAAAGCTAGATTCTGGCCGGGCGCGGTGGCGCACGCCTGTCATCCCAGCACTTGGGAGGCTGAGGCAGGAGGATCCCAAGTTCAAAGCCAGCCTCAGCCATGGCGAGGCACTTAGCAACTCAGTGAGACCCTGTCTCTAAATAAAACACAAAAAAGGGCTGGGGATGTGGCCCAATGGTCGAGTGCCCCTGAGTTCAATACCCGGTACCAAAAAGAAAAAAAGCTAGATTCTGTTCAAAGACAAGTGCCACCGTGCCTTCCAGCCCACCTGCTTCCAATGGCGGCCCCGGGGGAGGTCCCAGGGATGCTGAAGTGAACAGTCAGACAAGGTCCTTGTCTGCATCAAGTCATTATTTAATGTTAGAGAAGATTAACAAGAAAATGAACATAATAACTGCAGACGGGAGTCAGTGCCAGGAAGGAAATAAACAAGACTGTCCTAGAGACGCGAGGAGGACACCGGAGCTCTGAAGGTGGGGGGAGGGGCCTTCCACGCAAAGGAGTCTGGGAAAAGGAGGGTAACGGAGCCCAGCTGTGCCAACACCGCAGGAGGAGAGTGCAGGGTGGCCCAGGAACCACCAGAGGCTGGGACCCAGTGATGGAGGGCACCAGGTGATGGAGGGCACCAGGTGATGGAGCAGGTGGCCAGCAGGGCCCAAGTCCTGTGGGCCTTCCCGCCAGGATGAGGGACTAGAATGACAGTCTAACATGTTGGCGGCCCCAGGGGGGAGGCTCTGAACACTGATACACCGAGCTTCCAGTCCCACCTGCGTCACATGCTGGTCATGGGACCCTGGGCAAGTGACAAATTTATGTCCCAGTGCCCCAAGTGACTCACCTGTAAAATGAACTCTGAAAAACAGACAAAGCCATGTCCCTGCAGGGCAGAGCCCAGGGCCTATGCTCCAGGGGCACTGGGGCTTGCTGACCTGTGAACAGCACTGGGCTCTGGAGTGGTTCAAGAAGGGGCGGGACAAGCGCGGAGTCTTGTTTTCAAAAGAGCACTTTGGATGCTCTGTGTAAAAGGGTCTGTAAAGGGACAGTTTACTTGGGTGGGTGGGGACCATCCAACAAACACCTGGAGAAATAGACACCAACCTGATGGCACCCGGATAGTCCTCAGATGGGATTTCCACCTGCAGGTTCATACGTGCATTTTTATAAGGCACAATTTCTTCTTTTTTTATATATATATTTTTTTGTTGTAGACATACACAATACCTTTATTTTATTGATTTATTTGTTCATTTATTTGAGGGGGGCACTTAACCACTGAACTACATCTCCAGCCCTATTTTGTATTTTACTTAGAGACAGGGTTTCACTGAGTTGCTTAGCACCTTGCTTTTGCTGAGGCTGGCCTTGAATTTGAGATCCTCCTGTCTCAGCTTTCTGAGCTACTGGGCTTACAGGCATGCACCACCATACCTGGCTTATTTATTTTTACGTGGTGCTGAGGTCGAACCCAGTGCCTCACACGTGCTATGCAAGCACTCTACCACTGAGCCACAACCCCAGTGCTCGACTCATTCATGTTAAGGGCAGATGCTTAGTTAAAGAAAGATGGAAGCCGGGCGCGGTGGCGCACGCCTGTAATCCCAGCACTTTGGGAGGCTGAGGCAGGAGGATCGCGAGTTCAAAGCCAGCCTCAGCAATGGCGAGGCACTTAGCAACTCAGTGAGACCCTGTCTCTAAATAAAATACAAAAAAGGGCTGGGGATGTGACCCAGTGGTCGAGTGCCCCTGAGTTCAATCCCCAGTACCAAAAAAAAAAAAGAAAGATGGAGCAGCCGAGCTCATGGTGCACGCCTGTAATGCCAGTGGCTTAGGAGGCTGAGACAGGAGGATCACAAGCTCAAAGCCAGCCTCAGCAAGGGCGAGGCGCTAAGCAACTCAGTGAGACCCTGTCTCTAAATAAAATACGAAATAGGGCTGGGGATGCAGTTCAGTGGTTGAGTACCCCTGAGTTTGATCCCTGGTACCAAAAAAGAAGGAAGGAAGGGAGGAAGGGAGGAAGGGAGGAAAGAAGGGAAGGGAAATAAATATAGACTCATGAGAGGAGGTGTGCCGCAGCGGAAGATGGAGGAGAGGTGAAGTTCAGGTACCTGCGTTGGCCTTGAGGTCCTCGGGGGTCACCATGACCACAAACCGGATGGCGCGCTCGTTGCGGAACATCTCATAGGCCCACCTGCGGATGGAGCGCATGCACTTGACCGCGGCGATCCCGTTGTTGGCAATGAGCACCTGCAGGACACAACCAGGAAGGAGCCCGGGCTGCAGCTGCTCGTCTGCCGGCTCCGGAGGCCCGCGCCGGAGGCCACGCCACTGAGGCCCACCTGGCGCAGGGCCTCCGCAGCGTGCGCAGGGCCTCCGCAGCGTCCGCAGCGCAGCGTTTCTCTTGGGGTTTCTGCAGCACACGGCGACGCCGCTCAGAGCAAGGCGCGCGGTCTGCTGCCCGCGTGGCGGACAATGGAAGGAACGCGTGAGAGAACGAATCTCAGGTCCTTTGGCTGGCGCCACCGCAATCATCTTTAACACCTCTGAGAGTGTCGCGTGGGACGAGCTACAGTACCACGCATTTCGCCTGCCTTACTTCACCCTATCCTCACAACAGCCCTCTTTGAAAGAGGTTTTTGTCATTATTCTATTTGGGTTAAAGACACCAAAACTCAGAGGAGTTACGGCACTTTCCCAAGGTCACATGGCCCACCAGGGGCAGAGCTGGGACTCAGATCTGGATCTGTCTGACTCAGTGATCTCACCTGTGCGCGGCGCTGCCCCCACCCCCTCAACAGTGGCCTCTGCGTTCTAAAGGTGCAAGGTCTCAGATTTGGTAAGAAGGAACAGCAGAGGGCAACAGAACAGTCCTGGTTTCAATTCCTAGTTGGGTGCTGAACTTGCTGTGTGGCTTTAGGTAGATCCCTTCCCTCTCTGAGTTTTATATCCCCATAAAGAAGCCAGGCTGTCCTCCTGGCCTGGGCTCTCAGAAATAAAACCAAACTCTTGTTTCACAAAACAAATTCGAACTGGGGGTTGGTGGTGCATGCCACCAACTTGTAATTGCAAGTTCAGGGCCAGACTGGACAACTTAACAAGACCCTGTCTCAAAAGAAAACAAGAATAAAGAAGAGTTCTGGAGATGTAGCTCAGTGGTAGAGCACCTCTGGGTTCAATCCCTAGCGTGAAAGGAAGGAAAGGAGGGAGGGAGGGAGGAAGATTCTGCATCAGGCCTCCAGTTCTGACTTACAAAATAATTTCATCGAGTAAATCCTCCCCGACTGCTGTCTAATCTCCCTGCAAGGCAGGTACCATTAGATATTTTGAATGTGGTTGCTTCTATTTTATAGGAAGGAAAAGTGATCCCAAGAAATTCACAACCTGTGAGCAACCACACCAGAATTTGACCCCAGTCTCAGGGTCAGTATTGTTTCTACCCTGTCAAAAACACGTCTTAGGGAAATGCAAATTAAAACCACACTGAGACTCCATCTCACTCCAGTCAAAAGCGCAATCATCAAGGATACAATAAATGTGTTCAAGTAACAAAAAATGCTGGCTAGGTTGTGGGGGGAAAGTTACACTCATACTCTGCAAATTGGTGCCACCACTCTGGAAAGCAGTATGGAGATTCCTCAGAAAATTCTAAATGGAACCACCATATGACTCAGTTATTCACTCCTCAGTTTATACCCAAAGGACTTAAAATGAGCATACTACAGTGTCATGGCCACATCAATGTTTATAGCAGCTCAATTCACAACAGCTAAGGTTTAGAACCAACCTAGGTGCCCTTCAAGAGATGAATGGATAAAGAAAATATGCTACATATACACAATGGAATATTACTCAGCCATAAAGAAGAATGAAATTATGGCATTTGCCAGTAAATGGATGGAACTGGAGATTATCATGCTAAGTGGAATAAGCCAGTCCCAAAGAACCAAAGGCCGAATGTTTTCTCTGATATGTAGATGCTAAATCACAATAAGGGGGTGGTAGGGAAGATGAGATGTACTCTGGATTAGACAAAGGGAAATAAAGGGAATAAAGGGGGCATGGGAATAGGAAAGACAGTAGAATGAATCGGACATTACTTTCCTATGTGCATATATGAATACATGACCAGTGTAACTCCACATCATATTCAGTGACAAGAATGGGAAGTCATATTCCTTATATGTGTAATATATCAAAATGCATGCTACTGCCACGTACAACTAATAAGAACAAATTTTTTAAAATGCCTCTCAGGAAGGAATGGTGACATGGCTGCACTGTCCCTTTCTCATTCTGATTACTGAAGCAAGACTTGGTCGAGAGAGAAGGGCTCTGGGTGGCCCCATCTGTTTCTAGCACATTCTGGTAGCCCCTCGGGACGGCGGGGTGGGCTTGCTGCTGTAATCCCCACGGCTGCGGCCTCCCACGAGGTGCCCAGCAACGAGGCCACGCCAAGGGCAGATCCTAAGCAGCTCTGGGCTGAGGCCTTCTGCGGCCACCCGGCCTCCTGGCCCCTGAGAACTCAAGGCCGACCCCGAGGTGGGCCGGCTGCAAAATAGTCCCTGGTGAGTGGGACAAAAATGCAGCTTCTGGATCCCACCCAGGAATCTGAGGCCCGGGGTCCGGGGCAGGGTGGGGGACTCCACACGCTCAACCCCAAGACTGGCCTCGGCCGGGCGGGAACCCGGGGGTCTCCACCAGTCGGTACTGCACTCGCTGTGCTAGGTCAAGGGCATGGGGGGGCCTCTGGGGTGCAACAGCTGGGCTCCAAATCCCAGCTCCACACTGGGGGGCCCCGGTTTCCAAATTTCCAAATCCATAAATTAAAACCTGCTGGTAAAACTATAGATGCCCCCAAACGGGCCTCAAGAAATGGTCGCCGCTGCCGCTGCTGCGGCTCCCACGGCGCTCAGATACAGTGAAAGCGGACGAGGCCCGGCAGCCACACGGGCCCGGGTTCAAGTCCAGACTCTACCACCCACTGCCCACCCGACCCTGGACAACCCACGTCAGGTCTCCGAATCCCAGGAATCCAGCAGGAACGACCAAACAGCGTGGGACCCCAGGCCTTCCCAGGAGGGTGGATGGCCCCTGAGGTCAAGGGTCCTGCACCAAGCAGCTGTCACGAGGGGGTGGCCCTCGCCCCCCTCGGCAGCACCAGGGAGGAACCTAAGGCGGGTTCTCCCTCCTCCACCCCCACCCAGCCCCACCCAGAGCGCAGGACCCCTCTGTACCTTCTCGATGACCCGATTCCCCCCAAAGCGTGTGACAAACTCGGCCGGGGAAGCCACCGTGAAGTCTCTGTGCGCGTCCAGCTTCTTGTGTTCCCGGCCCCTCTTCACCAGGTGCAGTCCGGACATGCTCGGCCTGCAGGAAGAAAGGGCCGTGAGGGAGGGAGCCTGGAGCCTGGGGGGGGCGTGGGGACTCCGCACCACAAACCCCATGTCAACAGGGAAAACCAGGTGCACCAGAGTCCCTGCTCCCCCCACCCCACAGTTGCCCTCCTGAGACCCTGAAGCAAGTCACCAGGAGGCTCAAGGGCAGGAAGCACCACCTCAGGAGACCAGCAACTAAACTCAGAAGGTGTGACCGACCCCTTGACCTGCCCTGCCTTAAATTCGGTTTTATTTGACATGCTATAATTTAGGAACTCATATACATACTAAAATACTCCTACCAGTGATGGATGTTTTATGATCAGGGAGGAAGGCCTCACGTTCTAATACTTCAGACTTGTTAAATCTGCCTTGAACTTGCCGGGCACGGGGGTGCACACCTATAATCTCAGTGGTTCAGGAGGCCGAAGCAGGAGGATCACAAGTTTGAGGCCAGCCTCAGCAATTTAGCAACACCCTAAGCAACTTAGTGAGACCCTGTCTCAAAATTAAAAAAAAAAAAAAAAACAATAAAAAGGGCTAGAAATATGGCTCAATGGTAAAGTGCCCCTGGGTTCAATCCCCAGTACCAAATACAAAAAAAAAAAAAAAAAAAAAATTCCATGAACTTTTCTGTATGCATGTTCCAAATTTTAAGGAAAAAAAACTGAAAACAACTTTTTAAAATCACAACAAAGTAGAGGTTCTTTGCTTTGCCTCTCCAGGCTCCCACACCAGAAGAGATCACTCATGATCCTTCCAGCGTCTTCGCACTAGCCAAGTGCTTACAGTCGGTGCCCTCAGTCACACACCGCTTGATGAGGGGGAGTAGGCCAGCGCGGCCGGCACTGGGTAGCCACTCACCGGAACCTCCGACGCACCAGTGATCTGTCACTGACTGAAGGGGCATTATTTGGCACACATCTATACTCTTATGAGTGGAGGCATCACCTATGGCCTCCCGGTCTTGAGATTAGAATTTAACTCTTTCATGGCTGTCCCATAGGGTCTCCCTTCACTGAACCCTTAGAATTCCTCCCTCTGCCTTTCCTGAGTTAGAATCTCAGAAGAATCTCTGAGAGATCAACGGCTTCCCTCTTTCACCATGGACTCCCTTGTCTTGTTGGAGCGTATCCTCTAGGAGTTTCTTCTGGTAACAGGACAGGATGATGGCAGAGCATGTGACAGTGACACCCTCAACGTGCCTGCCCTGTTCCTGGATGCCCTGAGCCTCCCGGTCACCACCCCCCTGGAGATGCCCATGGAGTCTATGTTGGGTCTCCTGTCCTCTGTGTTGCTCCTCCTCAGTTTACCCTCTGGTTTCACTGGAAGACATCCTTAAGTAGCTTTCTGAGAAGGGGTATTTGAAGGGCTAAATGTTTTGTGGCCTTGCATGTTCTAAAACTGTCTTTCTTCTGCCTTCACATTCAACTCTATCATTTGACAGTGTAGGGAATTTGAGGGGGAAAAAAAATCCTCCTCCTTCAGAGTTTTGGAAGCCTGTGCCATCATGTCATGACTTCTGAGGTTGTTCAGATACTTGAGTCTTTGTACATAACCTATTATTTCATATCCACAAGCTTGCAGGATCTTCTTTGTCCCCAGGTATTGAATTTTTTTTTTTTTTTTTTTTTTTTTTTTTTTTGGTACCAGGGGTTGAACTCAGAGGTACTCGACCACTGAGCCACATCCCCAGCCCTATTTTGAATTTTATTTAGAGACAGGGTCTCACTGAGGTGTTTAGTGCCTCACTTTTGCTGAGGCTGGCTTTAAACTCACAATCCTCCTGCCTCAGCCTCCCAAGCTGCTGGGATGACAGGCGTGCACCACCAGGCCCAGCTTGGTATTGGATAATTTCATGCTGATAAGCCCAGGTATGGGTCTGCTCTCTGCTCCCATTAATGAGGCTACAAATCCCTCTGGTCCTCTGAATCTGTTCTGGTTGTGTGCACAGGCACACTGCTGTGGATAAAACCCAGGGCCTCGTGCATGCTGGGCAAGTGCCCTACCACTGAGCTCCCCCTCAGCCCTGATGCTCTCAAGTCTGGAAATTCATCTTCTAGGACTTTGCCTTCAAGTACTTCCTCACCCTCTTGCCCCTTTCCTTCCTGGAGTCCTGTGGTTTGGGTGCTGACATTCCTAGGCTAGGTTGTATTCTCCCTCCTCTCTTCTCTTCTACCTCCAGGTGAGTCCTCAGCCTTATCCTCCACCCTGCACAGAACTCTTCGTCTCTGCTCTGGTGCCTTCAGCACCGGGGCCTGTGGGGGTCTGCTGCTCAGCAGCATCCTGCCTGACCTCACGGGGTCGGGGATGACAGGAGTTTTCATTCCTCTGGCACAGCTTCTACTTCTTCTAAGTGTCCCCTGTCTGTGGCTGGTTTGTCTGGGCTCCATCTTCCATTTCAGAAACTGGACCCAAGGGCTGGGGGTGTGGCTAGCAAGCTCCAAGCCCTGGGTTCAAAAGCAGGAGGGAGGGAGGAGGAGGGAAGAGGCAGGCAGGAAGGACCCTCGCGACTGCCTGGAAACTGAGCTTGCTAAGCACTTGGTGGGGCTGGTGGACCAGAGTTTGGTGGCCTGTGTGCTGGGGATTTTTCAGAGGTTTTCTTCCTGCCAGGTCCGATTCCCTGGGGAAGGTCTTCCGGTCTTTTCCCAGACCACTGAGGCCAGCAGGAGCCCAGGCCAAGGGGCAGTTCAAGGACTGTGCTACACATCTGGGATCCAGGCCCCGCCCTTTAACCCCACCCACCCATCTCCAATCCAGATCCCTCTGCTTGTCCCTGAGAATGACCTGCCTGCCGCCTGCCACCTTCTGCTGGGGTCAGAGTGCACAGCCAGCCCCAGGGCAACAGAGGGGTGTAGGAGCTCTGCACCCCATCCTTCTCATTTTGGTACCATCCCTCCACCACTCCCTTCAGTCCCAATTCCACATGCACCCCATGTTGCCAGCCCTTGTGCCTTTTGGGGGTTCCATAGCTCAGATCTGGGGAGGTGGCAGGGGGTTCCCAGCAGTCTTGGTTCTGCTACTTCAGTTACCACTTGTTCATCTGCTTTCTAGCTTCCAAAATGTTGGTGCTAATCTCCTCTCCTGTTCTTCAGGGGAGATGGGTTTCTATCTCTTTAAAAATAAACAAACATCCAGGCACAGTTTGTGCATGACTGTAATCCCAGCTTCTTCGGAGGCTGAGGCAGGAAGATCGCAAGTTTGAGGCCAGCCTCAACAACTTAGGGAAACCCTGTCTCTAAATAAACATTTAAAAGGGCTGGGGGCATAACCCAGTGGTACAGTGCCCCTGGGTTCCCTCCCCAGTACTCACCTACCTACGTCCCTAAATAAGTAAATAAATAAATCTCTTTGCTGTCACTTGGTGAGGTTCTGACAGAAGCAGAATAAAGCATGTACATTGAGTTCATTCCATTAGCCTGCCGATGGGGTACTTGGGAGCCACCCCCCCAGGAATCAGGTCAGAGGTTAACCACCCAGAAGTCTGTGTGGCAGCCGCACCATCAGGCATCTTGGGAGGCCAGGGGCAGATGGGTTCAAGGAGCCAAGCTGGCTGGGCGCGGTGACGCACACCTGTAAGAACTTGATCCCAGAGATGACCACCAGCACGCCACTGTCCACTGTCTGAGCAGGGGTCGGCAAAGCCAGGAGTGCATGAGCAGCTGGGGATTTGGAATTCCATTTTACAGATGGGCAAACTGAGGCCCAGCCAGGCCAAGGGGCCGGGTACCAAGCACGTCAGCAGGCCTGGCTCTCTGCCGCTCTTGCACAGGGTACACTGGAAAAATGGTGTGTGGGGTATTTTCTGCTGTGTAAAGTCCCCATGTCCAGTAGAATTCCCCATGGAAAAGCCCTTCCACCTTCCACAAACCTGTCGCCTGCCACCTATGCCCCAGTGTGAGCCACCCAAGACTCTGCCTGTCAGAAGAAGAAACAGACTTCTAAGCCTTGGGAACAAAAAGAGAAATGAATGACTGAGACCCTCATCTTTAAATGCCACCAGCAACAGGATATGGTTTTCCACTAAAAAAAAAAAAAAACGGTCTCTGCTCAGCTGGGCTGAGGCATGGCGGCCCAGGTGAAGGAACAAAGCTACAACCAGCATCTCTGGCCTGGAGGTGGCCTGGCCACCCACGGCCGCCTCCTCGCTGGGAGCGGCTCTTCTTCCAAGACCTCCTGGGGCAGAGCTGCTGAAAGGAGGCTTTAGACAGGTGCTGCAGAAGATCATGCAAATATGAAGAGTGCTTTCATCACAGCTGCACTCCAAAGCCCCTGCTTACAAGGACAGGCAGATGTGGCCTGAGGGCTCTCACTGCAGACCCCTGACCTAGGCAAACAGACACCAAAATGGTAACAGCCCTCATCTTGTCGGGGAGGGGGTTTTAAATACAGGTAGTTTATTTCTGTTTTCTTCTCTTTGTCTAAAATTTTTTTCCTGCAAATATATTCTGTAAGAAATATAGATATTAAGCCGGGCGCGGTGGCGCACACCTGTCATCCCAGCACTTGGGAGGCTGAGGCAGGAGGATCGCGAGTTCACAGCCAGCCTCAGCAATGGCGAGGCACTTAGCAACTCAGTGAGACCCTGTCTCTACATAAAATACAAAAAAAAGGCTAGGGATGTGGCCCAGGGGTTGAGTGCCCCTGAGTTCAATCCCCAGTACCAAAAAAAAAAAAAAAAAAAAACGGTGATGTTAAAACACACTTCACTACATAAGAATTAAATGAAGCCATGAGGAAAAGTCAGTGCCTCGAAGGCGAGGGACAGTACCTGGGACAGCAGATGCCAGATGACTGCTTCCGCACAGAGGGGCCAGAGGCTTGACACTGCTGATCTCTTAACCTGACCAGGAAGACGGGGAGCCCCTGCGCCCCAGGCCCCACCGCCCACTCTCCCCCTTCTCTCCATGACCCTCCCAGGCCGACAGGACCCTTTGCCCTAGAAAGTCCAGCAGGTCTCGCCCCGTCCACACGAACATCAGAGCTCTCGGCACCCAGACCTAAAGCACAGTCGAGAAAACGTCCACTCAGGGCTGCCACTGTGATGTCAATGCCGGGGATGGAGCCCCTGGCCAGGCCGTCACCACCAGCGAGGAGGGTGAACGCACCACGCTGCCAGGCACCTGTGCGCGGCCCAGTCCGGGCTGGCAGCTATCCTGATCCTTTCTGGACAATACTGGGGGCCAACCAGTGCTGGCTCTGGACAGCTGACCTTCAACTGGCACTTGCTCCAGTTGAAGGAGAACCAACCATCCTGAATGCTAGCCTTCAACCCTGACCTTACGCGGCAGGGGCGGGCTGTGGGAAGAAATGTTCCCCGGTGACTCTGGAAATGGCTTTGGTGGCAATCAACAACAGAGGTATCAGCCAAGTGCCAAATACAGTCAGCTGTCAGAGCACAAGACCAGGCGGAACCGGACCGGGAAGAGAGGAAACAAACATGCTCAAGTGTCTGCTAGGGGCTGGGCACAGGGGGGCTTCTCACTGAATTCCCACAGCCCTGTGCAGGAAAGGCTATCATCTCCTGCACGTGATGAGGAGACGGAGGTTCAGAGAGGCCCACTTACCTCAAGTCACACAGCTGACAAGCGGCAGAGCTGGGCTTCCCATCCAACTCTATCCGATCTCAGAATCTAATTTTGAGGCAGAAAGATATCTGAGATAAATGGAAACACCTCTATTGATTAGACTTTAAAAATAAGCATTACACACACTGCCTCCAAAATAAAAGACAATATATGCAATGCCAACTTCGCGACTGGGGGCAATTTTGCTCCCCAGGGGACACAAGGCAATACCTGCAGACATTTTTGGTGGCCACAATTTGGGGAGTGTGCTAGTGACATCTAGTGGGCAGAGGCCAGGGATGTTGTTCAGCATCCTGCGGTGCGCAGGGCAGCCCTGCACAAAGAACTGTACAACCCAAGTATCCAGAGCCCCCACTGACAGACTGAATCCAGAATCTACCTGATAGCCTGAGAAAGTTACTTTATTTATTTTGTGGAGGTGGGTACCGGGGATTGAACTCAGGGGCACTCAACCACTGAGCCACATCCCCAGCCCTATTTTGTATTTTATTTAGAGACAGGGTCTCCCTGAGTTGCTTGGGGCCTCGCTTTTTGCAGAGGCTGGCTTTGAACTCGTGATCCTCCTGCCTCGGCCCCCTCCCGAGCCGCTGGGATGACAGGCCACAGCTAACAGTTACTTTAATATCCTGTGCCTCAGTTCCCTCGTAGGATGGAATAATAAAAAGTATTTGGAAATAAATGTCAGGGCCTGGCCTTCTCCCGGGTGCTCAGCTGCAGTACCTCCGAGCAGCGCAGCCATTCCTGCAGCCCTGGGGTGGCCCACTGGGTTGGGCCCAGCCCTCTGGTCCTCAGCCCCCCGATGGCAAGCTGCTGGGAGGGAAGGCACCCTTTGGGCCAAAACATTCCCATCATCAGGAAGCAAGAAAGGACACAGCGTAGGCCGGGAAAAGCTGACAACTCGAAACTTATCTTTCTGAAACAAAAACTGAGCTCCTAATAAGGAGACCCTTGGGAATCTCTTGGGCCACCATCCTCTCAATGAGGATGACCAACAGGCCAGGGGTGGACAAAAGAGGGCTCCGTGGGCCCAATGCACTCTGCCAGGAGTTTTCCGGACTCCCCCAGGCTAAGAATGATTTTAACGTTTTTAAGTGGTTGGGGAAAGAATCCTCTTTGGGACACACGAACATTAAATGAAATTCCAAGTTCGGTGTTTTGTGAATGTTGGGAACACGGCCAGGCCCGTCCCATGGCACTGCTAGGCTGGTGCAAGCAGCAGCAGGGAGTGGTCTGAAGAGACCACATGGCCGCGGAGCTGAAAATATTTACTATCTGGCCTCCGTGAAAGCAGCAGCTTCGGACCCAAGCCAACCCCGATCCAACCCCGGCAGGAGGAGCTTCCAAAGGCACCGTCCCTGAGGGCACCCTGAACTCATCAAGCAGCCTGTCTGGGGTCTCAGTGGGGGGCCAGGCATCTGCTTGTCAAAGTCCTTCCTCCTCCCCCCAGGAAATGCTAATGCACACACCAAGGTTGAGACCCCTGAGAGCCACAAGGAACATCTCAGTGCAAGCAGCCCCCGGGGCTCTGAGCAGGATTCCCAGTGCACAGACGTCCCTCAGCATGGGGACCATCCCCCTCCCCAACTTTATTTCCTCCCTTTGAGATGAAGCCTCTCTCCTCCACTCTGACCCCGTTCACGCCCCTGTTCTCTGAACTCTGACCCTGTTCACATGCCAAGGAACACTGGTCCGCACTTGGGACCTACGTATGATTTCTGGCTCCTCAGATGACTTCAGGGAAGGGTCCAAAGAGACTCTTGAATCCCCACTGAACGGACTTTGCCGTTATGGGTGAGTGAGATCCCTGGTGCTGACCCAAGAAGGCCCTCGAGACAGGCATTCTGAATAACTCTGGAAAGACCCTTCGGGATCAGCCCCAGCGACAGACAAGGAAACTACGGCTCCACGGCTGCATGGCGCCTGCTCCAGGCCACCGGGCTCAGTGGCACGGCGGGGTGGTCTAACCCCGTTAGCCTCCTCAGCCAACTGTAAGCTACGGGAGGAACGAGGACATTGCCCAAACAGCACCTCCATGTTCTGATCAATATGGGGACCCCGTGTCCTGGACTTGCTGGGACAATTTCAAATTCTTCCAAGCTTTTTTTTTTTTTTTTTTTTAATAAAGCAGTTTGTGAAATGTATTTATATTGTGAATAAAGCAGAAAATTAAATGGGATTCAACTGATAGGCTCAACTTCTTGTGTAAATAGCCTTAAAGATCAGGAAGACTCTCTCCTTTGCAGGCTGCACGGCCTGATTTGGCTACACTCTGGGATTGAGTGGTTTTGCCGCAGGACAAAGATTGGGGCTTCACACAGGTAAGAAATGTGATCTCTGTGCTCCGTGGAGGACTCAGTGCACCAGAAGGATGTGACCCAGATGAGGGCCCCGCCCCTCCTCTGGCCATAGGCACTTCCAGGAAGGTGCCCTTGAAGGCTCCGAGTAGTCTGCTCTGCAGCAGGACCGCTGAGCAGCAGGCCACAGGCAGGCCAGCTCCTGCCTGACAGCGGGCTGCAGGAGGGGGACACTTCTCTTGACCTCTCTGGACATCCCAGCCAAGGCTAAGCCCCTCTGGGCCCTCCGGCTCAGGAGTTCCTGCTCCCCTGGGATACGCTCCAGTCACAGCAACCAGTTCCGCAGCGGGGGCTTCAGCTTCTGACTGGTGCAGCATTAGGGGGGGTTGCTTGAATTTTAAGGAGTCTATTGGAGAAAGTTGTGCCCACAAAGTGGTACAGTCTGGCTGCCTGTACAGTGAACCCTTTGGGTGACAGCCTGGGTTTGAATCTCCCAGTGCTGAAAACTTCAGTTTCCTTATGGTATAAAACAGGGATGATGGCACCCACCCATGGCAGGAGATCACACCTACAAAGCGCTCTGACTGACATGCTGAAAGCACACCACAAATAGTAGCAGTTAGTCTGGCTGTACCTGTAGGTCTTCAATGAGAATTACATGAGACCACCCCTTACCACAGGGCACTCGTTCTTAGACTCCCAATGGAGGCCTGGAACCATGGACAGTACTGAACCCTATACACACGGTTTTCTCCTACACAGATCTATGATCAAATTTAACTTACAGGGCTGGGGTTGTGGCTCAGTGGCAGAGCGCTCGCCTCGCATGTGCGCAGCCCAGGTTCGATCCTCAGCACCACGTAAACATAAATGCATTGCATTGTGTACAACTAAAGTAGATAAATAAATATTTTAAAAAATTTAACTTACAAATTAGGTACAATAAGAGATTGATAACAACTAATAGTAAAATACAATAATTATAACAAGATACTGTAATAAAACTGCCAACATCACTACTCTTATGGATGGGGGATATTACAAAATAAAATAAGGTTACTTAAACACAAGTAGTATAATGCCATGACTAACGTGCAGGTAGCATATATGAAATGGATACACTGGACAACAGGATGATTCACAATCTGGGTGAGACTGCATTGCATGGGATTTCACCACACTACTCAGAATGGTGAGCAATTAAAACCCTGGGAATTATTTATATCTAGAATGTCTCATTTAATATTTTTGGATCACAATTGATGGAAAGCAAAGCCACAGGTAAAAGGGGGAATGTTACATCTGGCTCCCCTCTGGATCAGGAGTTCTTGGAGGGCAGAAGTCATAATTCCCAAACATTTTTGTGTCCCTCCCTGGTCCCATAGGCAGGCTTTTTTTTTTTTTTTTTAATATTTATTTATTTGCTTTAGTTGTACACAATGCATTTATTTTTACATGGTGCTGACAATAGAACTCGGGCCGCACACATGCTAGGCGAGCACTCTACCACTGAGCCACAACCCCAGCCTCCAGAGGCAGGCTTTATGCGTGGAGGTGTGTAAGGAATGTTTACACACCAGGTAAATTATCCTACATGATGAAGGAGGCAGAAACAGCTGCAAGGGTTTTCCTCATCATGCTGTCCATAATGGCAAAAAGGGGGAAACAGCTCAAATATCCTCTGTTTATAAGTGGGTTACTTACACATTTTAAGGTGTATCCATTTACAGGAGCACTCTGGACCCAGTAAAAACGTGGTGTAGAGGAGGGGTGGACAAGTGTTCTCTGTCAAAGGTCAGTCAACAAACACTTCAGGTGTCACGGGCCAATCTGTGCCCCCAACTCAACCCTGACAATGAAGCACAAAAGCAGCCACAGACTGTATGTAAACTAATAAGTGTGGCTGTGTTCCCATAAAACTTTATTTGTGGACGCTGACCTTTGAATTTCACATAATTGTCACAAGTCACAAAACAGTATTCTTTTGATTTTTCAACCATTTAAGTACCTAAGAACCAGTCTTTGTTCTCAGGCCTTCATTAGCAGGCCATGGGTCAGTTTGTTGATGGAGCTGGTAGAAGAATACTAAAAGCGAATTTCAGTACAATATGCTTGGAATGACCCAATGTTGTAAATTAAAATATCTGCCTTAAAAAAAAAATAGACGGCAAAGATACACAACTGTTGACCATCAAAGGGGATGGAATTATGGTGGGCTTTGTTCCTCCTTTTGGCTTATCTTTAAGTTTCTGAATTTTCAACAAAAATAGCATCGCTTTGGTAAATTGTTGGAAAATGCAATAAAATAGGGACAAATAGGAAAATAAACAATATCAAGTGGCTGCAGCTAAGAAGCTCTGGGGCACAAAGATGCCTAAACTAATCCACTCAGAAAAATGACCTTAATGCGATGTCTGCTCCGGTCCAGGTCATTTGTCCCTAGGTTTCAGCTTCAAAAAGTCTTGCCTTCCACGACCCCATCACCTTTCTCAAGGCCACGGGGATGAAGAGGGGGAAAGGGCGGCTCCCGCCCACGGATCAGTCTGGGGCACCCAGGCTCCGGAGCGCCCTCCTCCGAGCAACCCGCTCACTGCCAGGTCCCGCCTCCTCCTCCCGCCAAGGCCGGCCAAAGTCTGCAAGGCGGGCTCCGAGAACCCAGCAGCCAACCGCAGGCTTGCATTTCTTCGGGTCGGGGTAGGGGAAAAGGCGGGTGTGAAGGGGACGCACAGCCTGACTTTGGGGGATGGGGAGGGAGAACTGCACAAATTTGTAAAAGATAACAGTCATTAAAATGGCAGGCTTACTTACTTCACTTTGCGATCAGGAAAACAGACCTTGCACTTGGCAGGACTCATGTTGACCGACCCGCCGACCAATGCCCCCCAACTCCTGCTGGGGTGCAGCGCTTGCACCCCGTGACGCCCTGAGGCAGCCCCGGATCCCGAGGCCCAGCGGGACAACCAGGTCACGGCCTGGAGCAGGAGGAGGAGCGGTCCTGGAGTGACTCGGGCCGCGTCCTGCGACGGCCGGCCGGCTCCCAACTCGGCGCTGCGCCTGCCCCATCCCGAAATGCGTCCGGCGCGCGAGGGTCGGAGGCCGACGCCGCCGCCCCGGCCCCGCCCACGCCTCCCGGGCTGGCCCGCCCCGCCCCCTGCGCGGCCCCGCCCACGCCTCCCGGCGGCCACGCCCCTGGTCACGCCTCCCGGGCAGGCCCGCCCCGCCCCCTGCGCGGCCCCGCCCTTGACCGGCCAATAGCCGACTGGCGCTGACCTTGGGAGCCGGTTGGGAGCGCCGGAGACTTTTAAAAACCCTCTCTTTCACTTGCCTCCCCAGCTGCCCGCGCTGGGGAAGAATTCTAGATCGCACACCCTTGCCTAGCGCAGCAGTTGGTAGGCTTGAACACAGCAGCACAGGGACGTGGTGGAAAACGGGAAATTTAAAATGCGAGGTTCCCACGGAGCCCGTTAAAAGCTCCCTTTGTCAGGACAACTTTTGGCTTCCAAGTTCCTGTTCTGGCTCATCCTTTCACCTCGACTCCCAGGAACTGGTTGGCTTGGCAGCCACTGCCAACCCAGTGAGCGTCTAGCGCACACTTTGAACCACCTGGGTCCCCTCCAGGTCAAGAGGACCTCAGCTGCCCCTGTCATCCTAAATCCCAGTAAGACTAACGTTTACTGAGTGTGCCTTAGTCACATCCTCACAGCGATCTGGTTGTTTTTCTTGCCATCCCACAGATAAAGAAATCGTGGCCCAGAGATATATGTTGGCCAAAGTGAAGGAGCTGGACGCAGGGCCTGGATTCCAGTTAGAAGGACTGCAGGATGCATTTTCAAGGAATATAATACAAAAAAATCCAAACACTGCATAGAAAACACTAAGAATAATAAATATAATGTGAGCCGGGGCTGGGGCTCCGTTGGCAGAGAAAGCTTGGCAGAAGGCTCTGGGTTCAATCCCTAGCACAAGAAAATAACAACAATAATAGTGTAATAAATATAACCTATATTCATAACAAACAAAGAGGCAAAAAATAATATAAATGCCTGCCAATGAATTCCTTTTAAAGGCTGGGCGCGGTGGCGCACGCCTGTCATCCCAGCAGCTGGGGAGGCTGAGGCAGGAAGCTTGACAGTGCAAAGCCAGCCTCAGCAAAAGTGAGGCACTAAGCAACTCAGTGAGACCCTGTCTCTAAATAAAAATACAGGGGCTGCAGCTGGAGCTCAGTGGTAAAACTCTTGCCTCACATGTGTGAGGCACTGGGTTTGATCCTCAGCACCACATAAAAAAATAATAATAATAAAGATACTGTGTGTTCATCTACAACTAAATAAATATTTTTTTAAATAATAAAAATAAAAATACAAAATAGGGCTGGGGATGTGGCTCAGTGGTCAAGTGTCCCTGAGTTCAATTGCCAGTATCAAAAAAAAAAAAAAAAAAAAAAATCCTTTCAAAAGGTACAGGCAGGGTCAAACCTCCAGAGAACACCACAAGTTGCCTTGATGTGAAATGTGACCCCCTCCCCCAGCTGTATAACCAGCCCTGCCCAGGGCAGTGGATAGCCGTGCACTAACCATGTATTAAATAACATTTCAACAACAGGTTTAAAAGAATACAAAATAGTTGGTTGGGGTGATGCCCACCTGTAATTCCACAGATTCAGGAGGCTGAGGCAAGAGGATGGCAAGTTTGAGACCAGCCAGCCTCAGCAACTTAGCAAGGCCCTAAGCAACTTAACCAGACCCTGTCTCAAAAAAAAAAAAAAAAAAAAATAGAGATGTAGCTCAGTGGTAGTACACTCCTGAATTACTATCCTAGTTAAGAAAGAAAAGACAGACAAACGAAACAGGGGAACAAAATTCTTAGTTCTTCAGAGTTCTAGAAGGTTCTTCATGCCCTTATCTTTGCCCCTCCAAAAAAGAAATCCACATTAGGAAACCCTTTTGTGCTTTCTTTCTTTTTTTTTTTTTTTTTTTTCTTTTTCTTTTTTAAGTTTCAAAGCATACCAAAAAGTATTCATTCTTCCAATGACCCAAATTTAAAAGTAAAACTCCTCAAGCCAGGGGGTGTGGCTCAGTGGTAGAGCACTTGCCTAGCGATTCGATCTCTTCGGCCACACACACATGAACAAAAATCTTGGGGGCTGGAGGTGCAGCTCAGTGATAGAGTCCTTGCCTAGCATGCGTGAAACCCTGGATTCCATCCCCAACACCACGAAATAAACAAATAAATAACTACCTCAACATAGGGAAATCAGGAAATTAAAATATTTCAAACACCCCTACCTTGCCCAGTCAGGATCCTGTATAAGAGAACTGTTTGCCAACTTCCTTGCATTGTTCTAGATTTTTATTCTCATTTGCCAAAGCGCAAACATTCTTAACACCGTGTAGATATTTTAACTCCTCTGCTAAGACTATCTGAAAGGCATCTAACACACCTTGCTTTTACCCAGCGTCTAAGGAAAGGGAGTTCACTTAGGTGGGCTTAGATAATGAGAATGATCATGACATGGATTTATTTCAAATTCTATTTTTTCCCCTGAAACAGTCTCTTACTAGGCCTCGAACTCCTGGGCTCAAGCAATCCTCCTGCCTCAGCCTCCCTAGTAGCTGGAATTAATGGTGGACACCTTAGCACCCAGCTGATTTCTCTCTGCCAGCATTATTAGGGAACAGAAGATAGGGATGAAGGAACACTATACACCCCTACGCACTAAACCACCTTTATGGTTGATAGGCGTTTGCAATACTAGGGATTGAACCCAGAAGCACTCTATCACGGAACTACATCCCCAGCCTTTTATTTATTTATTTAGATTTTTTTTTTTTTTTTTTTTTTTGAGACAGGGTCTCACTAAAGTGCCCAGGCTGGCCTCAAACTTGCAATCCTCCTTCTTCAGCCTCTCCAATAGCTGGGATTATGGGTGTGAATGCGCCACCACACCTGGCTTCTACACCACCTTTATACAAACATTACTTGTGCTTTTTAATGAAACAATTTGAAAGTGGCTATAATAGCTGTCTTTTGTTGTTGTTGTTTGTTTGTTTGGGGGGTTGAACCCAGGAAATTAAAATATTTCAAACACCCTGAGCTAAATCCCAAACCCTTTTATTTATTTTTTTTTTTTTTAATTTTGAGACAGGGCCTCACTAAGTTGCAAACTTGTGATCCTCTTATCTCAGCCTCCCCAATGGTCGCTGGGGTTGTAGGTGTGCGTCACTGCTCCCGGTGCTGTCTTGCTCTTTAAGACCTTCCTCTCAGACTTATCAGAGGCTAAATTTAACTTGTTGGTGTTGCAGAGGGAAAACCCACACAAAGTCAACAAAAATGCCCGTGCAGTAAGATTGTTCCATGGGCACACTCGGGCCTGTCCTTACCCTCTAATGTGACCCTAAGAAAATCTCTTCTCTCCACTTAGTCATCTATAAATGCATCCATATATAGTTTGCTTTCATCAAAAGAAAAATAAAATGAAAGAATTCCTTTTGAATATATGTTACATTAAGTACAGAGCAGAAGTGAAGGAGTTCTCTAAAACACAGAGCCCTGCCGGGTGTGATGGCGCACACCTGTGATCCCAGCAGTTTGGGAGGCTGAGGCAGGAGGATCACAAGTTTAAGACCAGCCTCAACAACTTGGTGAGAACCTAAGCAATTCATCAAGACCCTGTCTCAAAAAATAAAAAGGGCTGGGGATGTAGCTCAGTGTTTAAGCAGCCTTGGGCTCAATCCCTGGTACAAAAGAGAGAGAGAGAGAGAGAAGCCAAACCAGAGTACTGATGCTTAAGGGGACAGAGGCAGTAACCTAATAAGTTGCTCTGTATCCTGCATTCACTTAAGAGCAACCCCCCAAACCTCAATATCTGCTCCCCAACTTAAAGACAAGAGATCCTTTTCTCTCAAGCCCCCAGATTTCATTTTAGGAGCTAAAAAACATGAAAATGAGATTTCTTCCAGCGCCTTTCTACATCAATAAATGAATAAATAAAATATAGAAAGACCTTGGTTCCGTTCATAAACACATAAAAAATATTTATAGGTGACTTAAAGACTCATGGCCTGCTCTGTACTTGGAGCTGATGGGAAGTGGTCGGGACCAGGACCACGAACAGGAAGAGGCCGGGTGGCTCCCATTTCAAACCTCTGGGGACGCTGTTTGGAGAGGGAGGGTGACGCCAGGTCCCTGACGTCAGTTCACTTTCCTGGTGTTCTTTTACCTACTGGGCAGGGCCGCCTCCTTCAGGCACTGACTGCACAGAGCTTTCCCGGGGTCCTGGGTCTGCACTGCTAAGCTTCCTACCTTGATGACCCCGACAGGGCCGGGGCAGCAGGCAGGGGAAGGACCCAGCACCTCTGTGCTGCGCTGGACCCCTACCCTCATCCTTCACCTGTCTTGGCGGCCCCTCTCCCTCCTCCACAGATGCAGGCTGCTACGTCCTTAGGTGGGTACCAGCCTGAGCCACTGACGGCCACTGAGCCACCTGTGGGCCATCTGCTCCCAGCACTGCCCCCACCCCGTCTCACCAACCTGCCAAGGCGGGCACTGCTCTGGTCCTGCTTCTGCTCAGCAGGAAATGGCAGCTTGGAGAAGTGACAGAACCCAGACTTGAGCAGAAAGTAAGGATCCCGGGCCTCACGGTGACTCTGTGCCTTGGACCCAGTGACAGTGATGGCGCTGTGGGCCCTGCTTTCAGTGTGGTGTGCACAGGAGCTCCAGAAAGCCTGATCCCAGCCCTGTGGGGGAGGTAGCGCTCTGACCTCACTTTAGAGGACACGGAGACATGGAGGGTCACAACCCGGCCCCAAAGGCCCAGGATGGCTATGTGGAGGTGGCGGCCTGGCAGCCTCCAGGACGTGCACGTCACTGTTCCAGGGCTCTGTGGACAGGGCTGTGAAATGCCCTGGGCCTGTGGGCGGCCGGCCCCAGTCCACACTGGCCTCCCTGAGGGCAAGGACAGGGTCTCGCCCTCTGCGGATGCGTCCACAGCACTACCCACGGCGCCTGGCACCCAGCACAGGTGCTCCCGAGCCAAGGAACTGACGCAGAAAGCCTAGCTTCTCCTCTCGGCCATCCCACCAAGCTCTGTGGACCAGGGAGGAAACTGCTCTAGATGGACACGTTCCCCACGTTTTCCGGCGACTCCCTTCCCCAGCCCCCTCTGCACACACCCCCACACAGAGACCATAAGAGCCACCAAGGACCTTGGAGCATGCAGTCCAGTCCCCAGAGGGCAGGTGAGCTCCCCAAGGTCAAACAGCTTAAAGGTCACCCAGGAAACAGTCCCAGCCTCCTGACCTTTCCCACTAATGGGAAGACCAAGGGAGGAGGAGGGGAGGGAGGAGGAGGGGACGGAGGTGGCCTTCTGGAGCCCAAGCCTCTCCCCACGCCAGGGACAGGGAGCAGCAGCCCGGCACTAGCAGCCGGGCCGGCTTGGGTGGCGCTCCAGGTCCTAGCTTGCTGGGAGCCTCGGCCCCTCCTGGGCTCCAGCGTCTTATGTAGGAGGTGAGGTGACTGGTTCGTTCCCTGTCATCTATCCTGTGTTATTATTGGGCATCGTGACAGGTGTTATGATATTTAGAGGAGAAAGTTAGAAAATGCAGAAGAGATTTTCAATCATTCATAACCATACTACATAAAGACAACGACCATTCACTATGGAGACACTCCTCACAGCACGCACACGCGTGTGCACACACACACACACGTTTATGAAGCCCTAGCATTTCTGTGTATAATGTGTCCCAGGACTTCTAAACACATTACGCACAATCCACAATCCCTTATCTGAAACTCCCGGAGTCCCGTGTGCTTTGAAACTTGGGATTTGTTTGTTTATGAACGAAGGTAAAGCTATATTTTGTTTTGTTTTGAGTACCAGGGGATTGAACCCAGGGGAGCTTAACCACTGAGCCACATCCCCAGCCCTTTATATTTTTTATTTTGAGATAGGGTCTCACTAAGTTGCTAAAGCAGGCTTTGAACTTGTGATTCTCTTGCCTCAGCCTCCCGAGCCACTGGGATGACAGGCGTGTGCCACTGTACCTGGAAGGAAGGTGAAGTCTCATATCCTGTATTACCATGGTAAATTTCAGGAGCAGAAGGAATGAACATTCACACACAACTGGATAAAGACTATAAATAACTTCTCATCGATTCAGGAACTTTTGCTTCTAAATAAGTTCACTGCCAACTTAAAACTTCCACTTGCATAGTTTTAAATTTCAGCACTGCAGCTGAGTCATCCTGAACCTGCCCCATCCCATTCAATCCCACCAGTATGTACCCCACAATGTTGCTATTAGGGGAATGAGCCAGTAAAGGGTGGCTTTGAACCTGGGCATCTTATACCAGGCCCACTGTGCACTAAGCACACTGCTGTTTATTCAATAAAATGAGGTCACACTGAGCCAGGGAAGGTGGTGCATGTTGTAATCCTAGAGACTCAGGAGGCTAAGGCAGGAGGATCACAAATTTGAGGACAGCCTCAGCCATTTAACAAAATCCTGTCTCAAAGTAAAATAAAAAAGCCTTGGTGATATAAGCTCAGAGGTAAAGCACCCCTGGGTTCTATCCCCGGTACTAAAAATTAAATGAACACTGAACAGCAGCCTTCAGTAACCTTCATTTCAGAGCACACAAGCAACTCTTCAGCCATATCATGTAATGTTCTCATCAGCTCTGTTTCTGAGAGTTGCACGGGAATTCCAACCATCAAGGATGGCTTCCAAGTCCAAAGGAAGGCCAAGTTCCAACCCCTGACCTGAGATGAACCCAAAGCAGAGGACATGGGAAGCCAGACCAGAAAAGACAGCACAAAGCCACTGGATCTATAGGCTTGGGCAGCCCTTGGCCAAGAAAGGAGAGGAAGAATGAGTTTGCACAACCATATTAAACACAGAAGAAAAATTCAAAATTGGAGTTTAACTCCAGAACTCGTCTATGAGGTCACCAAATACATGCAAGAATTTTATGAAAACAAAATTCCACTGCTCCTTAGGAACTACAACAATAAAATGTCTGTTCATCCATTCATCCATCCATCTGTCCATTCATTCATTCCTTCCATTCAAGTGTTTTTCATGCCCCCAGAATGCAGAATTCTGTCTGTGGCAAGATCAGGTTGTTGGCTTTGTTTTGGCATTTGGAAAATATTCATTGAAAGCCTACTGTGAAGTCACACTTGGTGGCACATGCCTGTAATCCCAGTGGCTTGTGAGGCTGAGGCAGGAGGATCACAAGTTCAAAGACAGCCTCTGCAACATAGTGAGGCCCTAAGCAACTAACTCAGTGAGACCCTGTCTCTAAATAAAATATAAAAAGGCCTGGGGATGTGGCTCAGTGGTTAAGTGCCCCTGAGTTCAATCCATGATACCAATAAATAAATAAGTAAATAAAGTCTACTGTGAACCAGCATGAAGCTAGGCAGTGGAGAAAATCAGAGACCATTATCATCAATATGGCTCTGCACTCATGAACTTGCAGACACATGCAGAAAGACAGGCGACTAACAAGTGACCAAATGAAGAAATAAAAGCTAGGCATGAGTAAGTGTCCTGAGGACAGTAAAACAGAGTGGTCAATAAAGAACTTGGGGTCAGGATGGGGGGATACCTTAAAGATGGGACAGGGGCAAGGAAGGCCCCTGGAAAAGGTGATTTTGATGAGTAAGGAACTGGAGGACGGGAAGGAGATGGCAGGACAAGTTACAGAATTTGCAGAGCTCAGTTGCAAAATGTAAAAAGAGAAACTTCTTTCTTATTTAAAAAAAAGTACGCGCACACACACACACACACACACACACGCACATACATATATGTTGCAGTTCTGGGAATTGAACCCAGGGGGCGCTCTACAACTGAGCTACATTAATTATTATCATTATTTTTACTCTGAGACAGGGTCTCACTAAATTGTCTAGCCTTAAACTTGCAACCCTCTTGCCTCAGCCTACCAAAGAGCTGGGATTAGAGGAGTACACCACTGTGCCACCTTCAAAAATTATTATCACAAGAGGGTGACAGCAGAGTCTTAAATCAAGCATGTGGTCCCTCTGAGGGCAAGGCACATGCAGAACAGCTGGTCCTGGTAGGTGGCCTTGCAGGTAGAGAACAAAAGAGCATTGCAGTTGAGAGGCACAGCTTGAGTGCTCGGTGGCGGGGACACAGCAGGAAGGAGAGAGCCCTTTTGAAGACTGCTTCAAAGGAGCTTCCGCCCAGACCATAGGCTTTGACTCGCGGAGTTTCCATCTGTGATTTGCCAGTCTCCTGCCAGTGGCCCTGCAGGAAGAGGCCCAGCAGGGAAGAGGCCTTCCAAGGCAGAAGAGCAGCCACAGGGCTACCCAGGAACGGCTAAGGGCAAGGGCACACAGACACACACACACACACACACACACACACACACTCTACTGTGCTCCAGGTGAGCAGAGAGCCTCGGACAAATACCCTGGGCCTCTCCCACGTCTTAGTTTTCTGTCTTTCTGTGGTTACATCAGGGTCAGAAGAACCAGCACAAATCCATGGCCCCTGCTTTCATTTTGTGGAAAGTGAGTACCTCAAAATGTTACATTTGAGCCGGGGCGCGGTGGCGCAAGCCTGTAATCCCAGCACTTGGGAGGCTGAGGCAGGAGGATCACGAGTTCAAAGCCAGCCTCAGCAATGGCGAGGCACTTAGCAACTCAGTGAGACCCTGTCTCTAATAAAAAATACAAAAAAGGTCTGGGGATGTGGCCCAATGGTCGAGTGCCCCTGAGTTCAATCCCCGGTACCACAAAAAAAAAAAAAAAAAAAAAAAATGTTACATTTGTCCCAGTATAGACAATTTAGCAGCTGCTATGGTGTCAATGTGTCCCCCAAAAGTTCATAGCCCAGAAACTCAATCCCCAAGTTCATATGTTGACGGTATTTGGGAGGTAGTTAGGATTGGATGAGATCCTGAGGGTGGGGCCCCCATGATGGCATTAGGGAATTTATAAGAAGAGGAAGAAGGACCAGAGCTAGTGCGCTTGTTCTGTCTCACCAAATGATACCTTCAGCTAGGTTGTGATGCAGCACCTGGGCCCTCACCAGATGCCAGAGCCAAGCTTTTGCCCCACCCACCCTCCAGAACTATGAGTCAGATAAACTTTTTTTTTTTTTGTGGTACCAGGGATTGAACCCAGGGGCACTTAACCACTGAGCCACATCCCCAGACCTTTTTATATTTTATATAGAGACAGAGTCTCACTGAGTTGCTTAGGACCTTGCTGAGTTGTTGAAGCTGGCTTTGAACTTGTGATCCTCCTGCCTCAGCCTCCCAAGATGCTGGGATGACAGGCGTGCGCCACCATGCCCAGCTTAAACTATTTTTTTTTTTTTTAAAGAAAGTCCCCTCTTTTTTTTTAATATTTATTTATTTGCTTTAGTTGTACACAATGCCTTTATTTGTATGTGGTGCTGAGGATCGAACCCGGGCTGCGCACATGCTAGGCGAGCGCTCTACCGCTGAGCCACAACCCCAACCCCTCAGCTTAAACTTTTATATGCTTCCAGGTCTCGGGTATTTTTGTTATATCAATGAAAACTGAGTAAGACAACAGCTTTACAGGAAAAATACTAATTAAAAGGAGCTTCCTGGATTCTACTAACAGGAACTTTTGTTCACCATATTTGCCTTCTTGAGTCAGGATTCATTTCCTCAATGCTGCATCTGGTTACAGGCAACTGGTCAGCTGGCCTGACCACGTTGCTGTTAGATAAAATATATGTGAGGCCCTTGTTTTGGACTGAGCTCCTGTACTAAACCCCAGCAGACCAAACCAGAATGGAGTCACTCATGCTAAGTGCTACATAATCAAACTAAACTTGAAGATGGATCGAGCTTCTAGAAAACACGAAATTCGCACCGACCAATCAGAAGGGGCCAGCATGCTAAGGCAGTCCCCCTGTTTTAACTCTATAAGAAGTGACCAGTCTGCTTTCTATTCCTTGCCCCTGCTTTCCTCAGCCCTTTTCTATCTGTAAAACCAGCCTCCTGTGCTCAGCTTCCTGGAATACCTGTTCTATTTTATAGAAGGAGCTGTTACCTGGTTCTAGAATTGCTAATAGAAGCCACATCGATCTTCAAGTTAATTTGTTGTGATTTTGTCCTTTGACACTACCTTCTAGAAGTCATGTCCAAAACCTGCTCGAGCGTTAACATGGGGGCTCCAGGGAGTACGCACTACTCTCTTGCACGAAAGGAAAAGCCCAGGGGCACCCTCTACTATGGAACACTGTGGAGGGGTTTTACGGAGAGCAGGGGTCCCCATGACCGCACCTTTGGGAGTTGACCCAAGGCCCTACCACTGGGTGTGGGCAAGGGGTCAACAGAGGACTGGCAAACACCAAGCTACTGAGCTTCCCAAAGATGCCGAAATCCAAGGCCGAAAAATTCTACACGATAACAGCATGCTCAGCCTCGTTTTGACTTGTGTTGTTTCCAACAGGCTGAAACACATAGATTTCGAGCTAATTTTTTTTCTTTCTTTCTTTTTTTTTTTTTTTTTTCTTTTTTTTTTTTTTTTGATACCAGGGATTGAATTCAAGGGCACTCGACCACTGGGCCACATCCCCAGCCCTATTTTGTATTTTATTTAGAGACAGGGTCTCACTGAGTTGCTAAGTGCCTTGCCATTGCTGAGGCTGGCTTTGAACTCACGATCCTCCTGCCTCGGCCTCCCAAGTGCTGGGATTACAGGTGTGCGCCACCGTGCCCGGCTTGACCTAATTTTTTTAATCCAACCACCAGAGGCAACAGCACTAGCACAATTGTCTGAGCCTGACTCCCCAAAGATTCTTTGGCGTGGATTCTCATGATGGGTCATCAGAAGCAACGAAGCCTTGTGGGTCTCCTCCACCAGGGGCTCCTGGTTCTGGAATCAGCCGGGGCTGGGGCTGTTCCTCATGGACATGTCAGCATCCTGGGAGGTACCAGCAGAGCCCCCACGGGGCCCCTGGGTTCTCAGAGAGAAAGAAGGGAGGGTGCAGGGGGAGAGCGTTGGAGAGCAGGGAACAGAGCACCCCGTGGCATGTGGAAAGGACCTGGGGTTCACGATTCAGATTTGGCCTTGAACTTGATTCTGCCACTTCCCAGCTGAAAGAAACTTCCTCTGCCTGCGTTTCAGTTTCCCCATCTATAAAATGAGCAGGTACCAGCCTGTTCCTTGTTCTAAGGGACAAGTGGGTAATGTACGTAAATTGCAGGTAGAAGAGAGGTGGGCGGGCGCTGGGTAAATCTGAGACGTGGGGGGGTGGGGAGAGGATGCTCGTGGACAGAGTGCAAGACCAGGAAAGGAGCTGGGGAGAAATCGACCACTTAAGCACCTACTGTGTACCAAGCTGTGCATACTTTACAGATATTATCTTATTTAAGCCCTTCCACATTTTACAAAGAAGGCCCTGAGGCTGGTAGAGGTGAAGGGCCACGCCCAACGTCGTAGTAGGAGGTGGCAGAGCCCAGAGTTGTGCTCCTTATGCCAGACTTAGAAGCCTTCTCTTTCTTCAACCCTCCCAGAAATTCACCACCGTCTTCCCTGAAGACTTTCTACGCAAAAGATTTGCCTTTTCTTTTTTTTCTACCTTCTTCCAACAACCAGGGTTAAAGTTCACTGGGAACATGAAAGACCCTATCCAGATCTTGCTCACTGGGGCAGAGACGACAGAAAATGCTCCAGAGAACAAAACTTCACCCTTGAGGTGGGGAGACGGGAAGAAGGAATGCGGGACTGAGAGCAGAGTTCTCTCCAGCCGGCAAAGTCAGGCTTGGTGGCTCCTCTGGGTTTCTCTCTTTCCCAAATTTTCTTCCTGCGACTGCTATACTCCATTTGTAATCTGGGGCTGGAAGGGCCATAGCACAACAACAACAAAAAGCCACCAACTGCACCCCTGGGGAAGTCACACCTGTTATCAACCTTCAGATAAGTACTCATTTCCAACATAAATGGTTGTGGAGGGTCATCATTATTCGAGTTTCTGTGTTTTAGGAATCACGAGGGGTGGGTAGGGGGGAGATACTGGTTTTCAGTCATTAGTTACCTGCTGAATCAATTAATAAAAATAAATGAATGACTGCCTCTTTAGGAACTCCCTCTCCCTCCAGGCTCCCAAGATCACTTTTGGTTCTTTGGGCTTAAATCATAACTAGCTAACACTAGGTGTGGGAGGCGTGGCACACACCTGTAATTGGGCAGGGCTGAGGCACAGGGATTGCAGGTTTAGGCCAGCCTCAGCAATTTAGCAAGACCTTGACTCAAAATAAAATACAAAGGATTGGGGGTGTAGCTCAGTGGAAAAGCGCCCCTGAGTTCAATCCCCACTACCTGTCCCCCCACACACACACCAGTTACACACCAGTCATCTTCCCTGGCTGGGTAAGATTGCCTAGAAAGACAGTTTGCTGGTACAGGACACGGCATGCTCAGTAGGTGCTTAACAAATGATTTTGAAAGGAAGCAGATAGCTATTGCTTCTATTTTGGGGAGGGGTGTGGTACCAGGGATTGAATTTAGGGGCACTCAACCACAGAGCCACACTCCCAGCCCTATTTTGTATTTTATTTAGAGACAGGGCGTCGCTGAGTTGCTAAGTGCCTCACCATTGCTGAGGCTGGCTTTGAACTCACGATCCTCCTGCCTCAGCCTCCGGAGCCACTGGGATGACAGGCGTGCACCACCGCGCCTGACTACTTCTACTTTTTGACACAGTTACCCTTGAAATGTTGGCGTGGGGGGCAGGACCTGGAGGGCGCGAGCCACGCCCTAGCGCTGCACACCTGTGCACACACCCTGGTGAAGAGAGAGGCCCATTACCTCATAGTGGGGACGTGGGACTCAGGCTCACTGGCAGCCTCCAGGGACAGGGTGCCCAGGCTGGCCCGGCTGCCCTTCCGGGAAGACTCTCGGAAAGAGCTGGCGGCACAGTCCTCATCGGAGGAGTTGTCGTCAAAGGAGCCCAGGATGAAGTTGGTCATGAGCTGCCTCTTGATGTGCGCCTGCTTCTCGTCCGCTTTGGAGAGGGCTCGGGCTCGCTGGCCCTGGGGCCTGGCTGGGGAGGACAGGCCGTTGGTGTCTGGGGCTTCCGGTCCTTGGGTCCCCGTCCCCTGGGCCTGGAGCTCTGGCGAGGGCCCCATGCCATTGGAAGAAACGGGGTTTCTCGGGGGCTTCTGGTGCGCGGGTGGCTTGGCGCTCCTCTGACGACAGGCGCCTTCGGGGCTTTGAAGGGAGGCCAGCTCCGCCGGGCCGGGGGTCTCTGGCAGCCGGGTGCCCTGGCCACTTTCCTGGAGTGGCTCCTCTGAGCTGTCCGAGGCTGCAAAGGGCTCCTGGCTCGGGACCAGGCTGGCTTCCAACCTGTTGTTGGTGACTGGCTTGGCCTCTGTCATCTTCCCCCAGATTTTTAACCAGGAGAAGGTCAGACAGGAGAAGATCAGGCAGGATAGAAGCAGCAGCAAGACCATTCAAGAAGCCTGGAAAGAGAGAGGGAGAGACATTTTAAGGTCTACACAAGGAGCTGGTGGGCGAGAGGCAGCGGGCAGGGGTAGAGGTGGGTTCCCCACTCAGCTTGGCCCATAATGCGCTCTGTGACCTTGGGCGCGGTCCTCAACCCTCTGGATCTCGGTTTCTTGACTCTAATTTAAGGACATGGCTATGGGGGTTTTGTTTTTTGGTTTTCTGTGGGGGGTGCACCAGGGATTGAACTCAGGGGCACTTGACCACTGAGCCACACTCCCAGCCCTATTTTGTATTTTATTTAGAGACAGGGTCTCACTGAGTTGCTTAGTGCCTTGCTTTGTCTGAGGCTAGCTTTGAACTCGTGATCCTCCTGCCTCAGCCTCCTGAGCCCAGCCATGGCTATGGTTTGAATGAGTTCCCCAAAGTTCATGCAGTGCATCACCGTTGAGAGGTAGGGCCTCTGAGAGGCAGCTGGGCCGGGAGAGCAGGGATTCTGGTGCTAATTCATGATTAGCACCAGAGTGGGTCTTTAGAGAAGTGAGTCTGGACCCCTCTTTTTTTTTTTTTTTTTTTTTTTTTTTTGGTACTGGGGATTGAACCCAGGGGTACTTTATTACTGAGCCACATCCCCAACCCTTTTAATTTTTTTTATTTTGAGCCAGGGTCTCACTAAGTTGCTTAGAGCCTCACTGAATTGCTGAGACTGGCCTCAAATTGTGATCTCCCTGCCTCAGCCTCCCAAGCCACTGGGATTATAGGTGTGCACTACCATGCCCCAGAGACTCTGGACCCCTCTTTCGGGAGCTCTCTTGCCCTGTGCCTCCTGCTTCAGATGACATAGTAAGAAGGCCCCCTTTGATCTTGGCCCTCCCAGCCTTTAGATCTATAAGAAATAAATCTCTGTTCTTTATAAGTGACCAGTCTCAGGTATTCTAACAGCACACTACTAAGATAGCATGCTGACACATACTCCACATAGAACCATGAACCTGCACGTGAAAGAGGACTAAATGAGCAGCTTTATTCCTAAGGCTAAAAAAGCAGAAATGCCGGGCGCGGTGGCGCACGCCTGTAATCCGAGCACTTGAGAGGCTGAGGCAGGAGGATTGCGAGTTCAAAGCCAGCTTCAGCAATGGCGAGGCACTTAGCAACTCAGTGAGACCCTGTCTCTAATAAAATACAAAAAAGGGCTAGGGATGTGGCCCAGTGGTCGAGTACCCCTGAGTTCAATCCCTGGTACCAAAAAAATAAAAAAGCAGAAAAAACCCAGTTACCCTTACCTGATGAACAGGTAACCAGAATGTCAATCCACAACATGGTGGAGTATTATTCGGCCATGAAAAGGAACGAAGCTCTGATCCATGCTATACTGGGGAGGCATTTGAAAACACTGTGTCAAGTGAAGGGAGCCAGGCATGAAGACCACAGACTGGATGGCTCCAGGCATATGACATGTCCAGAATGTGCAAATCCACGCAGCCGCAGGAAGACTGAGGGCTGCTGGGGGTGGGGAGGCAGGGCTGGCTAAAAGGTGGAGCGTATCAGGGGTGATGAATGCGTTCTAAAACTGACGGAGGAGGAGGCGGCGGAGACACTAAAAACCACCAACTTCTCCTTCACCTGAGTGGATTGCATGGTTTGTGAATTTTGTCTCAATGACACTGTTGTTAACTTATTTTTTAAGATTAAGGTATACAGTTGGTCCTCTGTATCCGCGCATTCCATATCTGCAGATTTAACCGACTCTGGATGAACAATATTTAGGGAAGGGCTGGGGATGTAGCTCAGCTGGTAGAGCGCTTGCCTCGCATGCACAAAGCCCTGGGTTCAATCCCCAGCACCACACACACACACACACACACACACACACACAAAAATTGGGCTGTGGCTGTGGCTCAGAGGTAGAGCGCTCGCCTAGCATGCATGAGGCACTGGGTTCAATCCTCAGCACCACATAAAAATCAAATAAAGACACTGTGGGCTGGGGTGGTGGCTCAGCGGTAGAGCGCTCGCCTAGCATGTGTGCGACCCAGGTTCGATCCTCAGCACCACGTAAAGACCAATGCATTGTGTACAACTAAAGCAAATAAATGGATATAAAAAAAAATAAATAAAGTATGCCGGCCCTTTAAAAAAAAAAAAAAAGACATTGTGTCCACCTATAACTAAAAAATAAATATTAAAAAAATGGGGGGAAAATCTGCATCTGTACTGAACAGACTTCTTTCCCTGAACAACGTTATATAACAGCTATTCAGGTAGCGTTTGCCTTGCGTTCGGGATCATAAGTAATCTAGAGATGGGTCAAGCACACGGGGGACGAGCACACTTCTAGAGGCGAATCCACCTTGTCCATACGGGTGCTGGCATCCACGGCGGCACCGTCTCTTGTCATTTGAACACACTGTTCTGAGGGGAAGTGGAAAAGTTCTCAAGGTTTTCCTGGAAATGACCCAAGTACTTATTGAACACTCTTGGCAGCAGAATTGCTGAAATGTTGGCAAGGGTATTTTTTCTAGGTAACACACAGACAGGGTCAGATTTTTTTTTTATTTCTCTTAAGATCATCAGGGGGTACTGGGGATTGAACTCAGGGGCACTCGACCACTGGGCCACATCCCCAACCCTTTTTTGTATTTTATTAAAGTCAGGGTCTCACTGAGTTGCTGAGTGCCTCGCCATTGCTGAGGCTGGCTTTGAACTCACGATCCTCCTGCCTCAGCCTCCCAAGTGCTGGGATTACAGGTGTGCGCCACCGCGCCCGGCTTTATCTTATTTATTCTGTTTATTTATTTATTTATTTCTTGAACCCAGTGGCACTTTACTGCTGAGTTTTATCTCTAGCCCTTTTCAGTTTTTATTTTAAGACAGGCTCTTCCTTAGTGCTCAGCCTGGCCTCAAACTTGTAATCCTCCTGACTCAGCCTCCTGAGTTGCTGAGATTATAGGCATATGCCACTGTGCCCATCACAAGGCCAAATGCGCAATAGACCTGAATAGACAGACATTTCTTTAAGAAAACATACAAATGGTCAATAAGCACATGAAAAGTTATTCAACATCCTTAGTCATAAGGAAAATGCAAATCAAAACTATAGTGACATTCCACTAGAATGACCACAGTCCAAAAAAGGAAAATAGGAAGAGGAAGGCAGTGAGGGTAGGGGAGGGAGGGAGAGAAAACTTGGACAGGTGCTGGTTTGGACGAAGCCCCCCCTCCCCTCAGGCATTGTCCTTAGTTCAGGTGATGCTATTGGGAGGCTGAGGGACCTTTAGGAAGCAGGACCTAATGGGAGGCCGTAGGTCGCTGAGGACATTCCCTTGAAGGGCCTGGCCTGGCCTGTCTTGCTCTGTTTCCTGGCTCTTGGAGTGAGTGGTTTGCTCCCCACGGGCTCCTGCCCTGCTGTGCTACCTTGTCAGAGCCCCAAGAAGGCTGGGAGTGTAGCTCAGAGGTAGAGCACTCACCTAGCATGAGTGAGGCCATAGGTTTGGTCCCCAGCACATTAAAATCAAATGTATGCACATACATACAAAACAAACAAATAGAGGTCCAAAGCAATTAAGGCCACCTGATCTTGGACTGGAACTTCAAAAACCATGAGCCAAAATAAACCTTTTCTCTTTATAACATATTGTCTCAGGTGTTTCCTTATAGTGAAGAAAGCTGACTAGTACATATATGGAGAAAGGAAGTATTGGTGAGGACACACAGAAATTGGAACCTTTGTCCATTGTTGGTGGGAATTTAAAGTGGTGCAGCTACTAGGCAAAAGAGTTTGGGTGGTTCCTTAAAAAGACAGACACATAACTGCCATAAGATCCAGCAACCTACTCTTAGATATATCCCCCCAAAATTGAAAACAGGGACTTCACACACACAGCAGTGCTATAGGTTTTTTCTGAGGCCCAAGCCTGTTCTCACCCCAGGATTTCTCAAATTTGGCACAAATCACATTTGGGGCTACAAAATTCTTTGTGTCATGGGACTGGCCTGTGTAATACTGTGGGCTGAACAGTATCCCTGGCTTTTTCCCATTACATTCCGGCAGCCTCTCCTCCCATTGTTGACAATCTAAAACGTCTCCAGATGTTGACAAATGTCCCGTGTGGGGAAAATGTCACCAGTGTTAGCACCTATGCCTCCCTGTCTAAATGGTCAACTGGAAGCTTCTGGGGGATAGGGTGTATTTCTTACTACTATTTCTATCTCACTTGGTAAGCTCTCAAGAAAAAAAAAATTAAAACCTCAGCAAGAAAGGTCGGAGTCCTGAAAACTGCTAGCTCACCCATGCCCTCAGGAAAAAAATCTGAAATTAGCAATTGGCAATGGCGTTGCCAAAAATGTTGCAAAAGCTACCCTGGCTTCCCCAGAGGTGCAACAGGTTCATCTTCCCAGACTCCAGGGTGTGACGGGGTAAGGTCCTTCTAGCTCTGGCTTAGGCGGGGTGGCCAGTTCCCCTCTCACGCCCTCTGCTGGTCACACTGGCCAAGCACACTTACAGCCCTGATCAGCGTGCCTGACCCAGTCAGCCAGCGGGGACAGACTTCCCCGAGAGCATGGATGACACCACATTTGTCTCTGTTTTCTCTGACTGGTGGGGTGGCCCTTTCTGGGTCCCCGTGCCCCGCTCCGTGCCTGGCGTACAGCAGGTGTCCGACACCTGCGTGCTGAATGACAGGCTGAATCCGTGCACGCATGAGCCCCAGCCCAGGGCTTGCTTGACCCAAGCTGCCCTTTTGACTGTAAGGTCTCCTGTCTGGAGTCACATTCAGGAACACCAGGAACAGAACGGGCGTCCCGTCTTCGGACTGCTCTGAGAGAGAGTGCCAAGACTCTCCCGGACACGTGGCCCGTGCCAGGCAAGTTTTAAATGAGTATGTTTGAAATTGTGCAAAATAAGAAATAGCAAGCGCATGCGATCGATAGTGGACATCTTGCCACCCCAAAGGAAAAAATAAAACTAAAAATACTTCTGATATTACTGAGAAAACAGCAGGATCAGAGCAAAACTAGACGGCGCGGTGCAGCATGGGTGAGCTCCGAGATCCTATTGTGTGTGTGCCTCAATCCCCCAGGAAAGGCGATCTGATGTCACAAGTTTTGAATGATGGGAACTTGCTCTGGAGACGAGCCAGATGGAGAGAAGGATGGCGCTGTGGTTGATCTGGTTCCAATATGTCCCTCAGAGTTTCATGTGTTGGCATCCTGGTCCTGAGTGTGGTGATGCTGGAAGGTGGTGAGACCTTTAAGAGGCAGAGCCTAAGGCAACTAATTATTAGGTCATGGGGCATCGCCCTCGGAAGGGATTCATGCTGGTCTTGTAGAGTGAGATAGTCCTAGTGGGAATGAGAGCGGTCATTTAAAAAAACAAAAAAACAAGCCTAGGGCTGGGGAGTGGCTGAGAGATAGAGTGCTCACCGAGCATGTGCAAGTCTCCTCCAGTATGGGTCTGGGGAAGAGAGCAAGCCTAGCCCCTGAATCTCTCTGGCTTCCTGTCTTGCCATGTGATCTTCCACCATGATGCCATCTGCCACGTTGTGATGCAGCCAGAAGGCCCTCACAGGGGGCCAAGCAGATGCTGGCACCATGCTCTTAGATCTCCACAGCCATGAACTAAATAAACCTGTTTTCTTTTTAAAGTATCCAGCATCAGGTATTTTGCTATAGCGATAGAAAACAGACTAAGACGCCGGGCGTGGTGGCGCACACCTGTAATCCCAGCACTTTGGGAGGCTGAGGCAGGAGGATCGCGAGTTCAAAGCCAGCCTCAGCAATGGGGAGGCACTTAGCAACTCAGTGAGACCCTGTCTCTAAAAAAAAAATACAAAAAAGGGCTGGGGATGTGGCCCAGAGGTCGAGTGCCCCTGAGTTCAATCCCCGGTACCACAAAAAAAAAAAAAAAAAAAAAAAAAAAAAAAAAGAAAACAGACTAAGACAGATGGGTAGTGGGTGCATGGGGAGAAAAGGTGAGTGGGTGGGCAGAAATGGTTAGACATAGGCATGGCAGGCGGTTGAGGGATGGTCAGTGAAGCTGCCACGTTTGAAACTGGAAGCTCTATGAGGAGAGCCAGCAGCTCTTCTCCCCAGTTTGGCTTTCTCTCTCACTCTGCAATCCTTTAAGATCTGCTGCTTTTGTGATGGGGACCAGTGGATCTAATGATAATCCAAACCCACCTTTGGGTCTGGGTGAAAACTTCAGAGTCTTTTCCCTACTTCTTCTTCTTCTTTTTTTTTTTTTTTTTAAACTTAAATCATGATGCAAGAACCAAAGTTCACCACAGGAGAACTCTATCCAAGTGAGTACATATAAACAGATGAGGGAGCTGTCTGAGAAAGCTACCAGACTCTCTAGGCCTCCTTTCCTCCTGTATAATATAGGGGTTCTAACTCTTGCCCTATTTACCTGCCTCACAGTTGCCCTTCAGATAACATCTGCACGTCTGTAGCATTCACAGACAGAGCCAGGAGTTCCTCAACCTCCAGGTTCCTCACCGCCACCCGCCTCCAGTCCTCAGAACGACTTCCTGGATAGCATTGCTGTTCTGTTGTCGGTATTTTATGTCCATTCTGCCGTTAGGCAAACCATGGCTCAGAGAAGCTCAGTAACTTGCCCTGGCTCAGATCCTGGCCTGACATTCATGACCTGTCCCGTTACCCTGGCACTGAAAATGGATGTAAATGAATTCCATAAGGCTGAGGCTGTTATCCCACATGCCAAGATCGCATCCACTCCCATCTGCAAGCTGGAGCCAGGAGCAAGGCCACACCTGCGCAGTGATCGCGGATGGGCACTGTTCTGTGGTCTCAGTCCGTGAACAGCAAACCCCAGAGTCCTCCTCCCAGCGAGCCTCTGTGGGCCAGACCGTGCCCAGCTGTTGCCAGGTTATGTCGCTGAAATAACCCAACTGACCTGGGCGCCCGATGCCAGCCAGAGCTGCTTTTCTTTCTCTTTTTGCAATGCTGGGGATGGCATCAGAGCCAAGGTGAGACTCTAGTACAGAGCGGCCTCCCAGACCCGCTTACTCTTGCAGCCGCTGGGTGCCAGAGCCGTCGTGGCTTTGCCGTGAGGACTCATGAAACCTCTGGGCTCAACAAGCGCTGGCCAGTCGCCAACCAACCCTGGTGTGGGGGGACGGGGTGGAGGGGGTTGTCAGGCCGTTGCCCTTGCACCCCTCGCCTCCCACACCCCACACAGGGCCAAGTCTTCAAGGGACAGAGGGGACAGTACGTCTCCATCCAGCCATCCGCTTTCACATTGGGATTTTTCCTCCCACCCAGGTTAAGTCCTGAGGCTTGCTGCCACTTACCGTCCCCAGGGACGTGGCCACCAGCTCCATTCTCATGTGAGTCTGACAGGCGCCCACAGGGTGACTAAGGGAGCTCAGCCTGTGGAGTGTCACCTTTCAGTGGGAGGCTGGTGGTGTGCTGCATCAGGCCACGGGGGAGGGGCTTGGACGGCTGCTCCAGCCGCGGCTAGTGTCCCCGGTCCTGCCCGCGCCCTTATCTGTCAGGCTACTTGAAGCCATTTGCGAAGGGCCCTGCTCAGCCCTCACCTGATTCAAGCTCTGGTACTCAGAGGCCGTCTACGCTCGCTGGCTGGCCAGCCTCCAGGGCCACCGCCCTCCGGCTTGCCACATTCCCGTACTTGAGCCTACTTCGCTACTCAGGCAATCGGCCCCTTGCCCAATCTGCGTCTCTGGATCAGGTTCTACACGCTCCCGTCAAAGACAGGAAGCAGGAGCCGGCTCTGCGTTCATCCGCCAGACACCCGTGGGGCCGGGAGGGAGGCTCGGAGTGACCTGGGCTTGACCACTGGGCAGGATGGAAAGACATGAACTAGGATCAGGACAGAGTGGGTGGCCCAGGACACTGCAGCTGGTGGGAAGGTGGCGCAAGGTCCTTTTCCAAGTCCAGAGATGACTAAACAGATAGGGAGAAGCCAAGTGTGGCTGCAGGGGCCAGAGGGCTGCCCGAGAGGACACCCAACCTGCACCCAGCCTGGGGCGGGGACAGTGGCACCAGCCACAGTGCCCTCAGAAGCTGCCTGCTCCCATCTGCAGCCCAGTGCCAGGAAAAGCAGGGACTGTCCAGCCACGGGCCTTTGTGTTACAGATGAGCAGAGAGGCCTTCACGTGAAATGAGGCTGCCCAGCACTCAGACCAGGAGCCCCAGCCCCAGGATGGCGCTGCCAAAACCAACTATCCCTGGGCACCTGCTTGCTTCCCTGGGAACGGTCCTGTGTTCATAGCTCTGCCACCCACAAGCTGGTAAGTCTTGGGCAAGTTAAATGCCCTCTCTGATTCTCGGTCTCCTCATCTGCAAAATGGGGATAAGGACAGCCCCATGTCCTGGGGTGGTGAGAGTTCAATGGGATCACACCCACTGCCCAGCACCAGATCTGCAGCTTGGCTCTACCCGTGACGGCCATTCCCCATCCATACTCAGAGAGTCTCAGGCAGGATGTGATGCTCTGTCACCAAGGGACAGTTATCACAGGCAAATCACATCCTCTTTCTGAACCTCTGTGTCCTATCTAGAAAAGACAGAAAAATACCCAGCCTTGCCCACTTCACAGAATTATTGTGAGGATCAACCAGATTTGCTCAGTCAACACTCCTCACAGCCTTCCCCTCCGTGGTAGAGCAAAACCAAAGAGGGGGCACCGGTGGACCTAGGTGATGCACGCCTGTCATCCCAGTGGCTTGGGAGGCTGAGGCAGGAGGATCTCAGGTTCAAAGCCAGCCTCAGCAATTTAGCGAGGCCCTAAGTAACTTGGTGAGACCCTGTCTCTAAATTAAAAAAAAAATAAAATTAAAAGGGCTGGGGATGTGGCTCAGTGGTTAAATGCCCTTGGGGCCAGGATCCTCCACCAGGCCCCTTCCAGATATCAACCCCCTTCTAGACATCAACACAAAAACAGTTCTAGATACAGTGCCCAGGGGTGAGGGCGTGGTGCTGTCACCAGCCAGGAAGATCTTCAGTGTTGGTTCTGTGTTTGCACCTTGGAACTGCAGCTCTCCGACAATGCTAACCTAATAGGCTCCTGTAAGGACTAAAAATCCATGAGAGCGTGTTCTCAGAAGAGCTTGCAGGTCACACAGGCAAAGGTCATCAACAGCAGTCTCTAGGGTTACTTCAGGTTACTAACCAGCAGGGATGCAGAGGTTCTAGGTGTGGGGAGAGTCTCTGCAGGGTGGCCTGACCCTCAGGAACCTTGCTGGAATCGCCATCTACAATCTGATAAAGTGACAGCTGGCCAGCCTCTTGGATTATGTATCTGGCTTAAAACCCAGATGGGCCAGGTGCAGTGGTGCTCACCTGTGACTCAAGAGGCTGAGACAGGAGCATCACAAGTTCAAGGCCAGCCTTAGCAACTTAGCAAGGCCCTAAGCAATTCAGTGAGACTCTGTCACAAAATAAAACAAAAAAGGGCTGGGGATGTAGCTCAGCAGAAAAGTGCCCCTGGGCTAAATCCCCAGTGGGGGTGAGGGGAGGCCAAACAGGCCCAGGTGTGTCACCAACTCCAGATTACCTCTTGCCCCACACTTCTAGCAAGCTGGCATTTGAAAACCAACACAGAAAAGATGGTTCCTGTGTAAAGGCAGTGTAGACCGGGGAGGCACTAAGACACCCTGGACAAGCCAAAGCCTGTTGAATGATAACAAAAGCTGATCTTTGTCAAGCTCTTACTACAGAGTCTTGGGCCGTGCCCTTTACGCTTTCCCTTTAGATGTCCACAAACGCTCTGACGTGTGTGCTCTCACTTTGTAAATGATGACACAAAGCCCAGAGGCGGCATCTGCTGGACAGGGTCACTTCATGGTGAAGTGGCAGAGCTGGGGCTGCGCTGGCGTGTCCAGCTCTGGTGTGCGCACGTGTTCTCATCAATGCTTTCCTGAGATACAGTGCAACAGGCTGTGGCAGATCTGATTCTACTCCGGCTCCTTCTCCCTGACTCCTCCAGCACCCATTCACCCACCTGCCCCAGGCCCTGCACAAGAGCTGTAGCCTGAGACCCTCTCCACTCCTCACCCACCTCCACATCTGGCAAGGAAGTGAGGGAGGCACTGATTGCTCTCACTGCACAGCAGGAGGCTCCGGAAGCCCCCTCTGCTGGGAGGGTGGAGGTAAGAGACCAGCCTTCCTTCCAGCAGAGTGGGGAGAACGTTCCAGATCAGGTGAGGCTGCGTCCCACAACTGCTTATTCCAGCTACTGCTAGAGCCTGCAACTGCTCACTTCCAAAGAAAAAGGGAAACGTGTTAAAGTTTCCTACAATATCACTCCAATTCAGGAATTAGTTTGACTTTAAAAGATAGACAGTAGTGTGTGGTGGTGCACGTCTGTAACCCCAGCTACTCCAGAAGCCGAGATGTGAGGTTCACAAGTGCAAGGTCAGGCTGGGTCACTTAGTGAGACAGAGCTCAGTGGTAGAGCACTTGCCTCGCACGTGGGAGATCCTGGGTTCCGTCTCCAGCACAACAATAAATAAATTAAGTAAAATATAAATAAGGGACCATTTCTAAGTACAGTGGTTCCCAAGGACCCAACCCAGGTATGGGGCTAAGGTGTGGATTCCACAGAGCAGGACTTCAGGAGCAGAGTAGACCTGGGTGGGGGCTCTGCCATTTGTCATCTGATTGCCCTGAGCCTATTATGGAAACCCTCTGAATCTTGGTTTCTGGCCATGGAATGGGACAGATAACACCTTCCCCTGGACTTCATCAGAATGATTCAACACCAGCACATACAGCTACCCAGTAATCAAGACCTGGGTTTTCTAGCTATGCTCCGCCTGGCCTCTGGTATAAGGAACCCCAGATTCCTAGAATAAATGAATCTTGCCCGTCTGCCTTGAAAACTCTTCCTCCAGATATGGAGCTTACTATTATTATTTTTTTGGTACTGGGGATTGAACTCAGGGGCACTCCACCACTGGGCCACATCCCCAGCCTTTTTTTGTATTTTATTAGAGACAGGGTCTCACTGAGTTGCTAAGTGCCTCGCCATTGCTGAAACTGGCTTTGAACTCGGGATCCTCCTGCCTCAGCCTCCCAAGTGCTGGGATGACAGGAGTGCGCCACCGTGCTCAGCTAAGCTTACTATTATTACAGCAAGCAGAGATCCGTGGGAAGAGTGTGAAATAAATGCGAGTGCATTTTTCAGATCAAATGCAACCCTGACAGCATCTAGGGTTCTCTGGGTACAGAAAAGTCACCTTTGAAGTGAGGAGCCCCTGACCCAAGAGTCAGAGGAAGCTTTAGAACCAGGTATCCCAAAGTACCCCTGGGGTAAACTTGGAGGAAATTTCCATTCAAAGAAACCTCCTCTAACCTGGCAGCTTGAGAAGCTTGTGTAATTTCTAATTTTGGTCTAGGACCTAAAGGTGATAAAAATACAAGAGAGTTTACTCAACCTCTGAGAGGAACAGATAAAACGCCTTTGCACAAACCTAAAGTACCCTCCCAGAGCTTCTCAAAGTCAGACTGGGGACATTGTATATCTGATCATGTGATTTAGGATTGGATGGGTCTTTTCACTGAATACTTGGAGACATCAGTAAAACAACAACAACAATAACAACAAAAAAAAACCCACCAGGTCTTGGGCTGTGGTTCAATGGCAGAGCATTTGCCTAGCAAATGGGTTTGATCTTTAGCACCACATAAAAATAAAATAAAGGCATGCTGTCCATCTACAACTACAAAAAAAAAAAAAAAAAAAAAAAAAAAAGACAATAGTTCTTGTAGATAACTTGTATTTGCAGTTAGAAGGGAAAGTGCAACTTATAAAACCTTTCTGTTTTTAAATTTAAAGTCCTGATTCCCGGGAGTTCCCCTCAATCCCGGACAAATTGGGATGCTGGTCACCCTACCTATGTGGAAGCCCATTTATATTCAATGATGATAATAATAATGACAAAAATGAAAGATATATTGTGTACCATGTGAGAGCACAGAAGAAAATGTGGGCAGTTTACAGCAAACTCTGCTGGTGTCTCTTGGGATCACATGGGAGTCACAGGCTCATTTGACTCTTCTGTTTTTTTAAACTCTTGTCACTTTGCAATTCATTTTTTAAAAATTAAAAGAATTTCAGGTCTTCCTAGTAGTAAAGGAGTGCTACAGATGCTTTACTCTTAGGGTCTTTTTTAAATCTTTTTTTTTTTTTTTTTTTTGGTGCTGGGGTTCGATCCCAGAGGTGCTTTACCACTGAGCCACTTTCCCAGCCCATTTTATTTTGAGACAGGGTCTCACCAACCTTGTTAAGCTCAGAACCTTGTTAAGTTGTTGAGGCTGGCTTTGAACTTGAGATCCTCCTGCCTCAGCCTCCAGAGCTGCTGGGATTATAGGCGTGTGCCATTGCAACCGGCTAGAGTCTACTTTTTAAAAAATGAGCAAGTTTGAGATGGGGGCAGATGTTAGAAACAGATACTTCCCCTTAAGACAGGAGCTTTGGGGCTGGGATTGTGGCTCAGCGGTGGAGCGCTCGCCTAGCACGTGGGCGACCCGGGTTCGATCCTCAGCACCACGTACAAATAAAATGCATTGAATAAAAAACACATTGTGTACAACTAAAGCAAATAAATAAAAATATTAAAAAAAAAAAAAAGACAGGAGCTTTGAAAGAAAAATTCTAAATCACAGAACTGCATTTAAATGATTTAAATGAACTGTGAGTTCAAGGAGCTCGCACATGGGTGGATCCCCAGCAAGTTACAGAAGGCACGCGAGGCCCTCCTCTCTCGTCTGCTTTACCTTCTGGGGTTTTCTGGGCAGCATCCCTCAAGCCCAAGTGCCTGCTTTTGCACTGGGGCTGCTCTCAGGCTATACTCAGTTCCTGTTCCCTTAGACACAGGCTGGTTGCTGACCCCAGGGAGAGGGGCTGACTTACCACTTCAGCGCTTCAGCCTTTCTTTTCTCATGTCCTCTCAACTGTGTGTTCAGGGTGACATTTTCCAAGTCCCTTGTTTGCTAAGGGCCTGAATTTAAGCCTGCCGGCTGCTCTCTGCTATGACTTTAAATGTCACTTTTAGATTAGCTGGCCCCTGCTGTTTAAAAATATCCCCGGAGCACTTAACCTTCAAGGTACCGAATGGCAGCTGGAAAACAATCCCGCACCCACCCTCCAGGGAGGGCTCTGCTTCCCACCGTTCCCTCCTGTAACTCGCTTTACTTCAAAATCCACGGAGGTCTAACCACGAGGCATCTCAAGTCCACGCTCTCATAAGCCATAGGAACAGTCACTTTGGCCTCCTGAGACACACTGCCCACAGGAGGCTGGCATTTGAGAAACAAGCTCACGGAGACAAGCCTGAATGGGGAAGGCGGTTCCCTTTAAAGATCCTCTGGCTCCTCTCCCCGAAGATCTGGCAAAACCCTCTGAAATCACGCCACTGAGTGAGACGTTTCTGGTACAAAACCAAACCAAAAAAAACACTCCCTCCCATTCAGGGTCTGCTGGCCCTGGAGGGGGCTGAGCAGAAGAGAGAGTTCAGCACAAGCTGCAGTTACAGTGTGCTGAGGCATGTGGGACAAAGGTCAGCTCCGGGCTCCAACCTGAGCAGGCCAGCAGGGGCAGGCGGGAGGTGTGGCCACACAGGAGAGCACTGTGCTCCACACAGGGGAGGGGCAGGCACTCTGCAGCCCCTTTTGTAAACAGAAAAGCACCACACTCAACAGCAGGTGGGAAAACCAGCAAGGGCTGCCGGGCAGGGGCAGTCGCTTTGCCTGAGCTACTTCACTGTGGGCCTATTTTTTGATAAAGAAAAGTCATGGAATATTGGGCTTCTAGGGATTTTCTCTAGGGAACTTGGGAGCAGGAAGAGGACTTCGTGCCTACTATGCATACAGGAGCCTCAGGATCATGGGCTGAACCCCAAGAGCAGCAAATAACAGGTCAAAGGCTACCTAAGGTCTCGGGAGGGGTAGACTTGTGTTCATTCTCAGACTATTTATTTAAAAAAAAATTTTTTTTAAGTTGTAGGCAGACACAATACCTTTGTTTTATTTATTTGTTTTTATGTGGTGCTGAGGCTTGAATCCAGTGACTCACACATGCTAGGCAAATGCTCTAACCAACTGAGCTACAGCCCCAGCCCCTCTTAAGACTATTTATATTAAGACAGCTTCATGAATCCCCTGAAAGAGGCACAACTTAAAACCCATTTCCTGGGAAAGCCATCTGTAACTCAAAGGCATTTTTAAAAATTACATTAAAAAAAAAAATTCCTTTCCAAGCACAGGTGAGGCCTGGGTTCCATGCCCAGCACTGCAAACTACCACCACCGCCACCACCACCACCACCACCACCACCACCACCACCACCAGATGCCTTCCCAATAACTCCAAATAATTATGATCTAGGAAGGGTATGGATAGTAGCAAGATGATTAGGCTCTGAAATCAGGCTGAAGTGAGTTAAAATCCTTCCTTGGTTATCCCTGACTTTGAGCCTCCGTGTTCTCATTAACTACTTCACCACGTGGCTAAGAAAATGAAATGATATACACTGAGCTTCTGACACAGTAGTTTGTTCACAATGGGCATTTAATATCTTTCTGGGGCTGAGGTTGTGGCTCAGCAGTAGGTAGAGTGCTCGCCTAGCACGGGCGCAGCCCGGGGTTCGATCCTCAGCACCACATAAACATAAATGCATTGCATTGTGTACAACTAAAGCAAATAAATAAATGTTTTAAAAAAACATATCTTTCTAATGAAATTCACTGATCTCAACAATACTAGCTGGGAGCAGTGGTGCCTGTAAGTCCCAGTAGCCTGGGAGGCTGAGCCCTTAACTTAGCAAGACCGTGTCTCAAAATAAAAAATAAAAAGGGCTGGGGATGTGGCTCAGTGGTAAAGTGCCTGTGGGTTCAATCCCCAGTATGGAAAACAAAAACAAAAATAAAAAAACTATCCACACAAAGAACCCTGTGGTGGCTTATTCTCCCTTGACACCAAGACACATATTTTGTAGAATACACATGGAAGGTTTGGAAACAAAGTTATTCATAAGGTCTTCTCACCAAACACAAGACTATTAATAGAAACACAGATTTCTTCAAACATATCCTAGATCTGAAAACTCACAAATATTATTTGCCAAAAAAAACAAAAAACTCATTAAGTGACCACAGGCCCAAGGAAACAGCATCTGGGAAGAAGATGCCAGTCCTGCTGCAAACCAGACACTGATAAAAATGAGGTGCCCGTCCCCAACAAATAGAGATAATAATAATGGGGTCTGCTTACGTCTTATTTTGGCAGTGCTGGGGATGGAACCCTGGGCGGTGTGCATGTTAGCCAGGGGCTCTACACTGAGCTGTACCCTGAGCCTTGAACTCATTTTTGTTTTTTTAAATTCCCCTAAGCTTCAGGAGCTGAGCACTTGTTTGAAGTCTCCCTTCCTCTTACACCAAATACCATGGAACAAGAGACACAAAGGCACAGAGGAAATATGCAACTGAGAAGCAAAGAACTTAAAAGTAGTATTTCCTAGTCTGGCCCACTTACCAGTACTCACAGTTCCACACACACTTCAAAACTGAACATTTAGAGCGGGTCGCAGCATGCCCGTAATCCCAACAACTCAGGAGGCTCAGGCAGGAGGATTGTGAGTTTGAGGCCACCCTCATAAATTTAACAAGACCCTAACTCAAAATAAAAAAGAACTATGAATACAGCTCAGTGGTAGAGCACCCCTGGGTTCAATCTCCATTACCACAAAAAAATAAAAATTTAAAAAACTAGATCCGGGGGTATATAGCTGTGGTAGAATGTTTCACTATAGTTCCTGAGGCCCTGGGTTCCACTCACAGCAAACCACCCCCCCACACACAAAAAAGAAGAAAAAAAAAAAAAAAAAAAAAAAAAGAAAGAAAAAAAAAAGAAAAGAAAAAGAAAAAAGTTCCATCACAGATTATCTACAAGGGAATGTTAAGTGTTAGATGGGCCCTCCAGAGAAAACAAGGCCATCTCCAGCAGGGAGATGTTCCAGTTCTTTCCTGTTTGAGTGAGCCCAGGTCAACCTTAAGGCCCCTCCAAAGCAGCCCAGCACCCTCCTACCTGTTTTTCCTCATACATCTGACATCTGGAAGGTTCAGCGAGGACGAAAAGCCACTACCATGCATCTACACCAAAGAGTTCACTTCTCCACTGAAAACCCCAAGAATTTTATCGCAAGGGCAAACTGAAGCAGATAGAGAATTCTAAGCAAGAGAAAATATATCATCCAGTCTGTTTAAAAAGAACAACTCGGCCCCCGATGGATCCAGATCAAAACCATGTAGTGAACTTTCACACAATTAATTTACAACTTGGGGTTCCCAGTATGACATTTGCATAATAACCGACTTCCTTGCGTTAGCAATCCCCAAAGCCAGGAAGCGGGGCCACGTGGAACTCCCCAGATCCACACAGCACCCAGGGCTCTGCGTCCTGGCTCTGCACAGGCCGGCTCCTTCATGCACAAGGCTCTCCCTTCCCTTCCTGGCCTGGAAACCCTCTCCTTCAATACATTCAACACAGCTCAAACATCGCCTCCCCTGGAAACTTTCTTCTTTCCTGGGCTGATCCAGCTCTTGCCTCCCTCTGGCTCCTAATCTTGTCCTGACAGTGGGAGCCCAAGGGCCTGCAAACTATGGCTCCCAAGCTAGAGGCTGTTTTTACATTCGTTAAGTGTGGGGGTGGGGGGGACATCAAAAGCTATCAAGACACATGAAAAACATGCTAAGAACAAACTTCAGTGTCTACAAATAAAGTTTTATTGGAACACAACCTCACCTGTTCATTTGCATTTTGCCCTTGGCTGCTTTGTCTATAATAGTTGAGCAGTTTGCAGAGACTGGACAATTGTGAAACCTGAAATATTTAATATCTGACCCTTCAGTATGCCAACCCAGCCCAAAAAGTCAGTTGCCTTTTATTCATTTTTATATACTGAGCACTAGAAAAACAATCAGCGATTAGGAGCTGGGCATGGTGGCACACACCTGTGATTCCAGCAACCTGGGTAACTGAGACCCTGCCTCAAAAGAAAAGAAACAAATAAATAAATAAAAGGGGCCAGGGGTGTAACCCAGTGACAGAGAGTCACTGGGTTCAATTCCCAGTATCACTAGATAATCAGTAATTATATTTTTTTCTGGGGGTAATCATAGGCCCTTTAATGTTTTCTTTTCCACTTAGTTGTTAAAAATACCAAATTGTTTGCTTCTTTCATTTTTGCATAGCAGCAGCTCCCTTACTACTCATAGCACAGCACTGGGAGGGACGATCCACTCTCTGATCCCTTGCAATGCTCTTGGGAAGACCCCAGAGTGACCAGAGGCCCGACTGAGAAGGCATCTACTGCACTTGAGAAGTCTGTGCTGTGCTGCTGTGCTGCTCCATAGATAAGGAAACACAGAGAGGGTGGAATCCTAAATTGCGGTGGAAACCCTTTTTTTCCATAGATAAGATCTCGAGGGAAACTATAACTCAGAGAAAGCAATGTATCTGGGCAAAGCCAAGGTCTGTCTCCACATTCTTTGCCCTCCTGAGAAAAGCTTCTGCTGGACTCGGTTTCCTAGGCCTGATGCTAAGCACATATGCAAGCCCTGAGCTACACGCCAGCTCGATATTTTGCTTTCTTGTCAGCCAGCTAGGGAATCCCATCTTCTTCCTGCCAGCCCACTAGTGAGGAGAGCCAAGTGCCAACAGACGATGGGCCACACCTGACAGATTCCCAAAGAAGTCTTAAAACACTGAGAAGGAGGATGGGGCAGCTCCGGCCTGACAGAGAGCAAGGCAGAAGGCCCAGGATCCCCAGAGCCTGCCCCGTCGCCCTGTCCCACAACACCAGGTCTGCAGGCCAAGGGCCACTCCACTCAGCAGAGCTGGGGCCTGGGCGGAAGGAGGAAGGGCAAGGGCTGCTGGCCCTTCCTGCAGACAATGGTTGCCTTGGTAACAAGCACCAGGTCCTTAGTACAAAGGACAAGGCAGCAGCACATGCCAAAGAATGGACAGGAAGCAAAACTTCAACAATCTTTTATTACCAAACTTATAAGGGCTAACTTTTTAACCCAGCTAACAGCAAAAACCGAATCTCCACGGGAATCCAGGCCTATAGAGACCGTCCTTTAAAAAAATATGTACAGGTATATTTTACAAAAATGTAAAATTCTCCAGTGATGCAGGAAAAATAAATTCAAGTCCATATAAAAATAGAATCTGGCAATCTGTCCCTCGTTAGAACACCTCAACTGATAACCTTAGGAGAAAATCCCTCGCCCAGCATCAAAACAAAACAAAACAAAAACACAGAGCCCACTGCTTCTTTATCAGTCCGTGAGGCTCACACCGAGGGTGTAACTCCTCAGGGATCCTTGCCTTTACTACAATCAAGAAATTCTGATCCTTAGCTTCTGGGACAGATTCCTAGAAACTTGCAAAAGGTCCTCCAGATTCTTCAGGCTCCTCCAAAGATTAAAGGGTCTTTTCTAAGCCAAACCAAATACCTTGTAACCTAAAGTCTAACCTATCAGCTAAAATGGTAGCAGTAAGACCAAACCAGTGGCTATACTAAAAAGGTGCAGCTCTCCCATTTTGAACCAAAGAGGTAAGAGGTTGGAGACAACCCAGAAATTGACCTCATTTGTCTTGAGAGAAATGTGCTTATTTTAGGCAGAGCCACCTTTGCCTTCTGTGGGCCTCATCTTACTGTGCGTGGAGGGTTCAAATGCAGAAATAGTCAAAGTGTTGTATCTCTGTAGTCCCTGGCTGGGCAGCCTGGCTCTTTGCTGCTGTATGGAAGCTCTCCTCTTACACAAGTCACTTAAGAATAGGAAATTTTCAATGACTTCACAATTGACAAATACTTCAACAGCAGCTTCTCAAAAAGCACCCCAGGAAAAGAAGAAACCCCCTTTCAGTGCAAGGTCACAGCTCCTTCCAGTCGATGGGCTTCTTGCCAGATTTCTGCAGCAGCTCATTAGCTTTAGAAAAATGTCGACACCCAAAGAACCCTCTATACACGGACAGTGGGGAGGGATGAGCAGTCTGCAGTACATGATGCCGCTTCTGAAAAAGAAAATAAAAAGTGGCAGACTGGGGACTTTCACAAAGAACCATGACACACTTAGAGACAGCCATGCAATTCTCCTTTGCAATAACTTCCCACCTCCCAAAGGTGTCCACCTTCTGCATTTGTGTTAGAACAGGGGCTCGTCTGTTCCTGTTCATTCACTTGTAGGGCAACTACCTTTGCTAGATGATGCAGGGGATCTATCTCAGCCATCAATTTGGCAATATCTATGCCTTTTTTGGGGCAGGGGGAGTACCAGGGATTGAACTCAGGGGCACTTGGCAACTGAGCTGCATCCCCAACCCTATTTTGTATTTTATTTAGGACAGGGTCTCACTGAGTTGCTTAGTGTCTTGCTTTTGCTGAGACTGGCTTTGAATTTGTGATCCTCCTGGCTCAGCCTCCTGAGCTGCTGGGATTACAGGCATGTGCCACTGTACCTGACTTACCTATGCCACTTTTAAGTGCCCACATATTATTTAGAAACTCCTTGGCTATAATTGCATTTAGATTGCATTTGCTAAAGGATGTTCTGACGTATGCACCCACACAGATGTGCAGAGATTGAGACTAACCATAGCACGGCTTGGATCTAAGTCAAAAGCCAACTGAAGCTTTATGTAAGTCCAGCTTTCAAGGGTTAAGGGACCAAGCGGCCCTGGGTTCAATCTTCAGTACCAAAACAAAAACAAAAGCCCATCAGAACAAAAACAGGGCTAAGCTAGGTATAGTGATACGGAAGGACATCCAAAAACAAAGAAAAAAATTTAAATGTGGCGCTGAGAATGCAGAGCTATACACACATCTGGTACTGAGCTACACCCCAGGCCCCAAGACCCCCAAAATTTATCAGGTGAAAACAAGCAATGTAAAGTAATAAATGCATTTTCAGGTTTTTTTTTTTTTTTTTTTTTTTTTTTGAGGGCTGGGGGTGCAGCTCGGTAGTAGAGTGCTTACCTAGAATGCATGAGTCCTGGGTTTGATCTCCAGCACTACAAAAAAAACTTTTTGGAAAAATACCCAAGACACTATTTATAGTAGTCCTTTAGAGGAAATGGTGAAAGGCATTTCCTTTCCATTTGTATCTTTCTGTACCTTCTGAATTTTCTACCACAAAAGGTAGAATACTTGACTTTTAAGAATGTCAACTGAAGTTACCTGGAACAGGGAGACAATGGAACTACTTTTGCTTTCTTCTCAATTCTTTTCTGCATTTTAGATAAAAATTAACAAGTTGTCATCCTTCACAATATACCTGCTTGGTATGTATGTGGACAATTACAGGGAAGCAACCCAGCACGGCCAAGAGCAGACCTGGGATGACTGCCTGGGTCCAAGAAAGGCTCTATCCCTGGGCAGCTGTGTGACCACGGGAATGTGGCCACGACTCTCAGCTGAGCTTCAGTTTCATCCAAAAGCTAAGTGACAGCAATACCTCGCTCAGGAGGAAGCCACTGAGAAGGAGTGGACCAATGACCATGGTGACTATTAGGAGAAGGCCTGTCAGGTGCTTACCACACTGGCAACCCACAGGCCCCTGTATAGGTCAGCTACACCGAGCTCTGAAAGATCACCCAGCTTGCCTGCCAGGAAAAACAGACCTCCGGTTTGGGCAGAGGAAACAGGCTGTGCAAAGAACAGCAAGAAGCGGGGCACAGGGAACAGGGCAGGTGGTCCAGTCAGCCAGGAGCTCAGAGTGGAAAGGGGAGTTTGACTGATTTCACATGGAGAGGGGAAGAGACGGGGAAGAGGAGGAGGTAGGTAGGTGCCAGGGTAAGTACCAGATTTCTGGCTGGACAACTAGGCAAATGGTGGCACTTTCTATTGTTGGAGAGTATAGAAGAGCAAAGTTTAGGGAGAAGAAAGAATTGATGTGCTTCCAGGACGCTAATGAGGGGGCACTATACAATCTAGCCCTCAGGAGACTTGGCCTTGGAGGTATGCAACCGGGTTCTAATGATCAAGCTAATTTTGCTATCAAGCTACTTTAGCAACTGTTTACTTCCAGACCAAACCATGCTTACAGATGACACAGATTACCAATATAGTCAGAGCTATACCAGCCTACACATCCTTAAGATAAATTACTCTCATGTACACTGCTTCCTTACTCATAAAACATGATCTTAACAGTCCATGCAAGATCTAATCTTAGGTTAGATTTTTTTCCCTCGAAGATTCCAATTAGAAAAATTCCTAATCCAGGCACAGTGGCACAGGCTTATAATCCCAGCAACTCAGGATGGCAAGTTCAAGGCCAGACTGGGAAACTTTTTCAAAATAAAATAACTTTAGCCGGGGGCGCGGTGGCTCACACCTGTAATCCTAGCACTTTTGGGAGGCTGAGGCAGGAGGATCGCGAGTTCAAAGCCAGGAGCCTCAGCAGTGGCGAGGCACTTAGCAACTCAGTGAGACCCTGTCTCTAAATAAAATACAAAAAAGGGCTGGGGATGTGACCCAGTGGACGAGTGCCCCTGAGTTCAATCCCCGGTACCACAAAAAAAAAAAAAAAAAAAAAAAAAAAAAAAAAAAAAAAAACTTTAAAAAAGCAATTGGGGATGTAGCTCAGACAGAGTGCTCCTGGGTTCAATACCAGTACCTCTAAGCAAAAATTAAAAAACAAACCAATCCCCCCCTCCTTAAACTCTGAAAATATCTTATACATTCATACAAACTTCTTCAGACAAAAAAACTTTTTGAATGCTGGGCACAGTGGCACACACACCTATAATCCCAGCGGCTCAGGAGGCTGGGACAGGAGGATTGAGAGTTCAAAGCCAGCCTCAGCAACATTGATGCTAAGCAACTCAGTGAGACCCTGTCTCTAAATAAAATACAAAATAGGGCTGGGGATGTGGCTCAGTGGTTGAGTGCCTCAGAGTTCAATCCTCAGCACCCCACTACCTCCTCCAAAAAGCTTTGTGATTTGACTTACACGGGAACAGGATGGGAGGGAGGCTTTCCATCACACAACTTACTGCACTTATTATTAATCATGGGAATCTACTATTCCTTTTAAAAGCTAAATTAAAAAATAAAGACAAAGTTCCACTTAAAGAGAAAAGACAGGCAATGACAAATGACATATATGAGAAAAGTCTGCAGGCTTGAGCTCCATCCTTGGCTGAGCCCTAATATACCCACTGGCCCACAGACTCTGCAGGGGCTATGCCTACAGTGACAGGCAGGCTGTTCCACAGATGCGGGAACACAGAACCAAAGCTCTGTGGTACAAATGCAAAGCCTGGCTTCACCATTCACTGCCACTTTGGGTGTATGCAAAATTCATGTTCCCACCCTAAAACCCACTGAAAGCATCAAGTGATATTCATCATGAAAAGGCTCATGACCTCAAACCTGACAGGGTAGTTCAATACCACTGCACATTCTTGATGTACCAGACACAGCTGTCAGGTCACCGCACGAGGCATTTACCTCATCTCTTGAAGCCCTCTCTACAGAATCCCCTCCTCCCCTCTTCCCACACTGGGCTCGCCAACTAAGCATTCCTCCACTCCTCTCCCTCCCTTCAACCCCAAACTCTCTGCTCTCCATTCAACACCCTCACCCCTCCTCTACCACAGCTGTCCTGCAGAGAAGCTGGTGGCTCATTCCAGCAGGGGCAACTGTGAGAAGCAAGAAGATTGAGCTTTTATGGGCAGAGTTGATTGGATTTACAGACAGAGAGGATTTAAGTGGAAAGAGGACTCAAGGATGACTTCCAGGGGCTGGGGTCAGTGGTACAGTGTTCGTCTAGCATGTGCAAGGCCCTGGGTTCGAACCTTAGCACCATGTAAGTAATATGTCCAACTACAACTAAAAATTAAAAAAGGATGACTTCCAGGTTATTGAACTCAGCATCCAGGTACAGAGGTGTGTTAAGTAAATGGGAAGAACAAAGAGGCAGCAAATTGGAGAGGGTGCATCAAGGGCAGCTACGGAAGAGCTGGGTTGGTTGTGCTGGGTATTCACAATTAGAACTCAGTGAATGACTGCCGTTGACAGTCAGTGTTCATGGGAAGCTGGGTTTGTGCTTAAGTGGAACTCCCGATTTCTTGGAAGCAGGACACTGCCTCATTCACCATGCATGGCACCATGTGCTCAAGGAGTAATGCCAGGGACCTTTGTGTCCTCTGTGCACAGGGCAAGGCAAGCCTGTATCACTAACAGCAGGAAACCAAAGTTGGCCGGCTGCCTTTGTCACTTCACAGCTTATCATCTGTGTGTGGTTCTCAAAGGGAAACCCAAGAGAGCCATTTCATAACACTGACTTTCCAGGACCACCTGGCAGGGATTTCTAGAACTCTCTAAACTGTTGAGAGTATTAAACGCCCATACCCTGTCGATGGCACTGCCCTTCTTCTGGGCGTAAGAGCCCCAGAGCAGGAAGACAAGGCCGTTCAAGTTCTGGTTCAGCCAGGACACGACTGCGTCTGTGAACTCCTCCCAACCCCTCTCCTTGTGGGAATTGGCTTGGTGGGCCCGGACAGTGAGCACAGCGTTGAGTAGGAGGACACCTAGGAACACAGGCCATAGAAGCACGTTAGGAGGAGGCTCAGCCACAGCAGCAGACGCTACAAGAGGGTCAAACACACTGAGGAATGACCTTAGGATATGAGGAAAGCCTTAAGACTCCACCAGGGTGGGCTCTGGTGGGACTAGAGGCCACTTTATTTTCATCTCGCCCTTTAGGCATCTTCCAGTTTACAGCAGTAAACAAGGGTTACCTGCCTTCAGAATGTCTTTTGACTACCCTATGTGATATTAAATAACCCCAAACAAAAAAAGAAGCTAAACATTTCATTGAAACAAAAACCAAACCACAAGAAATTAAGAATAAATATTCTTTTCTCATCATGGTTGTAGACGATTTATTAAAAAAAAAAAAAAAAAAAAAAAACAAAGTCTCAAAATAGGCACTAGACACACAGCTCCAATAATATGAGCCAAGGCCACTTTCTGAACACTCAAGTAGGTGAACAGGATAAACTTAAAATATTAATAATGAGGAACAAACTGCTTCAAATTATTTTAAAAAATTGGCTACAGAACAAAATACATATCATAAAAAATTTTTTTTTTACTGGTATAAACTAATCATGCCCTCCCCCCCCTGCCCGCCCCCGGTCCAGCACTTCAGACATTGATCGTTAGGGCACTCTACACTAAGTTACACCCCAGCCCTTCTTGTTTTTATTTTAGATAGGGTCTAGCCAGGTTGCTGAAGCTGGCCTTGAATATGACAATCCTCCTGCCTCAGCCTCCGGAGCAGCTGGGATTACAGGCATGTGCCACAGCATCCAGCAAAACTAGTCATTTTTAGTAGAGCTCTCTAGTACTTTATGATGACCTTTTAAAACTACAAAAAGCAAGCCAGGCATGGTGGCACATGCCTGTAATCCAAGCACTTGGGAGACTGAGGCACTTAGCAACTCAGTGAGACCCTGTCTCTAATAAAACACAAAAAAGGGCTGGGGATGTGGCCCAGTGGTCGAGTGTCCCTGAGTTCAATCCCTGGTACAAAAAACACCTACAAAAAGCAGGACAAAATGATGACTGTTAGCATCAATCCAAAATATATCCAGCAGGGGTTGGTTTACCTTGTTTGGCCCACCCTGACAAATCTCCATGGCCAGGATGAACAAAACCATCTATGTCTTCAGACAGTTCTTTATAAATGTTTTCCAAACTGAAAGCAAGAAGGAGGAAAAACAAAAACAGAATCTTAAGCATAATTCTGAAACTTCAGTAATCTCCAAGATAACATGTGAAAGGCTAGAGGTTTAAAGCCAGCCCCTAGAAGGGGCAACAGAAACCAGGGCACCAATTAACAAGATAAACATCTGCAGTTCTTCTGACAGGTATATCTGACAAAGACCTTTACTGTGGTCTGCATTTGGGTATAAGGAACAGAATACCTCAAAGATCCAAGTAAATTACCCAGCAGTTACAACCCACTTCCCCACGGGGGCTTACAGTTTTATATCCCTTTTATCTGTTTGTTTTATATAAATCCTCTAAGGCAGTGGTTTTTAACCAGGGGTGCTCTGACCCCCATAGAACTTTAACATCATACAGGACAACTCCAATTCCCCAAAACAAAGAATGACCCAGTCCAAGGTCAATAGTGCCAAGTTGAAAAATCCTCCTCCAGAGGCTAGTGAAAGTCCCCCAAATATCGCTGCCTGTAATTTACAAAGTACACATGTGAAAGCAATCATGACTGGACCATTGCCATATGCAAAACAATTGTACCTGGGCGGAGGTGGAACAGGTCTTTGGACGCTAAAGCACAGCCCATGAGCTTGATTGGGTCCATGATAAGGATCTTGTCCCAGGATGACAACCTTCACCTGCAAACAACAGGTGGCAAAGAATTGAACCATACTGTTGTGTTCTGTCTAAACGAACATGTGGCTGACTGTTCTAATCTAATCTACATAGGGGGCACAACAATGAAAAGCAAAGCCCTGCTCCTGGCCCAACTAAGACCCCCAAGAAGGGAGAACCCAGGGGTCACCGTTATATCCAATTACCAAATCATCTGTCACTTAATCACTCTGAAATGCTGCCCCACCCCTTCTCTGACACAAATACTTGAGATAAGTTGGGGTCAGGTTTGCATTTATTCTTTCTTTTCAAATTTCAGAATAGAACGGGTACAATGGTGCTCATCTGTAATCCCAGCAACTCAGGAGGCTGAGGCAGGAGGACTCAAGAGTTTGAGGGCAGTTTCAGCAATTTAGTGAGACCCTGCCTCAAAATAAAAAATAAAAGCCGGGTGCAGTGGCGCACGCCTGTAATCCCAGCACTTTGGGAGGCTGAGGCAGGAGGATCGCGAGTTCAAAGCCAGCCTCAGCAATGGCGAGGTACTTAGCAGTTCAGTGAGACCCTGTCTCTAAATAAAATACAAAAAAGGGCTGGGGATGTGGCCCAGTGGTCGAGTGCCCCTGAGTTCAATCCCTGGTACCACAAATAAAAAAAATAAATAAATTAAAAAAAAAAAAGGGGGGGGGGGGTCTAGCCGGGTGTGGTGGCACACACCTATAATCCCAGCACTTGGGAGGCTGAGGCAGGTGGATCACGAGTTCAAAGCCAGCCTCAGCAATGGTGAGGCACTTAGCAACTCAGTGAGACCCTGTCTCTAATAAAATACAAAAAAGGGGCTGGAGCCGGGCGCGGTGGCGCACGCCTGTAATCCTAGCACTTTGGGAGGCTGAGGCAGGAGGATCGCGAGTTCAAAGCCAGCCTCAGCAATGGCGAGGCACTTAGCAACTCAGTGAAACCCTGTCTCTACATAAAATTACAAAAAAGGGCTGGGGATGTGGCCCAGTGGTCGAGTGCCCCTGAGTTCAATACCCAGTACCAAAAAAAAAAAAGAGGGGGGGGGGGTGCTGGGTATGTAGTTTAGTACCCCTGGGTTCATTTCCTGGTACCTTGGGAAAAAAAAAAAAAAAGAGTGCCCTGTAACGGTATGGCCACCCAGAAACATACAAAGTGGTTTGGATGTTGTGGCAATCCCTATCCCACCCCAAGTTGGCCTTTTTCCTTTTTGAGATGCTGGGGATGGAAGCCAGGCTTCCAGCATACTGGGCAAGCGCTCATCACTGTGCTGTACCCCCAGCTCCAGAGTTAACCATTTTTAATTATCTGTGTAACTGGTTAATGCACTCATTATACTGCATGTGTGTCATGCCACACACCTGAGCAGTGTGCAAATCAGTACAGCCTACGGTCACTGCCCATGGGCAGTGGGGTGGTTTCGTGGTGTTTTCCATTACAGAAAAACACAGCAGTCCAGACAGACTGACACGCTGCTGCTTTACTTCTGAGGCACAGATTCAGGACAGAGGAACTACCTGGGCTGGCCAGGATGCTTTACAGGTAAGCATACTGGGTCAGGGAGATTAGGTGATTTGCCCAGAATCTTCCGTCTCTAGGACCAGAGTCTCAGAGCCAGAGAGCTTTCCTGCCTGCCCAGCTGCTTCACCATGAGAATATGCTGGTGATGGTGTGAGCAGAAACTTCTGCCCCGGACTTTTCAATGAACTAAAGCAATTCAAACCCCCACTAGCAGCAGAGGAGGTGCCTGTTGCCCCCAGAGCCTGGAAAAGGAAGAAGCCAGGAGAATGAGGTCCCACTCAGAGGTTTTGAAATGCATGCTGGATGCAGCACCTGTCTGTCTTCTCCTACTTCTGCTCCTGGTGCTCTCAGAACCTTCCTCCACACTCTACATCCTTCAACTCCAGCTGCAGATGTTCCCGTGACCAGGAAGCTCTCAATTCCCGCCCCTGGTGCTCACACCATCACAAGCATATTCTCTGGTCCTTGAGATGGAAGACTCTGGGCAAATCACCTAATCTCCCTGACCCAGTATGCTTACCTAATAAAGCAGCCTGGCCAGCCCAGTGGATTCTGAGAGGCCTTCCTGTCTTATGAAACTGGTATGCAGAACATGGCAAAATATTCAAACAAGGAGCAAACTAGCATTAAAAAAAATATGCATATTTATGCATATTTGGTGTTGCGGATGAACCCAGGAACTTGCACTAACTAGACAGATGCTCACCACTGAACTATATTCCCAGGTCTTTTTGAGACTGGGTCTTGCGAAGTTGCCCAGGCTGGCCTCCAACTTGCCCACTTCTCAAGCAGTTCTATTACAAGCTCGCACCCCTGGCTAGTACTGAATTTAATATGACTTGTTTTGTTTTTTTAAACTTCAAGACCAAGGAGCTAGATTAAACATTCTTGTTCTAGGTGAAAATTTGTGAAATTTTCTAAGTATTAGGTGTGGGCTGCGCTATCAAGATAGTTTATTCACCTATTCTACTTCTACTGGATTTAATGACTATTTATAAAGTCATATAATTCCGGCTCCCATTTTTAAATGGGGAAAGAAAAATAAAAAACCTAAAAACCTTCAGAGCAAGCAGATAATGAACGTTTTACATGGGTTCAGAGGAAAACCAGATCATGAAGGTAGTGAGCTTCAAGTACCACAGATGGATACAGCTGGTTTTATTTTTTGCAGTGCTGGGGATAGAACCCAGGGCCTACATATTAGGCAAGGACTCTACCACTGAACCTCATCCCAAACCCCTGTAGCTGGTTTTCAAAAGACAGAAACAAAGGGCTGGGGCTCAGCAGTAGAGCGCTCCTCTTACACACGTGTGAGGCCCTGGGTTAGATCCTCAGTACATAAATAAAATAAAGGTATTGTGTCTACCTACAACTAAAAATATAAATAAAATAAAATTTTTTAAAAATTAAGTTTTAAAAAAATAAACAAGGAGTGTTGCTGTACTAACTCTGGAGTGAGAGAGGGAGAGACAAGGCTGGGAGGTAGGATGTGGCCCTATTTGAGGAAGCTCTCCATGCTAACAAGTATGGGGTGCAACTGGTAAGAAGGAATAACTTCTAACGTTCCAAAGCACATTCCAGTTCTAGTAAGATTAACTATGGTTGACAATTAATATTGCAAAATAGCTAGTAGAGCAGATGTGTTTCCAACACAAAGAAATAATAAATGTCTCAGGTGATAAATACAATTACCTCGATCTTGTCATTACACGTTGTATACATGTAATGAAATGTCACACGGTACCCCATAAATATGTTCAATTACTACATGCCAATTAAAAACATATTTAAAAAACAAAAAGGAGAAGGGCAAAAAAGGATAATTCTGAGGCTGGAGCAAGGGTAACTATATAACTTATTTTGCATATCAAACACTTTAAGAAGGGGGGGTCTAGTCATAAAATATTAGCATGACATATATGGACTGCTACTGTATGGTGTGGTCATTTTATCCCTGGGGAAAGTCAGGCTCTCACCACCAAAAATACATACTCAAGTGTCCTGCTTCAAATGAGCCCATTCTCACAGCTGTGACCTGTAGCAACCGTATTCCCCCAGCAGCAAAGAATATACCTGGGTAGGACCCACAAAGCCCTGAGAGATTCAATATGAAACACATGAAAGCAATTCAGTTACTCTGTAATTTTCTGGAAGCTGATTGTCCAACTAATGCATTATCCTTTGGTCCCTTGTTTTATTTCCTCTACTAGTTAATTTAGCAGTGTCAGTTCTGATTAGGAAGGCTTGATGGAGAATATGAGGCTATTACATGAGATGTAGTTGGGGAATTTCCAAGATTTCAACAATCTCCTCTAGAAGGCTGACTGACTGAAGTGGTGATTGAGCTGAACATCCTTGCTCTGGCCCGGGATGAAACCCAGAGAGCCTCTGGCTCGCTAAGCAAATGTCTTCCCACTGAGTCATACCCCAGCCCATTCTTGCTACTTCTAAGACATAACTATCATTCTTTTTACCTCTTTTGTGCATTTCTATACACAACTGTTTCTTACTTTCCCAGTCCCATTATCTGCAATTAACAAGAATTTTAAAAGGCTCATCGAGGGGCTGGGGTTGTAGCTCAGGGTAGAGTGCTCGCCTAGCATGTAGGAGGCACTGGGTTCGATTCTCAGCATCGTATATAAACAAACAAAATAAAGGTCCATCAACAACTGGAAAAAAAAAAAAAAAAGGCTGGTGCAGGGCATGGTGACGCATGCCTGTAATCCCAGCACTTTGGGAGGCTGAGGCACTTAAAAAAAAAAAAAAAAAAAAAAAAAAAAAGGCTCATCAAAATAAATTTGCAGTAATAGGTAATAAATAAAAGAGTAAAAATTTTGTACATATTTTTTCTTCTTGTTGCAAAGGGAGCAAAATAAAAATTTTTAAAAAAGTAAATATAGGAGCCGGGTGTGGTGGCGCATGCCTGTAATCCCAGCACTTTGGGAGGCTGAGGCAGGAGGATTGCGAGTTCAAAGCCAGCCTCAGCAATGGCGAGGCACTTAGCAACTCAGTGAGACCCTGTCTCTAATAAAAAAATACAAAAAAGGGCTGGGGATGTGGCCCAGTGGTCGAGTGCCCCTGAGTTCAATCCCCGGTACCACAAAAAAAAAAAAAAAAAAAAAAAGTAAATATAGGGGCTGGGATTGTGGCTTAGTGGTAGAGCGCTCGCCTAGCACGTGCACGGCCCGGGTTCGATCCTCAGCACCACGTACAAATAAACAAATTGTGTACAACTAAAGCAAATAAATAAATATTTAAAAAAAAAAAAAAAAAGGTAAATATAGGGTGAAATACAGTCAGCCACACCCCGTAACTTTAGTGTGACTTACTACTGAATTATGGATTATGACTAATATCCAGCAACTCTAATTAATAAGTACTATTTGATTCAAGCCCCTAGTAAAATTCATGCACAATTGTACTTACATCTCTTATGTCACATGTTTGGGTCCATGTGAAGACTTGGTGTGGAGGAGGATAAACAGTGTAACGTTTTCTTTCTTCTGCAACAAATCCCATTAGCTGATTTAAAAGATAAACTAGATTAAGAATCAGTTTCTCACTGAAAACCTGTAAGAATTCAGTAAGAAAATTTCTCATGCGAGCTATTTGGAACCTCACCTAACTCCCTGAAACTCCCTGAAAGTTCTTTAAAAAAACAAAACAAAACAAAAAAACTGTACCTACTGGGAACTTAAGTTCCGATCAACTCAACTCCCCCTCTTTCTCTGGGATGGACCGAGGTCGATTTGCCTGATTGCTTTAATTTCCTAACGGTGCCAATACTTCTCATCTTTTTCACAAGGGCCAAGCCCAGTTTCAGTCTGGTTATTTTACTATGCCAGCTTTTCCTGGAGAGCAAACTAAGTGGCTTAAAACCCATGATATCACCTTACCGTCCTTAACAACATAAACGCACACATTCAAAACACCATGGCTTTATTTTACCCCCTTCGTGTTAAAAACACAATGCAGGAGGGAAAATACGAGGCTGTAGAAGCAAAATATCCTCTAAATGTAGACCTGGCCTGCTAAACTAACAAAAAGGCCAGCTGCCTCCACATGGACCCCTGTGAAATGCAGCTTTCCCTATTTACCTTTATGAAATAGGGTTTCCCGAACTCTCCGCTGAGGGGTTTCTTCCAACTCTCGCCAAAGCCCACCGGCACGTTGCGGGCCGCGAGTCTGAGCAGGGCCGCGGCCTTGTTTTTCTGGATGCGGACCAACTGCTCCTGGCTCAGCGGCGAGGAGGGCGGCGTGCCGGGCTCCTCCTGCCCGACTCGCGCCTTCTTGGTGGGGTTGTCCTGCAAGGAGTCCCCGCAGATGCGGGTCACGAACCGCACAGACCGCTTCCCAGGCGCCCGCAGCTGCCGGGCCAACCCCACCAGCCGACGGCAAAAGACGCCCATGGGTGAAGGCGTGTGCGAGCCAAACCAGACAATTGGCTCCAGGGCTCAGGACTGGAGTCTGTACTAAACCCTGAAGCTGCCAAGAGAGCCCCGCGGGGTGCTGAGAAAGACTCACCAAGGCACCCCGCCCCTCAGGACCCGCTCCCCACGTGGCCTTTTCGCGGCAAAAAACCCTCCTCCCGCGGTCCCGCCTCCCTCCCCCTCTGATTGGGCAGAGGGCTGAGAAGGGCGGGACAGCTGAATGCCGATTGGCGTTGTAGTCCCCGAGGCCCATTCCCATTGGCTGGCCCTGCAGCATGGCGGCCGATGAGGAATGGAGGCGGCTGTTTTGAACGCATGTGGGCTGTATTGAACTCAGGCCCCCGATTTACCGAGCTAGCTGTGCGCCCGGCCAGATGGGATTCCTGACTTCTTCCCCATCCCTGTCCCTCACCCCCGGGCCCTGAAGCGGTCTCCGCCGCGCCTCACCGCTGCATCGCCGTTCTCCTCAGCTACAGCTGCCACGCAGGTCCCCAGGTCGGCCGGCTCCGGGCTGCGGGCACTTCGCTTCCTGGCGGGGCTCGGGGAGAAGAAGGAGTACAGGGTCTTCTGGCCAATCATCCCAGAGCCAAGGAAGGAGCGAACGAGCGCCGCGCGGGTTCCACTACACTTGCTCCGCTTATGGTGGATCAATTGGCGCCAAGCAGCCCGCGCATGCTCGGAGCCAGGAGCGGGGGTGGGGGGAGATTTCCCTAGGGGCGGGGGGGCACAGAGGGCTCATTGCGCATGTGCTGGAGGGGCTGCTGAGCCACTGGCGCGGGGCGAGGGAGGGCTTGAAGCGGTGCAGGACCGCCTACTCTTTTTTAGTTAAATGCATTCATCCTCTCTCTGCCTCTGGGCATGGTCCTCCAACTTCTCCGCTGTAAAAAAAGTTTCCTGCCCCACAGGGTGTGGTAGGAGTGAAATGAGCCTTCGAACAGTTACTTGTTGAACTTTTATACGTATCATCCACTTTTCACAGCCTGTTTTGCTGGCGGCAAACTGCTTAGAGCAGTCAAATGTTTTGCCTTATCTACAAGGTTTGGAGCTGACCTTAAGGTCATGAAGATTAAACCCCCAAACTGTTCATCCTCTAAAAGCACCACCATCCCCCTTCTTCCCCAACACACACCTGGGCTCTCCTTCCCCATCCCTCTCCAGGCGTTCAAACTATCAGTATCTCCTTTTGGTCAATTCTCCAAATCCTGAATTCAACAGCAGCTCTTCCATCTCCTGGCTTACAACCCAGGCCTCCTTCTCTTTTCTATCAGTGATCTTTTGGAAATATAAAATTCTGTCATGACAACGCCCAGGATAAAACCCTACAGTCTCTAAAAATGGTTTGAAATAAAGACCTAGCGTCTTACCCAGCTCTTCTGGCTCCTTCCTGTTAGCATAATTGCAGCCATCTTCCTTGCCCCAACCCCACTGTATGAATACTGTTCTTATTCCCAAGAAATAGAAAGTAGCCCAAGATAAAACCTACTGGCCTGGAGACTTGCTGGTTTCTCCCTGTTCTCTCATTGAGAGATAGGAGACAACTTACACAGGCCCCTGAGATGGGGACGTACTGGTTTGCCTGTGCTTTCCTTGAGAAGATAAGGTGATAACCGCTGACTCCATTTACCTATCTATACTGACTGCCTAATTCTGGCTTCAAAGGGACACACCAGTTTTCCTGTTCTCCCCTGAGAGATAGGAAAACTGCCTGTCTCTGTTCCCAAGAAACAAACTTGCCTTCCACAAGATCAGGGGATGCTCACTGTGTCAGTCAAGACTAAACCCACCCCTGGTGTGTGGCCATGATTCTAGCCTATAAAAGGTAGCATTCAGGGAAGAGTTGCTGCTGCTCTCCCTCCTTGCTGCTACTGTACTCTCTTTCTGCAGAGCAGCCTGGTCAGGCTCCTGACAATAAACCCACTTCCTATCCCAGAAGTGTATGATCAATCCTGTACCACTTTTCTTTCACTTCCCCCTCCCACCAGAGCCCTACTACTGAATCTGGATCCCAGCTCTTTAGCTGGACACACCCATCTCCTCCCCCTGAGGCCTGGGTCTCTGCTCAGGACTCTTCCCAGAAAAGCCTTCTTCTCCTGCCTCACTTTCTGGCCTATCACTCTGTAATTTCTATGTTATATGAAATTATTTTTTCCTTGTTTATTCCTGTCTGCATCTCTAAACTGTAACCTGGGTGAGGACAGGAGCTTTATCCTTGTTGCTGCTTAAGTGTAAGACGGGAAAGACTCTTGAAAAACAGCTTAGCAGTTTGTATGAAGTTAAACATTTATACACTTATTCCATGACCCAGCAATCACCCTCGTAGGCATTTACCCAAGTGAAATGAAAATCTGTATTTACACAAAAGCTTGTCCAGGAATGTCTATAGTGATTCGATTCATAATCACCCAAATCCAACTGTGTTGCATACTGTGTTGAATACAATACTAATCAGCAATAAAAAGGGATAAACAACTGATGCAAACAGTATTTCTTTTTAGTTCTGTGGATTTTTAAAAGCAGCATCCTGGGGGCTGGGGCTGTAGCTCAGCGGCAAAGCACTTGCCTAGCATGTGTGAAGCACTGGTTCAATCCTCAGCACCAATTAAAAAATAAATTAATAAACAAAGATATTGTGTGTCCCTCTACAACTAAAAAAATTTTTTTTAAAAAAGCAGTATCGCCGGGCGCGGTGGCGCACGCCTGTAATCCCAGCACTTGGGAGGCTGAGGCAGGAGGATCACGAGTTCAAAGCCAGCCTCAGCAATGGCGAGGCACTTAGCAACTCAGTGAGACCCTGTCTCTAATAAAATACAAAAAAAGGGCTGGGGATGCGGCCCAGTGGTTGAGTGCCTCTGAGTTCAATCCCCGGTACCAAAAAAAAAAAAAAAAAAAAGTATCGTTAAATGAAAGAAGTCACACACAAAAGGTTAAGTATTGTATAATTCCATTCATATGAAATTTAGGAAAATGCAAACTAGAGGTGATACTACCGGTTGCCGGTGACGAGTTCTGCTCCCCCAAATGTTTAAGTTTGAACATGAGAGAAGCATGCTGAGGCAAGCATATAAAGCAGGGTTTATTTAAAAGGAATAACAGACTTGTCCCGTCCCAGGAGAGAGAAGGGGGCTGTTGTTGGTATCCTGGTATCCCAAGAAGCGAGGTAGGTCTGCCTTAGTTATATGTCTTAGGCTTCCTTTGTTCTCTTGCTCTCTTCCCCTTATCTCTCTCCTTCCTGCATACATGACCAGGCCCAGAAATGCCCAGTGGGCTGGCCAAAATGTGAGAAGCAGGTGGGCTGAATGGGGAAGAGCAGGATGGAGCAGCCCAGAGCACATTAATTAACAACTTTAGAGCTCCCTGTAGGGAGGGGCAATTCCTGGGACAGGTTACCTTGGCAACAGGTTGGGGCAGGAGCAGGTTCTAGATAAGGGTGGAGGAAGGGCTCTGAAGGAATTAACATTTCAATCCCTCATGGGCAGTCTCCAACCTCCTGGGACTCACTCAAAATTGGCTTCCTTGACCTGACCTGACTCGATTTACCTATCTATACTGACTGCCTGTCTAATTCTGGCTTCAGAGGGATAGAGGAAAGATGGGGTAGTTGCCACAGACTGGGTAAGGAGCAAAAGATGGTGGGATTTTCTTTTTTTTTTTTTTTTTTTGGTACCAGGGATTGAACTCAGAGGCACTCACCCACTGGGCCACATCCCCAGCCCTTTTTTTGGTTTTTATTAGAGACAGGGTCTCACTGAGTTGCTAAGTGCCTCACCATGGCTGAGGCTGGCTTTGAACTCGCGATCCTCCTGCCTCAGCCTCCCAAAGTGCTGGGATTACAGGCGTGCGCCACCGCGCCCGGCTGATGGTGGGATTTTCTGTGATGATAAAACTGTTCTAGATCTTAACCCCCTTCCCCACATTTTTTTTGTTTGTTTTTGGTATCGGGGATTGAACTCAGGGGAACTCAACCACTGGGCCACTGGGCCACTGGGCCACATCCCCAGCCCTTTTCTTTGTATTTTATTAGAGACAGGGTCTCACTGAGTTGCTAAGTGCCTCCCCATTGCTGAGGCTGGCTTTGAACTCATGATCTTCCTGCCTTAGCCTCCCAAGTGCTGAGATTACAGGCGTGCACCACCACCCCCGGCTTCCCCACATTTTTTATTTAATTTAATTAATTTATTTATTTTGGTACCGGGGATTGAACTCAGGGGCACTCCACCACTGGGCCACATCCCCAGCCCTTTTTTGTATTTTATTAGAGACAGGGTCTCACTGAGTTGCTAAGTGCCTCCCCATTGCTGAGGCTGGCTTTGAACTCATGATCCTCCTGCCTCAGCCTCCCAAGTGCTGGGATTCCAGGCGTGCGCCACCACGCCGGGCTCCCCACTTTTTTTTTTTTTTTTTTTTTTTTTTTTGTGGTACCGGGGATTGAACTCAGGGGCACTTGACCACTAGGTCACATCCCCAGCCCTTTTTTGTATTTTATTTAGAGACAGGGTCTCACTGAGTTGCTAAGTGCCTCGCCATTGCTGAGGCTGGCTTTGAACTCGCGATCCTCCTGCCTCAGCCTCCCAAAGTGCTGGGATTACAGGCGTGCGCCACCGCGCCCGGCTCCCACATTTTTTAATAGGTGTATTATCATTGTACATACTGAGGGTATTTGTTGTTACATATTTGCACATGCACACAATAAAACTATCTAATTTGGCCAGTGCTGTTATAAATCTTGGTTGTGGTGATCATAAAGTATTGTACCTTTTTAAAAAATATTTATTTATTTGGCTTAGTTGTACACAATGCGTTTTATTTTTACGTGGTGCTGAGGATCGAACCCGGGCCGCGCACTTGCTAGGCGAGCGCTCCACCGCTGAGTCACAACCCCAGCCCCCAGTATTGTACCTTTGTCAAAATTTGCAGAACTGTACACCGAGAACTTTCAAAACAAAGCCCCCAGCTTCGTTGGAACTTCTCATGCGTCCTCTTATTGAATCCTCAGAACCCTCTCTTGGCAGGGGTTGTAGTTCGCACTTTACCCATGAGGCAATTAATCACAGATGCGGCACTCAGCAATGTCTGCGATGCATCCAGGGGCCAACAGGTGGCGCCAGGAGGCCGGCGGCGGCGGTGTTTGCAAACGCGCCTGCACTTCCCAGCCTGCCCCGGAGGCCTACACGCATGCGCGACCTGAGGGGCAGCGGGGCGGGGTGAGTGTGTTTTCCCGCCGGCCCTGGACTTCCTGGCGTGCTTGCCAGATTCAGAGCCCCGCAGGGGCAGTCCGGGAATGTAAAGGGAGCTCCTGCAGATCCCACCACATGCACGTGTTACAGTTCTTATTTTCTATTGGAAGCGGGGAGGGGTTTGACCCTAATGAGTTGGCATTTGGGTTCTGAGTCATGTCCCTTTGAATGTCGCTGTGTTGACCTGTTTTGATACTGGTGAGAAATTAGGGAAGCCAGTTATCTCTTCCTCTTCTTCAGCAACGTGGACAGGAAATAGAGAACCTGCATTTCTGGGCGACTTTGGACAAAACTCCCTTTCCCCTGGGCGTCATTTTCCCTGTCTGTAAAACTAAGGTTTGGATTGGAGTTTCCAAACTTGATTGCAAATGCTAATTCCCACGGGGGAGAGGGTGTCCTTAAAAAATTTCCGCTTGTGGGGGTGAAGTGCAAGTGTCTAGGTTTTTGCAAGATTCTCAGCTAATTCCTTTTTTTACTTCGTTGTGTTTTTTTTTTTTTTTTTTTGTACCAGGGATTGCCCGAAGACCCTGGCCAGACAGTCCCTAGGGTTCTTCCAGCTTAAACATTTTTCTTTTTTGCAGACCCTGCGATTGAACCCAGGTTCGCACACATGCTGGGCACCAAAGGGCCCTTCCATTGTGCAACATCCCAAAATAGGAGCATTGCTGTGAGACCACTTCAAAACTGATCCATTGATTTTTCAGCAGGGACAGAGGTTGGGCACTCTTCCTTTCTGAGTGTCTTGCTGCTGACATCCACTTCTGTGGAGGGAAGGGATGGACAGATTCCTGGGGAAGGAGGCTCAAGGGAGCCTTTTGGGGAAGCGGGAGGCACAAGAGCAGACCACAGAAAAAGGAGCTACCTTGGGAGAAGACAAAGGACACACAAGGAAGAGACCCAGGAGAGAAACCCCAGGGAATGCCATCCCCTTGGCAGGCCCCAGCTGGCGGCACATTCGCGCCGAGGGCCTGGACTGCGATTACATGGTCTTGTTTGGCAAAGCGGAGGCAGACGAGATTTTCCGACAGTTGGAAGAAGAAGTGGAATATTTTACAGGTAAGCAGAAGATGTGTGTATGTGTGTTTTCAGGCCTGTTTGCTACAACCAGTGATGTGATATTAGGAGAAATCTGACCTTCAGGGCCATTACTGATGGGCTTACTAATGGAGTCAACAAATACTCTCTGTGCCACTCTGGGCTTGGGATACAACCCGGGGGAAAAACAGGATTGCCTGACTAATAACAGCTGACCAGAGTGCATCTACCTGGCTTCTGGCTAGAATCACCTGGGGAAGTTCAAAAGCAATCGTAGAAAAAACCCAAAGCTGAGCTGGAGATATTGGGTAGAGAGCTTGCCTCGCATGTGTGAGGCCCTGGGTTTGATCTCCAGTAAAATTAAAAAAAAAAAAAAAAAAAAAAAAAAAAGCTGGGTTCTACAGGAGACCTAGTGAATCGGGACAGCTGGGGGTCCAGCCTAGGCACCAGTGTGTTTTTTGGGGGGGGTACCAGGGATGGAACTGAGGGGCACTCGACCACTGAGCCACATCCCCAGCCCTATTTTGTATTTTATTAGAGATAGGGTCTCACTGAGTTGCTTAGCGCCTCACCAAATTGCTGAGGCTGGCTTTGAACTCAAGGTCTTCCTGCCTCAGCCTCCCGAGCCACTGGGATTACAGGCGTGCCAGAGCCACCGTGCCAGGCTCTGGGCATCAGTATTTTTAAAAAAGCTTCCACGAGCCGGGGCGCGGTGGCGCACGCCTGTAATCCCAGCACTTTGGGAGGCTGAGGCAGGAGGATCGTGAGTTCAAAGCCAGCCTCAGCAATGGCGAGGCACTTAGCAACTCAGTGAGACCCTGTCTCTAAATAAAATACAAAAAAGGGCTGGGGATGTGGCCCAGTGGTCAAGTGCCCCTGAGTTCAATCCTGGTACCAAAAAAAAAAAAAAAAAAAAAAAAAGCTTCCAGCTGGGCGTGGTGGTGCACGCCTGTAATCCCAGCCCTTGGGTGGCTGAGACAGGAGGATGGCGAGTTCAAAGCCAGCCTCAGCAATGGCGACGCACTTAGCAACTCAGTGAGACCCAAAAAGGGTTGGGGATGTGGCCCACTGGTGAGTGCCCCTGAGCTCAATCCCTGGTACCAAAAAAAAAAAAAAAAAAAAAAGCTTCCAGGACTGGAAGTGGTAGAGAGTGTTTCAGGGGTTGTGTTGCTACTCCAGACTCTTATGGGGGCCCACCCTGCAGTCTGGTTTCTAAGGAGTTTCCAGGTGATGTGGAGGCTGCTGGTCTGGGAACCACATGCTGAGAACCGCTGTTCCACCCTGTGATGCCTCATGGAATCTGGCCCAGCATGAGCGGCACAGTGTCCACCTTCTATGGAGCGACAGGTTGACACAAATTAGCCTGTCATAAAAACCTCATTGTGCTCAGAGTTCAGTCTCTATTCTGCTCCTAAAGGCAATTAAATACTGTGTTTAGGAATTGACCTCAGAACATGATCACGGGAAGGGCAAGAGTGGTTTTACATGAAAATTTGGGGCAAACCACAGTGATTTTTGAGGAGAGGTATTGCATGACAGGGCATTTCGTGACACTGGAGGACAGAGGGACATGCCATTCCTGTTTCCCTTGCTATCCTGAGAACTAAGCGGGTTTGTTGCCTGTGTCTCGGGTCTGGAGTGTGGCACTGCTGTTTTTCTCTGCACAGGTGCCCTGGCCAGGGTCCAGGTGTTTGGGAAGTGGCACAGTGTGCCAAGGAAGCAGGCCACATACGGTGACGCTGGACTGACCTACACATTTTCAGGCCTTACGCTGTCTCCAAAGCCCTGGATCCCAGTTCTAGAGCGTGTCCGGGATCGTGTCTCTGGGTTGACTGGACAGACCTTCAACTTCGTGCTCGTCAACAGGTGACGCCTCCCTTGTCTGGTGGAGCAAGTTTTATGACCTTCTGTCTCCTCCAAAAGGGAGAGTTCAGGGTTCCCCCATGCTTGGTCCATTTGCACACAAACCTTCCAGTAGCACACAAGGGACATCGTGGCGGAAGAGCACAAGCCCAGTCGACCTTCAGGGAGCTTGGGTGGCAGTAGGAGGTGAGGGTGGTTAACTCCTGGACAAACAGCTGAATGAGGTCACTTGAGATGGTGGGGAGTGTGGTGGAGACGGTCAAACAGGCTGGTTTGAATGCGAGTAGCTGAGGAAAGGTTGGGCTGAGGGTTTCTCAGCAGCAGCAGCAGCAGCACTGTTAACATCATGGGCTGGGTAATGTGTTGCCCAAGGCTGATCTGTGCATTGTAGGACTGAGAGCATCCCTGGCCACCACCAGGGGATGCCAGCAGCACCTCATGCCATCATAGCAACCAGAAATGTGTCCAGACATTGCCCAGCATCTCCTGGGGCCAAAATCATCCTGGTTGAGAACCCTGGGCAGAGGAGGAGGACACTTTAGACAAGATGGTTAGAGGAGGGCTCCCGGAGTCAGACATCTGAGCTGGTAAGTAACTGGAGAGCTCAGGCCAGGCACCTAGAGAAGAGCAGAGGACACAGAGCACCTGTGGAGCAGGAATACTTCTGGTGTGGCCAGAAAGCACTGAATGAAGGAAGAAGGGATGTGGGATGCACTCCAAGTGGCCAGGGGCCAGAATGTACCAGGAATGGGAGTTTATTCTGTGTGTAGGGAGGAGTCATTTTATGTGACAGGAAGGTTTACATACACACCAGGGGACGATGAGACGTGCTTTTGGCTGCTTTTGGTGTGTGCAGTTTTCAAGCAGGAGGTTACCCAGTGAGGATGCCCCAGGCCGGCCTCATCTGCAGAGCCAGGGGAGGTCTCAGGCCTTGAAGAAACATCAGGGACAGCCTCACCTGGAGCACGCCACAGGAAAACGAGGCGCCTGTGGCGTCGCCGGGCCACAGAAGGTTGTTCTGAGCTGTGCCTGTTCTCTCACTGCAGGTACAAAGATGGCTGTGACCACATTGGGGAGCATCGAGACGACGAGAGAGAGCTGGCGCCCAGGAGCCCCATCGCCTCTGTCTCCTTTGGTGCCTGCAGAGACTTCTGCTTCCGGCACAAGGACTCCCGAGGGAAGAAGCCCCGACGGAGGCTAGAGGTGGTCAGGCTGCAGCTGGCCCATGGAAGCTTGCTGATGATGAACCACCCGACCAACGCTCACTGGTATCACAGTCTTCCCGTCCGCAAGAAGGTTCTGGCGCCACGGGTCAATTTGACATTTCGTAAAATTTTGCCTAAGAAATAAAAATGTTTTTAACATGTTTCTTTTTTCTTTTCTTTTCTTTTTTTTTTTTTTTTTTTGTCTTAGAGGAGCTGGTGTTTCCTTTACCTGTAGAGAACACAAGAGCAGGTTAAGGGAAGCATAGGGCCTGAAAGACATTATTTGTATCAAATGAACAAATTATAAAAGAACACCAGTTGATTTTTCCTAACAAAATGATTCTTTTATTGCTATATACATAGCAGATACAAAAGTACCTTTAGCAAATACATAAATCAGTTATTATGGCCTAAACTACTAGTTTAACTTAGGCTTTTCCAAAAAAGAAGCTACTGATTTGTAAATAACTTAAAACAAGGAATCAGATTATTCTGCTACTACTTAATGCCTAATAATTTACAAAATGAGGAAGTTAGCTTTCAGGCAGGTTGTCATTCACATTTACAACCAACGCTCACACCCAGCCTCTGACCAAGGAGCTCCTTACAACCCAGCGTCTAAAGGCTTGTCCTTGCATGCATCTCTCTGACAGCCGTTTTGATTTCACGGGGTTGCAGAACAGCAGTTACTCAAAGCTACAACTTTGCAGTGCAGCTCATGGTCACATGATCTGGTGTTTGTGTCACTGGATTTAGATAAAACAGGTGCATTCACTTCAACATCAAAGCTGAGGTCTGTGCTGCACAGACCACGTGGTTCAAGCGCCTACTTTCACACTGACATCGGTGGCCAGGAGAACCTTCACAGTATATTCTGTTGGCAGGGAGAGTCCTTAGGATGCACACTGGCCCAGCTGAATGGTGACCACCTAGGCTTCTTGCACTGTTAGCTGATGCCAACACACATCTAGAAGCTCACCCCAGGTAGGGGGAGCACAGTTTTTTTTTGGTACCAGGGATTGAACTCAGGGGCACTCAACCACTGAGCCACATCCCCAGCCCTATTTTGTATTTTATTTAGAGACAGGGTCTCACTGTGTTGCTTAGCACCTCACTTTTTGAGGCTGGCTTTTAACTCTCAATCCTCCTGTCTCAGCCTCTGGAGCCCAGGCAAATGCCCAACTGGAGTACAGTTCATGGCCTGACCTCAGGTGACCTTTTGTATTGGTCTGATTCCAAATCTTTTCTCTGAAGAGTCATTTTGAATTTGGTATTTTTTTATTTTTTTTAATCACAAACCTAGCTAAAACTTGGTACTACTGCGTCATCAAAATTCCTTCAACCCTGGGTTGCATTCATGAGACTTATTTGGAAAGGGAAGAAAATGCTCAATATACTCTTTTTGTATTAGGCTACTGAAAATGAATAAATTCAGAATGTGGGCAAAAACAAAATGACAATGCCCAATGTCGGCTGTATTTGTGTGTGTTTAAGAAAGCAAACTGCTTTCTTCCTTCTGTGAGAAGGACTTAACTTTTTCTTTTCTTTTGGTACCTGGGATTGAACTCAGGAGCACTACACCACTGAGCCACATCCCCAGCCCTATTTTGTATTTTATTTAGAGACAGGGTGTCACTGAGTTGCTTAGCACCTCGCTTTTTGAGGCTGGCTTTGATCTCTCGATCATCCTGTCTCAGCCTCCTGAGCTGCTAGGATGACAGGTGTGCACCACCACGCCCAGCTTAGGTCACTGAACTTGAGTGGTACACAGCGGGATTGAACTTTTGCTGTCATCTAATCTAACCCTTCACTTTACAAATGAGGAAACAGGCCCAGCAAGACTGCAGCCCCACGGACAGTGCACGTCCTAATCCAGCTCTCCGAGGCAGGGATTAGCTCACACAGCCCCAAGACCCTACCTGTAAACCTTAAGAGCTCTGCATGAGCAATAAATATGGGAATCACTGTCCTCGAGTAATGAGTTTTCTACAAGCAGAGGACACAGTGTAGCAGATACTGAGACTGCCAGGCCTGGCTAGCTACACCGTTTACATAATGTACTATAATCACATCTCTAGGTCCAGTATACAAAAGATAAAAGCAACAAGCGTTTCACTTACATTAACTGACAAAGTAGTGAAAGAACGCCCTGGGTCTGGTTGGGGGAGACTTAGCATATGCGCCTTTACAACATAGAAAGAATTGAAAGGTTAGAAAAAGGCATACAAAGAGGGAGAGGAGCTCTTCAGGCAACTTTTAACTGTTCTTTTGATATCCTCTAAGTAACTTGGAAGGAACAGAGCTTTTCAAAATCTGTTTAAATGACTCCTGGATCATGTCCCTTTCTCAGAATGGTTGGGCTACAAAAGCAATCGAAAGTGAAAGGCACTTTTTCTTCTAAATTGTTGCCTTTAATAATTTCACTAATTTTGTCAACAATTTTTATGGGCCTGCTTATTAAAAATAAAAGATCTATGTTGAAATGTCAGAGGATTAGGCAAAGGTCACCACCCTCTGAGAACATCTAACATGTTACAATATAGAAAAGGTGGTTTCTGGAATCTGGTAGCTTTAATTACTTGTATCGGATGAGTAAAAAGACACTCTAGACACACGAAGGCCTTCCTAGCACGACGCCCCCTTCCAGAGCTGCGGGCAGAGCTGCGGGGCGGCTCCTCCACGGAGCCTGCGCTCGGAACATGCCGGAAGGCGGAGGGCGCTAGGGGGCTGCCTGCGCGACACACAGCACAGCGGGCCTCTGTCCTGGACGGCGCAGACGGCGCCATCCGCGGCGGGGCCAGGGCGTCACTCTTCAGACTTGTACTCCTGGCCCTGGTGCTGCACCCTGGAGAGGACGCGCTCATAGAAGAGCAGGTACGCGCTGGAGGACAGCACCTCCTGCAGGCTGGCCTTGCGGACAGTGTCGTCGGAGATCCACAGCCACTGGTTGCTGGTTGACAGAGGGTTCTTGGCCGAAGGTGGGGACCGCCGGTAAGTGACAAAGTGTCCAGAGTGCATGTCTCCATGGTGGACGACCACTGCCATCAGCCGGAAGAGGTACGTGGAGGAGCTGAATGTTAGGAACAGTTACAGTGACAACAATCGTAGATGTTAGACAACAGGGGACCAACACAACGGCACACTCACACGACACGATACTATAAAACCACGAACACACAGATCGCTATTTACTGGCATGGCAGGATGTCCATACTGGGTGTAGGCGGGGAGAACCGTGAGTGTGTGTACAGGTGTATGCACAGGCACAGCCACTTTGTTTTGTTTTGTGTTTTGAAATGGGGCCTTGCTATGTTGAGGAGGCTGCCCTGGAGCTACACTTCAGCCTCCCCGGTAGCTGGGGTTACAGGCCCTGCCCATACCTGCCTACACACAGCTCTACAGTGTTGGACTCCAGAGATTTAATTGGTTTTCTAAGTAGCATTCCAAGAAATTTAAATTTTTCTTCTTTATACTTCATACACATATGTATGCACACATATTCCATGTACTTTTTTTTGAGGGGGGGTACAGGGAACTGAACTCAGGGGCACTCAACTACTGAGCCACATCCCCAGCCCTATCTTGTATTTTATTTAGAGATAGGGTTTCACTAAGTTGCTCAGTGCCTCGCTGTTGCTGAGTGCCTCGCTGTTGCTGAGTCTGGCTTTGAACTCGCAATCTTCCTGACTCTGCCTCCTGAGCCACTGGGATTACAGGTGTGCACCACCATGCCCCACGGCTTCTATGTACTTTTATGATTCCTATCTGTAAAGTAATTTCCACTTTGGACAAAACTAAACAGGAATGTGTAATAAAGTGAGATTCCACCTTAAATTGTCATTAATTCATGTCAGTGGAGTCAGTATCAGAAAGTGAGACAAGGGCTCGTGATGAATAAAGAACGTGCTTCCCAAGAGCAGCTCACCTGTAGTCAGGAACAACGGGGAGAGGAAAGGGCAATGGGGGTGGCAGGGTTGGCAACAAAGACGGGGAACAGGCGCCATTCATAAAAATCTGTGTTTTGGGGGCCCCTGGCTGATTCAGAACTGCAAGAGAGAAAGGCCTGAATCAGTGGACATCGGCAGTGGCTCCAAGCAAACAACATATGGTTCTAACCGCCTTGAAAATGAGCTCTCTATAATGCCACAGAGAAAAACAATAGTTCATTTTGTACTAAATTGATTCATGAATACCCTCCCCTTTTGTCCCTATTTTAAATCCAAATATCAAGCCCCAGATCTACTGCTGGCCTCGATAACTGTGTGAGGCACTTAGATTCCTATTCCTGTTTGCAAACAACAGGTATCAAAGTAAAGAAGGAGTTATTTATTTATTTGGTACCAGGGACTGAACCCAGGGGTGCTTAGCTACTGAGCCACATCCCCAGCCCTTTTTTATTTTTTATTTAGAAACTGAGTTTCACAAGTTGTTTAGGGCCTCGCTAAGTTGCTGAGACTGGCTTTGAACTTGTGATCCTCTTACCTCAGCCTCCTGAGCAGCTGGGAGTGCAGGCGTGTGCCCCCCCCCCCCCACGCCTGGCAAGCAGTAGTTAATTTATTGGCTTTTGACTTAATCCAAGATCTCTCGACCTGGCTCTACTGACACTCTGGGATGGGCAATTCTTCGTTATGGGGGATGTGCTGTGTGTTACAGGGTGTTTGTGGCACCCCTGGTCTCTCTACACTAGATGCCAGTAGCATCCCTTCCCTAGTTGTGACAACCAAAAATGTCACTAGCTATTGCCCAAAGTCTTCCATCACTTCATGCTGAGAACCACTGATCTAAACATTCTCTTTTTAAAAAATTCTGTCAGCTTCTAAAGAATACCAACGTGTAACAGAATTAACAAACATTTATGAGTTGTGGACAGCACAATTAAGGTGATATTTACATCTCTTTTTTTAGTCAAGCATCATATTTGGGGACTTTTCTGTACCAAGTAGTTCAATGCTGGCATCTCTGACTACAGCCACAATGCTCTGGGCATCAGCAGGCCTGCACCTCAGCCTGGGAAAGGAGGAGGCTAGGGCAAGAGATCTTTGATACCAAACAGGGGTCAAGGACTGAGCGTTCCCTGCCTCAGCGGTTAATCTAGGGGCTCAGTGAGAAAGAGCAAGGCACAGTCTCTTTGAAATGAGATCTTGCCAGGCCGTGCAATTATGGTTGTCATAATGAGGAAAGGACCCTCAGGCCACATAGTGTGGGAGTTCAGGAAGACAGTCCCACATCACCTGGGGGCAGTGTGCAGGTGGTGGGTTCAGGCTTGAAACCCGACAAGTCGGTGGGTCTTCCTCACCTACAACTCCGAAGAACTCAATGTGCTACACAAGACATCTTTTTTTTTTTTTTTTTTTTTTTGGTACCGGGGATTGAACTCAGGGGCACTCGACCACTGGGCCACATCCCCAGCCCTTTTTGGGTCTCACTGAGTTGCTAAGTGCCTCGCCGTTGCTGAGGCTGGCTTTGAACTCGCGATCCTCCTGCCTCAGCCTCCCAAGTGCTAGGATTACAGGCGTGCGCCACAAACGCCCGGCTGCACAAGACATCTTTAAAACACTGTCCCGACCCACACTCTAGGCCAGATCGCCAGCTGCTGTGTGCCCTTGGACCAACTGTGGACCACAGGGAGCCTCCATTTTCTCATGGGTGACCTTGCCTAATGGGGACCAATTCAACAATTAACCTCAGATGAGGACAGTAACAGAATGAGATCATAATCCAGTAAAGAGTCCTGTCAACCCAAATAAGATGTTCCGTGATGGTCAGCCAGGACAGTTCCTCCCCATGTTCCTTGTATAAATGCGATGACTTGTATTAGGGGTGGGAGAAAGACCCACAAATTCACTGGAATGACCGGAGTCAGTTACTGTTTAGTCCAAAGATGAAAGAGCAAGCCTGCAATCTTGAGCTTTCCTCCTGTACTTTTCCATCTGTACTGGAATTCTAAAAACTAAGTTTCTCTTTACTATGTAATTTTGTGTGTGTGTGTGTGTGTGTGTGTGTGTGTGTGTGGTTCTGGAGATTGAACCCCAGAGCCTCATGCATGCCAGGCAACCATCCTACCACATCCCCCTGCCCTCATTACTATATAATTTTAACCTCTCTAGGAAACTTTGGCAGGGGTGTAGCTCACGGGTAGAGCACCTGCCTAGAACGTGGGAGTTCCTGGGTGGGATCCCTAGCACCACACATAAAAACAAACAAAAAATACCTTTTATGCCCCCAAACCTGCTGTTCTCCACAATTTTGAGAAACACTGTATAAACCTGTGCTCACATCATTAGGAAGCCAGAATGTGGTGATGCCACATCCCTTCTCTGTGCCGAAGGAACGGTGGCTGCTTCAGGCACACACCTGGTTTGGGGGCTGCAGGCCCGTCCTGCAGTTCCAGCGCAGGCCCTGGGTTCTCCTTCAGTTTAGGGTGGTGCTGACTGGGTTTATGTCCCAGGAGACGGTACTTGTAGATGTCCATCATCAGGAACTCATTAAACTGCACGTGCTCGTGCCGCTTCAGAGGGGTGCCGTGACTGGACCAGCTCAGCCGCTGCAGGTGGATGCACAAACACTGCGGGAGCTGCGGAGGGAGAGGGACCGGAAAGGGTGGAGACGTTTCAGCGGGACGTGGGGATCCCTCCAAAGCAGAGTCAAGCAGGGTGAGGCGTGGGCTCACCTTCCCTAGTTTCAACTGTTTAACAAAAGTGGTCCTCTGGTGCTCCACCTTCTCCCCGTTCAAGGTTCCTTTTGCTTCAATCTGAAATGAGAGTAACAATGTTTCTCCGTGAAAACCCGGGAAGCAGGGCATCTGCGGAGGGCAGCAGACCAGGCTGGTGCATCTGGCCGGCACTTGACTGCTACCTGCTGAAATCAACTCACTGCCCAGTTATTTGCGAATTGTTCCCACTGATCCTCTTGGTCATTACATTACAGTCGCCATGGAGGGAAGAGAAAAATGAAGAATCAAAACTGAAACTTTGGCATGAAATCTTTTGTTTTCTGTCTTCAAAATTTCTGTCCATGGGACTGGGGTTGTGGCTCAGTGGCAGAGCGCTCGCCTCCCATGTGTGAGGCACTGGGTTGGATCCTCAGTACCACATAAAAATAAATAAAATAAAGGCATTGTGTCCATCTACAACTAAAAATATACCAAAAAAAGAAATTCTGTCCACACAATTTCTCCCCATTCAAGAGGGTGAAATTCAGTTAGGTAGGGAAGTCAGATACAAGTGGAAGGCAGAGCGTGAGATAAATGGGAATGGGGGGAACTTGCATCTCCCAACTCCAGCCTGACCTTCGTGCCTTCCCTTTAAACACTCTGTGGAGAACACGAAACTCATCTGGGAAACAAAGCTCCCTGCGCAGGCGCTTGCCAAACCAGGTCAGGTGGAAATGGCAGTGGCAGCACAGATGCTCCGAGCTCAGGCAGTCAGAGGAGCTGAGGCCAGTGGTGTGAGGGGCGCTGCGGAAGCTCAGTGCCAGCTGGGAGGTGACACTGGGATTCAAGGCATACCTTTGTACAGTTGTCACACACAACATCGCGCACGGATTCCGATGAGATGAAGTGGTGAAGGCAGTGGTCCAGGGTCAGTGGGTGACCCTACAGCATGAGAAGAAAATTATGATAATTCAAAGAAGAGCTGCACTGAAACTTAGCAGGTGGCAGGTGGAGCCCAGAGCTTTATTTTGGAATTTGTAGGCAATAGAGCTCCACAGACACAATTGGAGGTTCCCTGCACAAAGGTGGAGCTCAAAGGTTCCAACACTGCAACTACAGACGGATCTAAGAGTACAGGATAAAACGCTGTGGAAAATTATGGACTTCAGCCAGGCATGGTGGTGCATGCCTGTAACCCCAGCACTTGGGAGGCTGAGGCAGGAGGATCATGAGTTCAAAGCCAGCCTCTGCAATGGCGAGGCACTTAGCAACTCAGTAAGACCCTGTCTCTAATAAAATACAAAAAAGGGCTGGGGATGTGGCCCAGTGGTCGAGTGCCCCTGAGTTCAATCCCCAGTACCAAAAAAAAAAAAAAAAAAGACTTCCATAATTAGATGTCTAAATCTGTGTTGTATGTATCTTTAAATCTGAGGTGTGTGCGTGTGTGGCATGTGATAAAAAAGCCAAATTTCCTGCAGCAATAGAAAAAATATCCACGTTTTTCTCCCCCATGATCAGGCCCTGGTGCTACACCTTGGAGTTAAGAATTGTGTGACCAACATGTCTGAATAACACACAGTTCCTGAGCTACATAAAGTGCTTCGAAGATCTTTCAGATTGAAATATTTGCAAAACATACCCCAAATCAACCAGAGGTCAGTACATACCCAAGTGGCAGCTGGAATACTTAGTGAAAGACTATCAAAGGTATCAAATCGAACAGGACTCTGAAACAAATATTGCAGAAAAAGAAAAACCTTAGATTTCATATAAGAGATGGAATGTATGTGCCTGTGAGACAGTTTAATACGTATTTATTCATTTAGTAGTACTGGGCACTGAACCCAGGAGGACTTTACCACTGAGCCACACCCAAGTCCCTTTTATTTTTTATTTTGAGGCTGGGTCTCATTAAGTTGCTGAAGCTGGCCTTGAACTTGGGATCCTCCTGCCTCAGCCTCTCCAGTTGCTAGGATTACAGGCGTGAACGGCTGTGCCTGGTTTGATTTAATATTTAGATGTTCACATTTAACATAACAAAACATAATGTGCTTAGAAGAAAATTCTATTAAAAGCAACCTTATAAACTTAAGAGCAGTGGTTTGGTGTAGCTCAGTGGCACAGCACTTACTCTGCATGCATGTCTGAGGCCATGGGTTCAATCCCCAGCAACACAACAACAAAACAAACAAACATTATTTTTTTTATTTTTTTTGGTACCGAGGATTTAACGCAGGGGTACTCAACCACTGGGCCACATCCCCAGCCCTTTTTTGTATTTTATTAGAGACAGGGTTTCACTGAGTTGCTAAGTGCCTTGCCATTGCTGAGGCTGGCTTTGAACTCGCGATTCTCCTGCCTCAGCCTCCCAAGTGCTGGGATTACAGGCATGCGCCACCGCACCTAGCAACAAACATTATTAACAGCATCAATAATACTAAAGAAGAGCCTGAAAAAACTTTAAGATCACATACCTGACCCAGCAATTTGGGCATTTTATCTAAGAAATAACCACAGATATAACTACAAGGATTTATATTGCACTGTTATTTATTTATATCAGCAAAAATCTGAATCGTTAAAACTTATAGAATGGTTAAATACATTACAGCAACTCTTGAATGAAATACTGTATTGAAAGTAATTGGTGGAAGAACGTGTGATTATGTGGAATGATGTTTATATTATTAATTGAAAAAAGGCAGATGATAAAATGGGATAAGCTCCCTGCTTTTGGTAACGGCAGCAGAGCTTGGCTAGACTCATCCCTCTTGATGTGACAACCATAAAACATGGACCAAATAAAACAAAACTATCTGAATGATTACCAGAAGCAGGCAGAAACTACAAAGAAGTCACTCTTGATGCGCCGTGTGTCCTATTCTGCCTGGTCTGCACAATGCTGGGTGGCAAAAAGCAGCAATCTTACAGGCCTGAGTCATCAGAAGGCCAAGTTCAGGGCTGGTAAAAAGACACAGAGAAATCCCAGCAAGAGGGCAGCCACAGAGAGGAGGAGCTCCAAAACCTGTGGATAGATTCTGCCCAGTCTCAGGGCTGACCCTGGATGGCACAAGCACAGGGCAGACTACAGGGGGCCTGGTGAAAAGGAACATCTGGAAGCTAAAAATCTGAGCAGAGACTCGGCTGCCCTGAGGCAGAGGAGGCAGAATCTGGAATCTGAGCCCAGTCAAATGAACTGACTGCCAGAGCAAAATCCTTTTTCTTTCAGAGAAATACAACACAATCCAAAGTCTCTACTACAATATTAAATATGCAATAAAGCCGGGCGCGGTGGTGCATGCCTGTAATCCCAGCACTTGGGAGGCTGAGGCAGGAGGATCACGAGTTCAAAACCAGCCTCAGCAATGGTGAGGCACTAAGCAACTCAGTGAGACCCTGTCTCTAATAAAATACAAAAAGGGCTGGGAATGTGGCTCAGTGGTCCAGTGCCCGAGTTCAATCCCCGGTACCAAAAAAAAAAAAAAAAAAAAAAAAAAAAAATATATATATATATATATATATATGCAATAAAAATTACTAAATACATGGGGCTGGGGTTGTGGCTCAGCGGTAAAGTGCTCGCCTAGCATGAGCGTGGCCTGGGTTCGATCCTCAGCACCACATAAAAATAAAACACATTGTGTATAATTAAAGCAAATAAATAAGTTAAAAAAACTTTTAAAAAATTACTAAATACACAATACAAAAAAAGGAAAATGTGACCCATGGCAAAGTGAAAAGGAGGTGACCTAGATGTTGAAATTAGCACACAAGGACCTCATAGGTGTGTTATAAATATGCTCAAGGACAGAAAGGGAAAACATGCAGTTATAGTGCACAGACAAATGGAGGCTCTCAGCAGAGAAATGGAAACTACTGAAAAGAAGGAAATTCCATAACTAAAAAGAAGAAGAACTAAAATGGAAAATGTTCTGGACAGGCAAAGACTGAGAATGAAGGAGTCAGCAAACTTGAAGATGGGTCAACAGAAATGACCTGATTCGTAGAACACAGAAGGGAAAGACGATGAGAAATGAACACGGCGTCAGCGACCCGTGGAACCACATCAAGCAGACCAGCAAGTCCAGGACGGGCGTGACGTCTGAGGAAATAATGGCCAAAGCTCCAAACTTTGGTGAAAAACAAAAATACAAATTTTAGGAACTGACAAACTCCAAGCAGGATAAACCTTAAGAACACCCTTATCTACACACAGGATGGACAAAAGTAAAGAGAAAATCTTGTAAGCAGAATCTTTAAAAAAATGAATCTTTACATTCAGAAGAAAAATATGAATGACACACATTTTGAAAAAATGCCCAGAACAAAACAATGTCCTTGAATTAACAAATTTAGAGTACACCAAAGCAAGATAAAAGCAACAATGTCAACCCCAAATTCTATGTACAGCAAAATTCTTCTAAAAGAGCAAAACAATAATACTTTCATAGACATGAAATATCAGTGTATCTGCCACCAGTAGACCTACAAGAAATGTGAAGGGGATATTTTTAGGCTGAAGAGAAAAAAAACATCAACTGGTTTTAGATCTACAAGCAACAATGATCACCAAAAACAGTAAATATGAAATATTTTCCTTCATTTTTTAAAAAACACAACTTTAACTATTTAAAGCATATTATAACACAATATTGTGGGGTTTATAATATATGTAGATATGGTAAAAGTAGCACAAAAAACTAGATAACAAAAGTTTACAAACAAAAACACCATTTTTGATGTTCTTCAATATTTCCTGTAGGTCTTTTTTTGGCGGGGCAGGTACCAGGATTGAACTCAGGAGCACTTGACCACTGGGCGATATCCCCAGCCCTATTTTGTATTGCATTTAGAGACAGGGTCTCACTGAGTTACTAAGCGCCTCACCATTGCTGAGGCTGGCTTTGAAATCTCAATCCCTGTCTCAGCCTCCTGAGCTGCTGGGATGACAGGCATACTACACTGTGCCCATCTGTTTCCTGTAGATCTAAGTCCATTTGATATTTTTTCCCTTCAGCCTAAAATGATCCTGTTAACATTTCTTGTAGGTCTACTTATGGAAGATACACTGATATTTCATGTCTATAAAAATATTTTTGTTTTGTTCTGACTTTTGAAGAATATGTGTATATATATGAACACACACACACACACACACACACACACACACATATATATATATATATACTTTATGGTTTTTTTTTTTTTTTTTTTTTTTGTACTGGGGATTGAACCCAGGGGTGATTTACTGTGAGTTTATATTCATGCCCCCCAGTTTTTAAAAAATAATTTAACCTTTATTTATTTGTTGTTGCTTGTATTTTTTTTTTTTTTTTTTTTTTTTTTTTGGTACTGGGGATTGAACTGGGTGGCACTAGACCACTGGGCCACATCCCCAGCCCTTTTTTGTATTTTATTAGAGACAGGGTCTCACTGAGTTGCTAAGTGCCTCGCCATTGCTGAGGCTGGCTTTGAACTCGCGATCCTCCTGCCTCAGCCTCCCAAAGTGCTGGGATTACAGGCGTGCGCCACCGCGCCCGGCTTGCTTGTTTGTTTTTATGTGGCACTGAGGATCAAACCCAGGGTCTCAAAGCAAGCGCTATACCACTGAGCCACAACCCCAGCCTCACATCCCTGGCCCTTTTTATTTTTTATTTTTAAATAGGGTCTCACCAAGTTGCTGAGGGTCTTGCTAAGTTGCCGAGGCTGGCCTCAAATATTCTATCCTCCTGCCTCAGCCTCCCAAGTCACTGGGGTTACAGGTTGGTGCCACCACACCCAGCAAAATTATATATATTTTTAACATTCCAATACTTTACATGAAAGAGTAAATATTAACTCTATTGGACTATGATATGGGTAAAATTACATGATGTAATCACATACACACACAAAGAGTAAAAATGAGTAGCTAAAGGGCCGATAACAGAATTACAAAAAGTATTTGATTAACCCAAAAGAAGCCAGGAAAGGAGGAACAGAGGAATAAAATATGTATAAGACAAATAGAAATATGTAATACAATATGTCAAACAAATGGTAAAGTGGCAGACCTAAATCCAATCATATAAATACTTACATTAAATGTAAATGGACTAAATACTCCAATTAAAAGGCAGGTTGTCAAGCTGGATAAAAGAGCAATACCCAATTACAGGCTATCTATAAAAGCTATACTTTGTACAAAGAGAGGTTGAAAATATGAAGAAAGAAAGGGACATACCAAAAGAACACTAGTTAGATGAAAATGAATCAGACAGACTTGAATCATGGAAGCAGGTGAATCAGAGATGAAGAGGACACTTTATTAAGACAGTAAGAGTCAATATCTCATACATGCTGTGCACCAATAAAAAATGTGGAAAAAATAGGTGTGCCTATATCTCATAGCAAAGTGTAAAAAGAACTAAGAACTAAGGAAAGAAAACAGAAATTCTATCAAATATTTAAGGAAGAAATAATACCAATATTAAACAAAATCTTTCAGGAACAGAGGGAACACTTCCTGGCTTATTTCACAAGACCAGCATAATCCTAGCAAAGTCTGATGAAGACATTACAAGAGAAGAAAATTGAAACATCAACCTTTCCCATAAACAGACACATATCATTTAGAAAATATTAGCAAAGTAGTATATCACAATCAAAACGAGTTTTTCCCAGAAAATTCAAGGCTGGTTTAATGCTAGAAAAAATAAAAATTGTCTTTTCACACATTAATGGGATAAAAGAATAAAATATGATCATTTCAACAGACATGGGAAAAGCATGACAAAATACAGTCATTATTCACTATAAAGACTTGCAGCAGGGCTGGGGTTGTGGCTCAGTGGCAGAGCGCTCGCCTCGCATGTGCGCAGCCCGGGTTCGATCCTCAGCACCACGTAAATATAAATGCATTGCACTGTGTACAACTAAAGTAAATAAATAAATACTTAAAAAAAAAAAAAAACTTGCAGCAGCCAGGCGCGGTGGCGCACACCTGTAATCCCAGCACTCGGGAGGCTGAGGCAGGAGGATCGCGGGTTCAAAGCCAGCCTCAGCAATAGTGAGGCACTTAGCAACTCAGTGAGACCCTGTCTCTAACAAAATTAAAAAAAAAAATAAATAAATAAAGGCTGGGGATGTGTCAGTGGTCGAGTGCCCCTGAGTTTAATCCCCGGTACCAAAAAAAAAAAAAAAAAAAAAAAAAAAAAAAAACCTTGCAGCAAACTAGGAACAGCAGGGAACTTTTTCAGTACGATAAAGCTAATACCGTACTTAGTTATAAAACACCAAATACTTGGTTAAGACTTGAAACAAAACAAGGATGTCTGCTATAGCCACTCTTATGCAACTTTGTACCAGAGGTCCTAGCCAGACTATAAGGCAAAGAAAGCAGATAAATAAACAGCATGAAGATTGGATAGGAAGAACTAACAGTATTCATATCCACAGATATGATTATTTACATATAATCTACAACAAAACTTCCAGAACTGATGCATGCATCTCAAGTGGTTCATAAACCACTGTGTTTTTATATACTACTAATGGCAAACAACCAGAAAATAATTTTTTTGTGTGGTACTGAGGACTGAACCTAGAGCCTCACATGTGCTAGACAAGCACTCTACCACTGAGCAACATCCTCTTTTTATTTTATTTTGAGATAGGGTCTCACTAAGTTGCCCAGGCTGGCCTTGAACTTGCAATCCTCCTACCTCAGCCTCCTGAGTAGCTGAGACTACAGGTGTGTACCACCTCATTTGGCTGGGAAATAAGAAAACTTTAATTCTACTTACAATAGCTTTAAAATAAAAATAAAATGCAAGGAAAAAATAAGAGAGAAGAGTGGGCAACTCATAAAATAGCCTCATGTCAAGGAACTGTGGTATATTAGCCTTATTTTTTTTTTTTAATTCAGCACCTCAGTCATCAGGGTAACTCCAATCAAAACAGGACAGCAAAGTAACTAATCAGCAAAACAAAAGGGCAACATGCAGGATGGGTGAAAATATTTGCAAACAATGTATCTGAAAAGGGGTTAATATCCAAAATATAAGGAACTCATACAAGTCAACAGGAAAAAAAAAAAAAAAAAGAAAAGAAAAAGAAAACTTCCCCCCAAACAAACAAATATCATTAAAAACTGGGCGAAGGACCTGTAAACACTTCTCCAAAGAAGGCAGAGAAACAGCCAATAGGGATACGAGGGTCCACATCACTACTCATCAGGGAAACGCAAACCCAGAACACAATGAAACATCGCCTCACTCCTACTTGGAAGGTCATCATCAAAAAGACAGGAGATACCGAGTGCTGGCAAGGTGCGGAGGAAGGGGAGCTCCTTATGATGTTCTGGGAATGCAAATTGGTGCAGTCTTTATGGAAAACTGTGGAGACCCCTCAAAAAATTAAAAATAGAACTACCATGTGCCCCAGGAATTCCTCTTTGGGCAGATACCTAGAGGAGACAGAATCACCCCTCGGCCAAGATACGGAAACAATCTTAAGTGTCTGTCAATGGACGGGTGGAAAAAGAAAATGTGGTGTGTGTGTGTGTGTGTGTGTGTGTGTGCGCGCACATACACAAACAAATACACACAGTGGAATAGTACTGACCATAAAAAAGAAGGAAATCCTGCCATTTTGTGACACCGTGGGGGGGTTGCACTTAGGGGACATTCCATGCGTCACATAATCCAGACACAGAAAGACAAATACCACATGATCTCACTACAAAATGAATTCAGACTCCAAAGTCAAATTTACAGAAGCAGAAAGTAGAATGGTGACTGCCAAGGCGGGAGGTGCTGGGGGACATTGCCACAAACCTCCAGCTGTGAGACTCACGTTCTGGGGTCCTGCACACAGCATGGTGACTACAGCTAGTATAGTATTATATCCTTGTTTTATGAGAGAGGAGTTCAAGTGCCTTTACTGCACATACACAAAAGGGTGACCACACCAGGAGATGGATGTGTTGAACAGCGTGATTATGGTGACGATCTCACAGTGCACACATTTATCAAGCCATCGCTTTGTCCACCTTAAATATACACAATTTTATCAGTTATGCCTTAATAAAGTAGGGAAAACACCTACAAAAAGACACTACTTCATAGCTACAAGGATGGCTACAATCAAAAAGTCAGACTGCACAGTGCTGGAGAGGCTGTGAAGACCTGGAGCCCTCAGTACACGGCTGTGGGAAAGTAAAAGGGTGCAGCCACCTTGAAAAAGACTGGCAGTTTCTCAGAAGGTTAAAATGGAGGCACCACATTAGGGAGCAGTTCTACTCCTAGGTATCTACCCAATTGAAATGAAACATCTCTACATAAAAGTTTGTACACAAAAAGCTTGTTATACCCACCATGTGCTTCCATAAGAATGGGACTCTAACTAGAATAAGATATATTCCATGCTTGTATGATTACATCAAAATGGATTCTGCTGTTATGTATAACTAAAAAGAAACAATTTTAAAAAAACTAAAAAAAACTTGTGTACAACAGTTCCCAAAGTGAAAACAATCCGAATGCTCATCAAGCGATGGGTAGATAAACAAAATGTGGTTTATCTGTGCAATGTAATATTATTTGGCTATAAACAGGAAAGCAGCAATACATGTTACAATGTGGAAGAATCTTGAAAATATTATGCTAAGTAAAAGAAGCCAGACAGAAAAGGCCACATCTGGTATGACTCCATGCATATGAAATGTCCTGAATAGGCAAATCCACTGAGATGGAAGGTCAATTAGTGGTTGCCAGGGGTGGGGAGATGGAGAGAATGGGGGAGACACTGATAATGGGCACTAGGCTTATTTTGAGGAGAGGGGAAATGTTCTAAAGTTGGTAGAAGTGACAGTTACACAATTTTTTTTATTATGTTGAAATTTTTCCATAATAAAAATTACTTTGGGGATGGGGCTGTAGCTCAGTGGTAGCATACTTGCCTCGCATGCGTGAGGCACTGGGTTCAATCCTCAGCACCACATAAAAACTAATAAATAGGGGCTGGGATTGTGGCTCAGTGGTAGAGCACTTGCCTAGCATGTGCGCGGCCTGGGTTCGATCCTCAGCACCACGTAAAGATAAAGGCATTGTGTACAACTAAGGCAAATAAATAAATATTTTAAAAAACTAATAAATATAATACAGATATCGTGTCCATCTACAACTAAAAAAAATTTTTAAAAATTACTTTGGGCTAGGTTATGGCTCATTGGTAGAATGCTTGCCTCGTATGCATGAGGCACTGGGTTCGATCCTCAGCACCACATAAAAATAAATAAACAAAATAAAGATATTGTGTCCATGTATAACTGAAAAAATTTTAAAAACATGAAACCTTCTAAAAAAATTACTTTAACATATCAAATGCAAACAAAACCAAATCACCCAGTCCTAGAATCTATGTGTCCACTTTGAGCATAAACTCAACCTCAGGACTGAAAATTCTGCTGATCTGATCCACAATAGGTCTGCTGCTTCTGATGCAGAAGATGCCGTGTGAGAATCAAATGACATGTTGGTACTGACCAAAGCTGGGCAGTCAGTCCTCCAGGCATGCAGAGCCCGGGCACTCAAGCAGCATTCCCTGAGGTTAGCCCATATTCTCTAGATCCTTCCATGAACCCTGACTTAGAAGAAAACCTCACAGGAACACCAACTGGTACTGCACTTACCTGGTGTTCACAGTGTTTGCAGACCATGTTGCTAGTGAGTCTCCCATGAAAAGGGTGCTGTGCCTTCCAGTGACTGGACGTGGGGTGAGGAGACCCTGGGACACAAAACACCTTGTGATATGCCACTTTTAGCCCTTTGGCACCAACCTCTAAATACACCCTCCTTTTTACAGTAGACACTCTTTAGGAAAAATGTTCTTGAAAAGTTCATTCAAACAGCTTTCTTTCCTCATTGACTTCCAGCAAACACACATGCATTCCTTCTCCACAGATTTCTACAGGTCTTCACGTGGGTCTCTATGTCATGGGTACAGCCACGTTTAAAAAAGGAATCTGCATTTAATAACATCTTCTTACAAACACATGCTTAAAACACTAGGGGTCTCAATGAAAGGAAACACTAGTGAGCACTCCATAAAGTGAGCTGAGCTTCTGCAATGATCAGAATAAGCCAGCTCTCAAGAACTGGGATCCTCTGTGGCTCGGATGGAGGCTGGAGGACCACACCCTAGAGGAGCGCAGGCTCCGGAGTAGGCAGCCCTGGCATCCTTGTGGCTCCGCTCAGGACCTGGGAAGTCCTTTCACCTCTGTAAGTCTCATCTGCTGGAAATAGGGATGATTATTAATGCACTGTCCCCAGAATCATCAACTTCATAGAGTTGTTGTAAGGCTTAGATGAGAAATTGCAATGCCTGGAACACAATATGCATTCAAAAGATATTCTGTTTCTATTACGACTAGGGCACAAAGGAAATGATGTGTCAATTTTGTTTTTTAAGTTCAAGACTTAAGAGAACAAGGATTCCCCTCCTCTAAGGAGAACTGTGGTCATTTGGAGCCACGGTGGAAATCCTGAGGAAAGAATGCATTGTTCCCTGGATCTGAAATTCCAGAAGCAAAAAGAAAGCCTTTGTTGGAAGGGCAAAGTCCTTCTGGAGGACCCTGAGCAGGCCTGGGGTGCAAGGAACACTGAGACAATCATTTAAAGCTGTTCCTCAAATACAGTTCCTTTGTAACTACACCACAGTTCAGGCTGGATTGAGTGTCACCAAGGAAAATAAAAAATAAGAAACTTTAAAACGAGCAGATTACTGTCATATCTTAAAAAGTACACAGCTGTGTGTTAAATTTCAATAGAAAACAACTACCTCTTGTGCGGCAGGTGATCTGTTTGGGAGTTATTTCTGACTGCTGCTATAAAGGAAAAAAGAGAAACAAACTGAAATCCTGCTGCAGCCCCTTTGACTTCCCTCACCACCCGGATATTTTACAAGTTTCTGTGCTGATGGCACTGCTCAAAATGAACTTCCAAAAAAGCCCATGTTTCTAAACGCATGCTTACTGGTCCTCTCTGGTAGGCTGCTGCAGGCACTCCTTCACCTAAGGCAATTAAAATGCATTTCTTCTCCCTGGGACATTTTTCCTTTACTAGTTAACTTTTATCAACTCCCCAAATATTACACTGTTCAGGGAAATGAAGACTCACTTAGCAATTCCATGGTCCTTTGTTCTCCTCTATGAAACTGGGAAAAATAATACATTCTTTCTTCTCCAAGCGAACACAAATCCCAGCAATGCATCATTTAAAAAGCCTGGCATCTCCAGCCAAAGGGACTAACTGCAGAGTCTGCCTTAAGACCCTGCCCAGTCCCATTCCCACTACTGATTTTTACTAAATCCTATATTTTTGTGCGTAAGGTCGTACAAAGATTATACTTGTGTTTTCTATAATGACTAAACACGTTCAAACTGCATTAAGCATGTGGAGAATACGCCGGTTACCTCCAGAGAGTGCACATCAAACAAGTGTGCGCGACCCTCGGCTGGCGGTCCCGCTCGTCTTCCAGTGATGAGGTAATGACGTGGAATAACTCGTGAGCATCCTGTCACAGAGCAAAGCATTCTTCAGAGAGGCCCCATGAGGCCACTGCAAGACCAGTGCTGTCTCCTCTGTGGCCACCACAGCAGCCTGTGGCAGCTGTACCGACATGGTCTTGACCTTCACTCCACTTGACTCCCAAGGAGTACTTTTTCTTTTTAAATTATGGTAAAATACACATAAAATTCACCATGTTAGCCATTTCTGAGTTGCTGGGATCACAGGTGGGTGCCACCTTGCTGGGTACCACGTTAGCTATTTCAGTGGAACTGAATATACTCAGTGTCGTGCACCCATCCCCACCGACCAACCTCAGTACTTTTTCATCTTTCCAAACTCAAACTCTCTATCCATTAAATATTCACTCCCATTTGCCCTACCCTGGGCTCTGGCCCCATTCCACGTCCTGTCTCCAAGATTCTGACAATTCTAGGGACTTTATATAAGAGGACTAGTAGTCCTTTTGTGACTGGCTTAGTTCACTGAGCATAATGTCCTCAAGGTTCATCTAGACTGAAGCATGTGTCAGAATTTTCTTCTTTTTAAATTTTTTTCTTAGTTGTAGATGGACACATGCCTTTATTTAATTTATTTATTCTTATGTGGTGCTGAGGATGGAACCCAGTGCCTCCCATGTGTGAGGCAAGTGCTCTACCATGGAGCTACAACCCCAGCCCTCCTCCTTTTTAAAGGCTGAATAATACTGTATCGCATAAAACTTTTGTTCATCCAGCTGGGAACCGTGGTACATGCTGATAATCCCAGCAACTCAGGAAGAGCATTGTAAGTTTGAAGCCAGCCTCGGCAATTTAGCGAGGCCCTGAACTACTTGGCTAGACCCTGTTTCAAAATAAAAAATATAAAGGGCTGGGATGTGGCTCAGATGCTGGTATCTGGGTTCAATCCCTGGTACCAACAACCAACTTTTGTTCATCTGTTCCTCTACTGATGGACACATGGGTTGCCTCCACCTTTGGGCTTCTGAGAATGATCCTGCTCTGTCCAGCACGTGCAGGAGCGTGCAAGCACCGTCTGAGTCTGTTTGCAACTTTTTGGTATGTACCCCGAAGTGGAGTTGCTGGGTCACATGGCAGGAGAATGCCCTTTAAGGATCAACTCAAACGATCCTCTCCCCAAAGCCCAAGCCCTGCCTCCCATCTCTGGTGCTGATCCTCCTGGGGCCCTTGACTCCCGCTCTTCACCCCACTCCATGTGGTCACCAGAGTGAGAACGGTCACTCTGCCTGACCTGAGCCCCAAGGCTAAGCACTGATTGGAACCATCTTTTAAAAGGCCAACAGTTTTGCTCCTCTGCTTCCAGTCTCCCGGTGGCTCTCACTGCCAAGGTAAAGCCTCTAATCTTCTGCAAAGCCTTCCCTGAGAGGCCCTGACCCTGACTCCTTCTACAATGCTCTACCTCACTGACATGCTCCAGCCCTTGGCCTCTTTCGTGGCCCTTGAGCAAATCAAGTTTATCCCCATCTCAGGCCGTGTCCACCTCTCCACAAGCTGCCCCCTTTCCATCCTTCAGGCCTCCCTGAAATAGCTCCCCGCAGGGGGACCTCCCTGGCCAATATCCAAATCTGCCTGCCCCCACCCCCACATAAGCTGCCCTGGGTGGAGTAGCCGACAGCCTCCCGCATCCTTTCAACTCTCATTCTCACCCCCATAGTTCTTCCTTTTCAAGTACAAGTCAGATCAAACCAGGGTGCTGTTCAAAGCCTTCTATGGCTCCCTCCTGCACACAGAGTAAAAGCCAGGCCCTGGCCACAGCTTCCCTGCATGAGCTGCTTCCTGACAACCTCTGCCGGCCTCCCTCCCACTGCCCTAGCCCCCAGCCAGCCACCTCCGGCCTCCCCGCTGGCTTCCGCCCTGGCTTGTTGCTCTGTCTAGAACATTCTGCACGGCCTGACCCCTCTTCATGCTTACCTCTCCAGATGAGCCCTCCTCCCTACAACAGGCTCCCCTGAGCCCCACTGCATACTTTATTTATTTTCTTGTTTGCACATCTTGAAATCACCTGTCTACTTCCTGCATCCCCCACCTTTCACCGCAAGACTTCAAGTTCATGGGAGCAGGAGACCTGCCAAGTTGTTGCTAGACCACCTGCTTGCCCTCAACAGGCCCCGCCCAAGGCCTCATTTTCTGTAAAACTGAAGAGTTTTACAGAAGAGGGTGGAACTTGAGAGTATGTGCTTTAATGCCGGATAAGCTCCAATGGGACTCTGCCACCAAGTAGCTTTGTGACTTTGGATAAATAATTTCACTGCTCCAAGCCTCAGTGACCCCATCTGTAAATCTGGGATAATAACAGTAACTCCTTACAGGGTTGCAGTACAGATTACATCAGTTTACACAAAGAAGGATTTCTGTAGCGGTAGCTGCAGACAGGAAATGTGCTGACCGTCAGCAAGAGTAAGCTACAGACCAACTAGATCCTCAGTGGTGCAGACATGGACAAGGTCCCATGCCAGATGCTGTAGATCCCTTCAAAGAGCAAGAGACCACAGACAGACACGCTCACCTGCTTCTCTGCACACTAAAGCACCACCCGGCCAGGGACTGCTAAGGGCTAAGCATGCTGGGAACACTTCCAGGAAGTGAGGTGTAAATTTAAGAGGGTCTTTGATAACAAAAGTTATCTGATGTCATTGGGGACTAAACCTCAAATTCATTCTCTCAGTTGAGACACAGTTAAAAGGGCTGGGGAGTAGCTGAGTGGTACAGTGCCTGTGTTCAATCCCCAGCACCACCCCCCCCCACACACACACACAAATGCTTTCCAGCTTTCTAAATGGGAAAAAATTTCAAGATACAATTGGATTAAAAGAGATGCATCTTGGGCTGGGATTGTGGCTCAGTGGTAGAGCGCTCACCTTGCATGTGTGAGGCCCTGAGTTCAATCCTCAGCACCACATACAAATAAATGAAACAAAGGTATTATGTCCAACTACAACTAAAAAATAAATATGAAAAAAAAAGAGATGCACCTTAAAAAAGCATAGACATGGGCTGGGGTTGTGGCTCAGTGGCAGAGCACTTGCCTCGCACATGTGAGGCACTGGGATAGATCCTCAGCACCACATAAAAATAAATAAACAAAATAAAGAGGGGTTGGGCCGGGTGCGGTGGCGCACGCCTGTAATCCCAGCACTTTGGGAGGCTGAGGCAGGAGGATCGCGAGTTCAAAGCCAGCCTCAGCAGTGGCGAGGCACTTAGCAACTCAGTGAGACCCTGTCTCTAAATAAAATACAAAAAAGGGCTGGGGATGTGGCCCAGTGGTCGAGTGCCCCTGAGTTCAATCCCCGGTACCACAAAAAAAAAAAAAAAAAAAAAAAAAAAAAAAAAAAAGAGGGGTTGGGATTGTGGCTCAGCAGGAGCACTCGCCTAGCACGTTTGTGGCCCGGGTTCGATCCTCAGCACCATGTAAAAATAAATGCATTGTGTACAACAAAAGCAAATAGATAAATAATAAAAAAAAAAAGATATTGTGTCTGTGTATAACTAAAAGAAATATATATTTAAAAAGCATAGACAGCCGGGTGTGGTGGCGCACGCCTGTAATCCCAGCACTTTGGGAGGCTGAGGCAGGAGGATCGCGAGTTCAAAGCCAGCCTCAGCAATGGCGAGGCACTTAGCAACTCAGTGAGACCCTGTCTCTAAATAAAATACAAAAAAAGGGCTGGGGATGTGACCCAGTGGTTAAGTGCCCCTGAGTTCAATCCCTGGTACCCAACAAAAAAAAAAAAAAAAAAAAAAAAAAAAAAAAAAGCATAGACATAACCAACACGTTCAAAAAGGAACACATGGCTTCAGATCAGAGCGGAACTAGAGATCATCTTTAAACAAATTGGAGAGAGAAAGGCTCCCTGTTCCCTTTTCATGTTCTTAGAATGCCTCTGGCTCTAGCCCCACAGTCTGTGGAGGTCCAGAAGGCCACCTCCCCTTGCTTAGGACTAGCATTTGCACCGGGGGCAGAAGCGGCCTGCACAAAACAGAAAGGCCCCCTGCGGCAGTGGGCCAACAGAGCTGGTCTCACCCCACAGCAGCGCTGCTGGCCTCTGGCTCAGGCTCGCCACTGGTGATGGTGTCTGGGGAGGAGGAGGGCAGCCTAGTCCTAAGCTGACAGCGAAGCTACAGATGTGGACAAGGGAGGGAGGAGTGGCTGGAATAAAATCTTGGGGCTGCACATGACACCTGCCCAAGGTTTGGGGCCACTTTAAGCTCATCTCTGAAGTCTGACTTTCTTTTTTTTTTTTTTTTTTTTGGTACCGGGGATTGAACTCAGGGGCACTCGACCACTGGGCCACATCCCCAGCCCTTTTTTTTTGTATTTTATTAGAGACAGGGTCTCACTGAGTTGCTAAGTGCCTCGCCATTGCTGAGGCTGGCTTTGAACTCGCGATCCTCCTGACTCAGCCTCCCAAAGTGCTGGGATTACAGGCGTGCGCCACCGCGCCCGGCTTGACTTTCTTAAAAATGAGGGCCTAGGCCAAAAGAGGCTCTCACATAAACCTCTGGGCCACTAAGATGACGCCACCTGCCACTTTCTTTTCTTTTTTTTTTTTTTTTTTTTGTGGTACCAGGGATTGAACTCAGGGGCACTCGACCCCTGGGTCACACCCCCAGCCCTTTTTTGTATTTTATTTAGAGACAGGGTCTCACCGAGTTGCTAAGTGCCTCACCATTGCTGAGGCTGGCTTTGAACTCGCGATCCTCCTGCCTCAGCCTCCCAAAGTGCTGGGATTACAGGCATGCGCCACCGTGCCCGGCTAGCCACCTGCCACTTTCTAAAGAACTCTAGCCACTGAAGGGCAAGGTATTGGAGAACTGAAATATTTTCCCTCTTTGGCAACTATTTATGCCCCATGCTGCTAACCTTCCTCTAGCGTGTCAAAGGGCTGCGTGTCCTCTCCGATCACGAGAGCAGGGAGGAAGCTAGTGCTTTGGTCCCAAAACCCTGAGATTATCTAAAATGTCAGAGAAACACTGGGGATGTAACTCAGTAGTAGAGCACTTGCCTGGTGTGTTCAAGACCTGGGTTCTGTCACCAGCACTATATACATATACTCACACCAAGCAACTGCAAGGTTGGTCCCAAAGTCTCTAGGGAAAAGGAATCTCCGAGCTACCCCTGTTGCATGCTGTGCTCACCTGTTCTTCAAAGGAAGAGATCTGCCATCTATACATTCTTAAGACATCCAGCAAGCAGCTCGCGTCTAAGACCTCTTCCTCAGTAACTTCCTGGCAGGACAACGCTGGAAATGAGAAAGGAAAGACAATTACTAAATCTACCAACAAAGGACTAACACCAGAAAACCTGCACAGTACACCATGTCAAAGTTAATGACAATTTAAGGACTGTAGAATTCACTGTGACTTAGATCTCCTTCATCATTCTTCTTTGAAGCTTTATGCAGTGCTTAGTGTGCTATTAGCACTTCATGTTTGTTGAGTGGATCAAAATTTTTTCTTGAGTCTATAGTATTTAAATAAATTAACTGATTTCTGATTACCATGGTCAGTATAAATCTATTGTTGCAAGGTTCTTATTGAGTAAAACTATTTTAGCTCACGATTCTCTGGGTGGGAAGGGCCCTCAAACCATCATCTAGTCCACCCCACACTCAGTGGGTAACCAGTGAGCACCCTCCGCACAGGGCTCCCCCCATGGCAAGAAGACCTTCACTATGCTTGTCTGCGTTTGAGCTTCTGGCCACCACAGCAGAGCACGTCGGGTATGTGTGGCAGCCAGAAAACTCTGTGAGAGCTTCACTTTACAGTCAAGAGTAGAAGCCATCCTAGTAAAGGAAAATAGAAGTTTGATTGGCTTGTGAATTTATATATACACCTAGAGGTCGACACTTTCTCTGTAAAGGGCTGCATGTTCTCTGTTGCAACCACTCAAATCTGTGGCTGCAGCACAAAAGCAGCCACAGGCAATGCCTAAACAAATGAGCATGGCCATGTTCCAATAAAACTTTATTATTAAAAATTAAGGGGATATATTTGGCCCACTGGCCACAGGGAGATGACAGCTGCTTTTCTGTGAGAGTGCGTATGTGTGGGGTGGGGGTGGTACTGGGCTTTGACCCAGGAGCATTCTCCCTCTGAATTACATTCCCAGCCCTTTTAAAATATTTTGAGACATGGTCTCACTAAGTTGCCAAGGCTGTCCTCAAACTTATGATGCCCCTGCCTCAGCCTGAGCCCCTGAGATTACAGGCTGTGCCACATGCCTGGTCTGACTGCTGATCTCAACCTCTCAACCACCCACTTCCTGGACCAGTACTGCTAGAGTATGAGAGATAAAGAAGCTGGAGCCTGCCACCTGAGGGTGGGGGATATTTTAGAACTTCAACGTCTTCCAGACAAGTAGGTCAGCCTGTTTCTTCTCTCGGATTTGCAGTCAGTGGACACGAGAGAGACTCCTTTAAATATTCTGGGCTCTGACTCTGGAGGGTATGGACACTGATCCACCCCATCCATCACCACCCTCATCCTTGTGTGATATGGCTGGTGACCCTGAGTGGGGACATATGGAGAAGAAGCAGCCTGGGCAGCTGGTGCTGAGAAGGCCTATCAGTGTACATATCTTGGGGTCAGTCCTCCACCCTCCGGGACAAAGGGAGAAGGACTGAGAAAGAAACTATATCTTCCTTCTTCCCACATGTCTTGGGCAGCCTTCTGATAAGGTTTTCAATGCCTCCTTTAACCCGACTTTGTCTAAATGCTGTGGGGTGCTCTGGCAATATCTGCCAACAGTTCCATGTCCACAGTCCAGCAGCTTGACTTTATTCAGGATTTACCTAAAGACACACGTGCCTACATGCACAAGAGCCCACAGAGCACAGGATATTCACCATAGCCTGCTGGCCACAAAGAGACAGTGGAAACAAAAGTGAAATAAACCAGGGTGTCTCAATAGTGCGACTACCATGCAGCTATGAACATGAATGAGATTTGTAAATGGAACATCTAATGCAGGATTAATACCCAGAATATGTAAAGAACTACCCAAACTCAACAACAAAAACTCTGAACAACCCAATTTGAAAATAGCCAAAGGACTTGAACAGACTTTTTTTTTTTCCAAAAAAGATAATATGGCCAATGAATAAATGAAAAGCTGCTCAACATCCCTTATCATTAGGAAAATGCAAATTAAGACAATAACATACCACTTCACACCTGTGAGGATGGTTATCATTAAACTGAGAGAAAATAGCATGTGATGGCAAGGATATGGAGAGACTGGGACCCTTCTGTATTGCTGCCTGGGTGACAAACTGGTGTGGCCTTGTATAAAACAGAATGGTGGTTCTCTAAACATTTAAACAAAGTTACCATGTGACCCAGCAGTGCTACTTCTGGCTGTACACAGAGAATACATGAAAGCAGAGACTTGGTTTTTTTTTGTTTTTTTTGGTACCAGGGAATTGAACTCAGGGGCACTCGACCCCTGGGTCACATCCCCAGCCCTTTTTTGTATTTTATTTAGAGACAGGGTCTCACTGAGTTGCTAAGTGCCTCGCCATTGCTGAGGCTGGCTTTGAACTCGCGATCCTCCTGCCTCAGCCTCCCAAAGTGCTGGGATTACAGGCGTGCGCCACCGCGCCCGGCAAAAGCAGAGACTTGAACAGATATTTGTACACTGATGTTCACAGCAGCATTACTCTCGGTAGCCAAAAGATGGAAAACCCACGTGTCCATTGTCTGAGGATGGATGGACAAACCAAATGTAGTGTGCACACAATGGGTGTTCGCCTTAACAAGAAATGAAACTGTGATATACGTGATGATGATAATAATGTGGAGACCTTGATGACATTATACTAGGTGAAATAAGAAAGCCACAAAGGTACAAATAGTATAGGGTTCCACTGATATGAAGTGTGTGGACATGAGGTGAGGATCAAACTCTCAGAACACAGAATAGTGCTCCCAAGGGCTGGGGAGGAAGGGAGTTTCTGTTTGATGGGTACGGTTGCAGTATAAGATGAAGAAGAGCTTTGGAAATGAGTGGTGGAGACTGTTGTATGACAATATGAGTGTACTTAATGCCACCGAACTATACACTTAAAAATGGTTTACATGGGGGTGGGGTTGTAGCTCAGTGATAGAGCACTTGCCTAGCACATGTGAAGCACTGGGTTCGATCCTCGGCACCACATAAAAATAAATAAATAAAATAAAGGAATTGTGTCCATCTACAACTAAAAAATATTTTTTAAAAATGGTTTACATGTTTTTTTTTTTTTTAGCATTGGGATTGAACTCAGGGCCTCAAACATGCTAAGCAAATGCTCTACCACTAAGCTAAGTCCTCAGCCCATTATGTTTTATCTTTGAGACAGGGTCTCAGTTTCCCAGGCTGGCTTTGAACTTGAGATCCTCCTGGATTAGTCTTCTGAGTACTAGGATGACACTGCACCTGGATTGAAATGGTATTTTTTTAAAAAAACAGGGTAGGAAAGGGAATTATTCTCAACTCACCACTTATACAGAACAGCAGACCTGTTTCATAGAGATTTCTGTGTCAAGCAGAGATTCCCAGGGCAAAATACCTCAATGAAGCAATCTTTAGCTGGGAGTTTTTTTTTTTTTTTTTTTTTTTTTTTGGTACTGGGGATTGAACTCAGGGGCACCACTGGGTCACATCCCCAGCCCTTTTTTTGTATTTTATTTAGAAACAGGGTCTCACTGAGTTACTAAGTGCCTCGCCATTGCTGAGGCTGGCTTTGAACTCGCGATCCTCCTGCCTCAGCCTCCCAAAGTGCTGGGATTACAGGCGTGCGCCACCGCGCCCTGGCAGCTGGGAGTTTTTTAAGTCTGACTTTTTTTTTTTTTTTTTCTGACTATGAGAGTAATACATGGTCTTGTTGAAGGCAGAAGTATAATTTTTTAAAAAACTATCAATAACTGCACACGAGCATGGCCACTGCCAACACTTTGGTCTTTTTCTGTCCAGCCTTTATCTGTGGAAGCTTTTACCTTGCTGAATCATATTTTGTTTCCTACTCTTTTAAGCTTAATATTTAGCCTTTCCCAAATTAAAAAGATTTCATAAAAATGATTCTGCATGGCTATATATCATTGATTGCTTAAGCATTCCAAGGTAGACATTTATGGTCTTACTTTTTTTCTTTTTCTTTTTTTTTTTTTTTTTTTTTTTTTTGCCATTACAGGTTTGTGCTGGAGATCTTTGTGTGTGTGTATATCATGTTCTACATAACACCCATGAATTTTTTGTTTTTGTTTTCTTTTTTCTTTCTTTCTTTTTTTTTTTTTTTTTTTTTTTTTTGCAGTGCTGAGGACTGAAGTCAGAGGACTGCATATGCTAGGCAAGTACTCTACCACTGAGCCACATCCCAGCCCCTGCCCATGAGGTTTTTTTTTTTTTTTTTGTGGTATCGGGGATTGAACTCAGGGGAACTCAACCACTGGAACACATCCCCAGCCCTTTTTAGTATTTTATTAGAGAGAGGGTCTCACTGAGTTGCCAAGTGCCTCACCATTGCTAAGGCTGGCTTTGAACTCGCAATCCTCCTGCCTCAGCCTCCCAAGTGCTGGGATTACAGGTGTGTGCCACCACGCCCAGCTTGCCCATGAGATTTTAACAGATGTTTTAGGGGAGAAAAACAGTTCTGCAGTCAAAAAATTTGGTTTAAAAATGAAGTTGTAGCTGGGTGCAGTGGTGCATGCCTGTCATCCCAGTGGCTCAGGCGGCTGAGGCACGAGGATCGCGAGTTCAAAGCCAGCCTCAGCAATAGCAAGACCCTAAGCAACTCAGTGAGACCCTATCTCTAAAGAAAATACAAAAGATAGGGCTGGCCGGGCGCAGTGGCGCACGCCTGTCATCCCAGCACTTGGGAGGCTGAGGCAAGAGGATCGCGAATTCAAAGCGAGCCTCAGCAATGGCGAGGCACTTAGCAACTCAGTGAGACCCTGTCTCTAATAAAACACAAAAAAGGGCTGCGGATGTGGCCCAGTGGTTGAGTGCCCCTGAGTTCAATCCCAGGTACCGCCTCCCACCCCACCTCCAACCCCTGCCAAAAAATGAAGTTGTATAGGGGACTTCAAATCTTTACCATTAACAATATGTACTGAGACTCTCTCAGTCAAAAGCCAGTGTTCAGCCATTCCTAAAATTTTTGCTCTTAGAATCCCATTTTCCTGGCTAGTCATAGTACATATTTCTTGTTTCCTTCTTCTTCTGTGTGTGTGCTGGGGATCACACCCAGGGCCTCACTCTGCTAGGCAAGCACTCTACCCCTGAGATCCACCCCCAGCCCCACAGTACACATTCCTAAGTACTTCCACAGGACAGACTCCCAGGTGTGGGAGTACTAGGCCAACTGGTACTGAATACTCCGCAAGCTCTCACTGGTTCCAAACCACCTTCCAGAAAAAACTACATCCAGCCCCACCCATCAGCAGTAGCATGTGGAGGTGCTGTCCAATAACAGCCAGATCTGTGAATTCTTAAATCTTTACTGACAGGCAAAAAGATATATTAAAAAATTTAAATGACACTATAATTTTGTTTACATTTCTTTGATGAATTTTGGAATATTTATTAGGATTCCATATGACTTCTTTTTGTGATTGACCTTATTTCCTAGGCTAAGGCACTTTTGTTTTGTTTTGTTTTGTTTTACTTTAATGGTTTGGAAACTAGAGTGCTTCTTACAATCAAAATGTTTCTTTGGTAGTAGATTTTTTTCCTTTTTTAAAAAAGCTAATATTATTTTTTAAATAAATGATTTCATCTTTGATTTAAAAACAACAACAACACCTGTTTATATCTATCTTTGTACGACAATCTATGTGATCTTTCTCTACAAAAAAGCTAATAACCCCTTCTTTGCCTGTCATCTGGGCCTTTTCTTGAAAATGTGCATGATCCCCTGGGAGTGGCCACTAGATACCTTTCAGGAGGTGCAACAGGGTCAAGGACAAGTACTGGTGTCGGGGCGGCTCCTTCTGGTCCCTGGTGTACTGGGTAGTGAACTCCTCCAGCCATTTGATGAAAGCCGGGCAGGCAGACAGGCCCTGAAGCAGGGAGTTCATGAAGCAGGTGTTCCCTAAGTTGACAAGGCCAGGCACAAGCCCTAAAAAAATAGGAGGAAGACAAGAACAACACGTCACACGGGACCAACTTTCCTTTCCCTCCCATTTGGGACCCAGAGTTTTTTTACTGTGACCTTAAATTTGGAACCCCGATCTGAGCAGGTCCTTATCTGATGAGTTCTGGGAGCCAGGCTTCCTATCTGTGCCTAGGCCTGGTCCCAGTTCTGCTCCTACAGATTGTGAGTGGCAGAAGGACTCACCCCTGTCTCATGTCAGCTTTGACCCCATCACAGTATCTGGCACAGCCTGGATTATTATTAAGTGTATGAAAACACTTAGTAACCACCTCCTCCTCTTTTCCTGCATCATTCTCTCACGTGTTCACTCTGCTTTAATGAAAAAGCAACGCTTCTCAGAACAGAAAACAATTGTTCCCTTGTTGCTCCCAAGGGACAATGATTTTGTTCTGATAACAACCACTGGGAAAGACATCATTCTACCAGTTCTGATCAATCTTTCTGCAAAGATGAAAATCTTCTTGTAAAACGTTTGAATATGAAAGTTCTCAAACATGCATGAGACTGTATAATGAACCCAAATTATAACCATTCCCAGATTTAACAATGACCAAATTTTGCTACAACTCTCTCTCTTTCTTTCACCAATGTTAAGTAGAACAATATTTACAAAAGGGGGCATTTAAGGAAATAGATTTTTTTATTAATGAAGAAACTAACTTGAAACTTTTATTGGTTACTAAGTCAAAGAAATCACAACTGAATGACATAATTAATCAGTTTTACTACCCAAAACACAATTGCTATATTAATGAGGACACTGAGATGATTAAGTACTTGAAATTTGTCATTACAAAGCATGCCTTAAACTCAAAGTCTGAAGAGGTAGGATAGAAATCTTCTTATTACAGGGTAATAAATGAGTCGATGTAAAAGTACTGTTTTACAACCAAAGGCTTCATTTTAAAGATACAAGGGAACAAAAAACTACCCACTCCCGCAGCTTTCTGTTCATCTTTCAGATAAAAAGTCTAAGACCATGAGGCAATGGTCCCATTCTTACCTTTTCTACGCTTCTTTCTTTCTGTAATGGGACCCCAAATAACATATATTCCTGCTGCAAGAGCAGCAGCAATTCCGCCTATAACTCCCCAGTTCTTCATGACTTTGTATCTAGAAAAGAAAATAAGTTCACTGTCATCCCTCATTACAAACAAGAAGTCGATACACCTCCATAGGTTAGTAGAAGAATATTTTGTCAAGATAACCTACCAAATACCTAAATTTAAGGTTAATGTAATATACAGTAACAGAATTATGTTTTGGGAATCAGGATGTAATCTCATCGACCCAGGAAGCTGAGGCAGGAGGATCGAAAGTTCAAATCAGCCTCAGCAACTTAGCAAGGCCCTAAGCAACTTAGTGAGACCCTGTCTCTAAATAAAAAAATGAAAAGGGCTAGAGATGTGGTTCAGTAGTAAAGCAGCCCTGGGTCAAATCCCTAGCACCAAAAAATAAAAATAAATCAGGATGTTTAGACAATAAGATTTAAAATCTAAGACAAAATAAGACCTTTTAAAAGTGTCTCAGAAGAAAAGCAGAAGCTTTCCACCCACAATTTCTCTCCCTCCACCACCATGCTGGCTGCCACACCAGCCCACACCCTGACCTCAGGGCCTGGGCACTGCTGCTCTCCCAGAAGGCTCTTCCCCCAGAAGACCGTGTGGCCCACCCCTTTGCTTCTTCACGGCCCTCCACCTCTCAAAGAGGCCCACCCCGAACCTGCTACAGGAATCTGTACTCCTGGCCTTCCCTACCAGGATTCTACTTTTTTTTTTTTTAAACCATTGTATTTATCACCTTCTAACATAAAATCCACTTAGTACATTTGTTGTACATCTCCCTCAAGTGAGGGCAGGGATCAGAAGTGTCTAGGCCCTGCCTGGGCATCGGAGGTTCTCAATAATATCTACTCAATGACTGAATCCTGGAGCAAATATGTTGGAATGGATTTCTCTTTTAAAATATTAAGCATACAATTTAAGATCTTCTGAATGTTTATAAAATTAAAGATTTCTTCATTTTCCTTAATGCATGATTGAAGACCTAAATTGTACGAATATACTTTGTATACAAACAGTTGTATGTAAAAAGATACTAAATATATGCACTAAAAAAAAAAAAAAAAGATTTCTTAATTTCAGCCTCGACAGGAACACAGAAGTTATTCTTTTACTACAAATGAAGAATTTCTCCAGTAATTTAAAAACTATTTTTATGCAAAGTTATGTATTTCCACCAAATAAGGCAAACACATATACATGTGGATATCTATGTGTAATATATATCTATACATGTGCTGCACATCTATACACATGTGTAGCACATATATCCTTATTTTTTCTTTTTCCTTTTAAGGCATTGGGAATCAAATCCAGGGTCTTATGCATTCTAAGCAAGCACTCTACCTCTGAGTTATATCCCTATCCCTTTTTTAAAAAAAAATTATTTATTTGCTTTAGTTGTACACAATGCAATGCATTTATGTTTACGTGGTGCTGAGGATCGAACCCAGGCCGCGCACGTGCTAGGCGAACGCTCTACCACTGAGCCACAACCCCAGCCCTCCCTATCCCTTTTCATTTTAAGACAGAGTCTCAAGCAGCTGGGATTAAAGGTATTCAGTACCATGCCCATCTAATTCTTATCCCAATACACGGATTATGTGAATATAGGGGGTTTCATTTGATTATTTGATTGATACTGGGGGTCTCACACATGCTAGGCAAGCACTCTACCACTGAATTACATCCTCAAACCATTATTATTTTTTAAAAAATATTTATTTATCTGCTTGAGTTGTACACAATGCAATGCATTTATGTTTACATGGTGCTGAGGATCGAACCTGGGCTGCGAACGTGCTAGGCGAGTGCGCTACCGCTGAGCCACAACCCCAGCCCCATCAGACTATTTTTTTTTATATTTATTTATTTGCTTTAGTTGTACCAATGCGTTTATTTGTACGTGGTGCTGAGGATCGAACCTGGGCCGCGCAGGTGCTAGACAAGCGTTCTACCACTGAGCCACAATCCCAGCCCCCCAGACTATTATTAAAATTTTATTTTGAGACAGAGTCTCACTAAGTTGCCCAGGCTGGCCTTGAATTTGTGATCCTCCCACCTCAGCCTCCCAAGCAGCTGAGATTACAGGCATGAGCCACCACACCTGGCCAAAAATAATTTTGATCTCAGCTCAGTAAACATTAACTCAGTGAAGAGTCACTAGTGACAACAGTGACTCTGTCTTATAACAATAGGCATTTTCCTAGTATCATAGCTAACAAATAAATTTCAAATAGACTGTTGATCTTCCAAGACAGAATCAGTAGAATGCACAGAACTTGGCTTTGCTATTTCATTTCACCATGTAACCCTCAGCCTCCTCATCTGTTCAATGGTGATCATTGTGGACACAACTCATAGGATTGTTTTGAGGATTAAATCAGCACTCAAGCGTAGGGTACAAAATAAGAACTTAAGAAGTGTCAACTTCTGTAATTATTAAGCATTATAATCTCAGGCTCATTCATGACATTTTCTTGAAGTTTCTTAATATATCACTTTTTACACAATATGTTCACAAGAATGCCTGGAAATGCTAAAGAAATGAACACTGAAATGGCTAACGCCCTGGAGCAGAGCTGTAAAATCTCCTGATCAAACACTAATACTTAAAGGTGAATACACTATGCAAGGCACTATGATTGATAATCTTATCCTTATAACAACCCTGTGGAACTAGGTTCTGCTAACATCCAAGATAAAGGATCTAGGAGATGTGGCCAACTTAGTCACTGAGTGAGGGAACATGGCTCTGAATCCATGTCTAGCTGGCTCCAAAGTCTGTGCCTAAAACCAAAGTTCACAAGGGAAACCGAAAGGCAGTGTTGAAAGGCTGGAGAGAGGACTTGCCCAGGTCCTTAGCAGGGCAGAGACAAAATTCCCAGGGGAAAATGGTGAGTTTGCAAACTCTATTTCTCTGCAAAAGGACATCATGAGGAGAACTTCTGGGCCTGGGAGTGAAGAAATCTGGTTTCTCCTCCAGGCTCTGCCATCAGGCCACAGGCAAGGCCAGCTCAAGGCTCACTTTCCATCCACAGAATGGGGGCACTGGAAAGGACAGGCATTGAGGGCTTCCAGTCCTGGGATAATGAACTCTTCAACCTGCTCCAGTTCCAAAGGACTCAAACCTGAGCAACAGGTCTCAGTCATTTAGGGTCAGCAATGGGGGTGCAGCGCGCAGCTCTGAAGCCTGGCACCCTTGAGAGAGTGAATAAGAAGACAGAAAAGATGACAGGATTGGGAATACAGACAATTGGATGTCATACCAGGAAAGGGGGTGCGGGGGCTTAAGCCTCAGCAGGACCAGGCAACCCTAACAGATCAAGGGGCCTGGTCTGCTTTAGGGACCTTTTCAAAATAAGGGTCTTTATTCATACTAATAAGATTGAGGACTTAGAAGTGGGGAACCCTAGCAGAACTGGGGGGGCCTGACATTAATAGGAAAATGGACAAAATGGGGGGGGGGGGTCTTGCAGGCTGAGGCACTTATAAGATTGTGAGACCTACGGTAGGATTGGGTAGTCTGGCTAGAAAACCTGGGGGCTCAGAAGGATGCAGGGGCCCTCGCAGGTCTAGGTGGCTTTGAGAGGGCTCGGGGCACTGACGGAATTCGGGGCCTAGACAAGACGGGGGTGGGGGGGACCCTCGAAGCCGGGGACGCTGACAGGATGGAGGCAAAGCCGTGGGGTGGGGGCAGCGACAGAACTGGGAGCGCAGACGAACCGGCGTCGCCGCAGGACTGGGGACCCGGACAGGCCTGTCACCCCTCAGGACGCAGAAGCCTGGGGCGCGTCCACCCGGGCCCCGCAGGACCCTGACCAGGGCGTGAAAAGGCCCCACCGGCTCCGGCTGCGGACCCAGGTCCCGGCTCCCGGGTCGCCCCGCCCCCGCCGGCAAAGCTCACCTGACGGCCGCCCCGGTCCGCAGGAAGCGCTGGATAGCCCTGTCAGCGGCCGTCATCGCAGCCTCGGCCCGGGAGCTCAACATCGCGGCCGCGCCGGAGGCCAGCCGCTGCCCCGCCGACTCCGCCGCCGCCCGCCGGAGGGCTCCCGAGGCTCCCGAGGCGGCGGAACCCGCGGCCACAATCGCACCTCTCCGGGGGAAACTAGGCCGAAGGACAGGCTCCCGGAGGCACCGGAAGCGGCCTTCGTCGGAGAGCAATAGCCCATGGACCACGTCTTTGCTTTTCCTGTCCCCCTTAGCAACGCGCGCGGAGGGCTGTTGCTAAGGGAGGCCCAGCTGCTCTGGACGGCCTCATTTTCAAATTTTATCCACATTCCATTCACAAATGCAGATGACGGACGCACTTTCAGGGGGGACCCTGGGTCGTGTGTTCAGTGTGGAGCCGGAGGGCTCATCCGGTGATGGAGGCAGGCCTCGGCTGCTCTTGGCGAGAAGGGGAGCTACGTGCCGAGCAGCAGGCATTCTCGGGGCCGAGGAATCCTCGCCCGAGACGCGCTCGGAGAAAAGGAAGACAGACTGACCGACTGAGACTCACAGCAGAGGCCCAGAGCCGGGAAAGCTGCAAACTACAAGTTCCGGTTAAAACCGAACAGCGTGGGTCAGGATGACCGAAAACTGACCTTGGTTCCTTAGCATGTCATTTTAACCTTATTGTATTGTAATTTACTCTAAGGGCCGGCTCCCGCTCCCGCTCCCGCCATCGACTTCGCTAGCTACACATTATTGTTATTATATTATTATTATTATTATTATTATTATTATTATTGGTACTGAGGATGGAACCCAGGGGCACTTAACCACTGAGCCACATCCCCAGCCTTTTAAAAATTTTTATCTTGAGACAGGGTTCTCACTAAGTTGCTTAGGGCTTCCTGAATTGCTGAGGCTGGCCTCCAACTTGCGATCCTCCTTCCTCAGCCTCCCTAGCTGCTGGGATTACAGGCGTGCCCACTGCGCCCAGCTGCTGGCTACACTTTAGCTACGGTTGCGTCTTGCTCGAAATCTCTTCCTAGAGCACAAGAGCCAAGGCCACAGGGCGAATTCCCGATAACACTATCATTATATTGTCACAGGGTGGAAACGGGTTGCATAGGAAGGACCTTTCATGAGCACGTGGCCCTTCTCCGAGGGCGCCACTAGGGAAACTGAGGCCTTGCATGATAACAGCCCCAAACTTCCTGTTCGCTTGAGTGCTCAGTACGTATTGCCAAGTACGACTGCATTTAATCTTCATAACAAATCCAACATTACCCACATTTTACATTCCAGGAAATCCAAGAAATGTGGGGATGTAGTAAGACTTTGATACAGCTCGTAAGAGAATAGAATAGTGAGCTGATAAGTAATTTTTGAATTTTTAGTAGTCACATTAAAATAAAAAAACAAGATGTGAAAGTTAATTTTAATGTTAAATTTTTCTGGATCTAAAATATTGTCATTTCCATCTCAAGTCAACATTCTGCTTTAAAGAGTAATAAATGCAGATGAGTTAAAAAAATAAATAATAAATAAAATAAAATATTGTCATTTCCATATGAAATTATTTGTGAGACAACAATTTATAGTCTTTTTTTTTTTTTTTTTGGACTATGTCTCATAGTCACTCTGTGTGTGTGTGTGTGTGTGTGTGTGTGTTGCTAGCAAATGGAACCCACACTTGCTGAGCGTGTGCACCATTGAGCTACATCCCCAGCCCATGGACTACTTAATTTTCATGTGCTTGGAAGCCACAGGTGGTTAGCGGCCTCCACATTGGGCAATACAGTTTATAGAGCATGAAGACCAGAGAAGTTTTGGCCTCCCTTTTACTCACTTCCCTCAACTCCATACTGAGTTCCAACTGCTTCCGTCAAGAAATCTGTGCATGCTGGGCATACTGCACGTGTTTGTGATCCCAGTGAATCAAGAGGCTGAGGCAGGAAGATTGCAAGTTCAAGGCCAGCCACTGCAACTTAGGGAGACCCTGTCTCAAAATAGAAAATAAAATGGACTGCAGAGGTAGTTCAGTGGCAAAGCAACGCTGGATTCAATTACCAGTGCCAAAAGAGAGAAATTTTTAGTGCAGTGGTTCTCGAAGGTGTTGGTCTCAGGAGTCCTTTGTAAGTCCTTTTGTACATGTGGGTTATAATTAATTGTATTTATCATATTAGAAATTGAGATTGAGATCCAGACAGGGTGGCCTATACCTGTAATCCCAGAGACTCAGGAGGCTGAGGCAGGAGGATCACAAGTTCAAAACCAGCCTCAGCAACCTAGCAAGGCCCTAAACAACTTAGCAAGACCCTGTCTCAAAATAAAACATGCAAAAAAAAAAAAAAAAAAAAAAGAGTCTGGGGATATGGCTCAGTGGTTAAGCACCCCTGGGTTCAATTCCTGATATAGAAAAAAAAAGAAATTGAGAAATAATTTTTACTTTTGAAGTGAGATATTAATTTATACAGTAAAATTCACCCATGTTCAGTGTACAGTTTTATGAGTTTGGGTAAATATCATGTAACCACCATCACAATCAAGATATAGACTCACCGCTGCTCCCAAATTATCCCTGTCCCTTTGAGTCAACCCTTCCACTCACCTCTAACTCTGACAACCACTAATCAAAACTGAGAATAGGGGCTGAGGTCGCGGCTCAGTGGTAGAGCACTTACCTAGCATATTCAAGGCACTGGGTTCAGTCATCAGCACCATGTAAAAATAAATAAATAAAGGTATTAAAAAAAGAGAGTTCTTGTATAATATGGTGACTATAGTGTATAACAATTTGAAAACTGCTAAGAGTAGATTTAATAAAACTGAGAATAGTTTAAAACTCAAGAATAGGAAGACATACATTCTATTAGACTTTGCATTCGTGATCTCATCACGTGTGTGTGGCTTATTGTAAGCTGTCTGTCATGGCCAGCCACAATGCCGCGGGAGGAAAATTCTCGGAGGCAGAGTAAAGATACTACTACTTTTACTTCTACTTTCTTAGAGAGAGCTTAGAGAGAGAAAGAAAGATTTTTCTTCTTCTTAGAAAGAGCTTAGAGAGAAAGATTAGAGATAGCTTTTTCTTCTTCTTCTTTTAGAGCTTAGAGAGAAAGAGAGAGAGCTTGAAAGAGAGAGATTTCTTCTTTAGAGAGAGAGAGAGAGCTTAGCTTTTAGAGCTTCTTTCTTCTTTCTTCTTTCTTCCTCGGGAGCCTCAGCCTGACTCTGACCAGCAATTACTTCTTCTATCTGGTTTCTCTTCTGTAACCGCTCTGCCTACGTTCTGGCCACTCTGATTCTTTTCTTCTTCTCCGACCCAAACTCTTCTTCCGACTGAGCGACTGCATGACTGACTGAATGAATTCATTCTTCTCCTGACTCCGACCGCTTTCACCCGGTTATATACCTTTAGCTTTGCGGGTACCTCACGTGCATTTACAGGTGCGTCACATACATACTTATTATCAGGTGGAACTTATGGCTTCCAGCTGACCGCAATAGCCATCTCCCTAATTGGGGCTCCTTCAGCTTATGGCTTATGGAAAACTCCAGTATCACTCATGAATGGACGAGAGTGAAAAAGCAAATAATGTCTTGGTATGATTATGAAAATAATATTTCCCTCCACAACTTGCTGAAAGGGTCTGGGATACTCATAGGGAGCCTGCTTTGAGAACCACGTGTTGGCTTATTGGTTGAATACCTGCCACCCCACTGGGCAAATCTGCTCAGAGCTCCACAGCCCAGACCTTTTTAAACCATTGCATTTATGACCCATCAATTCACCCACATTTAAAGCACATAGCATGGTTTATTTAATTCTTGCAATGACTACATGAGCAGTCACCCTTGTCCACATTTAATAATATCCAACAATATTGACAAGACTGATGACAATTTGAAAACTAACAATGTCTCCTGCCTTCTGACACCCGTGAGGCACTGGGTTTGATCCTCAGCACCATATGAAAACAAATAAAATAAAGATATTAAAAAAAAGAGATCTCTTGTATAATATGGTGACCATATATGAGGGGTGTCACCAATTCAGAGATGTTCTTATACAGAAGGAAGCCTTACTCACTTACAATGTTGACCCTGCAGCAGGGAACCAGCTTTGACCTCCATCAGGCAGACAGAGGTTTTGTGGCATCTTCAGAGATAACAGGGTCATTAGTTAGAGCCTTACAGATTTTTCAGCTGCAAGGATCAGTCTTTAGGTAAATGGTTTATTCAGCAACCTCAACTCAGGATAAAAATCCAAAGTGGTGGGGCTGGGGTTGTGGCTCAGTGGTAGAGTGCTTGCCTGGCTCGTGCGCGGCCCGGGTTCGATCCTCAGCACCACGTACAAATAAACGCATTGTGTACAACTAAAGCAAGTAAATAGATATTTAAAAAAAAAAATCCAAAGTGGTGTTTCTCCAGTTGCCCCATCTGTATGAAGCCATACCTCCTTCCTTCATGCCAAGGAAGAGGTCCTTTCATAATACAAGGTGACAGTCACATTCAGAGATTGATTTCATTTCAATGGTTAATGACTGTTCTGTTAGTGAATTAGTTAACTAATTTATTGCAGTACTGGGGATTGAATCCAGGGCCTTGTGCATGTTAGGCAAGCACTTTACCACTGAGCTACTTATGATTGAATCCAGGGCCTTACACATTAAGCACATGCTCTACTACAGAGCTACTGAGGCAGCCCTGTCGTGGTTGTTTTTAGTTATTTATTTATTTGGTACCAGGGATTGAACCAAGGGGTTCTTAACCACTGAGCCATATATCCAGCCCTTTTTTATTTTGAGACAGAGTCTCACTAAGCTGCTTAGGACCTCACCAAATTACTGAGGCTGGCCTTCAACTTGCAATCCTCCTGCCTCCGCCTCCTGATCCTCTGGGATTACAGGCATGCATCTCCACACAAGGCATTATTTTTTTTAATTCAAAACACAAATGTGGTTCAAAGGTCTTCTCTAGAGGAAACAGTGGCAGGGACAGAGAAGTACCATTGATTATTGGCACTTCATCAAGATACCATGTCAACGCTCAACTCTAACCTTTCCATCCTCTCCGCCATCTCTCCAGCACCTCAGAAGTGAAACTTCAGAAACATGGACCCTGTTGTCAGACCGAAGCCACAAGTGACATCTAGAATCCAATGGGATACCTTTGAAATATGTTTAAAAGTTATTATCATCCTGTTGTGACAGGCATGTCACTGGAAGAGGTTTGAGGATTTTCTAGAGAGGGGACCTCAACTCAGGACAAGTGGGGTTCTTTTTTTTTTTGGTACCGGGGATTGAACTCAGGGGCACTTGACCACTGGGCCACATCCCCAGCCCTTTTTTTGTATTTTATTAGAGACAGGGTCTCACTGAGTTGCTAAGTGCCTCGCCATTGCTGAGGCTGGCTTTGAACTGGCGATCCCCCTGCCTCAGCCTCCCAAGTGCTGGGATGACAGGCATGCGCCACCAAAACGGGCACAAGTGGGGTTTTTGACAGACATCACAGGTATGAGTTTAAGGATGTGTCCGAGACAGGGAGAGAGATTTCCATAGGAAAGCAGAGACACATTCAACGGAGAAGGAGGGGCCATCCCAAGAATGGCATGTGCTTGGGGGTCCCAGAAAAGGTGGGTGTGGGAAGGTATGTGGAGAGGACAGCAGTCTGGTGGTCTCAAGACAGCCGATGGCGTCTGACAGTTCTCAGAATCCCGAGGTTGACGTCTTCTCCGTGACCCTATCAGTGCATGGGGAAAGCACCCTGTGTCGTAGGTTTCTGCATGAGTATCTATACACATAGGTTTTGTATCTTCCTTTGCTCAATCTCTTCTAAAAATATATGTACGCGTGGGCTGATTCCTCGTGCATGGGGCAGTTTTCACGAGTGAGTGCATTTCCATTAACTGTAAGATTGTGAGAGAAGGTTTATGGATTTCTTAGGAGTTTGGGAGTCACAGGCTTGGGGAGAGAACTGGCTTGGGAGGAAAGTTTCCCCCCTCTCTTTTCATTTATTTTCTGTCCTGCCTCAGGTAGCCTGTGGAAAGCGCATTGCTTTAGACTTTAGTACTTGATGGAGCTTGTGAGGCAAGAGACAATTTTTCCCCCTTCTTTTTCTTTTTTTTAATTAAAAAAAAAATTATTTATTTGCTTTGGTTGTACACAATGCGTTTATTTGTACGTGGTTCTGAGGATCGAACCTGGGCCGCGCACATGCTAGGCGAGCGCTCTACTGCTGAGCCACAATCCCAGCCCTTTTCCCCCTTCTTTAAGTGACTCTGCATTGGTAGAGACCTGGGCTGTCACTCTCCTCAAATGCCACACTTTCCCAGTCACTCTTTTTTTGGAGGGGGGTTGGGGATTGAACTCAGGGGCATTCAGCCACTGAGCCACATCCCCAGCCCTATTTTGTATTTTATTTAGAGACAGGGTCTCACTGAGTTACTTAGGGCCTCACTTTTTGCAGAGGCTGGCTTTGAATTCGGTGATCCTCCTGCCTCAGCCTCCCGAGCCACTGTGATTACAGTCGAGTGCCACCATGCCTGGCCATACCCAGCCACTCTTTGAGCCCCTGAGAAGGGAAGACTGGTCTGAATGATGATCCCTGGTTATCAACACTATTACTCTAAACTGCAGTGTCTGGGAGCTGGGCACATGGTGGTGCACACCTGTAATCCAAGCAATGCAGGAGGCTGAGAGAGGAGGATCTTGTGTTCAAGGACAGCCCAGGCAATTTAGTAAGACCCTCAGCAACTTAGTGAGACCCTGTCTCAAAATACAAAATAAAAGCCGGGCACGGTGGTGCACACCTGTAATCTCAGCACTTGGGAGGCTGAGGCAGGAGGATCGCAAGTTCAAAGCCAGCCTCAGCAATGGTGAGGCACTTAGCAACTCAAAGGGCTGGGGATGTGGCCCAGTGGTAGAGTGCCCCTGAGTTCAATCCCTGTAGGAGCCCTGTTTGGGGATTGACTTGATTTGCAGTTGACTATGAGCCGTGGAGATTTGGCCATTGTCGCCACTCGTAGTCTCACGGGATTTGTTGCGGGATCTCGAGTGACTTGGCCGAAATTGCTGATCGGGTCAGCGCTATTTTTTAGTGGTGTGTTTGGCGTGTGTTAGTTGTTGTTAGAACCAGAGAGAAAAGTTATCAGAATAAAAAGCTGTTTGTCTCCAGTTTGCTTCTGAAGTTCTTCCCGCGGCTCCGTTGCTCCAAGCGCTTCAGATGGCTACAAATCCCCAGTAACAAAATAAATAAATTAATTAATTAAAAAGGGAATGTGGGTGCAGGAGCCCTGTTTGGGGAGATGGCTAAGATTGCGGTTGACTACGGGCTTTGGACATGTTTGGGCATTGGCGCCTTCCATAGTCTCACGGGACTTGGCCCGGGATCTTTCATTGTTTGGGACTTTACGGGACAATGCCTTGAGGACATTTGTCCAGAGAATTCAGTGTGTTACTTGATGAAACTTAGGGCAGCTAATTTGTTTAAACAGTTTGATATGCTATACAATTTGGCTTGTCACCAAAAGGCTTGTTGCCTTAAAGCCGCAACATCTCCTCACAATTGGACGACTGTTAGTCATCATACACAGTCGATCCTAAAGGGCTCCATTGGATGGCTGGTTAGCCAATGACGGGTAAGATCCCCAGAGGGGGACAACCTAAGACAGGCACAGTCGCACGGGACAGTCTCATGTGGCCGATATATCAACCTAAGACAGGAGTCAAGGGCACAGTCTTGATTATCCGATGACGGGTAAGAATGTGGGTTGCACATAGACGTCCTAGAGCATTACCTCTTTTAAAACAAAAGGGGGGAAATGCAGGAGCCCTGTTTGGGGAGATGGCTAAGATTGCAGTTGACTACGGGCTTTGGACATGTTTGGGCATTGGCGCCTTCCGTAGTCTCACGGGACTTGGTCCGGGATCTTGCGAGACTTGGCCAGAGATCTCGAGGGACTTGAGCGAGATTGCGGATGAGGTCTGCGCCATTTTTGGAGGTTAGAGGAGCGTGGACGGCGTGTCGGGTTGTAGTTAGAGCCAGAGAGAAAAGTTATCAGAATAAAGAGCTGTTTGTTTCCAGTTCGTCTCTAAACTTCTTCCCGCGGCTTCTTTGCTCCAAGCGGCCATCGCTTCAGGCGACTACATGTGGGGGCTGGGGTTGTGGCTCAGTGGTAGAGCAAGTACCTAGCACATGCGTGGCCTGGGTTCGATCCTCAGCACCACGTAAAAATAAACACATTGTGTACAACTAAAAGCAAATAAATAAATATTAAAAAAAAAAAAAAAAGGGAATGTGGCTGGGAATGTGGCTCAGTGATAATGTGTCCCTGGGTTCAACCCCCAGGAAGAAAAGAAAGAATAATAACACATTGGGTCCTTATTGTCCTCAGCTTTGGGTCTTATGTCTGCCCTAGAAAAATAAGATGCTTCCACACATATAAAATATTTCCTTTTGTCCACAAGCAGCGAGAATAATAACAAGTTGTTCCAAACATTACCAGAATTTGTATTTATGTTTTCCATATGTGGTTGTTTTGGAGGCCGAAACAAAACAGCAAATGGATCGGAAACCATCCAGAGCTGCCTCGCCCACGCGTCATCTGTAGTTGCTGTGGGTTTTTGTCCCCACTGAATCTCTGACCTCGTCCTAATCAGGTCAGTGTCACTTTTTTTTTTTTTTTTGTACCGGGGATTGAACTCAGGGGCACTCAACCACTGGGCCACATCCCCAGCCCTTTTTTGTATTTTATTAGAGACAGGGTCTCACTGAGTTGCTAAGTGCCTCGCCATTGCTGAGGCTGGCTTTGAACTGGCGATCCTCCTGCCTCAACCTCCCAAGTGCTGGGATGACAGGGGTGCGCCACCGCGCCCGGCTCAGTGTCACATTTTTGGGACTGATTCATCCTCCTCCCCAAACAAGTCCTGAATGAATTTCAGGGCCAGAGGTGGACAAAGTGTAGAGTGAACATCATGTCTCGGGCCAAAGAATGTTGAGTGGCCTTGAAAATGGTCCCTCTGTTAAAAAGCAGCCATCTTCATTGTTTAGGTTGGATGCTTGGGGGAGTAAAAAATGGCATTATTATTTGGCGGGGTCCTGGGTGTTGAAGTCAGGGGCACTCGACCACTGAGCCACACCCCCAGCCCTATCTTGTATTTTATTTAGAGACAGGGTCTCACTGACTTGCTTAGCACCTCGCTTTTACTGAGGCTGGCTTTGAACTTGTGATCCTCCTGCCTCAGCCTCCCAAGCCCCTGGGATGACAGGGTGCGCCACCGGGCCTGGCAAAAGGTGGCATGATTAATCACACAAGGACAACAGGTGTGCACTGAGACTGTCCCCAAATGTGTGGTCACCCTAATCACTGAGCAGAAATAAAGAAATTCTTGGTTCTAGAACTAGACCAAAACTTCTCTCAGCCTGGTTGTGTGAACTTAGTGAATTCATCTGTATCCTCGGGTGTGAGGGTTAATTTTAAGTGTCACTGTGGCTGGACCAGGGTGCTCAGATATTTGGCCAAATGTTATTCAGGGGTATCTGCTGAGGGTGTTTTTACGTGAGATTAACATTTAAACCCATGGACTCTGAGTAAGCAAATTAGCCTCATAGTGTGGGTGAGCCACATCCTTCAGCTGAATGGAGCAAAAAGACCGACTTCCCCCAGCAAGAGATCTTGCACAGTGGCTGGCAGGCTACCTTTGAACTTGAACTGCAGCGCTGGCCCTCCCTGAGTCTCCAGCTTGCTCTCCCTTTGTGGTCTTTATGCCAGTGCTACACTGTTTTTTTTTTTTTTTTTTTTTCCTAAAACATTTATCCATTTACTTTAGTTGTACACAATGCAGTGCATTTATGTTTACGTGGTGCTGAGGATCGAACCTGGGCCGCGCACGTGCAAGGCGAGCGCTTTGCCACTGAGCCACAACCCCAGCCCTGCTACACTGTTTTGATCACTATAGCTTTATAGTATGTTGTTAAGCATGAGCCTCCAGCCTTATATAAGAGCATTGGCTACTTGGGGTCCCTTAAGATCTCATGTGAATTTGGGGGTTTTCTATTTTAGCAAAAAAAAAAAAAAATCAGGATTTTGGTAGAGATTGCATTGAATCTGTAGATAACCTTTGGAAGGATTGACATTTTGACAACTTAAACTTTTCTGATCCATGAACATGGGCTGTTTCCATTTCTTTATGCCTTACTTAGTTTATTTGAGCAAAGTTTTCTAGATTTCATGGTATAAGATTTTCATCTCCTTGGTCAATTCCTAAGCATTTTATTCTTTTTGATGCTATTATGCATGGAATTGTTTTTGCAATTTCCTTTTCAGATGGTTCATTGTTAGTGTACATAAATGCAATCGATTTTTTGTGTGTTGACTTTGTATCCTACTAATTTGCTGAATTCATTTGTTCTACTGTGTGTGTGTGTGTGTGTGTGTGTGTGTGTGTAGTCTTTAGGTTTATGTGCCCATAGGACCATATCTTTTGGAACAGAGAATTTTACGTTCTCCTTCTTAATTTGAATGCTTTTTATTTCTTTTTCTTATCTAATTGCTTTAGCTAGGACTTCCAATATTGTGTTGAATAGAAGTTATAAAATTGGGAATCCTCAGTTGGTTCCTTATCCTAAAGGACGTGCTTTTAGTCTTTCATCATTGAGCAGAAAGCACTGCATCATTGTTTCAACAGTAAAAAACTGGAAGCAATCTAAACATCCTGCAAATTATAATATACAGACACAGCAGGGTACTAGGTAGTGATAGAAACAAGCCAACTCTTTGTGTGCTGTTAAGGAAGAATCTGAGATGTACTGTTAAGAGAAATGAGTAAGGGGTAGAATGATGGTGGAAGGGATGCTACATTTGTGTGAGATAACACATAATTAAAGGCTCCTAATTATAGGGATAATCAAGAAACTGGGAATACTATGTGACAGGGGACAGGGAAGAACATCCTTTTGTCTGTTGTGAACTTTATACTATGTGTATACATTATTTATTCTGAAAGTACTTTAAAATTTAAAAATGGGAAAAGGGGGATCATATCAAAATTGGCATTCAAGCCGGGCGCGGTGGCGCACGCCTGTAATCCCAGCACTTTGGGAGGCTGAGGCAGGAGGATCGCAAGTTCAAAGCCAGCCTCAGCAATGGCGAGGCACTTAGTAACTCAGTGAGACCCTGTCTCTAATAAAATACAAAAAAGGGCTGGGGATGTGGCCCAGTGGTCGAGTGCCCCTGAGTTCAATCCCCAGTACCAAAAAAAAAAAAAAAAAAAAAAAAAAAAAAAAAAAAAAAAAAAAAAAAAAAAAAAAAAAAAATTGGCATTCAGCAGCACATACCTGTAATCCCAGAGACTGGGAGGCTGAGGCAGGAGGATGGAAAGTTCAAAGCCAGCCTCAGCAATGGCGAGGCACTTAGCAACCCAGTGAGACCCTGTCTCTAAATAAAATAAAAAATATGGCTGGGGATGTGGCCCAGTGGTCGAGTGCCCCTGACTTCAATCCCTGGTTACCCCCCCCCCAAAAGAGGAGGGCCTTAATGCGAGGTGAGTAGGTCATGGGGGTGTCATCTTCTGAAGGCATTAACACTGGCCCCATGGATTGAGTTCTCAAAAGAGCAAACTGTCATAAAAAATTAATTAATTATAAAGTGAACCCAGTCCCTGAATCTGTCTGGCTTCCTGTATTGTCACATGATCCTTCTCCATGTGGCTGGTTGGGATGAAGTTCCGTGTAGCCCTCATGGAAAACAGTATGGAGCTTCCTAAAGAAATTAAAAACAGAACAACCATCCGACCTGCCCATCCCTCTTCTGGGTATATACCCCCAGGAGAGAAAATCACCTCCTCCTAAGGGTACTGGACTCTGGTGTTCAGTGCAGAGTGATTCACAATAAGCAAGATACGCACACAACCTCAATGCCTACCAGGAGAAGAGACACGGAAGTGTGTAGATACACATAAAATGTAATAGTATTCAGCCTTAAAAATAGGAAATCCTGGGTTGAGGTTGTAGCTCAGTGGTACAGCGCTTGCCCCGCATGCATGAGGCCCTGGGTTCAATCCTCAGCACCACACAAAAATAAATAAATAAAAATAAAGATATTGTGTCCGTCTACAACTAAAAAAATATTTTTTTAAAAAAAGGAAATCCTGCCATTGGCCACAGCACAGGTGGACCCGGAGAACATTATGCTAATTGAAATAAGACAGACACAGGAAGAAAAATATTGCATGATATTATTGATAACATGGAATACACACACACACACACACACAAACACACACACACATATATATATATGTACTAAGGATTGAACCAGGGGTACTTAACCACTGAGACACATCCTCAGTCCTATTTTGTATTTTATTTAGAGACAGGGTCTCGCTGAGTTGCTAAGAGCCTCGCTGAGGCTGGGTAAGTTACTGAGGTTGACTTTGAACTTGAGATCCTCCTGCCTCAGCCTCCCAAGCCTTTGAGATGACAGGTGTGAGTCACCACGCCCAGCTGGAATATATACATTTTTTAAAAATATTTATTTATTTGCTTTAGTTGTACACGATGCAATGCATTTATGTTTATGTGGTGCTGAAGATCGAACCCAGGCCGCACACGTACTAGGTGAGTGCTCTACCGCTGAGCCACAACCCCAGCCCCTATATAAATTTTTAAAAGAGTTCATATACACAGAAATGGAGAACAAAACAGTGGTCAGCACAGGTGAGAGTGGGGAGAGAAAATAGATGGAGGTCACAGGATACAAAATAGCACACATGTAGGATGAACAAGTTCAAAGACCTAAGGGAAGACACCAGGGCCAAAATTAGTGAATGTATTACATTAGTGATTTTTGTTGGACAAGGATAGGATGGTTTTTTTTTTTTTTTTTTTTTTTTTTTTTTTTTTTTTTTTTTTGGTACTGGGGATTGAATTTAGGGGCACTTGACCACTGGGCCACATCCCCAGCCCTTTTTTGTATTTTATTAGAGACAGGGTCTCACTGAGTTGCTAAGTGCCTCGCCATGGCTGAGGCTGGCTTTGAACTCGCGATCCTCCTGCCTCAGCCTCCCAAAGTGCTGGGATTACAGGTGTGCGCCACCGCGCCCATCTCATCTAAGAATCTTTTTATGCCTGTGAACAACACCGTGTGACGCACCTGTAAGCTCAAGCTGTAAGCACTTGTCCTTGTTAAAGCAAAATGGATTTAACCGGGTGAGGGTTAGTGGCTGTGTGGTTGGAGTTAGAGTGGTTGAAGTTGTATGGTTGGAGTTAGAGGAGAGTTGGAGTTGTGTTTGGAGTTCAAGAGGTTGTTGGAGCCGGAGAGAGAAGTTAGAAGAGAGAAGAATAAAAGAACTTTTTCATTTCCATCCTGCCTCCGAATTTTCTCCCACAGCGTTGTAGCTGCAAGCGGCAGCAGCAGGCAGCTACAATAAACCTCAAAATGCGTATTATAATTTCTTACCATAGCCACGGCAGTGCATTGAACTCCACAGAGAAAGCACTAGAGCTAGTGAGAGCTGGATAGGCACTGGGTGACCGTACCTTGTTGGAGAGAAATAACTAAAAATTGGCAAAGGAGAGCCTAAGAAGCCAAAAGGCAAAGTGTCCTCATGCATTCCTTGTGCAAACTGGCCATAAGAAGAAGCATCATAATGCTTCAGTTAATGTCTCAGAGTATTGTTTTTCTTTCTCTTTTTCTTCTTCTTCTTCTTCTTTTTTTTTTTTTTTCAGAAGGAAGAGGAGAACCAGGTGTGGTGGGACACACCTATAATCCCAGGGGTTCAGGAAGCTGAGACAGGAGGATCACAAATTCCTGGATTTGCCAGCCTCAGTAAATTATCGAAGACCTAAACCACTTAGTGAGACCCTGTCTTTAAATAAAAAAATTAAAAAGGACTGGAGATGTGGCTCTGTGATTAAGCACCCCCGGGTTCATCCCTGGTACAAAAATAAAATAAAATAAAATAAAATGGGGCTGAGGTTGTGGCTCAGCGGTAGAGCGCTTGCCTGGCACATGCTCAGCCCCGGTTTGATCCTCAGCACCACGTACAAATACATCGTGTACAACTAAAGCAAATAAATAAATATTTTTAAAAAATAAATAAAATAAGAGAAAATGAAAGAAAGAAAGAGAAAGGTCAGGATAAAAATTTGAAGAAATAACGGAAATCCAAAACTTACAAAGTTTTATGAAAAACATCAATCCACACATCAAGGAATCTCAATGAACTTCAAAGGGGAGTAAATACAAAGATACCCACACTTTACAATCCCATTTAAACAGTAAAAAGACAAAATAAAGAGAAATTTGAAAGCAGAGAGAAGCAATTCTCACATACAAGAATCCTCCTCAATAAGAATGACAGCTGATTTCTCATCAGAAACATGGTGGTCAGAAGGTGAAGGAGCCCTAATTAGGAAGGGCTGTTGTAATCCGCCTCCTGTCTGAAGGTATATAACCGGGTGAAAGCGGTCCGAGTTGAACGGAGAATTCTGTCATTTCGGTCAGAAGAATCAGAGCGGCCAGAACGTAGGCAGATGGTTGGAAACCATAGAAGACAGAAGAGGTAGAAGAAGAATGACTGGTCTTTGAGGGCAGAAGACAGTGGGGGATCTAATCTGTCTCTAAGGGTTAAGCTAAGTTCTATCTTTCTTTCTCTCTAAGAAAGGCACATCTTTCTTTCCCTCCTAAGCTCTTTTAGTAAAAGTTTTTTGCCTCCGAGAGTTTTTTCCCGGTTTACGGTACCAGGGGAGGTTGAACTGGCAGGTGGGGGGATGGCTCGGGGTTGAACTCGCACAGCCCTTTTTTTTTTTTTTTTTGGGTACTGGGGATTGAACTCAGGGGCACTCGACCACTGGGCCACATCCCCAGCCCTATTTCTGTATTTTATTAGAGACAGGGTTTCACTGAGTTGCTAAGTGCCTCACCACGGCTGAGGCTGGCTTTGAACTCGCGATCCTCCTGCCTCAGCCTCCCAAGTGCTGGGATTACAGGCGTGCGCCACCGCGCCCGGCGGCACAGCCCTTTTTATTTTTTATTTTGAGACAGGATCTCTATCTGTTGCTGCAGCTGGCCTTGAACTTGTGTTCCTCCTGCATCAGCTTCCTGAGTTGCTGAAATTACAGATGTGTGCCACCATGCCCAGTTGGAGTAATGCATTTTTTTAATTATTATTCCTTTTTCTCTCCTAGCTGATTTAAAAAACTGCCAGGAGCTTCTGTAATCCCAGGGACTCAGAAGGCTGAGGCAGGAGGATCACAAGTTTGCAGCCAGCATCAGTAACTAAGCAAGGCTCTCAGTAACTTAGTGAGACCTTGTCTCTAAATTTAAAAAAAAAAAATTAAAAAGGGCTAGGATGTAGCTCAGTGATAAAGGACCTTTGGGTTCAATCCCCAGTACCTGCCCTAAATAAATAAATAAATAAATAAATAAATAAATGCACACAGCAGCAACTGTACATTAAGGCAAAGTGTTTGTATACCATCGAAATGAAGTCAATATTAATCCAAGTTAGACTATGAGAAATTGAGGCATTCATGTTAATATCCAGGGCAACCACTAAGAAAATAACTCACAAAATTTATAGCGAAAGAAATGACAAATTAAAATGACACAGCATAAAAATGTGTATGTGAACACAAAAGAAGACAGTAATGGAAGAATTGAGGAAGAAAATGACATCGACATGAAAAAAATATTAGAATGGCTATCCATGGACATCCTATACCATTAGTGATTACATTACATTTATTTTATTTTGTTTTACGTTAATTCTAAAGGGACTAAACTCATCAGTGAAAAGACAGAGACTGGATGGATGGATGAAACAACATGACCCAATTATATGCTATCTACGAGAGTCTCATTTTAGATTACAGACACAAATAAGTTGAAAAGAGAAAAGATGGAGAAAGTTATACTAAGCAAACATCCAACAAAAAAGAGATGAAGTGCTTATGTTAATATCAGCTAAGATAGACTTTAAGACAAAAATTGTTACTAGAGACAAAGAAGGGTATTTTATGATACAAGGGTTGATCCATCCAGAAGACACAACAATTGTAAACATATATACACTGAACAACAGAGCCTCAAAATTTTTGGTAAGGGGTACTGCGGATTGAATGCAGGGGTGCTTAACCACTGAGCCACATCTCCAACCTTTTTTTAAATATTTTATTTAGAGACATGGTCTTGCTGAGTTGCTTAGGGCCTTGCTAAATTGCTGAAGCTGAACTTAGGAACCTCCTGCCTCAGCCTCCCAAGCAGCTGGGATTACAGGCATGTGCCACCACAACTGGCGAGCCACAGAATATTGCACTGGGGAAAAAAAAAAAGACAGTTGAGGGGAGAAATAGACAATTAAACAATTCAACAGTAATTGTTTGGAGCCATCAATACCCTACTTTCAATAACAGAGGGAAGATCAGCAAGGGAAATAGAAGACTTGAACAACACTATAAACCAACTATTCCCAACAGACATTTATAGGACCCCCTGATCAACAGCAGCAGAAGTCTTGGCGGAGGGGTATATGGAACATTCTCCAACAGAGACCATATATTCAAACATAAAACAGATCTCAATATACTTTAAAAGGATCAAAATCATAGGCAGTATGTTCTCTGACCACAATGCAATTAAATCAGAAATCAATAACAAATGGACAGTGGGAAATGTGGAAATCAAATAACACATTCCTAAATAACCAATGGGTCAAATAAGAAGGAAAATTAGAAAATGCTTGGAATGGGTGAAAATGAAAACACAAGTTCTGAGTCATGATGTCATGGAGAGAAGAGCACCATTTCCTAGCTGATGCCTCCCCAGATGTACTGAGCTGCTTCGGGTCTGGACAGGTTACTGCTGCTGATTCGCCTCCTTCTCTGGCTTATTTTGCCACCATTTATGAATACATCGTCCAAGAGATCATGGTTTTATTAGGAGGGTTTTGGAGGGTTTTTTTTTTGTTTGTTTTTGTTTTTTTTTGTACCAGGAATTGAATTCAGGGGCACTCAACCACTGAACTCCAGCCCCAGCCCTATTTTGTATTTTATTTAGAGATGGGGTCTCACTGAGTTGCTTAGAGCCTCGCTTTTGCTGAGACTGGCTTTGAACTCACGATCTTCCTGCCTCAGCCTCCCAGGCTGCTGGGATGACAGATGTGTCGAGTCATCGATCAGATATTCTGTATTTCATGGAGCAACTGGACGTGCAACCAAGGAACTCTCTTCCAGTTGTACATCTTCACATTTTTCAACAAGGGCTTCACCTCCTAACCAAGGCTCTCCGTTCTCCTGGCTCCCATGGCAAAGTCAGGAGGCAATTAGCAGCTCCCAGCGCAGTGCCGGGGACCTGGGAGGGACTCCAGATGGAGATGCCCTCCTACCAGCGTAACTGGTGCCAAAGATTTATTTTCTCTTTTTTTTTTTTGAATCTGATCAAACTCCAAAGGGCGGGTGGGGTGGGGAGGTGGGAGAAAAACATCTCTCTTTACGAATTTAAACCATGGACTTCTTTTTCTAAAATTAAGTAGCCTTTCACAACTAGTAGAATATCATCTTGATAAAAATAGTCTTTAGAATGTGGTTGATTGGGGGACTGCTTGTACAGAGCAAATGCTTTTTTTTTTTTTTATTTTTATTTTCAGTATTTCAGGCTAAGAGGCAGTTTGTCAGTCTCTATTCCAGCCTCTATTTTAAAATATTCACTTTTGTTTTAAGAAGCTGGGGGTTGGGGGCACATCATGATGCATTGCTCTAGTGTGAAAGAAAACCCTTCTGGCTTTGGCGTGTGCCCGTCCCCCAGACAGATGGGTAGCGTGGCTGGCTGGAGACAGCTGCCTGGACAACACTCCTCTCTGTCCAAGGATGTCCCAAAGATCAGAGGTACAAACGAAACCTATGTTCTTGGTTGATAACCTCCTCTAATGACAACTTTAGAAGAGAGGTTCTGTGTCTGCATGTCCCTCAGCAGCCACGCCAGGGAATTCATTGGCATTGAAACTCTCAGGCCTCACCCCAACCCGGATGAATTAGAAGCTGGGGGGAGGGGGAGGGGAATAAGTCAATGTGTCTAAGACAGAAAAGAACAAGTTGATTATTTTCCCCTGGCATTAGGGATAATGCTTGCTAAGTGCTCTACCACTGAGCTACACCCCAGCCCTTTTCATTCCTTATTTTGCTAAATTGCTGAGGCTGGCCTCAATCTTGAGATCCTCCTGCCTCAGCCTCCTAAGAATCTGGGATCATAGGTGTGCACCACTGCATCTAAGTTCTCTTTCAGTGCCTGTTGTGTGCTAAGTACTGTGCTGCCAGTTTTCAGGGGGCGAGCCTCAAAAACTGCCAGAGAGGATGCAGGGAATATCCGCGCCAAACTGGCCTCGGCTGGCTGCAGCCTGGACAGGTTGGGGCAGATGACTGAGAGGCCTTAGCTGCTGCTGTCCAGAGAGAAAGGAAGGCCCGGTAGAGGACACTGTCCCCTTTGCCCAAGGAGCTGACAATCCTCTCTAGGGAAACCTTTTAACTTAAATGTTAGAAATGAATTTTAAAAGTCGTACATTTTGGGGTGGGAAGGCAGCTCAGTAGCAGAGCACCCGCCCAGCATGTCTGAGGCACTGCGTTCAATCCCCAGCACCTCAAAAAAAGTCATTACTTTTGAAAAGCTGGATCTATTGGTGTATAATTTGCATATCACCCAATTCACTTCCTTAAAGTATACACTTTGGGGTACTTTATTTGCAGGGTTGTGTGATGATCACATGTCACTTCAGACCATTTATATCCCCTTTAAAAAAAGCCCACATACATTATAGTCAGTCCCAGTGTTGTCCCCTCACCCCCAGTCCTGAGCAGCTACTTTCTGTCTCTGGGGAGCATGCCTAGTCTGTATACTTCAAATAAATGGAATCATACAATAGTGGCCTTTTATGCCCTGTTTGTCTCACTTAGCACAATGTTTGCAAGTCTTCTCCATGTCATTATGGCCTGAATCAGTGCCTCAGCTTTTCATGTGCTTATTGGCCATTGGTTTATCCTGAATCAGTTTATCAGCTCTTTTTCTTGCCATTCTAATATTCCATTGTATGGACATACCACATTTGTTTATTCACTCACATCAGTTGGTAAACATTGTATCTGTTTCAAATTTTCTGCTATTATCAATAGATACACTATGAACATTTCCATATAATTTTTGTGTAAAGTACATTTTTTATCACTCTTGGGAAAAACTTCTAGGAGTAGAATTGCTATTGCTGGGACATGTGATAATCCTGTGTTTCGACTTTTTGAAACATAGTGCTTAAACATTGAGCCACATCCCCAGAACTTTTTTTTTTCTTTTGTATGTTTTGAGTCAGGGCCTTGCTAAGTTGCTTAGGGCCTTGCTAAATCGTTGAGGCTGGCTTTGAACTTGCAATCCTCCTGCCTCTGCCTCCAGAGCTGCTGGGATTACAGGTGTGCACCACTGTGCCTGGCCTATGTTTCAACTTTTGAGGAGCAGCCAGATTGTTCTTCCATAGTGGTTGCACCATTTTATACTAGCCCAATAGCGTGTAAGAGTTCCAATTTCTCCACATCCTTGCCAATCCTAGTTTAGTCTGTCTTTTTTATTCTAACCATTCTAGTGGATGTAAAGTGGTATCTCATTATGGTTTTTGATTTTCATTTTCAAAATAAATCAAATGACTAGGTATTAAACATCTTTTCATGTGCTTATTGGCCATTGGTTTATCTTTGGAGAAATGACTGTTCAGATCCTTTGCCCATTTAAATTGGGTTGTCATTTTATTATTGAGTCATAAAAGTTTTTTATATAGTATTTTAAATGCAAGTCTCATATTGGATATATGATTTGCAAATATTTTCTCCATTCTGTGGGTTGTCTCTCCCCAACTTTTTTTTTTTTTTTTTTTTTTGTACCAGGGATTGAACCCAGGGGTGCTTAACAACTGAGAACATCCCCAGCCCTTTTTGTATTTTATTTGGAGACAGGGCCTCACTAAGTTGCTTAGGGCCTCGCTAAATTGCTGAGGCTGGCTTAGAACTTGCGATCCTCCTGCCTTAGCCTCTTGAGTCACTGGGATTAGGGTATATGCCACTGTGCCCTGCTGTCTTTTCACTTTTTTTAAAAAAAATATTTATTTGTTTGCTTTAGTTGTACACAATGCATTTTTACATGGTGCTGAGGTTCGAACCCGGGCTGTGTGCACGTGCGAGGCGAGCGCTCCACTGAGTTTACGCTGATTGCCACTTTGAACTCGCCCAGCCTCCCAAAGTGCTGGGATTACAGGCGTGCGCCCATCTTTTCACTTTTTGATGGTCTCACATATCACAGAAAATCTCTAACATAGTATAGGGTACCTGTTTTTTCTTTTGTTTCTTGTGCTTTCGAGGTCATGTCTAAAAAAAAACCATCCTCTAGCCCAAGGTCATGAAAATGTACTTGTATGCTTTCTTTTAAGAGTTTTATGATTTTTTTAAAAAAGTATGTATTAGTTGTTGATGGACCTTTATTTATTTATTTACATGCGGTGCTGAGACTTGAACCCAGTGCCTCACACATGCTAGGCAAGCGCTCTGCCTCTGAGCCACGACCCAGCCCTGAGTTTCATAACCCTAACTCCCCCCACCCTCGGTTTTTTGTTTGTTTGTTTGTTTGTTTGTTTGTTTTGGTACCGGGGATTGAACTCAGGGGCACTTGACCACTGGGCCACATCCCCAGCCCTTTTTTTGAACTTTATTAGAGACAGGGTCTCACTGAGTTGCTAAGTGCCTCGCCATTGCTGAGGCTGGCTTTGAACTCGCGATCCTCCTGCCTCAGCCTCCCAAGTGCTGGGATGACAGGCGTGCGCCACCGCGCCCGGCTCCACCCCCGTTTTTGAGACAGCGCCTGGTCATGTCACTCTGGTCTTGATCCCATGGGCTCAGGCGATTCCCCCCACCTGAGTCTCCCAGGCAGCTGGGATCACAGATGTGCTGCCACAGCCAGCTGACTCACGCTTTTTTTTTTTTTTTTCTTTTAAATATTTATTTATTGACTTTAGTTGTACACAGTGCAATGCATCTATGTTTACCTGGTGCTGAGGATCGAACCGGGCCGCGCATGTGCGAGGCCAGCGCTCTGCTGCTGAGCCACAACCCCAGCCCCCGCTGACTAACTCTTACATTTAAAAATAATTCTTGGAACCCTGCAGGCTACTCAAAACACGTGTCTATGCCGGATTTGGCTAATGGCCACAGGCTAACCAACTCTCAAGGATTTTAGGACATGGAATTTTTTCAGTGGAATTTTCAGTGGTAAAACCAAGAACGTTCTGGGCCACCCAGGATGAGATGGTCACCCTACTTAGGGACTCCCGACTCACTACCCCGAAGTAACCCTTCTCCTGCTTTCCTGGAGGATTAGCCTAGATCCTGGCTCTGCCCTCGCCTGCTCGCCAGAGTGTTTGTGTTGAGGGCTCGCAGTGCAGGGCTGGGGCTGAGTACAGCGGTGAATCAGAAGCGCATTCCTGGGTCAAGGTCATTCTCACGGGAGAAGTGTTCCTTTTCCACAAGAGCTCTGGTTCGCCTTTCAACTTTTCAACTCCATTATTTCCGCTTCTGCAGATCATAGAACTGTGAGTGAAAGTGGACTAAAAACGGGGTGAATAATGAAATTGTGAATATAGGGACTCTCTACTTTCTTCTTTTGGGATACAAATTATAATAAAAAGAGAAAAATATATAGTACAAGAAGGGAGTTATTTTACATTGAAGATCTTTCAAAATCACATTAAAAGATGTTGTGTATAGCTGGATGTCGTGGAACACACCTGTAATCCTAGCGGCTCAGGAGGCTGAGGCTGGAGGATAGCAAGTTCAAGGCCAGCCTCCGGGATTTAGCAAGGCCCTAAGCAACAACGCAGCAAGACTCTGTCTTAAAAAAAAAAAGGGAGGGAGCTGAGGATGTGGCTCAATGATTAAGTGCCCCTGGGTTCAATCCCTGGTACCACAAAAAAAAAAAAAAAAAAAAAAAAAAAAAAAAAAAGGATGTTTTGTGTAAATTCTTTCAGAAACACCTACTTGCAGAAATGCTAATTTGCTGAGTTTGGGATATTTAGAGGTTATCTCGTGGAGGTGTCTTTTTAAAAGGTGAAGGACAATGAAATGGTGCACTGGTGTAATCACTATACCTGAGGATGTGATCTCACATTGCAAGGGTCAGAAGTTTTCATAAGCCAAGTTTTGTAAAGATCACTTTAGGACTGGGGTGTAGCTCAGTGGCAGGGCACTTGCCTAGCACACATGAAGGCTTGGGTTCCATCCCCAGCACTGCCAAAACATAACAATAGAAAAAATAAAATAAAAATATTACTTTAAGAAGCAGCTGAGCGCGGTGGCGCTTGGGAGGTTAAGGCAGGAAGATCGCAAGTTCAAAGCCAGCCTCAACAAAAGTGAGGCACTAAGCACCTCAGTAAGACCCTAGGTCTGGGGAGGGGCTCAGTGATCGAGTACCCCTGAGTTCAATCCCCAGCACCCCTCTCCCCCAAAAAGCGATCTAGTTAGGGGTTAAGTTGTGGCAATGAGAAATATAAACACATGTGAGAAAAGCAACCGCCTTAATGTTATCTAGAATGCTTGCTCATGGGTTAGACTAACATTTTCAGTGGTATTTTTAAATTGTGGCAAAATATGCACAATGTGAAATTACTTTTAATCATTTAGTTTATTTATTTATTTATTTTTGGTACTGGGGCTTGAACTCAGGGGCACTTGACCACTGGGCCACATCCCCAGCCTTTTTAGAAAATATTTTATTTAGAGACTTTGCTTAGGGCCTCTCTAAATTACTGAGGCTGGCTTTGAACTCAAGATCCTCCTGCCTCGGCCTCCTGAGCCACTGGGATTATAGGTGTGGGACACGGCGCCTGGCCAGGGAACAGCACAGTGGTATGTATGGTACTGTATGCACTTTGTTGTGCAGTGGATTGCTAGGACTTCTTCGTTCTGCAAAACTGAAATCCTCTATGCATACAACTCTCTATTTACCCTTCCTTCAGCTCACAGTAACTACCCTTCTTTCTGATTTTGATTTTGGCTACTTTTGATACCTCATATAAGAGAAATCATATAGTATTTATCTTTTGGTGACTAACTACCTTATTTCCTTTTTTATTGAAACATTATAATGTTACAGAGTATTTGGGTTCCTTTTGGCTAATTTGCAGTCCCACCCACAATGTATAAGTGTACCTTTCCCCCACATCCTGTGACTGGCTTATTGAGCATGATGTCCTGAAAATAGATACACATGTAGCATATGACAGGATTCACTCCTTTTGTATGGCTAAATAATATTCCAATGTAATATATCATGGTTTCTGTATCCCACCCATTTTCAGTGGATATTCCCATTGTTTCGACCTCTTGGCAACGAACACGGGTGTGCGGATATCTCTTTATGACCCCGTGTTCAAGTCTTTTGGATACATGCTAAGCAATGGAATTGCTGGATCATATGTTAATACTTTTCAATTTTTGGAGGGGAAACTTTGATATTCTCTTCCATAACAGTTGCACATATTTTTTAACCAGGTTTTTTTTTTTTTGTTTGTTTGTTTGTTTTGTTTTTTTGGTACCAGGGGTTGAACTCAGGGTCACTTGACCACTGAGCTATATCCCCAGCCCTATTTTGTATTTTATTTAGAGACAGGGTCTCACTGAGTTGCTCATCGCCCCGCCATTGCTGAGGCTGGCTTTAAACTCACGATCCTCCAGCCCCAGCCTCGTGACCCTCTGGGATGACAAGCATGCGCCCTCATGCCTGGTCCTTTAACCAGTTTTTAAGTGTACAATTCTGTGGTATAAAGAACATTCACAATGTTGTCTAACCAGCATTCCCGTTAACTCTTCATTGCTCCGAACAGAAACTCTGTGCTCTTTAAATAACTCCCATTCTTCCCTCCTCACTGCCCTTAGTGGCTCCTATTCTACTTTCTGTCTTTATGGATTTGCCAGTTCTAGGAACTACATATGAGTGAAAGTATAGAAAGAATACTGTCCTTTTGTGTCTGGATTTTTTCACTTAGCGTAATGTTTCCAAGGCACACCCAGATTGTAGCATCTATCAAAACTTTATTCTTTTTTTTTAAAATTGTTTTAATTAGTTATCCATGACTGTAGAATGCATTTTGACATATCATACATACATGGAGTGTAACTTCTCATTTCTCCGGTTGTACAGGATGTAGAATTACACCAGTAGTGTAATCACATATGCACGTAGGGTAATAATGTCTGATCCATTCCACTGCCCTTCCCATGCCCATATCCCTCCCCTCCCTTCACTCCCCTCTGTCTAATCCAAATATCTCTATTCTTCCCTAGCCCCCAACCTTATTGTGAATTATCCACATATCAGAGAAAACATTCGGCCTTTGGTTCTTTGGGATTGGCTTATTTTGCTTAGCATGATATTCTCCAGCTCCATCCATTTACCTGCAAATGCCATAATTTCATTCTTCTTTAAGGCTGAGTAATATTCCATTGCGTATACCACAGTTTCTTTATCCATTCATCTGTTGAAGAGCATCTAGGTTGGTTCCATAGTTTAGCTATTGTGAATTGAGCTGCTATAAACATTGATGTGGCTGTGTCACTGTAGTTTGCTGATTTTAAGTCCTTTGGATATAAACAGAGGAGTGTGATGACTGGATCAAATGGTGGTTCCATTCCAAGTTTTCTGAGGAATTTCCATAGCACTGTCCATAGTGGTTGTACCAATTTGCAGTCCCAACAGCAATGTATGAGTGCCCCTTTCCCCCCACATCCTCACCAACATTTATTGTTGCCTGTATTCTTGATAATTGCCATTCTGACTAGATGATATGGAATCTCAGTGTAGTTTAATTTGCATTTCTCTAATTGCTAGAGATGTTGAACATTTTTTTCGTATATTTGTTGATTGATTATATTTCTTCTGTGAAGTGTCCGTTCAAATCCTTAGCCCATTTATTGATTGGGTTATTTAAAACTTCATTTTTTTTTTTTTTGTACTGAGGATTGAACTCAGGGGCACTCGACCACTGGGCCACATCCCCAGCCCTTTTTTGTATTTTATTAGACAGGGTCTCACTGAGTTGCTAAGTTCCCCGCCATTGCTGAGGCTGGCTTTGAACTCGCGATCCTCCTGCCTCAACCTCCCAAGTGCTGGGATTACAGGCGTGCGCCACCGCGCCCAGCTAAAAACTTCATTCTTTTATAGAACTGAATAATAAGCACATTTTGGTTGTCCATGCATCTGTAGGGCAACACTTGAGTTGTTTCTTTCTACACTTTGGCTACTGTGAATAATGTTGCTAAAAACATTGTGGCTAAGTATCTGCTTGAGTGTTTGCTTTCAATCCTTTGAAGAATATAGAGAGTTGTGAAATGGTTGAGTTACATAGTAACTCAGAGACCTCTGAATCCATGATTCCCAGCACTCCGGAGATTGAGGCAGGAGGAGCATTTGAGCCCACAAGTTCAAGCAACAGCTTGGGCAACAGAGGAAGACTCCACATCAAAAAGACAAAGGTAAATGAAAAAAGAACAAGGCACTAGATTACCCACCTTTCCCAGCTCTGCAAGAATGGCTGTTGACAATGGTCTGGGTTGGATGTCTTTGGGTTAGCATCTACCTCCTGAACCAGTCACCTTGGCCAAGAGTCATGGGAGAGCAGATGTAGTATGCAGTCAAGGTGGGGCAGATTCCTTTAGAAAAGAGTGGGAGTGGGCTGGGGTTGTGGCTCAGGACAGAGCGCTCGCCTGCACGTGCACGGCCCGGGTTCGATCCTCAGCACTACGTAAACATAAATGCATTTCATTGTGTACAACTAAAAAAATAAATGGTACCGGGGATTGAACTCAGGGGCACTCGTCCAAATAACTTTTTCCGCCATCTTGGAGCCTGTGGAGGCCTGCTGGGAACAGGACTTCTAAAAGGCAGATATGTCTGGAAGGCTGTGGTGCAAAGCCATTTTTGCTGGCTATAAGCGGGGTCTCCGGAACCAAAGGGAACACACAGCTCTTCTAAAAATTGAAGGTGTTTATGCCAGTGATGAAACCGAGTTCTACTTGGGCAAAAGATGTGCTTACATGTACAAAGCAAAAAACAACACAGTGACTCCTGGTGGCAAACCAAACAAAACCAGAGTAATCTGGGGAAAGGTAACCCGCGCCCATGGAAACGGTGGCATGGTTCGGGCCAAATTCCGAAGCAATCTTCCTGCTAAGGCCATTGGACACAGAATCCATGTGATGCTGTACCCCTCAAGGATTTAAACTAATGGAAAATAAATAAAGATGGATTTGTGCTCTTATATTTTTTTGTTCAGTGGCTCAAAAACTTAACTGTCTTCAGTTGATTCACTGTATGCTTAAAATGGTGGAGGTTTTCTAGCATTTGCAAAGTACAGGGAAGTCAGAGGGCTATATGTAATGGATAGTATGAGGCAGTTACAGGGATTTAGAAAGTAACAGGCTAATGTGAGTATCTTTTTTTTTTTTTTTTTTTGGTACCAGGGATTGAACTCAGGGACACTCGACCACTGGGCCACATCCCCAGCCCTTTTTTGTATTTTATTTAGAGACAGGGTCTCACTGAGTTGCTAAGTGCCTCGCCATTGCTGAGGCTGGCTTTGAACTCGCGATCCTCCTGCCTCAGCCTCCCAAAGTGCTGGGATTACAGGCGCGCGCCACCGCGCCCGGCTAGTATCTTTTTTTTTTTTTTTTTTTTTTTTTTTTTTTTTTGGTACCAGGGATTGAACTCAGGGACACTCAACCACTGAGCCACCTCCCCAGCTGTTTTTTTTTTTTTTTTTTTTTTTTTTTTTTTGTATTTTGTTAGAGACAGGGTCTCGCTGAGTTGCTAAGTGCTTTGTCATTGCTGAGGCTGGCTTTGAACTCTCCATCTTTCTGCCTCAGCCTCCCAAGTGCTGGGATTACAGGCATGCACCACTGTGCCCAGCTTAATGTGAGTATCTTAATAGGCATTTTGGAGGAAATAAAATATGCTTTGGGGAAAATGGGAAGGTGACTTATTAGATTTAAGTGAAAGAAGCATAAAATTCTCTCTTAAAAGGGCTGGGCCGGGCGCGGTGGCACACGCCTGTAATCCCAGCACTTTGGGAGGCTGAGGCAGGAGGATCGCGAGTTCAAAGCCAGCCTCAGCAATGGCGAGGCACTTAGCAACTCAGTGAGACCCTGTCGCTAATAAAATACAAAAATGGGCTGGGGGGCTGGGATTGTGGCTTAGCGGCAGAGCGCTAGCCTAGCACGTGCACGGCCCGGGTTCGATCCTCAGCACCACGTACAAATAAACGCATTGTGTACAACTAAAGCAAATAAATAAATATTAAAAAAAAAATGGGCTGGGGACTTGGTCCAGTGGTTGAGCGCCCCTGAGTTCAATCCCCAGTACAAAAAAAAAAAAAAAAAAAAAAAAAAAAAAGGGGCTGGGGATATAGCTCAGTGGTAAGAGTGCATCAGACTATTTCATCCCTAGCATTATTCCCCCTTCCCCCCAAAAAAAGTTTGTAATAGCTTGTACTAGTTCAATATAGATGGGTTGGGAAGCTTATGAGTGAAAATGGAATTGGAATTAATTTCAGTGGAAATTATATTGATATTTGTTAGTGCTTTCACATGGGCTGAAGTGAACTATTGGGATTTGTGACCAAACAATTTCAGTATGTACTACTTGACTGGTGGTGTAATCCAAGCTGTAAATGTCAACCTAATGCTATGTGATTCAGAATAAAACAGTGCCTGGACAAAAAATAAATAAATAAATAAATAAATAAATATTTAAAAAAAAAAAGAGTAGGAATGGGGCAAGCTGTGATTGACACTCAAGTATGAGGTCAGAAATAGCCGGGATGAGTTGCTACACACTGTCACTGCATCAGGCACATAGATGTTTCTCCATATTTGCTGGATGAATAATAATAGGTGTGTTTTAGTACCATTTATAATTGGTGTCCTCCACATTCAACTTATTTCAAGCTCTCCAATGTTCCATCAATTCAAATTTCTCCCACTACATCCGCGAAGAATGATCTCTTTGGGGAATCTCAGAAAGCCTACCACTGAAGGGTGCAGTTTCTGGAGACAGATTGGGTTTTGATTTCAGATCAACTCTTGTCTGAGTGGCTCTGAACAAATGATTTCCCCACTGTAAGAACTGTATCTTCGTCTGTAAAACGGGGATCCCATTCCATGGGACTGTTGCAAAGATCAATGCAAAAAATGTAGGTGGGGCACATCCCTGGGTGGCTGCTGTCCACCCCACTCTGGATTTCCAAGGTTTTTTTTTTTTTTTTTTTTTTTTTTTTTTTACTCAGTGTGAAATTGTGACATGCATTTAATGTGAAGCTGTTTCCAGTTCTTGGACTGGACACCCTCCTGTCCCCTCCCTCAGCTTGTCAACCCTAAAGGAAAAAAAAAAAAAAAAGTTCCCCTCTTTCTTGGTCGCCATGGGAGCCGCCAACCATCTGCCTTCTCATACTTCCTGCCAGTCACCATCACAGGTCATCTTGTCCTTACCTGTTATGTAATTTCTTTGCTCTTCGTTTATTCACACTAGACCAGAGGTTTTCACTCCAGGCTGCTAGGGATCTTTTAAAAACCACCCAGGCTCTGGCCTCACCTCCAGAGAGGTGGGTCCATCTGGTTTGGGATGGGACCAAGAGGTTTTTCCGTGTCACCTGAATTGAGAACCATTCATTCCACACATATTCATTGAGCACCTTCTGTGAGCCAGGCACTGTCCTAGGTACTTGAGATCCCTCTGTGAAAGTTCACGGAGCTTAAATTATAAAGGGAGGCAGGAATTCTAGTGGGAGGGGGAAATTTGAACTCAACAAGAAGAACCTTGAAGGCAGGGACTTTGCCTTCTTCATCCTTGATTGCACAGGGCCAAGGCTGTAGGAACCACCCTATCGGCGTGTGGAATGAATGAATGCATTGCCTTTGGCATACTTAACTACATGATTTCCCCCCAGATGCATTTCACTAGACCTCCATCTCCTCGCTGACAGCGATCCATCCAATGTGTTCCATCATACGCTACGTGCCTATTGCAATGCCTGGCACACAGCAGGCGCTCAATAAAACATCCAAAAAAAAAAAAAAAAAATCCTCTCCGGTATTTATGATAGCAACCTGGGCTTCCAGAAGGCTGTCGTGGTCCCATCCACGCACCCCTGCCGACGAACGTCTCGAGGTGCGCCCCCGCTGGCGGCCCGGGAGCGCAGGCTGCGCCCCCCCGCGGCGCGCTCCCGCCCCTCCGCCCTCCGCCGGCCCCGCCCTCCGCCCGCGCCTCTCCGCCCACTCTCGCCGGTCTCCCGGCGGCGGCGGCGGCGGCGGCGGCGGCGGCGGCGGCGGCTTTGTCTCGTGGGCTGGTCCCGGCGGCTCCCTCCCCCGAGCAGCTGCCGCCCGAGGGAGGAAGCCTCCCGGCGCTGACAGCCGCGCGCTCGCCGCCCGCCACTACCATGTAAGGGCCATGAGCAGGGCTGGCCCTGGCGCAGCGCGGACATGGAGGAGGACCTATTCCAGCTCAGGCAGCTGCCGTGAGTACCGGGCAGGGGCGGCGGGCAGGCTTGCTTTGCCACCGCGGAGACCCGCGGCGGGGACCGCTCTGCAGTGCTTCTTGGATTGAGAGGGAGCCGGGAGGCCTGGAGGGGACGAGCCATTTTCCTACCCCCGCAGCCCCGCTCCGGTGTCCCTGACTCAGTCCGCTGCACCGGCGCTGTCGGGGTCTGCCGGGAGCCGCGGGGCTTCTGTTTTCTCTCTGGATTGCTCTGGATCCCAGAGGGATGCCGAGGTCTGGGCTTGCAGAGAGCGTGCGCCGCTGTGTGGAAACGTGGGCTGAATTGATGCGCCCGGGCCGTGACATCGGTCCTCCTCAGCCCCGCGACGCGGCGAGATTCCGGCTGTTTCTGCAAGGGCTTTTGGAAAGCAAGGATGGGAGGTTGCAAACTGGTTTCTGAAAAGCCAGGATTCCTTCCTAGAGGAGAGGCTTTGGGCAAAGTCCTGTTGTTTATGAAGTGTGTGAATGCACGGTCGCGGAAGCCTCTTAAGAGCTTCTTCTCTGAATGAAAGATTTTTTGTAACAGCTAGCTAGAGTGAGACTCACCCTTGGAAACATCAGGCACACATTCTTTTGAGGATGGGAATTTTTCAGGGATACCAGATTTTGCTCCAGGTATCTTGGGGGGATGTCAACCAAGCAATGCAAAAGACAAGGGCCTTGTAGAGGGGCTTACAGATTTCCTATCACAGATGCTAATGCGTTTTAAGCAAATTCCTAGAGTAGGAGAAGGGTTATTAAAAAGAATATTTCTGAGGGTTTTGTTTTAATTTTTAGAATCCCTCACCGTTTGGATGGTAAAAGCATGGAAAGGTTACATGATGGTTAGTATGCGTGTATTTTCTTTAAAAACGGTGTGTATTTTCCTCTAAGCTACCGAGGAATTCTCCCAAGTGACTTTTAGTGTGGTGGATACAGCTCTCTGAGGCTCTGAGTACTGAAAGGGATTGTAATGTTTCCTTCTTAATCCGTGTAAAATTAATTTTCACTTAAGATCTTTATTAATTTAAATTTTAAGCTTCTGTGTATTGGTCCACAAATAACTTACGGCTATAGCCTTCTTTCATAAATTTGCTAAATGATGCCTAGTTATAAGATCCAGAGGTCAATATGTGACCATATGAAAATGTAAATGTCTGAGTGCAGATCACTCAAGGAAAATATGCCACTTTCATTGGAAATAAACAGCATGGTCAAAAACCAAGCTATTATCCTAAAGCAAAAGATGACTCAAAAATGGAAACATCATGGTATTTGGAATAAGAATATATATATTGGAACTCCAGATTTAATGGGATACATTTTCAAACGATGTCAGAGCATGTGAACTTTGCAGATGTGTGTGTATTTAATCGACTAATATAGATATTATCATGACAATCCTATGCTCAATTTAAAAAGAGTAAAAATAGGTGCTGGGGGTGTAGCTCAGTGAAGCAACACTGGCTGGGTAGACACAAGGCCTGCATTTGATCCCCAGCAACACACAGGCACATGTGTGCTCACACGCAGAGAATAAAAATAGGAAGAGGATTTTTACTTATTTAAAATAAAAAATTAATTGCCTTTTAAAATATGCATATATCATATAAGATATATAAATAAAGTTCAAAGAGAAACCCTAGAATGAGAAGTGATTCTCCCTCTTCCCAAACCCCAGTTCTATTCCCCAGAGTTGTCTCTTGATTATTCTTTCTGATTTTTTAAAATTAAAATTAATTCAATTTTATTTTATTTTATTTTACTCACGGAGCACAACTTTTCATTTCTCTGGTTGTACATGATGTAGCGTCACACCATTCATGCCATCATACCCATACATAGGGGTAATAATGTCCATTTCATTCTACCATCTTCCCCCCCCCACACACACACCCTCCCCTTTCTGATGTTTGATAGATATCATATCTATTGTAAACTGGGAGGGAACATTGGCTCTGAGCAGACAGACTTGGGTTCAACTCCTGACTCTGCCACTTCCCATCTGGGTCACTCTAACAGAGTGGGTTAGCCTATTTGAGACTCAGTTTCTCTAGCTATAAAATTGGTATATTGGGGCTGGGAGTGTAACTCAGTGATAGAGTTAGCATGCATAAGGCCTTGGGTTCAATCCACAGCACACACACCAAAAAAAAAAAAAAAAAAAAAATCAGTATCATAATAATACTTGATTCATAGGATTATTAAAAAGATCAAACAAGATAAAGTATGCTCAATGCTTGGCTGATACAAAGCACCCAACACCTTACCAGCTATTGCTGTTATTACATCTGAAAAATCATTTATAAAAATAAAATATGTGGATTCACTATTGCTGGGCTCCCCAAATTGTAATTTGAAAACCCCAAACTACATTTGAATGAAGTCAAAATTAGCCCTCAAATGTGCTGACCTCAATTCATATATAAAAAAAGAGTAAGCTAAAAGAAACAGCTGTGCAAATCTGAGTGGGTTACAAATCACGACTTAGATGTTTTTTAAACCACACCCTGCATACATTATGCACAGATTGCAGGCAACAGATTTCCTGAGAGCAATATGTTTTAAAAAAAAAAATTCAGAGTGCCTCAGAGAGGGTTGGCAAGAGTGGACTTTGGAACAGCCTCGGCCCTGTGGGAGGCCAGGTGTTAATAGATTATAAGCCACTAAGTAGTTTATGGGGTTATGGGAAGGGGAAATGGGATAAGGTGCCTATGAAAACAGCCCTTCCTTGCTTTTGGGGGCACCCTCACACAGCTCCGGAGTGGCTCATTTGAGACTGCAAATAACCCTTGTCTTCCACCTGCTGTTCACTCGGGGACAGCATCAGGTACAGAAGATTCAGGCAGTGGAGATTTTTTTTTTTTTTTTTTAATATCCACTTCTGTTTTATTATGTGCCCTTGTGCAAGTCAGACTTTTTTTAGGTCCCTCTTTTCTACAATGATTTCTTGAAAGCACGTTTTTCAAACCACATGGATGGGTGGATAGTTGAATGGATGGATGGATGGATGGATGGATGGACAGATGGATGGATTCCAGGGGTACCATCCTCAGTGCAAAGGATTCTGCAGGTAAATAAGACAGAATGGGCCAGGTGTGGTGGTGCATGCATGCCTGTAATCCCAGTGGCTTGGGAGGCTGAGGCAGGAGGATCATGGGTTCAGAGCCAGCCTCAGCAAAAGAGAGGCGCCAAGCAACTCAGTGAGACCCTGTCTCTAAGTAAGATACAAAATAGGGCTGGGGATGTGGCTCAGTGGTCGAGTGCCACTGAGTTCAATCCCTGGTACCAAAAAAAAAAAAAAAAAAAGACAAAATGGTCCTTGCCCTTAAGGATATCACAGTGTAGAGGTGCAGTGTCTGATATGGTAGCTACTAACTGCATGTGGTTATTTAAGTTTAAGCCTAAATTAGTTTCAATTATGTAATTCATATGTGAAATATTTAACAGCATGTAAATATGTAAAAAAAATACTATGTAAATGTGTAAAAAAAAAATCAGTCCCTCAATCATTTCACATGCTTTATTTTTTTTCTTTTGGTACCAGGGGTTGAACCCAGGGGCCCTCAACCACTGAGCCACATCCCAGCCCTTTTTAATTTTTTTTTTTTTTTTTTTTTAGAGACAGGATCTTGCTAAGTTGCTTAGGCCCCCACTAAGTTGCTGAGGCTGGCTTTGAACTTGTGATCCTGCCTCAGCCTCCCAAGCTGCTGGGATCACAGGTGTGCAACACTGTACCTGGTAGTCATTTCACGTGCTTAATAGCTACAAGAGACTAGTAGCTACCATATTGAGCAGCATATGTCTAGAGCATTTCTATAGTTGCAATAATTTCCCAAGTCCTGTTGCACAGCACTGCTCTGGACAATGAGGTGGACACTGAACACATTGTTGCACCAATACTTATGAGAATTGTCTTAAGAGCTCTCACTAGTACGTTGTAAGGAGGCTTGCTCTAGAGGGGGGAGAAAGGGAGGATCAGGGAAGTCCTTGTTGAGGAAGTGACATTTGAGTTGAGCCCCCAGAGATGCATAGGAGTCACCCAGGAAACAGACAGGACAAGCCAGGCACAGAGGTGCACAAGCCCATGATCCCAGCAACTCGGGCGGCTGAGAAAGGAGGATTGCAAGTTCAAGGCCTCCCTGGGCAACTTAGCGAGACCCCATCTCACAATCAAAAGAATAAAAAATGAAAGGACTGGGGATGTAGCCCAGTGGTAAAGCGCCCCTAGGTTCAATCCCCAGTACCAGAAAAAGGTCTGAGTATTTCAGGTGGAGGGGAAAGTGCGGGTGAAAGCTCTGCAGAGGAAGAGAGCCTGGTGTGTCTCGGGATCGGCCGGTGGAGCCTACTGGCGTGGCTCAAGGGAGGACTGCGGAGGATGGCAGGGACCAGGCCACAGGGGGCTCCATGTGGCAGTGCATGACGGGGCGTCAGGACCTTATCCTCCCTCTTCTTTCTTACAACTCCTCTTTCGAGGGGAGCTGAAGTTCCGGATTTCAATGACCCTTCCCGTGACTTCTGCTGGGCTTGAACAGTAACAGAAGTAAAACCTGGGCTCGGGTTAGAGCCCAACTCTACCCCTGCCATCTTGGTGGCCTTGGGTGAGTGACCTCCTCTCGCCGAGGCAGGCGTGGTCTGTGAAGTGGGGATCTTGAGCAGGACAGCCACCTCCTCATCCCCCTGTTGTGAGGCGCAGGGAGACGATTGCCCGGAGGCTGTGGGCACAGGGCCTGGCTCAAGGTCAGGGCTCAGGGGAGGTGCCCGGTTACTGTGTAAGCTGCCTGGTACCGTAAACCGGGATAAAAACTCTCGGGGGCAGAGTTAAGCTTTTACTACTTTTACTTCTACTTTCTTAGAGAGAGCTTAGAGAGGGAAAGAAAGATTTTTCTTCTTAGCTTAGAGAGAAAGAAAGATAGAGCTTAGCTTCTTGTCTTCTTGTCTTCTTGTCTTAGAGTCTTAGAGAGAAAGAAAGATAGAGTAGAGCTTAGCTTAGAGTAAGATTAGAGCTTCTTTATTTTCTCTTCTTTCTTCCTTCTTCTTTCTTCTGTCTTCTGTCTTCCTCAGGAGTCTCGGCCTAACTCTGACCAGTCATTACTTCTTCTATCTGGTTTCTCTTCTGTCTTCTATCTGGTTTCTCTTCTGTAACCGCTCTGCCTACGTTCTGGCCACTCTGATTCTTCTGACCGACCGAGTGACTGCCCGGCTGACTGAATTCTCCGTTCTCCTAACTCGGACCGCTTTCACTCGGTTATATACCTTCAGCTTTGCGGGTGCCTACAGGTGCATCACATACATATCAGGTGGAACTTATGGCTTCCAGCTAGCTACAACAGCCCTTCCTAATTAGGGCTCCTTCATATTCCTTCCCTTTAGTTTAAAAAGGTGCTTTAATTCTATTTTCTCTATTTTATTTTCTCTATTTTCTTTTATTTTCTTGTCCCTACCTAGCTTTTCACCTTTTATTTTTGAAAGGGTGGATATTTGAGCCCTTTTTGAGAAGGTGCTGTGTCTTTAAGGAAGCCTACTGCTGAGGAGCAGCTAACGCACTTTGTTAAGCACAACTGCATAAGCAGCTTTGACTTTTTTTTTTTTTTTTTTGTCTCTTCTTTATTTTTATGGCTTTTTTGCCAAAGCTCAATGGCTTTCTATTTTCTTTTAAGCTCATGGCTTTTTTCTTTATGGCTTTTTGCTAAAGCTCAAGGCTTTTTCTCTATATGGCTTTTCTGGCTTCTTTATTTTTTATGGCTTTTGGCCGGCTACTCTGCTTCGGCTTTTGGCCGGCTCGCGGCCGGCTCGCTTCAGCTTTTCGCTGGCTACTCTGCTTCAGCTTAATTCTTAACTGGCCTCAACTGAGTCAGAGGCTATGCTCTCTTGTTTACTACTCTTTTTGCTGGTCTCAACTGAGTCTGAGGCTATGCTTTTTCGTTGCTCTCCTTATTTCTTAGCTTTTCTTCTCTGCCTGCCGAGCCCCGGACGGACCACCATTTGTAAGCTGCCTGGTACCGTAAACCGGGATAAAAACTCTCGGGGCAGAGTTAAGCTTTTACTACTTTTACTTCTACTTTCTTAGAGCTTAGAGAGGGAAAGAAAGATTTTTCTTCTTAGCTTAGAGAGAAAGAAAGATAGAGCTTAGCTTCTTGTCTTCTTGTCTTAGAGTCTTAGAGAGAGAAAGAAAGAGTAGAGCTTAGCTTAGAGTAAGATTAGAGCTTCTTTATTTTCTCTTCTTTCTTCCTTCTTCTTTCTTCTGTCTTCTGTCTTCCTCAGGAGTCTCGGCCTAACTCTGACCAGTCATTACTTCTTCTATCTGGTTTCTCTTCTGTCTTCTATCTGGTTTCTCTTCTGTAACCGCTCTGCCTACGTTCTGGCCGCTCTGATTCTTCTGACCGACCGAGTGACTGCCCAGCTGACTGAATTCTCCGTTCTCCTAACTCGGACCGCTTTCACTCGGTTATATACCTTCAGCTTTGCGGGTGCCTACAGGTGCATCACATACATATCAGGTGGAACTTATGGCTTCCAGCTAGCTACAACAGCCCTTCCTAATTAGGGCTCCTTCATTACTGGTCTTGGTCCACTCTCGGTTTGTTCCCCTGACCGTCAACTTGGTCGGGCAGGAGAGGCCCGATGCTCTAGACTCCCTTGCAGAACACGCCATGCGAAGGTGAGAGGTTGAACTTGAACTCTTGATCCCTCCTCCCTTCTCCTCTTTCAGCTCCTCCCATTGTACCTGATGGTCATGTGGTCCACTTGGACCCCTCTCTCCCTCTCGCACTTCACTGTCAGTCTGTCAGGACCTCCTGTTGGTCCTGCCTGCCCTTGTCACCCGGTGCTCCGAGCCTTCTCTCTACCTCTACCACGATCCTGGTTCAAGTCCTCGTCCCGTCTCACCAGGACTGATTGCAGGGGACTCCCCGTTACGTCCCTGGCCCCGCTACAGCCATTGTCAACACGGTGGCTGGAGAATCAAAGCCCTCCCTGCTCCAAATCCTCCCGTGGCTTCCATCTTCCCTCCTCTCTCCCACGCTCCCTCCCACGAGGAAGCTGCAGCCAATCTGGCTCTTGCTGTTCCTAAAACAAGGCCGGGTGGGCTCCTGCCGCAGCAGCACCCTTCCCCTGCCTGCCGAGCTCTTCTCCAGGGTGTCCCCCTCACTGGGTCTCAAATGCCACCTTCTCTCAGAAGCCTACCCTGTCGACCCTCTGTCACCTACTCTAAAACCCCAAACTCAGACCAACCCCAAACCAGGAAATAGCAGGGGGTAGAAAGGATGTGGGAAAATGGAATTCTTGTTCACTGTTGGTGGACGTAGAGACTATTTAGTGTGGCTGCGATGGAAAACTGTATGAAGGCTCCTCAAAAAATTAAACATAAGCCAGGCGCAGTGGCACACACCATCATCCCAGCTGCTCGGAAGGCAGAGGCAGGAGGATTGCAAGTGTGAGGCCAGCCTCGGCAACTTAGCAAGACCCTCTCTCAAAATTTAAAAAATAAAGAGCGAGGTGTGTGACTTAATGGTAAGGGACCCCTGGGTTTAATCCCAGGTGCTGGGAAAAAAATTAAAACTAGAATTCCATGTGATCCAGCAAATACCATTTTGGGGTACACAATCAGCCCTCCATATCCGTGGGTTCCACATCCAAGGGTTCAACCAACCATGGGCCAGAAACAGTTGGGAAAAAAAAGCGCATCTTACTGAACTTGTACAGACTCTTTTTCTTGTTATTACTTGGTAAAATGCGGCATAGCAACATTTACCTGGCATTTACTTTGTCTTAGGCATTGTAAGTAGTCCAGAGACGGCTTGAAGGGTGTGTGGGGGATTATGTAGTCTATGCAAACACGACACCATTTCACATGGAGGAATTGAGCATCCATCAATTTTGGTGTCCATGGAGGGTAGCCTGGACCCAAGGCCCTGCAGATGATGAGGGACCACTGTATACCCCAAAGAACTGAAAGTGGGGTAATAAGAGCTGTTCACACACCCATGTTCATAGTAGCAATAACCAAAACGTGGAGACAGCTTCTGTCCATCCACAGATAAACAGATGAGCAAAGCGTGGCACATCCACGCGATGGGATATTATTCAGCCTTTAAAAGAAAGGAAGTTCGGACACAGGCTACAGCTTGGACAAAGCTTGAATACATTGCGCTAAGTGACATAAGTCAGTCTCAACACTGTACAAGGTACTGAGAGTCCTTCCTCGATATAGAAAATAGAAGGTGGCTGCCAGGGTCTGGGGCCGGGGAGGATGGGGAGTTAGTGTTGAGTAGGGATGGAGTTCAGGTTTTGTGAGATGAAGCAAGTTCTGGAGATGGATGGTGGTAACAGGTGTGTAATAATGTGGATATACTCAATGCCACAGAACCGCATGCTCAGAATGGTTAAGATGGCTGGACGTGGTGGGACACGCCTGTCATCCCAGCAGCTTGGGAGGCTGAGGCAGGACGATCGTGAGTTCAAAGCCAGCCTCAGCAAATTAGCGAGGCCCTAAGTAACTCAATGAGACCCTGTCTCTAAATAAAATATAAAAAAGGGCTGAGGATGTGGCTTGGTGGTTAAGCACCCCTTGGGAGAATGGTTGACTTACTGATTACATGACTATTAACATTTTTTGATTGACAAAATCATATATATTTATGATGTACAGCATATAGTTTTGAAATATGTATACATTTGAAATGGCTAACTCAGGCTAATTAAAATGTGCCTTACCTCATGTGCTTATTTTGGGGGTCTGGGAATACTTAAAATGTACTCTCTTAGCAATTTTCAGGTCTATGGTATGTTGTCATTAACTATAGTCACCATGTTGTATGACAGAGCTCTTGAATTTATTCCTTGTATATAACTGAAAATATGTTCCCTTTATTCAACATCTCTCAAATCCCCCCACCCACTAAGCCCCTGACAACCAATATTTTCCTTCTATAAATTCAATTATTTTAGATTTGTCTTTGAGTAAAAGTATGCTGTACTTTTCTTTCTTTCCTTCCTTCCTTCTTTCTTTCTTTCTTTCTTCCTTTCCTTCCTTCCTTCCTTCCTTCCTTCTTTCCTTCTTTCTTTCTTTCATACTGGGGATTGAACTCAGGGGCACTCGACCCCTGGGCCTCATCCCCCCACCCTTTTTTGTATTTTATTAGAGACAGGGTCTCACTGAGTTGCTAAGTGCCTCACCATTGCTGAGGTTGGCTTTGAACTTGCGATCCTCCTGCCTCAGCCTCCCAAGTGCTGGGATTACAGGTGTGCGCCACCACGCCCGGCTGTATTTGTCTTTTTGTGTTTGGCTTATTTCATTTAACACAAAGTCCTCCAGGTTCATCCATATTATAGCAAATGATACAATTCCCTTCTTTTTAATGACTGAATAATATTCCATTGCATACAGATACCACAGTTTCTTTATCCATTCATCCACTGGTGGACACATGGGTTGATTCCATGTTTTTGCTATTGTGAATAATACATCGTTGATGACATGCTTATTATTTTTGAAATTGTCCCAGGGAAACTCTTTGGGTCCAGGTGAACCCGGGAAAGGATTTTGTTTGAGTTCTGGAGGAGTTAGATGGAGGTTCTGTTTCCTCTAACTGAGGAGACTTCTGAAGGGAGACTCAGGACTAGGGTAGGGGGCAGAGGCACCCAGGAGACTTCCTATTGGCTGCCATTCCCCTGGGACTCTTCCTATTGGCTGCCATTCCCCTGAGACTCACCCCCTCACCCCGAACACTCCCATTTCATGGGTCAGGGGATGTAGTTCTGGAGGAAAGGAAGTCAATCTTAGGTCTTAGGGAGGGTTGTCGGGCCGTGACCTTGACATTGGCTTTCTAGCACCAGCCACGGGGTCTGCTTGGGCTGTGGTCAGGAATCATGGAGAGCAGGGTTGAGGGGGTGTCTCGGTGGGGGAGGAGCGCCTGGTGGCCTAGCCGGTGAGGCCCTGGGTCCATCCCAGCACAGGCAGAAGTGCAAATTTGCATGTGAATCATTGCCTTTGATCTTGGGCAGTTCATTCAGCCCCCCTGGGTCACCTTTAAGAACATTTTTGGCTGTAACAGACTGAGCTTGTAAACCCTCTGATGGGCGGGGCGTGCCTGCTTCCATTCGGGATCAGGGATCAGGGCCACCCGTCTGGGGGGGTACTCACAGCGTCCCTGTCGCTCTTGGGCCAGCGTTTCCCGACCTCACCCGGTGCCGTCTACACCAGGCAATGCTCAGCTGTGGAGGACGCAGCAGTATCCGTGGCCCCACCTCCTAGTCCAATCGTGACAGTCAAAACTGTCTCCAGACGTTGCCCTTGTCGCCTGGGGGGCTCCACTGCCCCTGGTGGAGAGGCGCTGCTCTCCAGTGTCCTCCTTCAGACCACGAATTACCCAGCCTCCATCTCCAGGGAATCTTTAGAGCCTCTTAAACCCCCCTGTGCAAAGGTCAGTCCTGCTGGGTCCCTGGTACCCGTTTCCTTGGCAACACGTGCATCATCCACGATCCATCACCGCACCTTTAGTATAAGACCAAGTTCCACGAGGGCGGGAGGTCGGTTACTCTTCTACTCCAGGCCTCAGTTCCCTCATCTGTGAGCTGGGATAGCAATGGGGCCCCCCACCCCCTTATTAGGGCAAAAACTTTCTTGAGTCGATGCTCCTAACATGCCCCGCACGCGGTCAGGCTTTGTGAATGCTAACAGTTTATTTATTTGTGATCATTACCTTTCGTCCAGCCAGTGGGCTATCATCCGAGGTCGATGCTGGAGGCAGGAAAGTACAAATAAGCAAAATCCACAGCGAACGCAAATTGCCATTAATTATAGGCCTCTGGGTACTCGGGAATGGAAGGGATCTTAAGGGCCGTGACGTCCAACCCTCCTAGTCCATCACTCCGGTTCAAAGCAGGAGGGCAGTGTGGCCACTGTCACCATCTTATTAAAATTCAGATTCCTGAGCCCAGCTCTGCCGAGATGTGAGAGCAGCAAGCCTGGAGCGAGGCCCAGGAAGCCACCTTCTAGTCCGTCCCTGGGGGTGTCCTTGGCCTAGGAGGAGCCCTGGCTGTTGGTTAAGACCACAGGTGTTAGAGCTACTGGGGCCAGGTCCTAGGACGCTGTGCACTTCCTAGGACACCCAGGCCCATGGACATAACCTCTGTGAGCCTCTGGTTATTGGTCTAGAAACCAAAGATATCGAGGGCGCCTCTCTCCGGGGCTCTGAAGACATTGTAGAAGGTGGCTCCCGGCCCTCAGGCTCCGAGCGACGCACACAGATTGAACTGGGTGACTTCCGGTCTCACTGGGATGCCTCTCAAGAAGAGGGGACCCTGCCTCCTAAAATCGCCTTTTTCATCTCTGGACCTTCGGGCCTGAGAAGGCTCCATCCTTGAATTGAGTTGAGATCTGCTGCCTTCTTTCTTAAACCCACAAGTTCAAGCTCTGTTTTGGGGGGTCCACGTCAAACAAGCACTTTCTCTCATGTTCCAGAACCTCAGATAATGAAGACAGAGGGGCACCCCCTGAGGAGACCCTCTCTAAATTGTGCAGATCCGTGCCTGGGGCCTTGTCTCGTCGGGCAGGAGACTCGGCAGGTCCAGGGTGCGTGACCTTGGCAGGGTCTGCTGCTCTCTGACCTCATCCGTCAATAGGTGTCCGATTCCAGGGAAGCCCCATGCTGCCTGCCAGGCTCTCTGGGGCCAAGCTGAGGAGCGCTGGCTCTTGAGTCCTCTAGTCACCGTCCCCATCTCCCCAGGCAGCTGTGCCCTTCGCTAACTGGGACTGATCTTGAACGCACTGTCAGCCCTCCGTCCCCGCAGCCCCCTGACTCCACGCCTCTGTCACCCATCACCCGCTGGCCTCGGCCTCCCCTCTGGTCTCCGCTCCTCTTTGGCCACCTTTCTCCATTGGCCGTGACTTTGGCTCTCTGAGTCCTCACATTTGGGCCTCGAGGGCCCTGGCTGAGCCTGGAGGCTGGCTCCTTCCAGGGTCCATTAATTCTTAGAGATGGCCAATGGCTCTTATGCCAGTGTGTCTTGAAATGCACAGCAGCTCGTGTCCCCAGAGGTCCCTGTCCCCAGCCACCTCCCTTTTTCAGGCGCTTGAAGGGCTCTCAAACTCCAGGCCACATCCACCTGCCCTAATCACCCCAAAACCAGCTACTAGGAGCCTGCGACGTCCCCTGTGCCTCGACCCTGCTGAGATTATTCAGACCCGCCACACCAAAATAACACTAACAAACACCGTCAGCCTGCTCCTCCTCCCTGGCAGAGTGTGCCCGACTCAGTCATCTTCCTCCCTGTCACTGAAGCTGAAACCGCCGAGTGCCCTCTCCTTGGTCCCGGGATGATGCAGAGAAGCCTCCTTCGGTCTCGGGAGCGCGGCAGGGGCCGTCTCTGACCTCCACACCTCGGCTCCACCCCTTGGCCTGTCTCCTGGCTGCTCTTTCCACTCTTCCTCGCATCTGGGTGTCACCGTCCTGGTCCCCTGGACCTCCTCCTTCTCAGGGAGCTCACCTCCGGTTCCTCCTCCAGGGGTCCTTTCTTGCCCCCCCCCACCCCCAGTGTGCTTCCTTTTTGGGGAACATTCATTGGCAAATGCATAAAGTTGGGTTTGTCTCCCTGCACGTCCACCGCCTCCCCCACCCCCGCATCCGCTTCATAAGGGCAGGGACCAACTTCACTTTGTCCCACTCCTCCCAGCACCCAGCACATAGTCAGTCCTCAATAAACACTTAGCTGAACAGCTGGGCCAGTTTCTCTCAAGGCACTCTATACAGTGACTTCTTCATTCTCCCTAGCAACACTGCAAGGTAGGAATTACCATCCCCACTTAAAACCACAAAAAGGGAGACTCAGAGAGGTGAAGTAACCCACCCAGGGTCACACAGCAACCACATGGCATCAGTAGAGAGATTCAAACCCACGTTAGTCTGTCTGCCAGAAGTAGGTTCTCTTCTTTCCTAGGTTAGATCACCTGTCTCGATACAGGACTCTGTGACAGTCACCGTTGGGTGTAAGCTACCTTTTCCATGCGATAGAGCCATGAACTCGAGGAATCAAGCCCAGAAACTCCGACGGAAAGGGAATAACTTCCTTATCTAAATACCCTGATCAAGTCACAGGACCTAATCTAAGATCCTGATGGGACAAACAAGATCTTTTAAGTTGACAGTTATTTCTTCAAGTTCTCTCCCTTACAGAGCAAAATTATGTAAAGTAAATGTTCCCAGCTATTTTGGTAAACTATCATCTATATATATGTATATAATACAAATGCCAAGAAATATGTGCGGCAGGAGCCAGGCTGTTTTGGAAGTCCTCGGCTGGGTAACATATGCCACCGCTATTTCCTTTTCTTTCATTTTCCATTCTTTTCCCCCTTGGGAAGTCTCGGCCCATGTCGTTGATAAATACTTTTAGGAACCCAAGGGATTCAAAATGTAGTCTGAGTGTCATTTAATATCAGAGGTCCCTTTTTAGCGCTGTATAGAAGACAAGCCTTCCTAAACAGTGTCGCCCTGGCTTGGAGCTGGTTTGCCAGAGAACAAATGTGAACAGAGCCTGGCTTCCTCCTGACCCCAGCCAGGCTGGTGGGCGGGCGGCCAGCGCGCACTCACCGCCCGGCGCGGTGCAGCGCAGGGGCGTTCTTCAAGCTCAGTCAAGCCCGGGCGACTCACGTTACGTGGTCCCAAAACGTGCTCAGCGCAGAGCTCCAAGAGGAACAAGAACTCAGCAAATCGTCCCTGCTGTTATTTATATATTGATAATAAATGCAATGGATGCCCTAGTTGAAAATGTTGGATAGTACCGATGGTCCAAAAAGAAAAGGCAAAAAATGTCACTTCTTTCAAAGTTTCCTGTTCCCATCCAGGCCTCCTCTCTAGGAGAAAGAAGAGGAAAAAGGACACGAGTCTTTGGCTTCTTATGAGCATCTTTCTAGAAGGGAATGGATGGATTTTAGTTGCATGCAAACTGCTCGGGGGTATAGTTAAGATGCAAATGGCACCAGGCGAGGTAGCGCATGCCTGTCATCCCAGTGGCTCAGGAGGCTGAGGCAGGAGGATCGTGAGTTCAAAGACAGCCTCAGTAAAAGCGAGGCGCTAGGCAACTCCGTGAAACCTTGTCTCTAAATAAAATACAAAATAGGGCTGGGTATGTGGTTCAGGGGTTGAGTTCCCTTGAGTTCAATCCCCAATACCCCGCCCCCAAAAAAGGTGCATCCCCCATCTCTAGTCTTCCCCTAGTCCTGGTAACCACTCTTCTACTTTCTGCCTCTGAATTTGACTACTCTAGGTCCCCTCGTATAAAAGGAATCACAATTGGACCTTGTTCTTTTGTGCCTAATTTCCCTAAGAAAAATGCCTTCAAGTTTCTGGTATGTGTCAAAATTTCCTTTATTCAGTCGGGTGCAGTGGCGCACGCCTGTAATCCCAGCAGCTTGGGAGGCTGAGGCAGGAGGGTCACAAGTTCAAAGCCAACCCCAGCAATTTAGCGAAGCCCTAAGCAACTCAGTGAGACCCTGTCTCTAAATAAAACACAAAAAGGGCTGGGGATGTGGCTCAGTGGTTGAGCACCCTTGGGTTCAATCCCTGCTACCAAAAAAAAAAAAAAAAAAAAATTCTTCCTGTATTTGTAAGAGTGAATAATATTCCATTATATGTAGAAACCACATTTGCTGCTCCATTCATCTGCTGGGGACACTTGGGTAGCTGCCGCTTTGGCTCTTGGATTCATGATGCATTGTGACATATTTTCTTAACACAAGGGCCATAATCTGATTGCTCCCCTCCTGATGATTGTCCCTAGTTTTGTACTGTGACAACCACAGCTGAAAGCAGTATGGTGACAGCAGGACAGAACATGGCAGGGTGGCTGGAGTGGGGACTCTGAAGTCAGGGAGCTTTGCCAAAGTGTGGCTTAGGCCACTTCTTGGGTGACCGTAGGCAAGCTCCCAGCTCCTCTATGCTTAGGGTCCTCATCCGTAGAATGGGCGCAGCGAGAGTGAAGAGCAAATAAAATGGTCCACGCAGAGCACGGAGCTCTGGGCCTGGCTCACGTGTGACCCATGCCATCTGTCCCCGTCCCACACGCCGTTGTTGTCTTGTTTCTAGCCCTATAATGAATGGCCCGTGCAGGACGATTCTTAGTGAGCACAATAAGATTAGGAAGGACGTCACAAATTACCTTCCAAAGAGGTTACTTTGGCTGCTCCAGTCCCAGAAGGAAGTAGGGAGCTGTGGATGGTTCTTGAGGAGAGGAAGCGATAGCCAGAGTATTCAAGGAGGGAGTCAGGCCGCAGAGTCCTGCCTTGGGATGTTATCCTGAGTCAAGGGCGATCCATGGGAACTTCCCTTCATCCTTAAAAAAGAATTGAGGATGTAGGTGAACATTAGTTCCCTTCTTTCCCTGAATCGTTCTCTGTACTTCCATCTTCTGTGAGTACCAAGGGGGAGGGGACGATGGATGTTTTTGATTTGGGGGATGCTCCTGGGTCGGTGGGGGGGCCCTTGCTCACTTGGGGTTCCCCCATGGAGCCTGTTTCATATCACCCCTTACTTACTGGGTTCCAGACTTGGAATGTCACAGTCTCAGCTGAGCCTTTTCTATCCACAGGATCTCTCACAACATGCAAGACTCCTGGGGCTGGGGTTGTGGCTCAGCGGTAGAGCGCTCGCCTAGCACGTGCGCGGCCCGGGTTCGATCCTCAGCACCACGTAAAAATAAGCACATTGTGTACAACTAAAGCAAATAAATAAATATTAAAAAAAAAAAAAAAAAAAAAAAAAAAAAAGGACTCCTGCCTGGTGCTCTTCTCTTTCTCTCTGTACATATAATCGTTTTCCTTTCCCCGGGTTTGCCCAGAACTCCTGGGCTCAAGTGATCCTCCGCCTCAGCTTCCCTAGTAGCTGGGCCGGCCTGTGTATGCCACCACCTGGCACACGTCTACGTGTGTTTTAATGCCTGTGTCCTCCCAGGAGAGTGTGAGCACTGCAGGCAGGAGTCTTGAGTTGTTGGCTCACCTAGGAATCCCAGCAGCACTCTTGAGCCTGGCACAAAGCAGGTGCTCAACTAATATGTGTTGGCTAAATGAATTCCAGCAACATCCCTGGCAGTGATAAGAGTTGATGGGTTTTGTTTTATTTTCTTTCTAGGTGGCAAAATACACACAACATAAAATGTATCATTTAGCCCAGTGCAGTGGCCCATGCCAGTAATCCCAGCACTTGGGAGGCTGAGGCAGGAGGATCGCGAGTTCAAAGCCAGCCTCAGCAAAAGTGAGGCACTAAACAACTCAGTGAGACCCTGTCTCTAAATAAAATATAAAATAGGGCTGGGGATGTGGCCCCGTGGCCGAGTGCCCCTGAGTTCAATCCCTGGTACCCCCCCCATACACATATATATGTATATATATATGTATATGAATCTGTCCTATGCGGCCTCTTGTGACTGCCTTCTGTGACTCTGTTTTTGGGGTTCATCAGTGTTGTGGCATGAGTCAGTTTTGAGAACCCTTTTATTTCATTTTATTTTTTTACAGTGATGTACTAGAACCTTCTCATACTAGCGCCAGAGAGCAGGCTGGTTGTTAAATATTCAGGAACTTTTGAGCCTGTTATTTAACCATTGGTAGCTTGAAATCTCCATCACGGATGTATTTACTCCAGCGACGTTGCCAAATGCCAGGGAGCCACTGTGGGCAGTGCTATGTGAGAGCTGGGTCACAGGCACACCCCTGTCTTTAAGGCACCCCTGTGTCCGCCAGCATCCCCTCCCCCAAATTAACACAAACCGAATCCAGCGGGGCTCTGGCTGGCACGAGCTGAGCGGGTCCCGCCTTCTAAGCAGAGGCTGGTCCTGACGCCCTTGTCTCCTTCCGCCTGCGCCTGCGAGGTGCGCCCAGCTCCCGATGCAGGGACAGTCCTCTGGGCCCCAGCTCAGCCCGGTGGGCGGGGCTCCTCAGGGCCGTCCCTAGGCGGGTCCCGCCCCTTGGCTGCTTCCTGATGGCGGGCCGGGAGGGGCGGCAGACCCGTCTGTCTGACTCCCATGCACAGAAGCCGCTCCCGGATCAGCAACAGCTGGAGGCTGTGGAAAAGCACCCGCAGACCTGAATCAGACCTTGTGGGGGTGGGGCCCGGCCGTCTGCGCTGTCCCCAGCCCTGCAGGGGCTCCAAGGCTCCTCAGTCCAGAACCCCTGCGTGGCCATGGCAGTCTGAAGAGCCCTCAGCCAAGCTGGAACTGAGCTGTGGTCTTGATTCCTGCTCTAGGACGCGCTTCTCCGTGTCTGGCGAGCGCGCCTACGAAGGTCGGCTCAGTCCAGGGTTCACTCCGACCCTAGACAGGTGAACACCTGGGAGAGGCACCGAATCCTTGTCCAGTGACTCGCACTGAGGCACCCAGGCCGAAATCTCAGTTCCTCCGGGCTGTGTGACCGAGGGCAGGCGCCTTAACCTCTCTGAGCATCTTTTTCCTTGTGCACAAAATGGGTATCATGATAGTATGGAATCCATCGGTTGGTTGTCAGGTTAACAGGAGGTTATTATAAAGGGCTTAGCATAGGACTTGGCTTTTACTTTTTTTTTTTTTTTGGTACCGGGGATTGAACTCAGGGGCACTCGACCACTGGGTCACATCCCCAGCCCTATTTTGTATTTTATTAGAGACAGTGTCTCACTGAGTTGATAAGTGCCTCGCCATTGCTGAGGCTGGCTTTGAACTCGCGATCCTCCTGCCTCAGCCTCCCAAGTGCTGGGATTACAGGCGTGCGCCACTGGCCCAGCTAGGACTTGGCTTTTAGCACGTGCTCAATGACTAGATGTATGGGTGGTGGAGAGCTTTTATCTAGGAAGTTTGAGGGAGAAAGTCGATGATGAATCCCTCACTTCTCCATAGTGCTTTGGAATTAATTGGTGTAATAACTCCGCAGGAGCTTAATTGCAGCAGATATGGTCCGTGCCCATGGCAGATTCCCTTTGCTGGGCTGGCACGTCCCCCAGCTGCTGCCCGTGTGGACTGGTGTGGCTCACCGATGCCCTCTGGCATGGAGGAGCACCCTGGGCGGAGGGCACCCCTTAGCCTGGGAGGTCCCGCCTTCTGCACGGGGTGACTGCATGCTGACCAATTGGAAACCTAGCCGCCCACCCGCCACCCCTGGCCTGGGGCACCAGCTCCCACCCCAGGGCTCCCAGGCTGGGACTAGATGGCCACAAAAGCTATGCCCTGGCCCTGCTTCTCCCTGTCCTGCCTGCTCCCCGAGTTCCCCGCACCTTTCCTCTGAAGAGCACTTCAACAAATCATTTCCCGAGAATCCATGTCTTATTTTTTGCAAAAATAGAAAAATCCATCCTAAAAGTCATAAGGACACTCAAAGGTCATCAAATAGCCAAGAACAGTAAACTAAAGCAAAAAAAAAAAAAAAAAAAAAAAAAAAAAAGCCAGTAATGGAAAATAAATAAGACCTGATTGGAGGCCTCAGGCATCCTGATGTCAAAACTTGATACAAAGCTATGGCTCGCAAAGCAACTGGCACAGGCCTACCAAGAGGCCAGGAGGAGCCCAGCAGCAAACCCCCAAACCAGACGTCTCAACTAGAGGACCACCGCCAGCCAACAGGGGAAGGACCGCCTTTTCAACAATGGGATTGGGAACCCTAAATATCCACATGCAGAAGGATAAGGCCGGACCCTTCTCTTCCCTTGCACCATATAGTGCAAAAGTTATCAAGAAGAATCAAAGAGCCAGGCACGGTGGCGCACGCCTGTAATCCCAGCATCTTTGGAGGCTGAAGCAGGAGGATTGTGGGTTCAAAGCCAGCCGCAGCAACTTAGTGAGGCTCTAAGCAACTTAGCAAGACCCTGTCTCTAAATAAAATATAAAATAAATAAACAAGGCTGGGGATGTGGCTCAGTGGTTAAGTGGCTTTGGGTTAAATCCCCAGTACCAAAAGAAGAAGAATCATCATCAAAGACCTGAGCCTATAAAGTTTTTAGAAGAACAAAGGGAAGACATTGGATTTGGCAATGATTGTTGCATATAACAACAAAAGCACAGGTAAGAAAAGTAAAAACAAGCAAATTGGACTACATCAAAATTTGAAAATTTGGTCAAAAGGTCACAATTAAGACTGAAAAGGAAACCCACAGAATGGGAGGAAATATTTGCAAATCATCAATGTGGTAAGCATTCAGTGTCCAGAATATACAAAGAACTGCAACTCAACAACAACAACAAAAAAGACAAACAACCCAATTTAAAGCACTCGAGTAGACATTTCTTTAGAGAAGGTATTCAGTTGGGCGCAGTGATGCAGGCCTGTCATCCCAGAGGCTCGGGAGGCTGAGGCAGGAGCATTGAAAGTTTAAGGCCAACCTCAGCGACTTAGTGAGACCCTAAGCAACTCAGTGAGACCCTGTCTGTAAATAAAATATAAAAAGGGCTGGGGATGTGGCTTAGTGGTTAAGCACCCCTGGGTTCAATCCTTGGTACCAAAAAAAAAAAAAAAAAAAAGGTAGAAGGGTGGGAGAAGAGGGAACTCCTGTTTATGGGGACAGAGTTTCAGCTGGGAAATATGGAAAGTTCTGGAGAGGGATGGTGGTGATGGATGTGCCACAACTTGAATGTCCTTCATGTCTCAGAACTGTGTGCTTAAAATTGGTTAAAATGGCAAAGTTTACATTACGTATATTTTTACCATGATCCTAAAGAGGGGAAAAAGGAATCCCCATTTCAGGTTCTTCTTCAAGGGAACCCCACCCTTAATTATTATACCCAGCATACAGAAGAGTAAACTGAGGCATGGAGAGATGCGAGTTTATCTTATCCAGTGGGGATGATAATGGTCCCCACTTCTAGGGGTTATGTTGAGAACTAATAATGAGGCATGTAGCCCAGTGTGCTGGTGCATGCCTATAATCTCAGCAATTCGGGGAGGCTGATGCAGGAGGATCACAAGTTTGAGGCCAGCCTCAGCCACTTAGTGAGGCCATGAGCAACTTAGTGAGACCCTGTCTCAAAATAAAATATAAACAGGGCTGGGAATGTGGCTCGGTGGTTAATCACCCCTGGGTTCAATCCCCACTACTAAAAAAAAAGAAAAAAAATGAGGCAGGTAAAGACCCCAGGAAGACTATGACCCATGAAGATGTGAGGGAAGGAGACACAGTGGCTTCAAGTGAATCGTGGTTGACCGGTGACAGTTTCATATGGCTCAGCCTTATGCCGGACAGTAGGAGTAAAGTTATTCTCTCTGTTACCTACATAATTTTATATTCTTGAATTGTTTCAAATTAAAACTTTTTTTTTTTTCTTTGTGGTGCTGGGGATTGAACCCAGGGCCTTGTGCATGCAAGGCAAGCACTCTACCAACTGAGCTTCATCCCCAGCCCACAAATTAAAGCGTTTTTATGAAAACATTATAGCCAATAGGGAGCTATGGAAGGGTCTGGAGAGGTGGTAGCCTCTCGTCTGCGTGGAACACAAGACTTTGAGACAGAGGAGAGGTTGTCTCTTTAGTTGTGTGACTGTGGACGAGTCACGTGATCTCTGGGGCCTCAGTTTTCTTGTCTGTAAAATGGTGATAATAACACCAGTGTTCACAGAGCTGTTGTGCAGACTGAGTGCACAAAGACACCACGTGGAGTTTGCTGGGCAGCAGTGCTGGTCAGTGGGACGCTGTTCTAGCACCAGCCTCCAAACTCAGCCATTCTGCCCCAGCCGGGCCTCTTTTTGACCCCATTGTTGCTGAAGAGTGAAGCTTCAATTACTTCCAAAATCTATGATTTCTCATCTGTCTTTTCTAGAAGAAGTTCCCAAGCAGAACAAATTCCCTGCACTTGGCCAGGCATTGTGGTGCACCCCTGTCATCCCAGTGTTTTGGGAGGCTGAGGCAGGAGGATTGCAAGTTTATTTAGTGAGGCCCTAAGCAACTTAATGAGACCCTGTCTCAAAATAAAAAATAAAAGGGTTGGGGATGTGGCTCAGTGGTTAAGCGCTCCTGGGTTTAATCCCTGGTACATATTAATAAAAAAATTCCCTGCACTTTTTCCCCAAAAGTTTATTTATTTGCTTTAGTTGTACACAATGCAATGCATTTATGTTTACGTGGTGCTGAGGATCGAACCCCAGCCGCGCACGTGCTAGGCGAGCGCTCTACTGCTGAGCCACAATCCCAGCCCTTCCCTGCACTTTTGACATAAACACTTTCTATGCCAGAGCACTCATTATTCTTTGCTGAAATACATGGAATCATTGAGTTAATAATAATAGTAGAGCCAGGTGTGGTGGTGCACGCCTGTAATCCCAGCACTTGGGAGGCTGAGGCAGGAGGATCGCGAGTTCAAAGCCAGCCTCAGCAATGGCGAGGCACTTAGCAACTCAGAGAGACCCTGTCTCTAATAAAATACAAAAAAGGGCTGGGAATGTGGCCCAGTGGTCAAGTGTCCCTGAGTTCAATCCCTGGTACCAAAAAAAAAAAGAAAAAAAGAAAGAAATGCCAGTTCCCACCTATTCAACTCTCTGAGTTATGAGGAAAAGGTGGTTCACCTGTCTTGGGCACGCGGTGAGGCCACTGAGGACACGTCCTGGCCATTCTGATCAGATCTGCTCTTCTTTCTAGGGTGGTGAAATTCCGTCGCACGGGCGAGAGCGCGAGGTCAGAGGACGACACGGCTTCTGGAGAGCATGAGGTCCAGATTGAAGGGGTTCGCGTGGGCCTAGAGGCCGTAGAGCTGGACGATGGGGCAGCCGTGCCCAAGGAGTTCGCCAACCCCACTGATGGTGAGCCAGCCGGGCGGCTCAGACATCAGCCTGGGCCACGGGCAGGGGCTCTGAGGTCCAGGGTGGCCTCCCCAGGTGGCACGTTCAGGAAGTTCCCCTGGAGGGGCAGTTGGGGGAGGCACCGAGGGCCCAGGTGTGACACTGGGAGTGTAGCTGCTCTCCATGGCTCACTTCAGCAGAGGGCTGCATCACAATCCCTGCCCGTCATCACTGCATGACTATGGCTGAGGTTGGCAGCAACAGTGACACAGTGATGGCAATGGTGACATGGTGATGTTAGGATGGTGATGGGGACAGTGGTGGTGGTGGTGGTGATGATGGTGGTGGTGGTGGTGGTGGTGATGGTAGTGATGGTGATGGTGGTGATGGTGATGTTGGTGGTGGTGGTGATGGTGGTGAAGGTGGTGGTGGTGGTGATTTTGGTGATGATGGTGATGGTGATAATGATGGTGATGGTGGTGGTGGTGATTTTGGTGATGGTGGTGATGATGGTGATGGTGGTGGTGGTGATGGTGTTGTTGGTGGTGATGGTGATGGTGATGATGGTGGTGGTAATGGTGATGATGGTGGTGGTAATGGTGATTGTGTTGGTGGTGGTGATGGTGGTGATGGTGATGGTGGTGATGGTGGTGGGTGATGGTGATGGTGGTGGTGGTGATGGTGGTGATGGTGATAGTGATGGTGGTGATGGTGATGTTGATGGTAGTGGTGATGGTGGTGATGGTGGTGGTGGTGGTGATTTTGGTGATGATGGTGATGGTGATGGTGATGATGATGGTGATGGTGGTGGTGGTGATTTTGGTGATGATGGTGATGGTGGTGATGGTGGTGATGGTGGTGGTGGTGATTTTGGTGATGATGGTGATGGTGGTGATGGTGGTGGTGATGGTGATGGTGGTGGTGGTGATGGTGATGGTGATGGTGGTGATGGTGATAGTGATGGTGGTGGTGGTGATGGTGGTGGTGGTGGTGATGGTGGTGGTGGTGGTGATTTTGGTGATGATGGTGATGGTGATGATGATGGTGATGGTGGTGGTGGTGATTTTGGTGATGATGGTGATGGTGGTGGTAGTGGTAATGGTGTTGTTGTTGGTGGTGATGGTGATGGTGATGATGCTGGTGGTAATGGTGATGATGGTGGTAGTAATGGTGATTGTGGTGGTGGTGGTGATGGTGGTGGTGGTGGTGGTTGTGATGGTGGTGATGATGGTGATGGTGATCATGGTGGTGATAATGGTGATGATCGTGGTGGTGATGGGTAGTGGTGATAATAATGGTGATGGTGGTTGTGGTGGTGATGGTGATAGTGATGGTAGTGATGATGATGGTAGTGGTAATGGGATGATGGTGGTGGTGATGGTGAAGATGATGGTAATAAGGGTGATGGTGGTGGTCATGGTGATAATGATGATGGTGGTGGTGGTGATGCTGATGATGACAGTGGTGTGGGAGCAGCTGTCATTCGATGAGGACTTACTCCATGCCAGTCACTGCTCTGAGCACGCTACATGTATTTCCCATTCAACCCTCACAACAGTTGCCATTAGCACCATTACCATCATCTTCCCCATCCTTCAGGAAAGGAAGCTGAAGCACAGAAGGGTTCAGTACCTTTCCTAGGGCTGCACAGCTAGAAATTAGCCAATCTGTACCCACGCCATCAGCCTCATAGCCCCATGACCTTGTGCAGCCACTGAACAGAGGATGGTCAAATAAGGGACCCAAGATGGAATGTGGGACCTGGTGTCAGACTCCTGTCTCCACCTGATGCTGAGCGATGAAAACATTCACACTTTCCTAAAATACCCCAGATTCCCAAGAAAGGAGGGTGAACCTGTTCCTAGCAGATCTAAGGAGGCAGTGATGGCAGGAATTGAGAGCAGAGGCTTTGACCTCAGGCGGATCTGACTTGCCTCCGGGCACTACCACACACTAGCATGCAAGTGCCCATCGCCCGGGCAAGTGCCCATCGCCCGGGCAAGTGCCCATTGCCCTCTGGATGGGGCTGGTGGCACCTTAATTCCTAGGGTTGTGATGGAAATTTGATTAAATAATGCACAGTAAGTTCCTGGTGCAGCCACTGGCACACAGGGTGCTCTCAGTAAACGCACCACATTAGCACTGTTCCTATGATTATTATGGGCTGGGGACAAAGCTCAGTAGGAGTGCCCCTGCCAAGCGTGCACAAGGCCCTGAGCTCAGTCCCCAGTACTAGAAAAAAACGGATGCTATCAGAGGACGCACTCTGCTCTCCCAGAAACAGCGTTGAGGATACTGCACCTGCCCGATCCTTCTTCAGAACTCAGAAACCAGCGCGGGTGTGCACCCGGGGGAACACGCCTTCTCTGCCTCCCAGCCTCTTCCAGTCCCCGAGTCCCAGGACTCAGCCCATCTTGTGCCTAATCGTTGGGTGCTCTTCAAAATATTTATTCACTTATAAATTATGCTTTGTTTTTCTTTCTGGGTACAAAAAATAACATGTGTTTCTTTGGAAGGCTTTCAGACTTTCTAGAAAGTGAGGGTGGTTCGCAAAGATGACACTGTTGACAGTCAGTGTCCACTGGGTCTTTGTTTCCCTGCACGACACGCGCACACTGTCACATGCACACACTGTTACACACACACACACACACACACACACACACACACAAATAAAAATTAAAAAAAAAAAAAAAACAAGTTACCACAAAACAGCTCTTCCTGTGTGTACCTCTCCACGACTTGCATTTTCCACATATCCATAGAGGGTGGACATCTTTCCGCCTCAGTGCAGATATAAGTCTGCTTTTAAAAAAACATTTGGGCTGGCAGTGGAGCTCAGTGGTAGAGCCCATGCCTAGCATGTGTGAGGCCCTGGGTTCCATCCCCAGCACGGGAAAAAAAAAATAAAATAAAAGCATTGATTTCTTCCTGACTATGTAAGTAATAAATTGTAAAAGGAAGAAAGGTAAAGGGTCTTATGATTCTCCCCTGCCCCTGAGGATGACAAAATAAAACCCTAAATTGGAGTCTCATATATCTATAGGTATAGATAGACATTTATGTACATATCTATATGCCTATCTATAAATATTATGTTGTCCAGTTTTTTTTAAATTAACAGAGCCCGGCTGGGGTTGTGGCTTAGAGGTAGAGCACTTGCCTAGCATGCATGAGGCACCGGGTTTGGTCCCCAGCGCCATATAAAAAAACTAAATAAACAAAATAAAGGTATTTTGTCTATCTACAACTAAAAATATTTTTTTAAAAAAATTAACAGAGCACTTTGGGAGGCTGAGGCAGGAGGATCGCGAGTTCAAAGCCAGCCTCAGCAAGGGCGAGGCACTTAGCAACTTAGTGAGACCCTGTCTCTAAATAAAATACAAAAAAAAAAGGGCTGGGGATGTGACCAGTGGTCAAGTGCCCCTGAGTTCAATCCCCGGTACCATAAAAAAAAAAAAGAAAAATTAACAGAGCCAGGTGCGATGACACATGCCTGTAATCCCAGTGACTTGGGAGGCTGAGGATGGAGGATCGAAAGTCCAAGGCCAGCCTCAGCAACACAGTTAGACCCTATCTCAAAATAAAAAGCCTGGGAAGGGCTGGGGTTGTGGCTCAGCGGCAGAGCGCTCGCCTTGCACGTGCGTGCGCGGCCCGGGTTCAACCTCAGCACCACGTAAACATAAATGCATTGCATTGTGTACAACTAAAGTAAATAAATAAATATTAAAAAAAAAAAAGCCTGGGGATGTAGCTCAGCGGTAGAGGACCCCTGGGTTTCATTCCTAGTACCTAAAAAAAAAAAAAAAAAAAAAAAAAAGAAGTACATGTTTTATCTAAACATTCTTTTTAGGAGGGGGTACTGGGGATTGAACTGAGGGGCACTCAACCACTGATCCACACCCCCAGCCCTATTTTGTATTTTATTTAGAGACAGGATCTCACTGAGTTGCTTAGTGCCTCACTTTTGCTGAGGCTGGCTTTCAACTTATGATCCTCCTGCCTCAGCCTCCTGAGACGCTGGGATTGCACCACCATACCCAGCTCTATACATTCTTTTTAACAAGTCATATTTCATAGTGTGAACATTTAATAATTTATATATAACATAGGATAATTTATTTAACCAGCCGTCTTCTGGTAGACATTCTGGGTTTCTATTTTTTCCTGCTATAAATAATGTCACAATAGCAAGTGTCTTTTCACACTTGCTGGAATTTTTTCTGCTAGGGTATGTTCTAGAAGCAGCACTTATTGCTGTGATTCATTAGCTTGACGAGGGACCATGCCCGACTCCCCCACGCAGGGACAAAAGCAAGGTGCGCTGACCCTTCCTTCCTTTCTCCTTCTCCTTCCCAGATACTTTCATGGTGGAAGATGCGGTGGAAGCTATTGGGTTTGGAAAATTTCAGTGGAAGCTGTCCGTCCTCACCGGCCTGGCGTGGGCAAGTATTCCAGGCAGCGGAGGGCAGGGGGCTCACGCATCTCCCAGAACCACGCCCCCCCCTGCTCATCTCGGTGGCCTACAAGAAGGACACAGTTCCTCCTCCCACGGTCTCTGCCTGAGTGCCTGTTAGTGAGGCTTCTGTGGGGTGATGGTGACCATCCAGCTCTGTGCTAGGGAGGAGCTGGGTGTGGCTACTGACCCCCTGAGAGAGCCGAAGCCCCCAGCTGATTAAGTGGTTCTCTACCCTTAGGGCTTCAGGGCTACTAGGAGCTGGCCATGTCTGCTGTGGACGGCTCCCTGGGAAAACAGGCGCAGATAAAAGTCGCTTTCTGGGCTGGAGACGCAGCCTGGTGGCAGAGCCTCACCAGCCTCGCTGTGCACGAGGCTCTGGGTTGGATCCCCAGTACTGCTCCTCCCCCAGCCCCCCAAAAAGCCCACTTCAAGGGGCTCACAATCCCTTGCTAAAATCCCCTCGTTAGCTGTGGCAAGGAGCACAGCTAGACCTTTAATCCAGCTGCAGTTGAGTTTTGTGACTGGTGTGAGATGCAACTAACTACCTGCTTTCCCAACCAATGGTCGATCTCCCTGCATCCTTTCTCTCACTAATTTGAAAAGCGGCTTCGTTGAACACCATGGTCCCGTGGCTGTACAGTCTGCTTTAAAACTCTTATTTCTTATTATTCTGTTTGTCTAGTCCTGGAAGTTACCAAGATATTTAATTACTGGGGCCTCAAGTAGGAAATGGCCTCAGCACCAAAGACAAACTAATCTTTTCATTGCACCAAAGAGAAAAGATTGTGGTCTCTCCACCTCTGTGAATATGTCTTTCTCAAGCCGGGAGGCTGAGGCAGGAGGATGGCAAGTTCTCCGCAATTTAGGGAGGCCCTAAGCAACTCAGTGAGCCCCTGTCTCTAATAAAACCCAAAAAAGGGGTGGGGGTGTGGCTCAGTGGTTAAGAGCCCCTGAGTGCAATCCCTGGTACAAAAACAAAACAACAACAACAACAAAAGCCTTTTTCTCGGGGCGTGTTAAGTGTCTGCTGATCCACCCGCTGGCTGCACTGCTGGGTTCCTGGGGCGCTGGGCAGGTGGTCTCTGTGGCGGCACCCTCCCTGCGTCCCGCACCAGCCACCCCGGCCCCGGCAGCCTCCTGGCCTCACCGTGTCCCCTTGCCCTTGCAGATGGCCGATGCCATGGAGATGATGATCCTGAGCATCCTGGCGCCGCAGCTGCACTGCGAGTGGCGGCTCCCCAGCTGGCAGGTGGCGTTGCTGACCTCGGTAGGCAGCCCGGAGGCCCTCTCTCTCCGGTTGGTTGGTTGGTTGGTTGGTTGCGCACAGTTCTGCCCCCCTGGGGTGCCCTGTGGGATGTCCCCGACCCCTGCTGCCAAGGGCTCAGCAGGGAAGAATCCAGCCCTGGGCTCCACCCTCCCCCGGGGCCCAGACCTGCCGCTCAGTCCTGGGACCTTGGAACCTCCTGCCGTGTTGCTTAAACCGCACTAGACTCTCTCTTCCTGACAGCGAGGAGGAGATGTCAGCTTCCTTCACGAGAGGCGATTTGACATGTCCTAGTTGCTCAATAAACAGGGCTTAGCGCTGCTCCCGGAACAGCCTACAGGAGGTTGAGGCAGAACCCTCTAAAGGGGAAGGGAATGCTAGACCAGATGAGAGAGTAATGATGAAAATCACAAAAGCTGGTGTTTATGGAGCCCCTCCTGTGAAATGGGCTTGAGCTACCCTGTCTAGAATGTCTGCGTAGTATGCATCATGCCCTTGAGTTCTGACAGCCCTGGGAGCTGGTGCTATTATTAGCTGGGAAAAACAAGGCTCAGAGAGGTTCAGCCACTTCCTCAGAGTCACACGGCCTGGCTGGTGGCAGGGGGAGCAATTGCTAACTGTGAATACATCCCAGAATGCTGCTTGGGTGTTTTGGGTTTCTTATTTTCTTTTTCTTTCTTTCTTTTCTTGGGGGGTAGGGGTGGGGGTGTGAGGTAGCTGAGTTTTGAATCCAGGGGTGCTTTACCACTAAACCACATCCCCAGCCCCTTTCTATATTTTATTTAGAGACAGGGTCTCACTGAGTACTTAGGGCCTCCCTAAGTTGCTGAGGCTGGCTTTGAACTCACAATCCTCCTGTCTCAACCTCCCAAGCTTCTAGGAGGTTTCTTTGTTTTTCATTTTAGTACCACGGATTGAATCCCAGGGCACTTAACCACAAAGCCACATCCCCAGCTCTTTTTATTTTGAGACAGGGTCTAAATGAGTTGCTGAGGCTGGCTTCAAATTTAAAATCCTCCTGCCTCAGCCTCCTGAGCCACTGAGATTACAGGCATGCCCCACTATGCCTGGCTTGCTTAGGGTTTTTTTTTTTTTTTTTTTTTTTTAATTCTTCTTCTTATTATCTTTTATAGATAACTGTTTTGGAATGGCCTGAGCACCTTCCATAGCTAAGCCTGGTCTGATGGTAGCAATGACGTCCTGCTGTTCAGTGGGAGGAACCTCACAGCATCCACCTGTGTTTTTGTGGTTTATACTCCTAGAAATGTGGCCCGTGTGAGCCACTTTATGGCCTGTAAAACGGAGGCCTGTTTCTCTGTAGCTGGGTGACAAGGTACCTTACCAGGCCTAGAGCATGGCAGGGGAGAGTGAGCGCGAGTTCTCATCTTGCTCATTCCCACAGTCCCGGCTTAGAGAGTCACTGCAGGTCTCTGTTTTATCATTGCAGGGTTTTTCTGCTCTTGTCATTGGTTTATTTCTTATTTGATCTGCTTTGATTTTTTTCTTTTTTTGCTGCAGCCATCATTGGTTTATAACAACCACAGTTTATCGAGCACATATTACGTGCCAGGCTCTGTACATTTTCTCTTTAACCCCCTCTGGGCCTGTGGAAGAGATCCTAGTATGGCCCCCATTGCTATAGATAAGGAAAGCAAGGCTTGGAAAAATGTGTTGACTTGCTCCAGGTCACACAGTCTGTTAAGAGTCCAAGTCAGGTTTAGAAATCCAGGCCTGGCAGATTCAGAGGCCCTGTTCCCAGCTACTGCCGTGGACAACTTTCTTGTGATATGAAGTTGAAACGTGTGGGTTAGGTAGAGCCAGAAACCCATGGCTGAGTTTTCTGTGGGAAAGTTAAAGCAGGAGGATTGGAGTGTGACTATTGCATGTGTAAGGAAGGTGTGACATGCATGTTGCCATAAGAAGTACTAGAGTTGGGCCAGGTGCAGTCGTGCTCGCCTGTGATCCCAGCAGCTCAGGAGGCTGAGGCAGGAGGACCGCTAGTTCTAAGCCAGCCTCAGCAAATTAAGTGAGGCCTTAAGCAACTCAGGGAGACCCTGTCTCTAAATAAAATACAAAATAGGGCTGGGGATGTGACTCAGTGGTTAAGTGCCCCTGAGTTCAATCCTCGGTAGCCCCCCCCCCCCAACAACAACAACAACAACAACAACAACAAAAAAAAAAAAAGAAAGAAAGAAAAGAAAAGAGAAAAAAAAGAAATACCAGAGTTAGGAACGGCAGGCCAGATAATGGATGGCAGGAATGGCTGGGGATGTAGCTCAGAGGTAGAGCACTTGCCTAGCATGCACACCTGGCCTGGGTTCCACCCCCAACACGGCAAAAAATAATAAAATTAAAAAAGTATAGATTACAGATATCATTTCCACTATACTGAAATATAAAAAAAATTTAAATAAAATTATTATATTACTTTTTAAAATTTATCCAATGGAATTGAAATACTTATCTGTTACCCACCATCATTTGTTTCAAAATAGCAAAAAGAAACCATTCTGGACGGCGCAGGCCTATAATCCCAGCCTCTTAGGAGGCTGAGGCAGGAGGATCACAAGTTCAAGGCTGGTCTCAGCAGTTTAATGAGATCCTCAGCAACTTAGAAAAATCCTGTCTCAAAAAAATTTTAGAGCCAGGCACAGTGGCACACACCTGTAATCCCAATACTTGGGAGGCTGAGGCAGGAGGATCATGAGTTCAAAGCCAGTCTCAGCAATGGTGAGGCACTTAGCAACTCAGTGAGACCCTGTCTCTAAATAAAAAACAAAAAAAACAAAAAAATTTTTTTAGAAAGGGCTTGGTTCAGTACCTAGGGGTTGAAAAAACAATCTAAAGCCAACCAACCAACCAAACAAACAAAAAACGCATAAAGAAGTTCTTCAAAAGAATTTGGAAATTTTGCATTGTATTTTTGTGGGGTTTTTTGTTTGTTGTGATTCTGGGAATTAAGCCTATGGCCTTGTACAGGTTGGGCAAATGCTTTCCCTTTTATTTCAGTCCCCCAATATTTGAGTGATAATCTCAGCCCTTGTTGTTTTCTTCTTGAATTAGTATTTCTATTTCATTTCTCCCTATAATTTTTTTCTTTCTTTTTTAATTTATAATAGTAGTATGTATTACAATTCATAATGCACATATATAGCATCTTTTTACATACAACTGTTTGTATACAAAGTATATAAGTACCATTATAATTTTAACTTCATATAATGTTTTCTTGCACTTGAAAATATCACATTCATCACTCTATCATAATTCTCTGTGACAAAGCTAAATATTAGGCCAGGAATGGTGGCACACGCCTGTAATCCCAGCAGCTCAGGAAGCTGAGGCAGGAGGATCTCAAGTTCAAAGCCAGCCTCAGCAATTTAACAAGGCCCTAAGCAACTCAGTGAGACCCTGTCTCTAAATAAAATACAAAATAGGTTTGGGGGTGTGGCTCAGTGGTTGAGTGTCCCTGAGTTTAATCCCCAGTAACCCCCACCAAAAAAATGTAAATATTAAATGATTGTTTTTAATTTTCAGTTTCCAAGTTGTATACTAAAAAGCACACCCTTATCCGTTATAAAAAAATGACTTTAAGTGATCTAATTTGCTGGCTACCCGATTGGGTCATCCTTCTGTTTTGTTAAAAATAAAAGTAGGAGGGCCGGGCGCGGTAGCACACGCCTGTAATCCCAGCACTTGGGAGGCTGAGGCAGGAAGATCATGAGTTCAAAGCCAGCCTCAGCAATGGCGAGGCACTTAGCAACTCAGTGAGACCCTGTCTCTAATAAAATACAAAAAAGGGCTGGGGATGTGGCCCAGGGGTCGAGTGCCCCTGAGTTCAATCCTGGGTACCCCCTCCCCCCAAAAATAAATAAATAAAAGTAGGGCTGGGGTTTTGGCTCAGTGGCAGAGCACTTGCCTTGCACATGTGAGGCACTAGTTTTGATCCTCAGCACCACATAAAAATAAACAAATAAAATAAAGGCATGCTGTCCGTCTATAACTACCAATTTTTAAAAAAATAAACACATAAATAAAAGTAAAGGGCTGCAGTTGTGGCTCTGTGGTAGAGTGCATGCCAAGCACACGTGAGGCCCTGGGTTCCATCCTTAGCACCACATAATTACTAAAATAAAATAATAAAGGTATTGTGTCCATCTACAACTAAAAGAAAAAATTTTAAAATAATAGTAAAGGCCTTGGAACCTGGATGACTGACTGCTGGTGCCCCCTTCTGAGGCAGCGGGGGAGGGGGTGTGTGGCCTCAGTGCACTCTGCAACGCGAGACCTGGAGACGTGACAGCTCAGGCCCCTGACTCGGTCTCAGGAGAGAATAGGGCTGTTGAGGGCCGCGGGTGGGGCTCAGTGGTGGAGCGCCTGCCTAGCTCGTGGGAGGCCCTGGGTTCGATTCTCAGCACCGCATACAAATAAATGAATAAAATAAAGGTCCATCAACAACTACAAAAAATATTAAAAAAAAAAAAAAAGAAAAGAATAGGGCTGTTGAGTGTTGAGGGTCCGGAGACTCCCTCCCTAATCAAAATGACCCGACCATCTCTGCCTCTGCCTGGGGTGTTTTCTGCGTGCAGTTTACTCTCCTCTTAATCGGGTTCTGAAACCTGTAGATTCGACCAAACACGGATAGAAGATACTGGGGAAAAGTGCATGTTCAGACTTTTTATCTTGTCATTGTTCCCTAGACAGTGTGGCATTTGCATTGCATTAGGGGTTGTGGGTCATCTAGAGATGGCTTGGAGCATGGCGGAGGTCACCAGCAAATTCCGTGCCCTGTTACATAGACTTGAGGTCTGCGGGTTGGGGTATCTGCAGCCGGTCCTGGAGCCAGTCAGCCCTGGATGCCGGGGATGATGACACACCCTGGTTTCAGCCCTAGGACGTGCCAGCAGGAAGGCTTCGAGGGTCAGACAGAACTGAGGCAGTGTATTTCCTCTCTGCCTCAGTTGCCCTATCTGTAAAATGGGGGTACCAACAGCACCACCTCGCAGGGCCGCAAGGTTAGGTAAGAGGTGTGTGTGAAGCATTGAGCATGGCGTCTGGCACGCGGGGAGGGTGTGTGGCCCCAGTCAGCTGCCCGCGTCATGATCCTCCTCTGGGGGATGCTGAGCGAGCAGGTTCCGTGGCCTTCTAGGCCTCAGCTCCCTGGGGGCTATCCCTCCAACCTCAGCAGCTCCGTCCATCCCGCTTGCCTGGCGCAGTGAGCGCCCCCGGAGTGGTGGGTCTGCAACCCCGCCCCCACTGCCCACCGCCAAGCTCTACACGGCGGCCCTGGCTCTTTCCTTAGCGCCAGGGCAAGACATTTCTTTGGTGAGGAGCAGCTGGTAAACCCCCATCTGGAGCCACACTGCCTAGTGCCAGTCTGCTGCCAACACCTGACCCCTGTCGGCCCTGGTGGAGTTATTGGTTTCCCCTTCCTGAGCCTTAGCTTCCTCATCTGTAAAATAGGGGTAACACTAACACACGCCTCATGCAATGGGCCAGAGCCCTCAGCGGCGGTGGGCAGCACAGAGATGGTTTTTGGTAGAATCTGGTAGGTTCTGGGGATTGAACCCAGGGGCACTGAACCACCGAGCCACACCCCCAGCCCTTTTCTATATTTTATTTAGAGACAGGGTCTCACTGAGTTGCTCAGAGCCTTGCTGAATTGCCGAGGCTGGCCTTGAACTCACGATCCTCCTGCCTCAGCCTCCCCAACTGCCGAGATTGCAGGCACGAACCCCCGCGCCTGGCTTCGGCTGATTATTTTTACCGGGGTGCAATGTTGTGGGTTTGGGCTATTATTCCCTTTGTCCTGCTCCGTGTCACTAATAGAAACTGCCTTTACCTCCACAGGTGGTCTTTGTAGGCATGATGTCCAGCTCCACGCTCTGGGGAAATATCTCCGACCAGTACGGCAGGAAAACAGTAAGGCCACCTCTTCTACGCCCTAGTCCCCCAGGGCCCTTGTGGTGGGTGATGGTGGCGGGTAGCAGCTCCTCTGCTACTGTGGCAGTCGCAGGTCGCATGGAGAGCCACGCTGGAGGGCGGAGAGGGGACGCTGCACTAAGGCCCCTGTGGACTCTTGAATTCGCAGGTGGCTGGGGCCTGCTTGGCTTTGGACCGTCCCCTTTGTTTCTTCCATTGCTTTTATTTTGTCACACTGCACTTGGGTCTTTGATTTTTCCAGCGTGGAAGCTGCTATGAACTTGGCCTATGAGCTTGCCCTTGGGGGAGTTAAGAGCTCTGTAAAGGCACCCCTCTAGAGCACACATTCTGTGATGACTCTCCCTGACTGCTTTACTGTTCTCTTTCTTGGACCGTCTCCATCAGCCTGCGGCTCCTCCAGGGGCAGGGTAGTCTACTGGTTATTTGCTTGAAGTCAGGTGGACCTGACTTCACGCCTTGCTTTACCGCTTCTGACTGTGTGACCTCGTGCAAGTGAAGTAACCTCCCTGAGCATCAGTTTCTTCCTCTATATAAAGAGGACTATAACCGAACCTGTATCGCCTCCAATGCAATGTGGAGTGATAGCGTGGATCGCTCTGTATGAGGCCAGGCCTGGCGTGATAGGCACCGTGGACCGGTGACAGCACAGCTATAACATTTCTAGTTCCCAGGCAGTGCTACTGCTGCCGGTATGGGGACCACTTTGAGAACTACTGGCCTAGGCTAACAAAAATGAACTCCTGGGCTGGCCTGGGTTAGATACCTAAGCGAACGTGGAATTGTGTCAGGAGAGAAGGGGGACATGGTGGGTAGGTAGCGGGTAATTGCCACTACAACTAACGTGTCACGGCCTTGTGTGGCTGGCACCAGGCCACGCATGCCTCCTGCGTCAGCCCGTCCAGTCACCCCGCCATGCGTCAGTGGGTCCCTCACCCCAAATTCCAAAGTCTGAAAATCTGGGGATGTTTGCGTGCTGGCCTGGTTCTCAAAACCTTTACGACTTTGGGACATTTTGGATTTATGAAGGAAGGGCTCTCGGCCAATAGAATCTATGCAAATATTCCAAAATCTGGAAAAAAAGAAAAGAAAATGAAATCTGAAACCTTCTGTTCCCAAGCGTGTTGGACAGGGACCCTCAACCTGACAACCACTCTGGCTCTACTGAAGGGAGGCCGGGGCACAGAGAAAGGGCACCTTGCCCCAGGCCGCACGGTCGTGCCACAGAGCCCTGTCTTGCTCTTTCCTAGGGTGGATCTTGGTCTCAACCCTGACGTCGGTGGTTTAAATCTTAAGGTACTTGATGAATTTGCATTGACCCAATGAACGACCAGATGTCTGGGCGGCGCTGTGTGAGCAGTAGGCGCCAGCTGTATCCCCTCGCCTTGGAGGGGAAACACTGGCCGGCAGATACCTGGGAGACGGCCACCCATCCAACTGCCGGGAAGTGGCTGTGACGGGGCCAGGGTCACAGGCTGGGAGGTGGCGCGGGGGCCATCATGGCCAGAGGACCTGGGTCAGTTCCAGGGCTGCAGCGGGTGGTCGGCAAGGCCTCTCCCTGCTGTCTCCTCCCCCTTTGACCCAGGGTGCTCTGGTCCTCAGCCCTCCAGACTCCCCCACCCACTTGCCATCTCCCAAGGAATCTTTTTTTTTTTTTTTTTTTTGTGGTACTGGGGATTGAACTCAGGGGCACTCGTCCACTGGGTCACATCCCCAGCCCTTTTTGTATTTTATTTAGAGACAGGGTCTCACTGAGTTGCTAAGTGCCTCACCATTGCTGAGGCTGGCTTTGAACTCGCGATCCTCCTGCCTCAGCCTCCCAAAGTGCTGGGATTACAGGCGTGCGCCACCACGCCTGGCTCCAAGGCATCTTTGAAGGGCAAAAATCACACCGGGGACAGCCGTGCAGCCAAGAGATTTATTCAACAGCCTTTGTGGCTGGTAGCAAAACTGGAGAAGAGGTGCTGGGGGAGGGGAGTCAGGGAGAGGGAGTGTGCAAGCTCTGAACAGAAGGTGGGTGCTTGGTCGCACCGGCTAGGATCTCTGGAGCTATCAGCTAAAGCAGCTGCTGTCTGGCTGGAGGCTGGAGCTGTCAGCTGGGAGCGGCCGTCGGCTGAAGGCAATGGGTCTGGAGCTGTCGCAGTGGCTTCCTCCTCTTCTCAGGGTCGAGCTGATGTGTCTGAGTGGCTTCCTCCTCTCAGCAGCAACAAGCTGATGTGTGTGTGTCTCTGTGTGTGTGTTTTGAGTCTAACAGGGCCCTATATAAGGACCTGGTGGGAGGTGCACCAGAGCAACCCCAATGCCATTGGCTCTTTGCCCATAGAACAGGACGACCTTTAAGCCTATTGGCTCTTGCCTGGGGAAAAGAAACATCCTGTCCAGAGAATGAAACAAGGTTGCTTTGCTCAGGATGTGGAAAACTCTGGGGGGGAGGGTAGCCCATCTACCAATCTTCCTGGCTGTTGGGGGGGAAGTGAGCCTCCCTAATCCAAGAAACAAGACAGAAGAAGGAAGCAGGGGGTGTGGCGGGGATAGCGGGGGCCTCTCAGAAAACTCGGGCCTGGATTTCACAGAGATCCCTAGATGGCACTGACTGGATCCTGAGGGTTTCAGCCCCTTCTAGAACGGTGGTTTTCGGGGGGGAGGGGAGGCGCACTTGCGGACATCTCTAGACATTTTTAACTGTCACAGGCAAGGGGAGGGCCACTACTGGCATCTAGTGGGCAGAAAACAAGGATTCTGCCCAATACCCCGCAGTACAGAGGACACCCCACATCACAGAGGATGATCCAGTACAGGATGTTCATGTGCAGACGATGCCAAGGTGCAGTATGATGAAGAGTTAGCTCTTCATCCTCTTACTCCATCCTCTGTCTGCTCAGCCCTCATCCCAATACCTATGTGGCTCATTTTGACAAGTGAACTAATAGCATATTGCTATGAAAAGCATGGCCTTGAGCCCAACTGCTTGGGTTCATATCCCAGCTTGTCTACTTGTAGGCTGTGTGACCCTGGGCAAGTCACTCAACCTCTCTGTGCCTCTATTCTCATCTATAGATAAGTCGTATAATAACACCATCTCCTGGAGGGCTCTTGTAAGGAGTAAATGGCCTTGCATATAAAACTCTTGTCACAGAGAAGTAGTTTAATTCATGTCCACTATTATTCTGTTGTTTGCCAAGTTCCCGTTGCCCATTGACCTTGACCGCCCCAGACAGAATTGAATTGTCCCCCAGAATTCAGCTGATCAGCTGGACATTCATTCATCCCAAATAGATGAAGCGAGGGAGGGCTGGCCCCAGGGGCCCCACCAGTTCTCCTGACCAGCTGGCTACATTCCACACCTGATGTGTGCCCAGAGGGGGCGGAGGGAGAGCGTCCCCAGACTGCAGGGTCCCGGGAGCAGGGACCAGGCTGTGATTAGAAAACACTTCCCCAGGACGTCTCCAGGAGCCCGGGGCACGCTGGGCAGCCGGCCAGGTTTGGCAACCACAGACGGTGTCCTGTTCTGCCTCTGCCCGGCAGGGAGGTTTCCGCGAGGGTGTCCACGTCGTGACTTTGCTGGGCAGTCACATGTGGGGCTAGGACTCCGAGAGCCAGTTTGCTTACTGCAGAAACTTCCACAGGCAGGGGACTTGTGGCAGCCGTGGAAAGGTGGCAGTGGGCGTGTAGCCTTGCGGTCAGTGAGATAAGCCCATCCCAGTGTCCCCGTTGAGCTAAATGTTTTAGTTAGCTTTTTGTCACTGTGACCAAAATACATGACAGTAACAATTTCGTAGAGGAGGAAAGTCTGTTTGGGGCTCACGTCCAGAGGCCCCAGTCCACAGTGGCCGACTCCACTGCTCTGGGCTGAGGCGAGGCAGCACGTCGTGGGGAAGGGCCCAGAGGAGGACAGCTGCTCAGCTCACGGTGGGGTCAGGAAGCAGAGGGGGACAGGGAAGGGACCCCAGGAAAGAGACGCCCTTCCAGGGCCCGGCCACAGGATCTACCCTGAGCCACGCCCCACCTGCCCGCAGCTACCCCCAGTCAGTCCTTTCAAGCTGGATGGACGGGTGAGGTCACAGCTCTCACCGTCCAGTCATTTCACCTGTGAACACTCCTGCATTAGCAGGAGCTCTGAGGCAGGAGGATCACGAGTTCAAAGCCAGCCTCAGCCATGGCGAGGCACTTAGCAACTCAGTGAGACCCTGTCTCTAATAAAATGCAAAAAAGGGCTGGGGATGTGGCCCAGGGGCTGAGTACCACTGAGTTCAATCCCCAGCACCAAAAAAAAACCCCCAAAAAACAGGAGCTCTGGGTGGACACCCCAGGTCCAGGCCATAACTGTGACCTGGGGGCACGTTGCTCCTCTTCTCCAAACTTGTTTCCGCATCTGCAGAATGGAGTTGAGCACAAAGGGTTGTTGGGAGGACGCCATAAGAAATGTTCAGAATATCCTTAGGTGTCTTGAGATGGTAACTTACTGTTTGCTGCTCAGAGGAGGAAAAAAATTAGAATGTGGTTCTGGTCCTCGGGGTCGAGACTGACTGGCGAGCAGCACGGTGTGGGCTGGGCCCGGGCACCACCAGGCTGTCTGGACTGCGGGTTGCTAACTGGTGGCCCACGGGCCCAGCGGGACCCCTGCCCTGAGTTGTCGGGTTTGGCTTTGGTGCTGGAGATCGTGCCCAAGGCCTCGAGCATGCTAACATGCGTTCTTCCTCGGAGCCCCAGCTCCAGCCCTGTTTTCTTTGTCCCTCACGATGTTTTAGAAGGTTTTGAGTAAGTTGCCTCCATTTCAAAAAACATTTTATTTTGCATAAAAATAAACAGCATATATTTTTTCTTGAAAATCAGGCTATCTCATAGCCCGAACACAATGTTCTGTCATGGGAACATCGGGCAGGAGCGGAGGAGAGCCCGAGTCAGGGTGACTTGCCTCCCACTCCCTTAGGCCACCCCTGGCCTTGGTCCACTACACCTGAATTGTGCCTTCGTGTTCTCTGTCAGGGTAATGGGGAGCCGTGTGAGGTCCTGGAGGAGGGGAGTGGCTACCCAAGGCCCCAGAAAGGGGAATGGCTTGTTCAGACTACATTAGGGGTTGGAAATCCTGGCTCCAGGCTTGGCTCTGCTGCTTGCTGATTTTGTACAAATCACTCAACTATTTCAGCCCTTGCTGTGCTAATTTGTAAAGCAGAAATGAAAATGAACTCTTTCCACAGGGGTGCTCCGAGGACCCAGTATAATGATGTGACTGTGTTTAAAAAATGCAAACAAAGCCGGGCGCGGTGGCGCACGCCTGTAATCCCAGCACTTTGGGAGGCTGAGGCAGGAGGATTGCGAGTTCAAAGCCAGCCTCAGCAATTGCGAGGCACTTAGCAACTCAGTGAGACCTTGTCTCTAAATAAAATACAAAAAAGGTCTGGGGATGTGACCCAGTGGTCAAGTGCCCCTGAGTTCAATCCCTGGTACCACAAAAAAAAAAAAAAAAAAAAAAAAAATGCAAACGAAAGTTCTGTGAAGTTAGAAGTTCAGGTTCCCATACATAGTAGGGACAGCAGATGCCCATCTTGCATGGATGAATGAATGGATGATATATATATATCTCCCCTGCCAAGAACACAGTAGGCACTCAATACATGCATACTGAATAAATGAATGAACTCATAATATGTACCAGTCTCTCTAGTACCTGTATATTGAATAAATGAATGGATACATTAATGAATATCTATTCATTAAATGAATGAATGAATATTATGAATATTTATCAGTGGCATACAACCGGTGCTCAAGACATACTTTTTTTTCTGGTACTGGGGATTGAACTCAGGGGCACTCAACCACTGGGCCACATCCTCAAGCCCTTTTTTTGTATTTTGTTAAGAGACAGGGTCTCACTGAGTTGCTTAGCACCTCGCTGTTGCTGAGGCTGGCTTTGAACTCGCGATCCTCCTGCCTCAGCCTCCCAAGTGCTGGGATGACAGGCATGCGCCACCGCGCCCGGCCAAGACATACTTATTGAATGGATAATTTGGTGAGAAAATTAATGAATGCATCAAGTTTGTGTAGCTGCCTCTACAACCTGGGCTACAGGGGCTGCTCCATAGAGGTGTGTGGAAGCTGGGTTTGCAGCTCAGTGGTAGAGCGCTTGCCTGGCTCTGCAAGGCCCCGGCTTCCAGCCCCAGGAACACAAGAGTAAGTAAATAAATAGGATAAAAAAAATATATATATATGTATATATATAGTGTGCATATGGGAGGAAGAAGGGTGTGGGGTGGGGACGGGAGGAGCCCTCCAGGGCTAAATGTCAGATCAGACACTAAGCAACAAGATAACTGTAGGCAAGCAGAACGGCCTCTGAGGCATTCCTACAGTCACAGAGAAACCCAACAACTGTACCTGCATGAGGCTGCTGTGCCCCGTTGTCTGGGGGTTGGGAGACGTGCCCGGCTCTGCCCGGCTTCTGACACCCTTGGAGGGCGTGTGAGCACACACCCCCACACACCCTCTTCTCCCCTCCTCTCTTTTGCTTTGTTTTTCTTTCCTCTTATTTTTAAAAAAATATTTATTTATTTACTTTAGTTGTACACAATGCAATGCATTTATGTTTACGTGGTGCTGAGGATGGAACCCAGGCCAAGCACGTGCGAGGCGAGCGCTCTGCCGCTGAGCCACAACCCCAGCCCTCTTTCCTCTTATTTTCTCTGCTGCCCAGGATGTCCTGTGTCTGATGTAAGACGACTTCTTGGGTTTCAAGGAAGAAAATCCCAATTAAATTAACTTAAGCCCAAAGAAAAGAATTAAGGATCAACGATCAGGAAGCAATTTCACAGTCATGGTTTCAGGGTGCAGAAAGGTTGCTTTGTTATTTTTGCTTCCTAGACACCAGTAATTCTTGTCCACCTATTCTTCTATGTATGTATCTTTTTTTTTTCTTTTTTTTTTTTTTTTTTTTGGTGATGCTGTTACCGAAAGCTTGGTTCTTGTCCTGATGCCAAACCAATAGTAGTGAGGACACGGTTTTGAGAAAAAAGGAAAAAGAAGTTTTATTGCTTTGCTAGCAAAGGAGGAGCCCTGTCCTGAGACTGTGATTCTGCCCGTCAGCAGGAACAGGGGACTTTTAAAGAGGTGATTCAAAGGCTGCATTCCAAGTGTTCTTGGCTGGAGTTGGAATTCACTTACTAATTTGGGAGATAGTCATTTCTGTGCCATCCCCAAAGTCTGAATTCCTTCATTCTTCTGATGGGTGTGGGCTCAAGAACAGATAACTCTGCCTAGGATGGGGAAGAAAGGTAATCCTGTTTCCCTGGGGATTAGGGAGCAGGGAGAGATTAGGGAGAAGGGAGTGATGAAGAGAAAGAAATATGTCCCTTTAAAAAATAAGTCACAGTGGCTGGGCGTGGGGCGCACACCTGTAATCCCAGCTGCTTGGGAGGCTGAGGCAGGAGGATTGGGAACTCAAAGCCAGCCTCAGCAAAAGTGAGGCGCTGAGCAACTCAGTGAGACCCTATCTCTAAATAAAATACAAAATAGGGCTGGGGATGTGGCTCAGTGGTCGAGTGCTCCTGAGTTCAATCCCTGGTACCCCCCCCCCCCCAAAAAAAAATGTCACAGTGGCAGAGAATCAAGGGTTATATTCAAAGCATAAAGTGCTGGGCACGGAGCCCGGGGTCTTGCACATGGTAGGAAAGTGTTCTACCATTGAACTACATCCCCAGCCCTTTGCTGTCTTTCTTTATATCAACTTGCTTTTAAAAACAATTAAATGAGGGGCTGGGCTTGTGGCTCAGCAGTAGAGCGTTCACCTAGCATGTGCGCGGCCTGGGTTCGATCCTCAGCACCATGTAAAAATAAATACATTGTGTACAACTAAAGCAAATAAACAAATATTAAAAAAAAATTAAATGAGACAGCATGGTGGTGCGCACCTGTAATCCCAGCAACTTGGGAGACAGATGCAGGCGGATGGCAATTTAGAAGCCAGCCTGGGCAATTTAGTGAGACCCTGTCTCAAGAGTAGAAGATAAAAAGCGCTGGGATGTAGCTCAGTGGTAAAGTGCCCCTGGGTTCCACTCCCTGTACTGCATAAAATAAATAGGTTGATTAAAGTTAAAATTAAAAATTTTTAATGAAATGTATTATTTAAGAAAAGAGGCTAGGCATAGTGGTCATGCCTATAATCTCAGCAACTTGGGAGGCTGAGGCAGACAAATTGCAAGTTCAATGCCAGCCTCAGCAACTTGTCAAGACCCTGTCTCAAAATAAAAAAAAAGAAAAGGGCTGGGGATGTGGCTCAGTGGTTCAATGCCCCTGGGTTCAATCCTTAGTACCAAAAAAAAAAAAAAAAAAAAAAGAAAGAAAAGAAAACTTTATGGAGACTCTTAAATGGAAGATCAGTCCTAAGTTAGAAATGTCTGCAAAAATAAATATAATGCTAACCAGACAGTGCTATTAAATTCTAGCTAGTCACCATTACCCCACTGCCCCTTAAAAAGAGATGACAACTGGCAGTGTAGCCCAGTGGTAGAATGTGTGCCTAGCATGGGCAGGGCTCTTGGTGAGAGAGAGGAGGGGGGGGGGAGAGAGGGATAGGAGAAAGAGGAGAGAGGAGAGAGGAAGGAACAAGTATTAAAACAGATCAGCATCCCTGGACACTTTCTTTTTGACATACTTAGAAGAATGAAGATTCCAAGAAAAAAGAAAGAACTTTTTCCCAGTTACTTGGGAGGATGAGAAAGGAAAATGGCAAATTTGAGGGCAGCCTGAGCAATTTAGCAAGCTCCTGCCTCAAAACAAAATTAAAAAGAGGGGTCAGGGACATAGCTCAGGGGCAAAGTAATTACCTAGCAAGCACAAGGCCCTGGGTTCAATCCCTAGCACTGCAAAAAAAAATAAATGAATAAATAAAGTAAAATATAAAGGGCTGGGGCTGGAGCTGGGGCTGGGGCTGGGGCTGTTGCTCAGTGGTAGAACACTGGCCTAGCATGTGCAAGGCCCTGGGTTCCATCCCCAGTACTGAAAAAAAAAAAAAAAAAAAAACTTTCTTGCAAGGAGATACAAAATGATTTAAATTTTCTATTATAACCATTTTTAAAGGACCTGTGGACAGAGGTTTCCATTCTAGTGTTGTAAAATTCAGCTTGAGAGTAAAGCAGAAATTGCATGATTTACACTTTCCTCCTCAAGTGATCAGGGGAGGAGGGTGAGCTCCCCCTGGGTGTCCTGGGAGGGGTGTTGCAGAGACCCTTCTGGACCTCGCCTGGCAGGTTTAAGTCACATAAAATCTGCATTCTACTCCCTTATGTTCAATGGTTACTGTGACATAAAGATAGTATCTTAAATTACATTCACCATTAATTTTTTTCACTTTCCGAGTAATTAACGCTCCAGGAACGTGCACCGTGTTTGTCCCTTGTCCCGCAGCCTTGTGTCCCTCGGGAATGTCCTGCTGTTTAAAAGGCCATGAATGTTTTTAATCATGTTGTGTTAGTCTGCTTTTCTCTATTGCAACAAATACTTGAGATAAATCAATTTATAAAGAAAAAAGGTTGCCAGGCGCGGTGCGTGTCAGGAGGCTGAGGCAGGAGGATTGAGGGTTCAAAGCCAGCCTCAGCAAAAAGTGAGGTGCTGAACAACTCAGTAAGACCCTGTCTCTAAATAAAATACAAAATAGGGCTGGGGATGTGGTTCAGTGGTCCAGTGCCCCTGAGTTCAATCCCTGGCGCCCCCTGCCAAAAAAAGAAGAGCTTTGTTGTCCCTTAGAGTTTAGGGGTTTTGGTCCGGGGTCAGTTTGTCCCCTCACTTTTAGGCCTGTGGTGAAGCAGCCCATCATGGTGGTGAGCATTTGGTGGAGCAGAGCCGGTCACCTCATGGCAGAGAAGCAGAAAGAGACAGGAAGAGGAAGAGCCCAGGCTTCCATAGTCCCTTCAAGGCCACACCGGCAATGACTTAAAAATTCTTGCTAAGCCCCAGCTCCTGCTAAGCCCCACCCCACCAAGCCCCACCCCACCAAGCCCCACCCCTGCTAAGCCCCACCCCCTGCTAAGCCACATCCACCAAGCCCCACCCCTGCTAAGCCCCCCCACCTCTCATGAAGCCCTCCCTATGCTAAGCCCCACCTCTTGCTGATTGCCATCTCCACTAAGCCCCGCCTCTTAAAGGTTCCACCACTTCTCAGTAGTGCCAACCTAGGGACTGAGCCTTTCACACACTGAACCTTGGAGGACATTCCAGATTAAAACCATGGTAAATACCTTCTTAACAATCCAGATATCAATTTCGGAGATAAAATAATCCAGTCATTCACAACCTTTAAAAAAGTGACAAGTTCTAATGCCGCAACAAAGGAAAATGTTTCAAACGGTCATTACATAAAATAAGGTTTATTTTCAATATGCAGCTGTTCACATAGAGCTTGTCCTAGATGGCACAAGGAACTGGTCAATATTTGCCCCTAATTATAAGTAAGTTTGGATTTAACTGAACGTGTTCTAAGCTTTTCCTTGTCATCTTTGGCATTTTGCAATAAAGCATACATCACTCTGTTCATAAAGAAGCCCTGTGAGTGCAGATTAATACTGAAGCCACCCTTCAGTGACACAAATATCTTACGTGATGTCATCACTGACAGCAAGGTTTTCTGAAACGAAAGATGTTGTCAAGTGACTTTACCTGTCATTTCCTTTCTTAGAAAAGTCAGTGTATGAGGGGCTGGGCTTGTGGTTCAGTGGTAGAGTGCTCACCTAGCGCGTGCGTGGCTCGGGTTCGATCCTCAGCCCCACCTAAAAATAAAGGCATTGTGTACAACTAAAGCAAATAAATAAACATTAAAAAAAGTCAATGTATGAACTGTGCGTCCCCCCAGCCCTGTCGCCATGTGACACCGTGTGCAGGTCCACATGCAGATCATCATCAACAGAGTCTCAGCTGTGTGGCATTGGGGTGGGCAGGACTCTGCCATGCCGTGAGACCCAGGATGGGTCTGTCCTGCCTCCTGCCTTGTGGAGTCTCTGACACCCCTGGGCCATGATTGGCAGAAAGTATTGATCAATAGGACAATCGAGAATGGCTATAATTCTCTCATAATGCACTTAAGGATTGGAACCACCCATTACAGAGAACCCCAGGCACCCCTAACCACGTGGGTGATGATTCTTTTTAAAATTTTTTTTTTATGTTGGCACTCTTTTTTTTTATTCGAAGTTGTTGTATATTTAACAGTAGCATGTATTACAATTCATAATACACATATAGAGCAACTTTTTCCAAAACATTGTTTGTATGCAAAGTATATTCATACTATTCATGTCTTCAATCATGCATGAGATCCTATTCGAAAATTTATTTTTTTGGGGGAGGGAGGGGTGTGGAACCCAGGGCCTCACACAAGCTAAGACTTGCTCTACCACTGAGCTACACCCTTTTCCCTTATTGGGAGCATCATTATTATTATTTGGGGGGGGGGTTCCAGGGGTTGAGTTCAGGGGCTCTCAACCACTGAGCCCCATCCCCAGCCCTATTTTGTATTTTATTTAGAGACAGGGTCCAACTGAGTTGCTTAGCACCTCGCCATTGCTGAGGCTGGCTTTGAACTCTCGATCCTCCTGCCTCAGCCTCCCAAGCCACTGGGATTACAGGTGTGCACCACTGCGCCTAACTATTATTATTTGTGTGTGTGTGTGTGTGTGTGTGTGTGTGTGTGTGGTCCTTGGGATCACACCCAGGGTCTCGCCCCTGCTAGGCAAGCGCTCTACCTCCAAGCTCCTGCCAGAGCCCCCATTGCTCGTACCATCTGGTCGTGCTGAGGAGCCCTTGTGACCTGGTGTCTTCCTTCTTTGCAGGGGCTGAAGATCAGCGTGCTCTGGACCCTCTACTACGGCATCCTCAGTGCTTTTGCGCCCGTGTACAGCTGGATCCTGGTGCTCCGAGGCCTGGTGGGCTTTGGGATCGGAGGGGTCCCCCCAGTCGTAAGTAAATACCCAGCTCCACCAATCAGCGGGTCCCCTCTACACATCCGTGGGTTCTGCATCGTGGATTCAAACATATTTGAAAAAAAAAATTGCATTATATACTGAACATGGACAGACATTTTCCTTGTTGTTGCCAGTAGAGTGTCATAACTATTTCCATCACATTTACCTTGTATTAGATGTCCTATACCATCTAGAGATGACTGGGCGTGGTAGTGCACACCCGGAATCCCAGCTACTTCGGAGGCTGAGGCAGGAGGATCACAGGTTCGAGGCCAGCCTGGGCAATTGGTGCGACCCTGTCTCAAGATAAAAGGTTGAAAGGGCTGGGGATGTAGCCCAGCGGTAAAGTGCCCCTGGGTTCAATCCCTAGTACCACACACACACACACACACACACACACACACACACTCAAGTATGTAGGAGGACGTACTAGGTTCTATGCCAATGCTAGGCCATTTTAATAAGGGATTTGAGCACCTCCAGACTCTGGCATCTGAGGAGATTTTGAGAACCAGTCCCGCACGGATTCCAAGGGACGGCTGTACGTGTGTTCATGGCCTTGGGGGAGGAAGAGATGGCTACAGCAGGGCTTCTGACGGAGCAAAAGAATACCATCATTGGGGCTGGGATTGTGGCTCAGCGGTAAAGCGTTCGCCTAGCACGTGCGCTGCCTGGGTTCGAACCTCAGCACCACGTAAACATAAATGCATTGCATTGTGTACAACTAGAGCAAATAAACATTTAAAAAAAAAAAAAGAATACCATCATTGTGATGATTGACAGCAACCACACAATAGCTGGAATGTCACAAAAGTGATGTCATAATAAAAAGAACAGATGTGGCATTGTCTGGACATTTGACATTGACACAGGGGTGCCCAGCGGGGGCGCGCTATCACTTTATTGCAATCTCCATTTATTGCCATCGGAGACTCGGAGGGTGAAATCCTTGCCCGGGTCTCCCAGTGAATAAGAAGAACTAAGAACTAACTCGTGGTCTGCCCCTCCAACCTCCCCACGAGGGGCCAGGGAGCCACACTGGGGACTGTTTGGTCGTTGCTCTTAGAGTTTCAGGTACTGAGAATACTCAGGGTTGTTGGGCGAAGCCACTCTCTCCTGCGGGGAGGGAAGGCTTTCCACTCGTGTTGGGCCCAAATCCAGGGGCCGGGCAGGGCTTAGTGACTACGGCAAACCTGTGACTAAGTTCTGAGAACTAAGTTCTCTTAATAACTTTCTCTTAGTAACTAAGTTCTCTTAGTAAAAAGGAACAGAGAGGTAAAGGAACTTGGTTCAGATAGCACAGCCACAAAGTGACAGCGCTGGAGTGTGAACCCAGGCCTTGTTAGAGTTTGGACACTGACAATTCCACTTTGCCTTGCTCTGAAGGATGTAAAGGACTGGAAACTAAAAAGGGAACTTAGGGAAGGTGTAGAACGTTTTATGTGAAGGGAACTACGTGAAGAGGTGAAGCCACACTGTGGCTAGGGAAGGCCACTGGTCCGGTGTTTGTGAGCTGTAGGGATGAGATCTGTGAGAATGGAAAGCTAAATTCAGACAGGTAGACCAGGGCAAGCTCGTTAAAGGTCTTGACTGCTGTACCAAAGGGGTTTTGTGTGGGCAGCGGGGAGCCACTGAGAGTTCTTGAGCAGGGGAGGCACCTTAGGAGTCCTGACCGAGCAGGGGCAGGCAGGATGAAGGGGAGGTGAGGAATTCTGTTGTTTCATTTTCTTGCTGAAGGAGTGACACCAGGTGGGGCGTAGCATGGCACCCACGTCCCGCCTCCCCTGGCACCCCTTGGACCAGCTGGTTCTGTGGCAAGAGCTCATCCCACCGGAGGCAGTCCCTCCGCCTTCTGCTGCTCTTTCTTCCTGCGGAGATTGACAGGAGGATGACCCGTGGGGTAAACCACAGGCCCTGCTCTTGCTGCCGTGATGCCCATTTCCTCCCTGCCACCCCATGTAGACTCCCCTCAGCTTTGGCTAGTACTTTCACTGATCTAGATGGTTTACCTGGCGGGGTGACTGCAGCTCCATGCCTGAGGGGTCCGAGTCCCTGGTCAGCAAGCCCTTCTCAGGCCATAACTGTTGCACTCGTTCATTTAACACCCAAACCGGGCATGGCGCTGAGCATGGTGGTGCATGCCTGTCATCCCAGCAGCTCGGGCGGCTGAGGCAGGAGGATTGCAAGTTTGAGGCCAGCCTCAGCGATTTAGCAAGGCCCTAAACAACTCAGTGAGACCCTGTCTCCAAATAAAAAATAAAAAGGGGTGGGGATGTGGATCAGTGGTTAAGCACCCCTGGGTTCAATCCTTGTTACCAAAAATCAATCAATCAGTCAATCAAAACTGGGCAGGGAAATGCCAGGAGATGTCCAGCCTTGTCACCTAGGCGCCCCGGTCACATAACAGTGGTCTACCTGCTCCTGATGGTTGGGATTAATTTCTCTGACTAGAGAAACGGTGACCCTTTTCCTTGCCCGCTCATTTGACAAAAGGAGCCCAATTATTAGATGGCGCTGTTGCTTAAAGTCTTAGGGACTCTGTGTGTGTGTGTGTGTGTGTGTGTGTGTGTGTGTGTGTGTGTGGTGCTGGAGATTGAACCCAGCGGCACTCTACCTCTGAGCTACATCCATGGCCCTTTTACTTTTCTTTTTTTCTTTCTTTCTTTTTTTTTTTTTTTTTTGTACCAGGGATTGAACTCAGGGGCACTCGACCACTGGGCCACATCCCCTGCCCTTTTTTGTATTTTATTAGAGACAGGGCCTCACTGAGTTGCTTAGCACCTCACTGTTGCTGAGGCTGGCCTTGAACCTGCGGTCCTCCTGCCTCAGCCCCCCCCATCCTCCAGGCGCTGGGATGACGGGTGTGGCCACCGCACCGGCTCACTCCCCATTCTTGAGGCGTGGTGAAGGGTGAAGTTCCATCTTCTGTGACTCCTTCAAGCTGAATCTGGGAGAAGAGTGAAAATTTTCCCCAGCTAACCTGAAATAAGTCTGCTAATCACTGGCTGCAGGCATAGCTATTTTTACCCCCGGAGTCAACATCATTTGTGATTTTATGGACTCCAACTTTCTGCTCCTAACAGAGACCAAACAGTTGGGGATGCGTGGTCCAAAGAGCAGAAGGAACAAGGTAGCCATCAAGGGACCCCCAAGAGGTAGAAACCAGGTCCTGTCTGGGACAGCCCTTTCAACCAGGTTCTCAGGCAGGGAGGACTGGACAGAGGTCTTGGAGCCCGGCTGCCTTTTCTGAGAGCCCATGTGTTCCTGGTGCTTCATAAAAAAAAAAAAAAGAAGAAGAAGAAGAAGAAGAAACAGGATGTGTGGGATGTCGCCCTTCACTGCGTCTGGGCAGTAGAAGCAGATTACCACCTTAAAAAGGGAAACCGGATACTCAGTCCTAGAATAGGAAGGATCCTTATGAACCAGAGGGCAGAGCAGAGACAGGAAGGCAGATAAAGATGTCGGAAATGGGAAGGGAGACCCCTCCAAAGGGCCAGGGAACGCGCCCCCGCTGAGTGACATTGCTAGCTTTAAAATCTCAGACACTGATAATTTCACCTGTTGAGATGCGTCACTGTGTAACAGTGGGACCGACTGCCGCAGAGATTTTTCGCTTGTGGGACCGGTAAGAAGTCTCAGGCAATGATCACAAGTGTAACGGGTGGGGTGCTGGGCTGCGCTTAGTCCTCCTTTGCCAGAAGGTAATCGCGGGTGACCTGGTTATCGAAAGTACTCTTTGTGTGTGGTCACGGTGGCCTCTGCAAATGCCTGGTATGGTCTTTTTTGAGGCAATCATGAACGAATCCTTCCTTTTATATCTTTTTGGCTCTATTTATTTTGTAAGGTTGACACAAGTAAGTCCATTTTGATTTTGCTACCTCTTTGTACATTCCCTCCTTTCTTTTCCTGAAAACCTTCTGGTTTTCAGGAAAAGAAAGAGGCTGGGATTACAGGCAGGCGCCACCATGCCATGCCCTGTATGCAGCATTTTGGGGTGACAATCATGGCTGATAGCATTATATCAGGACCATCAGATCTTTATCCATTTTGTAAAATCTTTTGAATATTTATATCAATAATACTTATCACATATCATTGCAAAATAATAGTGGCTAATTAAACCACTGTTATAAACTAAATATAAACAGTTCTAAGTCATCACTTAAAAGACTTTAAAACAGATCGATGTTTAAGCAAACCATAACTCTTTTAAGACTGTTTCCCTAAGTAATCAAAACCCCAATAAAGACAGCAGAAAACATAATAAATTTCCTTCGTAAAACGCAAGATCTCTGTTCAGACAGTTTTTGTAAATTTTCCTAAGAGTAGATCAATATTTTAAAAAACCTTGTTGCTTTACACATTAATTTGATTGTGAGATTGGGTGTGGTGGCTTACGCCTATAATCATAGTGACTCTAGAGACTAAGGAAGGATTGTAAGTTCAAGACCACTCTCAGCAACTTAGTAACACCCTCTCTCAAAATAAAAACTTAAAAGGGCCGGGGATGTAGTTCAGGTAGAGCACCACTGGGTTTAATCCACAGTGCCAGAAAAGAAAAAAAATTAGATTCTGGTTTTATATCAGTGCATTAACTTTAATTAATTAATTAATTTTTTGGTAGTGAGGATTGAACCCAGTGGCACATTACTACTGAGTTATATCCTAAGACCTTTTTAAATTTTTATTTAATTTTGGGCAGTCTAGGGATTCAATTCGGGGTGCTTTACCACTGAGCCACATCCCCAGCCCTTTTATAAGACAGGATCTCATTGAGTTCCTGAGGCTGACCTTGAATTCTTGAATTCGGAGATCCTCCTGCTTCAGCTTCCTAAATCACTGGGATTACAGGCATGCCCCACCATGACCAGCTTAAATTTTAATCTTAGGAAAGCCAATGAATATTTTTTTCATAGTTTTAGCCAACTTAACAAACCTAAATTTCCTTTAATAACATTTGTCCTTCACAAACCAAATCCTGTTTAACCCTTTAATATTTTGCCCTGCCTTTCTTTTTTTCCATTTTGGGATAAAAGTCTTATTTTGCCTTGCAAAATCCTATCTATCTTCTCCAAAGGCATTTTCTTTTCTTTCTAACCTTTCTTACCAAAAACATCCTCAATTTACAACTTTTTTTGTCTATCTTTCTTCCCTGCTTGTTAGCTTGTTCCTACTTTGTTTCCTTCCTTAAGATTTTCATTTTGAAACAATCCTTACAAAACTTCTGAATACAGATAAAATTAATCTTTTTAACAATGAAATAAAATGCTTTTCTTAAAAATAATGTTTCATCAAGTTTGGCATAGTGACTCCCTCCTGTAAACTCAGCAAATTGGGAGGCTAAGCCAGGAGGATCTCAAGTTTGAGGCCAGCCTCGAGGCCCTAAGCAACTTAGAGAGACCCTGTCTCAAAAAAAAAAAAAAAAAAAAAAAAAAAAAAACACTGGGGATGTGGCTCAGTGATAAAGTACCCTGGGTTCAACTTCCAATACTAAAATCATAATACTAATAATTTTTTTCATCAAAACACTGATTACTTAATAATCTTACTTTCAGTGAAGATCCTGGAAGAAAGCACTCGTGAACTCTTTTCTTTATCTTTCAGCCTTTTTTCTATTTTTTATTTAGAGGCAAGGTCTTGCTAAGTTGCCCAGGCTGGCCTTGAACTAGAGAGCCTCCTGCCTCAGCCCCTTGAATACTTGGGGCTACGGGTGTGTGCCACTGTGCCTAAGTCTTAAACTATTTTTCACATACCGACAGGTTTTTCCCCACCTTTTTTTAGCTGGTGCATTAAAGTTGTACACACTGATGGGACTTGTTACGTGTTCGTACATGCGCACGTCACTCCCCAGCACCTCCCCCTCCCTCTCCACCTCCCGCCCCTGCTCCCTTTCCTCCACTGATTTCCCTTTGGTTTTCGTGAGACCCGCCCCCACCTTTCTTTTCCTTTTTCCTTTCTAGCTTTTGCCTATGAGCAAAAACATATGACCCTTGACCTTCTGAGTTTGACCCGTTTCACTTAACACGATGGTCTCAAGTTCCATCCATTTTCCTGCAAATGCTGTAATTTTATTTTTCTTCGTGGTTGAATAAAACTCCATTGTGTATCTATCCCACATTTTCTTTATCCATTCATGGGTTGATGGACACCTGCGCTGGCTTCATAGTTTGGCTGTATGAATTGTGCTGCTATAAACATGGGTATGCAGGTATCACTGGAGTATGCTGACTTTCATTCGTTAGGATAAATATGCAGGAGTGATGTAGCTGGGTCCTATGGTGGTTCCATACCTAGTCTTTTGAGGAACCTCCATACTGCTTTCCGTAGTCGTTGTACTAATTTGCAGCCCCACCAAGAGTGTAAAAGCGTCCCTTTCTCTCCACATCCTCTCCAGCATTGATTATTATATGTTTTCTTGATGACTGATTCTGACTAATGTGAGGTGAAATCTCAGCATTATTTCCTGAGCTTTAGGGGTCAATTGAGAAAGTCCTGGCCTGTACCTAAAAGCTGGAGCCTTGAGCCTGTGTTTTCTTTTTTCTTTCTTTTTTTTTTTTTTTTTTTTTTGTGGTACCAGGGATTGAACTCAGGGGCACTCGTCCACTGGGTCACATCCCCAGCCCTTTTTTGTATTTTTTTTAGAGACAGGGTCTCACTGAGTTGCTAAGTGCCTCGCCATTGCTGAGGCTGGCTTTGAACTCGCGATCCTCCTGCCTCAGCCTCCCAAAGTGCTGGGATTACAGGCGTGCGCCACCGCGCCCGGCTCTGTGTTTTCTTCTAGGAGTTGCATAGTTTCTGGTCTAAGTCCGAAGTTTTAGATCCATTCTGAGTTGACTTTTGTGCAGGGTGAGAGAGAAGGGTCTAGATTCATTTTTCTTTTCTTTTCTTCTTTTTTTTTTTTTTTTTTTTTGTGGTACTGGGGATTGAACTCAGGGGCGCTCGTCCACTGGGCCACATCCCCAGCCCTTTTTTGTATTTTATTTAGAGACAGGGTCTCACTGAGTTGCTAAGTGCCTCGCCATTGCTGAGGCTGGCTTTGAACTCGCGATCCTCCTGCCTCAGCCTCCCAAAGTGCTGGGATTACAGGCGTGCGCCACCACGCCCAGCTAGATTCATTTTTCTACATAGGCATAACCAGCTTCCTCATACCATTTGTTACAAAGGCTGTCTTTTCTCCAGAGTCTGTTTTTGGTGTCTTTTTCAAGGATCCGTTGACTGTATCCGTGTGGGCAGGTCTCCGTGTCTTCTATTCTGTGTCATTGGTCTCTGTGTCTGTTTTTATGCCAGTACCATGCAGTTTTTATTGCTATAGCTCTGTGGGAGAATCTGAAGTCAGGTATTGTGATGCCTCCAGCAGTGCTTTTTTTTTTTTTTTTTTTTTTTTTTTACTTATAATTGCTTTGGCTATTCTGGGTTATTTATTCTTCCAAATGAATTTTTAGAAAATATGTATATATACTTTTAGTTGGTGATGGACCTTTATGTTATTCATTTATTCATATGTGGTACTGAGAATTGAACCCTATGCCTCACACATGCTAGGCAAACGCTCTACCACGGAGCCACAACCCCAGCCCATTCCAAATGAATTTTAGGACTGTTTTTTTCTAGTTCTGTGAAGGATGTCATTGGTATTTTGATGGGGATTGCATTGAATCTGTATTCATATCAACATCTTATGAAAACATATTTAATAAATGCAAACATAACACACACATACACATATATATTCCTCTTTTGGACTTTAAGAAGCCAAAAGAATTTATATTTAGTAGTTGATGTAAAGACATCAATACTAAATGCTAAAAAAGTATTTAACTTACAAATTACTCAGATGTTTATTTCTATTACATATGTTATAAACACTTATTTTATGTATACATACTGATTTATTCATGAAAACTGAGATATCAGACAAGTATAGTCAACACTTTTAAATTGTTTCTTTGTCAAAGAAAAATGCCTGTCATCCCAGGATGACAGGGATGCTGAGGCAGGAGGATCGCGAGTTCAAAGCCAACCTCAGCAATGGCGAGGCCCTAAGCAACTCAGTGAGACCCTGTCTCTAAATAAAATACAAAAAAGGGCTGGGGATGTGGCTCAGTGGTCGAGTGCCCTGAGTTCAATCCTTGGTACCAAAATAAAATAAAAGAAAGAAAGAAAAAGAAAAATGCTAAAAGTTGTTGTGATAGAAACAGAGAAAGCAATGGACATTCCATTTTAAACATCTCACAGAAATAAACATAACCTGATGGGCCAAAAACCTAAGAAAATGCATGCTAACAATTCTGAAGACATCTTTATTTTTATCTTACCAACAAATTTAAATTAACTAATCTGTGACAGACTTACTTATGTTAAACTTCCAACATATTTAAGGGCAGGAGATAGGAGCTTTTAAAAACCCATACTTGCTGCAGTTATCTTAGAGATTATCTTCAGGTGTTTACAAGAAGTTTTTTTTGTCAGACATGCTGATAAAACAAGAATATCAACTTAAACATGCAGAACCCCAAGGTGAATTCACCAGGTTGAGGCTGTAAGATGTTATCATGAGTTCAATAAGAAAGTGCAGGAGAGCACACACCTGTAATCCCAGCAGCTCCGGAGGCTGAGGCAGGAGGATTGCAAGGTCAAGGCCAGCCTCAACAACTTAGTGAGGCCCTGAGCAACTTAGTGAGACCCTGTCTCAAAATAAAAAAATAAACTGGGGTGTGACTCAGTGGTTAAGCCCTGCTGGATTTAATCCCTGGAAAATCTCCCACCTCCCCCCAAAAAAGGACAGGAGAAGTATCTGCCAGAAAAACAGAGTGGTTGCAGGGATTCCCACTGAATCTGTTACTCGGCGGCTTATACTGATGGTTTGGTTTTGGTTTTAGGTTTTGTGGTACTGGGGATTGAACCCAGGGCACTTGACCAGAAAGCTACATCCCAGCCCTTTTAATGTATTATTTTGAGACAGGGTCTTGCCAAGTTACTGAGGCTGGCCTCGAACTTGGGCTCCTCCTGACTCAGCCTCCTGAGTAGTTGGGATTCCAGATGTGGGCCACTTTGCCTGGCTACTGATGGGTTTTAATTAAATTCTGTCCAGAGCTCTGTCCAGGACCCCTTTGGTGAGAGGCTTATCTGGTGGCTGGAGCAAGAGTGGGTGCTTGGGAGAGGTTTGGGGTCATGGTGTGCTACTCGTGGGGCTTTCTTCCCAGAGCGTCATCAATGGGCCAGAAACCTCCACACACCAAGGGATGCTGGGTAGCTGGAGGCGCGGGGTGGCCGCTTCCTGTGTAAGGTCTTCCAACCCAGGAACAGGGCATGTTCTTCTAATGTGGTTCCTAGGAGACCACTTGACACTGTGGGTAAGTTACCCTGACACCTCCGTTTAGACCCCCGAGTCACCTTGGGTCACCAAAATGGGCCAGAGGGAGCATTTGTCTCTTTTCCTTGGGGTCTGGGGACCCTCGAGTAGATGAATTTCAAATAGAACCGTTGCTGAAGCCCTCGAGATCCTTGGTGTCTGGGGAACCAGTTGTCACCAACACAAACTCGTGACCCAACACGTAGACGAGAGAGCACGTGAAACCAAGAGTGAGGGGGGAGGGCTGGGGCTGGGGCTCAGCGGTCGTCGAGCGCTCACCTAGCACGTGCGCGGCCCGGGTTCGATCCTCAGCACCACATAAAAACGGATTGTGTACAACTAAATCCAATAAATAAATATTAAAAAAAAAAAAAAGAGTGAGGGGGGACCTGCCTTCCCAGTGCAGGTGGCTTCCACTGCCCCAGGGTGAGTCCCCAAGATCTATATGCACAGCAGAACAGCACGCAGACAGGACACACCAGAGATGGTGCCCACAGGTCCAGGGAGGTCTCATCAGAGGGCCGAGCCCCTCTGCCGTCCTCCTTCACGCAAGGCTGTCTGTGGGGGGCAGCTGGACAAGGCAGGCCCCGCCCTCCTTCATCCGAGTCCACACCCAGGACGGGGATAGGGGCTGGGGCAGTTCCTCCTTTATCCAGGCCCGTGCGCAGGACAGAACCTCCACCTTGTGCCCGGTATCCCCTGCTACATGACCCTGGGTTTGGACAGGTGTCCCCAACCTACTCATCCCAGGGGGCCCTTTCCTCAGCACATACCCCAACCCCTCCTTGGCTGCTGGGAATCACTCAGGTCTATCAAAGCCCTCAGCCCTCCACCGGAGGAGGGAGGATGTGGCCTTAATGGGGTAGTGGGGGTCCGTCTGTTAGTCCCTTTGTGGTTGCCGATCTGATTACCAATATTTTGTTGGTCGTAACAGACGCCTGATACCAGGAGTGTGTAGATTTCCCCCAGCCCATCAAGCAAGCAGGGCTTGTAGGCTCCAGTTCAGTTCTGACCCCACCTACCTGGGCATGGACTGCTCCTCTCTCCACTTCAGATGCCAGTCACCAGCCCCAGGGTTTTTTGTTTTGTTTTGTTTTTTGTTTTGTAGTGAGGATCGAACCCAAGAGGACTTTACCACTGAGCCACCTCTCTAGCTCTTTTTATGTTTTTATTTTTTTATTTTAAGACAAGGTCTCACTAAGTTGCTGAGGCTGACTCAAACTTGCGATCCTCCTGCCTCAGCCTCCCCAGTTGCTGGGATTACAGGTGTGTGCCACCTGTAAACGCCAGGTTCTTCTACCTGTGCTTCGGACCCACTGGCTGTAACCTGGGGTTCCCACAACCCCCTCCTTGGGTTCTCTTGGTTTGCTAGCGTGGCCCACAGACCTCGAGGAAACACATAGGTTTACCAGTTTCTTGTAAAGGACATTACGGAGGAGACTGCTGAAGCCCGGATGGAAGAGGTGCAGAGGGCCAGGTGTGTAGAAAGGGGGCCGAAGCCTCTGGGCTCTCTCAAGGTGCCCCCTAGGAATCTCACAGGTTTGGTTATCTAACCCTGTTCCCTAGGGCTTTTATGGAGGCTTCATTACATAAGCATGATTGATTCAATCATTGGCCACTGGTGATCAATTTGACCTTCAAACTCTCTCCCCTTCCTGGAAACAGGGTCTCTCCCCTTCCTGCTGATGGGGTTGGTGGGAGTGACAGGGGCGGGCTGAAAGTCCCAGCCTTCTAATCCCACCTTGGTCTCTCCAGTGACCAGCCCCCACCTTGAGGGTCCCTTGGGGCAGACAGCCATCAGTCAGCTCAATGGCCTAGAATAAAACACAGGCTTTGCTGATTCCAAGGATTTTAGGAACATATGCTGGGATACAGGAGGAAGGCCAGATGCACATTTTGCAATATCATGCTTCCCATTTAGCTGTTCATTTACTGAACCTATTTTAGCCCTTCTGTTTGTTTATTGAGCTATTACTATATTCCTGGGACTGAACAGTGTATTTTATATACACGACCATTTAAAAACTCACTTTAACTTAATAGACAGAGATATTATTTCCATTTTACAGGCAAGAAAACTGAACTTCAAAGGAGTAACACACCCAAGGTCACACAGCTAGTAAGTGGCAGAGCATAGATTTAAATATTTAAAGATTGCTTGACCCACTAAACTTTCAATCTCATTCTCTCTCCTTTTTTTGTACTGGGGATTGAACTCATGGGCACTTTACAACTAAGCTATGTCCCCAGCCCTTTTTAATTTAATTTAATTTATTTTTTATTTTTTGAAAATATTTTTTGTTGTTGTTGTAGGTGGACACAATACCTTTATTTTATTTATTTGGCGTTGAGGATCGAACCCAGGGCCTCACACATGCGAGACGAGTGCTATACCACTGAGCCCCAGCCCCAGCCCCCCTTTTTAATTTTATTTTAAGACACAGTCTCACTAAGTTGTTGAGGCTGGCCTCAAACTTGTGATCTTCCTGCCTCAGCCTCCTGAGTCGCTGGGATAAACCTATTCTCTTAACTGCTCTTCTAGATACCTCTTTCATCTGTGAGGAGGGCAAATAAGAACTATAAACAAAATTACAGAAGATATATTTAGGTACCCAAGAGAGCCCCTGGCTCCCATGCACTTTAACTAGTCATTTACATTAAAATAATTATGTCTTAATTAGACAGTGTTCTTGTCTAGTCATAAAAAATGGCTCCCCTAAGTTCATTAAGCATTTAGTTGAAGATATTTTGTGAAATTAAATGTAATTAAGAGTTTCCATTTATTTAGAATAGCCTTCCCCAATTGCAGCTCCTCATAAAACCAGATGAATAAGATGTTCTGTATATTTATATTTAAAGCCCAATAACCAGAAGTCTTTATAACTTCATGAGTCTGTTTTCTGTTGCAAGAACACAGCACCACAGGCTGGGTGAGTTATTAAGGAAGAAGGTTTGTTTGGGCTCATAGTTCGGGTCCAAGCTAAAGGGCTGTGTCTGGTGGCGGCCTTGATGCTGGAAGATGCCCAAGGTGGAGACAGGAGACACAGGTGTGTGTCCCCTGGCCTCTCTCCCTATCAGGCCACCAGGATTCAATCATGGGTGCCCACCCTGATGACTGGGTCTGACCCCAGTCACCTCCCGGAGGCCCTAACTGTGGACGCCATTGTTGACCTTAGTTTCTGTCCTCTCCTGCCTCATGTTGGGGATCAAAAGTCAACACGGGAAACCTTGGGGAACACACACCAGATGCAAACCATCACAATAATTAAGACTTCTGAGTTTTTGTATGAACACAAATTGCATTATCATTAGGGAGCCCGTCCCTCTGCCTGGGTCCCTCCTCCCCTCTCTCCTTCCTTTCTTCCGCCCATTGCTTCTTCATGAGAACGACAATAACATTAAAAGTGATGGCGCTGATAGCAATAATGACAGGTGTTTGCCACGGGCCGGCCACCGTGCTGGGCGTTCTCATAGATCCCCATCTGATGAGAAAACAGGCTCATACGTGGTCACAGTGATGAGTGACGTGCAGGGTTAGCATTTGCTTCCTAACAACCCACCCCAACGCTCGTGGCTTAGAACTACAGTTTAAATCAGGTTCTGCATCCGGGCAGGTGGTGGTTCTTCCGGTCTCCGTGGAAGGCCACACCTGACTCATTGAGGTTTCACAGGACCCTCGGGCGCCAGCCTGCACACCTGCTCACAGTCACTGGGGCTGGCATCTGAGAGAGCGAGCAGAAGCCACATAGCCGCTTGCAGCCTGAGCTGACAGCAGGCTACTTCTGCTACATCCTGCTGGTCGAAGCAAGTCCAAGGCCACCCCAGGCTCAAGGGTGGGGAAACTAGGCCCCCTTCTTCTCCCTCCACTGCTGGGGATGGAACCCAGGGCCCTTGTAGGTGGTAGGCAAGTGCTCCACCACTGAGCCACGTCCCAGCATGGTGTAGACTTGATGCAAAGAGTCACAATCACACTGCACAGCTGCATAGATACGGTGGGGGAAACCACCAGGGCAACTTAGCAGGACAGTGACAACTAGGTTCAAATCCAGATCTGTCCGATGCCAAATCGCTGGCGGTTTCGAACAAGTCCTGCGCAGGGCTGGAGAGCACAAGTAGTCAGAGGGTGGCGTTGAGGATATCTATGGAGGAGTCATGGTGAAGGAATCAACGTTAATTCAAGCAAGGGAGATAAATAACCCTGTATTTTTATCCTTGCAAACAATATATTTTAGAAAATTTAGAAATGCAAATAAGCATCAGAAAGTGATAATCACCTCTAATTGCAAGTATCATGAAACTAAGCAAAATACAGGTGGTGAGCTGGGCGAGGTGGCACACGCCTGTAATCCCAGCCCTTGGGAAGCTGAGGCAGGAGGATCAAAGCCAGCCTCAGCAATGGCGAGGCACTTAGCAACTCAGTGAGACCCTGTCTCTAATAAAATACAAAAAAGGGCTGGGGATGTGGCTCAGCGGTTGAGTGCCCCTGAGTTCAATCCCCGGTACCACAAAAAAAAAAAAAAAAAAAAAAAAAAAAACAGATGGTGGGTGGCCTGTAGTGTCTTGTGTCCAGCAGAGGGCGCGGTGTGGCTCAGTAGATGGCCATTATGTAAGCGACTGTGCTGGAAAACCGCAGTCTACAGGCGTCCTGCTTGTGGTTTAGCTGCTCTTGCAGATAAGGATCCCGGGGCTGAGGGCGCGGTTTAGGGATGGGATGCGTGATGAGCATGCGCAAGGTCCCGGGTTCAATCTCCAGCACTGGAGTTTACAAAGATCAATACTCCAGGTAGCCGGGATGGGGCGGTGCACTCCTGTAATCCCAGCTGCTTGGGAGGCTGGGGCAGGAGGCTTGCGAGTTCAAGGCCAGCCTCAGCAATCCAGGAAGGCCCCAAGCAACTCAGTCTCTGTATCAAAATAAAAATATAAAAAGGGCTGGGGACGTGGCTCAGCGGTTAAGCGCCCCTGGGTTCAATCCCTGGTACAAAAAGAAAAGAAAGAAAAAAAGAAAAAAAAAAAAAAACCCAAGGTAGCTGCCCACCTGTTGGACCTTGATATCTGCCTCACAATTTCATCAGACTGGCTCATAAACCCACCCTGGCTCTGTTCTTTCTCCCAAAGAAGTGTCAAATTGAGGTCGCAGGCCGCTGCTATCCGGGCACGTGGCTGAAATGGCAGATCTCTGATTGCCCGGTGCCCCTCCCGTGATTGCCGCGGTGGGATTGATTTATGCCCGAATCAGCGTCGCTCATTCTTTCATGGGTCATGTGATTGTCATAATCGCCACAGTTTGGATGGAGATCAAAAAGCTCGTTTTCATCATAAACTGCTATAAATAATAACCTAAATGTGGGGCGCAACAATGACAGGAAAAGATGTCCCTTGTGGCCTAAGTTGCAAAAACAAACAAACAAAAAACCCACCAAGAAATTGGAAATAACCTGGTAGGAAGCAGCTGGGCGTGGGTCAATCAATGGTGACCTCACCCCCAAGGAGGAGGACTGAGCAACCTCGCAAAGACCACACTGAGGGACCAACCTGTGGCTGGGTGGCAGAGTGCTTGCCTGGAATGTCTCAGCCTCCTGGGTTCCCTCCCCAGCACCTCCAAATAATAGAACCGCAGGAGCCCTCCCGACAGGAATAGGGAGTGATTTCCCCAATTCTCACTGAGAGCAGACCCTGACCCAGAGGTTCAGGGTGGTTCACTCGGATTCTGCAACACAGACTCCAGATGGGCCCACTCAAGGGGTGAGGGAGGGAACTGCCCTCTGTTGAGGGTCGCTGCTGGGATGTCTGAATTCTCGGGCACTTCTGCCCTGCCCTGCAAGTTGGCAAAATAAGTTTTAAGGACCAGAGAGAAAGTTCTCAGGAAAGAGCTGCAGGGACTTGCAGTTGGAATTTGGGCTGGCATATGTGGAATTGGTTAAGAATGGGATGTTGGAGCCGGGTGTGGTGGTACATGCCTATGATCCCAGTAACTCAGGAGGCTGAGGCAGGAGGATGGCAAGTTCAAGGCCAGCCTCAACAATTTAGCAAAGCCCTTACTAAGCAACTTAGTGAGGCACTGTCTCAAAATTAAAAAATAAAAAGGGCTGAGGATGTAGCTCAGTGGCAAAGTGTCCCTGGGTTCAGTCCACAGTATCCAAAAAAAGCAAAGCGGGTTGGGGGAGGACTTCATGCTAGAGGTCATCAAAACAAATCCTCAATATCATTTTTGCACAGTTGGTAGTTTGGTGTTGATTTGATGAGGAGAGGCAAAATGTTTCTCTTTTTATTATTATTATTATTGATTTTTTTTTTTAAAAAGATAAAGTAAGCACACCACTTGGAAAATAGAATAAAATTTCTAAGAAGTCATACAGGATAAACACTGCAATCTGTTAAACTTGTTCTCAATTCTTAGAGGTCAAGTAAATGAGATTCCTCCTGGTTTCTGTTAAGAGAGGTACTAGAAGGAATATAAATTAGAACAATTTGGGATAGTAGCATATTTCCAAAGTCTTAAGAATAAGCACACTCTCGATTCAAATTCTGTCCAAGGGCTGGGCACAGTAGTGTACACCTGTAATCCCAGCAGCTCAGGAGGCTGAGGCAGGAGGATTGCGACTTCAAAAGCAGCCTCACCAATTTAGCGAGGCCCTGAGCAACTCAGGAGACCCTGTCTCTAAATAAAATACAAAATAGGGCTGGGTATGGGGCTCAGTGGCTAAGTGCCCCTGGGTTCAACCCCCAGTACACACACACACACACACACACACACACAAATCTATTTAGGGAAATCTTAGGAAACTATGTGAAAAAAAAAATTTTTTTTGACAATTTTGACTTAAAGATGTTTAAGGAAGTGTTATTTATAACTACAAAACCACCCAAATAGGGAAGTGATTGAGAGGCTATGGAATGTGAAGAGAGCGGGGTACACATTTTGTCTCTTCTCTTTCCTGACCTAGAGGTGCAGTCCTGGTCAAGTAACAACTTCTCTCACACTGGCACACACAGCTACGGAAACAAGGATTAAAGATGCACAGAAACACACATGTGCACGCCCACACGGTGGGAATCGTGCTTTCCTACCCCGTTACCCCACTCATTGTTGACTGAGATAATCCACGGGGAACATCTAGGATAGCGTCTGGCACACAGTAGATCCTCAATGAAAGGTGGCTGTGATTAAGAAACCGTGGTTCGTGCGTGTGATGGAGTAGATGAGCGCCAGGGGCCTACACATGTAATGAAAAAAGGCAGGAGGTGGGGGAGGTCACTCCCCAGAAGCAAACAAATAACAGGTGGGGCTGGGAATGGAGGTCGGTGGTAGAGCAATTGCCTAGTATGTACGGGGCCCTGACACCACAAAAAAAGAAAAAAGAAATTTAATGGCAAAATGATTATTTATAAATCAAATTAATGCAGGGCATGGTGGCATATGCCTGTTGAGGCCAGCCTGGGCAACTTAGCAAGATCCTGTCTCAGAACAATAAAAGAACTAGGGCTGGGCGCAGTGGCCTCCATCTTTAATTTCAGCAGCTGGGGAGGCTGAGGCAGGAGGATCCCAAGTTCAAAGCCAGCCTCAGAAACTTAGGCCCTAAGCAACTTAGTGAGACCCTGAGCCAAAATAAATAATAAAAAGGGCTGGGGATATAGCTCAGTGGTAGAGCACCCCTGGGTTCAATCCCCAGTACCAGAAAATAAATAAGTAAATAAAATTAATAATTGGGTTCATGTTTTAAAAAATGAGGTCTTGATATGATGCCCAGGCTAGCCTCGCACTTGTGGGATAAAGCTATCCAGATCTCTGATCCTCCTGCCTCAGCCTCCCAGGTGACTAGGACTATAGGTACCTGCTACCACTGAGCTGCATCACCAGTCCTTTTATTTTATTATTATTTTTTTAAATTTTGAGACAAGGTCTTACTACATTGCTAAGGCTGGCCTCAAACCTGCCATCCTCCTGCCTCAGCCTCTCCAGTCGCTGGTATTACAGGTGTGCGCCACCACACCCAACTAAGCTTAAAATTTCTTTTATTGGTACCAGGGATTGAACTCAGGGGCACTCTATCATTGGGCCACATCCCCAGCCCCTTTTTGTATTTTTTTTTTTTTTTTTTTTTTTTTTTTTTTTTTTTTGTGGTACCAGGGATTGAACTCAGGGGCACTCGACCACTGGGCCGCATCCCCAGCCCTTTTTTGTATTTTATTTAGAGACAGGGTCTCACTGAGTTGCTAAGTGCCTCGCCATTGCTTCCTTTTTGTATTTTATTAGAGACAGGGTCTCACTGACTTGCTAAATGTCTCGCCATTACTGAGGCTGGCTTTGAACTCGCGATCCTCCTGCCTCAGCCTCCCAAGTGCTGGGATTACAGGCGTGCGCCACCGCGCCTGGCTCAACTTCTTGAGTGCAATCTCAGCTAAGAATTTAAACATAGAGATGGAGAAAGGGAGAGACTGAAACAGAGAGCAGGAAGGGGGGTCATACAGAAACACCATGAAGTCAGACTAGAGGGCGATTGCTTCCTTCTCACTTTTCTCTCATCTGAACTGCCAAGCCCTTCCCTTTCCTCTGAGGCTCGTGAACCTCCTACCTGCTCTGGACAGAACGCAGGTGAGACCTTTAACAGCGTCGCGATCTCCGTGGCACTGCCGAGGCCCCCATGAACAGCTGGGGCTCAAACCCAAGGCCGGGATTCTCATCCACGTGACTCAGGGAGAGCGCGTCCTGGGGAGAACCTGTAAGAGTGGGGGAAAGGTAGAGGCAGGAGGTGCGGCGAGGACGTGGTCTCGGGCAGCCTCGCTCCCCGATCACGCAGGAGCTCAGGAGGGGGATCCACCCAACAGCCCACCCCTGGTGATTTGGAGATCACTGGAGTCCGAAGCCTGTTTTGCAAAGTGTGGTTCCTCCTGGTCCTGCAGTTGGCTTTGATGGATTAGCTGCGCATGACCGCCTCCCACCTCCTGGGGTTTCCAACATGCTCTGGTTAACCACAGTGACCCCCAGGGACCCCGGCTTGTGTTTCCTGTCACCTCTTGGTGAGCGCATGGAGCCCCGGGGGAGGCAAGGGTAGAGGGAGGTGCTGGACGGTGAGAAGAGCTCCTTGCGCTATCTTGGACTCATATTTGGCCCAATTTGTGGGGCTCCGTCTCTTTGGAAATACTACTTGCATTTCCCTCATTGCGTATGTTAGAACAATTGCCTGTTAATACAACAGGAGTTTTGTTTGTTTGTTAGGTACTGGTGATTGGACCCGGGGATGCATTCCCACTGAGCTATACACCCAGCCCTTTTTATTTTTTTATTTTGAGACAGGGTTTCGCTAAGTTGCTGAGGTTGGCTTGGAACTCCCGATCCTCCTGCCTCAGCCTCCCCAGCTGCTGGGATTGTAAGCATGCACGGCTGAGCCTAGCTACCTCACCCCCTCTCTTTAAGAGGGGCCAGAAAAGGAGCAGGTGGCTGTCTGGTGGCTGAGACACCTGACTTGGGTGGGACACATGGAGAAGAGAAATCTGTCAGACACCAGCTTGATGTCTGGATGAAGATTAAGGTCCCCGGTGATGGGGTGGGCTGACGTCACATGCCCTTACAGCCAGGCCTCCAGGGAGCGAGGACGAGGGCGTCCTACTGAACAAAAGCTGAACGCCTTAAGAACACAAGGGATAGAGGCCTGTTCTGGATTAGAGTTACCCATAATCCCCCTGCTCTGTTTCCCCCCACCCCAGGCCTTCTCTGCTGTAGGTAGGACTGAGCGGATGTGCTTATGAAATTTCAGCATCACTTAAGAAATTAGCAAACAATGCAGACTCCGACCGGGCTTGGTGGCTCACGGCCGTAATCCCAGCTTCTCAGGAGGCTGAGGCAGGAGGATTGAGAGTTCCAAGCCAGCCTCAGCAACTTAGCGAGGCCCTAAGTAACTCAGGGAGACCCTGTCTCTAAATAAAATACAAAAAGGGCTGGGAGCCGGGCGTGGTGGCACGCGCCTGTAATCCCAGCACTTTGGGAGGCTGAGGTAGGAGGATGGCGAGTTCAAAGCCAGCCTCAGCAATGGCGAGGCACTTAGCAACTCAGTGAGACCCTGTCTCTAATAAAATACAAAAAAAGGGCTGAGGATGTGGCCCAGTGGTCGAGTGCCCCTGAGTTCAATCCCCAGTACCAATAAAAAAACAAAAAGGGCTGGGGATGTGGCTTAGTGGTTAAGTGCCCCTGGGTTCAATCCTTAGTACCAAAAAGAAAAATTAAAGAAAATTGCAGATTCAATGCCTGTCCCTGAGAGTCACCACCCCAGGACGTTCTAGTATGATACCTGATCACCCATGGGGGATGTCATCTCAGAAACCTTAGCAGTCTTCCCACCCAGTCCTGACCTTCGCTCCTTTCTCTTTGCTTCCAGGGTGACGCTGTATGCCGAGTTCCTTCCCATGAAAGCCAGAGCCAAGTGTATTTTGCTGATTGAGGTAAGGAGGAGGGAGGCTGGGCCTCTAGAAGAGGCTGGCTCTCTGGCAGGTGGTTCACAGGTGTCCTGAGCCACGGGACAAAGGAAAAGGACTTTAAAAAAATAACAGACTCCGTATGCGAAGACTTAGGTGGATCCATTAGGTCGATTCTGACGTGGCTGTTTTGCAGTCTGGATTGACACGAGAATTAAATCAACTGTCCCTTAAAAAAAAAAAAAATGGTGGCAGGCAGGTGGTACATCCTTCTTCAACTGGAAATGGCTTTTACCTAAGAGTGGGTGTTGAATGACAGCTCGAATGGACCAAACTCCTGTCCCCACTCTTATCGTCACCTACCACCCCTGTTTTTCCCCAGACTGGTACATATCTTGTGAGTGAGCTCTGTTCTTGGTCCCCTCCACGGGCTGTGGGGTGCCTTGAAACTCTCCTGGTCCAGCCAGTCCCACTCGCATTCCTCCTTCCTGGGCTTGTGGCCCGTTTTCCAACCATGCCCTGAGAGATCTCAGGGCAAATACCTGGCTTTCCAGTGGCCGCTCCACACGGTGGCCGAAGGATCCATTTGCCTCTGCTGGACACGGATGTCCATGGCATTGACTGTGAAGCCCCTGGGACCTCCTTGGTCACATGACCCCACAGGCCAGTTTATCCATCCTGGCAGCATCTACTCCTGACCAGCTGGGGTGAGAGTCAGCTGGTCTACACTGGATGATCCAGTTGTTTAAATCAGGAAATGCATCTGGGCCCCTCTGATCTTGGGCTCCAACTAGCCCTTGTCACCTAACACCCCGTTTTCTCCCAGGACCCCTTAGAGCTTCCCGTGACCCAGCAGCTAAGGGGTTCATTCCTGGCCCAGGAGAGGTGGGGGTGGGGGGTGTGAGTAGTGTCCATTCTGATTGGTCAGTGCCCCGGCCCTGCGTGTTTCTGGACAATCTGTCTGTCACCCTGATTGTCCGCAACAGAAATGGACTGCATTCCTTTAAGCAAGGGGGGGATTTAGGAAACCTCCCAGGGCTCCAGAACTTCTGGGGGAGGCTGGAAGACCAGGTTTTATTTGATTTGATTGATTGATTGATTGATTGACTGGTTTGCAGTACTTTGGATGGAACCCAGCGGTGTTCTACCACTGAGCTTCATCCCTAATCCTTTTTTTTTTTTTTTTTTTTTGAGAGTCTCGCTAAATTGCTGAGACTGGCCTCGAAATTGTGATCCTCCTGCCTCAGCCTCTGCAGGATTATAAGAGTGCACCACCACCAAGCTGGTTAAAGACCAGGTGTTTGTAGTTGTAGAGGGGGTTCCAGCAGGGAACAGTAATAAAGGCACCATTTATAAAGTCCCTGCAGGGTGTCACCACCCAGGGCCTGTAAGGACAAAGGGACAGACTAGTTAGGGGTGGTGACCCTCTGAGAGAGGCAGCCAGCCCTGCAGGGAGGGGCCAGAGGAGTGAAGGGCCTTGTCTCTCTCCTGCCCTCCCTCCCTCCCTCTCCTGGGGGCTCCAAGTGGGCTGCACTCATGGGAAGCCGGAGCCCAGGGAGCCTGCTGATGGCATCCGGGCAAAGGCAGGAAGGGACAAATAGTGACGTGGTGACTTGCAGAGACAAGGGAAGAGAGCCCACCGGGAGGGCTGGGCAAGGTGTCTGCGCGTGGCGCTCTGCACGGCGGCATCACACACACAGCTAAGACACGGAGCAACACACATCCATTGGTGGATGCCAAGAGGCAAAATGTGGTCCATCTGCACAGGAGGATTTTTATTTTGGTACTGGGGATTGAACCCAGGGACGCTTAACCACTGAGCCACATTCTCAGCCCTTTTTTGCATTTTTATTTAGAGACAGGGTCTCACTGAGTTGCTTAGGGCCTTGCTAAGTTGCTGAGCCTGGCCTCGAACTTGCAATCCTCCTGCTTCAGCCTCCCAAGCTGCTGGATGACAGGTGTGCACCACCGCCCCCGGCCCAAGAAAATATTATTCAGCCTTAAAAAGGAAGGAGATTCTGATACGCGCTACAGCTTGAATGAACCTTGAGGATGTTACTTTCAGTGAAGTAAGCCAGACATGAATAGACAAATATTATACGATTCCACCTTAGATGAGTAGTTAGACCAGGCAAAGTCATAATAAAATAGTGACTGTCGGGACTGATGGGAGGGCCAGGAGTTACTGTTTATGGATACAAAATTTTTGTTTTACAAGACAAAAAGAGTTTTCTGGAGACACACGGTGCATTGGTTGTACAGTTTGAAAGTGTTTCATAACATTGAGCCATATGCTTAAAAATGGTTATAATGGGCTGGGCGCGGTGGCGCACGCCTGTCATTTGCAAGGCTGAGGCTGAGGCAGGAGGATTGCGAGTTCAAAGCCAGCCTCAGCAATGGCGAGGCACTTAGCAACTCAGTGAGACCCTGTCTCTAATAAAATACAAAAAAGGGCTGGGGATGTGGCCCAGTGGTTGAGTGCCCCTGAGTTCAATCCTCAGTACCAAAAAAAAAAAAAAAAAAAAATGGTTATGATGATAAATTTTATATTACATGTGTTTTACCAAAACAAAATGGGGGGAAGACCCCAAACCCCAAACCCCTCAGTGCGCCCACTGTCACCTGACATCACGTAATACTGATCATATTATCTGCTCAGCCCGAGCTGCTAAGCTGCACGCCCAGGGGATATGCAAAAGTCATCATGCAAATGCCATTCAAATACCGTGCGGTGTGGGCAGGACCCTCAGGAGACGGACAGCCCCACAGCCCTAGCCCACCCCTCTGGACCAGGAAAAGCGTGGCCATCCTGACCTTGCTGCCCCAGGGGCTCCTCCCTCCCACGACTGACCTCGATTCTCCTGTGCCAGGTCTTCTGGGCCCTCGGGACGGTGTTTGAGGTCATCCTGGCCGTGTTCGTGATGCCCAGCCTGGGCTGGCGCTGGCTGCTCATCCTGTCGGCTGTCCCGCTCCTCCTCTTTGCTGTCCTGTGCTTCGTAGGTATCTTTAAGAGAGCTCCTTCCCTACCTCGCACTTGGCTATATTTTGGTGGAAAGCAGGTGGAGGACAACACCAAAGCCACCTTTAAAATCGGGAAATGAGATAAGGGAACAAGGCCTGAGGTAGCCCCAGTACCGGGTGTTAGATTTCCTCCAGACAGACACTTCTGGGGTGTTCTCTAGGAAGACACCTGGGATTAGGGGAATACATTGGCCTCATCATTGCCAGATCCGCACTTAAGTGACTAACGGGTTCATTGGAACTTTTAAGCTATAAGTGACTGACACCTAATTCACACTGGCTTGAGTAAAACAGAGGGGTAGATGCATGACAAGATTAAACACCTGGCTTCAGGCATGGCTGGATCCAGGAGCTCAAATTATCTCAGCTCTGAATAAACCACACCCTATGGTAAGATCAAGCCACACACTCCTCATTTCATGCACAAAACACTTTACTACCAGTGGGGTCTCAAAATAAGCCTATAGATGGATAGAGCTCATGTATGGTAAATGCTACAATAATTCATGGTAACGACAATAGGTATTAATGGTATTGAGTTTAACTGTGTGGCAATCTCTGTGCCAGGCCCTTACGTGTATTTTTATACTCATTCCTCCCTGTGACCATATGAGGTAGGACTGATGAACCTCTACATTAATTAGGGAGACAAACAAAGCCCACAAACTTGGTAGCTTAATGCACTAGAATTTTATTTCTCACTAACATACCAGTTGAGAGTGAGCGTTCTGGGATTCGAGACCCAGATTTTCTTTGTAGCTTGGGGCTCTGCCCTCTTCCAGGGCTTTGGGGTCGTCTACATACAGATAATAGACAGAGAAGGGAAAGTGGAGATTGCACACTTGGTTCTTTAATATCCTGGCCAGGGGATCATCTACTTACATGCCATTGGATAAAAGAAAGTCACATGGTCTCACCTAGCTGCAAAGGCAGCTGGGAAAATGTAGTCCATGTCTGGACAGCCCCATCCAAAGACAACTCTCCACTCTGTTAAGGGAATCATGAATTTTGGTGGACATTGGCTAATTTCTGCCACACCCCCATTTTTCAGATGAGGAAACTGAGTCCCAGAGAGTCCAGTGGACTTGTCAAAGGCCCTACAACAAGTAAACAATGGAACTCTAATCTGAGCCAGATCATCTGACTCTTGGTCTGGTGCTTTCTCTGCTATACCTGCTGCTTTGCAGGTTACTGTGGCTTCATTTGACAGAAGTTTGTTTCTCTGGTCACTTGGGGTTTGTACTCCATTAGGCTGCGCGCTCTCTCTCTCTCTCTCTCTCTCTCTCTCTCTCTCTCTGAGTTTGCAAGATGATGCTTAACACAGATGAGGTAGTTTCCTGAGAGTTGGGGGTGACATTTTTTATGGTGGTCACAATTCAATTCAACCTGCCCCTGGAACTCACACCAGCACCAAATAATAATAGGAGGTGACAATAACAACTCCTGTGACCCAGGCCGGGCTCCGCGCCACACAATTATCCCATTTAGTGCTCGCAGCAACCTTTCGTGGTGGGGTCTATTATGACCCCCGTTTTATGGGTGAGGAAAGGGAAGAGCAGAGAGGCCAAGGCACTGCACAGGGTCACATGACCATGAAATAGCAGAGTCAGCATTTGAAGCCTGGTCTGTGCTTCCAGAAGGCCCCAGCTTGGTGACCCCACCCTCAGGTGAGAGCCAGGGGCTGGGAAGTTCCACCCATGCCTGGGTTTCCTGTCCTTGCAGTGGCTGCCAGAGAGCGCGCGGTACGATGTGCTGTCTGGGAACCAGGAAAAGGCCATCGCCACCTTAAAGAGGATCGCAACAGAGAATGGAGCCCCCATGCCACTGGGGAAGCTCATCATCTCCAGACAGGTCAGTGCCTGGACCTCTGGCCGTGGCATGCGTGTCCGTGTGCGGGCGGGGGAGCGTGTACACACACGTCCATGATGTGGGTGAGCGCAGGTATCAAGGGTGGGGTCTGCGTGTGTGCGCATGCGCACACATGGAGTGGAGGGGGTGCAGAGGAAGGCTCTGCAGGGGAATTTGGCAACTCCAATCTATGTGTTGTCTGCCAACTTCTAAAAATGCTACCTGGATAATTTACCCATGATAAGAGGTGCCATCTGCTGATGGTCCTGTAACTACCTCTGCCTTTCAGGACTGATGAAGTCCCACTAGTGAATGTGATTGATGGGCCACAGTTGTGCAATAAAATCATTAGATGCTGGGGAGGTGGGGGATGTGGTAGAGTGCTTGCCTAGCACATGCAAGGCCCCAGGTTTCATCCCCAGCACTAAAAATATAAATATAATTTTAAAGAACCTGGATGCAGTGTGCATGCCTGTAATCCCAGCGGCTCTAGAGGGTGAGGCAGGAGGATCACAGGTTGGAGTCCAGCCTCAGCAACTCAATGAGACCCTATCTCAAAATAAAAAGAGCTGGGATATGGCTTGGTGGTAGAGTGCCCCTGAGTTCAATCCCTAGTACTGAAAAAAAAAAAAAAAAAAAAAAGACTTTATTACAAAGATATTTTTATTTGTGAAGACAATGCTTATAGGTAAACTAAGTGACCTATTATCTGGCATGCTTTTTTCATTTTTAGCATATTTAAATAGTGAGCATTTCTCAAACTGCTACTAGGAAAAATATGTACATTAACTACACCTAAGAAGAACATAATCACGGTCATAGAATATGTTTTTTAAGGGAACATTGTAAAGCAAAGATTTGATAAGTTCTTTGATATTGGTAAATTATAAATCACATGACATTGGCAAATGGGCCATTTAGCTCCTCTGTCTTTCAGAGGATTGTCCTGTGGTGGGTTGGCTTGTTAGCACCTTATTGTCACCTTGACCTAGGGAGTGTGTGTGAGCACGCGCGCCCGTGTGCTGTGCACGTGTGGGCATGCACACAGGTGCGTGAGATGCTTGTAGTTTCCTGCACCCCGGGTCCATGGGACTCTCTGAGGAGCCTCAGGGGGCCAAGCCTGAGGCTCTGCCTGCCCACTGCAGGGCTCCAGGTGGGAAATGGATCCTCTGGACCCTGCAAGGTCCTGGTGGGAGGGGCTCGAGGCTGCTGCGGTGGGTTGAATCCTGGGTCCTCAGCATGATCGCACGCCCACCGAAACTCCCTCCCAGCAGTAGGCGTGCACAGGGGTCAGGCCACCAGCCAGAGCCCCACACAGCTGGAGGGGTGACAGTAAACCACATGCCCTTGTCTTGAAACAGGAAGACCGAGGCAGGATGAAAGATCTTTTCACTCCCCATTTCAGATGGACGACGTTGCTGCTGTGGTTTATATGGTAAGAGCTGCCTGGCCAGCGCTTTGACCCTCTGGCACCACAGACCTGCTTGGAATTGGCTTTTCTATTCATGAGATGCACAAAGAATGCTCCCATCTCAGGCAGCAGATCCTGTTTTTGTTTTTGTTTTGTTTTGTTTTTGGTACCAGAGGCTGAACCCAGGGGTGCTTGAACACTGAGCCACGTCCTCAGCACTTTTTATACTTTATTCAGAAGCAGTGTCTCATCTAAGTTGCTTAAGGCCTCGCTAAGTTGCCGAGGCTGGCTTTGAACTTGGATCCTCCTGCCTCAATCTCTGAGCCACTGGGATTACAAGCATGTGCCACCGTGCCAGCCTCAAACTCAGTATCTTTTAAAAGGAAATTTTATTTTTTAAACAAGGGCTGGAGGTATGGTTCAGTGGTAGATCTCTTTTCTAGCAAGCATGAGGCCCTGAGTTAAATCCTTAGTACCCTAAAAAGTAAATAAAAGACATTTTATATATCTGTTTTGAAGGAAAACACCTTAATTGCAGGCCATAGATAGAAGGTACTAAGTTAAATATAGTAAGCTAGGCTCAGTGGCACATGCCTGTCATCCCAGTGGCTTGGGAGGCTGAGGCAGGAGAATCGCAGGTTCAAAGCCAGCCTCAGCAACTCAGTGAGGCCCTAAACAACTTTATGAAGCCCTGTCTCAAAATAAAAAAGGGCTGGGGATGTGGCTCAGTGATTAAGTGCCCCTGGATTCAATCCTCAGTGCCAAAAAAAAAAAAAGAAATGTTAAATACAGTAAAAAGTAGCTATGTTGATCTTTGAGGCAAGGAGCCTCTATATCGAAGAGACAGAGACTGGAGGGGAGTGGAGGTGTTACGGATGTGTTCACCCACACATGGGACTGGTATGTAATCAAAAGAATCAAAAGGAAATTCTTTTTGTACAATAAGACTTAATAAGCGGTGGCGCAGGCCTGTCGTCCCAGTGGCTCAGGAGGCTGAGGCAGGAGGATCGTGAGTTCCAAGCCAGCCTCAGCAACAGCGAGGCGCAAAGCAACTCGGTGAGACCCTGTCTCTCAATAAAATGCAAAATAGGGCTGGGGATGTGACTCAGTAGTTGAGTGCCCCTGAGTTCAATCCTGAGTACAAAAAAAAAGTTAATAAACATGATCTGTTAGTGCTCTCCTCTCTCCTACTCGCCATTGCCTTGGGCACCCTGGTGGTACAGGCCCGTAGCTTGAGAACCAGGTCAACTCTTGGAACTTCCAGCTCTGACTCGGTTTAGTTTTTTTTTTTGAACAACCACCGTAGGAAGGGGGCTGCTGGGGAGGTGTCTGCGAGGGCAGTTATCTGAAACTTCACAGCACATCCCCTTCCAGCCGCCCTTCCAAACGAGCTTTCTCCCAAGTCCTGAGTGGCGCAGCATCAGCGGCGTGGGAAACGGGCCTCAGGCTCCGCGTGCCTTTTTCAAACCCATTCCCAGTTTTTCCCATTCACCTTTGAGCACTGCTCTCGTGATTAGCTGGGCTGTGTCCCCACGGTGGCCAGTTACAGGGAAGGGAGAAAAACCTTCAATAATACCCAGAGCTGGGGGCCAGCCGCCCCCACATTCCTCTGAGTGGAACCCATCCCCCAAGCCCATGCAAAGGTGGAGTGAGCCAGAGTGTGAGTTGGGTTGGATGGAGTCGGAGCACCTCCCTGTTCAACAGGCAGCCGCGCATGGACGGCCTGGGGGAGGCGTGGGTCTGGGGGACAGTGCTGACCTTTCCAGGGACGCAGGGTCACTTCCTTTGATCACATCAGCACGCTTGCTCCATGCCTGTCATCTTCCTGCTCAGGGTCCTCAGGAAGGCCCTCAGAGACCCGGCGTGGTCCACAGACTGCCCCCCCCTCCCGCCCAGGGCGTGGGTGGAGAGGTCTGGGCGGCTCTGATGAGCTCTTCACCTCCCTTGCTTTCTCCTGGCAGGTTTTCCAATGCCTTCTCTTACTATGGCTTAGTTCTTCTCACTACAGAGCTCTTCCAGGCAGGAGACGTCTGCAGCAGTGAGTACTGGGATTGCTCTACAGTTGCCCCCCACCCCCACCCCAGCATGCACACCGCCCTCCGCACGCTCCCACGCGCACCAGCTACTGTCCCCTATCAGCCTGGCCTGGCACAAATGGTGCCCTCCAAGATACTCTAGAGAAAACCCCGATTGTTACTGAAATCTCCATCCTTGTCCCCATGCCAATCCAATAATGAGGACACTGTTTTGAGAAAAAGGTAAAAGAAGTTTTTATTGCTTTGCAATAAAAAGCAAAGGAGAAACACAGGGGACTCCTGTCCCAGAGGCTGTGATTCTGCCCATAGGGGAACAGGTTTTTTTGTTTTTTTTTTTTTTAAAGAAGTGATTCAAAAGCTACATCCTCTGTAATTCACTGGTTAATTTGGGAGATAGACATTTCTGAGATCTTCTGGTGCCTCCCTGCAAGTCTGAATTACTTGGTTCCTGGGGGGTGGGGTGTGCTCAAGGACACGCAACTCTGCCTAGGATGGGGAAGAAAGGTGACCCTGTTTTCAGGAAGATTAGGGACAGGGAGAGATTAGGTAGAGGTAGGGAGTGTGGAAGAAAAGAAACTTGTCTTTTTAAAAATAAGTTGCAAGCTGGGCACGCCTGTCATCCCAGTGGCTTGGGAGACTGAGGCAGGAGGATTGGGAGTTCAAAGCCAGCTTCAGCAACAGTGAAGCCCTAAGCAAGTCAGTGAGACCCTGTCTCTCAATAAAATACGAAATAGGGCTGGGGATGTGACCCAGTGGTTGAGTGCCCCTGAGTTCAATCCCTGGTACCAAAATAAATACATAGATTAAGCAGCAGTGGCAGAGCAGCAAGAGCTATATTCAAAGCATAAGGTCGACCACTGTTACAAGGTGATCTGGTCATGATGGAGCTGACATTTGCAGTCTCATTTTATGTCAGGGTGTGGGTCCTGAGGTTAGTGCATCGACATTTTAGTTTATTTTAGTAGAAATTCATGAATCTGGCAGCGCCAGACTACCATTGATTTGGGCTTCACTAAAGGGATACAGGGAGAAAACTTTTGTAAGTGTCAGAAAACCAAACGGCAACAAATTTAGGTTTCAGATCTGATTGTGGGACTGGGAATGTGACTGTGTTAGGATTCCTGCTTATATGCCTGAGGCCCTGCGTTCAATCTTCAGCAACACAGCCACTCAGGAGGCTGAGGCAGGAGGATCACAAGTTTGAGTCCAGTCTCATTAACTTAGCAAGGCCCTAGGCAACTTAGTAAGACCTTACTAAGAAAGGAAGGAAGGAAGGAAGGACTGGGGATGTGGCTCAGTGGTAAATTGCCCCTGGGTTTAATCCCCAGTGACAAAAATAAGAATGAAAAAGATCTAACTGGCTTTTATTAATCTAGAATTGGGGAAAACCTCATTCTATAAAATAGAAAGGGCGTTCTGATGGACAGCGCAGAGCAGGGGAGCTTTAGGGTAGAAAACGGCTGAGAGAACCAAAAAATGGAATGAAAAGCAGATTGGCTGTTTAAAGTCACTTTTAAAAGGGGTGAAGCAAGGGAACGTCGTCAGGTCCCCTAGGCCCTTTTGCATTGATTGCTGTGACTCCAGCTTCTGGTAAACCGGCCCCTTTCAAAGTTCCCCTTGATTGTCTTTGGTGAGGTCCCCTGGGACCCGGTGCAGGAGGCTGGTCCGAGCAAAGACCTCCCCTTTACGTGACCTCAGGCGCCCACCGAAGCTTGACAAGGACGGCTATTGGTTACCGTGAGCCGAGGGCGGGAGCGGATGGCTTCCGATTGGTTCCGCTGGGTTTCAGTTTACGTACTGGGAACCCAGTGCGCCAACAGCACCTGAGCGAAAATCATCTCTGGGTTAAAATTACCTTTGGAAATCCCCTGAAGAGCCCAGGAAGCACCTTCCCCCGAGTTTCCTAGCTGTTTCCTGCAGTAAGGTGTACGTTTAGGTAGGGAACCAGGTTGCAGGGCGCCCTGGCCACCAGAGAACGCCCCCCTTCAGCCATGGCCGGACCCACTGAACCAGGGTGGGAGGGGCCCATGAGTGATTTTTAAAAGCTCCCCAGGTGATTTTATTATGAAACTGCAGGACCAAAGGAAAACCATAAAAAGAAACAGCTGTATGCAGATGTCTGGGCTTCCAAGCCATTCTCTTTAAGATAATACTCAATCACTAGCATAGAATTCAGGCTAGAGGACAAAGGAAGGAATCAGGTTCCTACTAGTCTTCAGAGTTTGCCCAGTTCTCTTTCTCATATTAAGCTCCCATTAATCCTGGTTAATGGTTTTGTTCATGGAGGACTGGGTTGTAGCTCAGTAGTAGAGCATGGGCTTAGCATGCACAAGGACCTGGGTTCAAGTCTCAGAACAACAACAACTAAAATGTTTTTCTTTTTGGTGTAAGGATTTGATTAGATAGTGGGGTCCCATGGGGGTGGGGAGGGTAGGAGTGGGGGGCTCTGCTTGGTATGCCTGAAGCCCTGGTTTCAATCTACAGCAATACACAAAACAATTTTTAAATAAAATCAAGATCTAATTGCAGGACAGGGTGGTGCGCACCTGTAATCTCAGCGACTCAGGAGGCTGAGGCAGGAGGATCACAAGTTGGAGGCCAGCCAAAGTAATTTAGCAATGCTCTAAGCAACTTAGCAACACCCTATCTTCAGATAGGACTGGGGGTATATCTCAGGGGCTAAGTGCTCCTTAGTTCAATCTCGAGTACTGATACCTGTGTTGAGATTCAATCAGGATCTGGGTCCATTCCCACCACTCCCATCCCTGTCCTGTGTTGAAGATTGAACACCGAGAAATGCTGAGGCAAGAGCAAAAAGTTCTATTTGAAGGATAGAACAGATGTAGTAGACTCCTCCAGAGAGGGGGAGAGAGGCCAGGACCCAGAGCTGTGCCCGAGGAGTGGGGGGGTGTCCTGCCCCTTTTACAGATTTTAGATTTCCTCTGTTCTTATACACTCTCCTCCTCTTACCTTGCCTACATGACCAAAAGATGGAGAAGGAGCCTCCCAGGGGTCCAGGCAGGAAGGGAGTGGCCCTGGGGACACTCATTCACAGCTCTTTGTTGGGAGGAGTGGTTCCCTGGAGGCAGGTAACCTTGACAAACAGGTTGGAGGAGGGGGAAGTGTCCTGAAGGTATTAGCATTTTGTTTTCTTTCCTTTCCAACCAGCCCCCCTCTTCTCCATCCAACCGACTCAGATCATCTATGTACACTGGCTGCCTTTTGCACCTTACCTTGGTACCAAAAATAAAAATAAGAAAGATCTAATTGGCTTTTATTAGCTCTCAGTTGTGGTTCTGAAGGAGGCTCTTTGTCCCTTGGGAGGGAGGGCAGTTCCCACTTGCTGCTCAGGAGGCTCATCTGGTCCTACAAGGGGCAGATTCCGTGTCCGTGAGACCATCGCCCCGGCTGGGAGGCAGCTCTTACGGTGGGCTGATGTTCCTGAAGGGTGTAAGACCAGGACTGAAGACTTCTAGGCGCCCCTGCAGGGGCCTGCAGCGGGAAGCTGTGAGTCTTGCCTTGGTCTTGAAGGTGGACCCGATAAGTTAGGTAAACTCAGGGCTAATCCACCTTGTTCTGCTAGTTTTTAGCTGCATGCTGCTTCAGTGATTGACATGTTTACAGGCAAAGCTGGGCAGGTTACAAAGTTGAAGGTAATAAAGGAGACAGGCGCAAAGGAAGGCGGAGATGCCAAGCTTTAGCCTGATTTTGGTCAACCAGGGGGCATCTGCACTGCTTTTTACCAAAAGTGTTACTGGCCTGACTCTGGGGATGGAATAAATCAGGACCATCCAAGACTCAACAGGACTCTTCCTCTCCTGCTCTTTCCCTAGTCTCCAGCCGGAAGAAGGCCGTAGAAGCCAAGTGCAGCCTGGCCTGCGAGTACCTGAGTGAGGAGGATTACATGGACCTGCTGTGGACCACCCTGTCTGAGTTCCCAGGTGAGGCTGGGGCACGGACGCCTTGAGGCTGTGGCATCTGTTTAGCTGGTGGCACCACCTGCGTGTCGCGATGGCAAAACCACGACATCTGCAGTCAGGGGGAGAGAGAATGTCCGCGCACTTCTGCCTCGTTCAATGTTTCGTTCACTCAAATCACTTAATGCAATTCCACTCTATAGGTTCTTAATCAAGAAAATGACAGTCCTTAGTGCTGGGCCCTGCAATAGACACGATCAGTTCACAGCAGACACTCTCAGTCATGACAGACCCATCACAGACAGTCCCTCTGCATGCTAAGCTTCGGTGCTAGCTTTAAAGTCTTCAGTCTCGGGTCTCAAGGCCAGCAGATGCACACTCACTCGGACCGCAGCGACCAAGTCAGGAACCCATGGAGGCTTCTCCTGGTGTGTGGAGGTGACAGCTGGCTGAGGAGACAGTCCTAGGGGGATGTCGCCGTCCTTACCAGGGTCAGGAGGCTGCTGTAGAGTTTGAGAGCTGTGAGGACAATGCAGAGGATCAGGCAGACGGCGAGGAGAGTTGGGATGTCCGTCCAGGTCCTCATCAGTCTCTCAGGCTTGTGTGCATCCGTGTCGGCTGGCTGATTGTCCATTCATTTGCTCCCTCATTTATATTAAATGTTGGGGCTTCTGCCCGCCCTTTTAATTCCTATCACCTATTACCAGGTTTCTTAGTGACGTCTTGCATTTAGAGTCAGGACATCTGGTTTGGTGATTTCTGCCCTGATCTCACACCTCTGACTCTTATCAGGGTGATGACAAATGACATGTGACTTTACCCTGACTCTTATCAGGGTTGTGGAAAGTGACTTGTCTTTATCAGGCTATGCCTGATTGACATATTGGAGGGCTCTGTGGGCTTGCCTAGTGGGGACTGCAGTTTTATTTTTAAATGGAGTTTTAAAATGGAGTCACTTAGGCTAAGGTGTCCTTATACTGTGCCATGCAGAAGCAAGTCCCCATTTTAAGGGAGCCAGGGATTATTTTTTTCAACCCTTGGCTACAAACAGTCGAGAACTGTGATTGGGCTGAGATTTTGTACCCTACTTGAAGGCTAACAAAGGGGTAGATATTTGACTTGGTGATAGAGCTCCTGCCTGGCATATGTGAGGCCCTGGGCTCCATCCCCAGCACTGCAAAAAAAAAAAAAAAGGAAAAAAATTATTTCAAGCAGCCGGGCGCGGTGGCGCACGCCTGTAATCCCAGCACTTTGGGAGGCTGAGGCAGGAGGATCGCGAGTTCAAAGCCAGCTTCAGCAATGGCGAGGCACTTAGCAGCTCAGTGAAACCCTGTCTCTAATAAAATACAAAAAAAAAAGGGCTGGGGATGTGGCCCAGTGGTCGAGTGCCCCTGAGTTCAATCCCTGGTACCAAAAAAAAAAAAAAAAAAAAAAATTCTTTCAAGCCTGACAAGTTAAGCTGCCCAGTTTCATGCATACTGGTAGAAGACCTGAATCTCCTAGATCAGGGACAAAAGACTATGGAAGAAAGCAGCATGAGTGATACATTGTAGCAGTTCTTCTTGCCCCAAGTCCCACGTCCATGATGAAGAAGAGCCAGTTGGATGCTACACAGCAGTAGATTTGCAACATAGCTGAATGTGTGAGTCTATTTTTCATTACTATAACAAAGTATCTGAGATTGGCTACTTTATAAAGAAAAGAGGTCTATTTAGCTTACAGTTCTGGAGCTGAAGTACCAGGTACCAGCATTGGATTGGCTTTGGTGGATGATATTTGGAAGCACATAAAAGAGGGAGAGGTCACACAGCAAAACAAGAAGCAAAAGAGATAGTAGCAACCTCCCACTAGAACCTACCTCCTCAAGGTCCCACCACGTCTGAATATCACCGCACTGAGGACCACGCTCCCAACAATGAAACTTTGGGGGACACACTCAAACCATATCAAGCATAGCCTGGGGAACCCCAAGCTTAGGAAGCCCTAATCATTTGTAATGGGGTGCTGGATGTCTGTCCATCCTTTGCTCCAAAGGCAGACATCATCTTTCTTACACTACTTAGTAAATATAAGTGCCCTTTGCGCCGGAGACAATATCTCTACCTTCCAAGGCTGCTTGCTGTATACAGACAACCTTGAAATGGCAGTGAAACGACAGTCAACTTTGAAACAATGGAGCAGCTCAGGCCTCTGCTCATGAGATGCGCAGAGACAAGAGACCGATGGAGAATTGCCCACCAACACCAGGAACACGGACAGGATGGGAGGGGCGTCAGGGATGCAGAACGGCACCTGATGCAAAGGTTAGGTATCTTTCTCCTTCAAAAGGAATAGTCATTGTAGCAGTAAGAATATCAACTTTTTTTTTTTTTTTTAGTACCAGGGATTGAACTCAGGGGCACTCGACCACTGAGCCACATCCCCAGCCCTATTTTGTATTTTATTGAGAGACAGGGTCTCACTGAGTTGCTTAGGGCCTCACTTTTGCAGAGGCTGGCTTTGAATTCAAGATCCTCCTGCCTCAGCCTCCAGAGCCGCTGGGATGACAGGCGTGTGCAAGTGAGCACACTTACTGTGTACCAGGAGTGGTGCTGAATGCTTTACCATGCGAGCTCAGTCACCTTGTAAAATAGCATAATCATTCCTGACCAGCGGAGTGGAAATGGTTCCTGCGACTTACAAGGACCAGTCTCTGCCTCTCTGCGCCCTAGGGCTGTGTCTCAGTGGAAAGCCTCCCCAGATCTGAAAGCAAGCAAGTAGCTAGAAAAGCAGAGTTAACACCCAGGAGCAGCCTTCCCACGGTAACCGCAGGAGTTGGTGTAGGAATGCCCGGCTGCCTTGCCCGCCAGCAGGAGAGTCCACCGTGCCTGGCTCCCAGGTCCTCCGGTGGACGCAGGCTCTGCTGGCCAGGCACAGCAGTGACTTGCTTGAAACGCAACCTTCGTGGCCGCCTTCCCTCCCGTCCCACTGCCCGCCTCCTCCTGGTGCTTGCTCGGATGACCTCTTGAGGCCACACCTTGCACCGTACCCTTGTCCCACTGTCCACTTCTGGGAAAACCCATCCAGGACGCTGAGGGTCCCACACCTGGCAGAGCTAAGAACCGGGTCCCTGTGGAGGGTCCAGAGTCTGACTCTGCTACACTCTCACTTTTCTAAAACCCTTTCCCCACGGAGCATAATAGGTGAGATCAAAGGCTCACACGTTAAGGCTCAGTCCTGCCAATCGCCATTTCTGTGACTTTCAGGGCATGACATTTCCATGACTTGAAGCACTCACCATTCTTGTGATTTCTCTCTCTGCTGTGCAGATTCTTCTTTCCTTGTTTATTGCTTATTGTTTTATATGTTTTTTTTTAATTCATTGACACATCCTGACCTCCTAGCATAGTTCCTGACACACAGTAGGCACCCTATTAATTGACTGAATGAATGTAAAAATGGGATTGTTATTTAGATGATTAAATATGATAGTACATGTAACAAGTATTTCCCCAAATATAATCATTAGTACTAATTAACAATCACTATGCCATATGGGCTCTACTGAGGTACAGAGGTTGGGTTTTTCTTTTAGTCTCATTTAACAGATGAAACAACTGAGGTTCAGAGAAGACCAGAGACTACTTAAGAGACGGATGTGTTCTTAGAACCCAGGTGTTTCTGACTCCCAGCCTGAGCGTTCTGCTGCCTGGACTCAGTGACCGTTGCCATCCCAGTTCTCTTTGGCACCTGTTTTACTTACCTGTTTTCATGCCACAAAGTGTCACAACATTCAGTGGCCCATCACTCCACACTTATTATCTCAGTCCCTTGAGTGGATCGGGAGTCTGGGGGTGGCTTCCTTTGGGTCCTCGGCTTCAGCCCATCTCACACTGTTGCAGCTGAGGAGTCGGCTAGGGCCTGTGGTCTCCTCTGAAAGCCCAGCTGGGCCTGAATCTGCTTGCACACCCGTGCGTGTGGTCCTTGGCGGGATCCAGAGCCTCCAGGGTTGCTGGACAGAAGTGCCCGGGTTCCTCCCTGGCTGTCTCTGGAGGTCACCTCCAGTTCTCGGCCAGGCCACCTTCTCCATCAACCATGCACACTAGAAGAGCCGGAGGGTGAGAGAGAGAGAGAGAGAGGTGGAGAGAGAGAAGGAGAGAGAGAGGGGGAGAGGGAGGGGAAGAGAGAGGGAGAGAGGGAGGGGGAGAGGGAGGGGGAGAGGGAGGGGGGAGAGAGGGAGGGGGAGAGGGAGGGGGAGAGAGGGGGAGAGAGGGAGAGGGAGAGAGGAGAGAGAGGGAGGGGGAGAGAGGGGGAGAGAGGGGGGTGCCTGCCAGACAGAAGCCAGTCTTGGATGACCCAGTCCGAGCAGTGACCTCCTCCCCTCTTCTGTATTCCAGTTGTTGGAAGCGAGCCACTCGCTCTGGACCATTCTCGAGGGGAGGGAGGACACAGGGTGTGCGTGGCAGGGAGGGTCCCCGGGTCCCCGGCAGCGGCTGCCCACATGCCCCTGCTCCCTTGCAGGCGTCCTGGTGACTCTGTGGATCATCGACCGCCTGGGCCGCAAGAAGACCATGGCCCTGTGCTTCGCCGTCTTCTCATTCTGCAGCCTCCTGCTGTTCATCTGCGTCGGGAGGTGAGTGTTCAGGGGGACTCTCCCGGTGGGCGCCTCACCGAGACGGGCTGAGGCTCACGGCTGCCCAGCAGCTGCCCAGAGCACCAGGCTCCAGGTCGGGGCCTGTGACGGAGGTGGGCAGCAGGGCCCTTTACCCCCAGATCTGCTCTGATAGCGGCAGATTTAGACTCTCCACCTCATTCTTCCCTGCACAGAGCTGTTAAATGTATGTACAAGCCGGGCGCCGTGCGCACGCCTGTCATCCCAGCACCTGGGAGGCTGAGGCAGGAGGATCGCGAGTTCAAAGCCAGCCTCAGCAATGGCGAGGCACTTAGCAACTCAGTGAGACCCTGTCTCTAATAAAATACAAAAAAGGGCTGGGGATGTGGCCCAGTGGTCAAGTGCCCCTGAGTTTGATCCCCAGTACCACAAAAAAAAAAAAAAAAAAAAAAAAAAAAAATGTATGTACAGATTCAAAGCGCTGACTGGTTCAATGGAATTTGACCCTGTTTCCAATAAACTTGTTTGATAATTGGGCATTTCTCCATTTTTCTGAATCCTAACAACCTCAAACTATAGAAGCTGTCTGCGCCTTCTCTTGACCTGAGAGAGCCCAGACCAAGCCCCAGGTGGAGTCTATGGACCAGAGAAGCTCAGGAGAGATGCAGCTTAGACCAGGCAACGTTGGCCTTCGGGGACATGGACTGGAACCGTAGAGGGTCGGGAATCAATCCTAGTCGGGATACAATCCTAGAAAATACTGAGCGGTGTCCATTCCCTGGCTCAGCTGGCTCCTGCTCCATTCCTGCCCCCCCTCAGTTCATCCCTGGGCTGATTATTTCTATGATTTCTCCAGCCTTGCCCCCAACCTGGGCACCGTCTCTCAGGCAAAAGCAGACTTTAGAGATGGCACTGGGACATGTGCACCTGTGTGTGTGTGTGTGTGTGTGTGTGTGTGTGTGTGTGTGTGTTTGATGGGGGTGACCTTTGTCAATTTGCAGGGTGTAAATTCCACCTGGAAAGGTAGGATTTTGCTGAGAGGCAGGTGTGTGTGTGTATGTATGTGTGTGCATATGTGTGCATATACACACACACACACACACACACCTGCTCACCTGCTTTTTTTTTTTCCTTTCCCCAGAAATGTGCTCACTCTGTTACTCTTCATTGCAAGAGCGTTTATTTCCGGAGGCTTCCAAGCAGCCTATGTTTACACACCTGAGGTAGGAGAGGGGCCTGGGAGCGGCTGGGGTGGGGACGGGATGGTGGATGCCACACCTCCAGAAACTGCCGCGGGGATGCTCCTGGGGAACTTGTCCTCGGGTCCAAAGGACAACTGGGAAGCCCTTCATAAAAAGCGTCTGCTCAGCGGCAGAATTCCAGATGTCACCTAGCTGTGTGAACACAGAGACAAAGGCCCCACGTTCTCCCTGGGGACAGCCTTCTTGAGCAGTGCGGTGTATGCTAGTCCAGCTCTTTCTAAGCTGTCTGTGTGGGGGTGTGTTACCAGTCACATTGGGCTCCCCGTCATGGAGAAGAGTTTAATAAAAGGACTGGTTACACAGGTGTGGCACAGAGCCTAGGGGAACCAACACCCCAGAGTTTACAGAGGGGTGCGGGTACCCAAAGCCAGCTGGGTGAAGAGAGAGGAGGGTGGAATTTTCTTTTCTTTTGTTTTCTTTTATTTATTTACTTATTTTGGTACCGGGGATTGAATCCAGGGACACTTAACCACTGAGCCACATCCCCAGCCCTTTTTATTTTTATTTTGAGACAGGGTCTTGCTAAATTGCTGAGGCTGGCTTAGAACTCACGATCCTCCTGCCTCAGCCTCCCGAGCCGCTGGGATTACAGGCATGCGGCGGGGTGGGATTTTTAATGGAAGGAGACAGTTGACATTTAAATCTCAGAGTTCATTAGTCAAGTTTTATTGTGACACACCTACTCTTTCATGTACAGATGATTCTGTGTGTGTGTATGTGTTTGTGTGTGTGTGTGTGTGTGTGAGTGTTAGTTACTAGGGATTGGGCCCAGGGCTTTGCGTATGCACATCCCCAGCCACACAGATGATTCCTGATTAATAAATGTTCAACTTTAGGGTGGAGTGAAAGCCCTGTGCAATTCGGTAGCACCCACACTGTGGTGTTGGGTAGGTCAGGTGTGTTAAATGCATTGTTAAATGCATTCTTGACTCATGATGTTTTCAACTTGGAAGGGGTTTATTGGGCTGTAACAATCCTAAGGCAGGGGACCTCTGTCCATGCTGCTCTGTGCTCTTTGGCAGAGAAGCGGAGATGCCAAAGACCACCTGACCTGCACCGCCCAGTGAAACTGTAACAAATAACCCCCAACATGGAATCCATTGACGCAAAAAGAGTTCCTCATCTGTGAAGCAGTCCAGTGTGTGTGATGTAGGCTGGGGAGCAGCTTTTCTTCCTGCAGGGACCCAGGCTCCTTGCATCTTGTGACTCCTTCATCAAGTGACTTTGTACCCCAGGGGACATTGGGCACCATCTGGAGATGTTTGGGGTTGTTATAACTCAGGGCTGGGACCAGAGGCCAGAGATGCTGCTGAACACCTCGCAATGCACAGCAGTGTCCCCAAGACAGAGAGTGACCCGTTCTGACCCCCAGAGTGCTGAGGTCGTTACCCTGCCTGCCCCAGGGCCCCAGAGTCCTCCTTCCAGCCTGTAGGCGGAGGAAGCCAGTGGAGAGGACGCGTCCCCTTCTGACGGTCTTGGCCTGGAAGACGCGCACCCCTGTCACTTTGTCCAGGGGACAGCTGTGCACATGGCCACACCAGGTGTAGACAGGAGCTGTGTAACACTCGCGTCTCTCCTTGTGAGATTCCTTGAAAGCCTGTGACCAGAGCCTTAAGGGGAGCTCGGGAAGAGTCCCGGGGGGCCTGCAGTGCAGGTGCAGAGGAGTCTCTGGGGGCCTCCCAGGGCAGGACCCGGGCTGGGCTCCTGCCCACATCCAACCCCGAGCCCCCCACCTCGGCTGGACTTCCTACCCACTTTGGGGTGCGAGTCCCCCTCCCCCAGTCTCGCACCCCTGAAGGACATGCCGGGACTTCAGGCCTGCCCCTGGGGTTTGGCACAGAGGGAGTTCCAAGTCTTTCCCACGCCCACGTTTGGTTCCTGTTCCAGGTCTACCCCACGGCGACGCGGGCGCTGGGCCTGGGCACCTGCAGCGGGATGGCCAGGGTGGGTGCTCTTATCACTCCCTTCATTGCTCAGGTAGGTGTCACTCGAGGACAGAGGGGTGGGCAAGGCTCCAGGACACAGCGAACAGCCGCTGTCCCCTGGAGCCCTCCGGTGCACTCGCACTTCATGGGAGCTGGCCTGCTGCCCGCCTGCTTGCAGATGAGAAAGCAAAGGGAAAAGAGACTCGCCAAGGTCGCACGGCTCGGACCTAGACAAGGCCACGTGGAATTCAGGTCTGGGAGTGCCTGATGGTGTGACCCAGAGCAATTTAGATAAGCTGGGTGCGGCTGCTACTCTGGAGGCTGAGACTGGAGGATGCTTGAGCCCAGGAGTTTGAGGCCAGCCAGGATAACAGAGCCAGGCCCACCTCAAATACAAAACAGAAAGAAAGAAAAACAGCAAAGCAAACCAAACCTCCCCCCCACCCCCGCCAAATTTTTTTGGATGAAAAATAATTGGATCAACATGGAAAATAAATGTCCTAATCTTTCTGTTCAAAACTGGATTATTAGGGATAGTTACAAAATTTTGCAACTCTTTGTGTGCCTTGAAACATTTCTGTCTACTTGTTTTGGATCTCACTAAATCTTTTTGCTTTTTGAATATCCATTTCTTTTTCTGTTTTAAAAGAGATAAAAGGTCTGTAATTAAAATTAACTTTTTTTGGGGGGGGGGTACCAGGGATTGAACCCAGGGACACTTAACCACCTAGCCACCTCCCCAGCCCTTTTTATTTTATTTTTTATTTTGAGACAGAGTCTTGCTTAGTTGCTTAGGGCCTTGCTAAGTTGCTGAGGCTGGCCTCAAACTTGCAGTCCTCCTGCCTCAGCCTCCCAAGTTGCTGAGATTACTAACATTGCGCCACCACACTCAGCCCTATGCCTTTCAAACAGCCACTCCCCGTTCTCTCCTTCCCGGCCCTTAGCAACTGTCCTTCTGCCTTCTATCTCTGTGGGTTTGCCAATTCTGGATGTCTCAAATAAATGGAATTCCAATGCATGTGTTAGCCAAGCATTTCTGTTCTGGATTTGTGCTGGTGTTGGACCATTGCAAGTTGCTTCTGCAGAGTGCCAGGTGCTCCCAGCTGTCCTCTCACTCAGGTGACAGTGCCCTTTTGCTCATTCTGCAGATGAGGAAACAGGAGCCAGCCATGCTGCGTGGCCTGCCAAGTGTTGTAAAGCTGGGGACTTGGCATGGGCCAGAGCACAGTTATAAGGAGTCCAGACTCTTGGGCTCCATGTGCTTAAGTTCAAATCCCAGCCCCATCCTTATTATCTGTATGATCCGGTACACTATTTTCCCTCTTCGAGCCTCAGTTTTCTCCTCTGTAAAATGGGGGTAAAATGCTTAGCTCACAGGGCTGTTTTGTAGAGTGCCAGTGATGCCAAGAGGATTTCTTTCTTTCTTTTTTTTTTTTGGTACCGAGTATTGAACCCAAGGGTGCTTAACCACTGAGCCACATACCCCCAGGCATTTTAATATTTTATTTAGAGACAGGATTTCACTAGGTTGCTTAGGGCCTCACTAAGCTGGCCTTGAACTCACGAGGCTGGCCTTGAACTCAGGATCCTCCTGCCCTCAGCCTCCCGAGCCACTGGGATGACAGGTGTGGGCCACCGCGCCCTGCCAGAGAGGATGTTCTCACCAACCTGCGTCTCCCTTCCCCAGGTGATGCTGGAATCCTCCGTGTACCTGACACTGGCGGTTTATAGTGGCTGCTGCCTCCTGGCTGCCGTGGCCTCCTGTTTTTTTTTTGCCCATCGAGACCAAAGGCCGAGGACTCCAGGAGTCTAGCCACCGGGAGTGGGGTCAGGAGATGGTTGGCAGAGGGACACACGGTGCAGGTGTCGCCAGGTCGAACTCTGGCTCTCAGGAATAGTGACCGCTGGGGAGGCTGAGCTGGTCTGGGAGGCCGCAGAGCCGGCAGAGCTGGCAGAGCCCAGCGGGGCTGCCCGAGGTCACTGCCGACACCAGGAACTCACCCGAGAAGACGAGCGGGACTAACCGGGTCTTGTGTCTGGACTCCGGCTGCATTCACTGAGGTCTTCCCGGGATGGGGAAGTTCTGCTCTAGGGGGTCCTCTGGATGTGTAGGGAAGGCTTACTGTGGGTCTGCATGGGAAAACTGTTACTTGTAGTGAATCTGTGGGTGCTGGCGGCCAAGTACGTGCCACCTGGAGTCACCCAGCCACACCTTCAGTGAACCACCACCAAAAGATCTCTGTCGATACCGTCTGGGCCCAGGCCCATGTGACACATGCCATCCACCACCTGGACCTGTTCGGTAGGTCTCTCCTGCACCCCCGCCCCTGGCTTTCTTCTTTGACATTACAGGTGACCCAGGTGTGTGGCCTGAGCAGCTTTTTCTTAGATTGGGGGAAATGCTGTCTTGTCCCTCAGCGGGGTTCTGCCCAGTGGAGACTGGCTGGTGCACCTGCATTTGAACCTGAGCTGGTGTCCCCACGTGGCTACCTCTGGAATTGTGTCTCTGGCTTCAGGGCATCCAGATGTGTCCCAGGAAGAAGAAGGCTTGCACCAGATGACACACTCAGAAAGCGGTCATCCCATTCCCAGCCCAGAAATTGGGGACTGAGGCTCAAAGGAGGAGAAATTCAAGCCCAAAGGCAAACCAGGAGTCGCCCCTGTAGCAGCAAAGGCCATGCTCAGGCGTCAGTCCTGGTCTCCTCCTTGGCCAGGCTGAGTGGTGACTCTTGGGGAGAGAAATGGCTCACTCAGGTTTCAAGGCTTTGGATTTTGCACAGAGGTAGATGGCTGGATGGGCAGAGGAACCAAAAGGACGTGGCTCTGGTCAGGATCAGGGGACCAGGAATCCCTGCCGCACAGATGCTCCTTCCTTCCTGGTTGCTGTGCCGCCCCCGCCCCCTCTGTTGAGGGCTGTGCTGCTCCTGGGCTTCTAGCGACGGCGCCCACAGCGGGGATCCCTGGAGTGGGGAAAAGCAGGAAGGCCCAGATGTGTGAGGTGTGTGCATTCTCAGAGGAGGAGGAGGAAGAGGCCAGCTGGGGCTTGCTGGTGGCCTTCCAAGGAAGGACTGGAGCCAGGTCTCAGCAGACTGCATCCCCTCCCAGGATTGGGTCTACACGAGCCTCTTCCTCGTGGAGAAGGTGGAGGCTACAGAAGGAGGGAGGAAGCTGCCCGACCCCTCCAAGGCCAGAGGAGACCGACCCGTTGCTCGATGTAAACATTGCAAGGAAGCCCATCGTGTGCGCTCATCTCTTATTAAAAAATGTCGGTGACGGACATTGCAAAGGTCTAAGCCTGGTCATTTGTCATAGTGTCCTAGTGACCGTTCAGTTGGACAGTCTTGGGAACTCTGTCCATCCAGGGAAATCTCAGCGTTTTAATAGGATAATCTCTCTTCCAACAAGGGGGGTGGGGAAGTTGCACGGTTGACCTGCACCATGGCGGGCTTGAAGTGTGTTGGAGATGACCCTTTGTCCTGATGGTGTGGAGGCCACAGTGGACAACTTCTTCAGGCTCAAGTCCTAGGTTGTCTAGGATTTGACAACCTAGGACTTGAAAGTGGGCTGCAGCTCCCTCAGCCCAGGCCATCTGACAGCACACAGCTTAGCAGATCTGTCTTTATTTCTCTCTCTTTTTTTCCCCCTCTCTCTTTCTGACATCCACATTTTCCTGAACTCCAAGTAGCTAGAGCTCTAGTGATTTCTGGACAGCTGAGTTCTCCTAGATAACACAGAATCTTTTTTCTTCTTCTTCTTTTTTTTTTTTTTTTTTTTTTTTTTTGCCGATTGGGGGGCGGTACCAGGGATTGAACACAGGAGCACTCAACCTCTAACCACATCCCCAGCTCTATTTTGTATTTTATTTAGAGACAGGGTCTCACTGAGTTTCTTAGGGCTTCATCATTGCTAAGGCTGGCTTTGAATTCGCGATCCTCCTGCCTCAGCCTCCCAAGCCTCTGGTTTTGTTTTCTTTTTGTTTTGTGTTTTGCCTTCCAGCTGCTCGGATACTGCCAGTGGATCACATCTGCTTCTTCACCCTCAAATAATCCAGTAAGTTGGGGACTGGGACAGAGTATTTGGTAGGCAGGAAATGTTTTCTAGGGACTATGATGAAGGAATCAGTTTTCTACTTCAGAGAAAGAAAGTTTAAAATTCTTTGCCTTCTAAATGGCCTGCCCTTTCAAAACAAATCAATATTATTGAATGATGTAAGAAATGTCACAAGAGTCTTATAAGTCTCTGAAATACATGGGCCTGAAGCTGAAGATGTTTGTATCCAATTTTAAACAATCCTCTCAAAAAAGCTCCTGTTTCCATTAATGGAAATGTCATCTGTTTCTCTCATGTTAGAAAGGATTCCAGAAAATGTCAGGAGACATTCAACATAGCCAGGGTACTTGATTCTTTTTTTTTTTTTTTTTTTTCCAATCAGATGACAGTTCTACCTTGTTGGTTTATTTCGAATTGTTACAAGAAACTTGTTCCTCGCCTTGACTTCAAGCTTCCATCATGAGTGACTTGGCCAAGGTTCAGAGGGTATTTGATTCTTATTTCAAGCATTCTCAAGGATACATAAATGACCTTGGTATTGCTGGCAATGACATGAAAGAGTATCCTAGGGACCAGCTTTGGAAGGAGTGTAGATATTTAATGTATGTGTGTTTGTGTGTACCAGGGATTGAACCAAGGGGCACTCAACCTCTGAGCCACACCCCCAGCCCTTTTTCATATTTTATTTAGAGACAGGGTCTCGCTGAGTTGCTTAGGGCCTTGCTAAGTTGTGGAGGCTGACTTTGAACTCATTATCCTCCTGCCTCAGCCTCCTGAGCCACTGGGATTACAGGTGTGAGCCACCGTGCTTGGTGATATTCACTATTTTAATAATAGTAATCAGTGGAAGTCTTTGAATGATGGCAAGTTTCCCCAAGTTGTTACTAATAGACACCTTTGGCCACAAGTAGCAGTTTAACAACAGCCTCAAAGTCCAGGGAAGCTTCAGCAGCCCAACAGTTCATCAAGGACCCAACTGCTTTGTGCCTTTCCTCCCCATAATCCCCTCCATGTTATCTATTAGACCCTATGCGTGAAACCTCATGGCCACAAGATAGCTGTCAAAGTGCCAGGCATCAAATTTATTTTCCAAGGAAATTGAATCGGAAGAAAATTGCCAGGTGTGGCCTGGTCTCATGCAATGGAGTGGAGAACAGGGGAGCCACCAGGCCCAGGCAGCTCCCTGTCTGCAGACTGACCTCCTCCTCCTGCCTGCTCTGCGTGCATAACTGTGCATGTGGCTTCTGCTCCCTGGGACTCCCTGTCCTCACAGCTGAGCTCTGCAAACATCTGATTCAGCTGCTGGGTGTCCCACTTCTGAATTCTGGAGCAAAGAAGCTGATTGGTCCGTGTGAGCCTTGGTCGTGGTGCTGATGTAAATTGGGGTGGGTGGAGTCAAGAGGGACACACGTGGCAGCTGTGGCTGCCCTTTCATCAGGGTGGCCCAGACAATCGCAAGATGCCTGAAACCCACAACAACATACCAACTTGGGTCTGTTTTTCAAAGTCATTTTTGTGGATTGTGTCACGCACAGGGTCAGTGTGTGTGGAGTAACTGCCACGTACCGGATGGGAAACTTGGCGCCAAGGATGCAAAAAACCATAGCACGTGATCCATGTCTTTTCTTTCTTTTTGGTACCAGGGATTGAACCCAGAGGCACTTAACCCCTGACCACATCTCCAGCATTTTAAAAATTTTATTTAGAAATAGGGTCTTACTAAGTTGCTTAATGCCTCGCTAAGTTGCTGAGGCTGGCTTTGAACTTGTGATCCTCCTGCCTCAGCCTCCTGAGCCACTAGAATGACAGGTGTACACTACTGAGCCCTGCCATGATCCTATCTTCATGCAATCACAGTGAGGTAGGAGAACAGACCCAAATACCATTGCAGTAGTGTGACATGGTCCCTACTGGAAGGAGGAGGCACAGAGGCTGCCAACCCAGAAGCTCTAAAGCATCGTGAAGCATTTTCTGACCTCTCAAAGGTTCAGTGGCTTCCCTGGGAGTCACTTATTACCTTCAACACTTGAGCACCTTAAGCATCACATAAAACCATCCTTGCCAGGCGCGGTGGCACACACCTGTAATCCCAGCACTTGGGAGGCTGAGGCAGGAGGATTGCAAGTTCAAAGCCAGCCTCAGCAATGGCAAGGCACTCGGCAACTCAGTGAGACCCTGTCTCTAATAAAATACAAAAAAGGGCTGGGGATGTGGCCCAGTGGTCGAGTGCCCTGAGTTCAATCCCCCGTAACAAAAAAAAAAAAAAAAAAAAAAAAAAAAAAAGAAGAAGAAGAAAAGAAAAAGGAAAATCCTTGATTAGTCAGGACATTACATGATGGGCTCCTTCAGATGCCCCACCCGCACTATGCCAGAGAACACAGCACTTCCTTTTCTCTCTTTTTTGAACCTAAGGGTGCTCTACCTATGAGCTACATCACCAGCCCCCCCCTCTCTTTTTTTAATCTTTATTTTATTTATTTATTTTTATGCAGGGCTGAGGATTGAACACAGTGCCTCACACTTGCTAGGGAAGCACTCTACCACTGAGCCACATCCCCAGCCCCCCTCTTGTTTTTTATACAGGGCTTTGCTAAATTGCTGAGGCTGGCCTTGAACTTGTGATCCTCCTGCCTCAGCCTCCTGAGTGGCTAGGATTCACGTATGTGCCACTGTGCCGGCTGAACAGAGTGTTTTCCATATCTATCAGTAAGGACATGATTCCACTCACAACAGCATCAAAGAGAATATTAAATGTAACAAAAGGATTGGAAGACAGGCAAACTACAAAACACTGCTAAAAGAAAGATTTAGAAAATAGATAGTCCCTGTTCATGCATCAGAAGACTGAAAAGTTTTAAGATATCAATCAATGTTTGTTGAATTGATCTATAGTTTCAGCACACTCAGAATCTTCACTGGCGTTTTTACAGAAATTGGCAAGCTGATAATACAACTCATATAACTATGCAAAGGACCCTTAATAACCAAAAAAGGAAATAAGAGGGAAGGAAAGGGAAGGGGGAAAAAAGGAAGAGAGCACGGTGGCACACTCCTGTAATCCCAGCACTTTGGGAGGCTGAGGCAGGAGGATCGCAAGTTCAAAGCCAGCCTCAGCAATGGCGAGGCAATTAGCAACTCAGTGAGACCCTGTCTCTAAATAAAATACAAAAAAAAGGGCTGGGGATGTGACCCAGTGGACAAGTGACCCTGAGTTCAATCCCTGGTACCACCAAAAAAAAAAAAAAAAAAAAAAAAGGAAGAGAAAAAAGAAAAAAGTCTTAAAAAATAACAAAGCTAGAGGGCTGGGGTTGTGGCTCAGTGGTAGAGTGATGGCCTAGCATGTGAGCGGCCCAGGTTCAATCCTCAGCACCACGTAAACATAAATGCATTGCGTTGTGTACAACTAAAGCAAATAAATATTAAAAAAAATAAATAACAAGCCGGGTGCAGTGGCTCACACCTGTAATCCTAGCACTTGGGAGGCTGAGGCAGGAGGATCGCAAGTTCAAAGCCAGCCTCAGCAATGGCGAGGCAATTAGCAACTCAGTGAGACCCTGTCTCTAATAAAATGCAAAAAAAGGCTAGGGATGTGACCCAGTGGTCGAGTGCCTCTGAGTTCAATCCCCAGTACCACAAAAAAAAAAAAAAAAAAAAAAAAAAAAAAAAAAGGGCTGGGGATGTGGCCCAGTGGTCGAGTGCCCCTGAGTTCAATCCCTGGTACCATAAATAAATAAATAAATAACAAAGCTAGAGGACTCATACTCCCCAATTTTAAAATGTACTACAAAGCTACACTAATCAAGACAGTGTGGTAAGTAGGTAAGTAGAATAGAATTCAGAATCCAAAAATAAACCTATATGTTTATGGTCAACTGATTTTCAACAAAGGTGCCAAGACAGCTCAATGAAGAAGGAATAATCTTTTAAAAATTCATCAAGCTGCTAACAATTCCCTGAAAGATCACCCTGAGGGAAAGAGGAGTTTTAGGTAAATTACAGAAATCAACATGGTCACAATCTATGGGACCTCGTAGGTTACAGAATTCCTTCATGCTCCTTCTTTATCTGCATTTTAGGACAGAATCAAGAGGAAGCCATTACTTCCAAGAAGTTCTTATCACTTACAAAACCAAACAAAGAACAGAACAGGAGGGTCACCTGGGTCTGAATGTGGACTTTGCTGGCTTCGTGAGGTTTTGTGGGTTCCTGGCCTCTGGCCCTTGAGCGCTGTGATGGACGTGTTAGCCTTGAGTGGTGAGGGTCACCTTCCCTGAATAATTTCAATTTGGGGAAAAAAAAATCACTTTGGTCAAACACAAAGTTCTGAATCTCATTCTAAGTGCCAGGGAGTGCCCCTTCCCCGGGAGCCTTGCTGGAGTCCCCTAGTCTTGTCCCAAACGTGGTTCTGAGGAGGGGACACTTAGTTCCTTCTCAGTGTGTTTGCCGAGAGTTGGGCCAGAGGCCCAACCAACCAATGCCTCCGTAACTTTGTTTTGTGGTGCTGGGGACTAAACCCAGGGCCTCACGCATGCTAGGCAGGGGCCCTACCATTGATCTACATCCCCGGTAACAGTACACGTTCTCCTCAACTTGGAATCCACTATTGTATACTGGTTGAAAGTGAGATACCAGAGTCATAATTCTACTCCTTCCCAACTCTCGACCTTGGGCTGCCTTCCTGTGCCTCAGTCCTAACCTATGAAATGGGGATAGGAGCTACCCATAGGGCCTTTGTGAGGATTGAAAGAATAACGGGTACAGGAGTTGAGCACAGAGACTGCTACCCAGTTAGGGGCAGTAAGTCTCAGCTATCATAATAAAAAATCACAGTTGTTATGATAGAACTCCTCGATCTTGGCTCTCTCACCCAATTTGGCTTAGGACCAGCCAGCATCACGGCAGATGCCTCATGAAGGACCCATCATAAAATAACATGGGAAGGGACAGGTGCTGATGGCATGGGCAGAGCCTGGGGTAGCATCCCATGGACCAGCGGAGACCTCCCCGCAACATATAGGGTACCACTGGTCCAAGATGCACGAAGCTTCCTAGGCTCTGGGCTTCCCAAAGACCCAGACAGGTGAAAATTCAACTCAGGGGTGAACACAGGTAATTAGGGAAGAAGATGCTGAGGGTCTTTGTGATGGTCAATTTTAGGAATCAACCTGACTGGATTAAGGAATACCTAGAGCGTGGGGGAAGCCTTATTCCTACGTGTGTCTGGAAGGGTGTTTCCAGAGGACACTAAGGTGTGACATGTTGGACTCAGTGGGGAAGATCAGCTCAGTGTGACAGGCTCCATGCAATAGAGTGGAGCCTGGGTTGAACAAGAGGCAGAGAAAATGAACGCAAGCACCCGCTCTCTCCTCTCCCTTCCTCTCCTCTCCCCTCTCTTCCCCTCCCCTCCCATCACCCCCCACCCCCAGGGGCTGGGAAGCTCTTCTCCTGCCCTTGGACATCAGAACTCCAGGCTTTCAGACATTTGAACTCTAGACTGACACCAGTAGGCCCCAGTGTCTCAGACTTTGGCCATCATTTTTCCCTAGTGCTGAAGACTCTGACTTGGACTGAGATGTGCTATTAGTATCTGAGAGCTCTAGTATGCAGGCCTGTCATGTGACATCTCAGCCTCCATAATCACTTGAGACAATTCCCTTAACAAATCCCCTCTCATTTTTCTACCAACTCACCCATCCATCCATCATCCATCCATATCCATCATCTATCCATCCATCTATTCATCTATCCATCCATTCATATCATCCAGCCATCATACACCCATCCATCTATCCATTCATCCATCTATCCATTCACATCCATCATCCATCCATCCTTCTATCCATCCATCCATCATCTGTCCATCCACCTATCCATCTATTCATCTATCCATCATCTATCCATCCATTCATCAATCTATCCATCCATTCATCCATCTATCCATCCATCCATATCCATCATCCATCCATCTATCCATTTATATCCATCATCTATCCATCCATTCATCTATCCATTCATATCAATCATCCATCTACCATCCATCTATCCATACACATGAATCTATCCATGTACATCCATCCATCTGTCCATCCAGTCATATCCATCATCCATCCATTCATCCATCCATCTATCCATTCATCCATCTATCCATACACATCCATCATCCATCCATCCATCTATCCATTCATCCATCTATCCATACACATCCATCATCCATCCATCCATCCATCTATCCATCCATCATCCATCCATCCACCTATCCATCTGTTCATCTATTCATCCATTCATCCATCTATCCATCCATTAATCCATCTATCCATCCATTCATCCATCCATCTATCCATTTATCCATCTATTATCCATACACATCCATCCATCCATCCATCCATCTCCATCCATCCATCATCCATCCATCCATTCATCCATCTATCCATCCATTAATCCATCTATCCATCCATTCATCCATCCACCTATCCATTCATCCATCTATCCATCCATTCATCTATCTATCCATCTATCCATCCATTTATCCATCCATTCATCCATTCATCCATCTATCCATCTATCCATCCATCTATGCATCAATTCATCCATCCATTCATACATCTATCCATCCATTCTTCCATCTGTCCATCCATTAATATCCATCATCAATCCATCCATGCATCCATCATTCATCCATCCACCTATCCATCCACATCCATCCATCATCCATCTGTCTATCCATCCATCCTTTTGGTTCTATCCCTCTGGGGAACCCTAATTTAGTCTTCTAGGTTCATTTAAGGCTTTCAGAAACGTCGAGCAGTCTCTTTTTCATCTCAGAGGGTGCCAGACTCAAGATAAACAAGAGACTAACTGCCACGCGGACAAGGAAGGTGCTTGGTGAGCTTGGTCTAGAAAGGGGTTCCTTGTGGGATATCCTCCCAGTGGCCCCCTTAGGGGTCACCTGTGCCCATGGGGCTACTCTGTGGACAGCTGATGCCAGTGGTGCCCTGGAGGTGGCTCAGGCGACCTGCATTACCAGCTCCATGCTTCACCTCCTCTCCTCCCCAACACCCCAGGCTGCATGGACCTCCCACAACCACATCGGCTGCATGGTTCCTTCAGGAGTGTTCTGCAGGACTTGCATGGTCTGCATCTCCACAGCCAGCAGGTTCAAGAGGAACTGGGTTAAACAAAGTCAGACGAGTGTTTTTGCAGCAGGACTTTTTCAGAAGTTTTTTTTTTTTTTTTTTTTTTTTTTTTTTTTGTGGTACCAGGGATTGAACTCAGGGGCACTCGACCACTGGGCCACATCCCCAGCCCTATTTTGTATTTTATTTAGAGACAGGGTCTCACTGAGTTGCTAAGTGCCTCGCCATTGCTGAGGCTGGCTTTGAACTCGCGATCCTCCTGCCTCAGCCTCCCAAAGTGCTGGGATTTTTCAGAACTTTTAATATGTTAACGTGACGTGTAATCAAGTGAATTGACCTCAACTAGCCTCTACTTCAAGTGAATTGACCTGAACTAGCCTCTATTTTCTAGGGCTCCAGGAAGCTGGCCTCTTTAGTTTTCTGAGCTTTCCTTTCTTCTGAGGACTTGTGAAGTAATAGCCCCAGGTGTTCTTCACAGGATCAGACCCAGAGGCAGCGGAGAGACCTCAGTGATCAGAGGGGGCGCCCATCCAAGCTGGGCTCTCCTCCAGGAAGGGGCCTTGCGCTTTCCTGTCACCTTGGCCTTCTTTGCTGAAAGAATCCAGGGTGGGATGAGCAGGTTGTAAGCAAGAGCTCCTCAAGGAGCCACTGATTAGTTGGCCCAGGGGAATAGAGTCCCTGTGGGGAAGGCGGGGTCTTCAGAGGTGGGATGGTGGTGTCCTGGACAACTTCCTTTCTTCCAGAATTTCGCCAAAGAGCTTGGCTGCCTCCAGGGCACAGCCCCAGTGAATGGTGATCCCCTGGCCTCCGTGGCCATAGTTGTGGATGACCTGCAAGAGGTGAGAGAGAAGGTCACCAAGTGTGCTGGTGGTGGCTGGGTACCACTAAAAGAGCTTATGGAAGCTGGGCTTGTTGGCGCATGCCTGTAATCCCAGCACTTGGGAGGCCAAGGCAGGAGGATCGCAAGTTCAAAGCCAGCCTCAGCAATGGTGAGGCACTTAGCAACTCAGTGAGACCCTGTTTCTAATAAAATACAAAAAAAAGGGCTGGGGATGTGGCCCAGTGGTCGAGTGCCCCTGAGTTCAATCCCTGGTACCAAAAAAAAAAAAAAAAAAAAAAAAAAAAAAGTCCTAGGCAAAGCCAGACGCTAGGAGCTTCTCTTGGTGCTTTGGTGGGATGCTGGGCCCCTGGGAAAAGCAGAAGGGAGGATCATTTGCAGAGCTGCAGGCCAACCCCTTGAGACTCCCGTCTTCTGCTGAAGATGGGCCTACTTCGTACAGGAAAAGCAGAACCCCATCTAGACCTTGAGGTGAGAGATCTCCTCCACATCAAATTGTTGGAAGCCCCCTAAAGTGGCTGTGCTCCTTCCCATCCTGCTTGGGACGGATGAGCCCTCTCCATCCACAGACAAACTCTTCAGCCCACCACGGAGGATTAAAAAGCAAGGTTGCTCATAGGCAGCCTCTGGATGACGTGCTGACGCATCCTGGAGACCCAGGCAAGTCCTCTGGGCCTTTTTCTGAATTAAAATCATGAACAGGAAATTAAACTCCATCTATGACTCTCCCTTCCACACACACACGACCCACCAAGCCTCTCTGTATATATACAACCTCTCTGCAGACACACAAGGTTTTTACACACACACAAACCCCTACACACATTACTCCTCCATGCACACACACAACCCTCTATACCTCCACACGTACACACACATGACCCCTCTATCTATGTATCTATGCACATAACCCTCCCCCCCCCACACACACACATATGACCCTCCAGACACACGCCCATGCACACACCCCGCATGCCCGGGGTGGGAAGGAAGCATGACTTCAGTAGGGAGGTGGCTTTGCTGGTGGCAGCCCAGCCACCACCTGCTCAGGACAGGCCCTTCAGTCTGGGACAAGCCCTGTGGTTTCATTACACCCAGTTCCTTCCCTGTGACGGTGGCCCGGAGAGATGACAGGGCAACCACAAAACAGATATCTGGGCGAAGTCTCTGGACTCAAGTTCAAATCATATGGCAGCCATCGGGCGGAGGCAGGTGACTGTACCTCCCAGACCTCCAATTTCCTCATCTCAAGCATGGGGAGAACTGTCCCTATCCCAAGGGACTGTAGGGGAGATTCCTTGGGTCATTCATGTCACAGGCTGGCCGCTGTTCTCCTTCTACTCAGCCACAGACTTCAGCAAACCGAGGCACTGACCTGCATTTCCCCATGGATAGAGGGAGGGATGTTCCCCACCACGGTCCCCGACCTCAGGCCATGTGGGATTTTTTCCCTGGAAATAACAGAGTCATCTTGGGAGTCCGGGAGGGCGTTGCTTTCCTCGCCTGGAGAGCATACCTCTGTGTTTGAAGATCCAGCAGGAAGCCGGTCTCTTTCTAACCGGATCCGGGGGCGTGCTGGCCGGAAGCCAGTACTTTCACTGACAATTCTTGCATTCTGAAAAGGAAAACGCCAGTCACTCACTCATCTCCACGTCTCTTTCTTTCCTGCTGCCATTTTTAGGCAGTGGGGAGGTAGCTTTGAGAGTCTTCTTACTGTCACCACCAGCACCATGACAGCCACCTAACTAGCCACCACTGCCATCATCGCCACCGTCACCACTGCTGCGACCACTGGCACCAATTCTATCATTCCATCTACATCCACGGTCACCGTCACTATCAAGCACTGCTAGGCTATTACCTATGGTCCCCACTTTGTCACCATCATCATCACCACTGTTCTTTGCATTTTCGTCACTAGCAACACCAACCATCCATCCCCATCTTCGTCACTGTCACTGCCCTCGTCACCACTAACAGGCAAATGAGACAGCCGAGATTGCTATAACAGGCCCATCTGCTCCTCGTGCAGACAGACTAGGTTGTTTTGGCAGTGTCACCTCAGGAGGAGACAATTCTTAGCCACGGCCAGTTAGGCTTCATGAGCCCAAAGCCAGGACTTTCCTAGACATCGTCAAATCCTGGTGCATTCCACAGTCCCTTGCTGGAGTTAATTTGTCCCCTTGTTCTACCACTTATTCCAGTGGCACTACCTTCCCATCTTCCTCTTCTTCTTTTTTTTTTTTTTTTTGTACAGGGTATTGAACCCAGGGATGCTTAACCACTGAGCCACATCCCAAGCCCTTTTTTCTTCTGTCTTTTGGAGACAGGGTCTTGCTAATTTGCGGAGGCTGGCTTTGAACTCGCGATCCTCCTGTCTCAGCCTCCCGAGCTGCTGGGATTCCAGGCCTGGCTATCTCCCCATCTCCAAGCGTCCTAACACCAGAGCGCCAGGACCCTGGTCTTGGGCACCGACGCCCGACCCCACCTTACCTTCAGGGTGGGCTCCAGTCTGCAGCAGCCTTCCCAAATGGTGTCGTGGTCCTGGGTGCTGTTCACCTCACTCCAGTTCCCCAGCTGGAAGATGCCTCCCAGAGTAACCGTCTGCATCCTGGATAAAAATGAGAGGAATGAAGGGAAATGCAGGCTTCGAGGGGAATGAGGATCATCACGGCGCTTTCTCTTCCTGCCCGCGTTACTAAATCCCCACTACCACCGGCATCGCCGACCCTGCCAACACCACCCTCGTGTCCACCCAGATCACCATGGTCATCACCATCCATCCCGTTCACCATTGCTGTCCCATCACCAGCGACACCGTCATTCCCACCAACATCATCTTCACTGCGTCAGCAGCAGCCACCCTCGCGCCATTTCACCACCACCATGAACATCACCATTGGTATCGTCACCTCTACGGCACCCTGCGCAGCTAGTGCAGCCACACCACGAACACCGCCTTTGGGATCGTCATTTCTGTCACACTGTCAACATCATTGACGGCGCCATCTCCATCAGCACCGACTCTCATCCCTGCGCCCCATCACCGCCATCCACGAGACTGACCTCCTCAACACCATGCCACCCCCACGTCACCCCACGAACCTCGCCACTCTACCACCCCCACGCCGAGCAACACCTCCACCAGCACTGCCCCTCCCACCAAGGACAACGCCGCCACACCATTCCACTACCAAAAATGTCATTCCATCACACAGCCACCGTCTTCATGAAGATGGTCGCCTCCGCCACGGATGCTGTCATTGCATCAACCCCCGTCACCCTCCTCCTGTTTTCATTATTGCTGTCTATACCACTCCTGATCTCACTCCACGGTGTCCAGTACCCTCGTCCCCGCCTCGCCACTAGGGTCATCCACAAAAAGAGAGCCGGACTGGGGCCAAGCCCTGCCTGGCCAGGGGTTTGATTGCCAGATCTCACTCAGCAGGGGGCCAGGGCAGGCAGGGGGACATAAAGAGGGCAGGAAGGCGCCCTCCTCCGCCCTAGCGCAGTCGGCTCCTGACCCTGGGATGATGTACGGGGACTGGTAGACGCCTCTCTCCGGGTCGTGGGTGATGATGAAGTGCTTCATCCACGGGGCTTCCACCTGTTGATCGGAACAGAGAGGTCTTGTCAGGGGAGCAGGACGGAAGGGCTTCCCCTGAATCACTCTGTCCACAGCCAGAAGTTCTGACAAGAGTAGCCAGGCTGATTCCCGCACCCTCTCACCAACCTTCTGGCCCAGGCTGCACCTAACTGCTTGCCCTTGAGCAGACCCACCCTGATTGACAGCTGCCCCTGCTCCCTAAAGTATCACCCAGCTCACCTGTATGTGCAGGAAGGGCCTTGTCACCCGTGAGAAAAAGCACACTAACGTTGGCCCACATGGGGAACGTGCACCCACACACACACACACGTGCACACTCACAGGCGCACAGGCACACGCGTGGGCATGTGCTTACACTCAGGCAGCCCCACACGTGGAGAGAGGCAGCTGGAGATGATGATCAGCCCCGGCTCTTAAACCAGCTGGCCTGAGTTCTAATCCCCGTTCCCCCTCTCCTTTATCACCGTGTGAACTCAGGCAAGCACTCGACCCTCCATGCCTCAGCTGCTGCTTCTGTAAGATGGCCACGGTGATATGGTAGCACCCATCTCAAAGGGTGGTGGTAAGGACTAAACTAACAAAATATGTGTTTTTAGATCTATGCCTGGCACTTAGTACACATTGCATAACTGTTTGCTATTCTTATTACAATACGGCATAAGCAGCTGTTCCTACCTAGATACAAACATATCCACGTGTGCTTTACCATGAAGAAGAAATCCCACATCGGGCACCCCTGTGGCGCATGCTTATAATCCCAGCAACTTGGGAGGCTGAGGCAGGAGGATCACAAGTTAGAGGCCAGCTTCAGCAAATTAGTAAGACCCTAAGAAACTTAGAAAGGCTCTCTCTCTCTCAAAATAAAAAGGGCTGGGGTATAGCTCAGTGGTAGAGCACCCCTGGGTTCAATCCTTAGTACTGCCAAAAAGAAGAAGGAGGAGCAGGAGGAGGAGGAGGAGGAGGAGGAGGAGCAGGAGGAGGAGGAGGAGGAGGAGAAAAGAGAAATCCCAGAAGAGCACTCAGGGTGGAGAAGGCAGGATGGTCCTTCCCCTTTACCATGCCAGTTCCCCAAAGTCTGGGGTCGCTCCGAGGCACACTCCCAACTCCTCCACCAGCTCTGGATGACCCAGCATGGAGGAGGTCGTCCCTCAGCAGAAGCCGTGGCTCTCACTTTCACACTCACCTGAATGACCTGCCCCCGGCCTGGCTGCAGCAGGGGGTCAGGCTGCAGCGCCCCAGCCCACACCCCGGTGCAGTTGACGATCACGTCCACGCCTCCTCTTGCCACCTGGCAGCGACCAACAGGGTGGGGTGGATGGAGAGGCCCCGGCATCCTCTGTCTCTTCCTTCCGCCCTCCTCCTACTCACAGCTGGGGCACAGTGGCTAGGAGTCCCGATGGGGAGGCCAGAGGGCGATGCCCCAACGTCTCCTTTCTGCCATTTACCCACAGTGTGACCTCAGAAATGTCCCTTTACCACAGCTGCCTCCATTACAGAACGGGGCCTGTCACCAGGTGCCAGGCTGCCGAGACCCCTGGCAGTTCAGTGTGTAAAGGAGCTGGGCATCGGAGGCTATGGAGTGGGGAGACCTTCTCGGGACCCTGAAGGAAGTCAGAGGAAGCTGGAAGTTCTCTTTCTCCTCTGACTCCTTGTCATCTTGCCTTCTACGTTGCCAAGAGGTTTGCAGAAAAATGCTAGAAACCCCAGCTCTGTTGGTGTCCGGGATACCGTCCATTCCACTCAAGGACACAGTGTGATGGGCACCCCAACACCCCGGCCCAGCCCTGACCATGGATCTCAAGGGTCCATCAGGGCCCAGCCCAGGGCAGGTAGGTCCTCACTACAGAACACAAGTACTGAGTACTAGTGCTCAGTACTGGTAGCTGCATGTACTGAGCACCTTTCACGTGCCAAGCCTTGAGTTCTAGGACTGAGTGGAGTCGCAAGCACTCTTGGTGCTCAGTCGTTGCCTGGTGGCGGCAGCTGCTTCCACCATGTCCCAGCTGAGGGCCTGGACTTTCCAGAATCATCAGCCTCAGTGTCAGGAGGAAGCATCCAAGTGCCTGGACTTGGGAGGGGAGTGCAGCTGATCCCACTCTAGCCCTAAAACTCCTGAGGCTCAGCTGTAAGCGCTGTGGCCACCATGATCGCACCGTTCCTGTTCCTGCCACTGACATCCAGGCAGATTCCTCCTTGAATCCTCAGAGTGCCTGAGTCCTCCTGGGATTCAGAGAAGGACCAGAGTTGGGGACAGGCCTCAGGGGACTCTGGGAGGCTGGGAAGGAGCGACCACCCCAGCAGCAGGAAGCAGAGGCCGCCCTCCCTCCCCGGCTCACCTCCTCCAGAGACTCTGCCTTCCGCAGAAAGAGCCGCACGCCCCGCTCGGTTAACCTGGGAGGAGCGATCACAGGCGTCAGAACAGCCCAGGGTTCCCGTCTCTGCCCTGGGCCCCCCGAGGGTGGCAAGGGGGGCATTTCTGTGGACACGAGTCCCACCAGATGCTCCCTGACAACAGGGCGTGGCGGGCAAATTAGATCAGAGCACTTGCTGGACTAGGGGTCCAAGACTTGTCCCCTGGGAAACAAGGTCTTCTGATGTGGCCCAAGTCCATCGTGGGCGGAGGAGGAGGGGGAGGGTCTTTCTGAAGGGGATATAGTGAGGCAGGCGGAGCAGCTGGGGCTCGGACCCAAACTTCCCACTGCCCTGCTTTCTGCTTTGTAACCTCAAGGGGATGAGATTTGGTGTGGGCGAGGGGCAGAGTTGGGCCAATGCCAAATGCGCCTTTGACAGAAGCAGGCCACAAGGAGGGACAGAGGCAGGGGACACCCACCCCTCCCTTGAAATGTCCCAAGGAGGTCTGGGGATGTGGCTCCGTGGTAGAGCACTGGCCTAGCATGTGTGGGGCCCTGGGTTCAATGAATGCCCAGCGCTGCACAACACAACAAAAATGTCCCTGAGGAAGACTATCTGTCACTACTAGTAACACAGCAAAGATATCAAAAGAAAAAGAGCCGGGCGCGGTGGCGCACGCCTGTAATCCCAGCACTTTGGGAGGCTGAGGCAGGAGGATCGCGAGTTCAAAGCCAGCCTCAGCAATGGCGAGGCACTTAGCAACTCAGTGAGACCCTGTCTCTAATAAAATACAAAAAAGGGCTGGGGTTGTGGCCCAGTGGCCGAGTGCCCCTGAGTTCAATCCCCGGTACCAAAAAAAAAAAAAAAAAAAAAAAAAAAAGAGGGAGCATAAGTATCTCCAGGTTAGGACAAGTAACCATGTCAATACAATGGTTCCCAAGCCTGGCTGACAACTAGAATCACCTTTCCTGTTTTGGTACTGGGGATTGGACCCAGGGCGCTCTACCACTGAGCTACATCCTCAACCCTTTTTAATTTTTATTTTGAGACAGGGCCTTGCTAAGTTGTTGAGGCTGGCCTCAAACCTGTGATCCTCCTGCCTCAGCCTCTTGAGTCGCTGAGATTACAGGTGTGCACCACCACACCCGGCACAGGGAAATTCATGAAATAAAAAATTCTGAACCCTGCTCCAGGGTTTCTGCTTCAGTAGGTTAAAGTAGGATCCTGAAATTTATATTTTTAAGACTTTTCCCCAATTATTTGATACAAGTCACCATTCATTGCAGAATTTAAAAGTAAAATAAAATAGTGAACTACAGGGAATACATGAAATCTTTCTTAATATGAATGTATGTGAATATAAATATGGATGTATTCCTCAAGCTAGTGTTTGCTAGTTTGGAACACTATGAGATTGCTATTAACATCAGGAAAGAAACTAGCATATCCATTATTACCCATAACCCATATTAGTTAACATTATAGAGATACTTACCAAAGCCGTGACAGAAGAGAGGAGAGAGAGAGAGAGAGAGAGAGAGAGAGAGAGAGAGAGAGAGAGAGAGAGAGAGAGAGAGAGAGAGAGAGATGTGTGTGTGTGTGTGTGAGAGAGAGAGAGAAGGCATCTTAGGTTGTAAATACAGTCATGTTTTTTTTACAGGCACACACATGTAAACCCAGCAACCTAGGAGGCTAAGGCAGGAGGATCACAAGTTCAAGGCTAGCCTCAGCAATTTAGTGAAACCCTCAGCAAGACCCTGTCTTGAAATTTAAAAAAGAAAAAAGGAACTGAAAATGTAGCTCAGTGGCAAAGTGTCCCTGGGCTCAATTCCACTGTATTTAAAAAAAAAAAAAAGATGGTACAAATATACCTGGAAAACTGAGGAGCATGCATTAGAGCTTTTGGTGAAGTTGGTAATGAATACGGCAGGTGAGAAGCCCCTGGGTGTCTCCAATACCCAGCCAGGTGCAGAACCACCTCTCAAGGACGGTGGTGGTCAGGACCCAGGACAGCTCCCACGCGGGGCCGAAGGGTTGTCTTCAGCTGGGACTGGGCGCTACCTACAGGGACCCGGTAATGCTGCTCTCCTCCAGCAGGGTCCCTGGCAGGGGCCTGCCTGCCCGAGGCCTGAACTTACCTTTCGGTCAGCCACTTCAGGTAGCTCTGGCCGGTCAGGATCAGGCTGGTGTTGAACCAGCCATAGCTGGAGTCACCGCAGGGGAAAGGAAACAGGAAGTCAGAGCCCCAAGTATATCTGAAGGCTGTCCAGTGGAGGTGGGATCAGTATTGTCCCCAAGAACCACGGGGTGACGTTCATGGGGCTGGGGAGGGAGTGGTTTTGAGCTCAATGCAAAGAGCTATCTTCTATCAGAAAAAGCCGTCCCTGGTGTTGGACTACGCAAATGGAGACCGGGTGTGCCATTTGTAGAGGGGGTTCAGGCACGGGGTGGGGTGAGGAGAGGACAGAGGCACAGGGCTACAGAGAAAAGGAGAGGTCTGGGGTCCCACAGACTGGGTTGGAATCCTAGTTTGGTCCCATGGCTGTGTGACCTTGGGAAGTTACTTAGCCTCTCTGAAGCTCAGTTTCCTCATCCACAAAATAAGATAGTGACAGGGAGTGCTACAGTGCAAAGGCTGAATGTCCCCAGAGCGCCACACATAAGGACTTGGTCCCCAAGGTGGTAGTATGGGGAGGTGGTGGAACCTTTAGGGGCTGGGGCCTCGTGGGGGGCCTTTGGGTCACTGGGGATGCTTCCCTCGGACGGGACTGTGGGAGCCTGGCCCTCCCCTCTATGTGGTCCCGCGACGTGAGCGTCAAATCGGACTCAGGCTCCCATTATGACCTGCTGCCCTCGCAGAGACTCAAACCCACAGGGCCTCCTAATCTTGGACCGGAACCTCCAGAGCCACCCGTCGAAATGAAGCTCTCTCCACGTCACAGGTAGGCGGCCGGGCATCTCCTCACAGGGACCCAAGCTGGCTGACACATGATCTCTAGGCTTGAGATCTGTGACTCTGTGTCCCCTACCTCCCCAGCCCCAATCCCAATGTGAGTGGGGGCCTCTGTGAAGGAGCTGGATGGGGCACCAGGAGACCAGGGCGCCACAGGGACTAGGCGAGGATGGACCACGGGAAACTCGGGGCCTCTCTCTGCTGCCTTCTAGAAAGTTCTGTATGAATCCCGTGGTGCCTCAGCCCCTCTGCCCATGACGGTACCCTTACCCATAATCAGGGAACATGTCCAGCTCTCTGGGGGTCAGCTTCCGAAATCCCAAAACTATGTCTTTCCAGACAGGGTCCTTAAGAGGAAGGAGAGAAGGGGCAGAAGGATTGGTGACAGTCAGTAATAAAGAAATGACAAAAAAAAAAAAAAAAAAAAAAAACCTAGACAACACTGTATGCAGGGCACCGTCCCGGGAATCTCACATGTATAGGTCCATTTCATCTTTACAACCAGCCACGAAGGTGGGGTTATGGGTTAGAAGTGGTGTCCCCAAAAGCTCAGGCATGAGACGATGCAAAAAGGTTTGGAGGAGAGGGGCTGGGGTTGTGGCTCAGCAGCAGAGCAGTTGCCTCGCACGTGCGCGGCCGGGTTCGATCCTCAGCACCACGTAAACATAAATGCATTGCACTGTGTACAACTAAAGTAAATAAATAAATATTAAAAAAAAAGTTTTGGAGGAGAAATGATTGGGTCACAGCCTGAACCTAATCAACGACTTAATCCCTAATGGGATTAGCTGAGTGGTAGCTGGAGGCAGGTGGGGTGTGGCTGGAGGAAGTGATTCACTGGGGGCGTAGCTATGGGGTATATAGTTTGTGTCTGGAGAGTGGAGTCTCTCTGCTTCCTGATCGTCATCTGAGCTGCTTCCCTCTGCCGTGATGTCCTGCCACACCTCGAGACCTCTGAAACCGTAAACTCCCAAATAAACTCTCCTCCTCTGCAGTTGTTCTGGTCGGGTCCTTTAGTCACAGCAGTGAAAAAGCTGGCTACTCTTCTTATCCTACAGATAGACCGATGGAGGCTTAGAGCTTGTCTAAGCTCACACTGGTAATAATGGTGAAGCTGAGATCTCAGCCCACACAATTGGGCTCTGGAGTTCAGTTTTTCTTTTTTTGCAGGGTGGGTTTTTTTTTTTTTTTTTTTTTTTTGTATTTTATTTAGAGACAGGGTCTCACTGAGTTGCTTAGCACCTTGTTTTTGCTGAGGCTGGCTTTGAACTCAAGATCCTCCTGCCTCAGCCTCCTGAGCTGGTGGAATTACAGGCATGCACCACTGCGCCCAGCAATTTTTTTTTCTTCCTTTGGTGTGTGTGGTGCTGGGGATTGAACGAACCCAGGGCCTTGTGCATGTGACGCAAGCGCTCTACCAACTGAGCTACATCCCCAGCCCTGGAGTTCAGGTTCTTGACCACTCTAGTCAGGGTAAGGGAAAGACTGGAGGTGAGTGACAGGGAAAAGGTCATAAATAGGGGAGAAACGGGGGCACCAGTGAGAGTCAGACCACCTGGGTGGAAACCCCAGCCTCACCACCTACTCCCTTGAATGATCTGAGACTCCGTTTTCTTGTTTGTATCCATCGTTTCTTGGCCCCGTGACAGGAAAGAGATATTGAGGAGGCAAATTATCTTTAGCACAGAGATAACGAGGCGAATTATCCTTTGCACAAAGTTGGAGAATGAGTAACTCCAGAGCTAGCACAGGTGCTGGGCCTGAGCCACCCCACCCTCTCCAAACAGCCTGAGCACGTGGCCTTGTTGGTCCTCCGGTGTCACGTAGTCACAGACCAGCTGGGTTCAAACCCCAGCTCTGTGGCATTGGGTGAATCACTCCATTTCTCTGAGCCTCAGTTCTCTTTGCAGATGAAGATAAGATATTGACTCTCTGTTATTATAAAAATTAAATGAGCCACTGGTTGTAAAATAGTTCAGACAGGGCTTGGTGCAGATTTTTCTATCATGACGTAAAGACCCAGGACTTCAGGGGACATGTGACATCGTTGACTTCAGAATATGTAAATTTTGCCCATGCCAATCAAAGTCTAGATCCACCCATTCATTGGGAGGTTTGGGGGTATCTGCCAATTTAATAACAAAATTTGAAACAAAAATTTACATGTGCATATATATATACACACACATACACATATACATATATATTTCTTCCTTCCCTCCTTCCTTTCTTCCAATCTTTCTTTTCTTTCTGTGCCCAGGTTGGCCTCAAATTCTTGGGCTCAACCAGTTCTCTTGCCTCAGCCTCCTGAGTAGCTGGGATGATAGGCATGTGCCCTTGAAGTCTGTTAGGTTCTGTTTGTGCTTTTAAAAACATATTTTTAGACAGGCACAGTGACACATGCCTGTAGTTCCTGCTACTTGGGAGGCTGAGGCAGGACAATCACTTGAGCCCAGGAATTTGAGGCCAACCTGGGCAGAACAGCAAGACTCTATTGCCCTCCCCCCACCAAAAAAATATTCTTGATTATAAATTAAAATAAAGTGGACCTAGCTTGAACCCAAGAGTCTGCAGCCTGCTGGAATCCCTGTAGTTAGAACTCTTCACTCACCGGAACAGCTTCACGGAAGAGGTTGTAGCCCGAGATTAAGGCCAGGCCCATTTTTTCAGCATTAGGAGAATGGATTTGGTTCAGGAGATAGTCAAAGGTCTGCTGGTTCCAATCCCTGCAAGGGTCACCCAGAGGAGTGGTCACCTAATGCCCTGAGCTGGACAATAATTCTCAGAGGTCAGCTTGGGCGTGATGAGGTGGTGGAGATGCATCCAAAATCCAGACACCTACTACATACAAGCCTGCACTGCTCCAAATGTCTACATTTCTTCCAATATTTCCCCATTAATGGGATAGATTGTGGGGGTTTTTTTGGTACCAGGGATTGAACCCAGGGGCGCTTACCCACTGATCCACATCCTTAGCCCTTTATATTTCATTTTAAAACAGGGTCTCACTAAGTTGCTCAGGGCCTCTCCAAGTTAGAGGCTGGCTTTGAACTTGCAATCCTCCTGCCTCAGCCTCCTGAGCTTCTGGGATGACAGGCATGTACCACCACACCCAGCTCCATTAATGGGATAGAGAATGGACAGAAAGGGGCTGCGCATCTCTGGCTGGGGCTCACAAAGCTGATGAGTTTCAATGAAGGCTCTGACCTGGCTTTGGGGGACTGATACAGACTGGCCCCGAGACCTCGCACCCGGGGCACACAGCTCAACTACAGCTTCTAGACTCACTTGCAAGTGCCATGTGACTGTGTGTTGGCTGGAGATTCTGCACAACGCTGGCCCATGGGAATGGTATCATTGGTGGTCACCTTGGCAGTGACCTTAGAAGCCACGTAAGTGGATGGCAAAGCCACGAGAGGGAAGGAGCTTTTGAATTGCTGCCCACTGATCAGGAACACTGGTTTCGGAATTTACAAGAGAATCTTTTGTTGGCTTGTTTGAGACATTATTCACTGCGGGGGAAGGGGTTGTCCGTTTGTGGAAGCAGGTGGTAGTTTTTGTTTTGTGGTGCTGGGGATTGAACCCAGGGCCTTGGGCATGTGAGGCAAGCGTTCTGCCAACTGAGCAACATCCCCAGCCCACAGCTGGTACTTTCTAAACAGACATAATGACCTTTTCAACTCCTCCTCCTTCTTCTTCTTCTGTGTTAGAGATTGAACCCAGGAAGCAGGGCACGGTGGCACACGCCTTAATCCCAGCACCTGGGAGGCGGAGGCAGGAGGATCGCAAGTTCAAAGCCAGCCTCCGCAATAGTGAGGCACTCAGCAACTCAGTGAGACCCTGTCTCTAAATAAAACACAAAAAAAGGGCTGGGGATGTGGCCCAGTGGTCGAGTGCCCCTGAGTTCAATCCCCAGTACAAAAAAAAGAGAGAGAGAGAAAGAGAGAGAGATTGGACTCAGGGCACTGTACTATAGAATCACATCTCCAGCCCTTTTTTAATTTTGAGACAGGATCTTGCTAAGTTGCTTAGGGCCTTGCTAAGTTGCTGAGGCTGGCCTAGAACCTGTGATCCTCCTGCCTCAGCCTCCCGAGTTACTGGGATCACAGGTGTGTGCCACAGTGCCCGGCTATGACCTTTGCATTGATCCACCTGCTCAGAAATTTTCTGGATTTGTCAATGCATATGGTATTGACAGTGGCCCTACCTCAGGAAAGAAAGGAGACAAAACCTCCTAGCACACAGTATGTGGCATAGAGTGAGGAAATATCCATGAGTATTTCCTTTACTTTTCTTTCTTTTCTTTTCCCTTTTTTTTTTTTTTTTTTTAACCTGAGATTGAACACAGGAGCACTTTACCACTGAGCCACATCCCCAGCCCTTTTTAGTTTTTATTTTGAGACAGATCCTCACTAAGTTGCTGAGACTGGCCTCAAACTTGTGATCCTCCTCTCTCAGTCTCCCAAGCTGCTGGGATTACAGGCAAGCACTATGGCACCTGGCTCTTTTTTTTTTTTTTTTTTCCAGAGAGAGAGAGAGAGAGAGAGAGAGAGGCACATTATGTATGTTTCCCCAGGCTGGTCTCAAACTCCTTGATTCAACTATCCTCTGTCTTTTGCCTCAGAGTACCTGGGACTACAGGGTGCACCACCGCCCCGTTCTTGGGTCTTTTCTCTATGTCCTGCCAGACAGAGCTCCCAAGGGTACTTATTCTCGGTGATGGGAACCCCAACAGGGAGCGCCCTCTCTGCACATTCAACCCCGTCGGCCCCCCAGGCGACCCTCAGGGATCCTCACTCACATCTCCCGGGGGTCGTGGGGCGGGGAGACGTAGGGCTGGATGAGGCCGGCGGCCACGTCGGTGGTGGTGTGCGGGGTGAAGCGGTCGGCGTAGACCTTCATGTCCAGCGGCTGCAGGTCCGAGTGGTAGCGCTGGTGGATGCAGAGCGCGGTAGACAGTCTGATGACCCCGGCTCCGATCACCACCACGCGCATTGTGCCCGCCCGCGCCTGCGGGAAGGAAGGGTGAGGCTCCCGTCGTCACCGCCTACCGTAGCTCAGAAGGTTCCAGACGCCACCAAGCCTTTTGTTCTTGGTGGGGGGATTGAACCCATGGGGACTGAACTCACTGAGCCCAGTCCTTCTTATTTATTTATTTATTTATTTATTTATTTTGAGACAGGGTCTTGCTTAATTGGTGAGACTGGCCTCAAACTCACAATCCTCCTGCCTCAGCCCCCTGGGTTCCTGCGGTTACAGGCGTTCCCCACCCGGCTCAGGCCATTCAAGCCCTTAGATTCTCAGTAATCAAGACCCAAAGAGCCGGGCACGGTGGCGCACGCCTGTAATCCCAGCACTTTGGGAGGCTGAGGCAGGAGGATCGCGAGTTCAAAGCCAGCCTCAGCAATGGCGAGGCACTTAGCAACTCAGTGAGACCCTGTCTCTAAATAAAATACAAAAAAGGGCTGGGGATGTGGCCCAGTGGTCAAGTGCCCCTGAGTTCAATCCCCAGTACCAAAAAAAAAAAAAAAAAAAAAAACCCAAAGATTCCCATTTTGCACATGGAAACACTGAGGCCGAGAGGCAGGGGCCGCTGCCCAAGGCCAAACAGCTGGCAACTGACTGGACTTTCTCTGGGAAGCCTGCCGGGGTGTCCCATCCCTTGGCGGGACTACAGAGGGCATAGCAGAGCCCCTGGGTGACAGTACGCTGGGTGGCCTAGCGGTTAGGGTCGTGAGTTCTGGCTTCCCATCTTAGATCTCAGCTCCGCCTCCTGCCTGCCCTGAACCTCAGGCAAGATGCTCCCTGAGCTTCAAGTTTTAGTCACATGTACCTCAGATGAGACTTTGGTGCCACCTAAGCTTTCCGACAGTCTCCCCAGAGGGAAGCTGTTGTTATTTAGTCCCATTTTACAGATGAGGAAACCGAGGCACAGGAGGAGGAAGTGACTCACCTGGAGTCACACAGCCAGTTAGTGGTGTTGCCGGGATTTAATTCCCATTCACGTAAACACGACACACACTTACCGCACACCTACTATGTGCGTGTGCGGCTTTGAGCACATCAGATCCAGGGTTTGACTGGCCTCAGACTCGGTCTTCCAACACAGACTCAGCCTGACTTGGGGTGCTTGGCTGGCTGGCCCCTCTGCAGTTGAGCTTTTGACCTTGAACTACTCTGTCAGCTTCTGCTGAGGCAGAACAAGAGGACTGTTTGTGCTTGGGACGGCCAAATTCGACTTTCCCTCTCTGTCTTCACAACCGGCCTCCCAGGGTCCTTGGCTCTGGCCACTCAGCCTGTGGCCCTGAATAGCAGGACATTCTCAATATGGCCTAGTTTTGTAAAGGAGGGGAAATGACTCCAGCCCACAAGAAAGAACTGGACTCCTCCGGGGTTTCAGAAGCCAAATTGGAGATGGAATCAACAAAGAGAGAGGTATCATTCTAGGCCATTCTCCTCCGGCTTGGAACCTGCGCTTGGACACAGATGTTGGGCGTGGCAGGGAGCAGACTTTATCACACTCACCGTGTCTCCTCGGCTCCCTCTTTTCCTCAGACATAATGACCTCATCTGCACACTAAGGGTGACCCCGATCTCACAGGGTTGGGCTCAGGATTAAATGAGAAATTCCGCAAAAGTTCCTGGTGTGGTGTCTGACACAGAGTAGGCCCTCGTACGGAAGAGGCTTTCTGTCCCCTAGCACTGTGACAACCGCGGCAGAAAGAAAACACTGGACGTGAAGGAGGCAAGAGGAAGAAAGAGGAGCACAGACTTGGCCTCACTTCCAGCCTGCTGTGTGACCTTTGCCAAGTGCCTTCCCCTTTCTGGGCCTTCTGACTATTTCTCCATAATCTCTGGAGGGCTGGCCACTTTTGTACATTAATAACAAAAAGGCACAGGAATAAAGGACTTTCCTGCAATGTCCAAATTCCCTGGGATAAATCTGAGATTGGGGGGAGCAGAGGTGGCTGTAACAACCCGGACTGAGGGTCAGACATCTCCAGGTTTGCAGCCCGGCCCTGACACACACTAGGATCTTGGGCAAGTCACTTGACTGGGTGAGAGTGACCAACCTTCCCGGCCTGCCCAGGACTCAGGGTGTTCCCAGGATGCACTAAAACCAGGGGAGTCCTGGGGAGCCCGGGCTAAGTGGGTCTTGGCTTCCTCTTTTATGGAGTTTTACAGGTGAACAAAGCTCCTTGCTTCATTGTCTCCCCATCCCCCAGAATATTCATCAGGAGACCAAGGACTTTGTCTTGTCCATTGCTCTATATCCAGGATCCAGGCTAGTGACTAGCACATGCCAGGGACTTGATGCATGATGCATCCAGAAAAAAAAAGAAAATGTTTGTGAAACGCTTGGGTGTTCATAGATGACAGCAGTGAGGGCCATTGTCCCTAGCGTACAGATGAGGAGCTGAGGCTCACAGGAAGCACGGTAAGCCATTCAAGGCCATGACAGGAGCTGGAGGAAGAGCTGGGTGGGATCCTACGTCTGCTTTCTCCACAGTGGCCCTTTCTCCAGTCTCACTCTGCCTAGAAAATCAGCAAAGGGCTGAGAAAAAAGGGGCTGCTTATAAAATAGGACCGTGTAGCCGGGCGTGGCATTGCACGCCTGTAATCCCAGCACTTGGGAGGCTGAGGCAGGAGGATCACAAATTCAAAGCCATCCTCAGCAATGGTGAGGCACTTAGCAACTCAGTGAGACCCTGTGTCTAATAAAACACAAAAAAGGGCTGGGGATGTGGCCCAGTGGTCGAGGGCCCCTGAGTTCAATCCCTGGTACCAAAAAAATAAAATAAAATAAAATAGGACCGTGTGAGGTGGGGAGGGAAGGCGTCAGAGGATGCTTACGAGGTTTCTGGGAAAACTAAGAGACTTTGGACCACTGTAGGGCAAAGAGAAGAGCAGGAGGGAGGACCCAGAGCAACACCAGGGTCAGGGGTGATACCACCGGCAGCTTCCAGAACCTTCTGGAAGAACAGGCCCGGGGTCAAGAGGGTCAAACACAGCACAGGGCTGTTTCTCCAGTGTGCAAAACTTTAAAGGTGAGCTCAACGATCTTGTGCAGCTGGGGAAACTGAGGCCTGGAGAAGAGGAAGGATCCAAAGTCACAGGTGGTGATAAAAGGGCTTAGTCCTGCAGAGGCAGGAGTAGACTGAGTCGAGGAAAGATCCAACGTGTCCTAAGCCAAGGAGCAGCTACTATCTTTTCAGTTCCCTGTGTCCTTTAAATTTTTTTTTCTTCTATTTTCTGGTACAGGGGATTGAACCCAGGGGCACTCAAGCATTGAGCCACATCCCCAGCCCTATTTTGTATTTTATTTCAAGACAGGGTCTCACTGAGTTGCTTAGGGCCTCGCTAAGTTGCTGAGGCTGGCTTGGAACTCATGATCCTCCTGCCTCAGCCTCCAGAGCCTCCAGGATGACAGGCATGCGCCCCGGCGCCCGGCTTGTGCTTAGAATCTTTTTTTTTTTTTTTTTTTTTTTGGTACCAGGGAATTGAACTCAGGGGCACTCGACCCCTGGGTCACATCCCCAGCCCTTTTTTGTATTTTATTTAGAGACAGGGTCTCACTGAGTTACTAAGTGCCTCGCCATTGCTGAGTCTGGCTTTGAACTCGCGATCCTCCTGCCTCAGCCTCCCAAAGTGCTGGGATTACAGGCGCACCCGGCTGCTTAGAATCTTAAGAGCCCTCAGGACAGACTCTGAGAAGCAAGCTCATGGCCTGAGACACCCAGCTCCTGAGAAGTCAGGCCAGCCTAACTCCCGGCTCTGTGCACTTCAACACGCTGCCCAGATGGCAAGTCCCGCCATTCAGAAAATCTCAAGGTCGAGCAGGTGACGAAAAACAGCTCACGTTTCAGAGTTCTGCATTTGCAAAACCCTCAAATGCAATATTTGTGGGGATTTGTAGTGGGTCGGTGGGAATCAAAGACAATCGCAGATCCTAAGAAACAATCACAGATCCTAAGGCAATTCTCTTTAGGAAAAAATGCACAGCACGAGTCCAATTTGAACCAAATGATAGCAGCCTTGAGCGTGGAGGGTGAACAGAGATGCATGAGACTCTCATGAGACACGGGACCCAGACTCAGGTGAAAGCCCAGGAAACGTACTTGGACTTGGGTGCACAGAGCTTGGTTATGAAGCCAACTGTTTTCTTGCTGCTGTTGCTGGAGTTTTTTTTTTAAACAGTGTCAAATTTCTCCTCTGTTTTATGCCAATTCCTTCAACCAAGCACACTTCGAGTATGAATCCAGGAAGGTGAAGCAGTTGGAGTTATTACGTGTGTGTGTGTGTGTGTGTGTGTGTGTGTGTGTGATTATAATGCTTATGCAAGGATAGACCCATGAGAGAACCAATATATTTTGGATTCTACTTCTTGCCAGACACAGAAAGATACAGTGCAGACCTGAGCCCCTTAATCCTCTCAACAACTCCAAGAGGTGGGTTGGGCTTAGTGGCGCACACCAGTAATCCCAGCAGCTTGGGAGGCTGAGGCAGGAGGATCACGAGTTCAAAGCCAGCTTCAGCAACTTAGTGAGACCCAGTCTCTAATATATATATATATATAATATATATTAGAGACTGGGTTATATTATATTTATATATATAAAGGACTGGGTTTATATTATATTTATATATATATAAAGGACTGGGGATGTGGCTTAGTATCATCTGTATTCTACAGGGAGGGACAGAGGTTCGGAGAGGGGAAGTCATTCACCCAAGATCACACCCGCCAGTGTGAAGTGCATTCAGATATGACCCAGGTCTAGCTGAGCTTTCTGCCTGTGTCATAGAAATATTTAGGCAGCTGGTGCTTGACACTTTCTGTTTGCCTTTCAGGCTTGGCTTTGTTTGCAGAAGACCTCCCTCCTCTCCTAGAAAGCAATCTGAGGCAGCTTCTGCCTTTGATTGCTACATGAAAGTTTTGTCCTGTGAACATCAGAGTCAAGGGTGATGTGTATGAGTGAGCCCAAGTCGGCTCTTCCAGGTTGGCTGTGTCTTATGAGGTTGATATTTTCAGAGTTTACCTTTAAAATGGAACAGAGGCTATTAAAAAAAAAAAAAAATAGCGGGGCATGGTGGCGCAGGCCTGTAATTCCAGCAGCTTGGAAGCCTGAGGCAAGAAGATCACAAATTCAAAGCCAGCCTCAGCAAGTTAGCAAGGCCCTGAGCAATTTAGCAAGAGTCGGTCTCAAAATATAATATAAAAAAAGGGCTGGGGATGTGGCTCAGGGCTTAAGTGCCCCTGAACCCAGGTTCAACCCCTGGTAACCCCGCCCCCCCCAAAAAAGAAACCCAACAATGACCACCACAAAATAGAACCAGCATGCCCACTCCTCCTCCCAAAGAAGATGACAATAATAATAATAATAATAATAATAAAGATCATTAATTGTGTACTTGCTAAGTGCCTGATTCTACCTGAGCATTTTATAGCCACCTCTTCTAATACTCAGATTCGTCCTGCTAGAGGCGAGTTAAGGTCTGTGTGTTCCAGATGAGGAAACCCAAGCTCCTTACCTGCGATCCCAGCCCAACTCCAAGGCTCCAGCTTCACCTCTGGGCAAAGTTGGCCTCTGTCGCCTGCCTCAGGCGCTACTGTTGAGTCTGGTCTGAGGACACTGGGACGTTATATCCCTCCGCCCTGCAACCCCCAGCTCAAAGGGGCGCCTGTCACTCACCCCACGTGCCACAGACTTCTGGAGAAAGAGGCAGCTGTGCAGGGCTCTATTTCCTGCTGGGACGCCCGGATTCTGGGTTGTCGACTTTAGCTCTCTGCCCGCCGGGTAGGACCGGAGTGCAAGGTCAAAGTCTGGAGCCCTGACGGACACGGTGCAAGGGGTGGGACACAGTGCAAGGGGGTGGGCCGCAGTGCTGCGCTGCTCCCGGGACTGGACCCCGCCTGGCAAGGAGAGCACGCCTCCCCTCGCTCCCGGTCGGAGAAGTCCCTGACTTTTCTGGCCGATCCCAAGCCCGGGTGGACAGGCCTGGGGGGAGGGCGTGGGCGGGGGGCATTCTTGGAAGGCTGATGGGCACAGGGAGCTCTGTCTTCCTGGCCAGCTGGAGACCATCCGCTTTCTTCCTGCTGCCGCCCTGGCAGAGCGGAGGGCTGTTCCCTGGGCCACTGTGGGCCCGGCTTGGGGGGGGGGGGCGCTGGCAGCTTGGCAGCCCCTGAGTAGAGGCCAGAGGCACAGGACAGGGCCCCCGGGCCGGCTAGCCAGGGCAGTGCCATTCTGGGACGCTGGAGAGACAACACCGAGGAGGGACTTGAGGGGACGCCTGCTTGGGCTGGGAGCATGCGTGGTCCTTTGCTTCTGTATCCCAGAGACGCGGGCGGCAGGACTCCAGACCCTTCCTCTGCCCAGACCAGACCGGCAGCTGGCGTTGGTGGAGCCCAAAGCTCGTCAGGCACCAGCTGTAGGGGAGACTGGGGTGCAGAGAGAGGCCACAGGACCCCGTGGAGGCCACCTCTGGTTAGCTTGGGTGGTCCAGCCTCCGCCACCCCACCTCCAGCAGCATCCGAAAATGGGGGGGAGAGGACGTAAGAGAAGGGATGTGAAATACCCAGTGCCTGGTGTTTTCTCTTTCATAATAAAAAAATGGACCGGCCAGGTGCGGTGGTGCACACCTGCCATCCCAGCGGCCAGGGAGGCTGAGGCAGGAGGATCGCAAAAGCAAAGCCAGTCTCAGCAATGGCGAGGCCCTAAGCAACTCAGTGAGACCCTGACCTAAATAAAATATAAAATAGGGCTGAGGATGTGGCTCAGTGGTGGAGTGCCCCTGAGTTCAAATCCCGGTACCAAAAAAAAAAAAAAAAAAAAAAAAAACCAAAAAAAACAAAAAACAAAGCCCACCCTTTACTTCTCATTTGAATTTTTTTTTTTTTTTTTTTTTTTTTTTTTTTTTTTTTGGTACCAGGGATTGAACTCAGAGGCACTCGACCACTGGGCCACATCCCCAGCCCCCCCCCCTTTTTTTTTATTAGAGACAGGGTCTCACTGAGTTGCTAAGTGCCTCACCATTGCTGAGGCTGGCTTTGAACTCGCGATCCTCCTGCCTCAGCCTCCCAAAGTGCTGGGATTACAGGCGTGCGCCACCGCGCCCGGCTTGAATTTTTTTTTTTTTTAACAAAACCATGCATCATTTTTGTGTGTGTGTGTGTGTGTGTGTGTGTGTGTGGTGCTGGGGATTGAACCCAGGGCCTTGTGCATGCGAGGCAAGCACTCCACCAACTGAGCTATATCCCAGCACTCCTCCCCCATGCATCATTTTTATCATATTTTAAAAATCTTTATTTTTTAAAATATTTATTTATTTACTTTAGTTGTACACAATGCAATGCATTTATGTTTACGTGGTGCTGAGGATCAAACCCGGGCCGCACACGTGCAAGGCGAGCGCTCTGCCGCTGAGCCACAACCCCAGCCCAAAAAAAATCTTTATTTTATTTATTTATTTTCATCTGGTGCTTAGGATCGAACCCAGTGCCTCACAGTTGCTAGGCAAGTGCTTTACCACTGAGCTACAGCCCCAACCAGCCATGTGTCATTTTTACATATGACCCTAGCCCAAATTCCTTGCGCCTCTCATACATCTTGAGGCACTTAGAAGTTCTCAGAAGTTAGCTATTTTTTTTTTTCATATTCTCCCACTCACTTCCTAGTAAGTAATTACATTTTGTGGAAAAAAATTTTTTTTGGTACCAGGATTGAACCCAGTGGTGCTTAACCACTGGACCACATCCCCAGCCCTTTTTAGTTTTTGAGACAGGGCCTTGCTAAATTGCTTAAGGGTCTTGCTAGGTTGCTAAGGCTGGCTTTGAACTTGGAATCCTCCTGCCATGGCCTCCTGAGCCACTGGGATTACAGGCATGCGCCACCACGCCCCGCTTTGTTTTGTGATTTCCATGTACCAGGTCTATATACTTTATCTGGCTGATCTCATTTAATATCAAACAGCCCTGTAAGGTAGATGCTGTTATTATCATGCCCACTTCAGTGCTGAAATCCAGAAATATGCTCACAATATTCTTTAAAGCCAAACATCCACCTGTCCTAAGCCTGGCATTTTCAACTCTTATACAAATGTCCAAAAGAAATGAAGAAGTACATGGGTCAAAAGGCTTGTATAAGAATGTCCCTGGGCTGGGGATGTAGCTCAGATGTAGAGTGCTTGCCTAGTGTGCATGAGGCTCTGGGTTCAATCTCCAGAATTCCATAGTATATGCCTGTAATCCTAGCAACAGGGGAGTCTGGGACAGGAGGATTGCAAATTCGAGGCCAGTCTGGGCAACATAATTAGACCCTCCTTCAAAATAAAACATGGATAGGGCTGGGAATGTAGCTCGGGGGTAGAACGTCCCTGGGTTAAATCCCCAGTAATGGGGAAAAAAATCCCTAGCCTCAAACCAGAAGCAAAGTCAAATGTTTATCAGCCAAACAATGGTGTTTACAGGCACGTGGAGGAATATTACACAGCAATGAAAAAGAAAAATACAACAACCAGAATGAATCTCAGTCTTACAGGGAGGAGGAGAAGCCAGGCACTTAAAAGCCCAGACTGCATGCTCCCAGTGATGGTGGTGTGGAAAAGTGGCTACACCTGAGAGAGGAGGGAGAAAATTTTCTGGGATACTGGAAACATGTCTCTTAATGTGGGTGGTGATTACAGGAGTGTGTGTATAAAAATATATTGATTTCATACTTAAAATTAAGATTAATGTACTTGACAAAGAGAGAGAGAGGGAAGGAAGAAGGAGGGAAGGGAAAGAAAGAAGGAAGGAGAGAGAGACAGAGACAGAACTTGCTCCCCGCCCCACTGGGTAGAGACAGGCCCAGCAGTGGGTCCAGGTGAGACTTACCAGACTTCCCAGCAGGTGAACTGCCTGGTGCTGTATCTGGTGGCCTTTACCCGGACGCCAGAGTCCATGGTTGGGTCACTTCGCCACCAAGACCAAGAGCTGAACTGAGGGTGCAGAATGGCCTCGGTCACCTGTGACTGTCCTGCAGGCCTGGAGGGGGGCTGTGGCTTCAGAAAGCCCTGAGCTAGGTGCAAAAGGGCATATTCAGTACTGTTATTTAATTTGGGAAAATGAGCTTAGGAGATGCTTATTGTTATCACAACCCAAACTTGAGAAAGTAAAATCCCACAGAATCTCTTGGCTTTGGGGATAAAGGGGTATCCCCTTACCATCTTTCTTTCCTTCCTTCCTTCCTTCCTTCCTTCTTTCTTTCTTTCTTTCTTTCTTTCTTTCTTTCTTTTCTTCTTCTTCTTCTTCTTTCTTCTTCTTCTTCTTCTTCTTCTTTCTTCTTCTTCTTCTTCTTCTTCTTTTTGGGATCAAACACAGGGGTGCTTAACCAGTGAGCCACATCCCCAGCCCGATTTTTGTAGTTTATTTAGAGACAGGGTCTCACTGAGTTGCTTAGGGCTTTGATAAATTTGCTGAGGCTGGCCTCCAACTTGAGATCCTCCTGCCTCATCCTCCTAAACTACTGGGATTACAGGTGTGCTCCACTGCACCTGGTCCCTTATCTTTATCAGAATGAGGAATGAGTGAAAAAAGAAAAGAAAAAAGTTGAGAAATACTGATCTGGTTGAACCCATCCACTTTATAGTTAGGGAGACTGAGAAAGGAAGGAAGGAAGGAAGGAAGGGAGGGAGGGGGAGGAAGGAAGGAAGGAAGGAAGGAACCAAAGACAGAGAAAAAAGAAACCAGAGAGAGAAAGAGATGAGCCCCAGCTCCCCCAGGGGTGTAGGGTCCACTCAGAGAGCCAGGTGAGAGCAAGCCCTTTTTACCACCCTCAAGTTCAGAGTTCATTGACCATCACAGCAGGAGGCCCCAAATCTTTGGAAGCAATTTCTGTTTATTTGTCCAATCAAAGGTCATTTTGATCCACTCACTGACTGGTTGATGAAAAACACAACCTCCTAAGGACTCTGAAATACACTCAGCCCAGGGCCGAACCTTAGAGAATTCTCTATGGGAATCAGAATCCCGGGTTGGGTTCTTGAACCTTTACTGAGTTACTTATTATATCCCCTGTGTAAGATTACAGTAATCTTTTACAATAAAAACCAACCTTTTGAACACTGCTTTAAATGAGCTGAAGTCCAGCTTATTTTGGTACCATTCTTTCATGGAGTACGGTGGGAGGCAGAACCTTATCTCACCCAGGTAAGGCGGGCTCTTCACAAATACACAACACGACACTGCGTCTGAAACATGAATCAAAGAAAGGCTAAGAGAGCTTTCAACTTTCTTTTTCTCTTGGTACCAGAGATTGAACTCAGGGGCACTCCACCACTGGGCCACATCCCCAGCCCTTTTTTTGTATTTAATTAGAGACAGGGTCTCACTGAGTTGCTAAGTGCCTCTCCATTGCTGAGGCTGGCTTTGAACTCACGATCCTCCTGCCTCAGCCTCCCAAATGCTGGGGTTACAGTCGTGCGCCACCGCGCCCGGCTCAACTTTCTTTTTGTGACAAAAATGCTTCCACATTTTACAATGTCACCTTTAAACCGATCAGGCTCTCGTTATCTTCCAAAAATGCATTTAAATTCCAATTCTAGCGTGAAGAGTAACAGAAAATTGTATACATAACTTCTTGACAACAGGTCACTTTATCCAGCTATAAAACATCCAATGACATGAGTAAATACCAACCAAGTTTGTTATTTCTATGTCAGACACAATATGTAAAAGAGAGCACTTAATCAGTTATCTTGCCGGTAAATTGGCATAAACTTTTGTTTTATAGACTCTTACATAACACTTAGACAAAGCTTAGAGAGAGAAGTGTTCTCAGATGCATATGTATACCTAGTCGCATATATTTAGGGTGTCAACGACATTGTTATATCCTAAGTAACCACTGTTTGTTTAGCCAATCACAAAGCAATCATTTATGACTTTAAACCAGGTCAAAGTGCACAGGCTCAGATGTCAGATGTACGCCATGTCAACCCCAACCCCCCGTCTCCATCTGGCGGAGTCCCCAGGACCTCAGCAGATCCTCTCTGGAAATCTCACATGCAGAATGGATGGAGATGGGAGATTGACATCAGTTCCTTATCATTGAAAAAATCAAATACCTAGAGCTTTTATTCTATAGCTGAATTAAGATGAAATGGTAATTGCCACCAGATGCAAATGTTAACTCATTCGCTCACCCCTCGTCGAGAAGCACCTGACCCACAAAAGGTTGTGATTTGAACTGGAAATGCGTTGAATTTAATTTGGAGAGATTGCTAAATCTACTACAATGAGTCTCCCCACCCAGCAAAGCCTCTCCCTCTCTCTAATCGTGTATTCTTTTTCTTTGGTAGAGTTTTATAACTCTTCATGGTTTTCTCCCCAAAATGGGATCCCCTTTTCCTATGCTGTTTGCTAACCTGCATTTTTACACTTAAAATTTAGCATTTTTAAAAAAATATTTATTTATTTGCTTTAGTTGTACACAATGCAATGCATTTATGTTTATGTGGTGCTGAGGATCGAACCCGGGTCGCGCACGTGCGAGGCGAGCGCTCTGCCGCTGAGCCACAACCCCAGCCCAAAATTTAGCATTTTAAAGCAATAAAGCCGAGTGACTGGGGAGAGGCCGAGGCAGGAGGATCGCAAGTTTGAGGCCAGCCTTGGCAACTTAGGGAGGGCTGAAGCAACTTAGCGAGACCTTCTCTCAAAATATAAGAACAAAAAATAAAAAGGACTGGGGATGTGGCTCAATGGTTAAGTGTCCTTGGGTACCAAGTTAGGTTAGTGCTGGTCATGACAAGAGGCTTCAGTCCCGTGGCACATGACCTTCTCAGAGTCCTTATGATGTGGCAGGAGGCTTCCCCCAAAGTGAGGGATCTAAGACAGGGCAAGATGGAAGCCACAGTATCTTTTAGACTTAGCTTCAGAAGCCTTGCCCTGTCCTGCCTGCGAGTTCCTAGTGGCTATGCGAGTCAGCGGCGCTGTTTATTGTGGGAGGGGACTCCATAGGGCGTGGATACCAGAAGATGGGAGTCATTAAAGGTCTTCAAGGAGGGCCATCTTTTGTATGTACCCAAATTGATCTGAGCAGTTCCTTCTTATGGGACATTTAATCACTCCACCTTACAACTGAGATTCTGAAGCCCAGAAAGGGTCATTATGCTGCTTGCAGTCACACAGCAAGTTAGAGGCAGAGGACAGTCTAGCCCAAGCCCTACGATGGCACCCACTAGAGATGTGGGAGGGAACCTTCCCCCCTTCTAGGGAAAACCCAAGAAACCAGGGTAAATTAGTGAGTAAGGAGAGGAGGAAGGCTTCGGCCCACTCTGCACAGGCACCAGGGCCCTTCGCTGCCTGGTTGCTGGTCTCCATGGACATACCAGAGGCTTAGCCAGAGGTCCTGGCGTAGTGACCACCAGACCCATCCCTGGGCACTGTGAGCCAAATAGGCAAAGCTTTGAGTCCTCAGAAAACTATTCCCTGCACAAAGGGCACGTCCAGACTCACCTCTCCGCCCAGAAGGGGACATGGGCATGGGCCCTGGAGTCTGGTTGACCCAGGTTCGAATCCTACCGCTGAGCCTCAGTTTCTGCAGCCAAAGGAACGACACTATTACATGTGTCAGTGTCCTGTGGCTGCTGTAACAAAGTGGCACCAACCAGGTGACTTAAACAACAGATGTCTATTCTCTCACAGTTCTAGAGCCTGAAAGTCCTACGTCACACTGACTCCGGGCAATGGGGTCTCTGCCGACAGTGGGTGAAAGTGAGAGAGTTAGCGTGGGTCCTCGCTCAATACGACCGTGTCCCTGCGGAAAGGGAAAGACCAGGTAGAAACAGGGAACATCTCATCGCGCTGTCGGCAGGGTTGGCTCCCGCGGAAGACTGAGAATTCATTCCCTCCGTCTCTCTTGGCTGCTGGCAATCCCGGGTGTGCCTTGGCTTGGCTTGTGGCCACAGAGCGACACTCCTCGGAAGGCAGAGGGAAGAGATGGACTCGGCTCACAATTCTGGAGGTTCAGAGTCATGGAATGGCCACACCTAGCCGCACTGGGCCACACCGCATTCTGTTGGATGGCATCATGGCGGGAGTTAGTGACCGGGGGAGACTGTGGAGTGAGATGGGAGAGGGGGCACCTTACTCTTTCTAACAACCCTCAGGGGAGAACTCACCAGGGTCCTGCAAGCACTCACTCCATCTGAGTGCAGAGCACCTAATGACCTGAAGACCACTCGCTAGGCCCCTCCTCTTAAAGGGCCCACCATCTCCTACCATTTGTACAGTGGGGACCAAGCTTCTGACACAGGAACCCTAGGAACCCCTGAGGACACACTCAGACCACTTCCAATAACATGACCACCTCTGTGGGATCCCTTTTTCTATGGAGATGACAGAGTTACAGGGTCCAGAGATTGGGACTTTTTTTTTTTTTTTTTTTTGGTATGGGGATTGAACTCAGGGGCACTGGACCACTGGGCCACATCCCCAGCCCTTTATTGTATTTTATTAGAGACAGGGTCTCACTGAGTTGCTAAGTGCCTTGCCTTTGCTGAGGCTGGCTTTGAACTGGCGATCCTCCTGCCTCAGCCTCCTAAGTGCTGGGATTACAGGCGTGCGCCACCACTCCCGGAAGATTGGGACATTTTTAAGAACATTTTTAAGGAGCCATTTTTTCAGCCTACCAGAGCTTTATTATCTCCCAATTTCATTTCCAAATGAATAGTAAAGAAGGAATTACAAAAAAATATTTGCTCCAAAAAGGGAAAAACAGAGTTAAGCTTTTACTACTTTTCTTCCTTCTTCTTTCTTCTGTCTTCTGTCTTCCTAGAGTTCTCTTGCCTTCCCTCTTCCTAAACCATCCTGGGAAAAGATGACCCGGTTAATCTTTTGCCTGAATTCTACTGTTTCTTATTAGGGCTTTCACTATTATCCTTTTAATTCTTACTGTGGCTTATTTTATATTATTTTATTCTTCCTGGGGATTGAACCCAGGGGTGTTCTACCACTGAGCTACATCTCCAACTCTTTTTTTGAGACAGGGCCTTGCTAAATTGTCCTGGCTGGCCTTGCTAAATTGATATCCTCCTGCCTCAGCCTCCTGAGGCTGGGATTGCAGATTTGCACCACTGTGCCTACCTCTTTCGCCTGAATTCTAAAGCAGAACACAGTGGGTTTGCATAGTAGCTCCACCACTTCCTAGTTCTGTGACCTTGGATGAGTGACCACTCTGGTATCAATTTCTTCACCCATGAAATGAGATCCCCTCATCCAGGAAATGAGAATCACAACCGTGTGACAAGAAGTGAAGTACCTAATGCTGCCTAATCCGGGAACCCACAAGGGCAGAACCATAATGCCATTGTCACCAACAACACTGCAGAGGCCTAGACAAAGGGCCCCTAACACAGCCAGAGGCCGGGGAAGACTTCCTGGAGGAGGTGTCCCTGGAGTGTGAGTGGGGGCGTTTCACCTGTTAACATACCACATCCCAATGCACCTGAGAGCCCCAAACTCAATAATGTGCATTTTTTTTTTTTTTTTTTGTGGTATTGGAGATTGAACTCAGGGGCACTGGACCACTGGGTCACATCCCCAGCCCTTTTTTGCATTTGATTACAGGGTCTTACTGAGTTGCTAAGTGCCTTGACATTGCTGAGGCTGGCTTTGAACTTGTAATCCTCCTGCCTCAGCCTCCCAAAGTGCTGGGATTACAGGCGTGCGCCACCGCGCCCGGCTTGCATTTCTTTTTTTTTTTTTTTTTTTTGGTACCGGAGATTGAACTCAGTGGCACTAGTCCACTGGGTCACACCCCCAGCCCTTTTTTTTTTTGTATTTTATTAGAGACAGGGTCTCACTGAGTTGCTAAGTGCCTCGCCATTGCTGAGGCTGGCTTTGAACTCGCGATCCTCCTGCCTCAGCCTCCCAAAGTGCTGGGATTACAGGCGTGCGCCACCGCGCCCTGGCCTGCATTTCTTTTTAATTTTAATTTTTTTTAGTTGTCAATGGACCTTTGTGCTGAGAATTGTTGCTGCCTGAAGCGCTTGGAGCAACAGAGCCGCGGGAAAAACTTCAGAAGCAAACTGGAGACAAACAGCTTTTTATTCTGATAACTTTTCTCTCTGGTTCTAACAACGACTAACTCACGCCAAACACACCACTAAAATGGCGCTGACCCGATCAGCAATTTCGGCCAAGTCACTCAAGATCCCGCAACAAGTCTCGTGAGACTACGGGAGGAGACAATGCCCAAATCTCCACGGCTCATAGTCAACTGCAATTCAAGCCAATCCCCAAACAGGGCTCCTGCATTTCCCCCTTTTTGTTTTAAAAGAGGTAATGCTCTAGGACGTCTATGTGCAACCAACATTCTTACCCGTCATCGGATAATCAAGGCTGTGCCCTTGACTCCTGTCTTAGGTTGATATATCGGCCACATGAGACTGTCCCGTGCGACTGTGCCTGTCTTAGTTGTCCCCCTCTGGGGATCTTACCCGTCATTGGCTAACCAGCCATCCAATGGAGCCCTTTAGGATCGACTATATATGATGACTAACAGCCGTCCAATTGTGAGGAGATGTTGCGGCTTTAAGGCAACAAGCCTTTTGGTGATGAGCCAAATTGCATAGCATATCAAATTGTTTAAACAAATCAGCTACCCTAAGTTCCATCAAGTAACACACTGAATTCTCTAGACAAATACCCGCAAGGCATTGTCCCGTAAAGTCCCAAACAATGAAAGATCAAAATGTCCATTTGTTGTAACATGTTGATGTAGGAGGCCCCATGCATGTAGAGCAGAGGCCACACTGTTGGTGAGGTTGTTTGATGTTTGAGCAGCAGGGATGCTTGCGGCGGCCGTGATCCCTGCAGCTGTAGCAGCAGACGTCTTTTTTATGTTTAGACAATGCCACCGGCAAATCTTCTGGGCCCGCTACCTAGAAACTCAAGCATCAATTATTAAAGGAAAGGCAGTGCTATTGCAGCACTGAGTCAAGAGGCGAGTTGTCAAACTACAAAATAGAATAATTAGATTAGAAAATTAAAGTTGATTTTTGTTCACACACATCGCTGGTTGAGCTTCTACAAACATAAGTTGGAAAAATATCATATTTAGAACAAAACAAAGAAAGACTGAGGGTAATTACTGCATTAAAGATAGATTAAAGAAAATGTAAAGGCACTTTAGAGAAATAATTTGTTAGCTGGAACCCTTGAGTCTCTGTATACAGAGCAATCTTTTACCTGTTGAGATAATTGAAATTAATGAGCTATTAAACAAATGAAGTTAAAAACAAATAAACAATCTTAAGTCAAAACACCAAAATATCAGGTTATATAGTACTAGTCATATTGTTTGCTAAAGAGAAGTCCCAGGGACACCTATAAATCAAAATTGAAAGTACCTTCATTTATAAAATTATTTACCTAAATTGAATACTCTTAACCTAAAATGAATTAAAGTTATTTGGATCCATATATATATATATATATATATATATTTTCTTTTTCATAAGCGCTTTGTTCTTTGTGACGTCACACTGGACAGACGAACAAACATACAAACATATTTTTGTGACGTCACATTAACATGAAATGTAGACAAATGTACAGACATAAAGACATGTATAAAAAGAAAAGAAAAAAAAAATACAATGTGTGCACACTAAAGAGAGATCTCCTCGTCGTCGCCGGCCGGCCGGGAGGAATGACACTTAAGTTGTGAAATATTTTGAAGGACTCTTTTGAGGGAATCATTCTATACCTTCATCTTGGTCCTCTTGATTTTGTACCTTTTTTATTAATCTTGATTCTTCAATAACTTCATCTTGATCATTTTGATGTGGTACCTGTTTTATTAATCTAGATGGTATCCATATTGGAGAGGATTCGTCTTTTGGAAAAAACACAAACAGATCCTCTTCCCCAAATTAATACTGGATCTGGACCCTTCCATGTACCTGAAAGAACATCCTTCCAGTAAACCAAAGGTTTATGTTGTTGGTGTGGATTCCAATGTCTGTCTCCAGCAGAATAACCATTAGAGTCTAAAGTTAAAAAATTTAAGGTAAACAGGGCAACTGCCAATCTGTCCTTAGGACTTTTCCAATTTCCTTCTTTTTGTTTTAAGAACATAATTTTCAGTGTTCGGTTTGCTCTTTCAATAATGCCCTGACCCTGAGGATTGTATGGGATGCCTGTTTTATGGGATATATTGAATTTTGCGCAAAACTGTTTGAAAGATGAGGACGTATATGCGGGGCCATTATCTGTTTTAAGCATTTTGGGGATGCCCAATGCAGCAAAAGCTTGCAAACAATGAGATGTAACATCTTTAACTTTTTCTCCAGAATGTAAGGAAGCAAAAATCATGCCTGAGCATGTATCTATGGTCACATGAATAAATCGCAATTTTCCAAAACTTGGCTCATGAGTAACATCCATCTGCCACAAATGATTGGGCATTAATCCTCTAGGGTTAACTCCGAAATGAGGATTGGGCAAATGTGTCATACAAAATTTACAATCTTTTACAATTGTTCTGGCTTGCTCCTTTGTGATTTTAAACCTACGTTGCAAGGTGGTGCTGTTGACATGAAACTGGGAATGAAATAAAGTAGCTTGTTGTAGCGCTGAAAGTATAAATACTGTTTTTGTAAGTTCGTCAGCCTTTTGATTACCTTCATGGAGGGGACCAGGCAAATTAGTATGTGCTCTAATATGGCCTACGAATAGAGGTTCTTTTCTTGCCCACAAAAGTTTTTGTATTTGATAAAACAATTTAAAGGCTGGAGTATGAGGTGCTATTGGTCCTGCTAACTCTAATTTTGGGACGGCTTGTACAATATAGTGGCTATCTGAAAAAATGTTTACGGGCTGGTCCCTAAAATTTTCCAGAGCTCTTACCACAGCTTCCAGTTCCACTAGTTGAGCTGATTTGTGTGCAGTTATGTAAGTCATATTTTCTTTTTTAGTGACTACTGTAGCAGTACCATTTGAGGACCCATCTGTAAATACATTAAATGCCTTAGGAATAGGTTGATTTTTTATTACCTGTGGAAATATAATAGGATGATTAATACAAAAAGATAATATAGGGGACTTAGGAAGATGATTATCAAAATTTGCAGAAGTAGAGCATTTAACTATAGCCCAATCATTATCATTGAAGCATAAGTATTCAATCTGTGATGATGAATAGGGAGTAATAATAGTAGCAGGGTGAATGCCAAATATTTTAGTAGAAGTCTTAAGTCCTTGAAGAATAAGTTTAGCCACCATGGAGGTATAAGATTCAATTATACTTTTAGGAGAGACGGGCAAATGTATCCATAATAAAGGCCCTTGTTGCCAAAATACTCCTGTGGGTGTATATTGTGAAGAAATAATAATCAACATCAGCGGTTGAGTTAAATCAAATCTATCACAATGAGCTCCTTCGATGGCTTTTTCTACTAACTTTAAAGCTTTCCTAGCATCAGGAGTCAATGTTCGCGGTGAGGATGGATCAGGATCTCCACGAAGGATGTCAAATAAAGGTTTTAGTTGGCCAGTAGTGAGATTTAGTGTAGGGCGAAGCCAATTAATGTCTCCCAGTAGTTTTTGGAAATCATTGAGGGTGGTCAAATGTTCTTTATTTATTAAAATTTTTTGGGGTCTAACAAAAGTATCCATGATTTTAAATCCTAAATATAATATGGGAGATCTGGTTTGAACTTTTTCTTCTGCTATATATAATCCATATTTTTTTAAATTTTCTACCACATCACTGAATATATTAAATAAGATTTTTTGATTAGGGTGGGCCAATAAAATATCATCCATGTAATGTAGACACATGAGGTTTGGATATTTATTTTTAATGGGTTGGATAGCCTTGTCCACATATATTTGGCATATGGTGGGGCTATTAGCCATTCCCTGTGGTAAAACCTTCCATTGATATCTCTGATCAGGGCCATTATTGTTCATAGAAGGAACGGAAAAAGCAAACCTGGGGGCATCCAGAGCATGTAGGGGAATAGAAAAGAAGCAATCCTTTATATCAAGAGTAATAAGATGGAAATTTTTTGGAATAGCTACGGGACTAGGAAGTCCAGGTTGAGTAGGCCCCATAACTTGCATGGTTTTATTGATTTGTCTAAGATCATGTAACAATCGCCATTTTCCTGACTTTTTCTTGATCACAAATATGGGGGAATTCCAGGGAGAGGTGGAAGGTTCTATATATGACCTGCTTCTAATTGTTCCTGAACTAATTGGTGGGCCGCTTGTAATTTCTCTTTAGATAGGGGCCACTGAGGGACCCACACTGGCTTATCAGAAAGCCATGGTATTTTCAAAATTATTTTCTCAGTGGCCCCGAAAAAAAATATCTTTTTCCTTTATGACAATGATTACTTTTAGGGTTAAGATTACTCTGTACTTTTTGATAATGAGTTCTTTTATGGTTAAGATTACCCTGTAGGTTTTCACATTTAACATTTGCAGGCTTGGTTGCAAGGTGTACTCCCATTTGTTGCAAAATATCTCTTCCCCATAAAGTAACCGGTAGATTAGGTAAAACATAAGGCTGAAATGTTCCTTTATGGCCTTCATCATCCTCCCATTTTAAAATTACTGCACTTTTATCTGGGAGGTTATTATATCCCAAGCCTCTTAAACTGGTTGAAGCTTTTTGCAGAGGCCAGTGCTTGGGCCATTGGCGTAAATTAATAATGGAAGAGTCAGCTCCAGTATCTATTAATCCCTCCATTTCTATTCCTTGGATTTTTATTTTACACATAGGCCTCCTTGAACAGTCTCGAACCCAGCAAGCCATGGGACTTGAGTCAGTGGAACAAAATCCTCTATTGTTCCCTTCTTGAGGCATACCCATTTTAAATGAATTATGTAAATTGGGAAGGAGAAGCAACTGAGCAATTCTATCTCCTTGATTAACAGAAGTTATACTTTGGGGTGAGCTAAGCATTATTTTTATTTCCCCTTTGTAGTCTGAGTTTATTACACCTGGGGTCACTTGCAAACCTAATAAGCTTTTAGGACTACGCCCGATAATAAGTCCTACAGTCCCTGAGGGAAGAGGTCCCCTGACTCCTGTGGGAATCAGTTGAACCCCCATTTCAGGTGTTAACACTATTCGGGCGGTGGAACAGAGGTCTAATCCTGCATTTCCTCTTGTTCCTCTGGCGAGGGAGTGGATGGGTAGTAGGGATTGTGTCGGGGAAGCATCTGAGTGGATGCTTGAGGATACTCCTTCTGCAATGCCCCGTACATTTGTGGGCCCCAGGGTATTGGGCCCTGTGCCCCGTTTTTTGAATTCCTGAACAAAGGATTTCCATGGATGTCAAATTTTGAATGGCATTTATTGGCCCAATGATTTCCCTTTTTACACCTGGGGCAGCGGCCTGGGGCACGATATGAGCTTGGTCTTATTTCTCTTTTGGGATTTTGCCTAGAATTGCCTGATTGATTATGATAATTTTGCCTGGAAATATCCTGATTGATTATAATATCTACGTTTAGCCTTTGTGAAATTTCGAGAGGAAGCACCTCTCATTGAGGCTGCAATCACATTTCCTGTGACAAAGGCGTCATTTATATCTTTACATAGTTGTATATATACGGAAAGATCCTTTTTAGTTCTCCATGGCCTGATGGCTGCTTGGCACCATTTATTTGCATTTTCATAAGCTAATTGAACAACTAATGGCATAGCTTGGTCAACATCTGCAAACACACTACCTGCAGTTCTCAAAAGTCGATCAGCAAAGTCGGCATACGGCTCATTAGGTCCTTGAATCACTTTTGACAAGCTACCTTGTAGATCCCCAGGTCCTTGTACAGTTTTCCATGCCTCTAAGGCAGCTGCATTTATCTGAGCATATATATCTGGGTCATAATCTGTTTGAGCCTGTAAGTCTGCGAATTGCCCTTCTCCTGTGAGCATGTCTATATTATAGTTTTCAAACCCTGCAGCCGCGTTTCTTTTAGCCGTTTCTATACAAAGTTCTTGGAATTGCGATCGCCAAACCAAGAATTGCCCCCCCGCTTAATGTTGCTTTACATAGACTTTTCCAGTCTGAGGGGGTTAAGCTAAAGGTGTTAAGGGACTCCAGCATACTCAACGTGAAAGGAGCTTGGGGCCCATAAGTCATTACTGCCTCTTTGAGATTTTTTATTGTTTTGAAATCTACTGACTGATGGACACTCTGTCCATTTTTCTTTTCAAATGCTGGTGGTTCCCAATGTATCTGTGAGTTGTCCTCGAGAGCGCATAAATGATCAGAAAGACTTTTTATTTCTGTTTCTAGGGTATGCAAATGCCTAGTAATACCCTTCATATTTTCTGTAATGGATTCCACCCATGGGGGAGTAGAGGACACAAGTGACTCCTCTGCCTGACGGACCTTTTTCTCGGTCTTTTTTAATTTCTTTTTCCTCATTTTCTCAGGATCACTTTTACTAGATTCCTCACCACTGCTAATTTCACTGACAGCAATATCCTGAGGCCCAGGTTCCAGTGAGAGCAAGTATCCTTCAGCTTTCGCCAATAACTCCCAAATAGCTTTAATAGCTTGGATTTTTGTCATTTTTGGGTCTCTTCTAATACTCTCTTTACTGGTCTCAGTTGGCCCAGTGGAATCTACACTTTTTTGATCACTTTCACTTTTGTCTATATACTCCTCACTGAGAACAGAGTCAGGTATATCAAGGAGTCTTTGCATAGCCTCTATCACTTGGGATTCAGTTATATTCGAACCCATCTTTAGAGACCTTTCAGTTCTTACCTGTCCGCTCCGAAGTTCCCCGTACGGGCCGCCACCTGTTGCTGCCTGAAGCGCTTGGAGCAACAGAGCCGCAGGAAAAACTTCAGAAGCAAACTGGAGACAAACAGCTTTTTATTCTGATAACTTTTCTCTCTGATTCTAACAACGACTAACTCACGCCAAACACACCACTAAAATGGCGCTGACCCGATCAGCAATTTCGGCCAAGTCACTCGAGATCCCGCAACAAGTCTCGTGAGACTACGGGAGGAGACAATGGCCAAATCTCCACGGCTCATAGTCAACTGCAATTCAAGCCAATCCCCAAACAGGGCTCCTGCAGAGAATGAACCCGGGGTGCTGAGAATGAACCCAGGGCCTCACACATGCTAGGCAAGCACTCGGCCACTGAGCCATGACCCCAGCCCACGTGCAACTTTTAATAGTCACACAACTGCACTGAGGCTGCAAGGCTGAAGTCAAATGTGATTACACAAGTACTGGTGAAAAAAGTCACGATGATGACGGCCCATGGAAAGGGCTGTGCTGGACGCAAGAGAACTCTGGAGCTGCCCCGGCTAGCAAGAGCCTCCCTCTGCAGGTTCCCTGGGGCCTGTGCTGAGGCCTGGGGTTTTTACTTCTCCTTCCCGTCCCCTCACTTACAGGTCACCAGAGTCAAGCCGCAGGCTGTTTGTTTGGTAGCAGGGACTGAAGCCAGTAGCACTCAACCACTGAGCCACATCCCCAGCCCTTTTTTATATTTTATTTAGAGACAGGGTCTCACTGAGTTGCTGAGGGCCTTGCTCAGTTGCTGAGGCTGGCCTTGAACTCACGGTCCTCCTGCCTCAGCCTCCACAGCTGCTAGGATGACAGATGTGCACCACCATGCATGGCCACAGGCTGTTTCCACAGAAGAGTTTAGCACGATCAAACTTTTAAATCAAGACGAATCAGTAAAATTGCTTTGCGAGCCACACAGGAGCCTGAGGTGAAAGAAAAACTCAATATTAAAGTTTCAATTCTGTCTTTATTTAAAATTTTGATTTTATTTTTGGTACCTCATGGATTTTCTTGCATTCATTTAAAAAAATTTTTTTTGCAGTTGTGTATGGACAGCGTGCCTTTATTTTATTTGTTTATTTTTTACGTGGTGCTGAGGATTGAACCCAGTGCCTCATACATGCTAGACAAGCGCTCTGCCACTGAGCCCCAGCCCCCAGCCCTTGCATTCATTTTTATATCCTATGGAAGAGAGAGATGCGTTTATTATGACAGTACAGCAGCTCTTGCTCTTGAGAGAGAAGAGGGCCTCTTTGCTGTAGGAGCAAGTGAGAAAGGGTGGGGCTCACCTCCAGAAAGATGGGCCCAGCTGGTGGCCCAGAGAGGCAGGCAGGGCCAGGGCAGGGGGATTAGGACCTAGGGCCAAGGGCAGATAGCAGGATCAGATCTAGGTGAGTTTGGTAAGGAGGCCATGGCCTTTGTATAGGCAGAGGGTCTTAAATGGTAGTCCCCAAACCAGAAGCATCATTAGACTTGCAAATTTTCCAGTCCTACCCACAACCTAGTGAATCAGAAACCCTGGAGGGTGGGGCCTAGAGTCTGTTTTCTCCAGGGGATTCTCTAAGACTCGACTTTGAGAACTAACATAAAGAAGACACAGAAGAAGAACAAAGCGTAAATGAAACCATGCACATTGTCACGTGCAAGTGTTTGGACAGAGCTCCTGGAAAGGATGTGGGGAGGTTTCAGAAGCTTATACCTATTTCTGATAATGTGCTTGGATTTGAGAAGACAGTCCCTTTTCTATGGAACAGTGTCCACAACTTTGCTTTATATTTGACATTTTAAAATAAGTGCTAAATCCATGTGGCTATCTGTCCACTAGGAGCGCAGCTACAGGTGCGTTGTGCTGGCTGCTCTAATGTGAGGGGCACTTTGGGCTGGGATGTAGCCCAGTGGTAGAGTGCTGGCCTAGCATGCACAGGGCCCTGGGTTCCATCTCCAGTACCACAAACAACAAAAACAACAAAACAGTCTTTTTCCCTAATGGTGGTCAACTCTTGACAAAGCTTCCAAATGAAAAGTAATTCATTTATTTCCCCCCTGCTACTGGGGATTCAATTCAGGGCTGCTCTACCACTCAGCTACATCCCCAGCCCTTTTAGTTTTTTTGTTGTTTGTTTGTTTGTTTGTTTTTGAGGGTTTTGTTACCTGGTCCAGACTGGCCCCCAACCTGCTGTCCTCCTGCCTCACATCACAGGCGCGCGCCAATGCCCCTGGTTCCCCTCCACTTCAACATGGTTGCATTTCTGAAAATTCGGGGGAAATTACTCTGTGTTGATATAGGAAATGGAATTAGGTTTTGACTTCACATAATTACAAACAGGCTTTTCATCTAATAGGTATCTTCAGGAGTGACCCATTTATTTATTTATTTGGGCATGCGGTCCAATGCATTGCAGGACACTTAGCATCCCTGGTTCCTGCTCAGTAAATGCCCATGGCTCTTTCCTTGCATGAGCAAGACAACAAAAAACATTCCCACAGATTTCCAAATACCAACCTAGAGGGTCTACAGAGCCCCCTGTTGACAAGCCCCTGGCAATGGATAGTGCTGAGGCCTTGGCCCAGAGATTGCGGAGGACTCGATGGATCAGGAATACCCAGTGGGGTTCTGGTTGGGCAAGGTGGTGCATTTGCTACAATGGGGAGCAGGACTGGAGTCCTGCATTGGGAGTGTGTGTGCAACACACAGAGGTGTTGGGAGGGGCTTCCGGGTGAAAGAGAAGCTTCCCATTATCACGTCCACCAGTAGGATTTCCTTGATGTCTGGCTCCTGTCCCTTCCTTTCCCTTTCTCCACCCCCCACACTGGGCTGCTCTCCCCAGGACCACAGCAGCACACTGCCCACGGTCCATTCTCTGCCAGAGCCATCTTTCAAGAGTGGACCTGTCACCACTCCTTCCTCTTCCCCCAGCGGGGCCTGTGCCTCTGGTAGACAACCTCCTTCCTGTTTCCAGTCATTGTGAAGGGGCTCCCCGGGGCCCCATGCCCTGGGCTGTCTCCTCTCCCTTCACCTGTTCATCCAGCTCACAGTCAAGCCTTCGAGCACATCTCTTCCTCGGGGAAGCTTTCTCCGAAGCCCCTGCTTGCTCTCCAAGGATTTGGCTGGGTTTCTGGATACATAAAAGAAATTCATAGAACAAGATTAGCGCACGATTAAAAAAAAAAAAAAAAAAAAAAAAAAAAAAAAAAAAGCAACAACAACAGCGCTGCTGAGGCTCCAACCAGGGCCTGCAGCTTGCTGGGGAAGCACTCTACCCTGGTCTACACTGTCCACCCCGAGCAAATGCACTTAATAATCTGAAGGACCCGTCAACTCTCCGACGACGGCACGCCTGATCCGCTGTGCTTTCTGTAGCATCCTCCCCAACTGGTTCAATGGATTCCACAAATGAATGAAGGCACCAAAGAACGGCGGCGGAGACTGGCTGCAGGAGCGCAGGGCCAGGGTCCCGGGGCCCGTTCCCCGGTCCCCCCACCTCCCCGTACATCCCGGCTGCGCAGTCGCGGGGGCTCAGTTTCCCCACCCGGGCAGTGCCACGGGGTCCGGCCCGAGGCGGGGGCGCACGGGAGGGGCGCGGCCGCGGGGGGCGTGCCTGGCCAGCCCGGCCTCGGCCGCGCACGCGCGCGCCGCCCCGCCCGCTCCCCCGCCCGCGCACGAGGCCCGGCGCGCGCCGGCGCGGGAGGCGGGGGCCGGGGGGCCGGGGGGCGGGGGCGGGGGCGGGGGCGGTGGACGCCGAGGGCGAGGGGCGGGCCTGGCCCGGCTCGGCCCGGCCGCCCGCGCGCGGCTCCTGCAGGCCCCGGGCCCGGCCCGGCGGCGGCGGCGGCGGCTCAAGCTCCAGGCCTCGCGCGCCGCAGCCATGGCCCTGGTGACCCTGCAGCGCTCGCCCACGCCCAGCGCCGCCTCCTCCTCGGCCAGCAACAGCGAGGTGAGCCCCGGGCCCGCCGCCCGGCCGGCAGAGCAGCCGTCGCGCCAGGCCCGGGCCGTGCGTGCGGGGCGGGGGGCGACGGCGCGGGGCCACGGGTGCCCGCTAGACCGGCCGACCTGAGCAGCTGGACCGGGAGCCAGAGGACACTGTGCGTTGCGGTGACCGGGTGTGCGCCAGTCGCCGGTTCTGAGATCTGTGACCCGTGGCAGGTCCAGGCCCCTTTCCTGTGTGCCTGGCTCTGTATATGGGGCTGTGGGTGACTTTGGTCCGAGTGTCACGTTTTGACCGGTCCTCTGCTGGGGACTGTGCATGTGTGATGCTGTGTGAGCGGGGCCACCAGGACTGACCGAGCAAAGGTGTGAGGTCGTTAACCTGACTGCACACCTCTGGCTGTAGATAGGTCTGCGGTCTGTGTGACAGCCACTGAGTGTGCTCTGGGCGCTGTGTGACCACCGTGTCTTGTGTGTGCAGCTGAGACTGGATTTTCAGCTTTCATCACGTCATTTAGGGCTGTGTGTTCATGTGCGTGTGTCCCCCTGCCTTGGCCCATCCTGGGATTTGTGGTGGCTGCAGGGGTGCCTTCCCCGGGCTGAGGGTAGAACTGGGTCGGTTTTTGAAGGTATTTGTGTGACCCAAGGTCATGTTTTTCTGATTCCTTGCCCTGGGGCAAGTGGGGAAACTGGCACCCTGAGTCTGTAAGATGGGAGCCCCAGCCTCTGAGCAGGTCACTCCTCTTCAGCTACAAGGCTGACCCTCTTGGTCCAGTCTCCCTCACCCCCTCTTAGAGAACCCTTTAAAGGCCTCTCATCCAAATTCCCCTCCATGGCAAGACTGAGAGCTGGCTTGAAGACAGAGCAGCTGGAGAAGGAGCCCCTTGCTCTGTTTAGGGAAGGCCCAGGAAGTTGTCAGGCAGACAGATTCTCAGTGGGGGAAGTTGACTGGTTTGTGTGAGTCTCTGTGAGACGGAAGGGAGGGGACTTGGGCTGGGTTTAGCAGCCTTGTCTCCTGCAATGTTGCTTTTCACATGGTTTTGCTGAGATTGGCAGGAACACGTGCAGCGAGGCTGTGAGGTTGAGCCTCCACAGCCCACTCCTCTCCGAGGAGAGGCCGCTAATGAGTTATCTCTTGTATAGACAGAAGGTTCTAGCACTCCCCCTCTGTGAGCTGATTAGAGGCAAACGAACATGGGTTGCTGCTTACTGTTACTGAGAAGTTAGGTTGCCTGGAGTGTCTGCTCCCCACAGAGATCTGTTCTCCTACATCATTCCTGCTACTTCTGTCTGGCAGTTTACAAAGTACTTACCAATGCACTTAATCTCATGTTCTTTTCACAAAAAGTATGTGAGCTGAGGGAAGAGCTTGGCTTCAGGAAGGGGTTGCACAGGGCTTCTCAGCCTGCATTTCTGATTCCTGAACCCCACCTGATCTATTTCTATCTTAGACACATTTTTAGAATTTAATTTTTAGTTGAGATATATTTACATAACATAAATTCACCATTTTAAAGTGCACAGTTCAGTGGTCTTAATATATACACAAGATTGTGCAACTAGCACCACTATCTAATTCCGGGACGTTTTCATCACTGCAGGAAGAAACCCTGGGGGCACGACCTACAGCCTCCCCTTTCCATTCTCCCTAGCCATAGGTCACCACTCATCGACTTTTTTCTCTCTACATGTTTGGTCCGGACGTTTCACATAACTAGGATCATACAAAATGTGGCCTTCTGTGTCTGGCGTTTTTCACTTGGCCAGGGTTCGTCCATGTTGTAGCATGTGTAGTGCTTCGTGACTTTTTTTCTTTTGGTACTTAGCATTGAACCCAGGGCTGCTGAACCTTGGAGCGACATCCCTATCCCTTTTTATTTCTTTATTTTGAATCAGGATCTCGCTGAGTTACTTAGGGCCTTACTAAGTTGCTGAGGCTGGCCTTACTCTTGCTATCCTGCCTCGGCCTACTGAGTCACAGGGATTGCAGGTGTGTGCCACCTGGCTCGGTTACTTCATTCCTTTTTTGTGTTTGAATGATAACACCATTGTACAGATGTACCACATTTGGTTACACATTTGTTTTCTTTCCACTAGACCCATTTAAATTATTACATAAAGTGTCTTTACCAAGCACCAAGGACCTAGTTGAACAGAACTCAGCCAGGTTTTATTTGACTTTAGGACATCAGCAGCCTTTTTTGCCCAATGAGGGAACAGAGCTTGGCCTGTTCCCAGGAGGGTGAGGCTGTCTTCCAGATGTGAGGCCAGAAGCAAGCCAGAAGGGAAAGCAGGTGTGCGTGGAGTCGGGAGGCCGGGGTCCAGACCGGCTCTGCCTCTGGTCTGCCCTTTCCAGGTTCACTTCCTCTGAAAGGACCGGATCACCTCTTCAAGATGTTCTTTAGCTCCTCTGGAGTACCGACCTCACCTTGCCTGGCGTCAGAGCCTCAGAGGCTGACCGAGAATTAAGTGGCTGTGGAGTCTGTACCCCCACGTCCCTTCTTCACTCCTCGGAGCGCAGCTCCTCTGTGAGTCACAGACACATCAGCAGCTTCCTGACACAGCCAGGCTGGCTGCCTTCTGTGGGACACTGACGGAAATCACAGCCCTGGGTCCTGGAGCAACTCTCTCCTCAGTTTTTTTTTTTTTTTTTTTCCTTTTTCAATCTGCAATTATCTCCTCCATGAACCTTATCTCAGGTCCTTTGTGGGAACAGGCAGAGCAGAAGAGTAGCTAAATCAATAGCTTTCAGGAGTGGATCATAACATTGTTATTTTTGACAAAGATTCAAGGTGACCGATTTTCATAAGCAAATTGCCAAGTGCTCTTTTGGGTCGGGCAGGGGTGGGGGGAGTGTGCCAGGGTTTCTCCGCCTGGGCACTGCTGAGCCCTGGATCCGGGGGTTCTCTGTTCTGGGGGGCTCTTCCACGTGCTGTGCTATGTTCAGCAGCTTCCCATCCTGCACCCACTAGATGCCAGTAGCGCCCTCCAACCAAACAACGCCTCTGGATGCTGCCCGTTGTCCCTGACAGATCTTAGCTCATGGAGAGCCACCGGGTCAGGGCTGACCTGAGTCCTCTGCTGGGTTGGGCATGATGGTCTGAGAGTGTTGTGGGTGCTTCTCTGCCGGACCGGCCCCGTGGTCGCAGAGCCTCCTGGGTTTCACTTCTCCAGCGTGGGGAAGCGAGCCTGAGCCGGAGTCTGGTGGCCCCACATGGATGCCTCTGCTCGGTGCTGTGCAGGCGTTATCTCCACACCGCTAGGGGTTCCTGGGTCCCTGGTGGACTCGTTCATGGTCGGAATTGCCACCTCCCTCTTGGAGGTGTGTCCCCTGCTGCCCTGGGCCCTCTCCTGGCACCTTGGGCCTCATCCTGTCCTCTGTCAGCCTCGCATCTTTCCTGAACCTCGCGTCTCTCCTGGCCACCGCACTTTCCCGGGGCCTCTGGTCCTTTCCCTGGGCGCCTCTGTGGAGCATGAAAGTCATGCCAAGTCCCCGTGGGGCAGAGGGGCTTGGGGGGCACGTGTGATTTCTGCTCGTTTCTCTCTGGAAAACAGTGAAATAAAAATAGTGATAGGGGCTGAAGCTGGAGTTACTTTTGGAGTTCAACCTCTCAGCCTTTCACTTTTAGAAAATATTAGGTATTACTTCCTTTCATTTATATGAATAAACCAACAGCCTAGAACCTTCCATATTAAACATTTAAGTCTTTTTGAGAACCAGCAAGAGCTTCTGAGGCCCACAAGCGGCCAGCTGCCTGGCTGCCCTCCACAGTCCAAGACTTGCCTGGAATGGATTTTTTTAAATGGTCTTCCTCTCGGGGCTGTTGCCTGGCTTGGCAGAGGAAATGGATTCCATTAAACACGGCCCCTTCCCTTTAAGAGAAAAAACAAACAACAACAACAACAAGAACCCAGGATGAGATCTAGAACCAGTCTGAAGAGTCGAACACTAAGGGTAAAGGACTGAGTCAGGTGGACACATTCACCTCGCGGCAGGAGAGTGGGCAGACATTTAGAAATCTGGAAATTCCTCCCTGGGAATCACCTCGGGGGAACAGCAGACCAGGCTGGCCAGGAAAGGGCAGGGCTATCTAAAGTGGCCAGGTTTCCTGGACATCTGTATCTTTCCCTGACGCCAGGCAGAGAGCGGGAGCCTGCTGTCTGAGGCTGGTGGACAGTGCTGCCTGTGACCTTCTCTTCCTTTCTTTCTAGTTGGAGGCTGGCAGCGATGAAGACCGAAAGTTAAACCTCAGGTAAGGAGGCCTTTCGTTTTTGTTGTGAAGTCTTTCTTCCAAACAGGTATGGGATACTTTTGTTCTCAAAGGGAAACCCTCAGAAAGAATACACCCAGTTTCTTTAGTGCTTTTAAAATTATTCACAAAGCATACGTAAATATAAAAGTACTGCTTTAAAAACGACGCATGTCGTTGGGCCAGGCAAGGAGAGGTGGGCCTGTCACCATCCCAGCTGTTCGGGAGGCTGAGGCAGGAGGATCACAAATTTGAAGCCAGTTTGAGCAACACAGTGAGACCCTGCCTTAAAAAAAAAAAAAAAAAAAAGCTGGGTGTAGTGACCCACACCTGTAATCCCAGCGGCTCAGAAAACTGAGGCAGGAGGATGGAGAGTTCAAAGCCAGCCTCAGCAAATGAGAGAGGCCCTGAGCAACTCAGTGAGACCCTGTCTATAAATAAAATACAAAATAGGACTGGGGATGTGGCTCAGTGGCCAAGTGCCTCTGGGTTCAATCCCCAGTACCCCCAAACAAAAACATACAGCTTTGGTGGGGTTGGGGGTTGTTGGAACTGGAGCCCAGGCCCTTCGGTGTTCCGAGCCCATGCTCTTCCACTGACTGTACCCCAGCCCTGTACACACCTTTAATAATACCAAATAACATTTGGAAAAGAAGGAAAATAATTGCCATTATTCTAACATCTTAGTACTACCGTTGTGCACTTTTATATATTTTCTTGCAGATTTTTCCTCTGATTTTTTGTTTTGTTTTGTGTTTTGTTTTTGCAGTACTGGGACTTGAATCCAGGAGTGCTCTACCACTGAGCTACAGCCCCAGCCCTTTTTATATTTTATTTTGAGACAGGGTTTCTCCAAGTTGCTGAGGCTGGCCTCCCACTTGTGATCCTCCTGCCTCAGCCTTCCGAGTTGCTGGGACTACAGGGTGTGTGCCACCGCACCTGGCTTTTCCTCTGTTTTTTTTTTTTTTTTTTTTTTTTTTTTTTAAGAGAACAATCATTTTAATATGCCCTCATTTTTTTCATATTGCTTTTGATAAGGTAGCCTTTTGAGATAAGCACAGCACTCATTTGAAACAGATATTTAGCCCCTAAGTTGATAGCTAACGAGTTGTATTTGTGTGTGTGTGTGTGTGTGTGTGTGTGTGTGTATGTGCTTTGCTGTGCTCATTAAAAAAAAAAAAATTTCCCTTAAGATATTGTCCTCACTTACTCTATTTACTACCAGACACCAATGATACATTTGTTTGTCTTTTTTTTTTTTTTTTGTATTGGGGATTGAACTCAGGAGCATTTGCCCTTTGAGCCACATCCCCAGCCCTATTTTGTATTTTATTTAGAGACAGGGTCTCACTGAGTTGCTTAGCACCTTGCTGTTGCTGAGACTGCCTTTGAACTTGCAATCTTCCTGCCTCAGCCTCCTGAGCCGTTTTGTTTTGTTTTGGCCAAAAATTGAGGTCTTCTCTCTGTTGTTTTTGCTTTCTTTTGTTTTTGCAATACTTCGGATCAAACCCAGAGGCACTGAACTACATCCTCAGCCCTTTTTCTTTTTTATTTTGAGACAGGGTTTTGTTAAATTGCTGAAACTGGCCTCAAACTTGCAATCCTCCTGCCTCAGCCTCCCGAGTAGGTGGGGTTAACAGGAGTGCACCTCTGCGCTCAGCAAGGCCTTCTCTTTTGGAATTTTTTGGTTTATAGAGGATTCAGCACTTCATTATATAATGTATCCCTTTGCACCAAGGAGCCAGACTTGAAATTAGACCTTGGAATGTTTAAAAAAAAAAAAAAAAAAAGTAAACAAGCTGTCAGGGGTATGGTTCATTAAAGACAAATGTCTGTTTTATCTTGTGAGGAGGGGGAACGTTATTGGAAAAGGAAATAAATAGGTCTTCAGAAATGGCAGTCAACCGTTCATTCCTGAGAACAGGGTATTCTCTTGGTTAACCGCTCATGGAGATGAGGTAGAAACACCCCTTGCCTTCCTTTGTGGTTTCTGTGTGTTTGAGCGCAAGAAGGGGGGACCCTCACTTTGACTGTGGCATGTGCCATCTGTCAGATTCCAAGGGTAGAGAAATAGTGGCCTGCGGAAACCTAGGAGATGTCTCCTTGCAGTTGCTGGATCCCTCCCTGCTAACTGTCGGGTTAGGCTCTGGCCAAGGGCGAATGGGCTTTGACCCTGGGGCTCTGGGTTGGTCAGGGTCAGGGTTCCCTGGCTGGAAACCGCTGCAGTCTGTGGGGGTTGTGCCTGAGGATCAGCCCCTGGGCAAGGAGGAAGCGGGAAGTGAAGGCGGGTGGGAGGAGGAGGGGGAGGAAAGGAAGAGGGGAAGGAAGGGGGAGGGGAGGGGAAGGGGGAGGAAGGGGGTGGAGAGGAAGAGGGGAGGGGAGGAGGAGGGGACTGGGAGCCCAGCTGCTGGGTCTGCTGCTGCCCAGGGGCGGGGTGTCCCCACTGCCCCTCGCCCCTCCTCCCCTCCCTGCCCACTCTTCAGGCCCTTGTTCTGGAGGTGCCGCTGGGCTCCCTCACTTGGACCTCCTCTGGGGCTGTGTTAGCTGACTGTGCAGTGTTCTGAATTGTTTGGAGTTAGTGTAAGTGGCGGTGACATGGAGAGGTCTGTGTGGCCCTTTCTCAGTAGGAAGGAGCCCCTTTCTCTGCCTAGTCTGCAGCCATCCTCAAAACAACCCTGAGGGCTTCCCCCAGGGGCAGGTGAGGAGGGGGTGAGAGTGTGTTGCCCCTGCCTTGCCACCTTTCTGGAGACTAGTTCAGTTGTCCTGTTTGGTGGGCCCTCTGGGACCTGGACTTGAGGGACGTGGCTGAGAGCACCCAGGTGGCCCCAGGTCGCCCTGGGCTCCGCTCCGAGGACTCCTGCTCACACTCAGGGCAGGAACTGCCCAGGACGGCCAGTGCCCGGCCCCGTCCCTCTTGGCTGCTCACAGCAGGTCCTCAATGCCCTTGTGACCACGGGGTGGGGGACCCTGGGCTGCAGTCGGGGGCTTGGGGCCTGGCTTCTGGCCTCCTTCCCACAGGTCCCCTTGGTCCCTCCTCTCTGACCTTGCCAGTTCCCCAGGCCAAGGACGCCTTCCTGCTTGTTAGTCCTCCAGCCAAGCCAGAGCCTCCCCTGTCCTGGTGTAACCTTTGACTGAAACCGTTCATGTCTGTCTTCATTTGCATTTTCAGGCCTTTTCTCTCAGCCTGTCTTAGTGGAAAACATGGCCCGCTGTTAGTGTTTGCTTGGGGGCAGGAGAGTCAGGGAGAGGCGATCTCTGTTTGCTTCAGCTTGGCCCTGAAGGTGGACTGCCATGGCGGGGTGTGGTGGGGAGACGTGGGGGCACCAAGGGATTCCTGTCTCCTCTTTTCTTCCTTCTGTGTGTCTTAATTATAATCTGTGTCCTGTGTCCTTGGGTTGTCCATCCTAGGATTCAACCAACTGTGGATCTAAAATATTCAAGAAAAAGTAAAGTGCCAGGGAATGTCACACTGTCGCTGCCCTGTACTGTGTAGCTAGGCTTCCAGTGGCCGGGTCCGCACTGAACCTGGACAGCCCTCCCTTTTTTTTTTTTTTTTTTTTTTTGTGGTACCGGGGATTGAACTCAGGGGCACTCGACCACTGGGCCACACCCCCAGCCCTTTTTTGTATTTTATTAGAGACAGGGTCTCACTGAGTTGCTAAGTGCCTCACCATTGCTGAGGCTGGCTTTGAACTCCCGATCCTCCTGCCTCAGCCTCCCAAAGTGCTGGGATTACAGGCGTGCACCACCGTGCCCGGCTCAGCCCTCCCTTTTTAAAGATCTTTCTCGCCGTTCGTTGTTCCCTGAGCAGTGCGGGGGACTGTCTGCATGGAGTCAGGGTGTATGGGGGCGGGAGCAGTCAAGAGAGGACTCAGCGCACAGCGGCCTCTGGCATGTGCGGGGCTGGTGCGCCGTTTTATACCTGGGACCTGAGCGTCTGTGGTTTGTGGTGTCCTCAGGGTGTCCTGGAACCAGTGCCCGTGGGTACCAAGGGACACCTGTAGCGGTCATCTCTCAGGGCATCCCAGAAGCCAACTGGCTCCACCCTGTGCAGCTTACTGGTGGATCCTGGGGATTGGGTCTTCTGACCATCGCCTGCCTCTTCTTCCCTGGTCCCCATACGTCCCCTGTCGCAGGGCCGCCCGTCAGCCACCCCTCTCCCGAAGCGTGGACCCCCGTGTGCCTTGGTCCTCCCCCCGCCTGCTCCCACTTCTCTCCTTTCCCCTCCCTCCCCCTCCCCTGGACGTGACAGCTTGGCCCTGAAGGTGGACTGCTATGGCCTAGTCTCTGCGGGGTGTGGTGGGGAGACGTGGGGGCACCAGGGGATTCCTGCCTCCTCTTTTCTTCCTTCTGTGTGTCCTCTGCTCCCTGACCCGGTGCCTTGCCCAGGCCACGTAGGTCCTTGGCCGGGGGCTATTTCCTCGTGGCCTGTGCTCTGAGTGCGTGTGGCTTCCCTCTCAGAGAGCAGCAGGCGCAATTCCGTGGCCCTGTGGTCCAGGTGTGTGGTGTGTTTTTTTTGGTACCAGGGATTGAACTCAGGGGCACTCGACCACTGGGCCACATCTCCAGCCCCTTTTTATATTTTATTAGAGACAGGGTCTCACCGAGTTGCTAAGTGCCTCGCCATTGCTGAGGCTGGCTTTGAACTCGTGATCCTCCTGCCTCAGCCTCCCAGGTGCTGGGATTATAGGCGTGCACCACCGCGCCTGGCTGTGTGTGTGTTTTGTCCCATCCCAGCGGTGACAGCTCTCTGCCTGCACATAGAATTTAGATGGCTGGAAGACATGGACTTTGGGCCCCGCAGGACACACAGGCCTGAGGAAGAGCAGGTGCAGGGGCGTGCGTGGGCCTTGGCCAGCCAGGCCTGCGCTGGCCTCTGCTCCTGTGCACGCCCTGAGCTCCCTCCTGGAGGCCAGGCAGTGCTGCCCCGTCTCAGCTGCTGCACCTGTGCTAAACTCCTTGCCTAGAACCAGGTGCCGCAGGCTCATGTATCACCTTGGGTCTTCACATCTTAAAGCGTCAGTTCCCAGCGTGGAATTAGGAGCGGGCCACCTCCCTGCCAGTGCTGCGTGGGTCCTGACTGGTCCACTACCTTGGACGCTCTGATTGGGAGCAGGCCGCGTCCTGTGCCCAGCCACGGTCCCACACGATGCGGTCAGAAGTGCACACAGCCAGGAGTCAGGGCCCTGGTCTGACGCTTTCTCTGCAGGTCTTCTGGGAAATGTCTCAAGAACTGACCCTCTGGTATAGGAACAGAGGTGGTCATGTGGCAGTAGAGCCCCGGTCCCCCTCCGTGCCCTGCTTTCTGTGGTGCAGATGGTTGCGGCCTCCCGAGGGCCCCTCTGGGAAGCAGCTCCTCCACGGTGGGTGGACTGTGGGGCGGGCGAGCAGATGGCCCTGCTGGCAGCGGCTCCTGGCTCCTGGCTCCTGGAAGCCGGCTCGGCTTGGCATGAGATGTAAGTGGTTGTGCGCCAGGCAGGGCACTGGGGAGGTGACAGGGCTGTGTGTTGTCCCCAGAGTGTAGACCAGGAGTGAATGGTTTTTTTCTTTAATCTGGTGTTTCCAAATCAAGTACACCAGAGTCTCCGAGTCCTCGGGTCGTCTTTCTGGTGGCTTGCCCGAGCAGACGGTTGGCCCCCGGTGGCAAGCTCGTGCCTCTGGGTTTGTTTGGTTTCCATGGTGGACTCTGACCTCTCCTGCACTCTCTCTGTCTGCCCTCCTCACTTTTCCCCTTCTGGTCTTGACCCTGAGTTCCAGGACAGCTCTCCTCACAGCCTCTGGGAGCACGGTTGTCAGGGCGGGGGGTGGGGTCGAGCGTCCTCAGCAGACCCCACCTCCCTCTCCCGTTGAGCACCCTGGTCACCTCTGCACCTCCGGTTCTGCTCTGCTCTGCGAGGGGTCATGGCCTCTGTTGTTATTCTGTCCAGTTAAGTCCTGCCGTGGGCTGCGGAGCCCTGACACCCGGTCTGCATGCTGTGCTGGAGGTTGATGTGTGTGTAAGTCACCGCCTGTCACCAGTTAAAACAATCTGTGTCTGTTGGGCCGGGGCTGAGCTCAGTGGCAGAGCACCTGCCTAGCCCGTGGGAGGCCCTGGGCTCCATCCCTAGAACCAAAAACGCCAGTGCACGTTTGTCATCTTGGAGTTGCCATGGGTCAGGACCTGGGCACCTTCAGCGGGGTCCCCTGCTGGGGTCTCACAGGGCTGCAGTCAAGGTGTTGGCCGGGGCTAGGTGCCAGCTACAGCTTGGGGTCTCCTCCCAGGCTCCTGTGGTTCTTGGTCAAGTTCATGTTCTCACATCCATGGAGGCCATGGTAGTTTGCTTCCTCGAGGCCGACAGGAGATCTGCTAGAGTCCTCCTAGGTGCACGATCAGGGAAGTGACCGCCCCACCATGTTGCTGTCCTGCTCAGCCTGCTGAAGGGAGCTGCCGCCCCACTGGGTTCCTGCTCCTATCCACGCACAGATAGAAGTCACCCACGGTGCGTGCACCAGGCAGAGAGTGCCTGCCTGCCAGCCTCTGTGCGCCCTGGAGATGCCCTCAGTCTTTTTTTTTTTTTAATATTTAGTTTTTAGTTGTAGTTGGACACAATACCTTAATTTTATTTATTTATTTTTATGTGGTGCTGAGGATCGAACCCAGAGCCTCCGGTGAGCGCTCTACCACGGAGCCCCAGCCCAAGATGCCCTCAGTCTAGTGTAGAGGAAATACGTGTGTAAGTAGGGCCACCTGTAATTCCAGCCACTGGGAAGGCCGAGGCTGGAGGATCGCAAGTTCAAGGTCAGCCTGGGCGACTTAGCGAGATCCTGGCACAAAAGTGAAAAATAGGAAGGGCTGGGGATGCAGCTCAGTGGCAGAGCACCCTGGGTTCAGTCCTCTGTACCCCTCGCCCCCAAATAAAGAGAGAGAGCACGTAAGCAAGTGGGTTTCCAGCGTTCCAGGTGTAGGGCAGGCAGCAGTCCTGGCCTGGGCGTCTCCTGCACTCCCCTACTTGAATGTGGTGCCCTGAGGCGTCACCTTCAGTGACCTTTACACTTGCTTTTCCTAGAGCTTTGGCTTTAGGAAAGGAGAGGCCTGCGTTTGTCCCTGCCCTGTCCTTTGTCACCTTGTCTAGGGTGTTTTGTGACCTTGGGCAGGCGTCAGTTTCAAATAGGCAAAATAGGAGCTCAGGGTGTAGCTCAGTGATGGAGCCTTGCCTGGCCTGGCCTGGCCCAGGCCCCGGGGTTCCATCCGTAGCACCGCAAAAGAAAAAAAACAAGATGGCCAAGATCGCACGCAGCCTGCTGCCTGCAGAATTAAAGCTCCGGGGACACAAAGCTCTTCCCATCCAGACATTCAGCAAGTGCTTCCTCCTGCCCCTCCTGGGGTACAGCTTCTGTGAGAAGGGACTCGATTGTCCCTTCTTCCCTGGGCGCTCTCCAGGGCTGGCCCTCAGGTGTGTACACCAGTACTTGAAACACCCCCCCCCCCCAGCGCCAGCTGCCTGGTTAAAGGGGAGAACTTGAGGGCAACAGCGTGCACCAGGCGACCAGAGCCACCTGTGGGCAGCACCTTCCTTGCCTGTAGCCACGGAGCCGAGTGCCCTGGACGGGAGTGAACTGTTCCGTGTTCTGTTTTGCACTGTGCAACTGACAATGGCCCTGGACCGTGTCCAGGAGTCAAAGGACAGAGGGGTCTCTGCCCTTTCCCTAGGTGCTTTGGTGATGGCAGCACTCAGGTCAGTGTCAGTGGCCCTCTGGCCTCATCTGCCTGCTTTGGGGCCACCGTCACCACAAGCTTGTCGAGCTCCTGCTGTGCACCAAACCAAGCAGTGCTAGGGCAGCGGGGGCACAGCAGTGGGCACAGCATGACTCCTGCCCGCTGGGAGTCGGGACAGTGAGTAGGATGAGGCCGCAGGAGTGGTGACAGGGGCTGCTCCTCCCCACCTCCTGATGTGGTCCCTCATGCCCCTGTGCACAAGTCCTGTAAGGAGGGGGAAAAAAAAACAATCACTGCCCTCCTCTGGACAAGAGGACTAGGCCTGCCGGGGCAGCCAGCCTGCTTTTATGGAGCAGTAAGTGGTACAGCCGCCACTCGCTCCCCGCGGCTTTCGGTGACTCCAAAACCAGACTCTTGGTAAGATCTCAGCGGCGTCTCTGGTGTCCTCTGCTGCTGCCCTGGACTCCTCCCTAGGCGGCAGGACCCCTCGCCAGGCGGCAGGAGCCCTTGCCAGGTGGCACAACCCCTCGCCAGGCGGCAGGACCCCTCCCTAGGCGGCAGGAGCCCTCGCCAGGCGGCAGGACCCTTCCCTAGGCGGCAGGAGCCCTCGCCAGGCGGCAGGACCCCCTCCCTAGGCGGCAGGAGCCCTCGCCAGGCGGCAGGACCCTTCCCTAGGCGGCAGGAGCCCTCGCCAGGCGGCAGGACCCTTCCCTAGGCGGCAGGACCCCTCGCCAGGCGGCAGGAGCCCTCGCCAGGCGGCAGGACCCTTCCCTAGGCGGCAGGAGCCCTCGCCAGGCGGCAGGACCCTTCCCTAGGCAGCAGGAGCCCTCGCCAGGCGGCAGGAGCCCTCGCCAGGCGGCAGGACCCTTCCCTAGGCGGCAGGACCCCTCGCCAGGCGGCAGGAGCCCTCGCCAGGCGGCAGGACCCTTCCCTAGGCAGGAGGCAGGAGCCCTCGCCAGGCGGCAGGACCCTTCCCTAGGGCAGCAGGAGCCCTCGCCAGGCGGCAGGAGGAGCCCTCGCCAGGCGGCAGGACCCTTCCCTAGGCGGCAGGCAGGACCCCTCGCCAGGCGGCAGGAGCCCTCGCCAGGCGGCAGGACCCTTCCCTAGGCGGCAGGAGCCCTCGCCAGGCGGCAGGACCCTTCCCTAGGCAGCAGGAGCCCTCGCTAGGCGGCAGCATGGAGTCTCCCTGGAGGACGCTCTGCGGGGCTCCCCCTGCTCCTGAGCGCTCAGGCTCGGTCTGAGCTGGGAGCTCTCAGCAGGTCTATCCCCCCAGCTCCTGTGAGACTGGCAGACACGGGGGTGTGACAAGGGTGTTCACGGGGTGCCTCTTGGTGCAGACCCGGGGCTGGGACCTTGTGCACCACTCCTGCTTCCTTACCTGATGAGCAGGTGACCTGGGGACACGCCCCAGCTTAGGCAGCTGCTGCTCCTCAGAGGCCAGAGAGCCCAGAGCTGCGGCTGGACGGGCCTCTGCCCAGGACCTGGTCCAATACTGCACTCCCCACAGAAGACCTGCAGGGCTGTGCCTTGCTGGCCCCACTCCCGGGTCCTCTTGGGTCCCCCTGGGTCCCCCTTGGCTCTGCCCTTTTTTTTTTTTTTTTTTTTTTTTTTTTGTACCAGGGATTGAACTCAGGGCACTTGACCACCGAGGCCCTATTTTGTACTTTATTTAGAGACAGGGTCTCCCCGAGTTGCTTAGCTCCTTGCTGTTGCTGAGGCTGGCTTTAAACTCGCGATCCTCCAGCCTCAGCCTCCCAAGCCGCAGGACAGAGCTGTGCCACCGCGCCTGGCTTGGTTGCACTTGGGAACGCTGGGGAGCACACAGACCCAGGCAGCCTGGGCATCTCACCGCTTGGAGGTTCTCTCAGCTGGGATTCCCAGCAGCTCGCTGGATCCCTTGGTTTTAAAATCAGAATTTGCCTTCAGTATTGATTTTTTTCTAAATGAGAAAACTCAAGAGTGGGGACAAATGAGGACAGAGAGGTAAAGACTTAATTTGATTCTGTCAGAGCTTAATTAAACTTGTTAACTTACACTGACTTTTGCTCAGATCTAGTAGGTTTTATTGAACTTTTTAAAATACCCATACTTAAGACTTCCAAGGAATGCCACTGGGCTCTGGTCTCATACTTTCTAAACTCTTAGCACCCCAGAGTGTGTGTGCACACACACCAGAAATGCTCATGCACACTCCTTTCACAGGTGGCAGTGGTTCCACTAATCATCCTCCCAGTAAATGGGGCAAATCTGTGATAGGGAGTCACCAAACCCAGGTCCTGTGTTGAGACATGTCCTCTGCTCTGCATCTTCAGGCAAGTCACTTTACCTCTCTGGGCCTCTGTTTCTTGTGGAAAGTAGAAAGACAAGATTAGATTATGGTTTCCAAATCCAGGAATGAGAGTCCTCAGACCCACCATCACCAATCTAGTTTTGTGTTTATATTGGACTTCCAGTCATCTCTGTAGGTATGTAACAGGTTGTCAGGAATTATATTCCCGGGCTGGGGTTGTGGCTCAGCGGTAGAGCGCTCGCCTAGCCCGGTGTGCTTGCCTGGTGCGCTGCTGGGTTTGATCCTCAGCACCACGTAACAATAAACACATTGTGCACAACTAAAGCAAATAAATAAGTATTTTTAAAAAAGAATCATATTCCCATGATGAGACAAAGTCGTTACTTTTTTATTCTATTTATTTGTTTATTTTGGTACTTTACCACTGAGCTACATCCCCATTTTTAATTTTTTGACAAGGTCTCACTAAATTGCTGAAGCTGACCTCAAACTGTGATCCTCCTCCCTCAGCCTCCCAAGTGCCTGGGATTATGGGCGTGAACCACTGTGCCTGGGCCTCCAGCCCTTTTTATTTTGAGACAGGGTCTTGCTAAGTGGCCGAGGCTCTCTTGAACTTGTGATCCTCCTGCCTCCACTTCTGAAGTAGCTGAGATTGCAGGTGTGAGCCACCAGGCCCGGCCCAAGGCTTTTGAAAAGTAGACTTTGTTCTAAAGCAGGCAGTCAGGAGGGCCGCTGCTGGCCGGCCAGTGTGCTCCCTGCTCTCCTTCCCGGGAGGGCTGGCCAGGGGCTCTCCCTGTATGCTTACCAAACCTGGGCCCGTGGGAGGAGGCCCCGTGGGTGTGGTCTGGAGAGAGCCACAGAAGTCACTTGGCACAGCCCAGGTTCCCCAGGCCCACCTGAGCCGAGTTGCTGCCTGCTGCAGGTGGGAGTCTGGGGTGACTGTCACACTGGGCGCCCGGCTGTCTGTGCAGCAGTGGGACTCCTTAGGGAGTCCTTAGGGACTTGCAGGCAGCCCCAGGGTGCCGGGTGGGTGAGTGAAGCAACCTGGGAAGGGGGAGGGTTTATTTAGTTATTTGCTTTTTTCATCCCAGGCCAGCGTGGGCTTAGCGCCTGTCTGTGCATTCCTTGCTGAATGCTGGGGATTCTGTGTCGAACCCTTGTCCCCACCCCCAGGGTAACACGTGGGCTGTGTCTACTGTAGCCTTTCCAGAGGGATTTGAAGCAGTTTATGAATTCATAGAGAACAATAGAATTTAACGTTAGAGAAAAAACTAACTGGGCCCTGGAGAGGGTGAGAAGGAGATAAGGTAAAGTCCGGGGAAGGGTTGTATGTGGAATGTGTGGCTTAACGTTGGTAGTTACTAGAGTTTGGCTACAAGCCTTACTCTGAGCTTCCTAGTGATCAGAGCAAAGAGAAACAAGATAGTTGCTCGATTTGTGGTGTTCTTAAAATACCAGCAAATCAGAGAGCCTTGCATGGTCGCCGCACCTGTAGTCTCAGCTACTCAGGAGGCTGAGGTGGGAGGATCGCTTGAGTCCGGGACCCCAAGACCAGCCAGGGCAACATAGGGAGACCCCATCTCAAAAACCCCAAGACACAAACAGCAGCAGGACCCCAGCCCCCCGCTCCTGCGTAGAGCTCTTTCTGGTAGATGCCTGTGCTGCTCCTAGGAGCCCTGCGAAGGCGGGGCGGGCAGGTTGTCACCAGTGTGGCCTGAGGTCCCCCGGGGCCGGGCTGCCCGCCTGCCCCGCCAGTTAACCTGGTGCCTGCGGTCTTGAGAGGTGAGGTCAGCGGCAGCGCTCGTGCCAAGGCTGCTGGCCGCCCTGGACCTCGTGAGCAGGATGCTGAGTCACGTCCTGCCGGACGCAGCCTCCTGGCCCCGTGTGCCCTCCACAATGGGAGGCCGCTGCTCCAGTGAGTGGTCTTAGAGCAGGAAGATGCTAAAATTAGGTCTCACGCGGCAAGAGTGTGTGTGGGAGGCCCGCAAAACCTGCACAGGGAGGCCAGGGGAGCCGGTAGAGCCCAGCTTCCCACGGCTCTGTGCACAGAGCAAGGCCACCCTGCCCGGCCGTGGCCCAGGCGGGGGCACGCGCTGGTGAGGGCTAGGGTGCCCGGGAGGCGAAGGCCAAGAGCTGTGCCAGTTCCACTGGAGGGCCCGGGCAGGCGCAGTGGTAGAGCATCTGCCTGGCGTGCTTGGGCCTCAGCATCCCCGCCCTGGGGGGGGGTCTTAAGCTTTTATCACCTACGAACATAGAGACTGGCCACTGTGGTGGTCCGCCAAGATTCGATTAGGTTGGATTTTTTTAAATGATTTTTTTAAAACTTGAAATCATTTCAGGCTCACAGAGAAGTTGCTCCATACCTCCTTTTGTAGTGGAGGGACGCAGCTCAGGAGTGCCGGGTGTGCGCCGCTGCCCTGTCCCTGGCTGCAGTCTGGAGCCCTCCGCAGCCGTCTCTGACCCTCACGACCCTCAACCCTCCAGACCCTCGGGCCTAACACCCTGGTTAGTCTGGAGCCTGGGGAGTGTCTGAGGTTCCTCCTGCGCAGACTCCGGGTGTGCGTCTCTGGCCGGGAGCAGGTGGGCCAGCTGCATCCTGTCCACACCACGGCAGGGCTGTGGACGCTGCGCCACTGTGTGTTATTCTTTAAGAAGATATTTTGGGGGGGCCCCAGGGATTGAGCTCAGGGGCACTGGGCCACATCCCCAGCCCTATTTTGTATTTTATTTCGAGACAGGGTCTCACTGAGTTGCTAAGTGCCTCGCTGTTGCTGAGGCTGGCTTTGAACTCGCGATCCTCCTGCCTCAGCCTCCTGAGCCAACCAGCATGCTCCACCATGCCTGGCTAAGAAGCATTCCTTGAGAATCTGCCTTACAGGCTTGTCAGTGCCTGTCCTCTGCAGTGTGCTGTGCGTTGTGTGTGCATCTGTTTTAGCTTTTATCATCTGTTGGTTACCTGATTGACCTTCATGTCTGATTGTCCCCAGTTTGGCCAGCAGGGTCTCCTTCAAGCTGGCTTCCACGCCCCTCCTCACTCCCGCGTCGTTCCTTAATCAGCCCTGCTTTCTGGTTCCTGGGTTCCAGCCTCGACCCTCCTCCCTGCCTGCCTCTGGGAGCAGGCATTCCTCCAGGGAGCCCCGGTTGTTTCCAGTGGAGAGTGGAGCCTGGAGCCGGGTGGCTGTGCCGGGCGCTGAGGGTGCTGCGAGCCCCAGGCCCTCTCGTGGGCAGGCCCGGGTGTGCGTGGACATGTGTGCGCGGCCTCCACCTCTACTGTGTGCCTGTTCATGTGGTGAAGAGCCGAGTCCGGGCTGGCCCCTCCCACTCTGGCAACTCCTCCGGGTCATTCTGGTCTCCTCTCTCCGTGTTGGTGACACCCCTTGATCTATAATAGGCACAGTGTGATCAGCGAATGCCCCGTCTCTCCTGTGTGGGTGCCCACCTCACCTGGCTCAGCATCTGCAGACCCCCAGCTCAGATACAGCCCAGCTCTGCCCCACCCGATGGCTGTAGGTCTGAATGGTCTTTGACCCTGTTTTCCCAAGGTGTCGCTTCAGCAGAAATGCAGTGCTGAAGAGCAGAGGTGCCAAAGCTGGGGTCCTGCTTCCCTCTCCTGCTTCTCTGCTCCGTGACCCTGGGCAAGCGACTTGACCTCTCTGTTTCTCTATGTAAAATACTCAGAGAGGGACACTGAGGACTCAGTGAGTTAATATACATAATGCACTCAGTGTGATGCTCAACAAAGGTGCCCATCATCAGCACACAATTATTATTATTATTTTTTTTTTTGGTACCAGGGATTGAACTCAGGGGCACTCGACCACTGGGGCACATCCCCAGCCCTTTTTTTGTATTTTATTAGAGACAGGGTCTCACTGAGTTGCTAAGTGCCTCACCATTGCTGAGGCTGGCTTTGAACTTGTGATCCTCCTGCCTCAGCCTCCTAAGTGCTGGGATTACAGGCGTGTGCCACCACGCCCAGCCAGCACACAATTATTGAGCACCCACTGTCTCCTGGTCACTGAGAGGGGTGCTGTTTGAAGGGCATGGTTGTTGCAGTGCCTGACCCTGGGTGGCGGCAACTCCTCACAGGCACAGCCTTCAGTCAGGGAGTCTTTTCCCTTCTGCTGCTTCCTGAGTGTGGGCAGCACCCAGTGTCCTGCTGCTCAGAGATGGCCAAGGTGAGCTAGTCGTGGAATGCTTTGAGGCTGGAGGAGACTGCTTGGGCAGTTCGTGTGCCTGAATTTACTCTGAATTTGCATGTGTCGGGCACCGAGGCAGAATTAAAAGTTGGGTGTGTTCTGGCCCTCGTGTCCCATCGTGATGTTGAAGTGTGCTGGAAGGCCAGTGCCCATCAGTAATCCCCGTGACGGAGGAGGCTGCGGCAGGAGAATTGTAAGTTGAAGGCCAGCCTCAGCAAATTAGTGAGACCCTGTCTCAAATAAGAATATTAGGGCTGGGTTGTGGCTCAGTGGTAGAACCCCAGGGTTCAGTCCCCAGTGTCACAGGAGAGGCATGTGCGGCCTGGTAACCTCACCACTGGTGAGTGAGTGCACGACTGCACAGACAGGCTAGGGAACACATTCTGGAAATCAGAGATCTTGGGTTCCGGTCACTTACTAAATATATGACCTTGGACCAGTGACTGAACTCCTCAGCCTCAGTTTTCTCACCTGCAAAATAAGAAAAGACGAAGAAGGTGCTGAAAGGGAGGAGCTGTGGCCTGCAGCCGGGAAGGCCTCCCGGAGAAGGCTGGAGGGCAGGAGGGCAGGCCGGAGCCCTGGAGAGTCCCAGGGCAGTGGTGTGGCAGGAGCCGGGCAGAAACTGAGCAGCATGGAGTCGGGAGAGTGTGCGGGCGTGTGAGGAGGAAGCTCAGGACAAAACACTTTCTGGTGGGGCAGTACTGGGCGTTGGTCCCGGGGCCACACCCAGCCCTTTGCTGAGGCTGGCTTCGAACCTGCGATCACCTGTTGCAGCCTCATGGTAGCTGGGGTGACAGGTGCCTGGCTTGCCTGGCTAGAGGACAACCTTCTCGGACTCTGCTGTGAGTGCCTGAGGCCAGACCATCAGGTGACTGACATCTAGGTCAGCCGTGTATGATGGCTAGCTGTGGCCACCACAGGAGTTGGCACAAGAAGTTCAGACTCTGTAGATGCCACGTCGTGGGAAGCTCTGGGGCTGAGGGAGAAGGAGCTGAATAGTGACTAGGAACTGTGCAGAGGGGGCTCGAGGCCCCTGAGGCCCCGTCCTGATTCCCATCCGGCTGCAAGCTCCTGAGCGCCGTGTCTCGCGCCACCAGCCCCACGTGGCTAGTTAAAATCAGATTTAAATTAATTAAATAATAGAATCCATTCCTTGGTCACAGGGAAGACCACATTTCAGGTTCCACTAGGCTCCCGTGGCTAGTGCAGACGGGACATGTCCACCCTCAGGGACAGCTCCGACCTGCAGGGGCACTCTGAGCAGCAGCAGCGGGCGTGGGCATGACTCGGGTGAGGAGGGCCAGAACTGGGGGTCACAGAGATTGGGGAGGAAGGGGCACCTGGAAGAGCTACGTCTTGGTGACTAATAACCTGGGCCAAGAACCGGGGACCGTTGGGACGGCCCTTCTTGGAATTCTTTTTTTTTTTTTTTTTTTTTTTTTTTTTGGTACCGGGGATTGAACTCAGGGGCACTCGACCACTGGGCCACATCCCCGGCCCTTTTTGTATTTTTATTAGAGACAGGGTCTCACTGAGTTACTAAGTGCCTCGCCATTGCTGAGGCTGGCTTTGAACTCGCGATCCTCCTGCCTCAGCCTCCCAAAGTGCTGGGATTACAGGCGTGCGCCACCGCGCCCGGCTTCTTGGAATTCTTGAGTTGCTGCGAGAACGTTCCCTTGGCCTGCCGCTGCTTCCGCCGTAGTCCCCGCCGCCGCAGTGCTTCCTGCAGCGCTGCCTTGGTGCCTCCACCTTGCCCTTGCTCCCAGTGTGCCAGTGCGCAGAGGAGGAGCACGGGAGCCAGAGCTGGCCTGCGGGCTCTTGGGGGTCACCAAGGAACCCCCCCTAAGGGTTGTGGAGCCAAATCAGGGCTCATCATCTGCTGCCTCGTTTATGTAGACACAAAAGTCCTGCTTTGCCGGGCGTGGTGGCTCACGCCTGTAATCCCAGCACTTGGGAGGCTGAGGCAGGAGGATCGTGAGTTCAAAGCCAGCCTCAGCAATGGTGAGGCACTTAGCAACTCAGTGAGACCCCGTCTCTAAATAAAATACAAAAAAAAAAAAGGGCTGGGGATGTGACCCAGTGGTCGAGTGCCCCTGAGTTCAATGCCCGGTACCACCAAAAAGTCCTGCTTTGTGAACTTGCTGGTAGCTGCAGCCTCCTGCTCCCAGCCACTGATGTGAGGGAGAGCCGTGTAGCTGGCCCGAGTGCCTCTCGCCGTCTGAATGCTTCTGGACATTTTTTCTCTCTGAGAGAAGCCCGCGCCTCCAGCCACACAATACGTGCCCCAGCAGCAGACATTGTGACAGCTCTGCCAGCATTGCCGGCTGTGACCCCTTCCCTAAGCACAGTGCCCTGTGGAGCTGGAATTTCCCTCTTCTCAGCATTCTGTGTCTAGGGGAACAATTTGGGAACTCCAGTTGACAGGTGTGTCCCCAGAGCTACTTGTTTTCCTGTTCTCTGCAGAGTGGTGTTTGGAACAAGGTCCTGCCGGATCGCAGCCTCGCTACCACTTGGGGCCTTTGTGACTTTGAACTTGGTGCAAAATGAGGGAGGACCCTTTGGGAGAGTAATGGAAAGACTTTTCCATTTCATCTGTAACCTTTAGTTAATCTCTCTCAATAGTTGTCTTCAGCCTCTTTTGCATCTTTATAAACTTCACCTTGTTAGGAATGGGCCCCTGAAGCCGTCTAAATCATGGCCAGAAGTGGTTTTGAGGCCACTCTGTGTCCATCACCTTCACTGGTTGCTGTGGTTGCTGCAGGTCAGACAGTTCTGCCCTCTACCCTGGGGATTCAGCAGGAAGGACATTGAACTTGGAGCTTCTTAATCTGGTTTTGCCCCTAGAAGCCATGAAACCACTGACAAGTCACTTATCTTATCCGGGTCTTGGTTCTTTCATCAGAAGAATGGAATTGTAAGAATTAAGTGAAAAAAAACAGAGGGGCAAGTTCTCTGTAAACTACAAAGCACCATTCACATTGAAGCTATTATTTACTTATTTAAAAGGGTACCAGGCGATGGGGGTTGAGACTTGCTATGCTGACAGATTGATGGCCCAGCCACAGCCCAGGGTTTGGCTCTTAGCTCTGCACATTCCGCAGCTGGACTGTGAATTCACACAGGGATGATCGAGTTCTGAGAAACAGTTTGTGCTAACCAGGCTTACGAGGAGCTGACGCGTAGAGCAGAAGTTGTGAGTTCACAGTTATGGATTGACGTGGGGCCCTTTGTTACAGGGCCAGATCCTCCCCCTGTCCACGGCGAGGCATGTGGAGCAGATGCTCCCTACTTCCTTGTTCTCTTGCCTCCCTGTTGCGCTCCAGGAGGCCAAGCTCACCTCAGCCCTTCCAGGAAGACGGAAGACTCCCTGAGCCCCGGGTGCCCGCGCCTTCCGTGAACCTGCCCGGGCCTGGCTTACCATGCTTCTCCGGGGCAGGAACCCCGTCTGGCTCATTTCCGAATTCCCCGGGGGTTAGCGCTCTCAGCGGGTTCACAGAGCCCCCTCCTCAGAGTGCGTGTTGGCTTCCTTCTTTTCTGTAGTGGCAGCTTTACACTGGTTCCTTTTTTCCCTAGCATGAGCGTCGCGTCGAGTCCCCTTCGCTTGTAGGTGCTGAGTGTGTTCGAGGGTTGATTCTCTCCAAGGAAAAGTGATTCCGTTTTAAGTACTTCTGCCACATTGGGGCCTTTGACAGAGCCTAGCCTGTGGGCTTAGAGCCTCCAATTTTTGTGAGATGCAGAATTAAGAAATCCTGAAACCGTATCACTGAGCGACTTCCTGTTTCCTTGTGTGTAGTGTGAAAGCCCCTGCTGTCTGCCTCAGAGTCCCCTGAGGCTCCCCAGCGTCCCTTCTCCAGAGTGCTTTGTCAACGCCGAGCTCACCAGAGGCCTGCTCTGTTGTCACTGTCCTCATGTCATGTCATCGTGATGCCCAGCCGTTAGAGAACAGGCACATCTGTCACTGCAGTATTGGGTTGGAGGTGGGCGCGTGCAGGGACCAGCTGACCGCTTTGCTTCTTCCCGGGGGACAGCATCTGGGGCCCGGGCCCTGGCATGGGCTCCCTTCCCTGTACCTCGCTGTATGCCCCCTTCTGCAGAATCATGCATTTCTGTGGTGACTGCCTGCATTGGGGATCTTCAGGTGGAAGGTGCCCCCCAGTGATCAGGAGGGACTCGGGTGGAGGTAGAGTGTGTTGCTCACAGGTCCCAGAGCCTGCGGGGGGACAGAGGAGAGACCTGCGGGCCAGCACCTTTGTGGGGCCGGGACGGGCTACACACAGGTTCCTGAGGGGTTTACCCGGTGGGTCTAAATGGAGCAGGCTCGAGTTCCAGGAGGTCATGCCATGACTGAGGGTGGTCACTGTGGTGTATCTGCACGTCCACTTGGCATGAGGATCAGCAGGGCCTGTCTGCAGGCTGCGGCTAGCTGTGGTCACCAGGATCGACCGCCCAGAGGGCTGGGAGGAGGACTAGAAGCTATCCCAAGGGTGGCTGGGCCTGAGCCCTGCTCCTGATTTGAGAAGGTCCAGCTTAGAGTGGCAGTGGGTGCTGAGGCGACACGACGTGTGTAAGAATTCGCTACCGTGGTGACTGGCTGAGCTGCTTTTCTTTTTCCCAAGAAAAATGTAGAAATATTTTAATTTTCGAATGTGAAGTCAGAATTCACAATTCCATGTTCCTAAAAATTCCAAACGTCTTCCTCAGAACAGTTGATTTCTGTATAAGACTTAGCTGTCCAACGTGTGTAGTGTGCCACGGGGTCTAGAGGTTCTGCTGGAACACGACCCAGGTCCAGTGCAGAATCTGTCTCTTCACGGTTCTCCAGTGACTGCAGTGTTGTCACCCTTACTACGTATGGCCTAGTGCCACTCCTTCTGCTCCCTGCGCAGAGTGGGTACTTGTCCATGGTTTTCATCCAAAATCAAATTAACGGTCTGGTCAAGACTTTCATGTTCCCACAGTCGTCTTCCCATCAAGAAGCAATCGCAGCAGCAGTTGGGTTGGTGGAATTCTCCAAGGCCATGTCATACTACTCCACCCAGAGGTTCCGGCAACGAAGCAGTGCAGGCAACAAATAGAGCTAAAAGCCTGACCTCTGTTTTTGCTGCTTCCAAAAAGGATGTTTTGTTTTCTGGCCTTAGAATGATCTCCTGTCAGGGCACCTGATCATGCTTTTCAGAGGACCATGTGTGTGTCTATTCCATGTTATCTTTTAGCAGCAAGTTGTTGAGGCTGACCTCCAACTTGTGAGCCTCCTGCCTCAGTCTCCCAAGCCACTGGGACTATTGGTGTGCACTACCATGCCCAGCTCCACAAGTGTGTCTTCTGTTATTATTCAGTTCGCAGATCCTTAACCTTGGCTGGGCATCAGAAGCACCTCTGACCTTTCTAAAGAGCTGATGTTTGAACTCATGGCAAAGCATCTGAATTAGACTCTGCTGAGGTTGGGCCTGCTGAGATGTGTTCTAGGAGTTTCATTGGTCACCCAGATGTGCAGCGGAGATCTGGGGCATCAGCATAATAGTCTGTAGTGTGATGTTTCCACACCTACTGCTCTTGTTCTTGAAGGAGTTGTGTTTCCAAGTGGCCTGGCACGCACCCTCACCACCGAGATAGGTACCCATTCCTTAAAGGAGGTAGTTCCTTTTGTCCTTATCAACTTTTGTGCTGGCTCAGCCACCCTGTGCCCACTGTGCTCTGAAAATATTCGGCTATTGAATGAACAAGGAGAACTTCCTAAGGGAATATCAGAACATGCATGTAGTGGACCATCCTTAGAGTCCAGAGGGCTGGAGTGGGGCTTGCCTAGCAGGTGAGGCCCTGGGCTCAACACCCATCACTGGGGAAAACAGAAAGAGGGAAAACCCTCAGCCAGGTTCCCAGGCCAGTGCCTTCTATTTTCTTAAAGTTAGATGAGCACCAGAATCTTTTTTTTTTTTTAATGTTTATTTATTTGCTTTTAGTTGTACACAATGCATTTATTTTTACGTGGTGCTGAGGATCGAACCCGGGCCACGCACGTGCTAGGCAAGCGCTCCACTGCTGAGCCACATCCCCAGCCCATGCACCAGAATCTTTAAGGGAGTGGCCCAGGCTGTCCCTGGAGACTGTGATTCAGAAGCTTTGACTGGGTTCCCTCGTTTGTCCTGTGGAAACGTCACGCGCTGCTGCCAGATCACGGCCTCAGCGGAGAGAAGCGCGGCTCTGCCCTCCGAGAACTGCTCGGCATCCCGTCCAGCGCGGCCCCAGCAGCGTGCCCGCCCGCCCACAGCTCTGCCACCAGGCCCTCCCAGCCGCACTGTGGGCAGCGGTGCAAGGCTTCGCTCCCTGGTCTCTGACTCCTGTTGCTGCCTAAAGCGCTTGGAGCAACGGAGCCGCGGGAAAAACTTCAGAAGCAAACTGGAGACAAACAGCTTTTTATTCTGATAACTTTTCTCTCTGGTTCTAATAACGACTAACACACGCCAAAAACACACCCTAAAATGGCGCTGACCCGATCAGCAATCTCAGCCAAGTCACTCGAGATCCCGCAACAAATCCCGTGAGACTACGGGTGGCGACAATGGCCAAATCTCCACGGCTCATAGTCAACTGCAATTAAAGTCAATCCCCAAACAGGGCTCCTGCATTTCCCCCTTTTTGTTTTAAAAGAGGTAATGCTCTAGGACGTCTATGTGCAACCAACATTCTTACCCGTCATCGGATAATCAAGGCTGTGCCCTTGACTCCTGTCTTAGGTTGATATGTCGGCCACATGAGACTGTCCCGTGCGACTGTGCCTGTCTTAGGTTGTCCCCCTCTGGGGATCTTACCCGTCATTGGCTAACCAGCCATCCAATGGAGCCCTTTAGGATCGACTATATATGATGACTAACAGCCGTCCAAATTGTGAGGAGATGTTGCGGCTTGTACAATATAGTGGCTATCTGAAAAAATGTTTACGGGCTGGTCCCTAAAATTTTCCAGAGCTCTTACCACAGCTTCCAGTTCCACTAGTTGAGCTGATTTGTGTGCAGTTATGTAAGTCATATTTTCTTTTTTAGTGACTACTGTAGCAGTACCATTTGAGGACCCATCTGTAAATACATTAAATGCCTTAGGAATAGGTTGATTTTTTATTACCTGTGGAAATATAATAGGATGATTAATACAAAAAGATAATATAGGGGACTTAGGAAGATGATTATCAAAATTTGCAGAAGTAGAGCATTTAGCTATAGCCCAATCATTATCATTAAAGCATAAGTATTCAATCTGTGATGATGAATAGGGAGTAATAATAGTAGCAGGGTGAATGCCAAATATTTTAGTAGAAGTCTTAAGTCCTTGAAGAATAAGTTTAGCCACCATGGAGGTATAAGATTCAATTATACTTTTAGGAGAGACGGGCAAATGTATCCATAATAAAGGCCCTTGTTGCCAAAATACTCCTGTGGGTGTATATTGTGAAGAAATAATAATCAACATCAGCGGTTGAGTTAAATCAAATCTATCACAATGAGCTCCTTCGATGGCTTTTTCTACTAACTTTAAAGCTTTCCTAGCATCAGGAGTCAATGTTCGCGGTGAGGATGGATCAGGATCTCCACGAAGGATGTCAAATAAAGGTTTTAGTTGGCCAGTAGTGAGATTTAGTGTAGGGCGAAGCCAATTAATGTCTCCCAGTAGTTTTTGGAAATCATCGAGGGTGGTCAAATGTTCTTTATTTATTAAAATTTTTTGGGGTCTAACAAAAGTATCCATGATTTTAAATCCTAAATATAATATGGGAGATCTGGTTTGAACTTTTTCTTCTGCTATATATAATCCATATTTTTTTAAATTTTCTACCACATCACTGAATATATTAAATAAGATTTTTTGATTAGGGTGGGCCAATAAAATATCATCCATGTAATGTAGACACATGAGGTTTGGATATTTATTTTTAATGGGTTGGATAGCCTTGTCCACATATATTTGGCATATGGTGGGGCTATTAGCCATTCCCTGTGGTAAAACCTTCCATTGATATCTCTGATCAGGGCCATTATTGTTCATAGAAGGAACGGAAAAAGCAAACCTGGGGGCATCCAGAGGATGTAGGGGAATAGAAAAGAAGCAATCCTTTATATCAAGAGTAATAAGATGGAAATTTTTTGGAATAGCTACGGGACTAGGAAGTCCAGGTTGAGTAGGCCCCATAACTTGCATGGTTTTATTGATTTGTCTAAGATCATGTAACAATCGCCATTTTCCTGACTTTTTCTTGATCACAAATATGGGGGAATTCCAGGGAGAGGTGGAAGGTTCTATATGACCTGCTTCTAATTGTTCCTGAACTAATTGGTGGGCCGCTTGTAATTTCTCTTTAGATAGGGGCCACTGAGGGACCCACACTGGCTTATCAGAAAGCCATGGTATTTTCAAAATTATTTTCTCAGTGGCCCCGAAAAAAAATATCTTTTTCCTTTATGACAATGATTACTTTTAGGGTTAAGATTACTCTGTACTTTTTGATAATGAGTTCTTTTATGGTTAAGATTACCCTGTAGGTTTTCACATTTAACATCTGCAGGCTTGGTTGCAAGGTGTACTCCCATTTGTTGCAAAATATCTCTTCCCCATAAAGTAACCGGTAGATTAGGTAAAACATAAGGCTGAAATGTTCCTTTATGGCCTTCATCATCCTCCCATTTTAAAATTACTGCACTTTTATCTGGGAGGTTATTATATCCCAAGCCTCTTAAACTGGTTGAAGCTTTTTGCAGAGGCCAGTGCTTGGGCCATTGGCGTAAATTAATAATGGAAGAGTCAGCTCCAGTATCTATTAATCCCTCCATTTCTATTCCTTGGATTTTTATTTTACACATAGGCCTCCTTGAACAGTCTCGAACCCAGCAAGCCATGGGACTTGAGTCAGTGGAACAAAATCCTCTATTGTTCCCTTCTTGAGGCATACCCATTTTAAATGAATTATGTAAATTGGGAAGGAGAAGCAACTGAGCAATTCTATCTCCTTGATTAACAGAAGTTATACTTTGGGGTGAGCTAAGCATTATTTTTATTTCCCCTTTGTAGTCTGAGTTTATTACACCTGGGGTCACTTGCAAACCTAATAAGCTTTTAGGACTACGCCCGATAATAAGTCCTACAGTCCCTGAGGGAAGAGGTCCCCTGACTCCTGTGGGAATCAGTTGAACCCCCATTTCAGGTGTTAACACTATTCGGGCGGTGGAACAGAGGTCTAATCCTGCATTTCCTCTTGTTCCTCTGGCGAGGGAGTGGATGGGTAGTAGGGATTGTGTCGGGGAAGCATCTGAGTGGATGCTTGAGGATACTCCTTCTGCAATGCCCCGTACATTTGTGGGCCCTGGGGTATTGGGCCCCGTGCCCCGTTTTTTTGAATTCCTGAACAAAGGATTTCCATGGATGTCAAATTTTGAATGGCATTTATTGGCCCAATGATTTCCCTTTTTACACCTGGGGCAGCGGCCTGGGGCACGATATGAGCTTGGTCTTATTTCTCTTTTGGGATTTTGCCTAGAATTGCCTGATTGATTATGATAATTTTGCCTGGAATATCCTGATTGATTATAATATCTATGTTTAGCCTTTGTGAAATTTCGAGAGGAAGCACCTCTCATTGAGGCTGCAATCACATTTCCTGTGACAAAGGCGTCATTTATATCTTTACATAGTTGTATATATACGGAAAGATCCTTTTTAGTTCTCCATGGCCTGATGGCTGCTTGGCACCATTTATTTGCATTTTCATAAGCTAATTGAACAACTAATGGCATAGCTTGGTCAACATCTGCAAACACACTACCTGCAGTTCTCAAAAGTCGATCAGCAAAGTCGGCATACGGCTCATTAGGTCCTTGAATCACTTTTGACAAGCTACCTTGTAGATCCCCAGGTCCTTGTACAGTTTTCCATGCCTCTAAGGCAGCTGCATTTATCTGAGCATATATATCTGAGTCATAATCTGTTTGAGCCTGTAAGTCTGCGAATTGCCCTTCTCCTGTGAGCATGTCTATATTATAGTTTTCAAACCCTGCAGCCGCGTTTCTTTTAGCCGTTTCTATACAAAGTTCTTGGAATTGCGATCGCCAAACCAAGAATTGCCCCCCGCTTAATGTTGCTTTACATAGACTTTTCCAGTCTGAGGGGGTTAAGCTAAAGGTGTTAAGGGACTCCAGCATACTCAACGTGAAAGGAGCTTGGGGCCCATAAGTCATTACTGCCTCTTTGAGATTTTTTATTGTTTTGAAATCTACTGACTGATGGACACTCTGTCCATTTTTCTTTTCAAATGCTGGCGGTTCCCAATGTATCTGTGAGTTGTCCTCGAGTGCGCATAAGCGATCAGAAAGACTTTTTATTTCTGTTTCTAGGGTATGCAAATGCCTAGTAATGCCCTTCATATTTTCTGTAATGGATTCCATCCATGGGGGAGTAGAGGACACAAGTGACTCCTCTGCCTGACGGACCTTTTTCTCGGTCTTTTTAAATTTCTTTTTCCTCATTTTCTCAGGATCACTTTTACTAGATTCCTCACCACTGCTAATTTCACTGACAGCAATATCCTGAGGCCCAGGTTCCAGTGAGAGCAAGTATCCTTCAGCTTTCGCCAATAACTCCCGAATAGCTTTAATAGCTTGGATTTTTGTCATTTTTGGGTCTCTTCTAATACTCTCTTTACTGGTCTCAGTTGGCCCAGTGGAATCTACACTTTTTTGATCACTTTCACTTTTGTCTATATACTCCTCACTGAGAACAGAGTCAGGTATATCAAGGAGTCTTTGCATAGCCTCTATCACTTGGGATTCAGTTATATTCGAACCCATCTTTAGAGACCTTTCAGTTCTTACCTGTCCGCTCCGAAGTTCCCCGTACGGGCCGCCACCTGTTGCTGCCTAAAGCGCTTGGAGCAACGGAGCCGCGGGAAAAACTTCAGAAGCAAACTGGAGACAAACAGCTTTTTATTCTGATAACTTTTCTCTCTGGTTCTAATAACGACTAACACACGCCAAAAACACACCCTAAAATGGCGCTGACCCGATCAGCAATCTCGGCCAAGTCACTCGAGATCCCGCAACAAATCCCGTGAGACTACGGGTGGCGACAATGGCCAAATCTCCACGGCTCATAGTCAACTGCAATTAAAGTCAATCCCCAAACAGGGCTCCTGCAGACTCCCAAGTCAGTCCTTCATCTTCCCTGCACTTCAGCCTAGGGAAGAAGCCTCCGGGCCAGTCCTCTGCTCAGCCGTTTGAGCCACCAACACAGGCTGCTGCGGCCACCAGGGCAGGTGTGGCCACAGCAGCAGGACAGCTGGATTGAGAGGGGAAGGAACAGACGGCATTCTGGGGGTTAAGAAGGTGGCATGGGGTCACCCTGCAGGGACCTGTGCTCCCGGCACGTGGGGGCGTTTGAGGCAACCCTCTAGCGGGGACTTGTTGACCTCCAGGAGCTGGGGGAAGCTTCCAGAAACCCTACGCAGTGCCCCCCCACCCAAGCGTCCCACTGTGTCCCAGCCGAACCCCTCTGCTCCTCCCCAGAGCCCTGCGGCCTTGTTCTCTGAGGGTCCGGAGCCCATTCTGCCCCACACCCTGGTCACCCTCATCCCCGCTCTCCGCACAGGTGGAGGAGAGGTGGCAGACAGCGCGTGGCAGCCCCTGCCCACCGGACTCTGGAATCTGTCCTGGCCCTCTGGGCTCTGAGCCTCCCCTCATCTTTGCAGGCTGGCCTGCCTGGACACCGTGCCCCCCAGAAGCACATGTGGCTTCCTCTACCTGGAGCGTTCCCTGTGAAGTAGGGTCACCTGCCGCCTGGAGTAGCTGTTAACACACCGGGGCATTTTCAGAATGTGAAAGTGCTTTTGAAAACACGGAGTACCTGCCTGTGGCAGCGGATGGATGATGATTGGCAGGGCTGAGACGCTCTGAGTGTGTCGATTACCCAGGAGAGGTCCTCCTGCGGGGGGCAGTTACAAGGTGGCCAGCTGTTCCCCTCCCAGTTCTAGGGCACACCCTGCTGCCTGTTCCCAAGGCAGAGGCATCCGTCCGTAGGAGTGAAGCGATTAGAGGAACTCAGCTGTTGGCTCCTCTGAATGGGCCTCTTTCATGGTGAGATGCTGGGACAAGGGCCTTTTTAAGCCAAAATATCAGGGAAAGACAAGAGTGCCACAAGAGCCACTTACTCCTGGGTGGGACCATCGTCTGAGAAGGACGCGGCTGCCCTGGTGGAAGAGCCTGCCTGCCAGCCTCCTGTCGCCTTTTCATGCACCAGGAGCCGATGGCAGGAGCTCCCTGGGCGTTTGGTGGCAGGGGCGCTGAGGACATGAAGACCGCAGTCATGAGCCTTTTTTATTTTTCTGATTTCTGCGTCTTCCTTCGGCCAACTCGGTACCTCTACCAAGGTGCCCGCCCGAATTAGTACGTATGACCCGCCGGTTTCTCTTCTCCTGCCGCATGCGGTCTCTAGATGGCACGGCTGTGAATAGTTCTGAGGGCTGGGGTTTTTTGAGGAGCATTGATTGAAGGTCTTGTCTGTCTTCCGTGCTTTGGAGAAGCCTCTTCTTGTGAAGTCTTCCCAAAGGGCAGTGTCTGGGAACATGTTTGTGTTGCAGAGATGAAAGCCTTGAGCCCTGAGGGAGGGAGGGAGGGAGAGAGTGCAGGGAGGGCAGGGAGCGCCTGGGCCTTTCTTTTAATCCCTCATCAAGATTTTTCTCAAGCGTCTCAAAGCGGAGGACGTTTCCTGTGCAGGTCAACCTTCTTTAACTTCAGTCCGTCTTTTTAGAGCACTAAAACTTTGTGAGAAGGCCAATATTTTGGTGGCTGGGATGAGTGGTTGGCGGGTTCGTGGCTTCCTTCTCTAAGTACCTAGCAATGGTGTGCCTTGTCACCAGCCGGGATTTCTTTTTTGTATTTAAAAAAAGCGTTTTAACAGTGCTGGGATCAAACCCAGGGCCTCGTGCACGCTAGGCAGGTGCTGTGCCCCTGAGCTGCAGCCGCCGCCTCACCCTGGTGGAGCTCTTAAAGGACTTCCTGGCAGGCTGTCTAGGGCTCGGGTGGACGGAGCACTGTGCCTCTCTCAGGGCGTTGGCAGAGAACCACACCAAGCCCTGGCTGTGGGGGAAGGCACCAGGCTGCAGTGAGCGCCGGCAGAAGCTGGGTCTGGGAGACTCTCTGCATCTTGGCCCCTGTAGATCCGAGGCTGCCACCCACCTGCCTGCCTCAGCCCCGGGAGTCATGGTGTGGTCTCCTCTGCTGGCCCCAGGACACAGGGGGTCTCACCCACACAGGACCCCTGCTCTCTGGGTTTCCCTGCAGGGTCCACACTCCTCCTATAGACCCAGGCCAGGCCCCAGGCCCCTCAGCACGGCTCCCTGGCTTCCTGTGTGGAAGGGGCTCCAACTCTCATCAGGCTCAGGCCGGCCGACCTAGTAGTGGTCACCGGACAGAACCAGCCTGTTGCATTGTTCCTTTTCCCCCAAAGGACATGAAAGGGAAACAAGGGGAATTTTTGCCTTGACTTCCAAGGCTAAGGTCACTGTTAATGGCCGGCTGTTTGCAGCGTGCTGCGGTTCTGGTCAGGTGGATCCCCACCCTCCAGACTCAAGTGCAGACGAGGGGCGTTGCCTGGGAGGGAGGTCCCAGCTCTGCTGGTGCACGAGTTGCTGTGGTAATTGTCCTGGGCTGGGGGTCCCTGGCCTGGCTCGTTGAGATTTGGATTAGAATAAGTAGTGAATGATCGGAGACTAAGAACGGTTCCGAAAACGGACTTTTTTGTAAAATTCAAGGAAAGGACAAGATCGAGGGGTGGAAAAATGTCACGGGATCTGGAAGCAGCTACACTGAGGCAGCCTGGGTGACAGGTCGGCCACGCTGGTGCCCAGAGCATTTCCCTTCCCCGTGGGTGAGGGGAGCGTGCAGGGAAAGGTGCTTTTCCTGCGCTCCTGGGCACTCGTCCTGGGCTCACGCTGGAGCCGGGAGGCGGGGTGCCTGTGAGCACCAGGCTGGGGGTGCCCACTGCCAGCGGTTCAAGGCCTGCGTGTGACAGGGGACAGACGGGCCTATCGCCTCATGGCCGAGTAGGCCCTATTTTTAGCATGAGAACTTAACCAGAAAGTTGAAGGATTTTATTATGGACTTGACGTCATAGAAGATAAGCATTCCCATGAGCTGCTGACTCAGATGCTAGCTCACATAGCATTTTCTTAGCACTTAGAATTACATTTTAGACTTCACTGGGTTTTTGTTTTGCTTTATTCCAGGATTACAATATTTAACTACTGACATTAGATGTCTGGGGCAGCAAAAGTGAGCTAACTTCCTTATATTACAGAAAATACCCTTGTATTTCTGCCAGGGATTAGTTTGCTTAAGTCTAGGGTTCTGGTTTTTTTTTTTTAAGAACTGCTTTTTCTTAAACATTTTCTGGTTGCTCAACAAAGAATTGCTGTATTTTTATATTCCTTATAATTTGAACTGTGATCTTACACAAAATTAATAAAAATATTTTATTATAAAGTATGATACATATTTTATATCATTTTGAAAATCAAACAAAACCCAACCTTTTAAAAAAGTTATTATGTATTCTGGGTGTGGTGGAGCACGCCTGTAATCCCAGTTACTTGGGAGGCTGGAGGCAGGAAGATCGCAAGTTCAAGGCTAGCCAGAGCAACTTAGTGAGACTGTGTCTCAAAATAAAATTTATAAAGGTCTGGGGGTGTCACTCATCACTAAAGCACTCGCTTAGAATATGCGAGGCCCTGGGTTGCCAGGCGCGGTGGCGCACGCCTATATTCCCAGCACTTGGGAGGCCGAGGCAGGAGGATCATGAGTTCAAAGCCAGCCTCAGCAATGGCGAGGCACTTAGCAACTCAGTGAGACCCTGTCTCTAATAAAATACAAAAAAGGGCTGGGGATGTGGCCCAGTGGTCGAGTGCCCCCGAGTTCAACCCCCAGTACCATAAATAAATAAATAAATAAATAAATAAATAAAATTAAAAGCGCTGGGGATGTAGCTCAGTGGTAGAGTAACCTGGGTTCAATCCTCAATTACTGGGCGGGCGGGGGGGGGGGGGGTAGGGGGCTAGTTAATGTGTGTTTGGTTTGAAAAATTTTAGAAAATACTAAGTAGAAAAAAGATAATCATAGGTGGTCCAAACCCTTCAAAAATCACTGTAGGGGCTGGGGTTGTGGCTCAGTGGCAGAGCGCTTGCCTCGCACGTGCGCGGCTCGGGTTCGATCCTCAGCACCATGTAAACATAAATACATTGCATTGTGTACAACTAAAGTAAATAAATATTTTTTAAAAAAAAATCACTGTAGGGGCAGGGATGTAGCTCAGTTGGTAGAGTGCTTGCCTGGCATGTGCAAGACTCTTCAGTTTGATCCCCAGCTTAATAATAATAATATGATTATCATTATTTATGGGTCAATGATAATAATATAATTACTATTATTATTATATTACTATTATATTATTATTGTATTACTATACAATTACTATCATATTATTATTCATGGGTGTATTTAATGGGTAATTTTCAGAGCTTATGCTATTTTTTTAAATAATTGATAGCAACTAATAATAGCTGGGGCTTTCTTCTTTTTTTTTAATGTCTTAATTTCTGCACAAGCTAAAGATAATTTTGATAGACAACTCATGAAAGTGAAATTTTTTTTAATTGTAACTTTTTTTTTGCAGTGCTGGAGATTGAACCCAGGGCCTCCTGCATGCTAGGCAAGTGCCCTACCACTGAGCTGCATCCCCAGCCCAGGTTATAGATTGAATATAAATGTTTTGCTACTTAATAATAACAAAGGCCAAAGAATCAGTGGATCAGCTTGAGACTTTCCACAGGAGTAGTGGACAGAGCAACCTTAACTAAGTTAAGTCACAGGTCAGTGGCCACCCACTTTGTCTTAAAATGCAAACAACTGGTAAAAGTATAGTTTAGTCTTGAATTCCCCACCCCCTCCCCGGGAAAGTACCAGGAAGTAGGGAAGTCGTCAGCAGGGAGTCAGAAGCAGAGATCAACAGTAAGAGTGCGGAAAATCCACAGAGGGGCTCAGCCCCTCCTGGTCAGGGTCGTCCTCTGTTAGGAAACAGTGCGTTGCAGGAGACCCCTTTCCAGTGCCCTGCAGGAAGGGGCTTGGGCCCTGGCAGAGCCCAGTGGACTCTGGGTGTCCCAGCAGAAGTGCTGTGTCACGAGGAGCCCTGCTCCAGCCAGCCTGGAGCAGAGGCGTCCCTGGAGAGAGGATGGTGGGAAGGCACGGACCAGCTTCCTGCCCTGTGCGCTTCCCCTGCTTCTCGTCCACTCCAGGGCGTCTTCTTGCAGCATGTCTTGGCCCATTTTCCTCTGAATTCAGTCTAACTGTGCTTTGGTTTTATTCTTCCCAGCTTAAGCGAGAGCTTTTTCATGGTGAAAGGAGCAGCCCTCTTCTTACAACAGGGAAGCAGCCCTCAAGGCCAGCGGAGTCTCCAGCATCCTCACAAGCATGCAGGTGACAGCTCTCTGTTGATTACTCTTAAGTTGGGAATTCTTAGCCGGGTACAATGGCGCATGCCTGTAATCCCAGTGACTCTGGAGGCTGAAGCAGGAGGATCACAAGTTTGAGGCCAGCCTCATCAACTTAGTGAGACCTTGTCTTAAAATAATAAAGGTCTGGAAGTGTAGTTCAGTGGTATAGTGCCCTTGGGTTCAACCCCCAGTACCAAAAAGAGGAAGAAAGGAAAGAATTGGGACTCTTTTTCTGAGCATCAGAGGAACCTTCCATTGGTGGTGGTGGGCAGTTTGCTGGGTATCAAGGCCAGAGCAATAGTGGAACGCAGGTTGGTAATGACTGGTGCAGGTGGAGGCTCAAGTGCTCTTGGATGGCCCGGGGGTGGGGTGGTTCTGTCTAGGTGAGAAGTCAGGTGGTCGGCAGCACTCTGTTGGGATATAAGGTTTCCTGGATACAGTGGACCAGGTACCTGCAGGTTTTAAGCTCCTGTATGACTAGGGAATGCTGTCAGTTCTCGGAGCATTTGAAGACTCTTACTTGGGGAATTTAAGATTCTTTGGGTACTGAGGCAGGAATTGCAGGTTCAAGGTCCTGTCTCAAAAATTTTTTTTTAAAAATGGGCTGGGGATGTGGCTCTGTAGTAGAGCATCTCTGTGTTCAACCCCAGTACCACACACACACTCATACACACACACTCACACAGAGTCTTCCGCTCTTGCCCTGAGAAGTCACTGTGGTGGGATATTTTTTTTTTTTCTATAATAGACAGTTTGGTTTTGGAAATGGATAAAAATCAGAACAGGGATCCAACAGAGTATTAATGTAGGTCCAAAAGCAAATTCTAAGAAACGCAAACTAACAGGTGACTTGACTCAAAGGCAATTTGGAAAGAGAAACCCAGCAAGCCCTGTGTGCACAAGTTGGTATTGGTCCCAAGTCCAAGCCTTGGGACCCGGCACAGGGGGGTGTCTGTGAGCCGGAAGGGCCTGGCTTTTCAGGATAGCAGCAGGTAAACACCCAGCAGCTGGGGCCCTTTCTTGTTGCTTGTTCCCATTTTGTTTGCTTAACCTCTGGCCGTCCAGCTTCATCTCAGATCTGAACACCTAAGGTTAGAATTTCATACCTTGGAAGTTCTAGCAGATGCTGTGTTTCAGCTGGGCTTTTCACACACCGATACTTGTCATTAAGAGTCAGGCCTGTTTTAAGCTAAGAAAATAATCATCCTGTGCAAGAAGGCAGTGTGCTTTGTAGAAAGAATATTTGCTTTGGAGCCAGACAGACCTGGCTTCTGAACCAAGTTCTACAGCTTCCTGAGCAGTCACAGGCTACCTGTGAGCTTAGTATTCTGATCTTGACAATGGGCATCCAACACTCCAGACAGTATGGAAATGGAAGATATGCAGATGACATACCTGCCTTCTACCATATGACATATATAACATACAATGCACATAATACAGGCAATCAGCTGGGCACAGTGGCACGCCTGTAATCCCAGTGACTTGGGAAGCTGAAGCAGGAGGATTGCAAGTTTAAGGACAGCCTGGGCAACTTAGTGAGACCCTATCTCAAAATGAAAAAAGGGACTAGGGATGTAGCTCAGTGGTTAGGCTCCCTTGGGTTCAATCCTTAGTACCAAAAGAAAAAAAAATAGTGAGACATATAATTATATATGTATGTGTGTATGTGTAGCTATGATCACTGCAGGGACTTCCAGTACACTTAAACTACATAGAACCTTTATTCCTAAGTTGCTGATTGTTCTGCTCTCTTAGGAATGTAGCCGTTGTTTCTGTCTTAACTATGATGCACACACCGAAAATGCATGGCCAGTCTTTGCTCACCAAGCGTCTGGCGCTGCCGTACTGCATGAGAGCTGCGTGTGGGGCTGGTGCAGGCACCTCCTGACTGCACACAAGGTCAAGGAGGCCCGGACAGCCCGTTGGTGTGTCCCTGGAGGTCTGGAACAGGGAGTTAGCCTAGGAAGGGCAAAGGGGATTCTCAGCAAATGACCCCAAATGGGCCCAGACTGGACTTCACACTGGTTCCTCTTTTCCCTAGAATTCCTGTCTAGTCCCCGGGGTGAACTGCCCTCCCTCACTATCACTGAGCAGAGCTGAGAGCAGCTGGGGTTAATCCCCCATGGGAAAGCCATGCGCTATTCACTGGGGTCCCACAGGCCAGGCCATCGGAGGCCCTGGCCAGACCTGTGCTCCAGGCGGACAGCCTCTGGCTTTTTGTGTGTGCATGGCAGCCTGGGCCGGGATTTCTGTGTGTCAGCACTTCACAGCCCAGCACGCAGCCCACCGCGAGGAGTCTGTCTGTGGGAATGCCCCTTGCAGCTCTGTGTTCATCCGCCCAGGGGTTGGGTTCTGTGAGAGGGCGGGCCAGGCAGGTGAGGAGCCAGCGGGTGGCTGTGTGGTGTCTTGGCATTGGAGGCAGGACAGGGGTGCTGCTTCAGGGGAGGAGGGGATGGGGAGCTCCAAGCCCTCCTTTGATGTGGCCCGCTATCTCCGAGTCATTCCTTACAAAAAGCAGTGCCGGCGTGGGCTCTTTGACTGTGGAATCCTATTACTGGAGAGAACAGATAAAAGGGGCAAATATTTTTTTAAGTGTTATTTATTGTGGAAAGAACTCTTAACACGAGGACCACCCTCCTGACTAGAGGTGCAGTTTCTGATAACCTGATTCCTTGCTGAGACGGGAAGTGCAGTGTAGACGTCATCAGTCCTTCTGCCTTAAAATAAAAAGATGCTTTTGCAAAAGGAAGAAATGTGACTTTTTTTTTTTTTTTCCTAAGTGCTTGAGTTTGCAGGCAGTATTCATTCTTCCAGGGTGCTCAGGGGAATCTTTAAAATAGGTGGTTTGCCAGGCACCTGTAATCCCAGTGGCTCAGGAGGCTGAGACAGGAGGATCTCAAATTCAAAGCCAGCCTCAGCAAAAGTGAGGTGCTAAGCAACTCAGTGAAACCCTGTCTCTAAATAAAATACAAAATAGGGCTGGGGGTGGGGCTCAGTGGTCAAGTGCCCCTGAGTTCAATCCTTGAAACCAAAAAATAAACAAATAAAAATAAATCATTTGATTTTAGCTGGGTATGGTGGTACACACCTGTGACTCAGGAGGATGAGGCAGGAGAATCATAGGTTTGAGGGCACCCTCAGCAATTTAGTGAGACCCTCTCTCAAAAAACTTAAAAGGGCTGGGGATATAGCTCAGGGGTAAAGCACCTCTGAGTTCAACCCCCAGTACCATAGATAGATAGATACGGTTTTTCCCCTCTTTGGTGTTGGGGAGCAAACCCAGGGCCTTTGTGTACGTTAGGCAAGTGCTCTATAACTGAGCCACACCCCAGGCCCCATGGGGCAGTTTTTTTTTTTTTTTAAAGTTCGAGATAATTCAGTTTCTTTGGGGTGTTGCACAAAAGTGAAATCGATGCAGACTTGGCGAGCCATTCCTTGCACCTTCTTCTAGGTCAGCATCTTTACAGGTGAATCTTCTCTTAAGAAAGAACCCGGCAGCCGGGCGCGGTGGCGCACGCCTGTAATCCCAGCACTTTGGGAGGCTGAGGCAGGAGGATCGCGAGTTCAAAGCCAGCCTCAGCAATGGCGAGGCACTTAGCAACTCAGTGAGACCCTGTCTCTAAATAAAATACAAAAAAAGGGCTGGGGATGTGGCCCAGTGGTCGAGTGCCCCTGAGTTCAATCCCTGGTACCACAAAAAAAAAAAAAAAAAAAAAAAAAAAAAAAAAAAAAAGAAAGAAAGAACCTGGCAAGGATTCAGGCACCTGTGAACTAGGGACAGTCAGCAGCAGAGTCACACTTGCACTTTCCCCGTGGCACGCCTCAGTGACAGGTCCCCTCCCCTGGGACAGTCTCCTTCAGTGAGCTGCTCCTGCCACCTCTGGGCACCCGCTGCCCATAGGAGGCGGCCCTCACCCCTCCCTGGAGGCGCCTCCTGGACCTGCCCTGTCCTGGTGGGGTGGTGGCCCCTGGCGTCCGGAGGCAGGAGCACAGCTGAGGCCAGCCTGCACAGCACAGTGAGGCCCCGTCTCCAAAACAGACCTTCCCCAGGGTCACGGCCTGTCCTGAGTAATGAAGAGAGAGAGAGAGAATGTGATTTTTAGCAAGAAAAGAGAAACCGGCGGACGGCTGTCCCCTTGTATGATCTCCCTGGGCGCCGGCATACAGCAGCTCCCGATGGTCACGGAGACATTCTCCTGGTAGAGAAATGACATCTGAGTCTTAGGGACAATGCAGAAGAGTCTGAAGAGGAGAAACGGCCCGCGGCTGTTCTCCTGTAGATTGGCAGGGCCTCCCTGAGCGTGGCGGCCCCTCCCTGCTGCCCACCGCTGTTGGCTACAGTGAGGTAACATTTCTCTTCAGACTTGTCTGTATTTTCCAAATTCTGTATTAAAGGCACCCATGTGGCAAGCATTTCAGAAAATAAGAGCAGCATTAGCGACAGGGTGGTGAGGTGTCAGTCACTCTGTCACCCACACATCAGGCGAGAGGATGAGGCGTCAAGACAGAGCTCTTGGGAGCCTTGTCCTGTTGTGTAGGTGGAGAAGTTCAACTTGAGATCTTCCTCCAGACCCTTGAAACCAGCCTTTCGAGGTTTCTTCCCAGAAAGCAGGTGGGTGACCTTCTAAAACTTCTGTCATTGGCCCGACAGGTGACCTGCCCCAGCACCTGCAAGTCATGATCAACCTCCTGCGCTGTGAAGACAGGATCAAGCTGGTAAGAAGGAGGCGAGTGGGAGCTTTCAATCCAACCCCGAGACTGAGCGAGGAGCCCTCCGTGAGGGACGGAAAGGCTGCTGCGCAGGTCCCTGTTGTCCCACGTTGTGACCGCAGCCAAAGCCAGGGGCTGGGCGTGGCTCAGCAGTGGAGCTGGTGTGAGCCCTGGGTTCAGTCCCCAGCGCCACCTAGAAAACAAACCCCAGAGGGGCACCAGGGCCCGCGGCAGCCTTGCCTAAGGTGGGCCTCCTCCCCTGGACTTAGCGCGTGTGTCACTGCACACACTCTGGGTGCCCCCTGTGAGCCAGGCGCTGTCCCTGCTGCCCGGGAGACGAGTGGGACCTGGCACCTGCTCTCACAGTGGCATCCTTTCTTCTTCCCTGGGGTGGTGGCTCGAGCTCAGGGTCTTGGGCTGGCAGGGAGGGAGGGCGGCGCTCCTCCAGCACAGGCGGTGAGTGCGTCCCTGCCCGCAGGCCGTGCGCCTGGAGAGCGCCTGGACCGACCGCGTGCGCTACATGGTGGTGGTGTACAGCAGCGGGCGCCAGGACACGGAGGAGAGCATCCTGCTGGGAGTCGACTTCTCCAGCAGGGAGAGGTGAGTCTGGGGTGGCTTCCCTTCTGGGAGGGCATGAGAGTTGCTGCTGGAGCAGGGTCTCCGCGGTGTCCCACGTTCGGGGGAGGGGAGCGTGGGGTCCTGGGAGAGGCCAGGAGTGGCCGAGGCCTGGGAACCGGAGGGCAGGCTGTCTCGGCTCTTGGGTGCCCGTCGGGTGCGGGCTGTGCCGTCCCGTCCGGGCTGAGTCTGCAGAGGCAGATCTGCGCCGTGCTGAGAGGTCCGCCAGGAGGGGCTGCCTGAGGTGGGCGTCCGTCCATCTTCTGTCGCTATAAAGAACAGAGGTTTGTTCAGCTGGTGGATTTAGAGGCTGTGCCGAGGCAGCTGTTTGGCCTCTGGCGAGGACCCCATGACCGATGGCATCACAGTGGTCAGAGCGTGTGCAAAGGATCACCCGAGAAGGAAGCTGGAGGGACAGGCTTGTTCTTCTCACCCAGACGTCCCTCACAGAAACCCGCTCTGCGGGACCAGGTTCCTTCTCTCTGAGCAGGGCCCAGGACCTCACCACCTCCCACCGGGCCCACCTCCTGGAGGTCCACCACCTCACCTCCACCACCCTGGGCACCACGCTTCCAGCACGTGACCCCTTCAGGGACACCTTCAGGCCGTGTCCACGTCACAGCAGGAGCCGTTGGCCAGGAAGGCAGCCCTCTGTGGTGCAGGTGGAGGCTGCAGTGGCCACAGGGAGCAGGCGGTGCCGTCCAGGCAGGTGGCCCTGTGGGAAAGCGAGCCTGCCCACCTCATCCAGCGCCTGGTGTCGCAGCGGGCTCCGATTCCCAAGGATGTCTTGACAGGTCCTTGGTCAGCGGCTCTAAAAGAGGCTTGCAGTTCCCCAGTGGTGGTCGGTCAGCCGGTTACGTCACGCCCCCTGTGACGCACGTGAGGCGGCTCACCAGACGTCTTGCATAAGCTGGGGCGTGTGAGGTCTTGCAAACCCTGGGCCTATGAGGACCAGGCAAAGCAGACGCCAGTCATGGCCACCATGCACTTGCCCTCCGAGCACCTCGTGGGTTGTGTTCTCGTGTGTGGAACACGCTGGGCCCCAGGAGGCACTTGGCCACCACACACAGCTCTGGGCCTCAAGGCCCGATGAGAGCACTTCCTGTGGCACTCTCCTGAGGACTGGAGCTGGAGCTGGCATCCATGGCCTGGGGCTGGTTGAGGCCCGGGTCTGGAAGAGGGGTAGCCTGCCGTGTCTCAGGAGGTGCGCTCTGAAGGGCCACCGGAGGGCTTGGGGTTGTGTCAGCATGCCACCAGGCAGGTCCTCTCAGAAACGGTCCTGGCCCACCTTCTTGGGGGCTGAGAGGCAGAGCTGTCCAGGGTTTAGCGGAGCTGGAGTGACACCCCAGCCTCGGGAGTCTCCACGGACAGCGCTTCTCTCACCGCGCCCAGTCCATTTAGTGACCCTTGCTGATCCTGAACCGGAACCTGCCTTCCATAGACCTACCCGTCATTTTGACCCTGACCGGGAGCCTCAGGAATGTGGTCCTCCTCCTGGTCATCTCTGTGCTCGAGTTGGCCAGCACAGCACGGTGACCAAATGCCCCGTGATCCTTACCCGCTGTGGCGTGGGCAGCCCCTCCTCACACGGTACAGATGAGGAGTCCGAAGCCAAGGGCTGCACAAGGGCACGAGGGCCACCCCAGGGAGGAGCCGAGCTGGGCCTCCCTCGGTCCTGGCGCTGCGGACCTGCTGTGTGGAGGACCTGCCCCGACACGCTGTGGCTCTCCACACACTGCCTGCTCGTCCGTCATCCGTAGCTTGTCACCCAGGGACTTGTCAGTTCTGTGTGCCAGGCTGCCAGGGGCTGGGGCTGCATCGGTAAGCTTAGGACAGCAGCCCCTGCTCCCTGGGCCCAGGGTCAGGGTCGATGTCGGGCCTGCACGCAGCGCCCCAGCTGTTCCTCCTGCTCGGTGGCCGCCCAGGCTCCCCCCCAATCCCTCCTCCCCTCCCCCGCCCATCTTCCCCTCCCTCCTCTTGGCGCCCTGGCTCCGGTTCTCGTGGCGTCCCCCTCCCTGGGACTGTGGCCCCCGCTGTGTGCTGGACCCTCGTGCCAGCGTGTCCTGCACTGTCTAAGCTCAGCCACTGCCTCCTGCGGGCACCGGCCTCGAGGGGGAGCTGCCTGTGGCTGGACAGGGGTGCCGAGGCTGACAGAGCAGGGACCTGGGACTGCCTGGCATTGTGGGGCCTGGGGACTGGTGTCCAGTGGCCCCCACTGCCCGGGGGCCCGCTCTTCTTCTGCCCTGGCCTGCAAACAGATTCCCAGTCCTCACCAGGAAGGCTTCACCTGCTGAGGCCACAAGACTGTTCTCCCAAATTCTTGCCACGGCATTTTTTTTCCTCAGCCCAAAAAAGAGAAAGAAGAGTGTTGCTTCCAGGGGCGTCTTCTTGGCTCCTGGTGAGAGGGTGTCCAGGCGAGCTGTGTAGGAAGAACAGCGTGGGAGGGGTGGCTGGCTGCCGCTGCACCTCGGAGTCCTAGGTCTGTGCGTGTGGCTGCCTTGGGACCCGACCTTGGGCTGGTTTTCATTTGAGATACAGGAACTTCTTGAACGCCACACTGCTGTCCTCCGCGCCTTAGTGCCTGGCCATCTGTGGAGGTCTCCGGGCAGGCCCTCTCCTGCCCGTGCCTCCCGCCTGTCCAGGCCGGCTGGCTTCCCCGTCCCTTCTGCCTGGGCCCCAGGGTCTTGGAACCTGCTTTCTTGTGTGGTTGCCACCACCCACTTCACCCTCCAGGGTCCTTCTTCCTCTAAGAAGACCCCTTCCCCACTCCCCACATTTATCTAATCCACAGACCCTCCTGTGCTGCAGAAACTTGATTACTGGTCACTGCAGGGCCACTGGGGGCACAGTGGCACCTCCAGGGATGCTGGAGCATGTGTGGGGCTGTCACAGTCCTGTGGTCCCTTGTCTGCGCTCTGGGCTGTAGTTCACGGCCGTGAACAGAAGTCCTCTGTGGAGCCGGGCTGTCATTCCAGCAGCTGAGGAGGCTGATGCAGGAGGATCGCGAGTTCAAAGCCAGCCTCAGCAACTCAGTGAGACCCTGAGCAACTCAGTGAGATCCTGTCTCTAAATAAAATACAGGATAGGGCTGGGATGTGCCTCAGTGGTCGCATGCCCCCCGAGTTCAGTCCCCAGTACCCACCACCTCAAAAAAAAAAGCAACAAGCCCTCTGTGGACTCTGACAGCTGCCACTGTGCTCCCCAGCTTCTTCCCCTCTCTGGGCCTAGGGGAGGACAGTTGAGGTGCCCTTGTCCCGTGCAGGCTGCGTGGGCCTCTGCCTGCCCTGGCAGCTCCCCTCCCGGCCTGAGCTGTGTGCAGCCCTCTGTGCCGTGACCTCTGCTCCCCGCCAGTCCTGGGCTTGTGTGCTCAGAGCTGAGGTCGGGACTTCCAGGCCTGCCCACCTGCCCCCAGGCGCCACCCGGGATCCCTGTGTATCAGATTCGGGCTCCCAAGGAGGCCCCTTCCTGGCACTGACGTGGTTGGGTAGTTCCAGGAGCTCTGTGACGCTCGGCCTCAGTGTTATTTTGCAGTTCTACAAAGGAAATGCTACCCATCAGGATTGGGTAGGACTGGCGGAGGGCAGGTAGGAGCATCTGCCAGCCCTGGCTTGGTCCAGCAGCACTGAGGCCTTGAACAGATGTGGGAGCAGGGCTCAGGAGGAGGGGCCTGTGTGGTGGGTGATGGTCTGGAGGGACTGGCCCCCGAGTCCCGAGCTCCGGTCCCCACAGGCACAGGAGCCGGCAGGTGTGACGTCACTCCCCAGGGGGCTGTAGGTGGCGGACACGTAAGCCCCAGGGTTCCTGGGGGCTGGCAGGCTGGCCCTGGCCCAGTTGCAGCAGTTTCTCACAAGCTGACTCTGTGTTGACTGCCCAAAGAATTTTCATAATGATCCGAAGAGCCCCTCTGATAAGCGTTTTCTGTCTGTTTTTCAGTGGCGCCAGTCTCTAAAGTTGACGAGTATCATTTCACCATTGGGATGGGCAAAACAAAACCAGATTCAGCTGGTTTGTAAAGTGGCAGCTACACAAAGGGTAGCAAAACAGAAGTCTGAGAGTAAATTAATAGTAGGGCGGGCACTCGCCCGTCTCCCGTCACCCCAGGACACGGGAGACTAGGGCTGGCTGCTGCTGCCTGTCCACGTGCCCTGGTTGGACGTGGCCCTCTGCCAGCACCCGTGCCAACCGTTGTGGCTTCTCCGCTGCAGTGTGGGTGCAGATCAGCCGTCTGCTGCCCATACCTGGGAGCCTCAGCCAGTGAATGAATCTGTGTCCACACAAAAACAGTGCAGCCGTCTGGTGACTCCCTGAGCAGGGCCGTCCCAGACCCCGTCCTCTAGAACTCAGTGGTGAGAGGACCCTCCCGGACGCACGCCCGAGGACTTCTTCCAGACACACCCAGCAGCCCGTCTCAGTCTGGTGGGGGGTTGTCTGGGAGCTGGACGGCTGGATCAAGGGACTGAGGGAGCACTGGGCCAGGAGGGCCTGGGTGGACGCTGACCCAGTTGTCTGCTGTCCCCGATCTAGCAAAAGCTGCACCATCGGGATGGTCCTGCGCCTGTGGAGCGACACGAAGATCCACCTCGATGGAGACGGGTAAGGACCCGTTGAAAGGTCCCCTCCCTGTGGGCTGGGCACGCCGCTGGCACTGGGTTGGTCGTGTGTGGGGTCAAGTCTGTCAGGAGCAGTGCTGGGCCCAGAGGGCCTCGGGGCAGTTTCAGGTGTCCTCTCAGGGAGCTCAGGCTGAGGCGCCAGCGGGGCCTGCTGCAGGTCTGCTGGGGGACGTCCGGAGCAGCTGCCCGCTGCCACGCGGCCACTCCCCTGGCTGGGCGAGTGCTCACTGGGGGTCGTCCTGACAGCTCCCAGAGGGCTGTGACCAGCTGGAGCTCCCGTCTTGGGGTGCCAGGAAGAGACACCAGCGCCACTTTGGGGACTGCAGAGGAGGAATACCAGTGACCTGGGCAGGTGGACAGGGCTGAGGAGTGTCTGGTGCCACACGCCCTCTCTCTCCTGGCGTGTGAGGGCATTAGGTCACATGGAGGGAAGTGACGCGGGAACTCACCCCTGCACGCGGACTCCAGGCAGGCCAAGGGGCTCCCTAGAGACTGGGAGGACAGACAGACACTCGATTGTTGAAGTGGTGGGATTACAGGGATATTTTTCCTTTTAAAATTTTGTTTTCCATTAATATGTTTTCATGTAATTAAAAAAAGGAGGTGAGCGTGTGGTGCGGGGGCAGCAGGCGGGGAGGGTCAGAGACGTCAGGCGCTGTCCTAGCCCCCGCCTGTGCTGCACTTTGGGTGTTGGTAGCGTCACTGCAAGTGGAAAGCACCCCCTCCTGGCTGGAGAGGCACCGCTTCTGCCCTTGCCCTTGTCTCTGGGCCGCATCATGCCTGCTCAGATGGTGGAGATGCAGACCTTGGCTGGGCTGCTCTGTCGCCTGCGGGGAGCCGACCGCAGGGTCTGACCCTCACCACAGCTGCCTTTCTCCTTGTCCCTGTCCTCAGTGGGTTCAGCGTGAGCACGGCCGGGAGGATGCACATATTCAAGCCCGTATCTGTCCAGGCCATGTGGTAAGTGTGTCTTTAAGGACCTTTGACTCCTCGGCAGTGTGCTTCTAGCCGACCGCATGAATAGCAAAGCCCCTGTTCAGCACACACCCGAATCCCGGCGACTCGTGAGGCTGAGGCAGGAGGATCTCAAGTTCAAAGCCAGCCTCAGCAACTTAGTGAGGCCCTAAGCAACTTAGCAAGACCCTGTCTCAAAATAACCCCCATTCTTGTTGCCGTGATGGAGTCGTCCTTTCTTTTCTTTCTTTTTTGTTTTTTTTTTTTTTTAATGATTTTTAGTTGTAGATGGACACAGTGCTTTATTTTATTTACTTATTTTCCTGTGGTGCTGAGGATCAAACCCAGTGCCTCATACGTGCGAGGCAAGCCCTCTACCACTGAGTCACAGTCCCAGCCCCTGGATTGGCCCTTTCTAGGATACTCACAAGTGGAATCATCCCTATTCGCCCGCTGAGTCCCCCTTGCACTTAGTGTGGTGTTTTAAGGTCCGTTCACGTTACAGCGTCTGCAGAATCACGTTCTTATTAAGAGCTGAATGGTGTCCCGCTGTGTGAAGACACCGTGTGGTGTCGTGCACTCAGCTGTTGCTGACGTGAGGCTCGGTCTACCTTTCGGCCACCGGTGAGCAGCGCTGCGTGATCGTTCATATCCTTTTGTTTGTTTGAGGCCCTGCTTCCCGTTTTTTTCAGTATTTACCCAGAAGTGAAATTGCTAGGTCATGTGTCCCGTCAACTTTCTGGGAAAGCACCGGCGCTTTCCACCATTTGTGGCTCAGCCACCCACGTTCCCCTCAGCAGAGTACAAGAGTTCCCATTTCTACCTTTCCTTATCAACTCCTGTCATTTTATTTACCTGGTTTTTGAGTTGGGGTCTTCTGCTGTTGCCTAGCCTGGTCTTGAACTCCTGATCCTTCCTGTCTCGGCCTCTTGGGTAACTGGGATTATCAGTTATTTATCTTATTTTATTCTTTTAATTTTTTTGTCTGTATGAATGCATGTATGTGCGTATGTGGTACTGGAAATTGAACCCAGGGCCTTACGTGCTAGGCAAGTGCTTTACCACGGGCTAAACCACTAATGCTGTTTATTTTTGAGACAGGGTCTTGCTAAATTGCCAAAGCTGGCCTTGAACTTAAAACCCCCCTGCCTCATTCTCCCAGGTAGCTTGGATTATAAGCGTGTACCACCAGGCCCATCTCACCAGTTTTTATATTTTATGATCACCATCTTAATACTGTGAGGTGACATCTCATTGTGGTTTTGATTTGTATTCCCCTAAGGATTTCTTGAGCATTTTTTCATGCACTTTTATCATTTGTATGTCTTCATCAGAGAAATATCTGTTCAGGTCCTTCACCCACGTTTTTCTACATTATTGTTGAGCGTCTATCCATAGATTCTTGCCAGTAAAATGCCACCCCAGCACAAGTTCACTTACTCCTCGTGCTTGAGTCGGTGCTCGGTTTGCACCATCGAGGGGGCAGCACTTTGCTGGACGTGGAGCGTCTGGTGGGGCTTGAAGCCTGTTGGGAAGGTGGCCACAGCACATGGACAAAGTTGTATGGTACCTAGAGTGCTGGGCAGGTTCTCCAGGTGTCCGGCCGCTCTAGGGACCAGGTCTGGGTGGGCCTAGGGCTGCCCCAGACACGCTGCTTGGGGTGCAGATGGCACTGGGTTAGTGAGTCCCTGGGACGGTTCCCGTGGACCAGCTCGCCCGAGAGCCTCCTCTCCCGTGAGGGTCGTGCTCAGGGTGGGTGCAGCCCGCTCAACCAGCACCTCTCCAGCTGAGGTAGGAGCAGTTGGGAGGACTGGTGGCCTCAGAGAAGGGCTCTGCCCAGAGTTTCAGAATAATCATGCTTTTCTCGGGGGCAGGGAGTCACGCAGATTCTCATGGGCCCCAGATCAGTGCCATGCCACATGCTTCACCTCTTCTGTGACTCCACGCCACGGCCAATTCAGGATCATTTTGGGGGAAAAAGAATCATGATGTTGGGCTGGGGTCGTGGCTCAGCGGTAGAGTGCACGCCTAGCACGTGTGCGGCCCGTGTTCGATCCTCAGCACCACGTAAAAGAATCAGGCCAATCAACCAGTACTCGCCCCAGATGTTTCTGTGAGTCCCTGAATAATTACTTGTCTGTCTCCAGGCAAATAAAAAATAGGCCCAGGTGATTTTTTAAAACTCTGGGACCAGAACTGAGCTCAGTAAGCATACAGCTCAGGTTGATGCCCCCGGCCAGCCTGGCGACAGGAAAGTGGGACGGCTTCCGCGAGCACACCCGCGTCAGGGTCGCTCTCGGGCAGGGCCCCCGTTCCAGGGCCTCGTCACCCCACTGGTGGGGACTTCAGCCTGGGCTTCTGCTAGAAGAAGTTAAGGCACGGGTCGGTGTCGCTGCTCCTGCCCACTCCCCCCTCGCCCCCCTACAGGCTGCTGGCACGCAGGTCCTCGGCAGTCCCATGGAGGAGCTGGGGCAGGGCCCGAGGGCGCAGCCAGGTGGCTCTCCTGCAGCCAGGGCTCTTGGGGTTCCCACACTCGGTCACCACGACTTCGAGGTCCTCCGTGCATCTGCCGTGCAGGAGTGGAACGTGAAGCGGCATGTGAGCCGTGTGTTGGGTGGAGTCGTGGAATTGGGGCTCGACTCGGTTCTGGTGCTGGGGTGGAGCCTGGGGTCCTGCGTGTGTGGCGAGCGCTGTGCCCAGGTGCATCCCGGCTCCCGACTTCTGTTGTTCCTGCCTGTCTGTTCCCCTTCCTGGGAATGGCGAAGGACATTCTGCCCACTCGTGGGCTCGTGCAGAGGCTAGCGCGGAGACCTGGCAGCTGTCAGTTTCCAGCTGCCACCTGTCACCCACATGCCCTTGCGTGTAAGTGGGACTCCAGGGTTAAGGCCCACCCTGCCCTGGTGTGAGCCCTCCGGGTAGGAAAGTCGTGCTTCCCCTGGTTACCCAATCTGGCCTTCTCCCCCACCCCAGGTCTGCCCTGCAGGTGCTTCACAAGGCCTGCGAGGTGGCCCGAAGACACAACTACTTCCCGGGGGGCGTGGCGCTCATCTGGGCCACCTACTATGAGAGCTGCATCAGCTCAGAGCAGAGCTGCATCAACGAGTGGAACGCCATGCAGGACCTGGAGTCCACGCGGCCCGACTCCCCCGCCCTGTTCGTGGACAAGTATGTGTGGCACCTGCCCAGAGTCACACCTCCCTGCAGCCCTGGACCGAGTGTCCCCTTCCCAGAGCCAGCTTTTAAAACAGGGCTCCTAGGAGCTGGGTGTCATCCCAGCACTTGGGAGGCTGAGGCAGGAGGATCGCAAGTTCAAAGCCAGCCTCAGCAATGGCGAGGCACTTAGCAACTCAGTGAGACCCTGTCTCTAATAAAATACAAAAAAGGGCTGGGGATGTGGCCCAGTGGTTGAGTGCCCCTGAGTTCAATCCCCGGTACCAAAAAAAAAGACAAACAAGTCTTCTAACTTGGAACCCCAGAAAGCCCGGGAGGGTTCGTGACACACCTTAAAAATCACAGATGGATTTGGGGGGTGCATTTCTGGGGAACGAGTCCTCGTTTTCATCAGACCCCCAAGGGAATGAGCTCCCCGCTCCGCGGTGATGCTCTGTGTTCTGGCCTTTGCTCTGTTGGTCGGCCGTTCCTTAAATCCCTAAAGCCACCTCCTCTGGTCCCAGGAGAGTCATGAACATGACCCCTGCTTCCTTGGGTCCTTCTGTCCTGAGAGCAGCACGACTGGAGGCCACAAGGAAATAGAAGGGGAGAAGGATCGTGGCGTAGGGATTTGACGGGGCCTCCTGGGGAAGAAGGGTCACCCTGGCCTGTGTGACCCGAGAGCTTCACACTGGGCTGGGCCATGGCGTCGCGGGAGGCCTAGATCTTCACGGTGAGGAGGAGGTGACGACCACGGCAGGGCCGAGGCCACCCACCCACACGTGGTCAGGCAGAGGCAGGTGGCCCATGGTGTGGGAGTGCCCCCTGGCGGTTCCAGCGTCCTGCCCTCAGAGCCTGTGACCCCGCGGGGCCTGAACAAGTGGTGGGTTTCCAGACCTCCCGGTCTGCTTCCCGAGCAGGCGCCAGTGCCTCTCCGACCCCGAGAACGTGCACGCCAGAGCCACACTGCTGGGCTGTGGTGGCCGCTGTCCACGGCCTCTGCCCTCAGCACCCCAGGGCCGTGCGTCTTCCTGAGCGTCCTTTCTCTTCAGGCCAACTGAAGGGGAGAGGACTGAGCGGCTCATCAAAGCCAAGCTGCGGAGCATCATGATGAGCCAGGATCTCGAAAACGTGACCTCCAAAGAAGTAAGAGCCCTCTTCCCAGAGCAGGCCAGAGCTCTTCCCCTGGGGGAGAGGAGAGGGTGGGCACGGCCGCAGGCCAGGACCTGTCCCCAGGCCCACGCGCTGCTCTCCTTCTGCCCAGGCAGCAGGGCTCAGGGGGAGGTCCAGGCCTGGGTCAGAGCAGTGCGTGCAGGGCTGCCACCGACTAGCTGTGGGGCATGGACGTGTTTCTTGTCCCCTTGGAGCCTCGCATGTGTGACCTGTCACAATTCCATGAGGTGCTCAGGTCGCACCCGGGGCGTGTGACTTAGGCCCTCTCCCCTCTGCCCCTCGTTGCCCTGTGTTGCACAGGACCACGGCTGACAGCAAGACGTCCCCTCTCTGCCTTTTAATGTTTTCCTGGATCACTTTTAAAAGTTTATGTTTTTTATCTGTTGTTCATGGAATGCTGTGAATTATAATAACAGCTTAAATAGGTATTTTTCTTTCTTTCTTTCTTTTATTTTTTTTTCAGTACTAGGGATTGAACCTCACATGCTGGGCAAGCACTCTACCACTGAGCTACATCCATAGCCCCCTTTTTAAATTTTTTATTTTGAGACAGGGTCTTGCTGAATTGCTCAGGCTGGCCTCAGCCCCCAAGTAACTGGGATTACAGGTGTGCACCATCGTACCTGGCTCAATTAATATGTTTTCAAAAATCATGTGGTGATGCCTTCCCAAACAAGAAGAAACTGACTTTTCATTCTCACTAAGATGTATTTTGTTATTTGATTGTAAAAGTGACCAGGTGCGGTGGTGTACACCTGTAATCCCAACAGCTTGGAAGGCTGAGGCTGAGTCTGCCCTAAGCAACTCAGCGAGACCCTGTCTCTAAGTAAAATATAAAAAAGGGATGGGGATGTGGTTTAGTAGTTAAGCGCCCCTAGGTTCAATCCCTGGTACAAAAACAAACAAACAAAAAAAGTGTAAGGGGCTGGGGTTGTGGCTCAGTGGTGGAGCACTCACCTGGCACGTGTGCGGCCTGGGTTCAATCCTCAGCACCATGTAAACATAAATGCATTGCATTGTGTACAACTAGAACAAATAAATAAATATTTTTTAAAAAGTGCAAGTGCTTTAAACCCATAGAAATGATCCCATGGAAATCACATTCCTCATTGAAAATAGTAAACGTCCCCAGTAGGATTTCCTCACAGGCTGGGTAATCCACATTCCTGCCACCCACGCCTCTGTGCTCTGTGCTCTGGGCACAAAAAGGAAAAAATGCCCCCTTTAATTTTGACTTTGATTGTTTGGAGGTGGGCAATGGTCGGCCAGTTGGTTGGTTTGTTTTCAACAAATCCCTTTCCTGGTGTTCCCACACCGCAGATCCGTAACGAGCTGGAGAAGCAGATGAACTGCAGCTTGAAGGAGTTCAAGGAGTTCATCGACAACGAGATGCTGGTCATCCTGGGGCAGATGGACAAGCCCTCGCTCATCTTCGACCACCTTTACCTCGTAAGAGGCACAGCCTTGGCGGCACCTGGCCTGGGATCCTAACTCAGGCCTCCTTATGTGGCGCTCGCAGCAGGTCAGAGGGAAGAGGCGGGCAGGGCGCGCCCGCGGGCAGCCCCCTCCCCAGCCTGCAGCCCGCCCGCTGCTCTGCTGGCTGTGTGAGATGTGGCTCCAGCTGAGCTGCGGGACTGGCCTGGGCGTGACCTGGCAGTCACCTGGCGAGTGTCTTCAGACCCTCAGAGCCCTTTGTCTTCAGCCACTGACACAGGCCCCACCCAGGTACCCTCCCATAGTGGGCCGTGATGGTTCTGACGGCTCCTTCCCTGCCCTGCCCACAGCCCACCAGGAGAGTCGCCTGGTCAGGCAGGCTCTGCGCGGGCGGCCCCTGCTCCCAGTGTCCTCACACTGTGGATCTCCATAGAAGGCAGCCGGCCGGTGTTGAGAGCGGAGACTGCCGAGGACGGCCCTGCTAAAATTAGACGGAGGCTGCGGTGGCATGCGAGTCGGCCCAGCAGGGCCAGTTCCGCTCCTCTGCCTCACCTGCCCTGTGACCTGGAGCAGGAGACGCTTCTCCTCTCTCTTGACCTCCACGATGATGATTGACTAAGATGCAGTCAAAAGCACCAAGTGCCCTTTCCTGGGACACTGTTTGTACAGGGCAGCCATGATTCCAGGAAAAGGCGCTTCCAGGGAGCCAGGGGAGGGTCCTGGCTGCGGAAGACGCCACTGGCTGCTTCCCGCCTGCAGGAAGTGCCCAAGCCCTCCTGGCGTCTGTCACGATGGCTGCACAGATAGAGAAGTCTCGTGTGTTCACAGGATGAATCCGCCTGTGTGGACGGGCTTCCTACTTATGTATCTAGACGTGTAGACATGCGATGAGGCTCTGCCTGGAAGGTGTACAGGGAGTGCAGGCCCTGACCGTGGCCCTGGTGAAACTGACCATAAGGCCACTCCCTCCTGTCTCTCCACTAGGTGGTGGTCACAGCTAGAGGGTGCTCCTGGCCTTCTTAGAGCCGTGGTTATTTTTTCGGTGTGGTTTGGTACTTGATGTCACTTTTTCCATGAGAGATACTGAAGGAATTTTTATGGTTGAGACTCTCCTCAAATACCAGAGTGCAGCTAGCTCCGCACGTGGCTGGCCTGGCCCAAGCCCTGCAGGGCCAGACCCAGAGGGCTGCCCCCTTGGGAGCTCAGGGAGACTGAGGCCTTGGGTGCCTCTGCCCTCTGTGACTCTGCATCACCCGAATCACCTCAGAGCAAGATGGTCGGTTTTGCTTTTATTCCCTTTCATGTTCTCGTACATCAGAGGGTACATTTTTGAAGTATTAAAAAGAATTAAATGAACACATGTTGTAGAAAGTTGGAAAAACAAATCAGTCTAAAGAAGAAAAAAGTGCTCCTGCACCAGAGGTGGCCTCTCTGAACGGTTTGTGTCTGTTTCCCGTCTTCTGTTTCTGGGGCTGTCTGTGTTTGGACTCGCGGTGCTGGGCCTTGAACCCAGGCCCTGCACGCTGGGCTTCTTGAACGCCTCTGTAGCATTTCAAACAAGCAAAATGATGCTGCACTGCAGGTCTACGTGCCTCTGCACCCTGCTTTCCTTCTTGTTTTCTGCTTTCCTCGTGTGGTCTCTCCCTGTGCCGCTCAACAGCCTCCCAAGGGCAGCTTGTTCTGATGGCTCTGTTACGGAGAGCCACCATCATGATTCTGTTGGCTTCTTCCTATTGGGCCTTTGGGTTGTTTCCACTGTCCCACGATGAGTGTCCTCGTTCCTACGTCTCTGTGAATTCTCACCGTTTCCTCAAGAGAGAGAGAGAGAGTGTGTGTGTGTGTGTGTGTGTGTGTGTGTGTGTGTGGTGCTAGGGGTTGAACCCAGGGCCTTATGCATGCAAGGCAAGCTCTCTTCCAACTGAACTGTGTCCCCAGCCCTGGGAGAGCTTTTTGTAAGTGGGATCACTGGGTCAGAGGATAGGAACTTTTAAAATATTACCAGAATGCTTTCCAGAAAAGGTACTCCCATTCCCACTGTCCTGTGTGGTGAGGAGGTAGTGGCCCTGGCCTTCGTGCCTGGGCCCCACCTCGGTCCCAGGGAAGAAGCAGTTTCTCTGCTCGCTCTCCCCCTAAGGCCAAGGACCTGCCTGTCACTTCCGTTGATGGCTGCGAGGACCTTGGGAACCCCTGGGGGTGTGAGCCTCAGTCCTCTCTGGTCTCTGAGGCCACACACCCACCATCCAGGCTAGGGCACCCCCGCCCCCATAAGCAGCTCTGAGGCTGACTGCGACACTCACCGACACTCATGGGGTTTGTGTGATCTGTCCCCCAGGGCTCTGAATGGAATGCATCCAATCTGGAGGAACTGCAGGGCTCAGGGTGAGTCTGCTGCCCTTGTCTTCCCCTGTCCTGCCAGGCAGCTTAGGAATGCCCCGCCTCCACCTCCCCCCCCCCCCCATTGCCTGCACCCTGGTCCTGAAGTGGCTGGAGGGGCTGATTTGCATATCTAAACAGATGTGTTTCAAAATGCCATGTCCTGAATAATTCATGGATTTGAGATCTTTGTGGAGTCTGTGTGACTGTGTGGGTCCAGGAGCAGCCTCCTAAATCATACTCCAGGGTACATCAGAGAGCCTAGATCTGCCGAGGCTCTGGACTCCCGCCACCACTCAAGCTGCCCTGCAGAGCTGCTGCCACCCCTTGCATGGACACACATCTCTGTGGGCTGCTTGGCCACTCAGCCCCCCTGAAACCTGGGCCATCCCTGGTTCTATCGGAGGCCATACTTCTGGGCCTGGTAGGAATCTTGCAACTCAGTATTCAGTGTAGGCCAGAAACACACACCTGTCCCTGAGAATGCTCAGCAGTAAGAATGAAGAACGTTTAAACCTAGACCTTCAAGAACACATGTCTGGATTTTTTTTTTTTTTTAAACAACACAGCCACAAACTCACCATTCTGTGGGTCTGACATGATGGCATTCTTGAATTACTACATTTGAAAACCAAGACTAAACAAATCTTAAAATATATCTTTAGAACTACTGGTTAAGATGTGTTCTTTCAACAGAGGATTTTTCAAATGTGGGCTGGTACTATCTGTGCTTCCATCTTGCTAAGAATAATAGGTGACATTTAAAGCTCTCCTAGTGCATGACAAGCAGTCACTTAAGAAGCTGATTTGAGATGTTTTCTGACTCCCGAAATTATTTTTGTCTTCCAGAAATAAAAATACTGATTAGGTTAGAGAACTACAGAATCTGGGTTAGCAGACTCTCAAATTCTTATTTATTTATTTATATCTTGCCTTGATTCAAAAAGGATTTAAGGCTGTTCCCAAGAACTTAAATAATGAATGGTTTTGTTCTGCTTTTTTTTTTTTTTTTTTTTTTTTTTTTTTTTGTGGTTACCGGGGATTGAACTCAGGGGCACTCGACCACTGGGTCACATCCCCAGCCCTTTTTTGTATTTTATTTAGAGACAGGGTCTCACTGAGTTGCTAAGTGCCTCGCCATTGCTGAGGCTGGCTTTGAACTCGCGATCCTCCTGCCTCAGCCTCCCAAAGTGCTGGGATTACAGGCGTGCGCCACTGCGCCCGGCTTTGTTCTGCTTTTTAACTATTTAGGAGTGGAGATTGTTGTTTTGTTTTAAAATGCCACTGTATACTATTAATAGATATAAATTTTGAAACTTCAAGGAGTTTAGAAATGTGTTTAAGTAACAGGTTTACTTTCCAGTTAATATTGCTTCAAACTGAGTTTTCTTTTCTTTTTTTTTTTTTTTTTTTTGGTGGTAATGGGGATTGAACTCAGGGGCACTCAACCACTGGGTCACATCCCCAGCCCTTTTTTGTATTTTATTTAGAGACAGGGTCCCACTGAGTTGCTAAGTGCCTCGCCATTGCTGAGGCTGGCTTTGAACTCGCGATCCTCCTGCCTCAGCCTCCCAAAGTGCTGGGATTACAGGCGTGCGTCACTGCGCCCAGCTGAGTTTTATTATTTATAAGACCTTTTTTTTTTTTTTTTTTTTTTTTTTTTTTGTGGTACCGGGGATTGAACTCAGGGGCACTCGACCACTGGGTCACATCCCCAGACCTTTTTTGTATTTTATTAGAGACAGGGTCTCACTGAGTCGCTAAGTGCCTCGCCATTGCTGAGGCTGGCTTTGAACTCGCGATCCTTCTGCCTCAGCCTCCCAAAGTGCTGGGATTACAGGCGTGTGCCACCGCGCCCGGCTAAGACCTTTTTAATCAAGGTATTTTTTTGGTTTTGTGTGTATATGTATGATACATTCTCATTTTGTACAGGAAATTTAAAAAAAATTTTTTCCCCAGTACTGGGGATTGAACACAAGGCACTCTACCACTGAGCTACACCCCCACCCTTTTTTTATTTTTTCAGTTTTGAGACAGGGTCTCACTAAGTTGCCCAGGCTGGCCTTGAACTTGCCGTCCTCCTGTCTCAGCCTCCTGTGAATCTCTGGGATCACAAGCAAGCACCACTGGACAAAAATTTAATATTAAGGCCAGGCATGGTGGCGCACGCCTATAATCCTAGCACTTGGGAGGCTGAGGCAGGAGGATCGCGAGTTCAAAGCCAGCCTCAGCAATTGCGAGGCACTTAGCAACTCAGTGAGACCCTGTCTCTAATAAAATACAAAAAAGGGCTGGGGATGTGGCCCAGTGGTTGAGTGCCCCCTGAGTTCAATCCCTGGTACCAAAAAAAAAAAAAAATTAATATTAAGGAAAAAGCAAAAGTCCTACCACAGCCGGGCGCGGTGGCGCATGCCTGTAATCCCAGCACTTGGGAGGCTGAGGCAGGAGGATCGTGAGTTCAAAGCCAGCCTCAGCAATGGCGAGGCACTTAGCAACTCAGTGAGACCCTGTCTCTAATAAAATGCAAAAAAGGGCTGGGGATGTGGCCCAGTGGTCAAGTGCCCCTGAGTTCAATCCCCAGTACCAAAAAAAAAAAAAAAAAAAAAAAGTCCCACCACGAGCATACGCCCCTTACTTGTGTACTTTCTTTTTCTCTGCTGGTGTTTTGTTGCTTTGTTTTCCCTGGTCCCTCCTTCTCATCCTCTGCTTTTTGTTGGTCTCATTGCAGGGTCGACTACATTTTAAATGTCACTAGAGAAATAGACAATTTTTTTCCCCGCTTGTTTGCATATCATAACATCCGAGTGTATGACGAGGAGACCACGGACCTCCTCGCCCACTGGAACGAGGCGTATCACTTCATAAACAAAGCCAAGTAAGTGGGCGGGGCTTGGTATGAGGAGGAGGCTGCAAGGCAGAGGCGGGCGGGCGGGGACGCTGGCTGAGGACGCCCCTGTGTCGGGGGCCTTAGGTCCCGGCTGCAGAGCCCCAGACACCAGAGGGGCGAGGAGGTGCTGGTCTCCTCCAGGCAGCTCCGTGGGAGCTCATTCTCTCCCACCTGTGTGACCTCGTTTTCATCATCTGCGCTGTTCTAGGCAAGGATTCGGCACCTGGTGTCCCCGGGAAGCTTTCCCTGGGAGTCACTGGGGCGGGTGAGGGTGCACGCAGGGCCCTGTGGGACTTTCCCCAAGTCAGGCGCTCCTGTGCACCTAGAACAGGGCAGACGGGTGGGCTGGCCCCACTGCCCCTGACACTGTTCCCACCCTCCTTTTGTCCCCACCTGTCCTCCTGCAGAACAGCTGTCTTACTGAAGTCCACCCTTTGAGATGCTCAAGAGAAGTTCCCTCTTCTCTCAGACCCCTCCAGGCTAGAGCTGCACTCATGTCCTTACCAAGTCCTAGCTCCCTCGCCTCCCCGGGGGACAGACCAGAGCTCCCTCATGGACACTGCAGCTGCCAAAAGGAGGGGGAAAAAACAAGGCACAGAGATGTGGGGAGGAATTTTAAGCCTGGGGTGCAGGAGACAGCACCTGCTCCCCGCTGTGCTGCGGGTCTGCCTTCGGACTGATGAAGTCTGGCCCTCCCCAGCCTGGGGCTCCCTGGAGTCCTGGGGGGTGATGCATAGGGCGTCTCAGTTCCTGGCCTTTCTGTGTCTGATAAATCAGCCACACTGGGCCAGTACTGCCTCCTGGCCAGTAGCAGATAGGCCAGTCTTTCTGTCTCCGCCGAGTCTTGCTCCTGCCCCAGGGCCCTTGAGTCTGGCCAGCACCTCGCTCTCCCCAAGGCCACGCGTTTCGCCTGGCTGACCCCATTTCTACAGCAGCTCCTTCACTGTCCATCTGAGGCAGCGGTTGAGTGGCTTTTGCAGTCAGCCATCTGCTTAGCTGCCCAGTCCTTCCCAGGAAAGGGCTTGCGGTGGCCAGCCTGTCCCCGCAACTGCAGGGTCCCACTTTGTTCCTGGAAGCAGCTGCCTTCTGGAGCGGTCCCACAGCCCGGCCAGGACCTGTTTATCTTGACTTCCCTCCTGTGCTAATTGATTTTGCAGCCAAGTTATTTCCTTTAGAGGGTGTTTGGAATCTGCTCCCTAAACATTACAGCACAGGAGGATTTGGGCCATGAGATAACTTCAGGGCTTAAAAAATTCAGTTGGTAAAAACCCAGGGAATGCAGTTGCTGAAGACTTTAATACTGTGCCTGCTCACACCACTCCCGCCCCTGCAGGCGGAACCATTCCAAGTGCCTGGTCCATTGCAAAATGGGCGTCAGCCGGTCGGCGTCCACCGTCATAGCCTATGCGATGAAGGAATTCGGCTGGCCCCTGGAAAAAGCGTATAACTATGTGAAGCAGAAGCGTAGCATCACGCGGCCCAACGCGGGCTTCATGAGGCAGCTGTCTGAGTATGAAGGCATCCTGGACGCAAGGTGGGTGCCTGCCCAGAGAGCAGGGCTGGCAGGCTGAGCGTGGCAGCCCCGTGGCCAAGCTGGCCAGGCCCTGCTCAGCATCCCAGAGTGCTCCCATTGGGCCTGGCAGCGGCTTCCGCAGCTAAGTCTGCCTGTCGAGGGGAGCTGGTTTGAGAGAAACAGCCATTGTTTGGGCTTTGATTAGTGGTTTCCAGGAGGGATCTGCTTTGATTTTGTTGGCATGCACACAAAGATTGTTTTGCTGCTGGAGTGAATGGTGCCTAGCTTCCCATCCAGAGCCCGGCCTGCTGTGTACGGTGGGCATGTGCCTGTCCTGTTTCCTGAGCACCTGCTTTGTGCCAAGGCCTGTGAGCCAGCCTCGCAGCGAGGCAAGCCCAGGACAGCTCCGGCGACTAGCCAGGTTCCACCACTGGCCAGCCTGGTGATCAGGGAATCTGGTTAACCCCCCTGAGCCTCAGCACCCTCTTCCAAGCTAAGAGCTAATCCCCACCTGAATGTCATTGCTGCAAGCTGTGGGAAACAGTGTGGCAGTCCCTCAGAAAACAAACAGCCCAGGAATTGAAAGCAGATACTCAGAGATTTCTACCCCCATAGCAGCAGCATTATCCACAGTAGCCAAGAGGTGGCAGCAGCCCAGGGGTCTATGGCTGGAGGGACGGATAAACAAATGTGACGTATAAATATGGTAGAATCTCTCTCTGTCTTAAAAAGGAAGGAAAGGATAGCTGGGTGAGGTGGCAGACGCCACCAGGAGAGGACTTTCTGTGATCCCGGTACTGGAGGCCGAGGCAGAAAGATCCTGGGAGCCTAGGAGTCCCAGGGCAACCTGGGCACCATAGCAAGACCTAACTCAATTAGCAATAATCACACCTCAGATAAACCTCGTTGGCTATGAAGCTGCCACTGCACAAAGCCACAAGACCTATCTCCAAAAAAAAGGAAGAAAGGAACTTCTGGCACATGCTACAGTCTGGGTGAACCTGGGGGCGTGACGCTAAGTGAAACAAGCCCGTCACAAGAAAGCATTCTGTAGGACCCCATCTGTAAGTGGTCCCCAGAGTAGTCAGATTTGAAGAGACACTGGTGGCAGGGGCTGGGCAGGACAGTGGCAGTGTTTAATGGTGTGGCGTTTTGGTTTTGTAAGGTGAGGAGAGTTGCGAGAACAGACGTGGGTGGTGACTGCCCGGGCCGGGAACTCCAGACTGGTTGAGGCGGCAGATTTAGATGATGATTTTCAACCACAATTTTTTTAAAAATGGGGTGGGGGAGAGAAAAGAATCGACACCCATCTGATAGGACTGTCCTGAGGTTTGTGTGAGCACCAAGTTCACCTTCACAGTGGTTTGCAACCTGTTTCCTCACAAATACTCAATAAATAGAGCTGCTGAAATCTCTAACTCCCACCCCAAAAAGGTCTGCAAAGTTCACTTCTCTTCCTTTGGTGAGGGGAGATAGGAACTAACACTGAGGCTGGGTTTGGTGGGGCGCACCTGTTATCCCCACAGCTCAGGAGGCTGAGGCAAGGGGATCTCAAGTTCAAGTCCATCCTGGGCAACTTAGTGAGACCCTGTCTCAAATGGGAGGGGTTCAATCCCCAGCACCAAAAAAGAGCTAATAAGAGGTGGACTTCCAGGTCACAGAGCTGGCTGGTGGATGCGGGGGAGGTGCATACCTGCTCAGGTGTGGCAGCCTTCTTGGAGGGTCACTCAGCACAGGGTCTCCGAGGTCACCCTGCCTACTCAGGGTGGTGAGGGTCTCCCAGTGTTCCAGCTGAAGCCGGGAGCTCGCCGCCTCGCTCCTGCCCCTTTCTGCTCAGTGAGCCCACGAGGCAGGCCTCCCTGGATCCTTCCTGACCTGTTTTGGAAGGAAGCCAAGGCCACATCCACTGGCTCCTTGGCCAAGTCTGGGAAAGCAGGAGTGCCCTGGCAAGGCTGAGCAAGGTCCAGAGAACATGCCAGCCATTGCTGGGCTCCGTCACTGTGCTAGGAGAAGGGATTAGTGGGTCGCGGACGGAGCAGCTGCAGCAGCCTGCGCCCCGCATTCCTTGGCGGCCCCTGACCCGCCTGCCAGCCTGGCTCTCGCAGCTCGCGTTGACCTCGAACCACAGCCTGGTGGAACACGCACAGGGCAGACGGCAGTGGGTGACCAGGACACTCGCGTGCACCCAAGAGCAGCAGCAGACTGACTGCCACCGATGCTGGTGTCACGGGGTGACTTCAGTTGTCTTACTTCAATATAAACTGCTTGCTGTTTTCCCCTTTGTCTTAAAATCGTCTCAGGCATCAACATAGCATTAGATGAAATCGTTAAAAATCGTCCTGTAATCTCTTTGACCTGCACAGGTAGGCACCACTTTCTGGAACCTTCCCAAACATCTCCATGTGCTTTCCATGTTGACATGGTTCTGTGAGTTGGGCGAGCACTCCGCGTGCTTTCTGCTCTGATCCTCCTGACTTCCTCCCAGTGTGGGCAGGAGGGGGTTATTCTCCTGCAACAGAGAAGCATAAGTGCCGTGCTGGGACCAAACGCCGTCTCTTGTCCCCTGGTAGAGCCGCATGCATGTGCGGCTTCTGGTACAGCCGTGGTGACTTAGGGTCCTGGTGCTGTGCTTGGCCTCATCCTTGCCGATCTTGACAGTGACAGCCAGAGGCGTGACCTAAGCAAGGCAGAGCCAGCTGGCACCCCACTGACCTTGGCCTGTCCCTGTTCTGCTGTCCCTTTGCCCAGGACCTCTGTCCCCCACGCTCACCTTGCCCTGCCCTTTCTCCTCGCAGCAAACAGCGGCACAACAAGCTGTGGCGCCAGCAGGTGGACAGCAGCCTCCAGCCGCCTGCAGATGACCCTCCAGAGCCCAGTGACTTCTTGACGGAGACCCTGGATGGCACTCCAGACACCCCGCTGCCCTGCGTGGACAATGCTGCCCAGCTTGGGCCCCAAGGAAGCCGGGCTCCAGGAGGACCTGCTCTCCCCTGCTGTTTCCGGAGACTCTCGGACCCCCTCCTGCCTGCCCCTCCCGAGGACACTGGCAGCTTGGTGCGCCTGGAAGACCTCGAGAGGGACGCTCTGTTGGAGGAGGCGGCCTTGCCCGCCGAGGCCCACAAGCTGGCCAGACACCCCCAGGATGGCGCTGGGCTCTGTGAGAAGGACGTGAAGAAGAAACTAGAGTTGGGGAGCCCCAAAGCCCGGAGTGGTCCCTTACCACAGGTGGAAGAGATGGACAGGGAGGAGGGCCCAGGAGCAGGGAGGTGGGGGCGGCACCCCGCCCAGCTCGAGCGGAGCCTCCTGGACAGGGAGAACCTCAACAACAACAACAGCAAGAGGAGCTGCCCCGAGGACTTCGAGGTAGGCGGCCGCCGTGGGGCGGTGCTCGGCCTTCCCCGTCCCTCCCCAGTCAGCCCCTTCCTAGCTCTGCTGTCCGCTCTCCTGGGCCTGCAGCTCTCACCACAGGCCCCTGTGGGTCTGTCCCAGAGGGTGACTCTGGGCTGGTGGGGAAGGCAGCGTGTGGCTGCGGGTCTGTGGGGAACAGCCCGGACCCCCGTGGCGTCTTCACCCGGGCACCTTACTCACACCTGGAGCAGGGCCATGAACTCAGGTTCTTTTTTATGTAAAACTAAGACATGACTTGTCGCCCCCCTCACCGGAGCTGAGGCAGGGCTGTTCTCCAGTCGTCTCACCCCCACCCACACCGCCTCACTCTGGATTATTCTGAAACAAGTTCCAGAGGTGTCATTGTTCCTAAGTGCTCTAGCATGTAGCAGAGCCACAACTGTCACCCCCCTTAAATATTCCTCGACATCTTCAAGCACTGAGCTTCCAGTTCACGTCCCAGTGCGTGACGGCGGCTCACTTGTCTCTGCGGCTGTGGTAGTTGGTAGAGCCTGTGGAACAAGGCTGAGCCTCTGGGGACTGATCAGTGGCCCACCCACCTAGACTCCTGATGGCCCCGAGGCACAGGTTTCCCCTGGAAACAGCGTGGGCGTGCCTTCTGTTGGCCTGCCGGGTGCCTACCGTGTCTAGGTCTGGGCTGGAGTCTCCAAACGCTGTTTCGGCCTTTGCCACCTGTCTTGTGGAGCCGTGACCAGGTGCTGTTCCCAAGCCAGGCCAGACAGGAAGGGTTCCATCCAGGGGCTGCGTGCTCCCCAAATGCAAGTCATTTCTGCAAGGGACAGAGCCCGCTCGGCTCCCTTTCTGTGGCAGACACACTGTCTCACTTCGTTCTCGGTGCCGTGAGCTGGCTGTGGTTGAAAGTAGGGGTAGTTGCCCTACTTCCCCGATGACACCACAGCCTGGCCAAGGGTCACCCTGTACAGGTGAGAAGGAGGTTCTGGGAGGCCCTGCCTCAACCATACTGGCCATGCAACCAAAGGTTTGCCCTGGAGCTTGGGTCTCGGCTTCTGGAAAGTTTGGTTCTGTGCCTCTCGGGCATCAGTAGCCTACATTATCCAGGTCAGGTGGGTTCTAGGAGTTCTGTTTCCCAACTGAATGAAGGGCAGGTGCTGCCCCTCCAGCCTCTGCCCGCACCGCGCCTGCCCTCCTGCTGCTCCCAACCGCTGGCTCATGGTGCGCTGTCTCACAGTGTTCTTGTCCCCTTGCAGCACGATGCCATGTTTGGGATTCTGAACAAGGTGAAGCCATCCTATAAATCCTGTGCCGACTGCATGTACCCTTCAGCCAGCGCAGCTCCTGAGGCCTTCAGGGAGTGGTGCGAGGACCCCGGTGCTCCCGCCATCTGTACCCAGCCAGCCTTCCTGCCCCACACCACATCCTCCCCTGCAGCCCATGTGCCCAGCAGGTCCCGAGCTCTGGAGAGGCCAGCCTCTGGCCTGGCCAACACGCCCTCCTTCCTACCACCAGCAGGCCCCAGGAGACCCGACACCGGCAGCCCCGGAGTGGCAGCTGCTCCCGAGCTGTCAGCTGGCATTTCAGAACCTGCTAGAGAGACCCCCAGAGTCCTGCCAAAGTCCCTCCTGTTGAAGAATTCTCACTGTGATAAGAGCCCTCCCAGCATGGAAGTGGTGAAGGAAGAACTGTCACCCAAGAAAGAGCCCAAGCCTGCAAAGGACCTGCGGCTTCTGTTCAGCAGCGAATCAGAGAAGCCCACAGCCAACAGCTACTTGATGCAGCACCAGGAATCCATCATCCAGCTGCAGAAGGCAGGCCTGGTCCGCAAGCACACCAAAGAGCTGGAGAGGCTCAAGAGCCTGCCCACAGACACGGCCGCTGCCTGCAGGGACAGTGCCCCCAGCCGGCTGGAGGCCAGCATTCCTGAGGAGAGCCCGGAGCCCGCTGCCCTGCAGGACCCCAGCCCCCCAGCTCTGCCGGGCCACGTAGGGGGAGATGAGAAGCCAGAAGCTACTCCCCACCTGGTGGAAGGCGCCTCGCTGAAGAGCCCCCCTCCCTTCCTCTGCCGCCTGGAGCACACCAGTAGCTTCTCCAGAGACTTCCTGAAGACCATCTGCTGCACCCCCACCTCCTCGTCCATGAGCTCCAACATGACCCGGAGCTCCAGCAGCGACAGCATCCACAGCGTCCGCGGGAAGCCGGGGCTGGTGAAGCAGCGGACCCAGGAGATCGAGACGCGGCTGCGGCTGGCCGGCCTCACCGTCTCCTCCCCTCTGAAGCGCTCCCACTCTCTTGCCAAGCTCGGGAGCCTCAACTTCTCCACGGAGGACCTGTCCAGTGAGGCGGACGCCTCCACCATTGCGGACTCCCAAGATGCCAAGTGGAGTGAGCCCTCCTGCCTGCTCGACCCCCAGGCCGCCCCGAGGAACCCAGCCTCCAAGCCATCAGGGAAATGTGCCCCAGGAAACTTGAACAGCCCCTCGTGGGCCAGCAGAAGCTGACCCGCCTTGTGCTGCAGGACGGACATTGTCATTCAGCCCCTCCCTCAGTTCCATCCTGGTTTTGATCTGCCCGACATCTTGATTTGTCTCAAAGAACCGAAGTCATCAGAGCCTCTCCTGCTGTTGCCATCGAGAGGAGGAGACTGGGCAGCACAGGAAGGAAGGGGAGGTGCCGGGCCGGGAACCGTCAGCCACCTCTGTCAGAGACACGGAACTCTGTCCCCAAGTCCTGGCTTTGCTAAGAGTCGAGTTTTAAGAAGAGCACGTTCAGATATGCACACACATCCAAAATGTTTTATTTGCAACATGCAAAAGAGGAGTCATGGTGACGCCACCACCCTGTGGCCCACATTCCTAGCTCACCCGGCCCTCGCGGACACTCAGACGGCAGCCAAAGTCCTACCTCTGTTCTCGCTGTGCTTTTTGTTTCTAAAATATGATGATGCCCAAGGCCCGTTCCAGGGAACACTGCTGTCAGAAAGGGGTTTTCAAGGAGAGTGGTTTTTCTTTGGTGGGGACCCCAGAGTCCACCCTGGCCCTGGTGTGGCTGATGGGCGTTGGGTCAGCACTGGGGTCAGTTGGGGGAAATGTGTACAACACCCTCAGCTGTTGGTGGTAAACACAGCACGCCCCTGTTACAGGGACAAGGACCCCGAACCGCCATGGCTCTGTTCCTGCTGCTGAACTGGAGTGGCTGTGGTCAGTTTGGGGAAGTACTGGGACCTGGCGGTAGTTCTGGGAGAGGGATCCTGCCAGGAGCCCCAATCCTCAGGGTCACTGGGTCCCGTTTTCTCATGTTTGGAAAGGGAAAGGGATTTCCGAGGGAGAACCCTCTCCTGGGTCCTGCTCCTCGCAGGAGCCACTCGCAGCAGCCTCTTAGAGAGGAATGAGACTGTGGAAGAGCTTCCTAGGTGTTCACAGGTGTCACTTCCTGTGGGGAGAATCCACCTCCGGTCTTTCCAGTTCTCTGGCAGCAGTGGCGGAGCAGAGGCAGTGACAGCCCAAGCTCTGGGCAGCACCTCCAGGAACCAGGTGAGCTCAGCAGGGCTTGTGACCCGGTCTGGGCTCCAGTCCAGGGCCTCAGCTGGTGTCCCCGAGCTAGGAAGATGCTAAAACATCCTGAGGAGAGAGACGCAGTTTGGGAGAAAGGCAGCAAGGCTGGTGGACAACCCGCTCAGCTAAGAATGGCTTTCACAGTTTTTAAGGGGTTCTAATAAAATAATATGCAGCAGAGACCATGTGGCCCACAAAGCCTTAGGTATGTGCCATCAGACCTTTTACAGAAGTTTGCCCACCCTGGTTTTATTTGATGACACAGGGCCGCCCTGACCCTGCAGGAAAACGTGGGATGGATTCAAAGTCTTCCTGACTCTTGGACACCTCGAGCCAGATGCTTCCCTCGGTGGGGGATCACGGCAGCTTTCCGCAGTTCCATCTTGCCTCAGCAGGGCCACCTGGATTAGCTCCGTGAGACCTAAAGCCTTCAGGGACAGGCAGGCCCAAAAGTGATGCATGGGTTGCCAGGAACTGGGCCCCAAAGCAGCTGTGCAGGAGGAGACCTCAGGGTCTTCAGGGTCACGGCTAGTTCTCACTTCACCTGGCACACGGGGTTCTTGCAGACACCCCCTCCAGGGACTTTATTCCCCCCCACACTGGATGATTTTTTTTTCAGTCTGCTATTTTACTTTGTAGGGCTTATTTTTCCCACTAGTGTCAGTTGAAGTCACTTAAAAGGTGATCATCCACTTATATCTGAAACCCTGTGGGTTCCCCCTCACCCTCAGCCAACAAAAGCATAAAAAATACCAAGTTCACTATGGTTTGCCAAATCAAATTTCATGCAGTAGATCAATTTTTGTTTCAGCATAATTCCTTAGATTTGGCGATGATAGGCTTCTGTTGGCTTTTTAATCACCTCTGTATAGGACAGTGATATATTTTTGAAAACTTTAATTTTGAAAGCCATAATTTTTCTCGACCAGTTTAAGAGTGGGGGGTGGGGAAGATCACAAATACAAGGGGGGTCTTCAGCTTCTGGCAGACTTGCCCATTTGTTTTAGAACCACAGCCACAGCCAGCACATTACGGCATCAGAGCAACGGGAAGGGGAGCACTCTCCATTTGATTGTCACACTCCAGCCTGGAGAGAAGGAGAGAGTTTTCCTAGAGGCTGAGACCCACTGTTGTTGTTGTTGTCATTTTGTTTGTTTGTGGTGCCAGGGATTGAACCCACAGCGTTGTGCACGTGAGGCTAGCACTCTACCAACTGAGCTGTATCCCCAGCCGGCAGATTGGTTTTTAAAGTATTACATTAACAAGACGAAAGCATCTGCCAGATCAGAGGCACCGTGACAATGACATTTATACTGTCTCGGTGAGCTTTGCCAGAGCTTGACCAAAGCTTTGCCATAGTCTTTGGGAAATTCCCAGTATAAGGGGCCCAGGAGAGAGAAGCAGACAGGATGCAGAGGTTGGTGCTGGGCAAGTGATTTTAGTGATTGTCATTTTCCTTGAAAGCCTGTGTTGGACGGGAGATGTCCCCATCGGCCCACACCTGTGTGTTGGGCTGCTGCTCTCCGCCAGTCACCTTTACTCGCTGTGCCAGAGTTGGTGACCTTTGCTCCAGCCTCCTCTTGCACCCTCGCTGCAGGCTTGCCTTGATTATCAGGTGTTGTGAAGCACAGGGATGGCACTGGTCACAGAGGAAATTCCAGGTTTCTTCATCCTCTGGTTGAGACTTGACCGCGCCCGTTTCCATTTCTCTTCCAGCTACTTCAGGGTCTTCTAGCAACAAGCCCCGGTTGCATGAACTTCCTAGGAACAAGGTTTCTGACTCTTTGCATTCCCTGTCTCCTTGTCCTCAGCTGGGGACCCCTGCCAACCTCTGGATGGTGGAACAGCTCACAGCGGGTGGCAGGCCCTTTTCCCTGGTCCCCAGTTACTCATTCATGCAGATTCTCACCAGAAGCACACAGGTGGCTGCCCTGGGCAGGCCCCTCCCCCACCCTGCAAGCCTAGAGGATGCCTCAGGATGGAGCTGAGGTTGAACAGACCTTCAGAGCAGCCCTGTCCTACACTCTGTTCCAGGGCCGTCCTGCAAGGTGACGGATGCCCCGCTCCCCGGGGACCATTTCTCCCTAGTGAGAACAAATCTCCGTGACTTAGTTAAGATCATATCAAATAACTTCCCGAGGGACCTGAAGAGAAAAGCACTGCTGTCTTTTTTTGGTGGTGCTTGGGGTTGCACCCAGGGCCGTGGGCATGCGGGGCCAGCGCTCTGCCAACTGAGCCCCAGTCCCAGCCCCAGGCAGTGCTTTCTGCTGTCCAGGAATTCTTGGTCCCAGAACCCATTTCACCCACCCTGCTGTTTGGATGGCCACTTGGCGGGGCTCCCCTCAAACACAAAACCCTCTGAGGGCAACCTCTGCACCTCTGGCAGAAGAGCTGAGTAGGTCAGAAAGGACGCCGGGTAGCTCAGGGCCGCTCCACCTGTCTTGGTCCCACTCCCCAGTTAGCTGCTGAGGACACAGGCCACGGGTAGGTGGCTGCTCCGCCCCGCGCCTGGCCGCTGGCTCTGCTCTTGCCTGCTCTGCACCGAGTGCCGGGGGAGGGGTCTGCTCTGCGGGTGTCTGTGGACCTACATGACGTGTGGCGTGTGCATTGACACATTTGAGCACACACGACTTGAATCCAATGATGCACGTCATTGCACTTGTCCACACATCTGCCATGTCACCGGGCTACAGAGGAGTCATCTGGACCATTGTGAGTGATGCTGCCCAGCGCCACGGGGCCATCCGTGTGTCGCTGCCCAGTGCTTGTTTTGCAGTAGGCCGCAGCCCCGCCTTGAGAACCAGTCTCTAACAGACTGCCCGCCGGCCGCTGCCCTCGCCCAGGGCCTTGCTGCATGAGAAGATAACCGCTTCCTCCCCCTTCCTACACTGTAATCATTGTTTTACAATTGAGTGCCTTAATGATAGTTTACAAATACTGTGTATTTATGGGAAACTGTTAAGCTCTCATCTTTGGTGATTGGGTACTTTGTCTTGTCAGTGGTGGTTGGTGTGGGATGTGGCGTCCCAGGCCATGCTTGTGTTGGTTCTGCCGTGCAGCTGGACACGGAGCATTCACAGCTACTCCAAGGAGCCTTGCTAGAAGCAGCCCTGGAGTCCCCAGGGCCAGGTCGGCCTCGGCCATTGCTGTCTGTCGGTGGCCCATGAAAGAATGCAGTTTGGTTTGTAGCCAGCTGGGGAGTGGCACAGGCCAGGCTCCTGGACCCCAGCCCCTCACCCCTCCCATCACACAGCCGTCCCCTCGTGTAATAGAGGTGTTCTCCACCTGGCCACCCTGGTTTTCCTCTCTATTAGTGTCCTAAACTCTTTTGCAACAAAATGTAGGTACAGGTCCCCCGATTAGGAACACCACTGGAAGAGTTAGTCTTTGGTTTTTCAGAAGCTGCTGGTGGGTTCCTGTGTGTTGTGTTTTACCGATGATTTTTTAATTGTTTTTCTTCTTGTTTTTTTATATCATATATTTAAGAGGCAGTATCTTTTGTACTGTGAATTTGCAGTAGAATATGCATAATGCACTTTTTTTTTACTTCTGTTGGTGTGTATTATATAGTCTGTGTGCTTCTTGTGATGAAAATAAACTTTTTCTTTATAAACGACTGATGACTATGCATTTGTTCAACAGGAAACTACCTCTTCAACCCTTGCCAAGACAGTCTGATTCTCCATTGTCATCATCATGGACAGTCTTTACTGAGCACCTACTGTGCTCTGTGTCCAAAACCCTGGACAAGTTAGACCGGAGAGAACAGAAGGAAGAAGTGCTAGGTCTTCCCAGGATGCGTCTGACCCCCTGATTCTGTCAGGCCAGGAGGCTGGTGGGGCTGGTGGCTGCTCACCGCCAGGGCAGGAGGCTGTCACTGAGCACAGCCAAGGCTCGTCTTGTGCTCAAGTCACACCAGTCAGCTTTTGGTGGCTCTTTCTCCCCATGTCAGCTTTCTGAGATAAACAAAAGGAGGGAAGGGCTGCCCCCCAGCACCCCCACCCACGCTGCTAAGGACGGAGCCCAGGGCGTGGGGTAGGCCGGCGAGCGCCCTGCCACCAAGCTGAATCTCCATCCCCAGCAGGTTTTATTTTGGCTTCAGAGGTTCCCGTCCATGGTGGGTTGGTCTGGTTGCTCCTGCTCTGGGGCAGGCAGAATGTCATGGAGGAAGGAAGCTGCTCCCCTCATGGTGTCTGGGGAAGCAAAAGACTCTGGAAGGGGCCCAGCATCCCTGGGAGGCCAGCGCCCAGTGGCCTCACTTCCCCCAGCCAGGCCCTGCTCCTGAAGGCTCTGTCACCACCCCGTGGCACCATCAGCTGGGGACCAAGTCCTCAAGGCACAGCCTTTGGGGAACCTTTAAGATCCAAACCGTAACACTTGCTAAAGATATGCAAGCAACCAAGTAAACAGCCCCAGAAAGTATACATGTGAAGCCAAATCATGGCTGGGAATTGCTTATTAAGTATGAAATTCAAAGCAAAGTTTAGTGTCATCAAGCTGTAATGCAGTCCTATCTATAAGGTGTCTTAAAAACACACTGAGGGGGCTGGGGCTGGGGCTCAGTGGTGGAGCGCTCGCCTAGCACGTGCGCAGCCCGGGTGCGATCCTCAGCATCCACGTAAAAATAAAACGCATTGTGTACAACTAAAGCAAATAAATAAATATATTTTAAAAAACACACACACACACACACACACACACTGAGGACTGGAGGGGTAGCTCAGTGGAAGACCGCCTGCCCAGCACACCCAGGCCCAGGGTTCAAGCCCCAGCACTGCCAAGGAGTGGGGGAGGGAGGGAGGGAGGGTCCTGGCTTAGGAACTCCTCCTGGCAACCTGCAGGTACCAACCATTTCTCTTTGGGTCTGGCAATAGGGCCCAGCAATCTGTATGTGGATCCCCTGGGAATCCTAATGGCCAAGTTTAGAAACTACCAAAACAAGACTGGTGGGATTGAGCAGGCTCACACTTCACCAGTTACGATCACATTCCACAGGGGGCTCTCGGGAGCCAACACCCACGTCCCCTAACAGAACGTGGGTGTTGCCAAGCCTCCCCAGATCTTTGCCTACTCGGGGTTCTCAGAGAACACTCCATATCTGGCTGGTTTCAACCTGCTTTCATCTCGGAGTAGCTATCCAGGGTTGGGTCTGATCCCAGATCACACCTACGGTGAGGTGGTTTTGCAGAGGAGGGTCCATGTGCCTGTTTAAGTGTGGGGAGGCCCCTCTTGGCAAGATGCTTGGGAGACCCACCAAAGGTAGAGTGTGGAGGGTGCCTTCGAATTCCAGGAGGGATTCCGTGTTGTCTCAGAAGCCCCTTTCCAAAGGACGTGTCCACCCAGAGCACACAGAGTGGTCCCTGCCCAGAAATGCCACCCACACCCTCGCACCCTAAAGCCAAGAACCGGAAGGACACAGTCCTTGGTATCCTTAGCGGATTGCTCCAGAACCCCTCCCCATGGATAGCACAGCCCACAGACGCTCAAGTCCCTAGGTAAAATGACACAGTATTTGCAAATAGCCTTTGTACACCCCCCCCCACTTTAAATCATCCCTAAATTACTTATGACACTGAATACAATGGAAATGCTATGTAAATAATCGGTCATTGTTTAGGGAACGGTGACAAGAAGCGTTTGTATGGTTAGTGCAGATGCAGGTTTCTTTTTTTTTTTTTTGGGGGGGGGATGGGGTACCAAGGATCAAACTCAGGGGCACTCGACCACTGAGCCACATCCCCAGCCCTATTTTGTATTTTATTTAGGGACAGGGTCTCACTGAGTCGCTTAGGGCCTCGCTTTTGCTGAGGCTGGCTTTGAACTCGCGATCCTCCTGCCTCAGCCTCCCCAGCTTCTGGGATGACAGGTGTGCACAGCTCCACAGAGGACTGCTGCTCACAGTGATGCAGGGGTTTTTCCTGATCTCTTGTAATGGCTGCATCCCAAATGCAGGATGGAGGGAGGCAGGGTGCCAGCTGCACTCGTGCGTCTTCTGTGTGCTCTTAGGAAGGAATCCCTGCGAATCCACGCGACCGCTCGGCATTGTCCTGGGCTTATGAATAAAGAAGCAGGCCTGCAGAACGTAAGGAATTAGCTTTGGTTACATCCAAAAAGTGATAAGACGCATAGATACGGCTGACTCCTATCTGAAACCTTCCCTAGAGCTGCGTCTCCCCGCCCAGGAGTAGGAAGAAGCAAACAGAAGATGCATCCTGACCTCCCTCTAGGAACCAGCAATAGAGCAGAGGGATTGGAGATGAAGCCTCCAGCCCTGAAGAAATCAGATCCACGTCATGCCCCAGAGGCTGTTGGGGCCACACAAAGGGGTCTCCTGCTCCCAAATCCAACTCACCATGCTTTGCCTTTAAAGGGAAACCACTCATGCATCCTGAAGTGTACTTGCAAAGAGTCCAATTCCAGCTTCAAATTCCTTTTTTTTTTTTTTTATAAACTGTTCGAGCAAATAAAAGATCAACACACACATGAGCAGCCTCTCAATACAGGAAAGGATGTGCTGGCATCTGACGCTAAAAGTCCAGTTCTCTGAGCTGGAGACGTAGCTCAGTGGGAGAGCGGGTATTTAGCATGCACAAGGCCTGGTGTTCCATCCCCAGCGCCACCCAAAAAAAAAAAAAAAAAAAAAAAAAAAAAAAAAAATTCTCCTAAAGTGGTGGATTGGAGTGAGGAACTCCCTCTGGTTCTCGACATTGGATATCAAAATGGGGTGAGAGGGGCTGGAGTTGTGGCTCAGTGGTAAGAGAACTTGCCGAGCATGTGTGAGGCCCTGGGTTCGATTCTCAGCACCACATATAAATAAATGAATAAAATAAAGGTCCATGAACATCTAAAAACATATTTATTTAAAAAAAAATGGGGTGAGAGCTGGGAGCAGTGGCACACTCCTGTAATTCCAGCAGCTCGGGAGGCTGAGGCAGGAGGATCATGAGTTCAAAGCCAGCCTCAGCCAAAGTGAGGCCCTAAGCAACTCAGTGAGACCCTGTCTCTAAATAAAATACAAACAAGGGCTGGGGATGTGGCTCAGTGGTTGAGTGTTCCTGAGTAAAATGACACAGTATTTGCAAATAGCCTTTGTACACCTCCCCCCACCACTTTAAATCATCCCTAAATTACTTATGACACTGAACACAATGGAAATGCTATGTAAATAATCGGTCATTGTTTAGGGATGAGTTCCCACTCATCCAAAAATGGTGAGAACTATGCTACCTGCCTCCTGGGGCCAGTAATAATTAACTAATAACTGGGAGATGCAAGGCCCCTCTGCATGGCCACCTGTCCATGCCGAATGGTCACTATTGTGGGTGTTGGTGAAAGAGGAAGGAATGGAGGATGGTGGGAAGAATGATACATCTACTAGTGGCAATGGTTTCGCCTACAGCTGTCCCTGGGGGATTCCCTACAAATACCCAAATCCAGGAAGCCCAAGTCCCTTGTGTGAAATGGTGTTGTATTTGCAGAGAACCGACCAGCATCCTCCCGTAGAGTTTAAATCATCTCTGGGTTTCTTATCACACCTAATACAATGTAAATGCTATGTAAATGGTTGTTAAACTGTAATGTTTAGGGAATAATGGCCAAAAGGTCTGCACATATTCAGTACAGAGGAAATTTTCCCCCCCAAATATTTCCAGTCTGAGGTAGGTCAAATCCGTGGATGGGGAATCCACAGATATGGAGGGCCAACTGTATACCACTAAGTTCACCTGCATAGCAGATGTTGAATCTGTTTTACAAATGAAGAGGTGGATGCTCACATCAGGTAACATGGGTCAGGGGCATGCCTCCAGGAAGGGGCAGAGAACCAGAGTGCCCCCAATTCCAAGTTCATGCCTTCTCCACTCTGCCACCTTCTTTCCAAAGAAAATAGCCCCTGATACACTGGGCACGATGCTTACTGTGTAGCAGGTTTCAGTGGGTATTTGCTGATCGAGTGGTGAATGAGATGTACCACAAAAGGAAGCCTCAGCTTCCTTCTCCAAGGTTTTAGAAGTTTGGGGACATCCAGGATTGCCTAAATCAAGTTCTTCTGGGACAGGGTCTGCATCTCAGTCTCCTGGGATCCCAGTCAAGGTCTGGGATGTTGGGACTGTGAATCAAAGAATTCACTGTGAATCAAAGAATCCTGAGTTTTCCAGGGTCCAAAAAAATCGAAAATGTGATGCTAGTCAAGCCCCAGAATCTCACGGTTTCTGGAGGCCCTGCCTGTGCCAGGCACTTGGGGGAAAAGAGGAAGCTATTTCACCACTGGGGATCCTCAGGGGCCATTCTTTAAGAGAGAGAAATCTTAGCCGGGTGCCTGGCACACGTCTGTAATCCCAGCACTTGGGAGGCTGAGGCAGGAGGATCGTGAGTTCAAAGCCAGCCTTAGCAATGGTGAGGCACTTAGCAACTCAGTGAGACCCTGTCTCTAAATAAAATACAAAAATAGGGCTGGGGATGTGGCTCAGTAGTCAAGTGCCCCTGAGTTCAATCCCTGGTACAAAAAAAAAAAAAAAAAAAAAGAGAGAGAGAGAGAGAGAAAAATCTTACCACCTGCTAACAGCGATGGGGGTAGATGGGAAGGATTTGAGGTTTTGTTTGTTTTGGTACTGGGGACTGAACTCAGGGCCTTTCACATGTTAAGCACACCATTGAGCCCCAACTTTGGACCCTGAGTTTCATTCTTATAACTGTTTTCCAAAACCCCTGCAACAGGATCATGTTACTTTCATAAAAAACTAAAATATATCATTAAATATATTATAAAAATATTTATTATCTGGGTATAGTGGCACACCTGTTAATCCCAGATATTTGGGAGGCTGAGGCAAAATTACTTCAGCCCAGTAGTTTGAGACCAGCCTAGGCAACACAGTGAGACCCTAACTCTTAAAAAATCAAATTGAGCTAGGCACAGTGGTGCATGCCTGTCATTCCAGCGGCACGGGCAGCTGAGGCAGAAGGATCACAAGTTCAAAGCCAGCCTCAGCAAAAGCAAGAGGCCAAGCAACTCAGTGAGACCCTGTCTCAAAAAATTAAGAGGACTGGGGGGCTGGGGTTGTGGCTCAGTGGTAGATCACTTGCCTAGCATGTGTGAGGCACTGGGTTTGATCCCCAGCACCACATAAAAACAAATAAAATAAAAGTATTATGTCCATCTACAACTAAAAAACATATTAAAAAAAAAAAAAGGACTGGGGATGTAGTTCAGTGGTAAAGTGCCTCTGGGGACACCCAGTTCCAAAGTAAATAAATAAAAATATGAATCATAAAAAATTTAAATTTTTTTTCTGAATTAGGAAAATGTTAAGATTGGAAAAAAGATGATTTCATATTGAGCTCAAATTTACTCTCTGAGCTCCACGATGCATGGTTCTAGGGCACTCAGCTTAACGCTTTGGCAGAAGGGTCACTGGTCCCCCTTAAAGAGGTAGCAAGGGTCCCCTTGCAGACAGATTACTCTCAGGTTGCTGCAGCTCAGGGTGCCAGACGGGGGCTTCCTCTCCTCCCACCAACCCCTCCAGGCTATCTTGCCCAGCCCTCTGCGTGATGGTGGCAGACAGTGAGCTGTGGAGCATGGTTAGGGTATATATAGTGCCCGGGGCTGGCTTCAGGGCAGTTGCTCAGGAGTCTGCAAAGCCCCTTCACTTGCCTTAATGCTCTGCCATCATGGTCTTGAAATTCCCAATAATTCTTTAACAGGGGCCCAGCCTTTTCATTTCGCACTGAGCCAGACAAGTTATAGAGTTGGTCCTGGCAGTACAACCGGTCCATCAAGGGTTTTGGAGCAAGACAGCCCTGGGCTCTGATCCCAGCTCTGTAATTTATGCACTCAGTGACTTGGGACGAGTGATTTAATCTCTCTGTGCCTCAGTTTCCTCATCTGAAGAACAAGTATGACCTCACAGTGGTGTTATAAAGATTAGAACCATGTTATGAGTACAAAGTAAACACTCTTGGTTTGATTTTTTTTTTTCTTTCTTTTTTTTTTTTTTTTTTTTTTTTTTTGGTACTGGGGATTGAATTCACGGTCAGTCGAACAGTGAGCCACATCCCCAGCCGTATTTTGTATTTTATTTAGACACAGGGTCTCACTGAGTTGCTTAGCGCCTCACTTGTTGCTGAGGCTGGCTTTGAACTCAAGATCCTCTTGCCTCAGCCTCCGAAGCTGCTGGGATTACAGGCCTGCACCACCGCCCAGCCCTCCTGGAATTTTTATATTATGCATTATATAAGGAACTTAGCCAAGGTCATGGCACAAAGTAATCCCTAGAGGAGGAGAGCCTGTAATAGTGGGGAGGACGTGGGCAGCCGTCCCTTCGCCAGACCCCCTTCCTCTTGCCTCCTTAGCGCCTCTCTGAAGGGCAGAGGGATGCACACGCAAGCTCCCCGGAGCAGGCGGCCCTCAGCCGGGACGCGCGCTCCTCTGCCGCTGACCCCACAGAGGACACGGATCTGCCTCTCTCTAGACACAAACACCATTTGTCCTCGTCCTGAGCCTGGGAAGTTCTTCCCTATGAGCCTTTGAGGAGGGAAACATGGGCGGCCTGTGAGCGTGGGCTTGTCCCTGCTGTGATCCAGAGGTACATCCTGTTCTGCCGTTGCCATGGTAGATCCAAAAACATCTGCCACAACAGAGGCTGCGGCTGGCGGCTGGCAGCGGGGCCGTGGCCGGGCAAGGGCCTGGGCAGGCTGAGCACTGGAGGCCAGGCCGGAGAGAGTGCCAGGCTTGCAGCTGGACCGTGACCCGGGAGACCTCCCCGCGGCACCCCCACCTGTCCTCGGCCATGCACACGTTGGCACATGCGCACAGAAGCCGGGACGTAGACCAGATTTCCCACCCGGAAGCGTCCCTAACTCAATTCTCTTCCTGGGGACGCTGAGCAAAGAACTGAAGCCCCAGGGCTGGGCCCTCCTGATTTCTCACCCCTGTCCAGTTCACAGCCAGGTCACAGAACCCACCCCCAAGTCCCATCTTGCTCCGCAAATGGAATTCGCTTTTCTGGTTGTAATTTGTTCCCCCCATCAGTGGATAAACACAGTCATTGTAACAAAATCACATGATGCAGAGGAATAAGGGCTGTTGCAAGCTTGCTCACTGATGTGGTCTGAGCCAGCTGCCGGTCACATGTCTCTGAGCAACATACGTGTATAAAGTGCTCAGAACGGTCCCTGGCCCCAGGGGATGCCCAGCATGCATGCGTCTGTCCAATGAAACAATTGTCCAAATGATCTGATTCCGCGGGACACTTCAGCGATGCAGATATTAGTAACACGGTTTCTAAAAAGAGACGCGGAGGTTCCATGAACACTAGAGCTCTGAGCTCAGAACCCCTGCCCTTCGCTGCTTTTCTTCATTCTTCATTCTCCCGGGCACTTTGGGGTCTCCCTCGGACTGTGCTCCAGCCCTGACCTCACTCCTGCTGGGGGCTGCAGGTGCGCCTGAGCTCACAGACTGGCCCCACACTCACTGACTTCACTCCCCGTCTGAGGCCTTTGGGGATTCTCTTCATTGGTACAGCCGTGTTCTTGGGCTCTGAGGGTCTGTCTTCTCCAAAAGCCTGGCTTGAGTGGTGACCACCCTCCCCACCAACTGCCTTCTGTTCTGCAGTGGGGGTGCTAGCTGGGATCGTGACTGTCATTATGGATGACATCCTTTGGGTCACACTGGACAAAGCGGGCTTTCTCAGATGAAGGGACCCAGAGGCGAAATGACTCGCCCACAGGGCCCAGCCAAAAGGCAGAGAGAATCACAGGGCCATCTCTTCCAGGAAGCCATCCCTGATGGTGCCTTGGCTAAACTCTGAAGAGATGGCTGTTTTGTCTGGACACCCCACAGGCATGCCCAGGACTGTGAGCTAGCTCCCTGGGCTCAGGGGCTAGGTCAGGTTCATTGGGGTCTGTCCTGTGCCTGACATAGTAGTTGAATGACCTAACAAAGAAGATGCCAATAAATGAATGATGGGGCTTATCTTTTTTTCCTTTTTTGGTACTGGAGATTGAACCCAGGGATGCTCTACTACTGAACTACATCCCCAGCCTTTTTTATTTTGAGACAGAGACTTCATACGTTGCCAAGGCTGGCCTCGAATTTGCAATCCATCCTGTCTCAGCTTCCTGAGTCGCTGGGATTACATGTGTGTGCCAACTGCACCAGGTTCTTTTCCCTTCCTGAGACATGAGAGTTTTGGGGGAGTTTGGTAGGCCCGAGTTAGACTCTTGCTCTGCCACTTCCTGGCTGGGTAGTCTTAGGTGCGTTACTTTACCTCTCTGAACCTCTGTTTCCTTCTCTTTAAAATAGGGTTATAGTCTATGGGAGGGTCAGAGAGGACCCACAATGGCTGACACATAGTATGTGGTCAATTAACAGCTCTACAGGGAAAAAATTCATGCTCTGAAGTCAGTCTTCTGGGGTTCAAACTTCTACTCTAACACTGTCACTGAGTAACCTCGACAAATCTCTTCCTCTCTGTGGGTCTCATTTTCCGACACCTCACTTGGGCATAATAAGAGCACTGACCCCTGAGTGGGGGTGGGGATTAATGGAGACCCTCTGCATAGTTAAGTCTCCTATGAACAGGGTTTCTGTGATTTAGGGTGAGCTCTTGGATGGCACAGATGTGTGCCCCTTCTTCCACCCGTCCCTGAGGGCCTCACTCAGTGCCAGGCACACAGTAGGGGCACAGACGGCTGAAGGTACTGAATCCCCTTTTCAGCAGTTTGGCTGCAGGCACGGAGCCAGCATGTCTCCCAGAACGCCCTCCCAGGCTGGCCACCCTCGCGGGCTTTCCATCCCATTTCCTGACTAGGGGGAGACAGAGTCGCAGCCGGCTGTGGCCTTTTGTGCTGAGTGTGGTGGAGGCTGGTGGCAGCTGTTCCTCCAGGACAGCCTGGGAGGCTGGGGAGGAAGGAAGGAGGAGAGGAGGGCTGAAGGGAGACCGGAAGCCTCTCTAAAGTGAGCCCAGCACCCCAAGGGGACCAGCCACTCACGACAGCAGGACTGAGCCTCCCAGCTCTGCCTCCAGCTCATGACCGTGGATGTGTCAATCAGCCCTCTGAGCACTGCTTCCTGTACAATGGGGCTGTTAATAGACTGTGACCCACGGGGTGTGGGACTCAAGGGAAGCCTGAGGCATACAGTAAGTGCTCCATAAATGTACTAGTCACTTCTGCCCCTCAGAGAGGTTGTAGGGTAGCATCTGCCTTCTACACATAGGGACACTGAGGCCCAGAGAGACGCAATGACTAGTCCAGGGCCGCAGAGCCTGTATCTTGCTGGTTCCAGTTCGGGCTTTAGCCATCTCCCTGCCTGAGCCCTGCACAGCTAGCAGATGAGGCAGGAGAGTCGGGGGCTGAGGGTGGGAGGGGGAGACGGGGAGGAGGCTTCACCCCAACAGCCCCTTTGTGAGGGCCAAGCGCATTAATGGGTTTCTCACGACATCCTGAAAACACTTGGAAAGCAGTCGCTCATGAGGAAACTGAGGGTCAGAGAAGCGAAGCCACTTGCTCCTTAAAGCACGTGTTGGTGGGAGAAAGTGTGGCTGTCCCCCGCCCAGATCTGTTCCTTGAATGAAGGAGACAGTGGCCAGCCCAGGTGAGCTGTGTATTTGGGGAGTTGGGTCTGCCTCCCCACCCCCAGATGAGAGGCGAGACGGGGCACAAGGCCAGCAGCATTTGGGCTTGTGATGTCATTGAAGCTTTCAAAGAAAGGGGAAGAGGGGCCTGTCATTCCTCATTCCACCCCCACCTCGCCCGCCCGGGGCCCAGCCGGGGTCGCGTAAGACTCCAGAGTGGCAGGGAGGAGGCCTCGGCGGTCCCAGGGGCTGGGCGGGGCCTGATGGGGCGGAGCGATGCCCCGAGGCCCCGCCCACGGGCGCTCTGGCCCGCCCCCTTGGCGCCCTCACCTTGGCCCCAGGCGCGCCAGGAGCTCTCACCTGCTCAGTATCTTAGTTTTCATAGCAATGAGGTGGGGGTACCAGCTCCTCCCTGGAGGGCTCTTGTGGTCCCAGAAGGAGGTGTCATCCGCTGGAGGGTTTAGTGGAGCGGATGGCACAGTCCTTACAACCCACCTCCTCCGGGTGCCCAGGTTCCCCTTAACTCGCGGTGGCGCGTCGTGTGCGCGTCGTGGAGGACTCGCAGCCTGCGCCTCCCGGCACCCTCCGCCTCCAGTACGAGGGTCCCCGTGGCGTGCCCCGCTTGCCTGCGGCATCGGGGTGCCCCGATTCCTGAGCGCCCCCCAGGGGGCACCAGAAGGCATTTCAGCCTCGGATTCCCCCAGGGAGGATCTACCGTTCAGTCCCCAGGTTTGCCAAGAGAAACACAGGGGTCTATACCCGAAAAGGCCAGCACCTTTGGGAGCTCCCGCCCCGCCGCTGGATCCGCAGATTCTGGACACATTGAGTCCAGAGGACGTCCGCAGACCCGAGGTCTCAGGACTGCCTCCCACGTGCCCCGTGGCAAACTCCTAGCCCTCTCCCACTCTCGGTTTCCTTATCTGCCATCAGGGATTGGGTTTGGATTTTGCACTCTTAAAAACAGACCAGACTTCGTTTCTGTGGGAGGAGGGTTCCTGTGGGTTATAAGGACCGTGCGCGTCTGCTCCACTGAACCCTCCCCAGCAGATGACACCTCCTTCTGGGACCACAAGAGCCCTCCAGGGGAGGTGCTGGCACCCCAATCTCATTGCTATGAAAATTAAGAAAATGTGTGGGTGACAGCAGCAGAAATGGGCCCTCGTCCCGGCCAGGCCTGCCTGCTTGACCTCAAAGCCCCCTGCCCTCTCCACTACTATACAGGCCATTTCCAGCCCTTGTGGGGCTGATCTCTGAAGGGATGGCTAGGGCTCCTTGTCCTTCTTGCTGGTCGCCGCCCCTCAGGTCCCTGAGGCCCCTTCCTGCATTACCTCTGGGAATCTCTGGGGAACCTCTCACGCGCAATTTAAGGCCATGACCCAAAGCTTCCAAACCCAAGGGAGAAAGGGCCACTCACAAAAAAGATTTATCAGGGACCCCAATTTGGAAGTCAAAGAGTGAGCTGAAGAAGTGGGGGTTGCATGGGGAGTCAGAGAAGGAATGTTCCAGGTAGAGGGAGGAGCTGGTGCAAAGGCCCTGAGGTGGGGCCAGCGCTCTGCTTTCACAGACTCTAAGCAGGCAGGGTAACAAGTGGAGAGCCTGGCCTGGCTGGAAGCGCAGACCATGGAGGCTGGACTTGATTGACACTGAGGGTGCTGGGGAGTCATGGAGAGACTGCAAACTCCCTGGGGAGTGGTCAGCATTTCCCTCTAGAGCTGTGCTATCAAAAATCAACCAAAATTAAGGTGGGCTGCGGTGGCGCACGCCTGTAATCCCAGCACTTAGGAGGCTGAGGCAGGAGGATTGCAAGTTCAAAACCAGCCTCAGCAATGGCGAGGCACTTAGCAACACAGTGAGACCCTGTCTCTAATTAAAAAAAAAAAAAAAAAAAAAAGGCTAGGGATGTGGCTCAGTGGTCGAGTGCCCCTAAGTTCAATCCTTGGTATCAAAATAAATAAATAAATAAATAAATATCAAAATTTACTAGGCAGGTGGTGCACGCCTGTAATCCCAGCGGCTCTGGGAGCCTAAGACAGGAGAATTGTGAGTTCAAAGCCAGCCTTAGCAAAAGAGAGGCACTAAGCAACTCAGTGAGACCCTGTCTCTAAATAAAATACAAAATAGGGCTGGGGATGTGGCTCAGTGGTCGAGTGCCCCTGGGTTCAATCCCCAGTATCCCCCCAAAATTCATCAAAATTAATCATTAATTTGGTTAATAATTGAAAAAATTAACCAAAATGTGGCACACTCCTGTACACCCAGCAGCTCAGGAGGCAGGGGTAGCTCAAGTTCAAGGCCAGCCTCAGCAACTCAGCAAGGCACTGAGCAACTCAGCAAGACCCTGTCTCTAAATAAAATATAAAGGGGTGGGCGGAGCTGGGGATGTTGCTCAGTGGTTAAGCACCCCTGGGTTCAATCCCTGGTACCACAAATAAATAAATAAATACCAGTTCAGTCCTTTAGTCACTTACGCCTCATTTCAAGGTCTCATTATCTCTAAGTGGCTGCCCTACTGGACACAGACAGGACATTTCCATCATCACAGAATTTTCTACAGACAGTGCTGAGCTAGAGAGAGCACTCAAGGTTTGGGGTGGAAAGCATTATGCCGAGAAGGGAACCAGGGAGGACAGGTTCCAGGGATTCGGTGAGACATGCCAGTGGCCAGTGCCTAGCCTGGTGCCTGGAACACAGTAGGTGCTCAATGAAACACCACAGCATGGATGAATCAGAGCCTGGATCAGAGCAAGGCTATGGTGACTGGTAGAAGAGGCAGGGGGGCATGGACAGCTGGGTGGGTGCTGGGATTGCTTCCTGAAACAGTATGTTAGTCTATTTTCTGTTGCTATAACAGAAAACCTGAGGTTGGGTAATTTATAAAGGAAAGTTTGTTCAACTCATGGTTCTAAGAAGCTGGAAGTTCAAGGCCCTTGGGCAAGGGCCTCATGCTGCATCACACTTGGTGGAAAAGCGGAAAGGAAGCTGGTGGAGGTGGAAGAGACAAATCATGCAGGGCAGCTTCCCTTCCTGACGACCCACCCCTGGGGTAACTAGTCCTGTTCCGCAGAAATGGTGGTCATGCTTTTCAGTGACCTAATCACCTCTTCAAGGTCCCACCACTCTCAGCCCTGTCGAACTCGGACTGGATTTTTTTAAAATATTTATTTATTTGCTTTAGTTCCACACAATGCAATGCATTTGTGTTTACGTGGTGCTGAGGATCGAACCCGGGCCGTGCACGTGCGAGGCGAGCGCTCTGCCGCTGAGCCACAACCCCAGCCCCCACCCCCCACTGGATTTCAACATGCAGGGTGGGGGAGAAACCACGTTGAAGTCACAGCCAAGCAGAAGCCGGCAGGAGGAGGGGCCAGGTGCTTTCACAAGCCAGGTGCCTGTGGAATGGCCACGGGGACACGGAGGCCTTTGGATGTTTGAACCTAGACATGCGGGCCAGGCTAAGACTTGGGAATGACGGGCTCACCCCGGCGAGGACACAGATGCTAGGACAAGGGGCAGGGAGGGCCCCGGGGACACTGACGTTAGAGAGGCGGTCAGAGAAGGAGAAAGTCAGGTCAGACTCCGCCATGAATGTCAGGAGCCCCTGGGGAGACCTGACCCAACCCAGGAGGTCATCAGAGCCCCTGGAAGGTGGGAGGGAAAGAAAGGAGACCAGAAGATAGAAAGAGGCGCGGAGTGGCTGCAGCTCCTGAAGGCTTTGTTGAAGGGGTTGCGGCTGTCACTGAAAGATCCAGGAGTCAGGGAAGGAATTTCTGCCTTTGAGATGGGAAGGATCTGAGTCTGTCCACAGGCTAACAGGAAATGGGTGGGTGGGGGTTGTGCTTGTGGCCCGAGTCAACAACTGGTGTGGATGATGTGCTTCAGAGTGTGCGCCGCGTCTTACAGCGGATCTTCTGAATGCCCGTGGTAAGATGCACTGTGGCTGGTCGTGGTGGCCCACGCCTGTCATCCCAGCGGCTCGGGACGCTGAGGCTGGGGGATCGCGGGTTCAAAGCCAGCCTCAGCAAAAGCAAGGCGCTAAGCAACTCCGTGAGACCCTGTCTCTAAATAAAATACAAAATAGGGCCGGGGATGTGGCTCAGGGGTCGAGTGTCCCTGAGTTCAATCCCCAGTACCCGCCCTCGAAAAAAGAAGCATCTTATTTATGCCCATTTTAGAGATGAAAAGACTGAGGCTTGGTGTGGTTTAGCAGTTTCCCCAGTCACATAGGGGGACCTTTCCCTAACGTGCATGGCCCAGCAGTAAATCTACTACTCAGACTCTGCTCCAGGAGGATGTGTCTCCCATACTTCTGCTACTTTCTGGATAAACAAGCCACAACATAATTTTTAGAAGGCACCGAAATTCTGCCAGATACGGTGGTACACGCCTGGCATCTCAACAAATCATCTGGCTGAGGCAGGATGATTGCCTGTTCCAGGCCAGCCTCAGCAACTTAGCAAGATCCTGTCTCAAAAATAAAAAATAAAGACTGAGAAAGTAGCTCAGGAGTAAAATGCTCCTGGGTTCAATCCTCAGAACTCAAAACCAACCAACCAAACAAACAAACAAAAAAATTCCCAAATGGGAATAATTTAGTCAGAGACAATGAGTGAACTTGGGACGCTACTCATGCTACTGTGGGTATTTTCAAATTTACTTCCTGCTATCATCTTCTCTTGTGACTCGATAACCCTATAATAATATAATTGTGGCAACCATTTGTTATGCTCTTATTATATACTGTGCTTAGCATTTAAATGTTATCACATTAAATCTCACAGCAACAATGAGAGGTAGGCCCTATTATTCTCCTCTTTTTGAGGTTAGGAAATGGGAGCACAGAGAGGTAAAGGGACTTGCCCAGGGCCACACAGCATACCTTTGCCAGAGATGAAAGTTTTTAAAAAGGGGTCTTTTTTTGTCATCAAAGCCAGTGCTCATCTGTCAAACTGGCTCATGAATGTTAAAGTCATAGCAGAAAATGGATTATTTTTCTCTATCACATCTAGCTTGTTGATTGAGGTGGGGGGAAGTTAGCACCCACTGCTCTCCTTTGGATGGACTCTTCTGCCTTTGGATGTCACCATCTCAGGCCCCAGGGAAGGACGCTGTTTCCTCTGCAGGGAGATGGCAGCGATCTGTCTGGAAGGAGCCCGCACTACATTCACAAAAGGCTTTTTGAGACCTGAGACCCTGAGGGGAATAGGGACAGATGGAGCCGCAGATTTCTTCCAGAAATGCTCTCACTTCTTTGCAACCCTGCAGAATGGATGTGTTGGGGTTGTGAAGATGGCTGGTGGCTTCCCACCGAACTGGAGAGGGAGGAGGCAGCAGTGGTTATCTGGTAATAATCAGCGGGAGGAAGAGAAGCCCGTGGCCCTTCCTTGCCTGGGGCACACAGGGTTGATTGCTGTAAGGTCCAGAGAGGACTCGAGGGGGGGGGCTGAGCGCTGAGCCCAGACATCGGGGTGGGCAGACCCGGCCGGTGGCTGCCAAGTCACAGCCAGGGTCAGGGGTATTTTGGCCACGTGAGTATTCAAGAGCCAAAGTGCTTCAGTTTTCTGGGGGGGAGGAGAAAGCAGCTATTGCAGGATAGACCTTTCTTTCCCTGTCTGTTCTACCCTGGGACTCCTGAGCCTCAGTTTTCTTCTGCTGGTACCACCACGTGCCCATCCCTGGAAGCAGCCATTGCTGGCAGTAGGGGGTGTCTTCCCTATTCTTCCTCGCCCCATGTCCATAGGGAAATCATCCTTCTCCCGGGTCGCTGTGCTGGAGTTAGCTTGGCCCAACTCCTATACGTGGAAGAGTAAGTAGTTTCCAACTTCTTACTATTATAAATAACCCTGTGTGCCGGACTCGGTGGTGCACACCCGTCATCCCAGTGGCTTGGGAGGCTGAGGCAGGAGGATCGCCAGTTCAAAGCCAGCCTCAGCAACAGCGAGGCCCTAAGCAGCTCAGTGAGACCCTGTCTCTAAATAAAATACAAAATAGGGCTGGGGATGTGGCTCAGTGGTCGAGTGCCCCTGAGTTCAATTCCCGTACCTAAATAAATAAATAAATAAATACCACTGTGCCGAACATCTTTGTGCCTGAAGCATTTGTAGCACCTGCCATCTTTTTTTAGGTCAGGTTCTCAGAAATGATGACTTACTTGCAAGATGTCCCCCAACAAGCCAGGACTTCTGATTTCCATGCCCACTGTAGACTGAATGTTGTATCTCCCCAAAATCCATATATGGAGCCTTTAATCCCCAGTGTGATGGATTTGGAGGTGGGACCTTTGGGAGGTAATTAGATTTAGATCGGATCACGAGGGGTAAGCCCCCAGGAGGAGATTAGTGTCTTTAAAAGAATATGAGGAGACCAGAGCTCTCTATGTCCTCCATGTGTGGGGACAGTGAGGAGGTGTCTATGAACCAGGAAGAAGGCCTTCACCAGGACTCAGTTATGCCCGCACGTGGCTCTCAGACTTCCAGCCTCCAGAATTTTGAGTACAAAGTTTCTAGTGCTTAAGCTACGCGGCTTCTGGTAGTCTCTCTCTCTCTTTTTTTGTACTGGGGATTGAACTCAGGGGCACTCGACCACTGGGCCACATCCCCAGCCCTTTTTTGTATTTTATTAGAGACAGGGTCTCACTGAGTTGCTAAGTGCCTCACCATTGCTGAGGCTGGCTCTGAACTCGCAATCTTCCTGCCTCAGCCTCCCAAGTGCTGGGATTACAGGTGTGCGCCACCGCACCCAGTATGGTAGTCTCTTATAGCAGCTCCAAGTGACTAAGACAACACCCTCATGTGACCTTCCATACTGAATTAGGGGTGGCCTCAGTGGACAACAGAATTTGGGGGTCAAAGCAAGAGTATGTAACCATCAAGGCCAGGTCATTGCAGCTTCTGCCTTGCTCTCTTGAATCTCTGAATCGGGGGGAGGACAGCCATCCCATCATGGGGACAGTCAGCCTGTAGAGAGGCCCCCTGACACCCTGAGCCCTCCCGCCAACAGCCAGCCTGGCTCATCAGTCACGCGGGTGAACTGCCGTGGAGTGGAAGTGGGGTCTCAGTCAAGTGCAGCCCCAGGCGTGACCTGGCTGTGACCCCACAAGGGGCCGTGAACCAGACCAGGCAGTTTCTGCTCCCCGATTCCCGACCCACAGAAACGGCCCCTTATTTTGCTGTTTTAAGCCGATATGTTTGGGGCCATTTGCTTCACGGCAATAGATAAGGAATGGACGAGATCAAAGACCAGAGCACTCCTGGGGCTTAAAATTGCCATTTTTTCCTTCCCTTTTCATATCAGCAGACGGTCAGTTCTCGGTTTGACGTGGAACTGACCTACACGTGCTCCAGATGACTTTGAGAAGGAGTCCCTGTCAGCTCCGAGGATGGGGGGCGCAGGGGACAGCCTGGTGCGGCCAGAGCCCTTTCATGCTGTTCCCATAGGAAGGCTGGCTTTTGGCTGGTGGCCCTGAGCACTTCCAGGATATTTGCAAAGAGAGCTACAGCATCCCACTAACCCCCCAGCAGCCAAAGAGGGGCGCTCGAGAAAGCCCAGCCTGTTTTAAGTTAACTGCTCCTTTCTTCTTCTGGATTCTCAAAGTTGTTTTAGGAAGTGTGAACACATCTGGCTTGTGGAAGAATGCTTTCCCCCCTGGGCGTGGTGGGGCACACCTGCAATCCCAGTGACTCAGGAGGCTAAGGCAGGAGGATCGCAAGTTCGAGGCCAGTTTGGGCAATTTAGCGAGACCCTGTCTCAAAGTAAAAAATAAAAAGGCCTGAGGATGTGGCCCAGTGGTCGAGTGCCCCTGAGTTCAATCCTTGGTACAAAAAAACAAAACAAGGGCCTGGGATTGTGGCTCAGTGGTAGAGCGCTCGCCTTGCACGTGCGCGGCCCGGGTTCGATCCTCAGCACCACGTAAACATAAATGCATTGTGTACAACTAAAGCAAATAAATAAATATTTAAAAAAAAAAAAAAAAGGTATTGTGTCCAACTACAACTGAAAAAAAAAAAAAAAAAAAGTTCATGTTAAAGAAATCAGCTTCCGGCTGGGGTTGTGGCTCTGTGGTAGAGCGCTCACCTAGCCTGCATGGGGCACTGGGTTCGATCCTCAGCGCCTCCTAAAAATGAAATAAAGGTGGTGTGCTCACGTTAAAGAAATCAGCTTCCATTTCTTTCGCTCATATACTCAAGAGATCCCCCATGTGGTGCACAGACTTGGAAATCCTGCATGGGGACGCGGAGACCTCTCTAGGCCTTCATTCACTAATGATTAATATGTTAAGTAACTATTTATTTAGCATCCCAGACTGTGTTGGGCTTTCGGAGAATTCAAAGACGTGGCAGTCAGCACAGCAGCTGTACTTGCAGTTGTTCACAAAGGCGGCAAATGGAGGAACAAGCCCACAGACATCACAGTTTGAACTAAGTTCAGATTTCAACTGTACCATCCACAAACGGTGTGACCCTGAGCAGGTTTTGGACGTCTCTGGGCCTCTTCTAAAAAGAGAGGATGATAAGAGAGGATATTTTGAGGATTAAATGAGATATGCCTCTAAAACATTTAGTACCCAGTCTAGAGTGGGTCACATGTTAACACTTGAGATAATGGTGACGATGACGATAATTATGGGTGTGGTACCGGGGATTAAACCCAGGGCACTTTATCACTGAGCCACATCCCCAGCCCTTTTTAGTATTATTATTATTATTTTTTTTTATTTTGAGGACCTCACTAAGTTGCTGAGGCTGGCCTCGAACTTGCAATCCTCCTGCCTCAGCCTCCTGAGCTGCTGGGATGACAGGCACGTACCACCACACAGGGCTCAGACGGGGGCTAAGAGCGGCCCTCATGAAGGAAAAGGGAACCACTTGGAAGGACCTGAAGGCGGATCGCGTGTGTGTGCCTGAGAGCCTGGGCCTGGCGTGACGCACCTGGGATGTTCCGACAGTCAGTCTTGCAGGGAAGCATGCTGTCCTCGCTGTCCTCCCTCCAGCCCTGACTCTGAGCAGGGCGTCCATGGGGCCTTGCTCAAATGGCTTCTCCACTTTCCTTGATTCCTGAAAGTTTCCATAATTAAAAATAACAACCATAAAACGCAGCCATAACTCAGCGATTCGGGCGTGGGGGAAGGGAGAACGTGATCCGAGGCTGGTTGGGCAAGCTGAAGCTACAGGTTCTCGAGCCCCTCCACTCTGGAAGCCTCAGTTTCCTCTTCTGTAAAATGGGCACGATAAGGGGCCCCAAGTCCCAGCATTGCTGTGAGGGTTGAAGGCACTCTTTCCTGGAAGGGCTAGTAAGACTCAGGAGACTTCCCTTGTCTGAGTAGCCAGTTCCCCATATTTGGGGCTGAATTCCAGTTTGTCCTAGGATGGGGTGGATTGTCCTGTGCATTGTGGGATATGTAGCGGCATCTTGATTGTCTACCCACAAGACGCCAGTAGTGTAAGCTTCTACTAGTAATCATCAAAAAATGTCCCCAGACACCACCAGATGTTCCCTGGAGGAAAGGGGGGAGAAAAACTGCCCCTCTCCGGTGGAGACTCACAGGTCTGAGCCTTTGTTGCGTTGATGAACAGTAATTCTCTTTATGTGAGGCTGAGACGTCTGATCTGCGAGGGAAACACAGGCCAGGTTGGGCCTCGGAGGCTGTAGCTTGTGCCTCTGTAGGGAGCACAGTTGCAGGTTTATTGCCTTCATAAGAAGATTTACATGGATGAAAAAGCACTTTAGGTGCCAAAATTCATATTTAAGTGTTTTTTCCCCCAGTACTGGGGATTGAACTCGGGGATTGAACTTGCATGCTAGGCAAGTGCTTTACATATTTCAGTTTTGAAAAATCGGCATGGGTGACTTATAAGGAAATCCTCTAGCTAGGGTTCCCCTGAGGAGATCCAAGGGTGACATGGGGCTTGGGGTCTTGATAGCGTTCCTTGAATTTACAGAATACTTCCCCCTAAGAAAAGACCATAATGGGAACTGGGGTTGTGGCTCAGTGGTAGAGCACTCGCCTAGCACGTGGGAGGCACTGGGTTCCATCCTCAGCACCACGTAGAAATAAATGGAATAAAGGTAATGCGTCCACCTACAACTAAAAAAATTTAAAAAGATAATAACTTCTCTGATTTCTTTTTTTAAAAAAAATTTTTTTAGTGGGGCTGGGGTTGTGGCTCAGCGGTAGAGCGCTCGCCTAGCACGTGCGCGGCCCGGGTTCGATCCTCAGCACCACGTAAAACGCATTGTGTACAACTAAAGCAAATAAATAAATGTTTTAAAAAAAATTTTTAGTTGTAAATGGACACAATACCTTTATTTTATTTCTTTTTATGTGGTGCCAGGGATTGAACCCAGTGCCTCCCGCGTGCTAGGCAAGCACTCTACCACTGAGCCACATCCCCAGCCCCAACTTCTTTAATTTCTTTTCTTTTCTTTTCTTTTCTTTCTTTCTTTCTTTTTTTTTTTTTTTTTTTTTTTTTGGTGGTACTGAGGATTGAACTCGGGGCACTCGTCCACTGGGTCACATCCCAGCCCTTTTTTGTATTTTATTAGAGACAGGGTCTCACTGAGTTGCTAAGAGCCTCGCCATTGCTGAGGCTGACTTTGAACTCGCGATCCTCCTGCCTCAGCCTCCCAAGTGCTGGGATGACAGGCGTGCGCCACCATACCTGGCTATTTTTAATTTTTTTAAAGTTATTCTAATTAGTTATACAGGACAGTAGAATGCATTTTGACACATTGTGCACAGATGGAACACAACTTCTTCTTCCTCTGGCTGTACATGGTGCAGTCACACCAGTCGTGTAGCCCATACATGGACATGGAGTAATATTGTCGTCTCACTCCACTGCCCTTCCCACCTTCTCCACCCCTCCCCTCCCCTCACTCCGCTCCGCCCAATCCAAACGTCCTTCATTCTTCCCCACCCTCCCCCCATTATGGATCAGCTTCCACTTCTCAGATAAAAACATTTAGCCTTTGTTTTGGGGGGATTGGCTTATTTCACTTAGCTTGATAGTCTCCAGCTCCATCCATTTACCTGCAAATGCCATAATTCCATTCTTTAAGGCTGAGTAATATCCCATTGTGTACATACACCACATTTTCTTTATCCATTCATCTGTTGAAGAGCATTTAGGTTGGTTCCATAGTTCAGGTATTGTGAATTAAACTGCTGTAAACATTGATGTGGCTGTGTCACTGTAGTATGCTGATTTTTAAGTCCTTTGGGTATATGCTGAGGACTGGGATAACTGGGTCAAATGGTGGTTCCATTCCAAGTCTTCTGAGAAATCCTCATACTGCTTTCCAGAGTGGTTGTACCGATTTGCAGTCCCACCAGCAATGTATGAGTGTACCTTTTTCCCCACATCCTCGCCAACACATTAATACTCATATTCTTGATAATTGCCATTTTGATTAGAGTGAGATGAAATCTTGGAATAGTTTTGATTTGCATTTCTCTAATTGCTAGAGATGTTAAACATTTTTTTTTCACATATTTGTTGATCAATTGTATTCTTCTGTGAAGTGCAGACTTCTGATTAAACATTATTTCTGAACTGGGCATGTGGTGCAAGCCTATAAGCCCAAATACCCAGGAGGCTGAGGCAGGAGGATCACAAGTTGGAGGCCAGCCTCAGCAACTTAGTGAGATCTTGCCTGTCTTAAATAAAAGTAAAAAGGGACTGGGGATGTAGCTCAGTGGTAAAGCACTTGCCCAGCATTCTGAGTCCCCGGGTGGAATTCCCCAATATTGAGGAAAACAAAAAGCAGCAAACATTCCCTCCGCAAACCACACTATTTCTGGGTGTGTTGTGAGGGTGTTTCCACAAGAGATAAGCATTTGAACAGGGGGACTGAGTTAGGCAGATGGCTTCCCCAGTGTGGATGGGTGTCCTCCAACCCACTGAGAGCTGAGTAGAATAATGAGGCCGAGGCGGGACAGGGCTGGACTCATATCCCACCCTCCCCTTTGTGATGGGACCTCAATCTTCTCCTGCCCTCCTGCTTCTCGGGCCTTTGAACTATACCATGGGCCTTCAAGACTCTTTAGGAATCTGGGATGGTTGACTGTTGGGCTTCTAGGTCTCCAAAATTGCATGCAACAAAACCATATAAAAACCAATTAGCGGGGGCTGGGGTTGTGGCTCAGCGGCAGAGCGTTCGCCTTGCATGTGGGCGGCCCGGGTTCGATCCTCAGCACCACGTAAACATAAACGCATTGCATTGTGTACAATTAAAGTAAATAAATAAATATTTAAAAAAAACAATTAGCCAGTGCACGGTGGTGCACACCTGTTATCTCAGCAGCTCAGGAGGCTGAGGCAGGAGGATTGCAAGTTCAAAGCCAGCCTCACCAACAGCAAGGCACTGAGCAACTCAGTGATATACCCTGTCTCTAAATAAAGTACAAAATTGGGCTGGGGATGTGGCTCAGTGTTTGAGCGCCCCTGGGTTCAATCTCCAGTAATGCCCCCTACCCCCGCCAAAAAAAACTCAATCAGTCAGTTATCTAACTATCTCCTACTGGTTCTGGTTCTCTGGAGAGCCCTAATACATCCATAACCCTTATGCTGTCACTCAGAGATGATTTCTATTATAGTGTATGAGCATGTGTGCAAACCTCCATGTTTTATAAAAACCAGTTGGGCGTGGTGGCACATGCCTGTAACCTCAGGGGATTGGGAGCCTGAGACATGAGGATGGCAAATTCGAGGCCAGCCTCAGCAATTTAGTGAAGTCCTCAGCAACTTAGTGAGACCCTATCTCAAAATAAAAAAAAAAATAAAAAGGGCTGGGTACTGGTTCAATCCCCAGTACCAAAAAAACAACAACAACAAAAAAAAGAGAGAGAGAGAGAGAGAGAGAGAGAGAGAGAGAGAGAGAGACTACTGTGTTCTAACTTGTCCTTTTCATCTAACATCTGGAACATCTTTACATATCATTAAGTAACGAATATTCTTCCACCAATACTTTTATTTTCCTGCTTAAGAAACTTCTTTGGTTCCCAGTGGCCTGGGAACACTTGACCTTTGCAAAGAGAGCAGGCTGAGTCCGTATGCCATCATCCTGTTGAACCGCAATCCTTTACGGCCTCAACTGCACATGTGAAGGCCAGAGATTACGGACTTCTCCAGGGTGGAGGCTGGGAACCGGGAAGTCGCTCTTGCCTCCAGGATGAGGTGTAGACCTTGGTAGCTGATGCTCATTCTCTCTAGCACCCAGCCTCGTCTCTTGGTCTGCTTTTTCTCTCTTTCTTTCTTTTTCTACTTTTCTTTTGGTACCCGGGATTGAACTCTGGAGTGTTTAACCACCGGGCCACATCCCCAGCCCTTTTATATTTTATTTAGAGACGGGGTCTCACTGAGTTGCTTAGCTCCTCGCTAAGTTGCTGAGGCTGGCTTTGAACTCGTGATCCTCCTGCCTCAGCCTCCCAAGCTGCTGGGATGACAGGCGTGCGCCACTACATCTGGAATCTGTTTTTTTTCTGATTGTCCCCCATTTAGAGCACGGGAGCGTACTGACCCATCTCCTCGTGTCGTACAGCAGAGGTTGTTTCTGTGCCTGTCAGTGGTGGGATAAATGTGGATACACAGTTGATCTCCTTAGTGAATTCCATATTTGTGAGCTAATGTACTCATGTTTCGGGAGGTGCTGTGGTTTGGATGTGGATTGAGTGAGTCCCCCCCAAAATGCATGTGCTGGAAGCTTGGGTTGCAGGTGGCAGAGACTTTAAGAGGTAGGCCCTAGAAGTTAGGTCATGGGCACATCGTGCTAGTCTCTCAGAGGGCATGAGTTCTTGTAAGAGTGAGTTTTTATCAGGGGAGAACACCCCATGGACTTGGTCTCTGGTCCCAGGGTTGGTTCCCTTCCCATTCTCCCACTATGTTACCATGCAGACCAAGGGGCCCTCAGCAGAGGCCAAGCAGACGGGCTATCTAATCTTGGACTTTAAACCACCAAAACTTTCAGCTAAATAAATATCTTCTCTTTATAAAGTTTCCAGCCTTGGGTATTTTGTTATAGCAACAGAAAATGAACTAATAAAGGAGGCGATTAGGTCATAGAGGTAGACCCTCACGAGTGGGATTAATATCCTTATGAAAGAGGTCCAGGAGTGACCCTTTTCCCAGGACAAAGTATGATCTGTTTATCAGACCACGAACCCTCACTTGACGCTAATCTGCCTTGATCCTAGACTTCTGTGTTCCAGGATCCCATCAGGACATCACACCACACTTGGTTTTCATGTCTCCTTGGGCTTCTCTTGGCTGTGAGAGTTCCTCTGACCTCCCTTGACACTTTGGAGGAATACTGTTCATGTATTTGTAGGATGCCCCTCAAATGGGAATTGACTGATGTTTTTCTCATGTTTAGAGTGGGGTTTAGGAAGGAAGACCACAGAGGTTAAGTGCCAATATCATCATGTCATCTCAATGGTCCAAACTATCAATATGACTTATGACTGTGATGTTGCCCATGATCTCTGGCTGAGGCAGTTTGTCCGGTTTCTCCACTTGGGGAAAGTGTTTTCCACACTATACACTTTGGAACTGCTACGCCCAGCCCACACTCCCACATTGCAGTTATGTTCTGATGTAAAACACAGCTTCTCTGTATTTTCACATCAGCTGCCTACTGTCTGACCCTCATTCCCTCCATGAAATAAAAATCTATTAGTGTTCCTGCCAGGTGCAGTGGCACACGCCTGTTATCCCAGCAGCTCAGGAGGCTGAGGCAGGAGGATCGTGAGTTCAAAGCCAGCCTCAGCAAAAGCGAGGCGCTAAGCAACTCAGTGAGACCCTATCTCTAAATAAAATATAAAAGGGCTGGGGATGGAGCTCAGTGGTCGAGTGCCCCTGGGTTCAATCCCAGTAACCTCCCTCCCTCTGTAAAAAAATTTATTAGAATTCTTAGGCAGTACAGCAACTGTTTTATCCCTGTTTTTGCAAAGTTCAGAGTTTGAGCAACTTGCCCATGATCCCTTAGCAGCCAGCATCTTGGTAGGATGTTAGCCCAAGTCAGCCTGACCTGATACTCTCAGTCCCTGAATCTTTCTGCTCTTGGGGACCAGGGTAGGGCTTTCCCTTCATTTTTACTTCTAACTCCCACTTACCTCTTCCTCTCCCCCCCCCCCCGTGTGAACACAGGGCCTTGCACATGCTAGAAAAGTGATCTACCACTGAGCTATACCCCCAGACCTTTTCTTCTTTTACTCTTTGTTTTGAGACAGGGTCTTGCCAAGTTGCCCAGGTTGGCCTTGAACTTGCCATCCTCCTGCCTCAGTCTCCCAAGTAGTTGGGATTATGGGCATGGCCACTCTGTCCAGCTCCCACTTGCCCTTTTTTTAGGAGGGGGTACCAGGAATTGAACCCAGGGGCACTCGACCACTGAGCCACTTCCCCAGCCCTACTTTGTATTTTATTTGGAGACAGGGTCTCACTGAGTTGCTTAGCGCCTTGCTTTTGCTGAGGCTGGCTTTGAACTCACAATCCTCCTGCCTCAGCCTCCCAAGCTGCTGGGATGATAGGTGTGTGCCATGACCCCCGGCTCCCGCTTGCCTTTTATCTTGTGCCCTCTGATAGGTGCTGTGTCTCACCCACAGCTTTTCTCTGGCAAATAAGATCTTCCCAAGCCTTCTGTCTTACTCCTAGACATGGAGAAATCACACATTCTAGTGGCAATAGTGTCAGTGCAGCTGGTCAACAGTGTAGCCACGGGCAGGTGACTTTGGCTCATTGAGCCTCAGTTTTCTCTGTAAAATGGGTATAAACAAGGCATAGAGCTGGGCTTGGTGGTGCACGGGAATCCCAGTAACTCTGGAGGCTGAGCCAGGGGGATTGCAAGTTTGGGGCCAGCTTCAGCAATTTAGCAAGGCCCTGGGGATATAGCTCAGTGGTAAAGCACCCGGGTTCAATCCCCAGTACCAAAAAATAAACAAGATTTTAAGTGCTAATAGCAGCTTTATTCACAAGAGCCCCAAGCTGGAAACAACCCAGATGTCCTTCACTGAGTGAATGACTAATGAATTGTAGTGTATCCACACCATGGAACCCTACTCAGCAATAGGGTTCACACCCGCAACAATCTGGATGCCTCCCCACACATTTATCCCAAGTGAAAAAAAGCCAATCCCCAAAGGTTACATATTGTACAATTCCACTTAAGCTACATTCTTTCTTTCTTTCTTTTTTGGTATCTGCGATTGAACTCAGGGGCACTCACCACTGGGCCACATCCCCAGCACTTTTTTGTATTTTATTTAGAGATAGGGTCTCACTGAGTTGCTAAGTGCCTCACTTTTGCTGAGGCTGGCTTTGAACTCACAATCCTCCTGCCTCAGCCTCCCAAGTGCTGGGATTACAGATGTGCGCCACCGTGCCTGGCCTCTTTTTTCTTTTTCTTTTTCTTTTTTAATACTGGAGATTGAACCCAGAGGTATTTAACTACTAAGCCACATCCCCAGTCCTTTTCATTTTTTCTTTTGACTAAGTTGCTTAGGGTCTCCATAAATTGCTGAGGCTGGTCTTGAACTTTGGATCCTCCTGCCTCTGCCTCCCAGGTCACTGGGATTTCAGGCATGCTCCACCACGCCCAGCAATAAGACTTTGTTGAAAGGTCAAAATTGTAGAAATGTAGGACAGATGAGTGGTGGTGGTGGGGGGGAATAAGGAGGGATGGGTGTGAGATGGGAAGTGGGTGTGATTACAAAAGGAATTGCAAATGGACAATCAGGCAGGTTCTTGTGTTGATGGAAATGTTTTGCATCTGTATCAATGTCAAATATCCAGATTGTAATATTGTGCTACAGTTTTGCAAGATTGTTACCATTGGGCTGGGGATGTGGCTCAGCGGTAGAGCGCTCACCTGACCCGATCCTCAGCACCACTAAAAATAAACACATTGTGTACAACTAAAGCAAATAAATAAATATTTTTAAAAAAAGATTGTTACCATTGGGGGAACTGGGTAAAGGATATATTTTTTATATTTGATCTCCTCCCCCCTCCTTTTTTTTTGGTAGTGGGGATTAAACCCAGGAGCACTCTACCACTGAGCTATATACCCCCAGCCCTTTTTGTTTTGAGACAGGGTCTTGCTAAATTGCTGAGGCTAGCCTTGAATTTGCAATCCTCAAGACTCATCCTCAGGCTGGGGTTGTGGCTCAGCGGTAGAGCACTTGCCCAGCACTTGCACAGCCCAGGTTCGATCCTCAGCACCACATAAAACGCATTGTGTACAACTAAAGCAAATAAATAAATATTAAAAAAAAAAAAAAAAAAAAAAAAAGACTCAGCCTCAGCTGGGATTACAGGCAGGCACCACTATGCCTGGCCTTTCTTCTTTCTTCCTGGTGCTGGGGATTGAACCTATGGTCTTGTGCATGCTAGTTAAGTGCTCTACCACTGCACTACATCCTCAGGGCTTTTTACTTTTATTTTGAGACAGGTCTCAATAATAAGTTTCCCAGGCTGGCCTTGAACTTGCAATCCTCCTGCCTTAGCCTCTCGAGTTGCTGGAATTACAGGTGTTCTTTGTATTATTTCTTACACTAACATGTGAATATATAATTTTCTCAAAATAAAAATTTTAAGTTAAAAAAGGCACCTAGGGTTGAAGGTGTACCTCAGTGGCAGATTGCGTGCTTAGCATACACAAATGCCCCGACTCCCAACAGTGGTGAAAAATGCATTCCTGCCGGGTGCAGTGGTTCAGGAGGCTGAGGTAGGAGGATCACCAGTTTAAAGCCAGCCTCAGCAACTTAGCGAGGCCCTAAGTAACTCAGTGAGACCCCGTCTCTAAATAAAATATAAAAAAGGGGGGCTGGGTTGTGGCTCAGTGATTGAGTGCTTGCCTAGCATGTGTGAGGCTGATCCTCAGCACCACATGAAAATAAATAAATGAAATAAAGGTATTATGTCCAACTATAATTAAAAAAATTAAGGGGCTGGGGTTGTGGCTCAGCGGCAGAGCGCTCGCCTCGCACGTGCGCGGCCCGGGTTCGATCCTCAGCACCACGTAAACATAAATGCATTGCATTGTGTACAACTAAAGTAAATAAATAAATATTTTAAAAAAATTAAAATAAAATAAAATATAAAAAAGGGCTAAGGAGCCGGGTGCGGTGGCGCACGCCTGTAATCCCAGCACTTGGGAGTCTGAGGCAGGAGGATCGTGAGTTCAAAGCCAGCCTTAGCAATGGCGAGGCACTTAGAAACTCAGTGAGACCCTGTCTCTAAATAAAATACAAGAAAGGGCTGGGGATGTGGACCAGTGGTTGAGTGACCCTGAGTTCAATCTCTGGTACCAAAAAAAAAAAAAAAAAAAAAAAAAGGGCTAAGGATGTAGCTTGTTTGTTAAGTGCCCCTGGGTTCAATCCCTGTTATCAAAATTAAAAATAAAAGCATTCCTTAGGTATCTTGGACAATCATTCAGCAGTTTTCCTGCCTCTGTTTTGCAGTATGAAAAGCAGAGAGAATCAAGATTTATCAATGCAGGATGGATTTTAATATTTTTTCAAGCTTTATCTTCTTCTACCAATTAAAGATATTGCTTACTGAGATTACTCTAGGGTCTTCTAGTCTCTCGTCTGTTTAACATTATTATTACTTGTTAATGCTTCCAGGGGACTCATTCATCAGCTTCCAGGTTGTCCTGGCAACCTAAGACTCATAGCCCCATTTGGTACTGAGAGAAACGGGAAATTATGTGCTCGGGAACCTCCGGAGGCAGGTTTCTTCATTCATAAGCTGGCACCTGTATGTGGGGTTCAGAATCATTCTTCGTTTTCCTGATCATTAAGTTCCTTTCTATCACCTGTCACTTTAGGAACCACCAACTTTTTTTTTTTTTTGGTACTGGGGATTGAACTCAGGGGCACTCGACCACTGGGCCACATCCCCAGCCCTTTTTTGTATTTTATTAGAGACAGGGTCTCACTGAGTTGCTAAGTGCCTCGCCATTGCTGAGGCTGGCTTTGAATTCGCGATCCTCCTGCCTCAGCCTCCCAAAGTGCTGGGATTACAGGTGTGCGCCACCGCGCCCGGATAGGAAAACAATCCTAGATCCAGCATCTTACCTGAATTGATTCTCTCTGCTTAGGGTCAGCTTGGACAGAGGCCAAGGGTTTTTTTTTTCAGGCCCACAGTGGGGTTGTTATAGATTCAGGGAGAGCAAGGCAATGGTCTTTTCTCCTATCAAAGTGTTCTACAATGTCTCTGCTATTTCTGGGCCTGGCAGCTCTCGGCTGGCCACATTTGGGGCAGGTGCGGAAGGAGGTGGCAAGGTGGCATGGCTTTGGCTCTGGATGTTTCCTGTGCAGGAATCATCTCCTTGAACTCAGGGTAGTGTGAGGAACTGAAACTGGCAGCTGGAAGGCAAAGTCCTTGGGATCCTTCTGTCTCAGCGTATTTCACCAGTGGCGTAGTGGAGGGAGGATCAGTGTCATTAGAGATCTTCTAACTTTGTCACTTAAAGAACCGAGAGAAGGGAATCAATATGTTTTAAACAACTGGTATGTGTTGGCTGTTTTGTCCAGCCTTAATTTATTGATCAAAAGCTTCTGGGAGGGAGGCCGGGCGTGGTGGCGCACACCTGTAATCCCAGCGGCTCAGGAGCCTGAGGCAGGAGGATCGCGAGTTCAAAGCCAGCCTCAGCTTTGAGGGCTGGGGATGTGGTTCAGTGGTTAAATGCCCCTGAGTTCAATGCCTGGTTAAAAAAAAAAAAAAAAAAGATTCTGGGACTGCAGGTGTAACTCAGTGGTAGAGCCTGGTGTGCATGCGGCTCTGGGTTCTATCCACAGAATCCAAACAAAACAAATGCCCCTGAAAATGCCTGAATCTTCAGAACCACTTCCTGAAGTAATCCTTAACAGGATCCTCCCTGTGCAAATGAGAAAGAAGGGCTCAGAGAGGGAAAGTGACTTACATCCTATGATGACTAAGGTGAGCATGAACTTAAACCTAAGTCTGTGAGAAACCAAAGTCCACGGTTCTTCTCTTCTGTCACGCTGCCAAAGAGTTGCATGTAATGACTAACTGGCTGAGAGTGCAGGCTCTGCAAGTAGATGGAAATTATTCTACCTGGTTCCAGCCCACATGACCTTGGGTAATTTAACTTCTCTGAGCCTCTGTTTCCTCACCTTTATAGTTGGGAATTAAGAATTCTTTCTAAGAAAAAAAAAATTTCTTTCCAGTGCACTGGGTTGTCGAGGGGATTTCAGAAGGCTCTGTGTGTAAGGCGCTCAGATAGTGCCTGGCATATGTCAGTGACGGATAAATATTAGATATCTGTTTCCCCAAAAGCCAGTTTACTCAGTGGTTCAGAGTTCCATCCCTTTATCAATTCTCATTTCCCTCCACTACTCAGAATCTACTGCTGTGGATCAATGCCCTGAAAGATAGGAATTGTGCTGGTGTGGTGGCACATGTCTGTAATCTCAGTGGCTTGGGAGGCTGAGGCAGGAGGAATCCAAGTTAAAAGCCAGCCTAAGCAACTTAGGGTGGCACTCAGCAACTTAGTAAGACATTGTCTCAAAATAAAAATAATCAAAAGGGCTGGCAATGTGGCTCAGTGGTTAAGTTCCCCCTGAGTGTTCAATCCTGGGTACAAAAAAAAAAAAAAAAAAAAAAAAAAAAGAGAGATAGGAATTAGAAACTGGGTGTTGGGGTGCACACTTGCAATCTCAGCAACTTGGATGCTGAGGAAGGAGGATCATGGGTTCAAGGCCAGCCTGGACAACTTAGTGAGGCCCTCTCTCAAAAATAAAAAGGGGTGGAGATGTAGCTCAGAGGTAGAGCACCCCTGGGTTCAATCCCCCATACCAATAAAAGAAAAAAAAAAAAAAGAGTCATAATAACAGCATTTTAAAAATATATTTTTTTTAGTTGCAGATGAACACAATACCTTTATTTATTTATTTTTACATGGTACTGAGGATGGAACCCAGTGCTTCACACGTGCTAGGCAAGCACTCTATCACTGATCCACAACCTCAGCCCCCATAACAGGATTTTTTAAAGCATTCCCCATGCCAGTGACTGCACCACTTTACCACCTTTATCTCATTTAAATGAAGTGAGTAGCAAGTCTCGCTGTGGAAATGGTGCTGTGTCCCTTCTCCTAGCAGTGGCTGCTCCAAGGCAAAATAATACTCATCTTTCCCTCCTGGTGAATCACAGCCTTGAAGTGCAACAGGTACCATATGTTTATCACAAGCCAGACACTAGGTACATTACTAACATGAGCTCATAGAACACAGAGGGGCTGTTATTATTCCCATTTCACAGACGAAGAAACTGAGCCTTAGAGAGTACAAGTAATTTGTTGTGACCTTGATTTACAGAACACTTTGTTTTCTCTCATTTTCCATTCCTCTTTCCTTCCCTCCCTCCCTTTTTCCTTCCACTAGTAATTGAACCAAGGCCCAAGCACACAAGCTCCACCCCTGAGCTACTTCTCGAACCTCCTCTGAAACACAAATTTCTGAGGCCAATGCTTAAAGCGGAAAAGCAGCCCCCACCCCACCTCCTGCACTTCAGGAATTGCAGATTCCTTTCTTTGGGAAGTAAATCGCCCTTTCCCTCAGCAGGCCTGCTTTATCAGTTCCCCAGGTCCAGTTTCTCCACTCTTGGTATTTCAGAAAAGGACTCTGACTTTTAGTTGGACAACTTTATGCTAAAGATTAGGAAATTCTGGTCCAAAGAAGTGAGGGAGTTGCCACCAGGCCACTGACGGGAGCAGAGATGGGACTGGAATCCCATCTTAATAACTGGGACTGCCCAGTTTTTGCCAGGGAAAGGAAGAAGGCCGAAGTTTCCAGTTCGTCACCTGCGAAATGGGGTGAATCATTGGCTCTCCTTGTGAAAGTGCGGGGGTTAAGCGGGTGTGGTCAGCCCAGGAGCGGCCACCTAGCACTAGGAATGTGACCTAGAGCAGTAGTAGGCCAAGGGCTAGAGCCTGAGGAGTCCTTGGCTCTGGCGGTGGCGGGCTTGATGGGTGCAGGGGCGGAGCTTCCGAGGCCGGAGGCTGGGATTCGAGAGTTTGGGGCGGGGCTTGCAGTTGAAGCATTTAGACGGGCCATAGGTGGGGCCGAAGATGCGGCAAATAGGATTACGGACCCTGGGCGGGCTCCTGTACGTCGGGGCAGGGGTTTGAACCGCAGATGGGCCTGTCTGTAGCAATAGGAGGGGACCCGTGCTTCTGGAGCCAGGAGGCCGGCTTAAGGGCTTGATGGGCATGGGTGGGGCCCAGAGTTCCAGTTTTAAGGGTCTCTGGGGAAATCTTTGAGGAGCCGGCGACACAGCCTGGCCAAACCAAGCAGGTCAGTGGGCGGATTCTAGGAACCCCGCTCCAGGTTCTAAGGAGCACTGGGCGTGGCTCGGGGGTGCCTCTGGGCGTGGCCCCCAATCATTCAAGGGAGGGTGCCCTGGGCACCGCCTTCTGCGGCCCACTGCATCCCTCGTCGCTACCAGAGGGGGCGCTGGGGAGGACGAGGCGTGGAAAGCAGGGTGAGCGGGCTTCCCCTCCCGGAAGTGGGCGTGGCGAGGCGCGGCGCCGCGGCCCTGGTTGGGCGCAGCGCGGCGCGGGGGCGGGGCCAGCGCGTGGCGGCAGGGGCGGTGGCGGCTGCCCTCGCCCCTCCCCCGCGCGGCGCTCAGTGCCAGGCGGGAGGCGGCAGCGGTTGGAGGCTTCGCCGGGCTTTGCAGCGGGGACTTCGGCGGCGGCGGCGGCGGCGGCGCCTCAGGCACCTCGGCCCTGGTGAGCGGCGCGTGCCCGGCAGGACCGCTCGGGAGCGAGCCAGGCGGGCGGACCTGTCCCCTCAGCATGTGCCGGCGCCGGCTGTCAGGAGCCGGCGGGGCGTGGGGCAGGGCCCGGTTGGAGGGGAGAGGGCAGGGTGGCGCGCGGGGCGCGGGTCCTCGGGCGGTGTGCAAGGGGTCAGGGCCAGGGGCTGCTGCGTGGGGCTTGGGACCCGCGGAGGGGGCTTGGGGACGGCCCGGTTGGCCTGAGGAGCGTGAGGCGCGGTCCCGGTGGGGAGGAGGCTGCCCAGGGGAGGGCTTCAGGGGTCGGAAGCCCGGGGCAGGGTGAGGAACCGCGGGCCGACCGGGCACTGCTGCCCGAGGGAGGTTTCCAGGGGTCAGGGGCCGGCGCCCGGTGGAGCGAGGTGCTGGGTGGGGAGGGGCTGCTCCAGGCTAGGGCGCTGCTCCCGGGGGCGCCAGGCCTGGGGGCGAGGCCTGAGCCACCCCGGGGAGCCGGTGGGTGGGGGGTGGGCTGGAGCCAGCTCCCGCGGGGCTGGGGCGAGCTGGGCCCTGCTGGGATCGGCGAGGGCGGCTCCCTGGCCAGGCGGGTGCTGGGCTTTGGGTGCGAGCCCCCTCGGGGCCCTGAAGATCTGGGTTGGGGTCCAGGCAGGGCGGGGCCGGGCTCCAGTTGGAGTAATGACGGTGGGGGTGGCTTGGGAAGAGATTGCACCGGGTTGCGGGAGCGGAGGGCTGAGACTGGCGAGGGATTGGAAGAGAAGAACCAAGCAGAAACGCTGCAGGGTCGGGGGTCTGGGGCGTACTAGTGAAGTGGTGATTCAGAGATGTGCTTCTCTGATAGCGGGGCAGCTGGCGAGGGACCCAGTGAAAAGGAGCGAGGTGCAGGTGGGGCTCCGCTGCGCTGAAATGACTGAGGATGAGATCAGATGTTGAGGGTGGAAATGCAGGAACCGAGCTCTCCCGCCTGTCCCCACAGGCGCACGCACACCAGCTCTTGGTCTCTTCAACGGTTTGAATGTACTGGGGGAAGTGGCAGGCTGCGGGGAGAGCCGAGAAGAAAGGGGCTTCCTCTTGGAGGGTGGTGCTGGCCCTGCCGTCCTTTTTTGGGAGTGTTCAAAGGGTTTTGATCGCTGGAAAAGGAAATGTAGGCTTTACTGCATCGTGGTTTAGAATCACATCCTATATTTGGCTTTAATGTAGGCTGCCCTTGTTTTGTGGTGTCTGAAGTGCTTGCTCTACATGTTGCAAACGTGGGATTCAGAGTGAGAAGCAAATTGCAAGTTGTTCATCTCCCTCAGAGTAAAAACAAAATACAATGGCTTTTCCTTCCTATAAAGCATTTTATTTTATTTTTCCTATAAAACATTTGTAAAAGAATGGAATATAGTGCAAACTTACAAAGTCGTACTGGGTGGCAAATATATTTACTTTTGAAAATAGTTGCCACAAAATATTAGGCCCTTTTACCACAGCCTTTTTGCCTGGGATTACATTCTAAAGCAGTACTTATAGGTCTCCTATTAGTCACTCCATGTAATAAAGCATCTCATTGTCCTTATCTGGCAGAACTCTCCGGACAACAAGACCTGCTAGGATAGACAGAAACATGATTAAGTATAAGTACTTGTTTCCTACTGTCTTGTTTAGTTGTGAAGGAAAATACATATCTGTTTAGTATTGATTCTTTTTCTACATTTCCTGTAAAGCTGAAGAAATGGGTAAACTATTTCAGACTTGATTCTATCATTTCAGAAGACTGATGTAAGATTTTTTTTTTGGCTAGGAGGTATGTTTCATAGTCATGATGTTTGACTAGGAAGCCTAATATTAAACATTGATCTGAGAGCTTGCGTAAATAGGAAGAAAAGTGAAATAAAAGTGAGAATTGTGTTGTTAGCCTGAAAGTAGAGTGTCTTGATTGAACAAAGATTTAGGGTGAAGATTAAGTACACACCTTTTAAAAAATTCTAGGATGTGCTTTTTCTGTTTGTTTTTTTTAACCGGGAATTGAACTCAGGGGCACTTGATCACTGAGCCACATTCCCTGCCCTATTTTGTATTTTAAGACAGGGTCTCAGCCGGGCGCGGTGGCGCACGCCTGTAATCCCAGCACTTTGGGAGGCTGAGGCAGGAGGATCACGAGTTCAAAGCCAGCCTCAGCAATGGCTAGGCACTTAGCAACTCAGTGAGACCCTGTCTCTAAATAAAATACAAAAAAGGGCTGGGGATGTGACCCAGTGGACTAGTGCCCCTGAGTTCAATCCCCGGTACCAAAAAAAAAAAAAAAAAAAAAAAAGAGAGCCAGGGTCTCACAGAGTTGCTTAGTGTCTCACTTTTGCTGAGGTTGGCTTTGAACTTGAGATCTTCCTGCCTCAGCCTCCCGAGCCACTGGGACTACAGGTGGGCCGCACATGGCCCTTGTTTCCATTGTTGATTACTTGTGGATGGTACTCTGAAGTCTGATGAATTTTAATATGTCAATGAAATATTACTGCACATGGCGTTGAATCTTATATGATTGTTACTTTGCTTGCCGATTGTGTTAATCAGCATTTATGTTTATTTATGTATAATTTAGGATTAGATTCAGGGTCAAGAATAGCATTTTTAAAATATTTATTTATTTGCATTAGTTGTACACAATTCCTTTATTTTTTTTTTAATATTTATTTATTTGCTTTCAGTTGTACACAATGTGTTTTTATGTGGTTCTGAGGATCGAACCCGGGCCGCGCATGTGGTAGGCGAGCGCTCTACCACTGAGCCACAACCCCAGCCCCAAGAATAGCATTTTTTTTTAAGTATTTATTTATTTACTTTAATTGTACACAATGCAATGCATTTGTTTACGTGGTGCTGAGGATGGAACCCGGGTCACGCACATGCGAGGCCAGCGCTCTGCCGCTGAGCCACAACCCCAGCCCAAGAATAGCATTTTTTAAACACTTGGATTTTTCTGATACAAGTTTTATGTTTGATACATCTGTCACTTCTGGGAACCATTAGGAAAGTCACTGTAATGTCTATGAGATGTAATGTTCAAAATGATAAATTATCAGTTCTTAGTTAATATAAGGGGGATTATGGAAGATTCAGTTCTATATGATATAGAATATTCATTTCTTAATATTTTCATTTACCACAAACTAGTACTTTAGAAACATATTAATTGGACTTTTTTACCTTTGACTTCTTTTTCACGGGTAGAACAATAATAAATTTAAGTGCTGCTTTCATTTTCAGGGTACAAATCCATGTGATACATCCTTTTAAGATTGGTTTTCATTTGATGACTTCCCTGATACTCTTTTTGGGTATTAGTGAGTATGTCTTTTTAAACTTAAGGTACTTTTTATGTATTAAAACATGGAATTCTTCATGAATATTTCAGTATGACCTAGTACCTAGAATGTTAAGTAATCGAATCTCTCTGGGTTTTCATTGCCCTAGTTCAGATCCTTTAAAGTGAGTGAACAAGATTCTTTACTCTGTCCTTAGCACTTTGCTTTTGTCTTGACACCATCTAATGGAATCACTTTTTAAAAATTTAATTTAATTTTATATATATGTATATATATATTTTTATTTATTTATTTTTTAAATATTTATTTATTTACTTTAGTTGTACAGGATGCGATGCATTTATGTTTACGTGGTGCTGAGGATCGAACCCGGGACGCGCACGTGCAAGGCGAGCGCTCTGCCGCTGAGCCACAACCCCAGCCCCATATTTATTTTTTTAAAAGTAGTTGATAGACCTTTATTTATTTATATGTGGTGCTGAGAATTGAACCCTCACACACACCAGGCAAGCCAGGCGAGTGTGCTACCACTGAGCCACAGCCCCAGCCCGAAATCACTTTTGTTTTTTTTAATACAGCTTTATTAAGATATAGTTCAGCCGGGCGCGGTGGCACACGCTTGTGTGCCAGCACTTTGGGAGGCTGAGACAGGAGGATCGCGAGTTCAAAGCCAGCCTCAGCAATGGCGAGGCACTTAGCAACTCAGTGAGACCCTGTCTCTAAATAAAATACAAAAAAGGATGTGGCCCAGTGGTCAAGTGCCCCTGAGTTCAATCCCCGGTACCAAAAAAAAAAAAAAAAAAAAAAAAAAAAAAAAGTTCAGGCAGGGTGCAGTGGTGCACGCCTGTAATCCCAGCACTTGGGAGGCCGAGGCAGGAGGATCGCGAGTTCAAAGCCAGCCTCAGCCATGGTGAGGCACTTAGCAACTCAGTGAGACCCTGTCTCTAATAAAATACGAAAAAGGTCTGGGGGTGTGGCCCAGTGGTCGAGTGCCCCTGAGTTCAATCCCCAGTACCAAAAAAAAAAAAAAAAGACATAGTTCACTTGCCATTTAAAGTGTACAGTTCACGCTGGGCATGGTGGTGGACACCTGTAATCTCAGCAGCTTAGGAGGCTGAGGCAGGAGGATTGTGTGTTCAAAGCCAGCCTCAGCAAATTAGTGAGGTCCTAAACAATTCATGGAGACCCTGTCTCAAAATAAAATACAAAAAGGGCTGAGGATGTGGCTCAGGGGTTAAGTGCCCCTGGGTTCAATCTCTGGTACCCAAAACAAATAAACAAAAAAGTCCATTTCAGTAGTATTTAGTATATTCACAGAATTGTGCAGCCATTGATCATAATTTTAGAACATTTTCATCACCTGAGAAGAAAGCCCATATCCAACAGCAGTCTCCTTCCACTATTCTATCTTTTTGCTCCCCACCTAGCAACCACTAATGTACCTCCTGCAATTTGCCTATTTTGGACATGTCATGTAAATAGAATCATTCCAATATTTGGTCATTCATGTCCTGTTTTTTATTTTGGAGGGGTGGGGTGGGGTACTGGGGATTGAACCTGGGAGCACTTAACCACTGAGCCACATCCCCAGCCTTTTTTTTTTTTAATATTTTTATTAGTTGTAAATGTACACAATACCTTTATTTATGTGGTGCTGAGGATCGAACCGAGTGCCTCAAGCACGCTAGGCAAGCGCTCTGCTGCTGAGCTACAGACCCAGCCATGGATATACTTTTTTAAAAAAATATATATTTATTTGCTTTAGTTGTACACAATGCAATGCATTTATGTTTACGCGGTGCTGAGGATCGAATCCGGGCCGCGCACGTGCTAGGCGGATGCTCTATCGCTGAGCCACAACCCCAGCCCCTGGATATACCATTTTTGTTGCCAATTCATCAATGGATGGGCATTTGGGTATTTCCTTTCCTTTCTTTCTTTCTTTCTTTTTTTTTTTTTTAAATTATAAGTGATACCAGTATGAACATTCATGCATTCATGCACAGGTTTGTTTGTTTGTTTACTTACTTTCTGGTTCTAGGAATTGAATCCAGAGACTATACCACTGAACTACATCCTGAGCCCTTATATTTTTATTATTCAAAAGAAATTTTTAATTTATTTTTGTACTCGGGATTGAACCCAGGGACACTTAAGCATTGAGTCACATCCCCAGTCCTTTTTGTTTTTGTGATAGGTGTCACTAAGTTGCTTAAGGCCTCACTTAGTTGCTGAGGCTGCCCTTGAACTTGTGATCCTCCTACTTCAGCTTCTCAAGTTGCTGGGATTACAGGTGTGTGCCACTGTGCCCTGCTTATTAATTTTTTATTTCACAATTTTATATCCCCCCCCCCTTTTTTGGAGTGTTAAGGATTGAACCCAGGGCCTTGTGTATGCTAGGCAAGCACTTTACCACATCCCCAGTCCCCATAATTGAAGTCTGCTAAATTAAAGCAGTAACAAGATATTTCACAAACTATAGCTTCAATCTTATGAATTTAATTTCATAAAAAAATTAGGTTCAGGCCGGGTGCTGTGGCGCATGCCTGTAATCCCAGCACTTGGGAGACTGAGGCAGGAGGATTGCAAGTTCAAAGCCAGCCTCAGCAATGGGGAGGCACTTAGCAATTCAGTGAGACCCTGTCTCTTATAAAATACGAAAATGGCTGGCGGGCTGTGGTTGTGGCTCAGCACTAGAGCGCTTGTCCTCAGCACCATGTAGAAATAAAGGCATTGTGTACAACTAAAACAAATAAATGTTTAAAAAAAAAAGGCTGGGGATGTGGCCCAGTGGTCGAGTGCCCCTGAGTTCAATCCCTGGTACCAAACAAAAACAAAAACAAAATTAGGTACATATTCATCCTGGCTAACCTAAAAACCCAGCCTTTATTTTGTGACAGGGTCTTGTTATTTTGCTTAGGGTCTCCTTAAGTTTCTGTGGTTGGCCTTGAACTTGGGATCCTTCTGCTTCATCCTCCTTCCTGAGTTGCTGGGATTGTGTCTTGCAGCATTGTGCCCAGGTCATGTACAAGTTTCTTTGTGAACATCTGTTTTAATTTCTCTTGAGTACTGACCTAGGAGTAGTATTGCTGGATCATATGCTAGCTCTATTTAACAATTGGAGGAACAGCCAGACTGGTTTCCAAAGCAGATGCACCGTTTGACCTTTCACCCATAGGTACCAATTTCTCCACATTATCACCAATACTTGATATTTTCTGACTTTTTGATTCTAGCTATCCCAGTGAGTATAAAGTGGTATTTCACTGTGACTACTTCCCCCCTCCCTGCCCCAACCTGTGGTGCTGGGGATTGACCTTAGGGATATTTTACCACTGAGCTAGGTCCCACAGCCCTTCTTATTTTTATTTTGAGACAGGGTTGGGGCCATCACTTGTGATGCTCCTATCTCAGGATTATAGATAGGCTTATAGGTGTGTGCCACTCTGCCTGGCTTTTTTCCATATTTTTTATTGGTGTATTATAATTATACATAATAGTGGGATTCATTGTTGCATATGTATACATGCAAGTGCTGTAACAATATAATTTGGTCAATATTACTTTTCTCTTTCTCTCCCCTCCTCCTGGTTTCTTTCCTCTATTCTACTGGTCTCCCTTCTATTTTCATGAGATTTCCTCCCAATTTTTTTTCTTTTTCTTCTCTAGTTTTCACATATGCAAGAAAATTCATCTGACCCATGAGTTTCTGAATTTGTCTTATTTCACTTAATATTATTAATATGGCTGAATAAAACTTCATTATGTGTATACTACATTTTCTTTATCCATTTGTCCATTGATGGACATTTGGACTGGATTTCCATAATCTGGCTATTGTGAATTGTGAAGCTATCAACATGGGCATGCACATATTGTTATAGTGTGCTGACTTTAATTCTTTAAGATAAATATTGAGAGGTGGTATAGCTGGGTCATAGGGTGGTTCCCTTCCTAGTCTTTTGAGGAACCTCCATTCTGATTTCCATAGTGGTTGGACTAATTTATGGTTCCACCAACAGTGTAAATATGTTCCCTTTTCCCCACATTCTTTCCAGCATTTATTATTTGTATTATTATTATCATTATTATTTTGTGTGTGTGTGCTAAGGACTATACCCAGAGGTGTCTTACCACTGAGTCACATCCCCAGTACTTTTTATTTTAATTTATTTTGGTTATGGGGATTGAACCCAGGGGTGCTTAACCACTTAACCACATCCCTAGACCTTTTTTTTTTTTTTTAATTTTTAAAATTTTTTTAGTTTTTGAGACAGGGTCTCACTAAGTTGTTAAGGATCTTGCTAAATTGCTGAGGCTGGCCTTGAACCTCCTGCCTCAACTTTCCAAGTCCCTGGGATTACAGGCATGTACCACCATGCTTGGCTTTTTTTTTTTTTTGGTACCCGGGATTGAACTCAGGGGCACTCCACCACTGGGCCACATCCCCAGCCCTTTTTTGTATTTTTTAATTAGAGACAGGGTCTCACTGAGTTGCTAAGTGCCTCACCATTGCTGAGGCTGGCTTGGAACTCATGATCTTCCTGCCTCAGCCTCCCAAGTGCTGGGATTACAGGTGTGCGCCCTAAAGGCACATCTCCAGTCCTTTCTTTATATTTTATTTTGAGACAGGATCTTGCTAAGTTCTTAGGGTCTCCCTAAGTTTTTAAGGCTGGCTTTGAATTTGTGATCCTCCTGCCTCAGCCTCCCAAGCGGTTGGGATTACAGGTGTGCACCACTGTGCCTGGCCTATATATTCTGATTATTACTCCTTTGTCAGAAGAGTAATTAACATAGATTTTTCTCCCATTTGTTAGGTTCTCCCTTCACATTCTTAATTTTTTTTTTTTTTTTGGTTGTGCAAAAGCTTTTTAATTTGATGCCATTCTACTTATTAATTCTTGGTATTATTTCCTAAGCTTTAGGAGTCCTAATGCGGAAGTAACATTGCCTGTGCCTTTATGTTTCTTTAGGAATTTCAGTATTTCTGGTCTGATTCCTTAGTCTTTGATCCATTTTGAGTTGACTTTTGTGCAGGGTGAGAGATAGGGATCTAGTCTCATTCTTTTACATATGGAAAACCAGTTGTCCCAGCACCATCTGTTAAAAAGACTATCTTTCCTCCAACATATGTTTTTGGCTCCTTTGTGAAGGATCAGATGACTGTAGATGTGTGGGTTTGTCTCTGTGTTTTCTGTTCTGTTCCATTGGTCTATGTCTGTTTTTATGCCACTTTCATGTAGTTTTTGTTATTGTAGTTCTGTAGTATAATTTGAAGTTAGGTATTGTGAAGCCTCCAGCATTCCTGTTTTTGCTTAGAGTTGCTTTGGTTATTCTGGGTCCTTTAGTTTTCCAAATAACTTTTAGGACGTTTTTCTAGTTCTGTGAAGAATGTCATTCGTTTTTTTTTTTTTTTTTTTTTACCAGGGATTGAACTCAGGGGCACTCAACCACTGAGCCACATCCCCAGCCCTTTTTTGTATTTTATTAGAGACAGGGTCTCACTGAGTTGCTAAGTGCCTCGTCATTGCTGAGGCTGGCTTTGAACTCGTGATCCTCCTGCCTCAGCCTCCCAAGTGCTGGGATTACAGGTGTGTGCCACTGCACCCGGCTCATTGGTATTTTGATGGTGATTACATTGAATCTGTATATTGCTTTTGGTAATATGACCATTTTAGCAGTAGTAATTGCCTGTCCATGAACATGAGAAGTTTTTCCATCTTCTAGTATTTTCTTCAATTTCTTTCTTCTAGTGTTCTATAATTTTCATTGGAGAGGTCTTTCACCTCCTTAGTTAAGTTTATTTCTAGGTGTTTTTTTTTTTTTTTTTTTTTGAAGCTATGGTGAATGAGATTGTGTCTTTCTTATTTTTTAGTGAATTCATTACTGGTATATAGGAAAGCTATTATTCATTTTTCTATGTTGATTTTTTTATTCTGTTATTGTGGTTTTGATAAATGTTTCACTGGTGGCCAGTGGTATCAAGCATCATTTCATGTGGTAAGTGGACATTTGTATATCTTTTTTGGAGAAATTTCTATTCAGATGCTTTGCCTATTTTTTAATGAATTGTGTTTTTATTGTTATAAAAGTTGTTTATATATTCTAAGTTCCTCTTCAGAATTATGATTTGCAAAATCTTTCTCCCATTCACTTTCGCCCATTTAACTTTCTTGGTAGTGTCTACTGAAACATAAACATTCAAAATTTTCATAATGCCCAACTTATAAATAATGGAATCTTATTTGTTAGAAATTACTTAGACCTTAAATCATACTCTCATCAATATTCTGGTTATACAAATTAAAAGCCAAATGTGAAAGTGTTAGGAAAAGATTTGAATCAGTTAATTTAAAGATGTGCTATAGATCAAAACAGGTTCATTGGAACGTGTCATTTGCCTATTCAAATTTTCTAGTCTCCCCTACTCCATTGCCCATGGAATAAAGTTCAGACTTCCTAATATGATTTGTAAATCACGGCAGTTTCTTTTTTTTTTTTTGTACCAGGGATTGAATTCAGGGGCACTCGACCACTGGGCCACATCCCCAGCCCTTTTTTGTATTTTATTAGAGACAGGGTCTCACTGAGTTGCTAAGTGCCTCGCCATTGCTGAGGCTGGTTTTGAACTTGTGATCCTCCTGCCTCAGCCTCCCAAGTGCTGGGATTACAGGCGTGCGCCACCGCGCCCGGCTTAATCAGGCAGTTTCTGAGGTCAGCTTGCTTGGCCTCTTACTACTCTCCTTTCTAAGTCATCTTCATTGTCACTCCCTGAACTATCCTAGCTCTTAAATTTTGTGATGAACTTCACCCTTTCTGAATCCTTCTTGTCCTTTGGGATCCATGTGGTAAGGTTTTCATCCTGGACAACTTCCTTGTCCACACAGGCAGACATTGTCCCTGCCCCCAGGTATCATACAGGTATCAGTGCTGTTTGCCTCAAGGAACTGGAGCTCATTTTGAGCTTGTAGTTGGAAAGCTGTCTTTCCAAAGGAGGCAAAAGGCAGGAGAGACTGTCATGAGGAAGGCTGACTGAGATTCTGTTGTTCACAGCGTGTCAGCAGTGCCTGTTGGACATTTACTGAGTGATGATTTTTTTGAAGTTAACTGGAAAGATCCTGAGGTCAGTGGGTTTCTCTGATATTAACATCTTTTTTAAAAAAAATATTTATTTATTTACTTTAGTTGTACACAATGCAATGCATTTATGTTTACTTGGTGCTGAGGATCGAACCCGGGCCGTTCACGTGCGAGGTGAGCGCTCTGCAGCCTCCCAAGTGCTGAGCCACAACCCCAGCCCCTGATATTAACATCTTTATTACTTATATTAAAATAGCATGAAGAATAGGGGGGCTTTTCCTCTGCCTTTCTGGCAGTCAAGTTTTTCTGTTAACCAAAAACATTCTCAGAAGTAAAACTGATTCAAACATTTTTGTGAGGGCAGACTATTCTTGTTCAGGTTTTTTCCCTTTAAGGAATAATAAGGACTGGCACACAGCCTTCCCAGTAAGGCAGATGGCCAGGGAACACATTTAGTTTGGTATGATTAGCCTTACTAAGTGTATATAGGCCAGCGCTGATGGTATTGGGTCAGTCAGTACCGAAACTACCCATGTGCTCATGAGAAGCCATGTAAATTGAATTTGAAGAGGAATTACTTTATTCTTTTGTTAATGTTCTCTGTCTTCTCTGGGAGCACCTGGCTTGAGTTAGTATTCTTTAGTTATATTTGGTGTTCTTTTATTTATCTTTAAAACTTTAATCTTTTTTTTTTTTTTTTTTTTGTATTTTATTAGAGACAGGGTCTCACTGAGTTGCTAAGTGCCTCGCCATTGCTGAGGCTAGCTTTGAACTCGCGATCCTCCTGCCTCAGCCTCCCAAGTGCTGGGATTACAAGTGTGCGCCACCATGCCCGGCTTATCTTTAAAACTTTAATTGAAAATATTTAGGCCAAGCCGGGTGCGGTGGTGCATTCCTGTAATCCCAGCACTTGGGAGGCTGAGGCAGGAGGATCACGAGTTCAAAGCCAGCCTCAGCAATGACGAGGCACTTAGCAACTCAGTGAGACCCTGTCTCTAATAAAATACAAAAAAGGGCTGGGGATGTGGCCCAGTGGTTGAGTGTCCTTGAGTCCAATCCCCAGTACCAAAAAAAAAAAAAAAAAAAAAAAAAAAATATATATATATATATATATATATATATATTTTCAGCACCACATATAAATAAATAAAATAAAAGTCCATTGACAACTAAAAAAGAAACTTTTACTTAGTATCTTTCTGAGATTTAGGAGAAATGAGTTGGCATTTTGGGGTGCATTTTCTTATTTTGTGCTCATTATAGTGGCAGGGTAGTAAAGAAGAAAAGCCAAAAAGTTTCCTTATTTCTTTGTTTCATTAGGTTCAGTGACGTGGGTTCATTATAGTGTCTTACTTTAAGGGAGGCTGTGAAGGTGTAGGCCTTCAGAGCCAGACTATGTGTTTCACTTTTGGCTGCATTTCTTACTATCTGTGACTGCTAGTTATCTTGCCTCCCTGAGCCTCACTTTCTTCCTGTGTGGTATGGAGATGATGATACCTACCTTGAGGGCCATTTTCAACATTAACAAGGGAAAATATGTAAAGTGCCTAATATGAAGTAGATACTGAATACAATCCTCTTCTTCACACTGTCCCCCCCACACCCCAATGCTGCTAATTGATCCAGGGCCTTGACATAAGCAAGCTCTGTACCACTGACCTATACTCCAGTGCCCTGGTCCTCACTCTTTTTTTTTTTGGGGGGGGGGCGGTAACTGGGGTTTGAACTAAGGGCACTCAACCATTGAGCCACATACCCAGCCCTATTTTATATTTTATTTAGAGACAGGGTGTCACTGAGTTGCTTAGCTGCCTCGCTTTTGCTGAGGCTGGCTCTGAACTCAATGATCCTCCTACCTCTCTGCCTTCTGAGCTGCTGGGATTACAGGTGTGTGCCACTGCACCCTGCTGGTCCTCACTATTAAATGTTTGTTGAGGAATGGAACTGTGGAGAATCAAATAGGGGAAGTTTAATATGTTTTACATCTGATATTAAGCTGTTAAGGAGTGGATTCCCCTCCCACCTGAAAATTTTAGACTGAAGAGGGGGGAAAATGTCTAATTTTAGGAGGGGAAAGTAGTGATAAAAATGAAGCAGTGTTTTTACACTTGTCTGAATTGGAAATATCTATTCAAACTGTCTTCCATTATTTAGGCCTTATGCTTGCATTCATTCTGCCTGCCTGCTTGTCCATCTAGTTTAAGAAAAGGGGTTTAGTTACTGGCAGAAGTTTGATCTTTTTAGAGTTTGGAAGGAGATTGCACTGCTGTCTAGAAATGCTTATCTGGTTATAAAGTGATTGGCAGTTTATTGTGATAAAGTGTAACATTCTGTGTGGGAAAAGAGCTCCCATAGTTTCATGGGATGTTAAATTAGGCCAGTCATTTGAATCTTAAATTAATAACAAAAACAGTTCCTTTTGTTTGCTGTGGTAATGAGAAATGAGGGTCAAAATAATGCGACGATCAGCTTGAGAGAGAAACTGGAATATAAAAGGAAGCAGAAAGGCTTATATATCGTGTGATTTAAAGCAGTAATTTTGTAATACACATTTATTTTTCCCTTTTGCCATGTAATTATCTAATTTTTAAAAATTACAAACAATGGACTATATTTAGCACCAGTATCTCACCATCTCACCACTTTTTTAAAGAATGAATCTTTTTAGGGAGACTTGGGTGATTGCTTCTCAGGTCCAGAAGTCCTCATTTCTTAGCTGTTTGTGAGGATCAGCTGTGGGCCTTTGTGAGTACAGCTGCCAGGGCTTGAGGTCCCTGGTGACTCTGACTCACAGCCAGAGAAGGGAACACTGCGCTGGTCAACTCCTGGTTTTACAGACAAGGGTTCTATGATTACAGGAGCTTAACAGACTTACCCAAGATTGGAAACCAAATTGTCCCTTCCTTCCTCACCCCTCCGCTTCCTTCCATGTTAACATGAATTCATTTCCCTTGTTGGTAGGGTGGATTTGTAGTATAGTGTGGAGTTTAAAATATTTGTATTTTTTAATTTTTATAATGTGACCCGGTCATGCCTTTCCATTTTTAGTCTTTGACCCAGTGTCACAGTTCTGTTCTCTTAACCTTCTACCATGGTCTCTTGACAGACCTGAGACTACTTACAGGGCTTATTATTATTATTATTATTATTATTATTATTTTATTTCATCACCACAGTTGGTAGCAAATATCTATAATATTTTTCCCCCACATTTTTAGGTTGTGCATATATTAAACTGTAAAGAGGGTTCCAGGTTTTCAAAAGGATTTTTAGGTGCATTTTTGAGAAACTTGAATACAGGGAATCTCTTGGATAAGCCTTTGGCAGACTTGATTTCCCAGTAATGTAAGGTTCCTTGATAGTATTTATTTAATTTTTGGGGGGTGAAGGGATGGCGTCTTGCTGTGTTGCCCAGTCTGGTATGGAACACTGGTATGGGCTCAAGCAATCCTTTAGCCTTAGCCTCCCAAGTAGCTGGGACTACAGGTCATGCCACTGTTCCTGGTGTTTTAATAGTATTTTATTAACTATTTTTTATTTCCTTAGTCTTATAATTTGACCATTAATAAGCAGTGATTGTAAGGACTTGTCTTGGGTGCTTCAAAGGCCAATTAATATTGCAAAGGTACCCTTGTATTGTGTCTTGCCAGAAAATTCTGCATTAGTAGCTTAACTGTATATGAAAATGCTAAGTTTGAACAGGAACAATAAAGTCCAATACTGAAACTACACAGATTTTTACCCCCCTTTGGTACCAGGAATTCTACCCAGAGGAGCATAACCACTGAGCCATATCCTCAGCCCTTTAAAAAAATTTTTTTTTTTTTTTTTTTTTTTTTTTTGTGGTTACCGGGGATTGAACTCAGGGGCACTCGACCACTGGGTCACATCCCCAGCCCTTTTTTGTATTTTATTTAGAGACAGGGTCTCACTGAGTTGCTAAGTGCCTCGCCATTGCTGAGGCTGGCTTTGAACTCGTGATCCTCCTGCCTCAGCCTCCCAAAGTGCTGGGATTACAGGTGTGCGCCACCACGCCCGGCTAAAAAAATATTTTAAAAAATATTTTATTTTGAGTTGCTTAGGGCCTCGCTAAATTGCTGAGGCTGGCTTTGAACCTGTGATCCTCCTGCCTCAGCTTCCTGAACTGCTGGGATTATGGTTGTGCCCCATGGCGCCTAGCTGAAACTACCCAGATTCTAACAAGCATGAAGATAACCATTTAGGATTAACGAACTTGATCATTGTTTCACAGTGTGGTGGTTCTGTTTCTGCGGAACCAGGATAGACTGCAAGTCTGGTCACATGGTAGTTTGTAAGAGTCTTTCTTGCCCCATTATGGAATTGAGCATGGGTCTCATGTGCCAACAACTGCTGAGGTCTTAATCCTAGATGAAAAAAGCTATAGTTTTATAGTTTCCTGAGAGAATGTAGTAGTTACACATGGGAAAGGAAGTGTTGGGAGAGTGAAGCCTTTGGGGTATATTTTCCACTCTTGGTGTGTTTGACAACATTTACAAGTACTCCCTCTTTATAACAAATATTTTACATCAGACTTTAATTTTTATCTTAGCTTAAAAATGGTTAACAATCATTTGGTGATTTTTTTTTTTTGTTTGTTTTATGCTGGGGATTGAACCCAGGGCCTTGTGCATGCGAGGCAAGCACTCTACCAACTGAGCTACATCCCCAGTTATAACAAATACTTAATCCCCATTATTTGCTTATTTCACATGAAAGATACTTAAATTCCTTTTCATAAGGGTCAAGCATTCTTTCCTAGTTAAAGATTCGAATTCCTTTCATTCTTAGGAACTTAAAGAATCAAGACTAACTTCTTAAAATGAAAGCTCACATGCTGTCTGAGTGGTTACTGAGGAACACATGTTAACTTGAGCTGTCATCTTTTTTAAGCAGAGGGATTTATTAGGAGACAAGTCACTTTACAAGTTAGATGGTGAATTAGTTTTGTGGTTAGTAGTAACTTCAGCTTAACATTGTCATCCTAGTTTTTCTTGGCAAGCAAGAGAGAGGCTAGAGCCAATGAGGGCTGACCGCAGCTCTTTGGGGTGATATTTAATAAGATATGTGTTGTCTATTTTAGAAGTAGAGTAACTGTCCTTTAGGCTCCCTCTTATGTGGGCCACTGCTGCTTTACAGTGCTACTGCAGGAAAAGGTAAATTGGAAGCCTTTTCCTCTTCCTAAGATGCCAGTTTAATTTTATGCAGTACAGAGATGTCTTGAAGTTGTCAGGTGAAATTAATGATCAATTGTACCTGCAAAGGGTTAGCTGTGTCCTGTGTGGTTCTCTGAAAGTGAATGATTGCGAACCCAGATGCAGTGTGTATTTTAAAGGCAGTGTATACATTCAGTCCCCAACTCAGGACTGGATTGTGTTCCAGAGACTAACTCAGTTACTCAGTTATTTGGAACACACATGGTGTTTTTTTGTATAGATTCAGCATTATAACTGTGGGTAAGTTCCCAGCCTAGACTGAAAGAACCTGTTTAATTGACAGAACAGCTTTTAAGTTGTTTTGGTGATAGTGGAATTCTGGATCTTGAGCTGAGAGTCTTGTTAAAGAGAAGTAAAGAAACTTGTTCCACCCACAAATGGCCTGCACCCCTGTCTGTAGGCCAGGCAGTATTCAGAGGCTTCATGTCACAGCACTCAAATTCTTTATCTTCCTTCATTTCTATTTTTGAAGTTCCTTCTTCCCTGGTCTGATTTTTTTGTGTGTGTGTATGTGTGCCAGGGATTGAACTCAGGGGCACTCGACCACTGAGCCACATCCCTAGCCCTATTTTGTATTTTTTATTTAGAGACAGGGTCTCACTGAGTTGCTTAGTACCTTTCTTTTTTGCTGAGGCTGGCTTTGAACTCACAATCCTCCTATCTCAGCTTTCAAGCTGCTGGGATTTCAGGTGTGCACTACTGCACCTGCCAAGTCTGACTGATTTTGAAGTGGTAGTACCCAAGCAAATGACTCAAATTCATTGCCACTAGTGTATTCATAGATGATCACAGTTATTATTAAATGACCACAGTTGTGTAGTATTAGGACAATGGGCTTTGTGTGGTTTCACTCATATCTTTAACCCTTTTAGAGATACAACATTAGTATTTTTTTTTTTTTTTTTTTTTTGGTGGTACCGGGGATTGAACTCAGGGGCACTCGACCACTGGGCCACATCCCCAGACCTTTCTTGTATTTTTTTATTAGAGACAGGGTCTCACTGAGTTGCTAAGTGCCTCGCCATTGCTGAGGCTGGCTTTGAACTCGCAATCCTCCTGCCTCAGCCTCCCAAAGTGCTGGGATTACAGGCGTGAGCCACCACGCCCGGCTCACAACATTAGTATTTTTTAAAAGGGCTTCCTTAGCTGGGTGCGGTGGTGCACACCTGTAATCCCAGCACTTGGGAGGCTGAGGCAGGAGAATCGTAAGTTCAAAGCGAGCCTCAGCAATGGTGAGGCACTTAGCAACTCAGTGAGACCCTGTTTCTAATAAAATATAAAAAAGAGCTGGGGATGTGGCCCAGTGGTCAAGAGCCCCTGAGTTCAATCCCGTACCTAAATAAATAAATAAATGGGCTTCCTTATTGATGAATTATCTCTCTGAAACTTTTTTAAAAAAATACTTATTTAGGGCTGGGGTTGTGGCTCAGCAGTAGAGCGCTCACCTAGCATGTGTGCCGATCTTCAGCACCATGTGAGAATAAAGGCATTGTGTACAACTAAAACAAGTAAAAAATATATTTATTTGCTTTAGTTGTACACAATGCATTTATTTTTACGTGGTGCTGGGGATTGAACCCGGGCTGTGCAAGTGCTAGGGGAGCGCTCTACCTCTGAGCCACAACCCCGCCCCTCTCTGAAACTTGTAGTGAGACAGTGTAACAAGGTTTCAAGGGGAGAGTTGAGGGAAGGCATGTCTGGTCCCGCAGAGCCCAGGCTCTGCAGTGGTTAGCCCTGATACTGGAATCAGGAAAGAGCCCTGACTGCTTTTGAAAAATTCTTCTGGTTAACCTCTAAAAGAGTGAGTGAATCTGTACCTAGCATGCACAAGGCTCTGGGTTTGAGCCCCCATATCACAAAAAACCACAACAATAATAATAAAGAAAGTGAATCTGATAAAGTTTTTAACAGAATTCCCTTTTTTCTTTTTTATTTGGGAACCATGGCTTGAAAGACAAATTGGCTTGTTTCTGTGACCTTTGGGCAGTGGATCAAGGTAGGTTAGTGATTGTAAGTTAGATTAGCTTACAGTGGCCCTGGTCTCTTTCTATTGTTCTTTTATCAACTCTTACCAAAAAGTCACTTTTGTCAAACCATCAAACCATTAGGAAATAAAAAAATTAATAATAATAATAATGCTATCTCTTGTTATTGCCTCTGTGAAGAGTTTGGATTACTTGGCTTCCAAGAATTCTTTTCTTGAGGGGCTGGGGTTGTGGCTCAGTGGTAGAGCCACAACCTCACCTAGCACATGTGAGGTGCTGGGTTCGATCCTTAGCACCAAATAAAAACAAATAAATTAAAAAAAAAAAAAAAGGTGTTGAGTCCAACTACAACTAAAGCAATTTTAAAAAAGAATTTATTTATTTTAATTTTGAAGGCTTGAAGTTCTGGGGATTGAACCCAGGGGTGCTCTACCACTGAGCTACATCCCCAGGTATTTTCATTTGATTTTTATTCTTAGATATATCTATCAAAACTCATACTGAACAACAGAGTTCTGGGTTGCAAAAGAGGATTTATTTTTTGCTCTTATCTACAAGTCTTTGTCCATTTTCATTTGATTTTTAAATAGGGTCTCACTGAGTTGCCCAGGATGCCTTAGTCTCAGCAAAGTTTGTTGTGGCAAGCTTAATGCTTTGCTTTACGTTTGTTTATTTCTTTATTTATTTTTGTGGCATTAGGGATAGAACCCAGGAACCCATATATGTTAGGCAAGTGCTCTATCAGTGAGCTATATCACTAGCAACTTTTATTTTATTTTATTATATTTTGAGATATAGTCTTGCTAAGCTGCCAAGGGCTGACCTCATTTGCTATCCTCCTGCTTCAGCCCTCCTAGTCGCTGGGTTATAGGCTTGTGATTCCGCATCCAGCTTGATTTACTTAAAGAATGTGTTAAAGGTTGGAAAATATATTATAAGCTTCCTCTAGGGGCTGGGATTGTGGCTCAGTGGTAGAGCGCTCGCCTAGCGCGTGCGCGGCCCGGGTTCGATCCTCAGCACCATGTAAACATAAAAGCGCATTGTGTACAACTAAAGCAAATGAATAAATAAATATTAAAAAAAAAAAGAGCTTCCTCTAGCCATCAGCTCTTCTTTTTCTTTTCCTTTTCTTTCTTTCTTTCTTTTCTTTTTTTGGTGCTGTGGTTTGAACCCCGGTCTTTGTGTGTGCTAGGCAGACACTCTGCTGTGCCTGACCCCGTGGATAGCTCTTTGATGCTGAATTCTTTGATATTGACTGAGTCCTGTTGGAATCCAGGGGACAGGTGTTGGAGAGTCAGTGTCTGTGGGATGCTGAGATTACACCTGAGGGTGTGTGTAATAGTTCTGGGCTGACTTAGAACAGGCGTAACTGGGAAAGAACAGTGCTAGATGGGCGGGTGGGAAGGCCTAGGCTGTGGAATGTTGTGATAATAGGATATAGATTTAAGAGAGATGTTTGACTAAAATGTAAATATGATGACTTCTATTCCAGTACTAATTACTTTTTGGATTCAATGAGTAAAAATTAATAAATGAAGTTTGAATAGTAATTTTCTAGTTGGTGAGTGTGAATACCAGAACTGCTATGTTCTATGTTCCTTAAAGACAAAGATACTTTATATTTTTTGTGCCTCCAGTTCCTTGCATCCTACCTGGTGCACAGTTGGTGCTGAATAAATGTTAGTTGAATAATTAAATTTCACTTTTGCATGGTATACTTGTGGTAGAGACTGTCAGTATTCCTATTTTTCTAGAAGGTAAAATGAATAAAGAAGTAGTTTTCTGTGGATGTAGAAGGAATACTAATTGTAAACATTTATTAAATTATGACAAACTAACCTTGTAATCATCATTATAAAATGTTAACAAAGTCTGTATGACATGTATATCTTTATTTATTTTTGCAATGTTGGAGATTGAACTCATGGTACCCTCTCCCCTTTTTTTTCTTTTCGTACTGGTGATTGAATCCAGGGACTTGCACATGCTAGGCAAACAACTTAGTGGGACTCTGTCTCAAAATTAAAAAAAAAAAAATTACAGCCGGGCGCGGTGGCGCACGCCTGTAATCCCAGCACTTTGGGAGGCTGAGGCAGGAGGATCGCGAGTTCAAAGCCAGCCTCAGCAATGGTGAGGCACTTAGCAACTCAGTGAGACCCTGTCTCTAAATAAAATACAAAAAAAAAGGTCTGGGGATGTGACCCAGTGGTCGAGTGCCCCTGAGTTCAATCCCTGGTACCACACACACACACACACACACACAAAAAAAAAAAAAAAAAATTAGAAAGGACTGGGAGTGTAACTCAGAGATAGAGCCTCCTCTTGGTTCAATCCCCAGTACCAAAAAAAAAAAAAAAAAGAAAAAAAAATTAAGGGGTCTTTAATCATTGAACCACATTTCCAGCCTCCCTCCTTTCAAATAACTTAAAAAATAATTCTTTTTTTTTTTTTTTTTTTTTTGGTACCGGGGATTGAACTCAGGGGCACTTGACCACTGGGCCACATCCCCAGCCCTTTTTTGTATTTTTATTAGAAGCAGGGTCTCACTGAGTTACTAAGTGCCTCGCCACTGCTGAGGCTGGCTTTGAACTCGCGATCCTCCTGCCTCAGCCTCCCAAAGTGCTGGGATTACAGGCGTGCGCCACCGCGCCCGGCTAAAAATAATTCTTTGTTTATTTATAATTCGGTGCTTCACGCATGCAAGGCAAGCGCTCTACCACTGAGCCACAACCCCAGCCCCCACAGCCCTTTTTAATAATTTTTTTTTTTTTTTTTTTTTTTGTGGTACCAGGGATTGAACTCAGGGGCACACGTCCACTGGGTCACATCCCCAGCCCTTTTTTGTATTTTATTAGAGACAGGGTCTCACTGAGTTGCTTAGTGCCTCACCATTGCTGAGGCTGGCTTTGAACTCGAGATCCTCCTGCCTCAGCCTCCCAAAGTGCTGGGATTATAGGCATGTGCCACCGCGCCCGGCAATAATATTTTTATTGTGTTGTTGTGTGTCTTGCTAAGTTGCTGAGGCTGGCTGTAAACTTGTGATCTTTTTGCCTCAGCCTCCCGAGTTGCTTGGCTTACAAGTGTGAGCGAGCCACTGTGCCTGACTTTTTAAAAATTTTGAGGCAGGGTTTTGTTAAGTTGCTGAGACTGGCCTGTGACGTGGCATGCTTGCCTCAGCCTCCTGAGTTGCTGGGATTATAGGTGTGTGCCACCACGCCCATCTATAGTTCTGTGTTTGAGAAACTGCCATTTTTCAAAGCAGCTACACCATTTTACATTACCAATAGCAATATTTAAAGGTTCTAATTTTTTTATATTCTTTCAACCCTTGTTATTTTCTGACTTTGATTTTCACCATTCTGGTTGCATGAAATGGTTCCTCATTGCAGTTTTGATTTCGTATCTGAAATGATTAGTGATGTCCATTTTATTTATTTATTTATTTATTTATCTATCTATCTATCTATCTATTTATTTATTTATTTTTGTGGTACCAGGGATTGAACTCAGGGGCACTCATCCACTGGGTCACATCCCCAGCCCTTTTTTGTGTTTTTATTAGAGACAGGGTCTCACTGAGTTGCTAAGTGCCTCGCCATTGCTGAGGCTGGCTTTGAACTCGCGATCCTCCTGCCTCAGCCTCCCAAAGTGCTGGGATTACAGGCGTGCGCCACCGCACCTGGCCATTTTATTTTCACATGCTTATTGAACATTGGTGTATCTTCTTTACAAGAATGTGCTACCACTCCAGGCTTTCGGGATACCTTAATTTATTGAAACATATCTTGGAGTTTTGACTGTTTAAAGCAAACAATCTGATGAAAAGCATGGTGACATTACATTTTGGTGCTTTATTGCAAATTTACTTATTGTGGCAGCATGGGGCTCTTATGGCCCTGTTTTGTAGCACTGGCTAGCAAGTTTGACTTTAAAAAGAATTAATGATATGTACCTTCCTAGTGGAGGCCTGTTTTCATCTGAAAAATCTGTCAAAATAGATATTATAAGAATCATATCAAGATGAATACTTGGAGTAGAGATAGCCATTGAAAAAGCTGAGTTTCCCTTAACCGTCTTTCTCCTTTAGTTCTCGTCCTTTGACACACTGACCACCTAGAAAATGTCATTACGTCACATTGTCCCTGGAGAGGGTTGTAGAGAGGTTTGTCTCTGGTGAACATGTGAGGGCTTCTGGCCCAGCCCCAAATGTATCATAGGGCATTATAGGGACTCCTGGAGCCCCAAGGATTTAATGTGCTTGAAATTTATCTTACTTGAGAATCTGACAAGGACTGAATAAGTTACAGGATGAATTCTGCACTATTTCATTGGTTAAAATGATCTTATCACTTAAGAGTTCACTTACATATATATATATACATATATATTTTTAATATTTATTTATTTGCTTTAGTTGTACACAATGTGTTTATTTGTACGTGGTGCTGAGGATCGAACCCGGGCCGCGCACGTGCTAGGTGAGCGCTCTACCACTGAGCCACAACCCCAGCCCTCACTTACATATATTTAAATTTGAAAATCTATAAGTTTTGATTTATATAGTATTAGTGATATTATAAATGGTAACAAATGAATTGTTTCATTATTATGTGTGTTATTTCTGGCAGTTTTTAGAGAGTACTACAAACCATAAATGTAGGGTTTTTTGTGTTTTTGTTTTTTCCTATACTGAAGATTGAATCCAGGGGCACTGTACAGCTGAGCTATGTTCTGAGCCCATTATATATGTATTTTTTAAGACAGGGTCTGACAGAGTTGCTGAGGCTGACCTCAAACTTGTGATCCTTCTGCCTTAGCCTCCTGAGTAGCTGGGATTACAGTTGTGCACCACCACACCAGGCTATGTAGGTTTTTTTTGTGTGGGGGGGTGTGTGCTGAGGATTGAACTCAGGGCACTCAACCCTGAGCCACATCCCCAGCTCTATTTTTTTTTTTTTTTTTTTTTTTTTTTTTTTGGTACTGGGGATTGAACTCAGGGGCACTCGACCACTGGGCCACATCCCCAGCCCTTTTTTGTATTTTATTAGAGACAGAGTCTCACTGAGTTGCTAAGTGCCTCCCTATTGCTGAGGCTGGCTTTGGCAATCCTCCTGCCTCAGCCTCCCAAGTGCTGAGATTACAGGCGTGCTCCATCACGCCTGCCCCCAGCCCTGTTTTGTATTTTATTTAGAGACAGGGTCTGACTGAGTTGCTTAGTGCCTCAATTTTGCTGAGGCTGGCTTTGAATTTACAATCCTCCTGTCTCAGCCTCCTGTGCCACTGGGATTACAGGCATGCGCCACTCTGCCCATCCCATGATGATAGTTTTTAAAAAGAATATCAGAGATGGGAAGCTCTTGATCTTTCTGTTAGCCTTCTACTCAAAATTATTTAAAAATGGTTCTTCCTACTTTCATTTGAGGCATAGAGAACATTTTTCTTAGGTACTATTTAGTAATTAACAGAGAGTTAAGGATTATGATTTCCTTTGCAAGTCTTGGTATAGTTTGGAAGGAAAGTGGCTTTTGGATAGTTAGGCTTATAGTTTTACCAGCTAAAGGCTGTAAGTTTTCTTGTAATTGAATAGTCACTTTAAGAATACTTGGCCCAAAAGTTTCCTCCTGAAATTGGGCTTTATTTGTTTCCATTTCCCAAGAGATGTTTTCATTTTATTGGAAATTGGATGTGTGGTGTTTTCTTCCTAAAGAGAGGAGGCCTTCTGAAGTACTGGGTGGTAGTAAAGTGTTTATTGGTAGTGAGTACTTTTCCCTCAGTGAGTTACATTCTTATGGTTTCTTATACTTTGTTGAGCATGCCATATTGTATTTTTTGTTATCTTCCCCACCCTCTTAAGAGGTGAACTGATAAGGAAACAATTTATAATTTTACTAAAAAGGATCAGGCAGACAAAAACATTTTTCTCAAGGTGCAATGATAAGATCGTAAGAGGTATACTTTCTTGTTTCTATAGGATGTCTGAAAATTCCAGAAACAGATTTTTATGTTAAACAGTTATTGTCTCTTTTCAAGAAGCATGCGTAACGTGTTTTCCTTTAAGTTCCAGATTGACACTTTTTGGGCAGAGTACTATAATTTGTGTGTGTGTGTGTGTGTGTGTGTACGAATTGAACCTGGAGCCTGTGCAGGCTGGGCAAGCACTGTACCACCCAGCTACACCTCCAGCTGCTGGATCAGTTATTCATCTGAAGAGGTTGTTTTTTTTTTTTTTTTTTTTTTTGGTACTGGGGATTGAACTCAGGGGCACTTGACCACTGGGCCACATCCCCAGCCCTTTTTTTGTATTTTATTAGTGACAGGGTCTCAACTGAGTTGCTAAGTGCCTCGCCATTACTTAGTCTGGCTTTGAACTCCTCCTGCCTCAGCCTCCCAAGTGTTGGGATTACAGGTGTGCGCCACTGTGCCCAGCTTGAAGAGGTAACTTTATTTTGTGGTTCTGGGGGGTTTAACTCAGGGACACTTTACCACTGAGCTCCATCCCTATTCCTTTTTAATTTTATTTTGAGACAGTGTCTTGCTAAATTGCTGAGAGTCTCACTAAGTTACTGAGGCTGCCCTTGAATTTGTGACCATTTTGCCTTAGCCTCCTAAATTGCTGGGATTATAGGAGTGTGCCACTGTGCCTGGCTGATGTGGTGATTTTTAAAAAATATGTGTATGTATATATGTATATTTAAAAACATTTTTACTTTTTAAAAAAATTTTTATTTATTTGTTTTAGTTGTACACAATGCGTTTTATTCAATGCATTTTATTTGTACGTGGTGCTGAGGATCGAACCTGGGTCGCCCACGTGCCAGGCAAGCGCTCCACCACTGAGCCACAATCCCAGCCCAACATTTTTACTTTTGTTTTACTCTTTTTGGATGCCCTGCTTGTACTGAGAAAGCTCTTTGGAGCTGCTGCTAAGAGGTGATAAGTTTTTCTTAACACCAGAGAGCTCAGGGAAGGTACTACCACCATCTTTTTTTTTTTTTTTGTGGTACCGGCGATTGAACTCAGAGGCACTTGATCACTGGGTCACATCCCCAGCCCTTTTTTTTTTTGTATTTTATTTAGAGACAGGGTCTCACTGAGTTGCTAAGTGCCTCGCCATTGCTGAGGCTGGCTTTGAACTCGCGATCCTCCTGCCTCAGCCTCACAAAGTGCTGGGATTACAGGCATGCGCCACCGCGCGCCCGGCTACTACCACCATCTTGCACAAGTCAAAATCCGGCACCTCTGTTGCTGTATCCTCATATCTAAAAGTTTTAAATTCAGTTGATGTCAAGTCTTTTGATTCTATCTATTTGTCTCTATTTCCTTCAGGACTGTCACTTATGGCCTGGACAAGTGCACTGACTTTCCTGAATCCTTTTAGAAGCTCCCAACCTGTACATCCATTCTGTACTTGCTTTTGGAGAGATCTTTTTAAATGTAAATCTGATTCTGCTGCTTACATTTAAACAATTTTCTATGGCTTCCAACGCTTTGCAGGTAAAAATAAGACCCAAACATGGCCTGGAGAACCCTGTGTGATCCAGTATGACTGACCTCCCAGCCTTGCCCATCTTTGTTGTCTGGGCTACAGCCCCTCTAGGCTTTGTTTAATAGTCCAGGTTCTGAATAGTGCTTGCTTTCTCCCTTTCCCCCATCCCTTCCGGTACTGGGGGTTGAATCCAGGGCCTTGTGCATGTTAGGCAAGCTGTCTGTCACTGAGCTATGTCCCCAGCTCCTTTTACTTTATTTTGAGACAAGATCTTGCTAAGTTGCCAGGCTGTCCTCAAACTTGCAATATTTCTGCCTCAGCCTCCCTAGTAGCTGGGATTACAGGTGTAATTCTACAGGTGTAACTACAGCTAGCTAGTGCTTGCTCTTGATAAAGACTCTTTGGCCAATTTGTAAAAATTTTGCACCAGGGATTGAATCCATAGGGCTCTTAACCACTGAGCCACATCCCAGCCCTTTTTATATTTTTATTTTGAGACAGGGTCTCACTAAATTGATTATGGCCTTTCTAAATTTTTGAGGCTGCCTTGAACTTGCAGTCCTCCTGCTTAGCTTCCAGAGTCACTGGGATTACAGGTGTGCACCACCACACTCCACTTGACCAATTAACTTCTACTCATTCTTTGTTTTCATCTTAAGTATCATTTCTCTGAGCTAATTCTGTTCCCCTGATTATTGATTCAGATCCCTTGTGTACTTCTTCATCCCAAAACTTGTCTCAGCAGCACATTAACATGTGTGTGAATACTTGATGATATTGTTTCTCCACCAACTGGGAGCTCCATGAGAGTAGGGGCCAGGACTGCTTGCCTGCTCTCAGTTGTGTCTGCATTGTCTAGTTTGGTGCCAGGCACATGGTCAAAGCTTAATACAGTTGTCAAATAAATGAATGATTGGAATTAAGAACCTAGTCATCATTTACAGCTGAGTATATGTGTTATTTGTAAAACCCTGTGGAAGTGAGTAATTAATTTGGTTCTCAGTGTGTGTGTGTGTTTTATTAGGGGTATATGGACTATATTAGTCCCTATATCATTTCGTTTTCCATTGCTGTGACAAAATACCTGAGATTCTTAGCTTTTAATGCAGAAAGATTTATTTCTCTTCTTGGCCCCGGGCCTCTGTGCCTAAGATGAGGCAGAACATCTCAGTGGGGAGTGCATGGTGGAGCAAAGTTGCTTATTTCATGACAGCTGGGAAACAGAAGGGGTCAGGGTCATAACATCCCCTTCAAGAGCCTGCCCAGTGGTTGTTTCCTTCCCCTAGGCACTACCTCCTGAAGGTTGTCCTGCTTTCCAGGAGCAGGCACTGCTGGCAGATGACCAAGACTTTAGCACATTGCCATTAGGGTACATTTTGGATCCAAACCATAACAGTCCTGGTGAAAGAAGAAATATCTATAGATGCTTAAGCTTCATATTGTTATAGGACCCTAAACATTATTTTAGTTCTCTCTTTTCATAGTTGAAGGAACCAGCAACTTGAGGACTATAATGATTTATAGGTGGGTAGGTGACAGTGTCAGGATCAACTTGTGTTTAATACCCAAGCCAGAACTTTTCCTGCTTTCCTGTACCATATCTTTGAAACATTGTGTATGTTCACTTAATCCATTTAATTCCTGCTTGCCCAGGAAATGGGGTATTAAGAAGACTGAAATTCTTCAATAGAAGGTGATTTTTTTTTTTTTTTTTTTTTTTTGGACATTGCTAGTTTTGCCTATGACTGGTCTTTGGAGGGTTTTCATAAAAATGCCTCTTAAAAACATTTATTTTTTAAAGATCTGGGAGTCCAATCATTTCATTTCCTGGTATAAGAGGATTGCCAAAGAATTATTAAAATTTTATTCCAAGAAAAACCCCATCTGACTAATGGAAAACAGACTTAGCAAGTTTGGACGGTCATACAGTGTGTTTGTGTGCGTTTAACCTGTTGTTGATAAGAAAAGTAGGTCATCAGTGTAGCAAGAATATTTCAAAACACACTCATGGATTAGGTTTTTTTTTTTTTTTTTTTGTGGTACTGGGGATTGAACTCAGGGGCACTCGACCACTGGGTCACATCCCCAGCCCTTTTTTGTATTTTATTTAGAGACAGGGTCTCACTGAGTTGCTAAGTGCCTCGCCATTGCTGAGGCTGGCTTTGAACTCGCGATCCTCCTGGCTCAGCCTCCCAAAGTGCTGGGATTACAGGCGTGCGCCACCGCGCCCGGCTTAGGTTTTTTTTTGGTACTAGGGTTTGGACTCAGAGTCACTCGACCACTGGGTCACATCCCCACCCCTCTTTTGTATTTTATTAGAGACAGGATCTCACTGAGTTGCTAAGTGCCTCACCATTGCTGAGGCTGGCTTTGAATTCATGATCCTCCTGCCTCAGCCTCCCAAGTGCTGGGATTATAGGCGTGTGCCACCGCGCCTGGCCAGTTTTTTTTTTTTTTTTAAATATTTATTTATTTGTTTTAGTTGTACACAATGCCTTTATTTTTACATGGTGCTGAGGATTGAACCCAGGCTGTGCAAGTGCTAGATGAGCACTCTACCGCTGAGCCACAACCCCATGGATTAGTTTTTAAGTGAGATTGCTGTGTCACTCATGTCTGTAAAAGTTCTGCAGTTGGCTTGAGAACTCTTGGGATTAATTTGGCTCTTTGAGTTGTCTCCTGCTCTTTGAAAAGTCACAGAGCCCAGCTTCTGTGTCTCCTCTCCTGTGGTGCACTTTAGGGAGTCAGCTGCAGCCTCAAATGGTTTTCTGTGGTGCTCCAGTGTTCTCTGGGGCTTTGAGATGGAGGTTTCTTCAGCAGTCCTTCTTCAAAGCTCCAGGGATGGGAGAAAGTAGTTATGTTTATAAAGATACTGGTGGTGCACAAGACTGGGAAATGTGAGGTATCATAAACATGTCATCTTTGCACATTTTCTTTGTAATAAAATATGTATATTTCTGGCATTGAAGAGCTAGAGATGTCTCTTAAGTTCTTAGCATCTCATGTTTTAATACTTGCAAAATTTGTCTTATCATTTCCATCACTTTAGGTGATTTAAAGGGCCAATTATGGTATCTTTTAGTTTCAAAAAGGTATCCAATATAGGTATGAGAGTGAATTTTAGAATTTGTCTTTTCTTCAGGATTGTCACGTGTTGCTGTTTGTGCTCATTTCATTTCTCATCAGACATGATTTTTGGCAGTTATTTTTGTAGTTCCACATTCTGCTCTAAATTGTCAGTGAAGGTTTATGTTTTTTGTTAGATATTTTCTAACTTCTCTTTGTAAGTAGTTCCTAAAGTGAGTAGCGATGTGGGTGGGGATGGAGGTCAGTGGTAGAATGGTTGTCTAGAGGTTAGGCCTTTAATCCCTAGCACCACCACCACACCACAAAAAAAAAAAGCCTCTAAAAAGTACTGATTGTAAAATATATGAATTCTTTTCTTAGCTTTAAAAGGTGAGAAACAGAGCTGGGGGTGTGGCTCAGAGGATAGAGCGCTTGCCTAGGATACATGAGGCACTGGGTTCGATCCTCAATACCACATAAAAATAAAATAAAGGTATTGTGTCCACCTACAACTAAAAAACAAATTTTTTAAAAAAGGTGAGAAACATTAATTATATTTCACCTTTTAGAAACTGTTAACTTTTAGAAATACATAAATTTCTATTTTAAGAGTGTTAAATCAGAAGTAAATATTTGCTTCCTTGTATATACCTAATGTTCTCTCTTGTTTGTCTCAGTATACTTGAATTTTTGTAGCCAGTTTCTGTATTTTTATTTTTCCATTTTTACTCATTTATAAAATGTAGACAAATTAGGATTTCATATTTAAAAATGTTCAAACCAGCCAAATGGGACTGTGGGCTGTTGAGGTAGTATCTCCATGAAGGAGCTCTAAGTACTGTTGTTTACTAACTGGGAGAAGGTGAATTGTGTGTGATGGGGTTTTAATTTTGAAAAAGCAAGAAAGTTCATGGGGGCGAGAAGTTGAACTGCCTAGTACTTGATGGTTCAAAGTCATTGCTTCTCTCTCAAAAGTTCTTTCCCCTTGTACTAGTCACATAATGTTTCTGGGCTATAAAATGAAGAGCCTGGAATTGATAAGCTTTGGAACCCTCTCTATTCTGGGTTTCTGTGAGACCTGGGCCTACACACTCAATGGTAGATCTTACTTACATTTTCTTGTCTCTTCGGTTCTAGAAACATTTAAATAATTATATTGGGTTATTGAATTCAATAATGCACTATAACGGATAGTCTTATTCTTGGAATTTTATTTTATCTATTACCTGTTTGAATAATGGGATGAAACTCCTTAGAAGCTTTCATGAGTGTGAATTTCCCTCTACTTTTTCTTATCACTCTTGGTGTCATGATAAATTGAACCAGCATCCAGGCTTTTCCATACCAGTGGTCAGTCAGCTTCAGTGGTCAGCAGGTCATGTCAGTAGTGGAGTGCAAGCCTCTTTTAGCCATAGCTGCTGTTTTTGAGTTCTGTCATGTACTGACATTTTTCTGTGCTTTGTAGCAAATGTTGCATATGGTCTTTTGCTTCCTTTTTAAATAGTTTCTATTAAAGCAGGTAAATAAAACCACCATGTTTTTTCTTGGAATTTCTCATGTATGAATCTGTAAAGAGTTGGATGCCATAAAAATGTGTGATTTGTTAGGAGAATTCTTTGAGTGTCACTGGTGGGCTTTGCCTAAGCAAATTTGAAAAAACTAAGTCATCTTATATCCAGAAATGATGAATGTTGATTTTTTTATATTTAATCACAATACCTTCCATATTTGCTTGGAATGTCTGCTCTGTGAATATGTATTCTGTATAGGCTCACATTATTACATTTCCATCTTCTTCTTTTTGGTCCCTACTGGAAATTGAACACAGGGTGCTCTACCACATTCCCCGCCATTTTTATTTTTTATTTTGAGACAGGGTCTCATCCGTTTGTTGAAGCTGCTCTTGAACTTGCGATCCTCCAGCTCTGCCTCCTGAGTAACTGGGTTTACAAGTATGTATCACCACACCTAGCTTACATTTCCAACTTCTCTTTTTTGGTACCAGGGATTGAACTCAGGGGCACTCGACCCCTGGGTCACATCCCCACATCCCCAGCCCCTTTTTTTTTTTTTTGTATTTTATTTAGAGACAGGGTCTCACTGAGTTGCTAAGTGCCTCGCCATTGCTGAGGCTGGCTTTGAACTCGTGATCCTCCTGCCTCAGCCTCCCAAAGTGCTGGGATTACAGGCGTGCGCCACCACGCCCGGCTCCAACTTTTTTTTTTTTTTTAATATTTATTTATTTGCTTTAGTTGTACACAATGCAATGCATTTATGTTTACGTGGTGCTGAGGCTCGAACCAAGGCCGCGCACGTGCTAGGCGAGTGCTCTACCGCTGAGCCACAACCCCAGCCCGGCTCCAACTTCTTTAAAAGGAATTTTTAACTGTTGGCATTGCCTTTTTGTTTGTTTGTTTTTAGTTGTAGATGGACAAAATGCCCTTATTTTTTTTCCCTTCAGGCTTTTAAATATTGATCTTTTATTTATTTTATTAAATGTTTTGTAGAAATTGAACCTGAAAGCTAAATCTAAAAACTTATATAGGTATATAATGGATCTACAATAGCCAAAACAATTCTGAAAAAGAGCAGCATTGGAGACTTTTACTACAATATCCTTATTTATTTATTTTTTTGATGTGGTGCTGAGGATCGAACCCAGTGCCTTACTTGCACTCAATTCCCAGTGTGAGGCAGGTGCTCCACCACTGAGCTATAGCCCCAGCCTGGCATTGCCATTTAAATAGCACAGTTTAGGACATTTATCTACTTATCTGTTTTTCTATGTGCCTTCTATTAAATAGACATATGATTGCTTCTTTATTAAAAAGTGCTTACCATAAAAGCAGCAGCTTAGCGAGAATATGCCCTTGTCCTAATAGGACACTTTGGAGTCTCTCTTACTGTGTTTGCTGCTGACTGAGATAACATTCTAAGCCTACTGAGCACTCCACTAATTGACAATCTAGAATGGTCTGGGCAAATGTGCAGAGCAGGATTTTGCTATTCCTAGGGGTTTTCCTGTATGTGCTTCTAGCAGGATGTGTTTCCTTTCATATGAACCATGGAAATACATCTGCTGGAATCTTTAAACAGATAATTTCTCAATAAACAGGAAGATGTCAAAATTATGTTCATTTTTTTATGAGATTGATGAAAGTAGACTGAAAAATTTAGCAAGTTACATTTACTCAGGTGTTTTAAATATATTTTATTTGATGCCATTATGATATAAACACTGTCTTATCTAATTTTTTTTCCTCCAGCACATTTCTTGTATGGTCCATGAGATAAAATTTCTATATGTAACTTGGCAATACCATAAGAAGCATGCCTTGGGGCTGGAATGTGGCTCAGCGGTAGGGCGCTCGCCTAGCACGTGCGAGACCCGGGTTCGATCCTCAGCACCCGTAAAAGTACATGCATTGTGTACAACTAAAAGCAAATAAATAAATATTAAAAAAAAGAAGCATGCCTTTATAATCTCTTAGAGGTTGATGATTATCAGCTGACAGAAAAATGAAAATTTTGTTTGAGTGATTTTAGCAAACTTTCCTCTGATACAAAAAATAAGTCCTTAAACCATAGAGGTAGATCTTATTTTTACTGGTTAAGAGGCTTACCCAACATGTAAAGAAAATTATTTTTTGTTTCCTTAAACGTTAAGTATTGTGAATATCAGTTATCAGCTTAGATTTTTGGAGCTTAATGTGGTGGTTTATTATTTGTTTATTAAAGTTTTCTTATAATAGTTCCTGGAAAATCTAGATCTAATCCAATTCTCTATTTTGATCTTTAGCATTACTTAGAAACTTGGGCAGGGAGATAATTGTCCATATTTCTAAGATAGAGGATCTTTTTGTTTATTTAATGGTACTAGGGATTGACTCCAGTGGTACCACACCACCAGTCCCTTAAAAAAAATTTTTTTTTTTTTTTTAATAAACAGAGTCTCATTAAGTTGCCCAGGCTGGCCTTATACTTATAATACTCCTGCCTCTGTCTCCCAGTATTGCTGGGATTATAGGCATACAACCCTGCGCCTGGCTAATGTACAGGTTTTGACCAATCCCCAGAGAGAGCATCTCATAGTTGAGCCTGTAGGTTTTTTGTACCATGGATTTAACCCAGGGGTGGCCATATCTCCAGCCCTTTTTTTTTTTTTTTTTTTTTTTTTTTTTTTTTTTTTTTTTTTTTTTTTTTTTTTTTTTTTTTTTTTGGTACCAGGGATTGCTTAATCCCCAGCCCACCAAGCCATATGCTGAGGCTGGCTTTGAACTCACGATCCTCCTGCCTCCCTTTTTTAATACCGCGCCCGGCTGCCCTTTTTTTATTTTATTTAGAGACAGAGTCTTGCTAAGTTGCTCAGGGCCTCACTAAGTTGCTGAGGTTGGCTTTGAACTCATGATCCTCCTGCCTCAGCCTCCCGAGTTGCTGGGATTACAGGCGTGTGCCACTGCACCCTGAACTTATTCTTCATGGTCTTTCAAAGGCATCTCAAGTTTTTAATTTAATAAATCCTGTTTTAGAATAGTGTCAGTTTTACTGGAAATGTAGATAGAATGTTAAGTTGCATCTTATAAGGGCTTAGGTAAAAACCACATTGCATTGTTTTCTATCTAAATCAGTTTATTTTGACATTTATGTACATTTCTTTGATTTGATTTATGAATAACTTATTGCTACATCTCGCTGTGTTACTGAGATCGTCCTATAATTGCAAAGAAAAGGCCCTACCAGTTTTAAGAATTTGTATTTGACAGGCAGCTTCTCCAAGGTTGAACTGTTCTCTGAGAAGACATTTGAAATTGAACCTAGCATTTCCTAGGACTTTGTGCCTATTGTATTAGCTTAGATTTTTTCATTTTTTTTTTATATTATTGAGAATTAGATTCCCTTGTACAGTACTTTAGTTTTGGGGGGATTCTTTAGTTTTGTGGTTTGCTCAGTCTGGGACAGAACACCTAATAAAAGAACATCCACCAAAAAAAAAAAAAAAAAAAAAAAAAAAAACAAAAAACAAATAACCCAATCAATAAATGGGCCAAGGAATTGAATAGACACTTCTCAGAAGAAGTGTCTATCAACAAATACAAGAAGAAGTGTCAATCAACAAATACATGAAAAAATGTTCAACATCTCTGGCTATTAGAGAAATGCAAATCAAAACTACTCTAAAATTTCATTTCACTCCAGTCAGAATGGCAGCTATTAAGGTATATAATGGATCTACAATAGCCAAAACAATTCTGAAAAAGAGCAGCATTGGGGACTTTTACTACAATACCCTTATTTATTTATTTATTTATTTATTTTGATGTGGTGCTAAGGATTGAATCCAGTGCCTCACTTGCACTCCATTCCCAGTGCGAGGCAAGCACTCCACCACTGAGCTACAGCCCCAACCTGGCATTGCCATTTAAATAGCTGAGTTTAGGACAAACAACAATAAATGTTGGAGAGGATGTGGGGGGAAAGGCACAATCTCATACATTGCTGGTGGGATTGCAAAATGGTGCAGCCAATCTGGAAAGCAGTATGGAGATTTCTTGGAAAACTGGGAATGGAACCACGTTATGACCCAGCTATCCCACTCCTCGGTCTATACCCAAAGGAATTAAAAACAGCATACTACAGGGACACAGCGACAGCAGTGTTTATAGCAGCACAATTCACAATAGCTAAACTGTGGAACCAACTTAGATGCCCTTCAGTAGATGGATAAAGAAAATGTGGTATATACACACAATGGAATATTACTCAGCAATAAAAGAGAATAAAATAATGGTAATCACAGGTAAATGGATGAAGTTGGAGAATATAATGCTAAGTGAAGTTAGCCAATCCCAAAAATCAAAATGCCGAATGTTTTCTCTGATATAAGGAGGCTGATTCACAGTGGTGTTGGGACAGAGAACATAGGAGGATTAGAGGAACACTAGAAAGGCCAATTGGGAGGGAGAGGAAGGGAGGGGGCAAAAGGGGGAAAAAAAAAGATGGTAGAATGAGATGGATATCATTACCCTAAGTGCATGTATGAAGACACGAATGTGAATATACTTTGTATACAACCAGAGATACGTAAAAATGTGCTCTGTAAGTGTAATATGAATTGTAATGCATTCTGCTGTCATATATAACAACTTAGAATAAAAAACAATGATTAAAAAAAAAAAAAAAAAAGAACATTTACCAAGATGCTGTGGTGCATTCCTATTATCCCAGCATCTCTGGAGGCTGAGGCAAAAGGATCGCAAGTTTAAGGACAGCGTCAGCAATTTAGCAAGATCTTGTCTCAAATAAAAAGGAACTGGGTTTGGTGGTAAAGCTCCCCTGGGTTTATTCCCCAGAACTTTGGGAAACAAAACAAAAATACCTAAATTTTGTGAGATGACATCTTAATTTGGAAATTTATATATAGCTTCACATTTTAAAAAGTTAGTGCAACAGTAATACCATTTGACAGTGTAGACAGCCTCTTAAGAATGGGTGTGGTGTTGGATGCCTGTGATCCCAACAATTTAGGAGGCTGAGGTAGGAGGATTGCAAGTTCCAGGCTAGCTCCAGCAACTTAGTGAGACCCTGTCTCAAAGTAAAATGTAAAAGGGGGGGGGGCAAGGGATGTAGTTCAGTGGTTAAGATCCCCTGGGTTCAGTACCTAGGACCCCCATCCCCCCCCCAAAAAAAAAAAATAAAAAGGAATTTTTGTTTGTTTGAAGTGGTTCCCATTGTTTCCTTTGAAGAGAAATTTAAGTGTAATAAATACCATGCTGTGGTGAGAGAGCATAGAATTTTGTTAAGAGTCTTTGATAATCAATTCTGGTTCTCATGTATGAAAATTATCACTAAAGAATTGATTTAGATTTTTGGGTGGGGAAACCTATCAATGGGCTCTTAAATAATACTTGCTAACACTTATTTGACAGTATTGGACTACGCTTTAGATTCTATGCTAGCTAGGCATTACAGATTTTAAAGAAAACAGTATAGACAACCTCTTAAGAAGGCTTATTCATATACTATGCAATTCATCTATTAAAAGTTTATAATTCATTGATTTTTAGTATGTTCACAAATATGTGCAATCATCACTACAATCAATTTTGGAACATTTTTATTACCTTAAAAAGAAATTCATTACACTTTCTTTAGCTGTAGCTTCCTAACACCCTGTTTTTCTCCTGCCTCCCAAAAGCAACCACTAAATTACCTTCTGTCTATTATCAGAATTTGCCTATTCTGGATTCTCATATAAATTTAATTATAATAATGTGGATTTTTATGACTGGTTTCTTTTGCCGGGGGCGGGGGAGGAACAAGGATTGAACTCAGGGGCACTCAACCACTGAGCCACATTTCCAGCCCTATTTTGTATTTTATTTAGAGACAGGGTCCCACCAAGTTGATTAGCACCTTGCGGTTGCTGAGGCTGGCTTTGAACTCACAATCCTCCTGTCTCAGTCTCCTGAGCCCTGGGATTACAGTCCGTTGCGCCTAGCTAGGCTGGTTTCTTTTACTTATAGTATTAAGTTTCATCAAGTTGCAGTGTTGCAGTGTTGATTAGTATTCTATTTCTTTCTTTCTTTTTTTTTTTTTTTTTTTTTTTCCTTGCAGTACTGGGTATTGAACCCAGGCCCTTTTTTTTTTTTTTTTTTTTTTTTGAGATAGGATCTGGCCAAGTTGCCAAGGCTGACCTTGAACATTGGATCCTCCTGCCTCAGCCTCTGGTGCAGCTGGGATTACAGGTCTGCACCACTGTGCCTGGCTACTTTCTTTTTATTGTTGAGTAATATTCTTTTGTGTGGATAATATCACATTTTTTTCATCCATTTGCCCAATGAATAATTAACATTTGGGTGTTTTTGATTCTTTTGCTATTGTGAATAATGATGCTATGAATATTTGTGTGTAAGTATTTGTTTGACTACCTGTTTTCAGTTCTATTGAGTATATAGCAAGAAGTGGAGTTGGCTGAGTCATATGGTAATTTTGTGGGATATATTTTATTTTTATTCTCATTTCTTAGTGGTACTAGGGTTTGAATCCAGGGAATTGTGCATACTGGGCAAGCATTATACCACTGAATTATACCCCCAGCCCTTTTATTTTATTTTTATTTTGAGAGACGTTCTTGCTAAATTGCCCAGTGTTAAAGAATTTGCAATCTTCCTGCCTCAACCTCTGGAGTAGTTGGGATTATAGACATGGCAACCACACCTGGCTATAATTCCTTTATAAATTGTTGGATTTGATTTGCTAGTATATCATTGAGGATTTTTCCATCCATATTCATGAGAGATATTGGTCTGTAGTTTTCTTGTGATGTCTTTGGTATGAATATTAAGGTAATACTGGCCTTATACAATTTATTTGGAAGTGTTCCCTCTTTGGGGGGAAAAGAATTTGTGAAGAATTGGTATTCTGTAAATGTTTGATAGACTTTAGTGGTGAAGCCATTTGGACCTGAGTTTGTCAGGTATTGGTTTAAATCCTTATTTTAGGTATCATTCCCTTCATTTTATAGTTAAGGAAACTGAGGCTCAGAGAGGTTAAGTAATTTGCAACAAGTGGCTGAGCTAGGATTTGAGTCCATAGTATTTTATGTTAATTATTAAGATGATAACAGTTGGCATTTATTGTATGATTAGTTTTGTGTATATAACTATACCAAATGCTATGTCATAGTTATCTATTGCCACTCTGTCACATCACCAAGTGCTCACTTAAGAATCACTTCAACTTTATATACTTTGTACCTACATTCTAATAGAGAATCTGACATGGAGATTCAGTGACTTGCCCTAATGAACCATGGCCAGGAAGTAAATGATACAGCTGTACTTCTCACTCATGAGGCTGTCTGATTCTGCAGTTTGCTTTCTTAATTGCTATTCTCTATTGTGTGCCTGGAGGGCCTGAGACATTCTGCACAGCAAAACAGCTGTGTCACATGTGGACAGCTGAGCCCAGATCAGTTTTGACCTTGGATGGGAATGGGCTCACACTGCTCTTCAGCTGCATTTCCACATGCCTGATTCAGCACAACACTGGAAGCATTGGCCTCCACCCCGCTTTCTCTGCTCCACAGCTAACATTCTACTTCATGATTGTAACAAAAGAACCTCTGTGTTATTCTACCCAGATGTAGTTAGGGTGAAAATAAGTTGTCCCTATGCATAATGTGGAAATGATTTTTAAGGCATTTTAGTAAGTCACCCAGTGGATTTGTGTATTATCTTTCAAAGAAGATAATCAGCATTTTACTTATTTATTTTAATCTTGTGAGGTTAGGTGGTATCTAGTTCATTTCAGTGAAGAAAAAAATGTCTATATTTTTCAAGTTAGAAGCCTTCCTCTTATTTCCATTTAAATTTTAAAATGCTTTAAAAACTGGCCTGTTACCTGTGTGGGTAGAGGGGCTCTTTGAGTTATGAGCTAAGGAGAAGTCTGATCTCCTCCTGGGTAAAGTGGGTGGTGTCTGGGTGTTGGAGTGAGGAGGAACAAGGGGCTGGAGGCCTCGCTACAGAACCAGAGTGTCAGTGTGGCTCTCGCCTCTCCTGGCTTCTGCTGGGCAGGAAATGGGTCAGTTCCGTGGTTATTTAGCCCTGGAGGGAGGGGATCTGGGTGTCAAGCTTCTCCTGACTCAGGCTTTCAGTCAATTCTGTCCTCTCCACATCCCTCTTTAGAGACCATTTCTCTTCTGAGTGTTCTGGGAATTCACCATGGGCCTTGGCATCTCCTTCTGGGATAGTCAGCTAAGGGCAGACAGCATACACGCACTACAGCTTTCCATTTTCCAAGATTTTGTTGTCACGTTTGCCCTCTTTCAGGCTCCTTTCCCATTCTCTCGTCCTTTGGTATTTATACTGCTTTTATTCATTTATTGTCACTTTATACTGCTTATTAGGATTCTCAGCAAGGTAGCGAATCCATTTTATATCTTTGTAAATTACCCCTTCATGTCTTGCTTGATTTTTCTGTTGGCTTTTAGTTATATGAATTCGTAAGAACTTTTTATATGAAGGATTTTTTTTTTTTTTTTTTTTTTTTTTTTTGGTGGTACCAGGGATTGAACTCAGGGGCACTTGACCACTGGGTCACATCCCCAGACCTTTTTTGTATTTTATTTAGAGACAGGGTCTCACTGAGTTGCTAAGTGCCTCGCCATTGCTGAGGCTGGCTTTGAACTCACGATCCTCCTGCCTCAGCCTCCCAAAGTACTGGGATTACAGGCGTGTGCCACTGTGCCCAGCTTATGAAGGATATTGATGCAGACATAGTGCAGTCCTTTTTTCTTCCTTGGTAACTTACTCTTTTTTTTTTTTTTTTAATATTACAGTTTTGGACATTTTTAAAAAATGTATGCATTTTTTATATTTATTTTTCAGTTTTTTAGGTGGATACAACATCTTTATTTTATTTCTATGTGGTGCTGAGGATTGAACCCAGTGCCTCATGCATGCTAGGCGAGTGCTCTATCACTGAGCCACAACCCCAGCCCTGAACATTTAAAAAAAAACAAACAAACTTTATTTTATTTATTTATTTTTATGTGGTGCTGAGGATCGAACCCAGGGCCTCACACGTGCTAGGTGAGCGCTCTACCGCTGAGCCACAACCCCAGCCCCTTGGTAATTTACTTTTGAAACACTTGCTGGTAGGGATTCCAGCTTTTATAACCTGTGTAGGTGGCCGTATGTAGGGAGATGGCGTCTGAGACCAGCTGGCTGTTCACTGGCCTCTGTACGGATGTGCTTTCCTCCTGGTTTTCACACCCTGCGGACTCTTGTCTTACCTAACTCATGTTTGAGAAGAATGCAGACTATTTCATAAATGAAGGACCTTGGCCAGATGTAAGCATATCATTTGCCATGTCCTCTACCAAGTACTCCAAATGTATGGTCCTGGGTGTCAGCCAGAAAAGGCTAGCAACAGTAGCTGGACCAAGGAGCGCGGGTGCTCAGTTGCCTGCCAAGGTTCTGTTGCCTCAGCCCAGCCACATGCCCAGTGCTGGAGAGAGGCCACTTCTGCACATGACTTGGAAGGGTAAATGGAAGCTCTGGCAAAAATAAATGCTCTCTCTTTGAATTTACCGGTGGGCCCAGGGCCATGAGGAAGGGAATTAGCAACGGCGTACCGTGTGTGCCAGTGGCACAAGTGGACAGGTGTTAGTTCTCTGCCATACGTGGGGGTCTGTTTTTCAGCTGAGTTGTTGGTTTGATCATGTTCCTTCTATCCTAATCAATTTGAACAGAATGTCGTATGGTAGCAGATAGGAAAATTACATTGAGTGCAGTCTAAGAAACTTTAGTCAGATGGGCCTGGTGATCCTAAGGCACAGAGCTTTGGATGCACATGTGTACCAGGCAGCCCAGTGGAATCTGGAGTCTGAAATGATGCACTAGGAAGCTGAGGAACCTGGCTCTGTGTCACCCCCACCTCTTATTCCCTGGTTTATTGGGAAATGAGTATGGTGAGTGATAAACTCTGATGTGAAAACCTGTCCTGGTTTCATTTCTCCTCAGAATGGTCCCTGCATTTTTCGTTTCCTCAAATTGCTAACAGTTATGTCATTCCAGTTCTGGTTTATTGTCACAGCTGCCTAGCCCAGTACCTAGCTTTTAGCTTCTTCCTAATTCTTCCACGGTGCTACTGCCAGACTTACGGTCATCCTAAACATGGCTTTGGGGGTCGCGGTACTTTTCTTTAAATACTTCTCTTTCTAAGACCTGGTTCTTGATCCACTGGGCTGCCTTTGCCTGACTCCCTCTTCTCACCATGTGGCCCTTAGCTCTAGGCAGTCGGTACTTAGTTGCTTTATTATGCCTGACTTAAAAGGAGGTTAGAAGGCGCTTGAAGACAGAGTGGTTGCTCCTATCTCTAAAATTCTCCACTATGCCTAGTTGGTCTCGTGGAAACACTGAGAAGCCAGCACACTTTTCAGACAGCAGAGTGTTGATGTCTGGGGGAAATGTTTAAAAACTAAAAAATTACCTTGGCAGACTGAGAGAAAGCCACAAAATCAAAGCTTGTTTTCGGACTTTCTTCAGCTCACATATACCAGACAACTTAACTGGGGAGTTTTCATATCTTTGAAAGGGGTAAGGGTTGAAGTGATTATCCATCATTTCCCACACAACCATGAAAAACTAATTTTCCTTCATTCTTTGCTTTAATCTTCCTCCTGAAATTAAAATTGATGAGCTGTTTCTGGATCTTGGATTAGGAATTTTTCATTTCTTTGTAATTCTTTCCTTGACGCATTTTACAGTTTTCTCTGGGTATGTGCTGCTAAAGGAAATTTGGATTTGCAACCTGGCTATTTTTTTGGAGAGCAAACAAAATACCATACCATTCTGTTTTCCTAACTTGGAGCTTTATTTATTTATTTATTTTCCATTTGTAAAAGTTTCAGTTTGCCACGTAATTCTAACATAATTCTTGCTCTTCTTCTGCAGACACGATGAGGCGAGTGGTACGACAGAGCAAGTTTCGGCATGTATTTGGACAAGCTGTGAAAAATGACCAGTGCTACGATGACATCCGGGTTTCTCGTGTGACCTGGGATAGTTCTTTTTGTGCTGTCAATCCCAGATTTGTTGCCATAATCATAGAAGCAAGTGGGGGTGGAGCGTTCCTGGTGCTCCCTTTGCACAAGGTGAGTAATTTGACTTCATGTTCTGTTAGACATCCTCTGGTAGTCTCCATGTCTTTTTGGTTCACCAAGAATTGTGTGTTTTCTGAGGCTGTTAGGTTCTGATGTAATTGAGGTTAAGTTCCACCTGCCTTACTAATCACATTGGTTTTTCTCCAAAGAGAATTGTTAAATGGAATGATGACCTCTGTTCTGGGCATGCCCTTCGTGCATGAAGAAGATCATGATAATGATCCTATGAGCACAGGCATAAGAATTTTACAATTTGGTTTATAATCATCCCCTTTTCACAAAAGATTTTCTTTTGGAGGGTAATTAAAAGTTATATGTTTTTTAAATATATTTTAAAAAATATTTATTTATTTGCTTTAGTTGTACACAATCTGTTTTTTACGTGGTGCTGAGGATTGAACCTGGGCCACGCATGTGCTAGGCGAGTGCTCTACCACTGAGCCACAACCCCAGCCCTAAAAGTTATATGTTTAAATGGGTAGATACTTGTAAGCTAATGTTCTCTCTCTTTTTTGAAATCAGGAGAGCTAAGACTTTTTGGTTTTTGAGTAGCAAATGAAATAAGATCTCAAGAAAAGATTCCAAAACAATACAGATTTTAATTCTGGACAAAGATGTTTTAGCATAGAATTTTAAACAGTGCTAACAAGTAGTAGAGATAAAGAATCTTGACTGAGAATTGTTTTGTGTGTACATTAACTTCAGTGGGCTTCTAAGTTTTTTTTTTTTAATATTTATTTTTTAGTTGTAGTTAGACACAATACCTTTATTTTATTTATTTTATTTTATTTTATTTTTATTTTTTTTTTTTTTTTGTGGTACCAGGGATTGAACTCAGGGGCACTCGACCACTGGGCCACATCCCTGGCCCTTTTTGTATTTTATTTAGAGACAGGGTCTCACTGAGTTGCTAAGTGCCTCGACATTGCTGAGGCTGGCTTTGAACTCGCGATCCTCCTGCCTCAGCCTCCCAAAGTGCTGGGATTACAGGCGTGCGCCACCGCGCCCGGCTTATTTTATTTATTTTTAGTTGGACACAATACCTTTATTTATTTTTATGTGGTGCTGAGGATCGAACCCAGGGGCAATTTAGTAAGACCCTGTCTCAAAATAAAAAAATCAAAAGGGCTAGTGATGTAGCTCAGTGTTAAAGTGCTCTGAATCCAATCCTCAGTACCACAAAAGAAAAGATAGGAATTTTGTGCATTCACTGTTTATGCATACTTTATTAGCACATCTTAAAATTGGAAATAACAGGGAAAAAACTATGAAGAGGGGTGAAAAACGGTTGTTTTCTGGTTAGCTCAGAGGAGCAAAATGAGTTTGGTGGGTCCTGAGCTCTGGTGATAAGAGCCCAGTGCTGCTGACAATGCAGATGTTGAGTCACGTTGCAGCCGTTTACATAGGAGGGGGAGTGAACCTCCTAAATCGCCCCCTCTGCGTCTGAGTCATGTATAGCAGGGTGCATTTCATCATGATGGATCATGGTATTCTGAAAGTGGTCACAATAAAGTGGATTTTCTGTCAAAGTATTGTTTCCCATTATATTTTTATGCTTTTTCCCATGGGAAAAATTTTGGTTTCCTTGTATTTTTCTCAGAGATGCTTATGACTAACTTGTTTTACTTTAACATCTGTATTTTACTTTAGTGGCTGGATCAATGTGATATTATACAATAGAATCATTTCTCTACAGAGGTTGGGAGATGGATGCCTTTGGGGGAAAATTTTGATAATATGTGTTTCCGAATGCATCTCCTTACTGGCATAAGGTGAATCTTTTCATTAAATTGAATATTTCCACTTACTTTAATTTTTGTGGAGAGATTTTCCGTTGAATGACAAATACCTACATTATTATACCTGTACTTAACCTAATTTTGAGGTGGAGAGTTGAACTAAATGAAATTTGCATTTGTATCCACAATGGTTTAGTTTATTCCTTCATTAAAAGCAAGGAGCAGGGCTGGGATTGTGGCTCAGCGGTAGAGCACTCGCCTAGCAAGTGGGCGACCCGGGTTCAATCCTCAGCACCACGTACAAATAAAACACATTGAATAAAACGCATTGTGTACAACTAAAAGCAAATAAATAAAAATATTAAAAAAAAAAAAAAAAAAAAAGCAAGGAGCATCTGGAAACTTGACTTGTTACTGGTGGGTTTTAGGGCAGTCAGTTGAAAAGACTGCCACCATTTGTCAACCCAGGTCAGGCACTGGAGCCTCATGGTCTGTTTTGGAGTTAAAAAGTTTTATTTCCCCTTTTATAAACTGAGGGATAAATTTAAGGCATTCTTTTTGTTAAAGAAATGGAACAAGCCAATTAAGAAGCCCAAAATAAGCTTTTGAGTGGCTAATCTTCCACCAAGATCAGACAGTTTTCTTCAACTTCCACATCCACAAAGCCTCTATGTGTCCGTCTTTTACAAACCAGGGGAGACTTTAGATTTCCCTTACACCATTTAAGGGAGACCTGTATGCAGTTTCCTAAGCTATCTGGCTCTTATGATTTGTTTCATAAAGTTCACCTGCATTAAAAGGCATGCACTTAGTAGTTTTTTGTTTTAGTAGTATTTTGCTATTTAGCCAGCCTTACAGAAATCAGAATAGAATATGTTGTTTTAAAAATTATGTTTGGATTAAGTTTTGACTATTAGAGGAACTTTGAAGTTCTTCCTTTTCCAGCCAACAATACTCTTTGTAGTTTTGCTCCTTAACTAGTAATTTGTTTTGGAGGAGGTGACATCAGTATAATCTATAGTCCAGTGACAGCCAATGCTTGGACAATGCTTGGGATTATTGACTTTTGTTATTGATAGGCTCCCAAGTACTAGGAGTGATTTTCGTGTATTAAAGTGTGTATTTCACTCTTGATGTCATGGCATAGGGGAAAGCATAGAGATCTTGGAATTGAGAAGCTGTGGAGATCAGTCCTGGTTTGGTCACTGACTTGTACTGGGAAATGGATGTGTCATTCTTTTCCATTTCTTTCTCTCTCACATGAGGGCTGTGTATAACAGTGACTTTCTGCCTAGTTGATTCTCAATGATTTCAGAAGTGCTTCTCATTGCCTGTGCTTGCCAGTTATAAAGTAATTTCTGAGCAGCTGGTTTGCTACTCACAATTCAGCAACGAAAACATTCCATTGTTTTCCCTTTTTAATCCAATATATAACTTTTTGGATAGTAGATGCCTTTTTGTTTTGGCTGTTTTTCTACCAGGGTCAAGCCTGAGCCTAGTAGAGTGAGTAGTCTTGTGGTCCCTCTAGACAGCTCTGTGCTTGGAACCTTTCAGAAGGATCTGCTTGCTGTATTGGCAAAACCTGGCCATGGGGCCCTGGAGTGTCAGATGACACTGCCCGTTTTTTTTCTTCCTAACATGCTAGCTGTTACTGGGGCATCAGAAGCTATATAAAATGCAGCCATCTCCCACATTGCCAGGAAAACTGTAGATCTGTCTGTTTTATGGGATGGCTGCCCTCTTGATACCTACCATATATTTTGCTATAATCATAAATAAGTATTTGTAAGGATTATAAATTTGACACTTTTGTAGTTGATGTTTGATTATTTATACAAGTCTTCATTGTTCTTTGATCATCACATGCAGTGAGTGGGTTGATCCTCTGTAAGCTAATGAGGGCCTGCCCTGGGCCGGTCTTCCCTTCAAGAGTACCTGTATGTAGTTTTTATTGTGCAGTTTCCTAAGCTCCCCCAGAAAGCATCCTAGTAGATCACTGGTTTTTTAGGTGTTTATCTCCTCTTTAGAAGTGCAGCCTTGAAGGGGAAACATGATTGGGAACCCAAGTACCTATCAATCCTAATATATGACTCTTTGTCCTGGAAAAGAGATTCCTCCAACTTCATAGTCTTGGCAACTATTCAAAAGTTTTATAACAAGGTGTTGCTTTTGCTTAAAAGCAAAGAAAACCCAAATTCCCAAATATAATATGAAGTCATGTTTGAAACATAGCTTTCTATGAATTTCTTTTGAAAACTAGTTAATGTCAGCAGTAAATAGGGCTTATTGTAACCTCATGAGGTTTGTGGTCAGATTCTGGGAGATTGTTAAATAAGTTAGACATGGCCTCTGTCTTCCAGGATTTAAAATCTAAAAATGAAAAGAGTAATAGGAACAGATACATTAAAACACACTTGTACATGCTTACATACAAGTATATATACACATGCAGCAAGAAGCACGCTTAATAATATATATTTTAAGCTTTTGGTTTGTAAGATTTCTATTAGGAAGGTTTTATTAGAGAAAGTGGGATTATAAGAGGTTACTGCTTGAGGAATAATGAAAGTACTCAGCCCTGAGGTGGGGTGATTTAGATTAGCACATGTGACTGCCCATCTCCTTTGTAATTCTTCCATCAAGCTCTGGCATGCCACTTCACTGTGACTTTTCCAGGTGTGGTTTAGTACATTTTTTTATTCCTTAGTCTTTCAGAGGATGAATAATAAATAGCAGTCTTATTGAACACTAGTTGGCTTTGTGGTTTTGGCTATGAGGGATACTTTTTTTTCTTGCCACAACTGCATGATCTGCCTTGTTTGCAGAGCACACAGGTTTTTGAGCCCCCAGTGCAGTCTACTACGTTGGCATGAACAGGCCTTTCCTTTGCGGAGTAGCCACATTCGTGACATGTGACTAAAGCATTCCCTCCCCATTGTGATCTGTGAAGGCTCAGACAGAAATAGAGTAGTACTTATGGTTAGGGGCACACTAACTTCAGATCACAGCAAACCTATCAATCCTGTCTATTAAATAATTAGGGTGGGGGGATGTTGGTGAATTATAGGTTCTTTTTTTTTTTTTAATGTTTATTTATCTTAGTTGTACACAATGCCTTTATTTTTAGGTGGTGCTGAGGATTGATCCCAGGCCGCTCATGTGCTGGGTGAGCGCTCCACTGCTGAGCCACAACACCAGCCCCAGAATTATAGGTTCTTGCTCTCTTGACATTCACTTGAATGGAGGATGCAGACTGGGTGACTTCTGCCTTTCCTCACTGTTTCTCCCTTCTTCCCTGGGCTAATCCTCTTGTGAAGGAAGTTTGGTGTCTTAGCGTGTGTTACTCAGCTTCTCGTTGCTGTGACCAAACTACCTGACAGGAACAACTTCGAGGAGCAAAGATTGATTTTGGCTCAGGGTTTTAGAGGTTTGAGTCCATGGTCAGCTAGCTCCATTTCTTTGGTTCTGGGGTGAGGCAGAACATCTTGGCAGAAGGGCGTGGAAGAAGAAAGCTGCTCGGCTCCTGGCAGTCAGGAAGCAGAGAGAGGGTAAAGGGTCAGCCCTGCAGAAAACCATTTAAATAACTATTTTCTTAGTTCTTGCAAATATGGCATAGCTAGTGCCATCTTGATGCACAGAAGAGAAATTAATTCACGACCTTTAATAGCTGCCTTAGGGCATTAGAACTTAAATCTCTTATGGAACCTGGGTTGACAAAGGTTATTTTATTGATAAAATAAATGTCATATTTATTGAGGAAGAAATCTTGATTGATTTCAGTCAATGTTCTTAGTGCCTAATAAATATTTGGTTTCTTCTAACCATTTAATATCTAGCTTAAGTATTATCTTTGTTTTGCTAGAAGGAGGAAATCATCCTTTGGGTTCTTTGTAGTTGCTTGTCCATACCACTAGTACCACATTTTATTATAACTATTTTCTTTTTTAAAAAATTTATTTATTTAGCTGGGCGTGGTGGCGCACGCCTGTAATCCCAGCACTTTGGGAGGCTGAGGCAGGAGGATCGTGAGTTCAAAGCCAGCCTCAGCAATGGCGAGGCACTTAGCAACTCAGTGAGACCCTGTCTCTACTAAAATACAAAAAAAAAAAGGGGGGGGGGGCTGGGGATGTGGCCCAGTGGTCGAGTGCCCCTGAGTTCAATCCCCAGTACCAAAAAAAAAAAATTATTTATTTGCTTTAGTTGTACACAATGCATTTATTTTTACGTGGTGCTGAGGATTGAACCCGGGCTGCCCACGTGCTAGGTACTTGCTCTACTGCTGAGCCACAACCCCAGCCCTAATTATTTTCTTATTCACCTTTCAGATGGGGGTTAGTGGTTAGAAATTGTATGCTCTTGATCTCTTGACTCACTTGGATGGAAGATGCAAACTGAATGGGTTATTTATATGGTAGTTTTTGTAAAGGTGCCTTACTGTATTGTGCCTTACTGTATGAGGTAGGCAGCCTCCAAGATGGCCCCCACTAACTTAACAATCATGTGAATGTGCCATCTTTTGGGTAACTTATTACTCAGCAATTGATAACTAATTCGTATGTTCTCAGACTATAGTCTTTGACTCATAATGTTGGTTCACACAGAGTATACATGAGTAATTCAGAATGGCTTAAAGGGCCTTATGGTAGTTTTAAGCAGCATCTTTCCATCTCTTTTAAAAATCTGTATAGGTATGTAACATAAGCATGTGTGTATATACAGATAGACACTCATATATGTAGATAAAAATATGCCCGGGCGCGGTGGCGCAAATGCACTTCTTGAGGCAAGTCTTAAATGAACTTAATCAGTGAGAGAGGTCTGTGACCCCATAGCAAGAAAAAGTTATATTATGTGCAAGAAAAAGTTATATTATGTGGCAGGATTTTGTTATCTTGTATCCATGATACCTTCATATAATTAAAAAAAAAAAAGAAAAAAGAAGGGGGGGGAGTTGTAAGGCCATAGTCAGTATTTTATGTTTAACTCCATGTTATAGTAGTGGTTTTTAGGGAAAAGTCTGGAATCTTAATGTTGCTAAGACTACAGGTGATTTTAATTTTCATCTTTATAATTACCTGCACTTTTCCCAAAATATTTTACAATGAACTTATTACATAGTTTATTTTTTTTAAATATTATTGGTAGCGTTACCAATAATATAGGCTAATTGCTGCTTAAGTTTTATTGAGATTTTAAACTTTTAAAACACCAGTTCATTTATTCATATGTATACTCTTTCCTTAAACCTTTGAGTGCCTGCTCTGTGCCAGGACCTGTGCTGGGTTATTGTTTTCATAAAAAGCTTTAGTAACAACTGCCCTTGATCACTCCACTGGGGAGCTTTGTGTATGCATAAAGCGTTCCCACTCGGCCATGAGAGGGATGAAGTCCACCTGAGGCTTGGCAGATAAGGTCCTATTTGAATTTAGGTTTCTCCTGTGAGTAGGAGCTAGAGATGGAGCAGAAGGGTGGGCCCGCCAATTTACTGAATTGAAAAGTTACAAGAGGTGTCTGTACCAAGGAGGGCAGAGAAGGATGTGTGTGGTAGCCACACTCCTCTTCCAGATTCTGCGATCTCAGAGTTAGGTTTACTTTTAGGGTTTTGGAGAAATGGGATGTTTCAGGGAGTGGGACTAAATCATTTATGTGTTATGTGTACTAACATTAGGAGTCAAAGAGAACTGAAGGTTAGTGTTTTGGTAGAAAAGTACACATTTCTTGACTTTTTTCCCCCTTCAGTTCCAGTGTGAATTGTGTAAAATTGGTATTTTCCTTGCTTATGTGGATAAGAACCAGAACAAGCATTTAGGATCATTGTTATAACTAGATCAACAGGGATTTCTCCTTTGTGTCCTCCTCAGAAAGAGGCAGCGACTTCTATCATATTCATAAAAATTAGACTCGGATGAGATCAAGGTAGGCGCGGTGGCACACACCTGTAATCCCAGCGGCTTGGGAGGCTGAGTCAGGAGGATCAAAAGTTCAAAGCCAGCCTCGGCAAAAGTGAGGCACTAAGCAACTCAGTGAGATCCTGTCTTTAAATAAAATACAAAATAGGACTGGGGATGTGGCTCAGTGGTCTCTAGTGCCTCTGAGTTCTATCGCTGCTTACCCTCCCCCCGCGCCAAAAAAGAGATCAAATAGTACTTTTGGAGGGTCTCCTTCATAAACTGTGTCTCAGTTTTTGCACTTGGTAGGGTTCCTATCATTCCTCTTTTCTGCAGTTGCAGAACTTGAAACTCAGATGGAGTGATTGTCCTAGACTTATTGTGAATTTAGAATTCTTTTTTTTAAAATTTATTTTATTTATTTTATTTTTTTAAAATATTTATTTATTTACTTTAGTTGTACACAATACAATGCATTCATGTTTACGTGGTGCTGAGGATCGAACCCGGGCCACGCACGTGCGAGGCCAGCGCTCTGCCGCTGAGCCACAACCCCAGCCCCTGTGAATTTAGAATTCTAACCTCTGAGTTTTTAGTTGATTTGCACGTGTATTTTGTTGTTGTTGTTAGTATTTTTATCTACTGAGTATGAAGAATATTTTTTGGTACAGGAACTGGTCAAATTGATACCTTCTTGGTGGAAAACTGAATAATGTAAACAATAGCTTGTCAGGGCTTTGAATTCTGTGAGCTCAGAGGGTTGTCTTCAGATTTGAAAAGTGCTTGGTCTCCACCCTGCTTGTGTGGAAACAGCTACAGTGATGATGAAGTCACAGCAGTCCCCATTTCCGAGGGCGTCCTTTAAGTGCCAGGCTCCGTGCTGGTGCGCGCCTTCTTTCATGGGCTGGTTTTAAAGGAATGGCAGTCTCCTGATGGTGCTTTTCTCTGCAATCCGCAATCTCTGCCAGCACCTGCTGGATTTGCATTGGCTGCTTCTCTGCCTTGCCTCTATGCTGACTGGCAATCTTCATTTCTACAAATAGCAGTTCTCGATTTGGATGAGGGTAGGAATAGAATGGTGGTAGCCCTTTGTAGAGATGTGGTTGTTTGGCACTTGGTAGCTGGTGTTATGGACAAAGGATTTTATTCGATGCCTTACCCTGATGTGTTGTGAGCTGTCCAATCACCGCCTACTCAAAGAGATTCTGCCTCCTGCCCAGAGCACCTTAATCTGTCAAGTGTGTGGGCCATGAAAGGCTGGGGAATGGCATGGGGAGGGGTGGAGGATGCAGGGGAGGGCACCAGGTGCAGAACAATGGCTTCCAAATTATGTCCTGAGCTGCCAGCCCCAGGAGCACTGCACGACCTCGTTACCACATGAAGTGCCACAGAAGGGCCTTTTCATTTTCTCCTAATGCCTGTTTTCCAGTCTCACAGGGAGGAGGAAAAGGGGAGGGACACCCTGCTCACCCCATTTAACAATGGAGCACAAAGTCCTGGCAAAAGGAATCTCACAGTGTGCCCTGAGGCTATTTTTGATGACAGTGAGTGGCTGTGACTCACTGAGAGTATGCCCTGGCAGATGATGGATTCTAACCCCCCCACCCCCCAAGATGAGCAGGCAGCCTGTCCTTTGTGCCTTCTCTTGGCCAGCTTCTGCTGCTGCAGTTCACTGATATGTCCACAGCAGCCAGCCTGCAGGCCTGACAAGCTCTGACAGTGGTTTTTACCATATATGGCCATCAGAGCTCTGCGGCTGACAGCCAGCCAGGATAATTTCCTTCCTTTGCTTTGATTGGCTGCACAGTGGCTCAGAGAATGGTGGGATCTGGGTGTGTAGTGAAGAGAAGCCACCGAGTCAAGTGCAAGGAATGTTTAACTCTTTCCTGGGTTCCTGGAGAGCGCCAGTCCATGCTGGGCATGCAGGCTAGTTCTGTCTGCAGAAACCCTCTCTGTGGGAAGCAGGTAGCCCTAGCCTGGGGAAGTGGCTATCTCAGGTCAAGAAAGTGTTCTAAGTGCAGAATACATTTCTGAAGTCATGATTGGTCCAGAAGCCACCTTATAACCATATGTAGCCAACTGTCTGCTTCTGCCAAATTGAATATCGCTGATAGTTAGATGTGGGATCTGAGTTGAGTCAAGGGAAGACTGAGCTGGGGCACATGTCAACTTTGTCCTAGCAAAAGTGACTCTGCTTTCATTTTTGACTGAGCTTTAAGTCAGACGTAAGTGATACAGGCCACTGAATTGGTTCTTACTCCAGTCCTCTTGTCTGTTTGCAAACACTACCCCTGCCCCCAGAAAAGTTTTTAATGTTTTTCTCCCCTCTCCTCCCATCCTCTACCCTTCCCTTCCTTTCTCCAGCACTAGGGATTGAATCCAAGGATGCTCTACCTCTGAGCTATGACACCTGCCCTTTCTTAAAATTTTAATTTAATTTAATTTATCTCACTATTTTGCTGAGGCTAGCTTTGAACTTGCTATCTTCCTGCCTCAGCCTCCTGAGTCGCTGGGATTACAAATGTGCACAACCACTCCTGGCCATTTTTTTGTTTTGTTTTGTTTTTCATCCCCATTTCAGGGAGTGAATTTCAGTGGATTTTCATTCTGAGGCTTGTGGGTAAAGCAGTGCAGAGTGGAGAGTGGAGGAGCTAGCCCTGGAGCTTGCTCTTCACTCACAGAAGGCCCTAGTGGAGATGTCTCCAGTGTCGCTCCTCACTAGGAAGCATTAGGCAGCCAGTTGCCCTCCTTTCTTATTTGCCATTGAATGCTTTAATTTCCTGTCTTTCACTTATATCCATAGTTCTTTTGCTCTTCACTTTTGATTTGAAGCTGAGGTTTATTTTAACTAGGTTCTGCCTCGTCTTGGGTTCCTGGTTTTTGGTTTTTGCCAGCCCAGAAGCATCACATGGACTTACTGGTCTGCAATAATCACGAGTAGGAAATATTAGGCTTTCACTTTATAATTTTGGGGGGGTTACTGGGGATATAATTTTTTTTGTTAAGTCAGGAAGTAGGTATAGATTCTCTGGTTGCTGTTGCACATTTAGTCATTGTTGAATAAGGAAATGTTAAATTTTCCACTTTTTTGCTTTCTGGTAATAAAATATTCATGGCTCTACAGTAACTTTCCTTAAGCTCTTAATAGACTTTAAATATGGCCTATTTAATATTAAACCCAGTTTTTAGAGAGAACCTATAATGTGAAAATTATTTGCCTGGCGTTGTCACTTCTGCCCACAAGACTGTTCTTTTCACTCATAGGCAGTTGATGTGTCCAGGCCCACACTGCCTCTCCCTGGCAGCTTTGGTTGCTGGCTTAGCTTACCTCCTGGGGTAACACTATCTGTGTGTTTTATTCCAGAGCACCTCCTCTTACCCTAAATGTTGGAGTTTCTAGTTTCCTTAAAGTAAAACTTCCTCGGAATGTTTTTTTTTTCCTCCCAGTCACCAGACTGTTAACAAGTCATATATTGTGTGCGTCAGTCCTTTTGGTCAGCTGCCGAGTCCCTGTCTTGTTATCCCTGCCCTTCTCCCCTTGTCCCATGACCACAGTCACCATCGCTTCTTCCTGTAGAGCAGCAGAGGCTTAAGAGATTCCAGCAGAACATGAATCCACATAAATAATTCTGTTATAAGAAAAAGGAAGTTGGGGGAAAAAAAGGAAAACCCACTTCAATACATATCCTTTCTGACTCCTTTGAACTTTGCACAGTGTGAATGGAGCCCTTATGTTTGGGCTGAAAACTTCCTCTGCTTCCAAGCTTGAGTTTGACTTCCCATTCTCCTAGCTGAGGACTCAAGAATCTCAGTACATTGCCCCAAAGCTAGAAATGAGTTGCTACTGAAATTTGAACCTATCAAGTGGTTTTGAACTCATTATTTCCTAAAATGAAAACTTCGACAACTACAAAGCAGAGTGAGCAGTTTCACCTTCCCTTTGTTCTTCTAGTCAGGTAATGGAAGCTGCCTTTCGCTGCCATCCCAGATGGGTGGAGGCTGTTTGGCCCTCAGGTGTTCAGTGGTGTAACCCTCATGGTTAATAGGCGCAGAGTCTGGGAAGCGAGAAAGCCACTTGTGCTGGTCATGAGGGTTACAGGGTAGAGAGCAAGAAGACACCACACCTTTGGCAGGGTAGAGTTTGGATCATGAGCTGCAGAATGTAAATAAGGGAGATATTGTGTGTGGAATATCTTGATTGTATTAAGGGTACTGCATGATTTGATTGATTCAAACGTGTTTCACTTTTCGTGGCCAGGAAGTTCATTAACCTTGTGAAAACATATGTTAGTTATGAGAAAGAGTAAGCCTTCTGGGTAAAGTGATATGTGACTTTAACAAAAGGTTGCAAGACTTTCATTCTTGAAGGAACCAGCTGGTTTATTTTATTTATTATTTTTGCATCAGTCTAGGAATCTATCCCGGGGCACTCTAAGACTGAGCTACATCCCCGCCCTATTTTTTTTTTTTTTTTTTTTTTTTTTTTTGGTTTTTACTGTGATCCTTCTGCCTCAGCCTCCCAAGTCACTGGGATTACAGGCATGCGCCATGCACTTGGTGAAGAATCACTTTTAACATTGAGAAATAGTCATTCTGCATGATCTTTTATATAATACATAGGACATACTAGAAGCATCCCAAAGTTGAATTTTGAAGGCTTGGGATGGTGAAAATTTATATCTGCATTTGTATCTGTGACACAACACCATTAACTTTTAAAAGCTCATCCTAGAGTAGAACTCCTTTATTGAAACAGCTGTGAGAAATTTTCTGTGTTCTTATACATTTGAAATTGTTTGATTGCACAGTATGTGGAGTGAGTGCACTTCTAAAATATGGATTCCTTTTTGGCATGAGGTGTGAGACACATAAATAAGATTCACTGTTAGAGCTAAGTGGAAAGAAACTTGTGGTTTTCCATTAAAACTGATGGGTGAGGGCTGGGGTTGTGGCTCGGTGGTAGAGTGCTTGCCTAGCACATACGGGAGCCAGGTTCAATCCTCAGCACCATGTAAAAATAAAGGCATTGTGGACAACTAAAACAAATAAATAAATATTAAAAAAAAATACCTGGGGCTGGGATTGTGGCTCAGTGGTAGAGCGCTCGCCTAGCACCTGTGCGGCCCAGGTTCGATCCTCAGCACCACGTACAAATAAACGCATTGTGTACAACTAAAGCAAATAAATAAATATTTTTTAAAAATACCTGATAGGCAACATCCTTATGACTAGAAATATCAAATATTAAGAGTTACATTGAAGCCGGGCACAGTGGCACATACTTGTAATCTCAGCAACTCAGGAGGCCAAGGCAGGAGGATTGAGTGTTCAAAGCCTCAGCAACTTAGCGAGGCTCTAAGCAACTCAGTGGGACTCTCTCTAATAAAATATTTTAAAAAAAAGGGCTGGGAATGTGGCTGAGTGGTTAATTGCCCCTGGGTTTAATCCCTGGTACAAAAAAAAAAAAAAAAAAAAAAAAAAAAAAAGAGTTACATTGAATTGTTTTTTGAGAATTGGTTTTGCAGTTATTTAAATTACTAACATTCCTTTTAGAGCGTTTGCTGATGTTTGCTATGTGTTTTTATTTTCACCCCCCACCCTCAAATATCCATTGGAAGGAAATGTTGCATAATTTACTGGGTTTCACTGAAGCATTAGTTTCTAGAAGTCTTTTTGGCTGCTTTGAAATTTTTAAGGACTTTCCCCCAAACCCAAGCAAGTGACAGTGCTGGTGTCTAGGACATTTTCTGCCATGATGAGAATTACTGGCTGTAACCTGTTCAAAGCCATCACCCTCAGCTTGGGCTAGCCATGTGGAAATTGTGCTGTGACCCCCTCCCTTGTGCCAGCTATACGCGTCCTCCTGAGGCTGAATTTTCCCTTGGGCTCGTGTTGCTGGGCTTTGGGCAGGCCACTGGATCTTTCAGGTACTAATGACTGTAAGCCAGCATCCTGACCTGTTTCACAGGTGTCCTGCAAGTTCATGAATTGGGCTCTGATAAGCCAGAGCCTTTGGGAACCTTAGTGTTGATTGTTTTTGCCACTTTATGTGTTGAGTGCCAAGTAATCCTAACCACTTGGAACTTTGTCTAGAGACGCACAATAAAAGTTATCCTATGGCAAGTGATTGGGACTAGTAAGTAATCAATCAAAAAAAGTATTTAAAGTTGGGAGACTAAATGACTGTTACATTTAGCTAAATCAATTTCTATGCTAGAAAAGTGGTAATGTTCTAGATGATATAACTGAAGTGATTTATCTTTAATGAGATAGTAGGCTGATTGGCTAATAAAATGAAATTATTCTATATATGACTGTTGGAAAATTGATGAGGTTTTAAAAATAAGCCACTTTTTAGTAAAAGAAAAAACAAAACCTAGCATTAACTTTTTGTAATTCATCCTTCCAGCCTCAGTAGTCATTTAAATTTGCTGCTAGGAGGTGCAGGTAAGCTGTGCTGTCACCACGACATGTGGTGGATGTCTTTCTGAATGGCCCTTCACAGTCTAGCAAATTAGACATGGATTCCTTGTTTTATTCACTGGTGATAAATGAGTGTATGTCAAGGGCTTGAATGAGAATTGTATTCTCATTAAATCCTGGTCTAAAAATGTCTTTCAGAATGATGTTTCCTCCTCTTTACCATGTAAGTTCATTATTAGTTTTATCTCCTTCAGTCTCCACGTACTTGGGAGTTCCTAGTAGCTTATAAATGCCCAATTCTGAAGTTTTAATATAATATATACTCATTTGAATAAGTGTATTGTGCTTTTGTTTTGATTTGGGTTTGTTAATAAGATATTTGAAAGTCTAAGCCCTTGAAAAGCAAGAGGGTTAATGCTGTGTAAACATCCAGTATGTCAAATGATTAATGCACATTTAAAGTATAGTTTTCCTTCATACTTTCTTTTCACTTTTGTTCTTTTATCAGTATCAGATATTTAGTGAATTCCCTTCCTCATGCAGCGCAATATGATGCTACTTCCCCTGTTTTATTTGTTGTAAGGATTTATGATGACATCTCAACCAGAGGAAGCAGCTGCTTTCAGAGTATCATTTTTTAAAATTAACTCTGTTTCTAATGGCCAGCTGCCAATAATTTTTACATTACTTCTGTGCCCTTTTCATAACCGTAGCATGCTGGAAATGTTCTTCTCCTATCCAGTCTAGGGTGGACGGCCATGATGTTTTAGAGCTCTGCTTCTTGACCTATCTCTGTGCCTCAGTTTAGAGAATGGGGATAATTCCCAATTCATAAATGGATATAAAGGTCTTAAGATAGTTCCTAGCATTCAATGTAAATACTCTTAAATGTTATTATTATTATTGTTTATTTTTGATAAGAAAGATGGACTTTCAGGTCCTGGGAAAATGTACTCTATTACTTTCATGCTTGAGACTTTTGAGGATTGAGACAGGAATGACAGAAATGTTTATTTTTCTCAAATATTCCATTTGATTGAAGATTACTGGTGAATACCTATTAACTAAGAATGTGAGAGACTGAGATGAAACAATTCAGGTAGGAAAACTTTTTTCTTGGGCGTGGATTTTAATGTAAAATCAGTAACAATACATTGATGTGTTTCTCAACTTTATTATATATTCTTAATTTTTTCAAAATAGGGAATATATTAAATAAAATAATACGATACTCAAGTACTTACCCCAAAGATTAATTAAACAGATATTAATTTTTTACCATGTTTGTTTCATCTCTCTCTTTTGGGGGTAAGGGGAAGCATAATAGATGTAGCTAAAATCCATTTCCCTTCCTTCTTCCCCAGTGGTAATAATTTCCTCAGATATGTCCATATTTTTGTATTATTATATGTGTATATCTCTGTAACATTTATTTCTGTGTGTGAAACTTAAATATTTATTCCCATACTGAGGGACAGTGAAATTGCCTCTACTTTTGCCACTGTTTCCAACAGTCCTGCAACAAATATTCTTGTGAAAAATTTGGGAACCTTCCTCTCACCCCACCACCTAGAAGTGGCATTGCTGGGTTGCTTGTCACTTCTACCTGCCGCCACATCATTTGCCAGAGAAATTGTAATGGGACATTCTCCTGTGAACACTTTATGTGAGTTTCTCTTTCCTGACATTCTTGCTAGCACTCATATTTAGACTTTTACATTTTGCCAGATTTCATAGATGTAAAATATTACCTCATTATTTTAACTTGCACTTCCCTAATTACAGGTGAGATCAAATCTCTTTTTCATATATTTGTTGGTTTGCAGGTTTCTTCCCTGTGATTTTTTTGCTCATATCTAGCCATTTTTTGTTAAGATTGATTGTTTACTTGTTGGGTGTGTGTATTGCATATATCTTATCCTGGTTTGTAATTAGTATTTTCACATTGCTTATTGCTTGCTAATTTGCTTGCTTTATTTATTTATTTATTTATTTATTTTTTGAGAAAAACTCACATTGCTGAATTTGGTTTTCTGGTTTTTTTTTTTTTTTTCCCTTCAGCCTTGTGGCACATGCCTTATGTAATGAGTTCAGTGTATTTCTTTTTCTATTCCCTGGAAAAGTTTGAGATGATCTCTCTTGAATGTTTGGTAAAACTCACTTATAAAACCACCTGGGCCGGGCTGGGGTTGTGGCTCAGCGGGAGAGCACTCACCTAGCACGTGTGTGGCCCGGGTTCCATCCTCAGCACCACATAAACATAAATGCATTGCATTGTGTACAACTAAAGCAAATAAATAAATATTAAAACAAAACAAAAACACCTGGGCCTATTTTTGGGGGGGGGGGTATTTGGTGATTAATCAATGAGGGTAGGTGATAGGTGGAGTTACACATCTGATTCTTTTATGATATTGAAGGTTTTAAATCTTGAATGAGGTGGGGTTTTTTTTGTTTGTTTGTTTTTGGTACCGGGGATTGAACTCAGGGGCACTTAACCACTGGGCCACATCCCCAGCCCTTTTTTTGTATTTTATTAGAGACAGGGTCTCACTGAGTTGCTAAGTGCCTTGCCAGTGCTGAGGCTGGCTTTGAACTCACGATCCTCCTGCCTCAGCCTCCCAAAGTGCTGGGATTACAGGCGTGCGCCACCGCGCCTGGCTTCTTGAATGAGTTTTGACAGGTTACATTTTCCTATATGATTGTCTCATGGAAGTTTTATTTATTTTTGGCATTGGAATTTAACCCAGGGGTGCTTAACCACTGACTCATTTTTTTAAATATTTATTTGTTTTGGTTGTACACAATGCCTTTATTCTTTACGTGGTGCTGAGGATTGAACCCGGGCTGCTCACGTGCTAGGCGGTGCTCTACCGTTGAGCCACAATCCTAGCCCAAGTCATATTTTTTAATCTTTTATTTAGAGACGGTCTTGGTAAGTTACTGAGACTGGCTTTGAACTTGCAATCTTCCTGCCTCAGCCTGTTTCATGAAGTTTTCAGATTTCTTATCAAATGTTATTCCTTGTTATTTTCATACTCTGTAAATTTCTACCATATATATAAGTTTTGTCCCTTTTAAAATTCTGGCATTTGCTCTTTTTTTCCCCCCTGATCTGTTCAATTTAATTGATTTTTTTTTTTTTTTTACTTTCTCTCCTGTTAATTTATTTTATAATTTTACATTTTTGAGCATACTCTGTTCATTTTCTAACTTCTCATGTTAGATGCTTAGCTCGTTAATTTTCAATCTTTTCTAAAATAATGCGTCTAGGACTACAAAACTTTCACTGGGATCTGTGTTAGCTGTATTCTGTGTGTTTTGATATGTCATATTATTCAGTTTTAACTTTTTTCTGTTATCCATTATTTTTTAAAACTGAATTAGTGATTTTAATTTTTTTTCTAGTGTATTGGAAACTTTTTCTCTTCTTTTTTTTTTTTTTTTTTTTTTTTTTGAGGGGTGGGCAGCAGGGATTAAGCTCAGGGGCACTCGACCACTGAGCCACATCCCCAGCTCTATTTTGTATTTTATTTGAGACAGGATCTTACTGAGTTGCTTAGCACCTTGCTGTTGCTGAGGCTGGCTTTGAACTCGCGATCTTCCTGTGTTAAGTCTCCTGAGCTGCTGGGATTACAGGCATGTGCCACAGAGCCCGGCTATTGGAGATTTTTTGTTAATACTTTCCTATTAATTTTTAATTGTATTACATTGTACTCAGAACATACTTTCCATGATACTGACTCCTTGGTATATATATATATATATATATTTTTTTTTTAATATTTATTTATTTACTTTAGTTGTACACAGTGCAATGCATTTATGTTTATGTGGTGCTGAGGATCGAACCCAGGCCGCGCACGTGCAAGGCAAGCGCTCTGCCACTGAGCCACAACCCCAGCCCCTCCTTGGTATATTTTGAAATTTGCTTTGTGGTCTCATAATTGGTCATTTAAAGAAAGATAATATCTAGTGTGAGCTTGGAAAAAAATGTGTATTTTAAAATATTGGCTATAAGGTTAAATTATATTAGTCTTTTTCTGTTATTAATTTGGCCACTTGGTGGATTTTTTTATGTGTTTCCTCCCCTTTACTTTTTGGTGTTGTTGTTATTATTATTATTATTATTATTATTGGCACCAGGGAATGAACTCAGGGGCACTCATCCATGGAGCCACATCCCCTGCCCTTTTTGGTATTTTATTTTAGAGACAGGATCTCACTGAATTGCTTAGTGCCTTGTTGTTGCTGAGGCTGGCTTTGAACTCGAGATCCTCCTGTCTCAGCCTCCAGAACCACTGGTATTACAGGTGTGCGACCAGCAAGTGCCATTGTTTTTCAAAATGTCTTTATTTTATTTTATTTTATTTTAAGTTGTAGATGGACACAATGTCTTTGTTTTTATTTATTTATTTTTATGTGGTGCTGAGGATCAAACCCAGGGCCTCATGCATGCGAGGCAAGCACTCTGCCACTGAGCCACGACCCAGGCCCAAAACGTGTCTTTTGTATGTGTGCTGGAGATGGAACCTAGTAAGCATGCTAGGCAAAGCACTACCACTGAGCTACATCCCCAGTGCTGTCTGTGTCCTGTAGCTGGATTTGATCTAATCTTAGAGCCCTTTTCTTTTAGCTAGTGAGTTAGTCTATTTGCATTTACCACAGTCATGATTTAGAGTTGGTTTTGTTTCCATCATCTTATTTTGTGCTTTCTAGTTTTCATGCTTTCTGCCCCTTTTTTCTTTTTATTTCATCTTTGTAGGATCAAAAAGTTATTTTAGTCCTGACATCTCCCCTTCCCCTTTTCCTGTATACATTTTTGAAGTTACATGTTCTTTCTCCTTAATTTTAACATGGTTATATGACTTCCAGTCATGTCAACTAGTCAGTTTTCCTGCTTTTCTTTAGAGAAGGGCCCTGAAGCCTTTTGACTGGGAACACATGCCTTTCTAATTTACATGCCTTACTCTTGTCTATACTGCACTTTGTCATTATGACTGCTGTTTTACATAGTTATCTATTTGCATTTATCATATTGACCAATTATTTTTCTTCACTGTTGTTTGGTGTCCAAGTCCTTTTTCGGTTTTCTTCCTTGAACTTGGGAACTTCTTAGCATTTCCGACATACTTCTCTATTTCTGTTTTTGTAATTCCTTTCAGAAGTTTGTCCACAGTCATTCAGACATCATTCAGCCCTTCTTGTCTAGAATGTTTAAAATTATGAAATATCACACATTCAAAGTGTAATGATTTCTGTACTTAAGATAATCATTGCGGGCTGGGATTGTGGCTCAGCGGTAGAGCGCTCGCCTAGCATGTGCGCGGCCCAGGTTCAATCCTCAGCACCATGTACAAGTAAACACATTGTGTACAACTAAAGTAAATAAATAAATATTAAAAAAAAATAATCATTGTATAAATTAGAATGAACACTGAGCACACCATCACCAGCTTGAGCATAGAACATCACCAGGGGTGCAAGTGAAATAATCATCTCATATGGTTTTATGGGAATGCAGTAAGAGAAATTGGTAAAGCCACCTGGCTTAGATGCTTATTAGCTGTTGCTTTAAGGAAAGACATGATTTGAGGTGTGGTAGAGTGAGTTTTCCAGTATTTGTTAAATTTTGGATAGCATCTGTTGAGCACTTCAAGTGGTGGAATAGTAGCAAATGCTTTACCTTGATTGTCTCATTTAGTTTTCCCATCAACACTTCAAGAATGAATTATTAACATACTGGTATTACAGCTGAGAAACCGAACTTGAGAGTTGGAGTAAGTTGGCCAAAAACTCACAGCTAAAAAATAGTGGCGATGTGATTCTAGCCTGGGCAGTCTGGTTCTCAGTTCTTTTTGCTTTGCTGCCTACAAATGACCCTTTTTTTATAACACATGCATTTTATTTTACGTTATATGATGTTCATTGATGCTTCCTTTTTTTCTTTTTGGTGGTGGTTTTGATGCTGGGTGGGGGTTAAGCATGCTAAACAAGTACTCTCTGCCCCTGAGCTACATCCTCAGCCCCTAAATTCAGTGAGTTTTGCAAGGGAAACGAGGAAGTCAAGAAGAATCCTAGGCCTTGGGTCTGTGGAGAGGGCCATCTTATGATTCAGCTTAGAAATTGCCCTTCTCAGCTGAAAACCTTCCAAAGACTGTGACACCACCCCTTCCCACAAGCCTGTGTTTCTCTGCCCCTAGGCCTGTCTGCATGGACCAGGTCTTGTGCTGCACTGTAATTGGCTATTTAAATGTCTCTTTCCAGTTGGACTCCATGCTCAGCTAGGACAGGGCTTCCCTGTTCAGATCTGCACCTTCAGAACTCAGCACAGTATCTGGCCCATATTAGTTCATAAATAGTACACACTCATTAATTCTTAATGATGAAGTAATATAAGTACTATGCTAGAAGAACTAATAATCAGTGACAGTTTTTTATTGAGTTTATTACAGTCCAGGTACTATAATTAAAATTTTTTTAACCTATTTTACACTGATAATTTTAACACTGAGCTATCATTTACCTAAACATGTTCTCTCATTTAATCCTCACCATAATCCTGGGAGTTAAGTATCTGTTTTGCAGATGATGAACTGGAACCAAGAGAGATTATTTGACTTTCTTAAGGTCAGCCGCTGTTTAAGCAGTAGAGCCTGGATTTGAAACCATGCCTGTCTCACTCCAGAGCATGTGGTTTGGCACTTTAGCACATTGTTTCTCTGGAGATTTCCACAGCTGAGTCAAGTTGGAAAAGTCATAGAGTTTACTGAGCTTGAAAATTTGCCAAGAAGCTTGCCCCAGTGTTGGGACAGTTTGCTATAACAAGAGAGCAGCAACAACAAATGGGTTCAGTTATACAGTGCAGGGATTCCTTCTTGTGCACCTGCTCTTAGAGCATATCCAGCCTCAGCATGGTGTGGCACTAACCTGTTGAAAAACAGAAATAGCTTTTCTACACCTGTCATGTAACAGCAGTTGTCTTAGTGGACACTGAATTGGTCTGATAAGACTGGTTGGCTTGTTAGATTCAAATGTGTAAAATGAGAAAATTGTGGTGACTACAACAAACTTTAAATATTTTTTTCTTTTTTAAAAATATTTTTTAGTTGTCAATGGATAACTTTTTAAAAAATATTTATTTATTTACTTTAGTTGTACACAATGCAATGCATTTATGTTTATGTGGTTTTGAGGATCGAACCTGGGCCGTGCATGTGCGAGGCGAGCGCTCTGCCACTGAGCCACAACCCCAGCCCCAATGGATAACTTTTTAAAAAAATTACTAATTTATTTATATGTGGTGCTGAGAATTGAACCCAGTGCCTCATACATGCTAGTCAAGTACTCTTATTGCTGAGCCACTTCCCGAGCCCAAATATTTTATTCTTAACAAGACATGGAAGTGGAGAATGGGTGAGATCTAGGTTAGTTCTAATTAGATTGTCTGGTTGGCATTTCTGTTGGAGACAGAGATGGAGACATTAAAATATATGCCCTTTAAGCTCGGCGTGATGGCACACATCTAGAATCCCTGCTACCTGAAAGGCTGAGGCAGCAGGGTTATAAATTCAAGGCCAGTCTGGGTAACTTAGCAAGATCCTGCCTCAAAATAAAATAAAAGGGCTGGAATCTAGCTTAGTTGTAGAGTGCTTTCTCAGCATGTGCAAAGTCCTGGGTTCAGTCCCCGGTTCTCCCAAACAGAATACACACACACACACACACACACACACACACACACACACAATTAGCTAAAGGTTTTTAACATTCAATAAATGTCAGGTAACTCTTTACTTTAACGATGCCAATTAATTCAAAAACTGTTAATTTGTATATTCAAAGATATTATCCTTTTGTATTAAGAGCTATATTTCACATTTTAAGTAATACCAAGGGGTTTATCCCCCCTCCAGTAGAAACATCTATAATTTACAGTTTGGTTGTTCTAGAATTATATTTTAGCAAAAAGACTTATGAATTCTCTGTGCTATATTTATGAGTGCAAATAAAGTCTTTTTTTAGATGCAAAAAATAAAATCTTTTTGTTTCTAGAAATTTTTATTCTTGTAATTTGATGAATGTACTTGGTAGTAGCTCTTTTCTACAAGTGAAAGCTGACCGATCTCTCTAGTTGGCATTGATGCATGTGAATGTCATCACATGTAGTCAGCTGAGAGTTTTGGGTAGAATTAATAAAGAAGAAATAGGCCTGAGAAAACATAAAAGCTCTATGGTGTTGATTCTATATATAATAGGTTTGTTTCTCTCTTCTTTCAGACTGGTCGAATTGACAAATCCTACCCTACGGTATGTGGTCATACAGGACCAGTGCTGGATATAGACTGGTGCCCGCACAATGATCAGGTCATTGCCAGTGGTTCAGAGGACTGCACAGTTATGGTAAGCTCCCAGTGTAGTTTTTGACCATTGCATTCGTGTGTGTGTGTGTGTTTATGTGTGTGTGTAGTCAGAAAATCATAGCAGTTTTGACTATCCATTGGATTATACAAGGATTTAGCTATATTAAAACTTAACTACAGATAAGCCTTTTACAAGCCTTTACATCAACAGGTTGTTACATATATATAGTGTGTGTGTATTTGAATGTATATGTGTACATGCTTATTGACAGTTGACATCTGACCTACAGGAAGATTTTAATTTTTATTTTTGTTTTAATTTATTTAATTCTAATTTGTTATACATGTTTACAGAGTACAGGAAGATTTTTTAAAATATTTATTTATTTGTTTTAGTTGTACAGTATCTTTATTTTTACATGGTGCTAAGGATCGAACCCAGGCCGCGCAAGGCAAGCGCTCTACCGCTCTACCGCTGCTGAGCCACAACCCCTGCCCCTACAGGAAGATTCTGGGGGCAGTAGACTTTTTTTTTTTTTTTTTTTTTGTACCAGGGATTGAACTCAGGGGCACTCAACCACTGGGCCACATAACCAGCCCTTTTTTGTATTTTATTAGAGACAGGGTCTCACTGAGTTGCTAAGTGCCTCACCATTGCTGAGGCTGGCTTTGAACTCTAAATTCTCCTGCCTCGGCCTCCCAAGTGCTGTGATTACAGGCGTGTGCCACCACGCCTGGCTTAGTAAACTGATTTTTAAAGATTCTGTGAATGCCTTTTGACTACATGACACCACGCGCCCCCCTACCCCCCCAAAAAAAATTGCTTGCACAAACTTCTGTGTTACAGTGCAGTAATATGCCAAAGGTTATACAGATAAAATGGGATGTATAACAGGTATTGAGAGATAGTAAGAGTTGTAGCAAGTGCTGTTTCCAAACTGATGTCAGAAGGAAGGTGTTTTCTGTTGGTGGACTGGCTTTAAATAAGTCTTTTTCATGAAGATACACAAATAAGCAAAAACAAAACAAACTTAAAAGATCTTTATATTCCTTCATTTAGATTCCCAAACTAGGTTATATATGAAGCCAGACTTGGGGATTTTGTTTTGTTTTGTTGAGGCAGGTTCTTGCTGTGTTGTCCAGGCTGGCCCAGAACTTCTGGGGTCAAGCGGTCCTTTTGCCTGAGCCCCCGCAATTACTGGGACTGTGAGTGTGTACCTCTGGGTACTGTTTAATGGAAAGCTTCCTGTCTTGATTAAATGTGATGATAAGTTTGGGTCAATTTTCAATACCCAAAATATGTTGAAAAGTTTAGATATAAGTATGATAGGGAGCACTGCTGCCCTTGACATAAGTGAAGATCAACTCTAGCTAATTTGTAAGGAGTCTCAACAAATGTCAGGTAACGAGCTCAAAGAGCCATGCTACTTATATTTTCCTCTCTGTTATTTGTGGATGGAAACATCTACCTACTTTTCCTCATGGGCTTTTGGCTGAGGAAGACTCCTCCTGTAATATTATGATTTTGGCAGCTAAAGCATATTAAAGAAATATGTTGCTGTTAAAAACAATTTTTCTGTTTGATATACCTTACTTAAGCTCATCATTTTAATAGTTGCAGACGTATTTTGCTAAGGGAAAAGAACACCATTTAGAACTTATGCCAAAGCACTATAAATTAGTCTTGCTGGTTTAAAAAACTTGATATATTAAGTCTTTATCTTAATATATTAAGTCTTTATCTTAATTTATAGGTTCCCCCTCCACCCTTTTTCTTACAGCATATTGTAGGGAAGAACTCTGACCTTTGACCCGTGCTGTTCCGCTGTCTGGATTTTGCAGATTACATGGTATCATGCAACATGTTCTTCAGTCTAAATTTCCTGCAGTTTGACAGCTGGATCCCGAAGTGTGGTCAGATCCAGGTTCTGTCCCTTGGGCTGTTGTTAGTATCAGATTCTTCTACCAGGATCCACCAAGAAGTGCATTATGTGTAGTTTTCATTCTTTTTTATTTGTATGGCTATTGGTGCTTAATGTAGTAATCCATCAGAGGGTCACAAAACAGTGATATTCAGGCTGGGGTTGTGGCTCAGTGGTAGAGCACTTGCCTAGCATGTGTGAGGCACTGGGTTCGATTTGTGGCACCACATATAAATAAATAAAATAAAGGTCCACCAACAACTGAAAGAAAATAAAAAAACAAAAACACAAAACAGTAATATTCAATTCTTTCATTTTGTTTTCATTTTTTATCTAGTAAGATAAATGATTGACTATCTCTTATAATTTACCTCGTTTTCAAGGTAACAAATTGGTTCTGTCATCCTCAGAAGGTGACCAATTGGTGTTGTGGTTTCTTTCTTTCTTACTTTGTTTTAAATATCCTTTCATTTGGACTTGTGGATTTTTCAATTTCTCTCCAATTTTGTTTTCTTCATTTCTTTTAGACTTTTGTGGGGGTTATTTATTTATTTATTTTGTTTTTTATTTTTATTTATTTTCTGGAAAATGTTATTTTTATGTTGTGTTCATTTAACCCAGGTTGGTGGCAACTTCTGTAGCCTTTGCCTTTTCTTGCTTGGCAATTCAAATTGCAGGTTTGGACCAGAAACATTATCCCCTACCACCCCGTGATGGTGGATCTCATATTTGCCATTGTAATTGGTCCTAATAATTTCCACAGGCTTAGCCAGTGCTGTTTTTCTTCCAAATTGACTTGCATGAAGGCAACAATGGCCCAGGCGTTACTGCAGGCCGCAGGTACCGGTGTGGCCTTCCCCTTATGGTACAGTGGGAGACATCCTTCTTATGACACAGGGTGGGCAGGAAGATAACCAGTGTAATGGGATCCACATTGTGTGTGTGTGCACTACTACTTGAGTACCTTGCTCTCCACTGAGGAGATTGACAGTATGAATCCCTCAAGGACAGGTGGTCCTTTTTGCTGGCAACTTTCTTCTCAGCCCAGGCAGGTCTCTGTTTCTTCTCTTACTTTGTCTCTCATCCGCAGCTGAGGGCCAGCTTATGTACTGGGTGACTTTTAGGCAGACTAAGACCTGGGTGAACTGGTGAATTACAAGAGGCACTTTCAGTTGTTGATGGAAGAATAATCCTTAAGGTCCCTTTGGGGCTGGATATACTGTCCAGTACCGAATTCATAGGCCTTTGCTCAAGCAGGGGATTTACCACCTTGTTGGCCTGCTTCTTCACCACCTCGAGGCGGGGCCACCTTCTTCCCCTTGCTTGACCTTCTTTCCTTTCAGCATCTTGGGCAGCCAGGGGAGAGAGCTGCTTTTTATTTCTTTCAGGTGCATGATTTGTTATGTTTGTTTGTTCTTATGTTCTTTCTTGGTTAATCTTCATTTCCAAAAGAGATTTTTCTTTTATTTCTAACTTTTTCTTGATTTGTTGAATTTTTAAGTTCTGATTAATTTTTCATGTCTTAAATTGTTTTCTTCATGTGTTTTATCTCATTTTGAAATAATGTTATAGTTATCTCTTTATTGAACGTGTTTGTTCAGCATACTTATATTATCTGTAGGGATGTTATTCTGTCCTTAATTCTTTAAAAGTCATTTTGTGGTTCAATTTTATTTTTTCTTCTTATTTTTGTATGGTTTTTAAAATTTATTTTTGTGTAAAGTTTTCCAAGCTTTTCTGAAGGCAATTTGGCTGAGATAATTGTCTAACTTCACAGAGTATCTTCAGATAGCGTTCATAAACATGGTAGCTTGCTTTTCTAAGATTTTTCTGGCCGGTTTTTCTTTGGCCTTTCTTATTTCTTTGGTCCCTGTTAATGCTATCCTGCTCTGATTGGACCCCTTTCCCTGAGCTGCTTCTTAGTGTATGTGATGCCTGTCTTGGAAGGGAGCCCTCTGGTCAGTTTTGAGAATCCTGGATCTAGAGGACACTTGCTCCCTCAGACTTTTTTTATTGCAGGCTCCTGTGGTCACTGCTGTTGGAAAGGGCAAGATCCCTCCCAGTTTCCAGTGCTGGTGTCACCTCTGACAGGTGCCCCACTGGTGATCCCTCTGCACACCTGAGGCTGATAGCAGGCAGGTCACATGGCTGTTGGTGATTTGCCTCTACACTCTTGTGTTTTGGGTCAGCACCAAATTTTGGTATCTGCTCTGTATTTTCATGGAGAGACTTGGAAAATCTGAAAACCCTGCTGCCATTGAGATCAGCGTTTTCCCAGAATCCTCTCATGTTGCCCCTTTATCGGTATTGCTGGAGTGAATATTCTGTAAATTAAAAAATGCTTTGGGATAAATCTTCCAAAATTTTTTAAACTCTTAAGTATGGAACTGATATTTAAGTCACTCTTTAATGACTCTGAAATCATGTTATTTTGGGGGGAGTAATTGAAACCTTTAAAACTTATCAACTGAAATGAAATTTTAAAGAAATATTTGATCCTGTTCTACCTGTTTCTTAATACCTGATTTTCCACTATGCTGTCCTACAGGTAAAAGAACACTTTTTTTTTTTTTTTTTTTTTTTTTAACAGAAAAACTCTCAGTAGTTTAAGTATAGACTACTGGTAGTAGCTCATGAGCTACAAGTATGGTAGGTAGTAAAATACGGTCTTATTCCAGTTGAGAAAGGGTACCAAGAAGACCCAGCTACTAGAAGTTCTGGGCTCAGGCAGGTTTGCTTAACACTCAGCCCCAGATGCCTTATGTATAAAATGGAGATTATAGTAATAATGCCTATTGAGGATCAAAAGGAAGCTATGAATGTATAATGATTGTTTAATAATGAATTTTGATGTGTACTTATAGTGGATTCATGGCAGCAAGATCACCTTTAACACATATTTGGTATCTTTTAAAGATGGCTTCTTTAAGTAGCCTCAAATGATAGTAGTTTTTTAAAAAAAATATGTAGTTTTTAGTTGTAGTTGGACATGATACCTTTATTTTATTTATTTATTTTTACGTGGTGCTGAGGATCGAACCCAGGGCCAAGCATGTGCTAGGTGAGCGCTCTACCACTGATCCACAACCCCAGCCCATGATAGTACTTTTTTTTTTTTAAATATTTTTATTTATTTGCTTTAGTTGTACACAATGCGTTTTATTGAAGCGTTTTATTTGTATGTGGCGCTGAGGATCGAACCCGGGTCGTCCACGTGCTAGGTGAGTGCTCTACCGCTGAGCCACAATCCCAGCCCCCATGATAGTACTTTTAACAATACAAAGAGCAGCTAAGTTTTGTTCAGTCAATATTGTTGATTACCCTTATCTCCAGGGTAGTAATCAAACTTAAATGCAAAAAATGACAGATTCAGATAGTGGGGTTGCATGATTGTTTCTTCCAGAATCTGGGAGATGGAAAGATCTTTACAAGCCATGAGTTTGAACTGTCTCTCCATGTCCTGAAGGATCCCAAATTATTAAATGAACACTTTTCCCCTTCTTCCAAGTTTGTCTTATTCTCCTACAGAAATCAACAAAAATAAATTCCCTGTCTTGCTCATTTTTGCTTCTATTATATATCACCCCCATAAACTCTATGCCTGGAAATAGAAATGGATGTGGTCCAATTCCTTTCAGTCATTTGTCAGGGCTTTCTCATAGTTCCATTTTGTGCAGCTTGCATCTGGGCCATTTACTTGTACACGTTAGTACCTTGGAAGATCAGAACCCAGCACTCAGTTGTTGGTTTTCCCAAATCCAGTGTTGCTGTCCATGTTGTGGTCCATTTGGAAGTGTCCTTATGCCCTCCACACTACCCCATAGGGCTGCCAGGCCAGTGTTTTCTGTCGGGGCTTGCCCTGCTCTGCAGCAGCTACCAAGTCTGTGTGCCTCTTCCTGTCTCTTAAGATCATGTCTTCTTTGTTTTCCCTTTGGAATTGGTTTCCTTAACTTTAAAAAAATAGGGCCTTTTGAGGGAATGGCCCTCTTTCTGGCAGTGACTATAGTGCTTAGCCCAGTAGCAAGTACGTGACGGGTAATTAAAATAGGAAAGTAGGGTCTGGAAATGTTTTGTATGTGCTTTATTATTTATTTATTTATTTTTTTTTTGGTACCAGGGATTGAACTCAGAGGCACTCGACCACTGGGCCACATCCCCAGCCCTTTTTTTTTTTTGGTTTTTTATTAGAGACAGGGTCTCACTGAGTTGCTAAGTGCCTCGCCATTGCTGAGGCTGGCTTTGAACTTGCGATCCTCCTGCCTCAGCCTCCCAAAGTGCTGGGATTACAGGCGTGCGCCACCGCGCCCGGCTTATTTTTTTAAAATATTTATTTATTTACTTTAGTTGTACACAATGCAATGCATTTATGTTTACATGGTGCCGAGGATCGAACCCGGGCCGCGCACGTGCAAGGCAAGCGCTCTGCCACTGAGCCACAACCCCAGCCCCTTGTGTGTGCTTTAAATTTGAGCTGTGTCTAAAAAATAAAACCATTAAACTAATTGTACTTTACTACTTGAGAAAAGCCCAAGTTTCTTAATGTTCCTCTTCTTTCTTGCTGGATCTGTTCTGAGCTGTCCTTTTGCTATGTGCAGAGTTTCACGTGTGAAAATGATGCCAGTGACACAGTTGTTCCCAACATGTGCCTACAGTGGTTTTTTTTTTTTCCCAGAATCTGGATGGGTTTCCAATAATTGATTCACTTTTTCATCTGGAAACTTTGACATCGATTATATATTTTTCAAAACAAAATAAAACATTGTCATAGTAATGTGTTGTCCAAATAGAAAATTTTAGAAACATACAACATTATTTATTTTTGAAGTGGAAGGATAGTCATTGTCACTCCCGCTAGGTGAGATGCCCACTCTGGGCACAGCGGAGGGTGTTTGTGTGTTTTCTTCCTTACTCACAGAATGGTTTTGAGAAGCTGGTTGGTGTTAAGAGTCCCGCTCTGTAGCCAGGGAGTAGAGAAGAGCTTGTGGGCCACTGGGATCAGATCTGTCCCCACTGTGCTAGTTGTCTTATGCATAACTAGAGCTTTCCTGTGTATGATATCTTTTTTTTTTTTTTTTTTTTTTTTTTTTTTTTTTTTTTTTTTGGTACCGGGGATTGAACTCAGGGGCACTCGACCACTGGGCCACATCCCCAGCCCTTTTTTTGTATTTTATTAGAGACAGGGTCTCACTGAGTTGCTAAGTGCCTCGCCATTGCTGAGGCTGGCTTTGAACTCGCGATCCTCCTGTCTCAGCCTCCCAAAGTGCTGGGATTACAGGCGTGCGCCACCACGCCCGGCTCCTGTGTATGATATCTTGAATGTAAATTAGTATTAGCTGAGTACAGTGCTGAATTAATTGGAAGACAGTACCAATAAATCTTGATGTTCAGAACAAAAAATATATCTGGAGTCCTAGTGGACATAACAATTGCACGAAGAGTGATCATGAGCAGAAACTAGACTCTTCTTGTGCTGGTGGTATTCCAGGTTTTATGTGCATGCTCGTATTGAATCCCTGTAATAGGACAGTTAAGGCAGGAATATGGGATATTTTACAACTTAGGAAACACAGGCCCAAAGCATGGCAGTTCTATCAAAGGTCACACAGTTGATAAGAACCTGATCTTTCCAGCTGAATTCAAAGCCTGTGCTCCTCCCTATTAGTGGTATTTCCCATTAGGCTAGTGTTACACAAAATGTTTTAGCTCCTTTGACCCTTCCTAAGTAACTCCTCCGTAAGCACAGCTGGTGCTGTCCCCAGTATCAAACAAGGAAATTGAGGCTCCCAGAAGTGAAATCCTTTTAATGCTAACATGGCCGATTAGTGTCTCAGTCTGAGAGAAGCTGGGGTCTTCTGACACTACACCCAGTGTTGTTTTTAATCTTTGTTGTCTCTGAGCTGCAGGAAGCCAGACCTTCAGTCCAAATTGGTAGGCCATTACCGGGAAGTAGCAGGCCACTCTAAAAAGAGCAGAGAGCCACGTCATGACAGGCCTGTGAGTAGGGCTCGCGGGCCTGAGCCAGAGGATGTGAGTGCTTAGTGTGGAGAGACTCACAGCCCTTTCCCACAGTCCACAATGGAGGGCAGCACCACCTGTATTTACCACTAGACCCAGGGTTCTGTTGTCTTTCCATTTTGTTTCAGAGACCATCCGAGTCACTTCTTCCTCCTGCTGTCAGTCCCTGTGCCTGTGGTGTTATCTTTTTGACCCAGTGGATCTTCCCTTTTGACCCAATGGCTCAGCCAGCCTCTTTGAGACATTGTTTAGATGCTGCACATACTTTTTAGAAAATTGTTTTATGCATCTGTGCTGTTTTATTTTGAAACTGGATACTTTATTTCCTGTTTTCATTTCCTTTCATTTAACACCTTTTCATTCTTAGGGGTCATCTCCTCAGAGAACCTTCCTGCGTGGACCAGGCTTAATTTACAAGAAATTAACTGGTGACACTTGCATTTTCATTCAGCACCCAGCTTATGCCACAGTTGTCACAATCTGGTTGCACTGTGTGGTCTCCTGGTGAAAAATACAGGAACAACAATAGCTGATGCTTACTGGGTGTCTGCCTTATGCAGGGCATTATTCTCCATGTGTCAAATTCACATTACCAACTTAGTCCTTCAACCACCCCACTGAGGGCCAAGTTCATTATTATCCCATTTTATATAGATGAGGAAACAAAGCCAGAAAGGTTAGATGAGTGTCACCAAGGTCACAACCCTGGAACGTGGCAGAATCGGGATTTTCACTATCAGTTTGGCTCGAGCCCATCTTAACTAGCGCTCTATACTTTCCTACATTTTGGAAATGTTGTTTGTGTGCCAGGCCCTGTTCCAGGCTTTATTGACTCGTTCAATCCTCACAGCAGCCCTAGCAGGTGTAGGAACTGATGTTACAGTTATGTTGTTTGTCCAGTCCTGGTCAGTGCCTAAGCTAGGGTTCACCTAGCTCCAGAGCCTGTCCTCTAGCCTTTATGTCACACCATTTGTGTTTGCTGTCTTTACTTTTCAGTCCAATAAAACCCCTCTGTTTTCTGTTAGACGATTAACCCCCCCTTAAAGTAGGGCCAGTATTCAGTCACCTGGTGCCAGACCTGCATTACAGTGGCTACTCAGTAGCAGCGTTGCATGAACATGCAGTCAAGGTAGTAAAGTGGGTTATTGCCTGTATTAAATGCATAAATCGAGGAGGGACCATTAAATTGCCTGAAAGTGAGTTAATAAAGGAACACCATTTCTTCATTTATAAAATTATATGTGTTTTGCTTTATCAAAATTTCCTCAGTTCAAGCAAGAGGTGGATAAAGGAGAAACTAGAGAAAGGAAAAGATAAAGCCCATTAGGATCTCTGTTTCCACCTCATGGTTAAGGACTTTATAACCAAAGTCTCCCATCACTTCATCCCTCACTAGGGATTTAGAAAACAAAGTACTTAGTTCATGGTCAGAGCTGGGTAGAGAAGTTTTTGCAGTCCTTGAAAGACAGCTAGCAGTCCATGGTTAGGCTGCCATCTGCAGTTGGCAGGTGGCATTACCACTCTTTCAAGCCTGGGTTAAATTCGTCTTGCAAAATGCATTTCCTGTTGAATTACTGAAGTCCCATTTCATAATTGTTTCTCTGCTGACTTTATGCTCTGATTAGATCAGTAGCCATTGTTTTCTGTTGGTTCTATTTAAAATTTTATTCAAAAAATTTGAGTAGCCAACTTTAATTCAGAGCTCTTTAGTTAATCATAAAACCCTTGAATAAAAGTAACATGTCAGGGGCTAGGGTTGTGGCTCAGCGGTAGAGTGCTCTCCTTGCACGTGCGCAGCCCAGGTTCGATCCTCAGCACCATGTAAACATAAATGCATTGCATTGTGTACAACTAAAGTAAATAAATATTAAAAAAAAAAAAAAAAGTAACATGTCAGGCTGGGTATGGTGGTGCATGCCCATAATCCCAGTGGCTGGGGGTGGGGGGCTGAGACAAGAGGATCACAAGTTCAAAGGTAGCCCCAGCAACTTAGCGAGGACCTAAGCAACTCAGTGAGACCCTGTCTCTAATAAAATACAAAAAGGGTGTGGGATGTGGCTCAGTGGTTGAGCACCCCTGGGTTCAATCCCTGGTACCAAATAAATAAATAATGTCAGGATGAAAGCAAATGTCATACTGAAGGGGAGGCAGTTGGTCACCCACAGTCTCCCAGGGGAAAGAGGGGCATAGTTCAAAGTCTGCCCAGCAGGAGGGGCTGTAGTCTGGGTGAGGAAGAGGGACAGGGTAGGTTGTGCTTTTGCTTTCTGTGCTTGTTGACACCTGCCGGCTGTAAAATTTGAATGATGGGGGTTCTGGGGCAATCAGGTGACATATAGGCTTTGGCCCTCAAAAGGCAGGTTTATTTTGCAATGATTTGCATAAGGGGTTATATTTTAGCTTGAGTAGAATTTAGCTGTAATAACAAATGAATCACTCAACTTAGAATCTTTTCCCACCATTCAGGATGGTGAACTTTGTTCTCATTTTTTTTGCAGGACAACAGAAGTGAGTTGAACCTTAAACATTAGTCTAATCCAAATCTCCACATTATACTAAGCAATGGAAAACTAACAGTTTTTCATCTCTTTCTTAAAAATCCCAACAAGGGGAAATTATGTTTCTCAATTGTTCCACTGTTGAATATGATTTTCACTGGCAGGTTCTAAGTTTTTCATGAACTAATTCTTTAAAATCTTTTTTTAACGTAAAAATTTTTATTTTAATCTTCATATATAAGAAGATAATTATTTTATTTTTAAAAAATATTTATTTATTTGCTTTAGTTGTACACAATGCATTTATTTTTACATGGTGCTGAGGATCGAACCCGGGCTGTGCACGTGCTAGGTGAGAGCTCTGCCGCTGAGCCACAACCCCAGCCCAGAAGATAATTATTTTAAACTTTAGCTTTTCACAAATTTAAATATTTAATATCTGTTCTTCCAGAGTTTTCAATGCTACTCAACTTACTTATAACTAGGTCCTTCCCTTCTTAGAGGATATTTCTGCTTCTTAACCTTTAAAACCATAGTGTTCCATTTTTTTAAAAATTTATTTATTTACTTTGGTTGTACACAATGCAATGCATTTATGTTTACGTGGTGCTGAGGATCGAACCCGGGCCGCGCACGTGCAAGGCGAGCGCTCTGCCGCTGAGCCACAACCCCAGCCCCCATAGTGTTCCATTTTTAAAGTCTCTTATTCCTTCTGCTTTGATACTTTCCCTGTTACCTGCTCCCCCTGCTGCCTAGGCATGTCTCTAGGTAAGGTGTGGGGGATCTTCTGCATGTCTTCACCAGTCAAGAGGACTAAATCAGCAACAATGGTGGCCTTATTGATGATTCACACAGAACTCACCAGTTTAGTGTACAATTCAATGATTTCTAGGAAATTCAAACAATTTTAAAATATTTTTATTGTCTCAATTCATGTTCCACAACACTAAGCCACCACTAATCTATTTCCTGTCCCTTTCTGGTTTGCTCTTCCAGACATTTTTGCATACTGAAATGCTACCATGTATGACCTTCTGTGTCTTGAGTTCTTCCACTTAGCATGTTTTCCAGGTTCATGCATGTTGTAGCATTTATCAGGGCTTTATTCTTATTTGTGGCCAAGTGGTATTCCGTTGTATGTATGTCACATTTTGTTTGGCCATTTATCAGTGAATGGACATTTGGGATGTTTCTACCTTTTGGTTATTATGAATAGTGATGTTGTGGGAGTAGAATTACTAGGTCTTAGTGGGACTTGGTGCATGCCTGAAATCCCAGCAACTCAGGAGACTGAAGACAGAAGGATGGCAAGTTGAGGCCAGCCTCAGCAACTTAGCAAGGCCCTAAGCAACTTAGTGAAAACCTGTCTCAAAATGAAAAATAAAAAGGTTAAGTGCCCTTGGAACACCCACCCCCTGACACACACACACACACACATATACACACACACAAAAATTGCTGGGTTTTATGATAACTCCGGGTGTATCATTCAAGGGACTGCCAGATTGTTTCCCAAAGTGTCTGTACCATTTAACATTCCCACCAACAGTGTATGAAGGCTCTGATTTCCCTACTTTCTTTAAAAAATATTTATTTTTCAGTTGTAGTTGGACATAATACTTTTTATTTATTTTTATGTGGTGCTGAGGATTGAACCCAGGGCCCTGCACATGCCAGGCGAGTGCTCTACCGCTGAGCTACAACCCCAGCCCCTGATTTCCCTACATTTTTGCAAACACTTGTTATGTCTTTTTTTATTCTAGCCATCTTATGGCATACATGTGAAGTGATATCTAATGGCTTTGATTTGCACTGCACTGTGGCTAATAGTGTCAAACATCTTTTTGTGTGCCTTTGGACCATTCGTATACCTTAAAATGTTTATTTAGTTTCCTGGCCCATTTTTTCCCTAAGAAGTATTTAATAACAGCCTTTGCAATTTTAAATAAATGATGTTCATTATGGAGGCTGGTCCATTGCCACATTGCCTCAAAATTCAGTGTTTTTTGAGACTTTTTAGTCCTTGCCCATTTTTAAATTGGATTATTTGTCCTTAAGTTTTAAGAATTCTTGTTATACTTTAGATACAAGCCTCTTATCAGCTATATGATTGGCAAATTATTTTCTCCTATAATGTGGGTGGTCTTTTCACTTCCTTTATCCTTTGAAACATAGATTTTTAATTTTGATGAAGTCCAATTTTCTGTCTTTTTCTTTGGTTAGATTTGCTTTCTATAGAATGTGTTATAAATATTTTCATTTTCCAAATGTAAAATTCTAGAAAATATGTTTAAAAACTGCACCAATACCTCAAGAACCACAGATGTAGTTAAGGGTTTTTAATTCATCCCTGTGATGCTTTTATGAATACTTCAATCATTTTGTATTTTATTTCAATTTTTTTTTTTTTTTTTTACATTTTTCTAACTGGAGAGTTTTGAACTTAACAAAGAATTCTTTAAAATCCCAACTTATTAAATAAAAGAGGAGAGGTAATGTTTTACAGGAGCTATATTCTGATCTTACATATCATACTACATTTTAAAAATAACTATACACAGTCATTTCACAACAAAATGTGAAAGGCCTTTCATCCAAATGTCATTGAGTGCTCCAGTTAGAGAACAAGTCTTCTAATTGGTTGATCACAGTAAACATGGTAATAAAAGGCAATAGATTTCATACGGATCATCTTCCTTCCTTTTCCAACAGGTATGGCAGATCCCAGAAAATGGACTTACCCTTTCCCTGACTGAACCTGTGGTGATTTTAGAAGGCCACTCGAAGAGAGTTGGCATAGTGGCCTGGCATCCGACAGCCCGCAACGTGCTTCTTAGTGCAGGTAGGCACTCAGCCGTACTTCTTGCCTCTGGCCTGCCCTCCACACAGCCCTGTGCTTGGAGGGAGCAACGGATATGTTTGAAGCAGCGCTGTAAGTGAACCATGGTGAGGTGCACTTAGAAAAATTAGTTTACACACAGAGATGGGTTTGTATGCTTCACACATGATCTACTCTTTGCATTTAGTGGCACACTGCGATCCTTTACATGTACCATTAAATGTTCTCCCTATAATATTTTTGATGACTCCCCAATAGTCCATTGTCTGTCTGTGTTTATTTGGTCAGTTCCCTATTTCTGGACAGCGATGGTGATGACTTTTCGCTGTTGTACAGCCCTATGGTGCACCGTGTGTCTTGATCTTTGTGGGCTCGCTGGTTTCTCACTTGAGTGTTTCCCAAGTCTGAATTACAGAAATATTTTCCTTTGCTCAAAATCTGAGATTTTAAAATTTTCTTCATAAAAGCAATGCAGAGGGCACTAGGGAGTTTTGGGGTGGAAATGTTCTATCTAACCTGATTGTGGTAGGGGCTGCATGATTACATATACTTATTGAAACATTCTAAGTATGCTTAAATAGATGCATTATATTGTATGTAAATTATACCTTAATAATACTGGTTTCTTGAAAAAAATACCAACGTTAGTGGCAGAATTTTTAAAGATCTTTTCCCTTACCAGTAAAAAAGAGGGGCAGTTTAGTTTTTAGCTGGGAGCAGAGGATGTTTGATTTGTGATCAGTTAAGTAAATTGAATGGCAGGAACCTACTGAAACCAAGAACCACTTTTCAATAAAAGACTCTAGGGCTGGGAATATAGCTCAGTTGGTAGAGTGTCTGCCTTGCATGCACAAGGCCCTGGGTTCAATCCCCAGCACTGCCAAAACAACAACAAAAATACCTCAATGTAGGATAGATTTTTTTATAAGCACTGGCTAACTCTACTCTTGATGATCTACTCAGAACCTCTGTCTGATAAAAGGAAAATATCCTGGAGATCGAATTCCATCCTAGAAATTCTGCTGCCCTTCTCCTCTAGGTCGCACATAGGGTGTTGTCAGTAGACTGCTCCTGGTTCTGCCTTTTACAAATGAAGGACAAGGTTTGATGGAGCGTTTTGCATATTTTAAGACTATACGATCCATCTGCAGTGGCTGGAGTTACCTGTGTGCCTGTGAGAGTGAGGTAGAGTGTTGGTTCTCCACCCCAGAATGTAGCTCCAGCTTTTTACATTGTTGTGCAGATTTTTTTCCTTAAATTTCCTACTTCTACCCATTAGATAACTTAGTTATCATAGGTTTTAGTGACTAACTTTTCTAAATCACTTTTAAAATTGCTTTATTGGAGCCGGGGCGCGGTGGCGCACGCCTGTAATCCCAGCACTTTGGGAGGCTGAGGCAGGAGGATCGCGAGTTCAAAGCCAGCTTCAGCAATGGTGAGGCACTTAGCAACTCAGCGAGACCCTGTCTCTAAATAAAATACAAAAAAGGCCTGGGGATGTGACCCAGTGGACGAGTGCCCCTGAGTTCAATCCCTGGTACCACAAAAAAAAAAAAAAAAAAAAAAAAAAAAAAAAAAAATTGCTTTATTGGCAAGAATTCACCTTTAGGGTGCTCTTTCTCTGTTTTATCTTTGAACTGTTGTTCTAGAAGCAACACATGACACGTTTGCCTACTTCCTTGCTGACAGCACTGGGGAACAAGCTCAGGAATACTTCACCACCGAGCTACGTCCCCAGCCCCTGTCCCCCACTTTTGTTTTTTAAAATATTTTTTTAGTTATAGATGGACACAATATCTTTATTTAAAAAATTTTTTTTAGTTGTAGGTGGACACAATACCTTTATTTTATTTGTGTGGTCCTGAGATTTGAACCCAGGGCCTCACACATGTGAGGCAAGCACTCAACCACTGAGCTACAACCCCAGCCCCTCCCCAGCCCTTCTTTGTTTTTTGAGATAGGGTTTTGCTGAGTTGTTGAGGCTGAACTCAAACTTGTAATGACTGGGATTACAGGCTTACGCCAACCTGCCCAGCTGATGCCCAGCTTTTTTTTTTTTTTTTTTTAATACCTTTTTTTAAAAAAAGATATTTATTTATTTGTTTTAGTTGTACACAATGCCTTTATTTTTACGTGGTGCTGAGGATTGAACCCCAGGCCGCGCACATGCTAGGCAAGCGCTCTACCACTGAGCCACAGCCCCAGTCCCCTGATGCCCAGCTTTAAAGGAGATTGGGACAAGATCCTTTAACAATTTTATTTCTATTATATGTACCTTTTTTCTTTGTCACTTTTGGTTTTCAACTTCCAGTAAGTAGAGCCCCTTATCCTCACCTGCCTTTCCGTGCATTTATTAATATCCTCATGTTCTCCTGGTTTTCTTGGACATGTTGTTGTACAGGTGTTTCTGATCTTTGAGGGGCTTGGTTTTGCTTGTTTCAGGCTGTGACAATGCCATCATCATCTGGAATGTGGGGACAGGGGAAGCCCTTATAAACTTGGACGATATGCATTCAGACATGATCTATAATGTGAGTTGGAACCGGAACGGCAGCCTGATCTGCACAGCCTCCAAAGACAAGAAAGTGAGAGTGATCGATCCCAGGAAGCAAGAGCTTGTTGCTGTGAGTATGCTGAGGGCAAAACCCAGTGGCTATGGCACTTCCATGGCTGTGGACTCCTTGCTTTGAAGGCAGGCAGAACCACTGGCTGGTGGGCCTTGCTGAGTGCAGACACCAACGGTGAAGGAGCAGAGGTGGATACAGGCTTCTGGCTGTCCCCTGTCACGGTGCTCTCTAGAGTTGTGCATTTTCAGCCATCACTCAACTCACCCCTCTCCCTTGGTGGCCATTTTTCATGAAGAAACAGTTTTCCTCAGTTTACTAGTGTCCTTAAGAGTTTACAAGTCTGGGCTGGGGTTGTGGCTCAGCGGTAGAACGCTCGTCTAGCATGTGCACTGCCTGAGTTCGATCCTCAGCACCATGTAAAAACAAAGACATTGTGTACAACTAAAACAAATAAATATTTTTTTTAAAAAAAAAAGAAAGAGTTCAAAAGTCTGGCTCAGCTGAACTAGACTACACTGCTGGTCCTGGGCTCAGTGCTGACTGTTGGTTACTTGGTCCTGCACCCTGTTCCAGAAATGACTGTTAAAGAGCCTTACAGAGCTGCAACACGTTCTCATCGGGTCAGTGTTAGCTTCTGCTCCCAAGTTTGGAGAGCAAAATTGACAATCTTTAGCCAGAGTTGCAGTGGCAGATATTGAATCCAAGAACATCTTATTTCACCCATGCTCTGAAGCCCTTCCTGAGATATGGTTGGTCTTTGGTAGCATTACATCTGAAGGGTACTCTGACAATTGTGGCTAGTGTTTATTGAGCACTGGAGACTTTCCATCCCCATGCAGCCTTTATCTGTCCAGAATCTTACGAGTGCACTCATGATACAAATGAGGTTAAAAAAGGAGTAAATTAGCTGAGCATGGTGGCACACACCTGTAATCCCAGTGGCTTGGGAGGCTAAAGCAGGAGGATCCCAAGTTCCAGGTCAGCCTCAGCAACTTAGTGAGACCCTTAACAACTTAGCAAGATCCTGCCTCAAAATAAATAAACAGGACTGGGATGTGGATCAGTGGTTGAATAACCCTGGGTTCAATCCCTCATTCTTTTTTTTTTTTTTTAATATTTATTTATTTACTTTAGTTGTACACAATGCAATGCATTTATGTTTACATGGTGCTGAGGATCGAACCCGGGCCGCGCACATGCAAGGCGAGCGCTCTGCCTCTGAGCCACGTCCCCAGCCCCTCAATCCCTGGTTCTTAAAAAAAAAAAGAAAGGAAGGGGTTAATTAGACCCAACTTCTTTATGTCTGGTGGTGTTGGTAGAAATTATAGACCACATCCAACCTTCAGGTTATAATTGTCTTGAAAAACAAGACATTTGGCAGAGTCCTTTTGTGTTTTGTGTTTGCAGTGTGTGGACTTGGGTTGGCAGCAGGATGTGGTGGAAGGAGTGAGGTTTTTTGAGTCAAATCCTGGAGCTCTTGCTTGTTAGCTAGCTGGGGGACCTTGACAGGTCACTAGTGCTGCTGATTCCTCACCTGGGGTGGTTCGTGGTCAGCACTGCCCTCGCCCATCAGGAGAGTATGGATGACAGGTGGGGTGAGGGAGGGCCAACAAGTGGTTTTCCTACCTTTCCTTCTTGCAGTTTGAATGTGCGTAACGTGCCTCTTGCTCTCACTCCCAGGAGAAGGAGAAGGCACACGAGGGAGCCAGGCCCATGAGAGCCATCTTCCTGGCTGACGGCAATGTCTTTACCACTGGGTTCAGTCGCATGAGCGAGCGGCAGCTGGCCCTCTGGAATCCGGTAGGTCCCCTCCCAGCCTCCCTTGTGCCTTCACAGAGTGTTCTCTCTGTTGTGGCTCTGGGTTGTTCAGTGTATGAATATAGGATTCTTAGTGTGGTTTTCTGAACTCCTGCTTGTCTTAAGTTGGATGTCAAGTTCCTGTCCTCACTGGAGATAGGCTGGTAAATGTATTTTAAAAATGCATTCTTATACTCCCATGGAGTGTTGTGCTGACTAGATTTTTTTTTAAAAAAAAAGAATGTACAAAGAATCCAGCATTTTAGATTGAGGAAATCAGTTCTGCACTTATTTATATTTCATGGACTATAATTAAATGTCTAAATCAAAATAGTCAAGCTTGGGAAAGCATTCATAACTAGCAGAAGTGGAAAGAAATCCTAAACTATAGACAATTATAATGTTCATGACTTTTTGAAAGTTTGAATACATATTTATTTTATAATAAGGAAAAGGTACTCTCAAAAAAGAAAATGGTCACAGAAGAAAAGGGCTGTCCGTCTTTGTCATGGAGTCACTTTGATGTGTGCATTATGTTGTCAGATCCATATAATTTTCAGTGAGTTTGATCCCTACCAGTGTTTATGTGAATGAAATTTATGTGTGTATTGTTCAAGACTTACATTATTCTTGGAAAATGGCTCACTTAATCAAAGAATGTCTAATAAGGTTATACAAATTTGTCTTTTAAAAATGTGTACACATATACATATGTTTTATTTTCAGAAAAACATGCAGGAACCAATTGCTCTTCATGAAATGGATACTAGCAATGGGGTTTTGCTGCCTTTCTATGATCCTGACACCAGTATCATTTACTTATGTGGAAAGGTAAACTGACTTCAACACTAATTGAACAGTTATCTCCCTCACTCCCTTTCTCTCTCTCTTTTTTTTTTTTTTTAATATTTATTTATTTGGTTTTTTTAGTTGTATACAATGCCTTTTGTTTTTACATGGTACTGAGGATCGAACCCGGGCTGCGTGTATGCTAGGCAAGTGCTCTACCACTGAGCTACAACCCCAGCCCTCTCTTTGTTTTTTTAAGTGCTAGGAATCAAACACAGGGCTTCACGTGTGCTAGGCAGGCACTGTACACCAAACAGGCCCATCATTTAAGGTTTCTGACTTGTCTGCTTTGTGTGTCTTAAGCTGAGATAAGGACAGATAGTTTTGGTATGTTTTAAGTCTCTAGGCCACCATTTGTCACTCATCAATTGTGCAGTGATAACATACCGTGTTCGGTGCTTTTGACTAACACAGGGATTGGGCTAGAGTTTTGGTATGGGTGTTGTTGGGCACCCATCTTCACTCCAGGCCTCCAGTGAAAAACAGGTGACGCACCTGGACAGGGTGTAGTTCACTGGTCATCTAGAATGTGCAAGGCCCTGGGTTCCATCCCGAGCAGCACAAGACGTGAAAGAGGACATGCTGGTGTTCTGTTTCACCTACTAGTTCTGCGCGACTGGTTACTTTTAGGTCTGTCTGTGTTGTTATTAGGTGTGTGGCTGGTGTCACATTCAATGCTGAGAACTATCAGATAACCCTAGACCAGCACATGTGTTCCTAGTGCCACGTGCCGTGGGCTTATGAGGAGAACAGTGCTGTGAGAATGTGAGCTCTGACAGCCTCGAAGTCTCTCCAGGGCTCTCTGGATGGTTCTGGTTCCTGGGGTTCAGTATTAGAACCCTGGGCTTGAAGATTTCCTCTGACAAGAAGGTTTCAGAAGGTGACAACTGTTAGATACAAGAAGATGCCACACTGAAGTCAGCACCATCCTCCTGCCTATGACCCCAATGTCGCTAACTGTTGACAGCTTTACTGCTGTTGTTATTTCACTTTTGTAGATGGTAAACTCACAGTTCCTTATTCTTTTATAGGCTGAATTCCTTAGAATTTTTTGTAGTTGAAATAATAGTTAATAAGAATGGTGCTCTTTATGTACTACAGGCCCACTTCACCTTTTTATCAGTTATTAAAAATACAATTCAGATTCTTTGGTCAGGTTCCCCCACTGAGGTGTCCATGTTCAACTGCTTGAGCTTTGTTTTGGCAACCCCCTACCCGAAGTTGCTTATAGGCTGTTGGTCATCTTGTTTCCAGGGCTGCAGAGCAGAAAGTAGCCTCTGTTTTGAGGAGGTGGAGTTAAGTATACATTTTATATTTTACAGTGACTTGTTCAGGACCACATTTTACAAAATGCCTTGTTTCCTTTATTATTGTTTCTGGAAAGCAAAGTTCTATTAAAATTGTTTCAGTTTGAATATAAATTATGGCTTATTTTGAGAAAAAATGAGTTTAATTCAAATGTATACCAATACCTTTCAAACTAAGGTAATATTCAGAGACAGTTGTTCTGATCAGATGGCTTAGAGAAATTTCTGGAATATTTACACTGGTAGATTCCTTATTAATGAATGTCTTCAATTTAAATCTAACCAAAAACTGCAACATTATTCTTTGTACATTTTCATTATATGTAGTCTTAATAATTTAGTTGCAAAATAAAATACTTAGGTTATTTTAAAAAATGGTGCTCTTGATGTATTCCCCAAACCTGTTAGAAAGCCACCATTGTGGGCCATGTTTTCCTTTCCACAGTTGATGGAGCGTGCCTCTGTGCTGCTTTGCATTTTTTTTTTTTTTAGGTCAGTTACCTAGAATCTGAGATCTTGTCTGTTTCCTTGAAAGTCACTTTACTGCAGATCTTAACAGCTGTTAAGTACATAGGCCTCACCCTTGCTGCATCAAAACAAACCAAATGAGCACTTTGCAGGTAGTATTGGGGTGAGATGGAAAATTATTTAGGGTATGCAGAAAATTACTAGTATGTGCTTAGCTTCTATTCTGTTGCTTTATATATTTAAATCATTGAAACAGATGGAAACTATGAGAACCAAGAGTCCTGTTAGGGCATCATACGCCTAGCTCTTTTTGTTTTCTGTGTGTGTGTGTGTGTGTGTGTGTGTGTGTGTGTGTTTCCTTTCTCCCAGATAGGGCCCTTTAGGTTCATGTACAGGTGGAACAGTTATTTATACTTAGGTTAGCATATGCCTCAGACTTCAGATCTCCCCAAAATATGACTGTTCTAAATATGATAACTGTAGAATTTTACACATTACAATGAAATAGTTCTACTTTTTGAAGTTTAAGAATACTCATGAAGGGCTGGAGTTGTATCTCAGTGGCAGAGCACTTGCCTAGCATGTGTGAGGCACTGGGTTCAATCCTCAGCACCACATAAAGATAAATAAATAAAACAAAGGCACTGTGTCCATCTACAATAGAAATCATTAAAAAAAAATACTCATGAAGACTGATGTTTCTTTTTCTTTTCTTAATATTTATTTGCTTTAGTTGTACACAATGCATTTATTTACATGGTGCTGAGGATTGAACCCGGGCCGCACACGTGCTAGGCAAGTGCTCTACCGCTGAGCCACAACCCCAGCCTCCTGATGTTTCTTAGTTAGAAAAATCTCACTCTTTGTTGTTGCCTTGTTGTCTGGTATCGAGCTGACAGGCCTATGAACAGTGCCGTGCAGGATCAGTGAGCAAATCCTACAGTCAGCAATTGCATGCTCAGCAGTTCTACTCTTTTGTATGACTTTATTTTATTTTATTTTGGTATCAGGGATTGAACTCAGGGGCACTCAACCACTGGGCCACATCCCCAGCCCTTTTTTGTATTTTATTAGAAACAGGGTCTCACTAAGTTGCTAAGTACCTCACCATTGCTGAGGCTGGCTTTGAACTCGCGATCCTCCTGCCTCAGCCTCTCAACTGCTGGGATTACAGGCGTGCGCCACCACGCCCGGCTTTTGTTTTTTACTTTTGATGTTGAACTGCAGGGCAGTTTTGGCAAGGATGTGGAGGAGATCTTTTAGAGGGCATAGTAGTGATCCATCAGTAGTGAGGGCTCAATCTTTGAGGAAAAGAACCCTACATATTTTAGGTAGGCCTCTTTATGAAGATGAAAAGGTCAGCCACTGAGGCCTGGTCCCCATGAATGCTGGGGTCATACAGGAGAGAGACACCCTCCCAAACCAGCTGGTTCAGATGCCATTAAACACAAACTCATCTCTGATTTCTTGTAGGGAGACAGCAGTATTCGCTACTTTGAGATCACGGATGAATCCCCGTATGTCCACTACCTCAACACGTTCAGCAGCAAGGAGCCTCAGAGAGGCATGGGTTACATGCCCAAGAGAGGACTCGATGTCAACAAATGTGAGATCGCCAGGTAAAGAATTGATATCGTGAAGTATTGCAGTTGTTTGTGCCATCAGTGTGGGACCAGAGCAGCACAGCTGCCCATCACCCGAGGCTTTCTACCCCTGCCTGTGGGTGGGATCCTGTCTCATTTCCTGCCCATACACCTGGAGACATAGCAGTTCAGCCGCAGAGCTAAGGTGTAGCATACACTTAATGAAATAGTGAGGCTGGGGCCATCCATGGGGGGCAGGCAGGTGAGAACCTGGCCCTGGAATGGAAAGGGGGTGGCTCCCTGCGCGGGGGGTGGGGTGGAGGGGGTAGGTTGTGGATCCTGCTGATCCTAAACTAGAGAATTCAAAGGTTCTATGATGACTTGTGAGGTTAGTTTGATGTAGGAAGTTCACCTGTGTTATATAATTTTTACTTACCTGTACTTCTCTTGAATTTGAAGTTTATATTCTGTAACACTCGTGGGCCTCCTAGGGGCATGTTTTTTCCCACAGTAGTCAACAGGAGATACTCAGAAGACACCCAGTGGCCAGTGATCACTGTGAACCACAGAACACCACCACACTATCAGATACAAGATCATGCCACACATTAGTGTAACACGAAGTTTATACAGACTTTTAAAAGTTTGTGTGGGATCAAACTCCAGCACCCCAAAGCAAAACAGCAGCAACCAAAAATGTTTGCTCCTGCCGGGCGCGGTGGCGCACGCCTGTAATCCCAGCACTTTGGGAGGCTGAGGCAGGAGGATCGCGAGTTCAAAGCCAGCCTCAGCAATGGTGAGGCACTTAGCAACTCAGTGAGACCCTGTCTCTAATAAAATACAAAAAAAGGGCTGGGGATGTGACCCAGTGGATGGGTGTCCCTGAGTTCAATCCCCAGTACCACCAAAAAAAAAAAAAAAAAAAAAATGTTTGCTCCTCTGGCCACATGATTAATAATTGATACTTAAGTCTTTAAAAATAATAGGAAAAGAATTTTATAAACTTTGTGTGTGTGTGTGTGTATAAACTGAGCTATAGCTCCAGCCCTTAATTTGTCTTAATTATTACTTCTTTTTTTTTAGCCCATACCAGGGATTGAACTCAGGGGCACTCAACCACTGGGCCACATCCCCAGCCCTTTTTTGTATTTTATTAGAGACAGGATCTCACTGAGTTGCTAAGTGCCTCGCTATTTCTGAGGCTGGCTTTGAATTCGCAGTCCTCCTGCCTCAGCCTCCCAAGTGCTGGGATTACAGGCATGTGCCACCGCGCCCAGCTAATCATTACTTTTTAAATAGCTGGAGCAGTGAAAGAAAGCTGTCCCAGATAATCTAAAATTATGGTTTGACCAAACTAATTCAAACCACATGTTTAAAAGAGATTGAATCTGAACTTAAGTTTACACCCAATTATTTAGGAGCACATATTACCATCATCTAAATGTTTAAAAAAGACTCTGAGCACAGCTGTTCAGGACCCTTCCTGTCTATCTGTGCTGAGCCTTGATTACATGTCGGACCCTGAACTAAACACACTGTGGATGACCTCTTCTGCTTCTCCTAACAACCCATGAAGAGGGTGTTTTTATACCCATTTTATGGAGGAGAAGCCCGGGGCGGGGGGAGCTGTCCTCCTGTAGAGAGGCTGCATTGCTGGAAATCAGGGCTGGCCAGGCTTCCTCCACTGTGCTGCTGCATAGTTTTCACTAACTAAATCTTTCTTTAAAACGGCTTTTGGTTTATCTGTGACCCTACTGAAACAGTGAATAGGCAGGTTTGACACGTCAGTTTTTTAAAATGTGATTTGGCAAACACCTTTACTGGCAAATCCACACTCACCCTTGTTTCATCTGAGTGTGCTGCCCAGCATGCTGTCCCCTCTGCTGGAGCTCACTGTGGCTGCCTCTCTTACCAAGAACTTTAGAGAGAACTCTCAATCATTCCCCTTCCTGCTTGGGAAGAAATTGGCTTGTCCTTTATCACTTTCATTATAATTTTTGGTTTTGTTTATTGTGAGATGCAAAAGAAAATTCTATCCCTTTTCTCCCTCAATTAGAGGATAAGTTTTAGCTCCCTCCATAGGATAATGCAAGTTTCTTTACATTTCGACTCTTTCCACATTTCGGATAATCTCAAATTTTCCTTGATGTGGTTTGCTTGAGTACCAAAATGTTACCAGGTGTGGTGGGGCACACCTGAAATCCCAGCAACCTGGGAGCCATCAGGAGGATTGCAAGTACCCACTGTTCCCCCCCCCCCCCCCCACAAAAAAACCTAAATTTACCCCAAATCAAAATCTACTTCCTAGGATTGCTTTCATTTTCTTTTTAAAAATCGTGTTTATACTTCACAAATGTTCGACTACCTCAGGCTGGCAGAAGACCTGGCATGCAGGGTGTAGAGACTACTTCCATTAGGTGTGTGTCCCCACCTGTCTGCTGACGTGGTAACTTCCACAAATGAATCAGTCCCAGTGTTGCTACTGTTTCCACCACAGCCCTCTGCCCCAGGTATTTGCAGTTTGACTGTCACAGTAATCCATAGACCTCTACTCATGGTTCTCGTCTCCAGTCTGCCATTTTCTGGCAGAGATACTCTGAACCTTGGTTTTCTCATCTGTGAAATGGGAAAATGGGAACACTTAAGTACCTATTGCCAGGGTGGATCAGAGATGAGGGGTAGAGAAGCATTCATGCCCCACACCCCACAGCATTGTGGAAAAGTAGCTGTTAATCCTGTTACTCAGAGTCATATTTCACTTTATGGAACTTTGCCTTTATTTTTCCTTTGAAGATTCTTCAAGCTGCATGAGAGAAAGTGTGAGCCTATTATCATGACTGTTCCCAGGAAGGTGAGTGCCCAGCTTTCTAGGCAATCCATGCTTGTTTATTTTTAAATCTTTCTCCTTTCTTACTGAGGCATTTCCCCAAATGTCTTCTGCAGTCTGACCTTTTCCAAGATGACCTGTATCCGGACACGGCAGGCCCCGAAGCCGCGCTGGAGGCAGAAGAGTGGTTTGAGGGGAAGAATGCTGAGCCGATCCTCATCTCCTTGAAGCACGGATACATTCCAGGAAAAAACAGGGATCTCAAAGTGGTCAAGAAGAACATTCTGGACAGCAAGCCCACCGCAAATAAGAAGTGTGACCTTATCAATGTCCCCAAGAAAACCACGGACACAGCTAATGTGGTAAGGAGCACAGCAGCCTGAGGAGTGTACTTGGTCTATGCATGCCTTGTCCCTTGCAAAGCCCTCTGCTGTCCAGGGCATTGTTGAACAGTGTTCCAGGTGTGGACACCCGGGAGTTTTCCGTAACTAATACCATGTACTGGGCCTAAGAAAGTCCTAGGGCCCATGACTTGATGAGTCAAGGTCACCCTTGGTTCCTTTAGCTCTGGTTATTATATGATTAATCATCTGGTTATTGTATTATATTATTATTATATTATTATAAATAATACCTGGAATAGATATCAGTCTACCACCATCTTTGAGAGTGAATGGGACGTTTGTGAGTTTTTCTCTTTCCCCAAACCCATCTCTGATTTGGGAGAAGGTAGGAGGAATGAGGAGGCGAAGTGCCTTGGAGGAGCTGACATTTTGGTCTTTGACAGGGAGCCAGTACCCAGCCTTTGGTGGCTGTTGGGTTTCTGGGTCAGTTCTGAGAGGGTGAGGCTGAGTCCTCTTCAGAAAAACTAACAGAGGCCATGGAATTCCACTCCCAAGATCTGCCTGGGGGTAGTGAGGGCTCAGCAGCCTTTTGGAAGGAGTCATCCCTCACCTGGTGGGGAGGTTGGGATGTAGGGCAGCCTTGAAGGGTCCAGTCTTACCCTACAGTTTGTGACCTGACAGAGTCTTTGTCTGGGTCAGTGCACAGGCCTGGGGACCAGAAGTCGTGCTGTGGGATGGTTATTTTTCTGTGGGGTCTCAGAGGGACTGACCAGCATCAGCTGTGTTCTCATAAGGCCCACATGTGGCAGGTTGTGACTTCTTTTTTAAATTTGGTAACTTTGGCTTGCCATTTGCAAAATAGAAAATTACATTTTAAGTCTTATAGTCAGAATCATGTTGTAGTTTGTTTACTGCTTTTTAACCATTGCCCCCTTTTTTTATTTTCTCAGCAAAATGAAGCCAAGTTGGATGAAATTTTAAAAGAGATCAAATCTATAAAAGACACAATCTGCAATCAAGATGAGCGCATTTCCAAGTTAGAACAGCAGATGGCGAAGATAGCAGCCTGAAGGTCCCATCCCCACCCCTCCGGAACTGGGAGTGAGAACTCACGCTTTGGTAGCTGGCTGTTGGTGTGGTCCTAGGGAGGGTGGAGAGGGAGGCACTGCCATTTGGAGCCATTCCATGTCAGAGTTGTCAACCAGCGGCCATAGGCCACATTCCAGTAAGAACTCATCAACTCCCAAATTTGCAAAAAAAAAAAAGAAAGAAAAAAAAGAAAAAAAAAAAAAAAGCTGAGCTTTTTATCAGAAAGCTTTTTTGATGTTCTAAGTGTTATGTGACTTGTTGAACTCTTAAAGACAAAAAAGTGCTACTTTTAAAATCCCAGATATTCTGAATTTTAGAAAACAAACCAATTCCAATTCAGTGTCATGCCCAAGTACCTTTTTTTTTTTTTAAATGAATAGGGACCAATGCCACATTGCTTTTTATATTACTTTCTTTTTTTTATTGTTGCCAAAACCAAAAGTAGCTTTTTTTCCTTTGTATTTTGCTACTTTGCAGTATTTGTGTGTGATCTTTTTCCTTAATTTGAAAGGGACAGCACTGTGTATGTTTATAAACTAGATGAAGATATTATTTTGTATAAACATTCATCTGAGAACAATCAGAGCAGTAGCCACTGGCAGCACAAGCCTGGTCATCTTAATGACTGTGCAGAAAGAAGACTTGAAAAATCACGTGGACCCCTCTGACCACCCCTCATTCCATTGAGTCTTCTGATCAAAAAAAAGCGTACATCGGATCTCTTCCTCTCTTTCCTTTCTCTTTTCTAGAAATTGGGTGGTTGTACCAGAATGGAATTTTGCTTCTTGATTTTGTGCTTCAGATGATTATAATCTAACCAAACTAGCATGTGTCCCTGCAGTTTGTCACACACATAGAATCTGTCACATTCATCACTCTACACCTCACGGCTCAGGCTGCGGTCCATACTTGATGGGGCACTGGGACAAGAGTGTGCGCATGTTGTTGAGTGTCCCCTCTTGCCCAGCTCAGCGGCTTACCCGGCTCTTGTGACAGTGCTGGGCAGGGACCTTGGTGGGGAGCACTCGCCCCTGGTGGCCTGCCACTGTCCTGAGCAGTGCTGGAGAAGGAGCAGCTCTCCTTACAACGCAGAGCTCCTGCCCTCCCTCCTCCATCTGCTGCATCTCCCTCAGGGCCCAGCAGTCCTGCCTGTCTTCCTGCCCTTAGCCCTAATCACATTCAGCAAAACGAGGCCAGAGATGCTGTTGAATGTTGAGACTGAGGCAAATGGTCTAGAATGAGACAGAAAAGGGAGTGCAGACTCTGCCGTAGCTTCAACATGTGTGGACATGCTCCTTTGCACCCTGCACATACACCAGGCTCTCCAGCTCACAGCTCTGTTGGGGTGCAGAGGCTTCCTGAACCCAGAGGGGGTCGCAGACCAGTGCTGATTGCCTGTTCATTCTTAGGCTAGCTGGAACTTTGCTGCACTTCTGTGATCCCAATTGCATGTTTGCAAAGCCAGACTTGAGGAGCCTGTGTTCTGGAAGGGCTGAGTGTGCCTGAATGAGCCGTGGAGTGCACAGGGCCGTGGAGGGAACTCTCGTGTGCGTGCACTGGGGCGGGGGTGGGGCTAACTGGAAGCCGTGTGTCCAGGGAGCCAGGGTGAGGCAGAGTGTGGCTGCAACCAGTTGGAAGGCATGGCCCCACTCAGTACTGTCCCAGCAGAAAAGGTACCATGTTCTGAACCAACGATATTGGGGTTGCTGTCTCCACAATTTCAGGGCATCTGAATGTTCGGTTTTGTGTGTATGTATGCGTGTGTTTTTAATATAGAAGTGGATAACGAGATGTAAAGAAAACAGTAATTACAGTGACACGAGTCAAACTTACTCGTGTAAGTTTTGTCTTTTTAAATCAATGTAATCTGCTGAGGACCTTCATTTCTAAGATTCAGAGATGTTTTAAGGTTCTGATCAAATTAAGTAAAGAATTTTTGTGGTTGGTGGAACCCTATAGGGAAGGTGGTTCAAAGAGAAGAGGGAGGGCGAGGGAAAGTCACCTGACCTTAGTGTGTAGCTTCTGACTTATTTAATGAATGGATGCCCATCCAGGCCCAGGAGGTGCCTGAAGCATTGTGGATTATTTTTCCTGTTTTGTCGTCGTCTTCTTCTTTTTTAAAAAAATGCCGTGACATCCCGGAGGAGGACAGTGAATTACTCCTAGATCAGCTCTTATAGAGCACCATAGTGTTCTGTCAAAACACTTGCTTCCATTTTCAAAGATAAAAGTCATTGATTACAAATTGGTGTCCCGTGTTTCTTTTGCACCTCAGCCATCTCTGAGGCACCTGTGCCTCTCTGCCCAGTGCAGCTTCTCTGGCTCTTGGGACCAACCTGGTGACTCTCCGCTCTGAAGTGCGTCCTGGGGCTGGGGGGTGGGGGCTGAGCTCAAGGGCGGTGCCTGCCCCCAGTTTCCCGCAGCCCTGGGTGTGGTCCTCTCCCTGGGGTGGCCCCTTTCCTTATCTTGGAAGAAGGAGGATAATTCCACGTAGCTCAGATGAGAGCAGTGCCTGTGTCTGGCCACAGAGCCAGCCTGTCGTGCATACTATCTGTGGTCACCAGGACGAGCTGATCGCTGGCATGGCTGTAACTACTATTCTCACAGAAGTGTCTCCGTGTCCATCGGGTTGCATGGTCTCTTTTGACTTCCCTTTTTATAATACTACTCCATTGTCTCATGACATTTCAGCATTTGTAGCAAAGAATTTCCCATGTTTCACCTTTGTCAAATGTTTATAAACCTTTCACACAGTCCTCACAAAGCTGCCTCCTCAGGTGCCTCATCCTAAAGGTGTCTTGTCTGTGGCAGAACAGCAGCAGGGTCTCAGTCAGCCCGAGGCTGCGGGAAGCAGAAGTTGACAGGCGCTCTGTGGACCCACGGTCAGGGGGCAGACGCATGGCGGTCTGTTTACAACCCACTTGTTTTCTGGCTTAGCCGTCTTGATTCTTTGCCAGAAGACCTAAAAGGCTATCCTCAGACAGACAGCCAGACCTAGTCTGGGGAGAACTTCCATTTTTAAAGGTTACTTCCCTTGCTGTAGTGTCCTGTGGCTGGAGACCTTTTGTTGGCTCTTAAGAATCTGTTGACTCTGGGGCTGGGATTGTGGCTCAGAGGTACAGCGCTTGCCTAGCACGCGCGCAGCCTGGGTTCAATCCTCGGCACTACATAAAAATAAACGCATGGTATACAACTAAAGCAAATAAATAAATATTAAAAAAAAAAAAAAAAGAATCTGTTGGCCCTGAACGGCCCTTTCTCTTTCTGCGGCCACATTGAAATGTCCTGAAATCATCACTGGGTCATGGACATGAGTCATCCTCAAAGGCACACCCTTGCTTCTGAAGGAGGCACTCGGTGCCCAGGCTGGACAGTTATCTTTGTTCTAAACTGCAACCCCCCACCCCCCAGGGAATGCCAGGGTGGGGGCTTCACTCCACTGCTACGGGAGCATGTGCAGGGCGGCAGCACCCTCCTGTGGGGCGTGCCCAAGGTCTGAGGTGTTCTTACCTTTTTTAAAAAATGTTTTTTAGTTGCAGGTGGACACAATACCTTTATTTATGTATCTTTATGTGGTGCTGGGGGTGGAACCCAGGACCTCACACATGCTGATCCACGACCCCAGCCCCTGTTCTTACCTTTTGACTCAAGATTTTCACCTGTGGAAATTCTCCCAGGAACCTCTGGACGATATGTTCAGGAATCACAATAAGACAATTAGAAGGAATGTGTTTCATCCAAAAAAGAAAACTTGAGGCCAATATCTTTAATGAACATAGATGCAAAAATCCTCAACAAAATTCTGGCAAATCGAATACAAAAACATCAAAAAGATAGTGCACCAAGATCAAGTGGAGTTTATTCCAGGAATGCAAGGCTGGTTCAACATTCGGAAACAATAAACATAATACATCACATCAATAGACTTAAAGATAAAAATCATATGATCATCTCAATAGACGCAGAAAAAGCATTTGACAAAATACAACACCCCTTTATGTTCAAAACACTGGAAAAACTAGGAATATCAGGAACATATCTTAACATTATAAAAACTATTTATGCAAGGCCCCGAGCTAACATTATCTTAAATGGAGAAAAATTGAAAGCATTCCCTCTAAAAACTGGAACAAGACAGGGATGCCCCCTTTTACCACTGCTATTTAACATAGTACTGGAAGCTCTGGCCAGAGCAATTAGACAGATGAAAGAAATTAAAGGGATCCAGATAGGAAAAGAGCTCAAATTAGCACTATTTGCTGATGACATGATAATATAGCTAGAAGACCCAAAAAACTCTACCAGAAAACTTTTACAACTAGTAAATGAATTCAGCAAAGTTGCAGGATACAAAATCAATACACATAAGTCAAAGGCATTTTTGTACATCAGAGACAAAGCCTCTGAAAGGAAATGATGAAAACTACCCCACTTACAATAGCATAAAAAAAAAAAAAAAAAAAAAAAAACCTGGGAATCAACAAAAGAGGTGAAAGACCTCTATAACGAAAATTATAGAACACTAAAGAAAAATTATAGATGAACTCAGAAGATGGAAAGACCTACCTTGCTCTTGGATAGGTAGAATTAATATTGTCAAAATGTCCATACTACCAAAAGCGTTATACAGATTTAATGCAATTCCAATCAAACTCCCAATGTCATTCTTCAAAGAAATAGAAAAAGCAGTCATGAAATTCATCTGGAAAAATAAGAGTCCCAGAATAGCCAAAGCAATCCTGAGTAGAAGAAAAGTGAAGCAGGTGGCATCACCATACCAGACTTTAAATTATACTATAGAGCAATAGTAACAAAAACAGCATGGTATTGGCACCAAAACAGACTGGTGGACCAATGGTACAGAATTGAGGACACAGAGACTAATACATATAATTTCAGCTATCTTATATTAGACAAAGGCGCCAAAAATGTACAGTGGAGAAAGGATAGCGTCTTCAACAAATGGTGTTGGGAAAACTGGAAATCCATATGCAACAAAATGAAATTAAACCCTTATCTCTCACCATGCACAAAACTCAATTCAAAGTATATCAAGAGGGCTGGGATTGTGGCTCAGCGGCAGAGCGCTCGCCTAGCACGTGTGCGGCCCAGGTTCGATCCTCAGCACCACGTATAAACGCATTGTGTACAACTAAAGCAAATAAATAAATATTTTTTTAAAAAAAAAAGTATATCAAGGACCTAGGAATTAGACCAGAGACAATACGCCTAATAGAAGAAAAAGTAAGCTCCAATTTCCAACATGTCGGATTAGGCCCCAAGTTCCCTAATAAGAACCTAGTAGCGCAAGAATTAATGAATGGGATAGATTTAAACTAAAAAGCTTCTTCTCAGCAAAAGAAATGATCAGTGAGGTGAATAGAAAGCCAACTAATTGGGAACAAATATACATGCACATCAGATAGAGCACTAATTTCTAGAATATATAAAGAACTCAAAAAACTTAACACCAAAAAAACAAATAACCCAATCAATAAATGGGCTAAGGAATTGAAAAGACACTTCTCAGAAGAAGATACACAATTAATCAACAAATACATGAAAAAATGCTCAACATCGCTGGCAATTAGAGAAATGCAAATCAAAACTACTCTAAGATTTCATTTCACTCGAGTCAGAATGGCAGCTATCAAGAACACAAACAACAATAAATGTTGGAGAGGATGTGGGGAAAAAGGCACACTCATACATTGCTGGTGTGACTGCAAAATGGTGCAACCATTATGGAAAGCAGTATGGAGATTCCTTGGAAAACTGGGAATGGAACCACCCTATGATCCAGCCATCCCACTCCTGGGTCTATTCCCAAAGGACTTAAAAACAGCATATTACAGTGACACAGCCACTTCAATGTTTATAGCAGCACAATTCACAATAGCTAGGTTGTGGAACCAACCTAGATGTCCCTCAGGAGATGAGTGGATAAAGAAAATGTGGTATATATACAAAATGGAATTTTACTCAGCAATAAAAGAGAATAAAATAATGGGATTTGCAGGTAAATGGATGAAGTTGGAGAATATAATGCTAAGTGAAATCAGTCAATCTCAAAAATCCAAATACCGAATGTTTTCTCTGATATAAGGAGGCTAGTTCACAGTGTTGTTGGATGGGGGTACATAGGAGGATTAGAGGAACACTAGAATGGCTGAAGGGAAGGGAGGGGAAGGGAAGGAGCAAGGGGGAGGGAGGGGGGAAAAAAGAAAAAAAAAAAAGGTGGTTGAATGAGATGGATATTATTATCCTAAATGCATGATTGAAGACCTGAATGGTACGAATATACTTTGTATACAAACAATTGTATGTAAAAAGATGCTATATATGTGCACTATGAATTGCAATACATACTACTATTATAAAAAAAAAAAAAAAACCAAACACATTTAAGTAAAAATGGAATGAAATATAATAAAAATATCTGGTAAATTTTTTTTAAAAAAAAGAAGGAATGTGTTTAACACGTGTGAACCTGTGTGTTAATTCACACACTATAATATTGTGTGGCTATTTACAGTCACTTAGAAGATCCTCACACAGGAAATAATGAAAAGAACACATTGTTAAATGACATGGCTTCCAGCTTTTGTTTAGAAGCATGTCTCCCTGGGTCACAGTCATGATTTCTGGGTGTTGGGTGTCCACCACCAACTGCTTCTGGGTATTCCAAGTGGCCCACCAGGAACTATGTTACTGATGTAAGAAAGAAAATGTTAAATTCATGTTTAAAACAGTTGTCGTAGCTCACCCTTGAAACCACTTGGCCTTCAGTGACATGGGTTGGCTTGTCTGCTCAGCATCAAGAAGGGCAGGTAAGGGTGGTTAGACCTCTTGGGAACCTAAATGAGACAGGTGTGTGGCGCACGCCTGTCACCCCAACAGCTCAGGGGGCTGAGGCAGGAAGCCTGTAATTACAGGATTACACCTGTAATCCCAGCTGCCCCGAGAGGCTGAGGCAGGAGGATGGTGAGTTCAAAGCCAGCCTCAGCAACAGCGAGGCACTAAGCACCTCAGTGAGGCCCTGTCTCCAAATAAAGTGCAAAATAGGGCTGGGGGCATGGCTCAGTGGTCCAGGACCCCTGGATTCAATTCCTGGTACCCACCCCTGCAAAAAAAAAAAAAAAAAAAAAAAAAAGATGAGCAAACTACAGGGTCTGGGCAGAGTCCAGGCTGCTTTTCTCACAGGTGGTTTGTGACAGACCCTTTTAAGGATCTGTGTGAACAATTTACATTTATGTGTAGAATAAACACCAGAAGTGTTACTGCAAGTTGTAGGTGGAAGTCGTGAGTCATTTTTATTATATTCAGTTTTTGTTTTAAGGTACCAGAGATTTAGCCCAGGGGCACTTTACCACTGAACTACATCCCCAGCCCTTTTTATTTTTTATTTTTGAGACCGGGTCTCGGTAAATTGCTTAGAGTCTCTAAGTTGCTGATGCAGAGTCTGGCCTCAAATCTGCGATGCTCTTGCCCTAGCCTTCTGAGTTGCTGCTGGGATTATAGGTGTGCACCGCCACACCTGGCTTCAGATCTCCTGAATTTCTAAATTTTCAATCAATTTCCTCGTACTCGGAAAAAAGAATTAACATTAATATATTAGTGATGAATTAACAATCATTAAAATCAGCATAAATTACTGGGAAATAAATGGTGGTATAAATGGTGCCATGGCATTAAAATAGCTGGGGACAAGACTTTAAACCTCAAAGCATGGAGTAAATCACAAAGAAAACATTAGATCAGCCACATGAAAACTAAATTAAAAAAAAAAAAATTGTAGGTGGACATCATGCCTTTATTTTATTTATTTTTGTATGCAATGCTAAGGATTGAACCCAGTGCTTCACACATGCTAGGCAAGTGCTCTGCCACTGAGCCACAGCCACAGCCCAAAATTAAATTATTTAAGACCTTAATATGGCAAAAAATGAAGGCCACAGAAACTGCGGAATATATTTTCAACAATGATAGAGCATAAATAGATTTTGGTATGCTTTGTCTCAGTCCCAGCTGTCTCCTCTGCCCTCCCTCTGGAGGCGTGTGTGGAATGTTAGGGCTGATGCCTGGTGCAGTGCCACATGCCTGTAGTCCCAGCAGCTGGGGTGGCTGAGGCAGGAGAATCACAGGTTCGAGGTCAGGCCAGGTCACTTAGCAAGGTCTTGTCTTAGGAAGGGCTGGGGATGGAGCTCAGTGGTAGAGCGCTGGGTTCAGCCCCTAGCAGTGGGGGGTGAAGTCCCAGTTGGCTGACACTCCTCCAATGTCCCTCATCCTCGCCCTAGAAACCAGCAAACGGTTCATCACAAATTTTGAGGTGGAAGGAGTTTGCCAGGAGATGCGAGCCTGGTGGCCGAGGTGCTGAGGGGGCTGGTTGCGGGTCTGTCTAGTCTCACCGCTGCCAGGTGCTCCTCTGGTCCTCAGCCAAGGTGCGCACACCTTCCCTGCAGCCCTGCTTCTGCTTGTCACCATTTCCCAACCTCACCCCACCCCCCGCCCCCACTAGACCGGTCCTGTCCATCTGGGCGTCCACTGGGTGGAGACTTCTGCTGACAGGTGTGAGGGGCTAGTACAGCAGGCCCAGGGCCCAGCCAGGAAAGATGGTCAGACTAAAACTCAGTGAAAATCAACAGTCAAGATGTCAGCAACATATCTCAAGCTTTTGGGCCATAATGATGAAGTCTGAGAAGTGGGAAGTTGCCCCGTACATAACAGGAAGTTGTAGGTTCGTTTCCATGCTGAGATGCTCTGTGGGTTTCAGCAGGTAAAGTGCCTTATCATCACAGACTCCTGACTACTCATGGCTGTCTTCAAATACAGTTCCCCAAATGACAGATGGGTTGTTGCTACCCTGCCCGCCCAGTTCCTTCCAGAAAGTGACAAGGTGGGGATTTTTTTTTTCTTTCTTTCTTTTTTGGTACCAGGAGTTGAACTCGGGGGCACTTGGCCACTGGACCACATCCCCAGCCCTTTTTTGTATTTTATCGGAGACAGGGTCTCACTGAGTTGCTTAGTGCCTCACCATTGCTGAGGCTGGCTTTGAACTTGCGATCCTCCTGCCTCAGCCTCCCAAGTGCTGGGATGACAGGCGTGCGCCGCCACGCCCAGCACAAGGTGGGGATTCTAAGGGCACCTGCCAGACGCCCTCCTCCTGCCCCTCAGAGAAGCCAGCCCATTGCTGAACAGCCTTGTAACGGGTTTCTCTGCCTCCAGCCACCTGTTCCCTTTTTCACTTCCAAATAATGTTTTCTAGAACAAAATTTGTCAAGGGGTCTGAAGAAGAGTGGGTCTCCCCTTGTCTAGCGGACAAAGCCCACACTTAAAGTGTTTGCCCAAATACCCGGGTGCCCGTGACCCAGGCAGTGACGACAGAACTTGCTGTCACAGCTTCCCAAACAGGCTTCCTCCTCAAGCTCAGTCTGTCCTCAGAGCGCCGGCCAGGCCGACTTTTTAGAGGCAACTAAAGGCCAAATCTAAAGGCAAACTAAGGCCAAATCCACCCTGCTGGAAGTTCCTATGTAGCCCGTGAAATAAAAATGGTTTTTACATTTTTAAATGGGGCTGGGGCAGGGCAACGGACATGTATCTAGTGGCAGGTAAAAAAACCACATGCAATTCAAATTCCAGCTTCCATAAACAAAGTTTATTGGAACATGTCACATATTGTCCATGGCTGCTTTTTCTCTATTCCCAGAAAAGTTGGGTGGTGACAGTCTGTGTGGGAACAAAGCTTAATAAATACGTGCTGCCTAGTTATTAAAGAAAGCGCTCACTGGTCCCCGCAGCTAGGCTCGAAGCCCCCGGTTGGCTTCCTGTTCCACTCGGTAAAATCTAAGACCCTATGATTGGCCTGGGAGGCCCTGTGTGACCTACTCTGCCGCCTCAGCCGCCCCAACTGGTGCTCCAATTTGGGAGGCCTCCTGCCTCCGGGTGGGCCCACTCCTCCCCACCTCAGTGACTGCACTCGGCACCCACCCGATAGCCGGGAGAACGGCTCCTCCTGCCCCTGCCCAGGTTTCCCCGTGACAGGTGCCTCATGCCCTCGGGACCTAACAGCTCACTGAAACTCACTTGACCGTCTCTCAGTGAAATACAAGCTTTATGAGGACAGGGACTTGTTCCCCTGGTCAGGATCCCCATGATCTGGCCCAGTGTGTCCACCGCTACCTGTTGAATGATCGGGAGTCGGGACGTCGTCCGGGATACGGCAGCTGTTGGGCCACCTGCTCAGCTCTACTTTGCTTCCAGAATGTGACCTCTGACCTTGTCAACCCCGGGCTGGGCCAACCTCCAGTGCCACCTGCAGTGGTGGCAGATCTGAGTTTTCCTTTATGGGGACCCTGGAGTTGGGGAGCACGCGGGCAGAGCAGGTGGTGGAGAAAGGGCTCCCGGCCCCTGCAGTTCCCAAGCGCGGGCCTGAGGCCCGTCGCGGCTGGCCTGTGCCTGGTGAGCCAGTCTGAGTGGAGTTTGCCGCGCCACCCATGTCCGGAAAGATCTCTCCATCGGATCTGCAGGCTTGGGGCCCGCCCCCGTCTGACCTCGGGGTGCCTAAGCCGCCCGTGGGCCGGGGGAGCCCCTGCTCTTCTCTTTCCAGGGGATGGCTCCGCACTGCCACCTCCAACCCAGAAACCAGCTCCCGGTGCTGCCCAGATGGGCTGCCAGAACGCGGGACTGAGAGCGACCCCCTGGGCCTGTTCCTGTTCGAGGAGGGGAATTGAATCCTGGCCATGGCAAGTCCCCGGTCACCGTTTCCTCTTCCAAGGATTCACATCAGCACCCGCGGGTCTGAGGGTGCAGGGCTGTGGGGGAGGGCGGGGGACGCCCTTCTCCCTCCCAGGTCCGGGCTCTGTGGAGGAAGCGGCTCTTCTGGGTCTGTTCTATGCTTGGCTTTCCTTTGAGCACAGGATTCCACGTGGGTAAATTAAAACCAGAACAGAACCCCGCTGTCCTGGAGAAGCGCCCGGGCTGGACCCGGGAGGAAGCGGGGGCTTTGCTGTCCAGTCGCCCTGGGCTCCGCTCCACCTGCCCTCGAAGAGCCTCGACTCAGGAGAAGAGTGGGCACTTGGGAGGGCAGTGGGAGTCTCTGAAGGATGCCGCCGTGTCCTCCCCCTGTCAGGGCATCTGCTGGGGAGGGGCAACAGTTCCCCTTGGCTTACAAATAGATTATAAAGTCACAGATGATACCTGGCGTGTCAGGTGTGGCCCTGCCTGTCTGCGTACTCCCAGGATGCCATGCCTAACTTTTGTTCATTTTCCTTAACAACCACCCTAAGCCTGGTAAACAGCAGGTTGAAGTCAAGCTTCTCTGGCTTTCGGTCACTAGGTGCTTCCTCTTTGTTCTATGGCACTATCAGGTTTTATTAGAGCAGCGCGTGTCGCCAGGAGTCCCTGCCTGGAAATAACAGGAGCAAACTGCAGTCAGACAGGTCACTGCACAAATGTAGCCTGCAGGCTGCAGGGGTGCCCGCAAGGACGCAGTGCCCTCCAAAAGCCATGAGCAGTTTTATCCATCAGATAAAATAAGGAAGCCTGGATTTAGTGCAGGGACCAGCACCCAGGACTGGCCAAGCCTAGGGAGGCTGCAGGTTGTTGTTTGACAGGCAAATCTTTACTTGTACTGGCTCTGCTTGTAGCAGGGCTTCAAGTGGAGGCCCAGTGAGCCACGGCTTCTGCTTTAAGATGAGGCTGTAGCAACAGTGACAGGTCCTTAGTCAACACTCAGGGGCACACTTTCCCCAGAAAGCCCACAAGCAGCCCTTGGTTCCCAGGCTAGCCCACTACTGGACCCCAGTGCAGACAGGAACCTCACGCCCAGTGGCTGTGCTGGCTCAATTCCTACTCCACCCCCCCCCACCCCCCCGCAGCTCTCACGCAGGGTTGGGGGGGCATTGCATCCTCACCAACCAATCACAGCAAACGACGAGGGGAATCGCCATGGGAAAGGTGAGAGGGGGGCACAGGGCTTGAAAGTCATGGAGTAGGGGTGGGCTGGTCAGGCAAGGCTTGAGGAGGTGGGGTCTGAAAAGCAAGTGGCAGTTACTAGGACAGTGAACAGTGCAGTGCCCCGGGCAGAAGAAACTCCACATGCAAACTTAAAAAGACTTGTTGGGCCCCTGCAATCCCAGCTGCTCGGGAGGCTGAGGCAGGAGGCTCACAAGGTGGAGGCCAGCCTTGGCAATTTAACAAGAACTTGTCTCAAAATAAAATAGATTGGGGGGGGATGGGGATATGTCTCAGCTGCTAGGTAGGGCACTTGACTAGCAGGCATGAGCTTCTGGGATTAATCCCCAACACTGGGAAAACCAAAAACAGATGAACAAGCCAAAACTAAAAGAGCCATAACAGAGAACAAAGGGACGGAGGGCAGAGAGTAAGAATGAGATGAGGCTGGAGAGAAAACAGGGTGTCAAGGCACTGCCAGGCATCTTCAGAACTTGAGTCTTTAATTCTAGAAGCAATGGGGAGTCACTGACCGCTGTGGAGGGAGAGAACCTGTACTCAGAGCAGAGGAGCGGCTTCTGTTCTCTGTGGGCCACCCTATGTTAAAACCTTTGCTGGTGGCTTCTTTTGTTTCACATGAAGAATTCAAAGCTTCATTTTCCACACGAGGCAAGCTCAGAGAGCCCAAGTGAGTTCCCTACAGTCACACAGCAAGTTCAAAACAAGGACACAACTCTGCTTCTCAGGCCTATGTTTTTCGGCCCAGCCACATTCAGCAGCCCTGGCTGGTGGCCTTTGACCTGGCCACTAATGTAGAGGCCCCACCAGGGCAGGGATGGCATCTGCCCTGTTTGTGGCTCAGCGCAACTCCTGACACTTGCCAGGGCTCACTCGACGTGTGCTGTACCAAGAAAGCCAGGGACATGATGTGGAGCAGCGGGGCCACGGGTGTGGGTGTCCATTTTCCCAGGTCAGCAAGCTGCAGCCCGTGATGTCTGATCAGGTCCCTGAAGCCCTCCAGGGAATCTTCCATGGAGATGATGTTGAGGAACACTTGGAGAAGCAATAGGATTGGACCCCTCACTGTGACTGAGCAGCCCTGGGAGGGAACCATGGCTCGTAGCTCCCAGAAACACAGGGCACCGTGAGCATTTTGGTGGTTTTTTTTTTTTTTTGGTCTACCCTCCAAGTGCCCACACAGTTGAAGTTATGTGGTCCACACACTCCTGTTGGTGGCTTGCCTTTCTTTCTTTTTCGTTTTTGGTACCCGGGATTGAACTCAGGGGCACTCGACCACTGGGTCACATCCCCAGCCCTTTTTTGTATTTTATTAGAGACAGGGTCTCACTGAGTTGCTATGTGCCTCGCCATTGCTGAGGCTGGCTTTGAACTCACGATCCTCCTGCCTCAGCCTCCCAAGTGCTGGGATTACAGGCGTGCGCCACCGCGCCCAGCTCCATTTGTATTCTTGATGATTGTCATTCTGACTGGTGTGAGATAAAATCTCAGTATAGTTTTGATTTGCATTTCCTTAATTGCTAATGATGTTGAACATTTTCTTCATGTATTTGTTAGCCATTTGTATTTCTACTTTCGAGAAGTATCTAATTCACTTGCCCATTTATTAATTGGGTTATTTGATTTTTTTGGTGTAAAGTTTTTGGAGCTCTTTATATATTCTAGATGTTAATCCTGTGTCAGAAGAGGAGCTGGCAAAGCTTTTCTTCCATCCTAAGGTTCTTTCTTCACATCCCTGTTTCCTTTGTACAGCCTGCCTTTTCCACTTAAGGAAAGTTGGTAAGAGCTTCAACTTGACAATGACTTTAATGGTCCTTCATCAAGGACACATTTCTGTATTACCAAATTTCTGTTTTCCCCCAGTATTTTTCTTACATTAAAAAGATTATTGCTGCCCAGCGCGGTGGCGCACGACTGTAATCCCAGCACTTTGGGAGGCTGAGGCAGGAGGATCCCGAGTTCAAAGCCAGCCTCAGCAATGGTGAGGCACTTAGCAACTTAGTGAGACCCTGTCTCTAAATAAAATACAAAAAAAGGGCTAAGGATGTGACCCAGTGGTCGAGTGCCCCTGAGTTCAATCCCTAGTACCACACACACACACACACAAAAAAAGATCATTCTGCCAGGTGTGGTGGTGCATGCCTGTAATCCCAGCGGCTCTGGAGGCTGAGGCAGGAGGATCATGAATTCAAAGTCAGCCTCAGCAACTTAGCAAGGTCTTAAGCAAGTCAGTCTCTAAATAAAATGCAAAAAATAAAAATAAAAAAATAAAAAAAGGGCTGGGGCCTTGTTACCAGGAAAAAAAAAAATCATTGCTTTGATCTTGAAGGCATGTTGGAGTCTTTCTCTGGGCTTCCTTCTTAAGGGCAGCAACCTCTTGATTTTTTTCTTTTTTTTTTTTTCAAATTTATTTTTTATTCTAAGTTGTTAGAAATGATAGCAGAATGTATCACATTTCATATTATACTTGTAGAGCACATTTTTACATATCTCTGGTTGTATACAAAGTATATTCACACCATCCCTGACTTCATACATGCGCTTAGGGTAATGATATCCATCTCATTTTACCATCTTTTTTTTTTTCTTCTTTGCCCTTTTGCCCCCTCCCTTCCCCTCCCTCCCCATTGGCCATTCTAGTGTTCCTCTAATCCTCCTATGCTCCCCAACCCAACCCCACTGTGAATCAGCCAACTTATATCAGAGAAAACATTCAGCATTTGGCTTTTGGGGATTGGCTCACTTCACTTAGCATTATATTCTCCAACTTCATCCATTTACCTGCAAATGCCATGATTTCATTCTCTTTTATTGCTGAGTAATACTCCATTGTGTGTATATGCCACATTTTCTTTATCCATCCATCTACTGATGTTTTCAGTGGCGTTGTTGGAGCTGTTCCCAGCGCCTCCCGTCTCCCAGGGAAGCTGACATTGATACTTGCTGAGCCAGGGACTGTGGCTGCGGATCGGGAGGGTGACCTGCCTATCCACAGGTCCTTCGCTGGGCTCCCAATTTGGCTCCGAGCCCCGGGGGCTCTCTTTGACTTTGGCACCTTGACGCCCGCTTTTGCAGCCAATCAGATCGTGGGCACAGGCGGGCTGGCGGGCGTGGTCTGAGCAGGTGGCACGGAGACCCCTGGTGGGCGGCCAGTGCCGCTGGGTCAAAGCCGGCTGTGGGCACGTGGGAGGTGGCCTCCGCAGGCCCAGGTTGGGGCACGTGGACAGGGTGGCCTGGGGAAAGCTCGCGCTGTGGCTGCCCGTGCTCTGCCTGTCCTGACCACCTGCAAAGATAGCTGGGAGGACGTGGCTTGGGGGGTGCGGGACAGTCACATCCTTCAGGGCGACTCCAACATGACCACGCAGACCGGCTGGACGCCACGGTGGCAGCAGTAGTGACGGCCTGCTCGTGCTCCCTGGCATGTCCTTGATCTGCCAAGGACAGAGCCACGCGACCAGCAGGGACTGCCAGCCTCAAGGTGATGGGGTCACAGAGCTGCTGAAGTCCCCTTCCAGCACGTCAATAAGCACAGCAAAGACTCTGAAGATGGCACGAGTGGGTCCAGCCACGGTGGCCATTCTCTCGGGACAGTTCCCTTCGGAGCTGGCGATTGGCGCTAGCTCTCCTGGCGCATCTTCTTAACCAACTCTCCTTTCCTTCAGGTGACAGCCGCCAACTTTGCTTCCATACCTAAGTAGCCCATGGTGAGAGCGACATTTAATACACCTTCAATCACGCCTAGGAGCTGGACTTTCAGCGGTCAAGTATTTGGTCACTGATGGGGGGTGAAAGCCAAAAGCTGCAGGTGCCAGGTAACTGAGGGAAAGGGGGGGCGCAGGAAGGAAGCGGGGGAGGCTGGGCATGGGTGGAGACCAGGCATGGGTGGAGGCTGGGTGTGGATGGAGGCCGGGGGAACGAAGATGAGGAGGAAGGGGAAGGAGATCGGGGCAGGTGATGGGCACCAGCTGTGGCCGCTGTGGCCTCTGCGGCTGCTGGCTCTGGGCACCTGCTCATTTGGAGTGCTTGAGGCTCATAGGGGTGTTAAAAAGAAAACTGAGGCACACTAAAATTTTTAAACAGTTTATTTGTGCAAACAGTACTTCATGAACTAGGCAGCTCCAATCAGAAGGGGTTCAGAAGCTCCAGGACCGGGTGGCAGGCTCGTCACGGACAGGCACAGAAAGAGTGAAGACAGGGCTCTGAGGTAGCTCAGGGGCTTACCTAGCAGGAGAGAGGCCCTGGATTCCACCCTCAGCACTGGGAAAAAAAGTTTTTCTTTCTAATTGGCTATATGGTTGCCTTATGTGGTCTGTGTCTTTGGAAAGTTCCTAGTTATATGATCCTAAGTTTGTTGGCTACGTTTTTTTTTTTCTTTTGTACTGGGGATTGAACCTGGGGAATTTAACTACTGAGCCACATCACCAGCCTTTTTAATATTTTGTTTAGAGACAGGGCCTCGCTGAGTTGCTCAGGATCTCGCTAAGTTGCTGAGGCTGGCTTTGAACTCACGATCCTCAGGCCTCAGCCTCCTGAGCCATTGGGATTATAGGCTGCTGGCCATTTCTGATTGGTTGAGCTGTTTTTCTTTAATCCAGGCATCTGCAAGAAATAGCCGAAGTTTCGCTTATGCTTGCAAATCAGTCAAAGCTCAGGACACTCACAGGCCTCACTGTTTTTGTTTTTGTTTTTGGTACAGGGATTGAACTCAGGGGCACTCGACCACTGGGCCTCATCCCCAGCCCTTTTTTGTATTTTATTAGAGACAGGGTCTCACTGAGTTGCTAAGTGCCTCGCCATGGCTGAGGCTGGCTTTGAACTCGCGATCTTCCTGCCTCAGCCTCCCAAAGTGCTGGGATTACAGGCGTGCGCCACCGTGCCCCGCGACCTCGCTGTTTTTTGTCTGCTCATGGATTCTTCCACCCTGGTCTCCATTTTTACCGACTTTCACAAACATGAATGTGACTTTCACTTCTGAATCACATTTCATCGATTTCTGTGGTATGGGACTTCTGGGTCTTTCTCCAATATTTCTCTTCTGTTAAATACCGTTGATCTGATTCTGGAAGGCATGGCAGTCTTTTCTGGTGTCTAGTCCTCGAAACAGAAAGCAGCTTACTGGGACTCTGACAAGCGCCAGGTGCGGTGAGATGTGGTTTCCCGGTCATCACACAGACGCCCTGAACCGGAATCTTCTGAGCAATACTTGCTCCTATAAAAAGCAAGTCCAGCGGCCTGAGTCTCACCCTGAAATTGCTCAGCTGAAGCTCAGTGAAGGGGCTGAGGCTCTGGGCTTGTGGCTGGAAGTCAAGGTCAGGAGCTTTAACATCTGCCTGAATTTGGTCCTGCTTCTGCTACTTACGTATATGAGCGTGAGCCAGGTGTGCCCTCTCCCTGAGCCTCAGTTTCCTTATCTCCAATGACCATGCACTCATGGGAGGATTATGTGAGCTGATTGGTGCAAAGCTCTCGTGTAGACGGTGGCCTCAGCAAGGTGAAGGGCGTGTATCTTGAGGCTTCGCAGGTGAGGCAACACCTCAATTCTGCCGTTGTGGTGTGAGAGGTGTGACAGTGGCCACAGACAACATGAGTATGTCAGTACATGTAGCTGTGTTCTGAGAGAACTTTATTATTAAACCAAACCTTGGCCGGGCGTGGTGCTGCACGCCAATCATCCCAGTTACTTAGGAGGCTAAGGCAGGAGGATGCGAAGTTTGAGGCCAACCTCAGCGACTTAGCACTTGAAATAAAATCAAAAGGTCTGGAGTGTAGTAGAGCACCCCTGGGTGCAATCCCCAATCCAAAAAAACAAAACAAAGTCAGCAAAGAACAAACAAAAAGCCGGGCATGGTGGTGCACGCCTGTAATCCCAGCACTTGGAAGGCTGAGGCAGGAGGATCATGAGTTCAAAGCCAGCCTCAGCAATGGCGAGGCACTTAGCAACTAAGTGAGACCCTGTCTCTAATAAAATACAAAAAAGGGCTGGGGATGTGGCCCAGTGGTTGAGTGCCCCTGAGTTCAATCCCCAGTACAAAACAAACAAACAAACCCCAAAATCAGAAACTTGAATCACAAAATGTTGTGTCACAAAACATACTCCAACCATTTAAAAATGTAAAGACCATTTGTAGCTTGCAAGGTGCACAAAGCCAGGTGGCAGACAGCTTGCGGCCCCTTATCCCCGCTCTTGGGAGCATGCATGGCCTCCAGCCCCCACAAGGGTCTGTTCAGTTTCTCAGCCCCTGAGACTGAGGGCTGAGGGCTGGCAATTTCTTTCTTTCTTTTTTTGGGGAATTGAATTTAGGGGCACTCGACCACTGAGCCACATCCCCAGCCCTGTTTTGTATTTTATTTAAAGACAGGGTCTCACTGAGCTGCTTAGCGCCTTGCTTTTGCTGAGGCTGACTGAACTCGCGATCCTCCTGCTTCAGCCTCCCAAGCCACTGGGATGATAGGCGTGCATGACCACACCCGGCTGAGGGCTGGCGATTTCTACATCTGCTGGGAAAGAGTGTGAGGCCCGGGTTCCAGGTTCTCACTTGCTTTCTAGAGGCCTCCGTTCCCTGTCTTGACAGGCAGGATGAGCTTCCGGTCTTTTCCAGCTGGAGCCTCCCAAGATGGTTGAAATCCTGTCCTGGGGAACCCCTGCTGGGTCTCTGGCTTTCATTTTGTGTTCTGATGTTTTTGCAGCGCTAGGCTGGAACCCATGGCTTGTGCGCGCTAGGCCAGCGCTCTGCTGCTGGGCCCCAGCCCAGCCCGCCGGTGCTCATTTTAAAATAACCTGTGCAAGGCAAGGAATGGCCTCTCTGCATGTCCTGAGCCCCTGCCTCTTGCAAAGCCACGGCCAGGAGGCGACCCCACCCTGCCCTTCCTGAACCACACATTCCCTGGCCTTCCAGCCGAGGCCAGGGCTGCGCTCTCCTGGGCCTCCCTGCAGTGCAGTGCTGGAAGATTCTCCCGACTGCCACCCTGCCTGCCCCCTCCCCTGCTCACCGGTGGCACTTACCGCCTGTGTTGTAATGGTCTGTGGCCTTGTTTACACGTTGGCCTCCTATCCTATGGAGAGCTACAGGAGGGCGCGAACCCAGAGGGTGGCCCTTGGATCTCAGCGCAGCTGGCCAAGGCGCAACAGTGGCCGAGATGAACCAAATGGGATGGGGGGGGGCGTAAGATCATCGGGTCTCCCCCACATGTGGTTGGCGACCTGCTCCCCGAAGCGCTCTTCACTGCTGCTGGGGGGCCTGCATCCCTGAGCGTCTGGAGATGATGCTGGAGTCTTTTTTTTTTCTTAGGGAGCAAGTACTGGGGATTGAACCCAGGGGCCCTCAACCACTGAGCCACACCCCCAGCTCTATTTTTTTATTTTGTTTAGAGACAAGGTCTCACTGAGTTGCTTAGTGCCTTGCTTTTGCTGAGGCTGGCTTCGAACTCGTGATTCTCCTGCTTCAGCCTCCCCAGCTGCTGGGATGCCAGGCGTGCGCCACCGCACCTGGCATTAATGCTGGAATCTTGCAGGCTATTTGCAAATCTGCAAAGGTCTGGGTTGTGCTGTTTCTATTGCCCTGCTCCTGCTGCCCACCATCTTGGGCAAGAATCTAGAGCTGTCCTCCTTTTTATCTGGCCTCTCCCTTCCAGGGCAGGGTCCCCTCTTGCCCCGAGTCTCCATTATCAGGGGAATCATGTGGCCTTTCTCAGGGCGGGTTCCACCTCCAACCTCAGGGCCCCACCACAGGAAGTTTGCTTGGAGCTGTTGGTGTTTTCATGCTTGTGGGACCCCAAGGCCTGGGGTCAGAACCAACATGACCCCCTCCGACTGCCCACCAGCCTTGATCAACATCAACGCCTAAACTGTTACAAACAAGGGGGTGTGGGCTGTCACGTGGCCTGGCATGAGTAACCACATTCTCGCTTCCTTCTTTCACACTCTGCCGTTGGGGGTTGGCAGGGCCCGGACCACGGCAGAGCGTGCCACGGTGGTGCCCGGCAGTGTGGGCTGGCGCCTCGGCACTGAAGCAGAGAAGCCACTTCTGGGCCCAGGAGGCAGCTGTCCCATGCTCTGCTGAGCACGGTAAGAGCTGGTCTGCAAAACCACGGGGAGTGGCTGGGGGCCCAAGGGACCAGGGGCTGCCTTTCAGCTACGTGCAGGCCGGGGTAGGACCAATGGGTCCTTCCTGAGCTGCAGCCCCTGGGGAGGCCCAAGCAAGGCTCCGGGGGCTCAGGACCAGGGGCTTCCTGGAATCAGCGGCCTTGTCCTGTCTCTTCCGGGGACTGCACCATTAATTTCTTTGCTTACAGCTTCTGCCTGGGGGCGGGGATGGGGCATTTTGAATGCAAATTTCAGAAAAAATCACATGCCTTCCCCTAGAACTTCTCCAGCCTCTTCCTTTCATGGGTGGGAAAGTGAAGTCCAGAGAGGCAAGGGGATTCGCTGAGGCCGAGCTGAGACTAGGCCTGGAAGATTCAAGAAAGGAGGAGGGGGTGCGGGATCGGTCTTGAAGCCGCAAAAAATTTAAAAGTCACGAAAATATCATCCTTTGACGCTTTGGATAGGATTGAGAAAGCGGCACTTATTTGTGGCAAATGACTAAAATATTAAAACCGGGACTCTATGTTGGCCAAAGACAAAATAGAGAAAATAATATAATAATGAGGATACTCTTACTAATTTGAATTTGGGGTACTTCAGGGGCACTGAAGGAGAATAAGAGGGGCTGAGAGCCAAAGCTGATCTCTCTCTCACACACACACACTCACACTCACACACACTCACACGCACGGTGTGGTGTTCCGCTGCCCGGGATCCCCTCTTCTTGGCGGGCCTGCTTTTCTCCTTTCCCATCTCTGACTTCAAGCCCCGAGGGCCTGGCCCCTCCGTGGGCAGGGAGCTTAAGAGGTGGCTCCCAGGCTCTGGGCGCCAGAGTGGCTCCCCTGGGGGTTACCCGTGGGCACACCCTGTGAGGGCCACCTCCCTCGCTGGCCTTGGCCCCGAGCCAGGGGAGCTGAAACCCAGAGAGCGGAAAGGGCTGGGCCGCCTGGCACCTCAGCTGGGCCCGAGCCAGGTGGGCTAGGGATGATTGGAGCGGGGACAGTGCCCCCCTTTACAGATGAAAAAACCCAGGTCCTTGAAGAGAAGCAGCTCCCACCGCCGTGTGGCTAGGAGGTGGCTGGCCACAGCCCCATGGGGACCAGCCCTGGCCTCTCAGATCCCGCTGCTGACCTGGAGCAGGACGTGGGCAGTGGGGCAGGGGCTAGGCAGTGGGTTGGCTGGGGGTGGGTGTGCCCATGCCCTGCAGCTTCAGAAAACCATCACCTTTTATTCATTTATATTTGTACTGATTGAACCCAGGGGTGCTTAACCACTGAGTCACAGCCCTCCAGCCCTTTTTAGTTTTTATTTTGAGACAGGGTCTTGCTAAGTTGCTTAGGGCCTCACTAATTTGGTGAGGCTGGCCTCCAACTTGTGATCCTCCTGCCTCAGCCTCCCAAGTCACTGGGCTTACAGGCCTGCGCCACCTAGCTTGGCCCACCATCACTTTTGAAGTAAAACCAGGTGTACTTCTCTTCAAATTCATTTGTGCAAAGTACTAGGACTCCTCTATACAAGGCCAGCACATTGGGGTTCCTGCAAGGGAAATGTGGTTCCTGAGGAGAAAGGGCCCCCAAATTCACCTAATGTCCCCAAATTCACCTAATTTGTGGCCTTGTGAACATCAAACAGCATTAAAATGCTATAGGGTGGGGGTGGAAATTAGGGGGAAAATGAGGTCCCTTGATGGGGTGGGGGAGATGAGGAGAGGAGGCTGGGAAGTCACTTGATGAAAGTGACGCGAACACTCTGGAGATGGCTGGGGCTCTGCAGTTCTCTGCTAAGGACCCTGCGGCGACATGCCCATTCCTCAGCAGGCATCGACCCAGCCCCCTGGGGAGGTCGGGCCTGTAGGTGCTGGGACCACGTAGAGCACCCTCCCTCCAAAAGCTTGCAGCCCAGGGCAGCCACAGCGCTGGGAGCCCTGCGCATGCGTCAGCGGAGGTGGGCTCTCGCCCAGCCGCTGTCCTGGGCCCGGGGCCTCGTCAGCAAAGCAGCTGTGGGCTGCCCTCTGGGAGTCTAGGGACCGGGGTGGGTGGATTTTTAAAAAGCAAACATTAGAAAAGGTCTGAACGCTGGAGGAGGAGGAGGAAGGGCGCCCGAGGCCACCCAGGAGTGCTTCCAGGAGGAGGTGTGGCATTTACTCCAGGAAAGGACTCGTCGTGTTCACCGACTCCGTGGGGCGGTGGCTGGGGCAGCTCTAGAGGACGCCTGGGTTCAAGTTCCCACTCCCTGTGTTCCCAGCCGTGTGACTCAGGAGCTGCGTGGCCTGGGTTTCCCTGTCTTTCACAGGCGGTCCCAGTGGTCACTCGCGCACAGGGCTGAGGACGGCGGGCAGGGCCGTGCCAGGGTGGCCCCTCCCAGGGCGAGGCAGTGGTTAAGAGGGCGTCCCTGGTCCTAGACGGACCCGCTCTTAGTGAGCCCCGCGCGCTGATCACCTGCCTGGACTGCCCCCTCCCGCCCTCCAGACCCCACGGGCAGCAGGGCCCTCTTCATGGAGGGCTTGACCCGGATTTTTCACAAGCGTGAAAGCGACAAGTATTCAGTGGCATCCGTACTTCGATTTTTGGATTTTTGCTCTCCCGCCGGGCTGTCGATGAGAAGGCGTGGCCGTGGTGACTCTGCTCAGCTCGGGCTGGTGGAAGTGTTGTGGGCACATTTAAGGCAGATCAGACTAAGCTGGGATGCTCGGCGTGTTCAGCGCATTTCCGATTTGTGTTTCTGTTCAATTTACCACGGGTTGAGGGGGAGCTGACCCCATGGTGAATCAGGGGCATTTGTATTCTGGATGAGATACCCAGGGTTCAGAGAGGTCAGTCAAGTTGCCCAAAGTCACACAGCACGTCCAGGGACGGAGCTGGGATCGAATCAGTTGACTGCCGGAGTCAGGGTGGGGTGTCCTGCTCACGGGGATTCAGCCTGGGCCTGGGGGCGGCCCGCACCTCAGTCTGACCTACTTGTTGATCTGGGGGTCCCCTTCTCCTTGGGGCTGCCTGACCCAACACCCCGAGAAACGCAGGCCTCTGAATCCCGAGAGTCCCACATCTCCCGGGAAGGGGAGGTTCCCGTGGACGTCTGTCCCGAGCGTCCCCGGGCGGCCACCCGGCGCGGCCCGCCGAGCTGGGGTGAGGGCTCCCTGCTCCTCCCCGCGGCCCGGGTGGGGCTGGGGCCGGAGCCACCGGGGGCGGGGCGGCGGCAGGAAGCAGCGCGCTCCCGGGCGGGGCGCACGAGGTCGTGGCCGTCCCGCGCTCGGGCCCGCGAGGGGGGGCGGGGGGCGGGGCCCGGGCGTGACTCCGCCCCCAGCGGCGTGACGGGCCGGAGGGTCGCCCGCGCTGCGCGGAAGGGCTACGAGCCCGCGGCCTGGCCCAGGCGCTCGCGTTTTCCCGCCGGCCACGTGGTCTCCATGGAGACGCAGCTCCCCGTCCTTCCCGTCCCAGGGGTCGAAACCCGCCCCGCCCCGCCCCGCCCCGCCCAGGACTGTCCCGAGGCGGCGACGTCGCAGCCCCTTCCTAGGAAAGCCCAGGGCGGCGGGGACCAGCGCTGGGCCGGGGGGCGCGGGGGCTTTAGTACTAACACCGGGAAGAGCTGGACAAGCTGGTCACTCCAGGCAGGCCCAGGCAGGGGGTTGGGGCTGTCCCAGAGTGCCACATCTAATCTCCGCAGAGGAGGCCTCTGCTGTCCCCTGGATCCGAGTGGCTGTCCTAGCTGCCCACAGTGGAGGCGGGGAGGCTGCGTCTCTGTGCTGTCCCTGGGTCTGCAGCCTCTGTTTCCTCTGCTCCTCTGCCTGCAGCTCTGAATAGGGTCCCCCCCTCCTGGAAGCCAGCATGGGGGGCCCTCTGGGCCTCACTACGGCTCTTGGAGCCCATTCTACAGGTGAGGAAACTGAGGCTCCGAGAGGGAGAAGCCACGTGCTCAAGTTAGTAAGTGGGGTGAACTGGGAGCCGGCTTGTCTCCCTCACCCCAGGAATCTCTGAGCACCGGCGCTGCGCGTGGGTGAGCCCGCGTTGGGACCGGCTCTGTCCCGCCATGCCCCCACCTCCAGGCTGCAGAGTGGGCCCGGACTCTCCAAGGTGCGGCCCCAAGGAGTTGCAGGGCTGGGCCTGGCCATTCTGCCCCTCCCTCTCTGCTTCAGGAAGCAGCTGAGGGCTCTGCCTTCCAGGAACTACCCCGTGGGGACAGCGGGTGTTTTTCATAGTTAGGAAACATGAATGTGAGCTGGTGGCTTCCCCTGTGGTCCCCCGGCCAGAGAAACGGGGCCAAGGTGGGGCCCCGTGTTTTTCCAGCAAGTAGGAGCTCCTCGGTGCAGAGGAACTCCGCCCCTCTGAAGGAGGGTTGGTGGGGAGATGCACCTGTGTGTATGTTTGTGTGTGTGTGTGTACACTTATTAAGCACCCACTGGGCGCCTGGGGCTTTCGGATCCATCTCTCCTTGCATTCTCTCACCAGCTTTATGAGAAAGGTACCATTTGTCATCCCCATTTTACAGACTGGAAAGTGAAGCTCAGAGAGGCAAAGATCTGCCTCAAGGTCACACAGCTTGTAGGAAACACAATTGGGACTTGAACCTCTTTTTGTCTGATCCCATATTCTCTGCTTTCAATCCTACACCCTATATTGCACCTGGTAAATAGGGGACTGAACTTTCTAGTGAGGTGACTTCAAAGTCCTTTATCTTACTCTGCCCCCTCCCCACTTGGGCCCCCACCTCCACACACAAACACACGGGGCTAAGCCCTCTTCCAACAAGCTTTTGTCTCTTTCTCTCCCTCATAAAGCTTTCCTGAATCCTTACTGGGTTCAAATCCCATCTCAGCCACTCACCTGCTGTGTGTCTTTGGGAAAGTTGCTTCACTTCTCTGAGTCTCAGTTCTGTACTCCATAAAATGGGGATAATTGTGGGGGCCAGATGTGTCTGGTGGAAAATCATCAAGTTTGGTGTAAGAAATTGTTTTAAGATGTGATCAGGAGCTGGGGTTGTGGCTCAGCGGTAGAGCACTTGCCTTGCACGTACATGGCCCGGGTTCGAGCCTCAGCACCACATAAACATAAATGCATTGCACTGTGTACAACTAAAGCAAATAAATAAATATTTTAAAAAAAGATGTGATCAGGTAGCTGGGCACAGTGGTGCACACCTGTAATCCCAGCACTTGGGAGGCTGAGGCAGGAGGATTGCGAGTTCAAAGCCAGCCTCAGCAATGGTGAGGCACTTAGCAACTCAGTGAGACCCTGTCTCTAATAAAATACAAAAAAGGGCTGGGGATGTGGCCCAGTGGTCAAGTGCCCCTGAGTTCAATCCCTGGTACCAAAAAAAAAAAAAAAAAAAAAAAAAAAAAAAAATGATCAGATTTGTAGTTTAGATGCCCAATACAATTTCTAACAACACGTGAAAGATTCTGAGGGGCCCAGGGCCCATGGGTAAGTTCCAGTCACCCAAGGAGCCATGAGCAACTGCTTTCTCCTCCAAATCACGTGACTGAAGGATGAGGGGACATACTGGAAGCAACCCTCTTGGGCTGATTCAGGATGCCTTCTGTCCAGGGAGACAGCAAATACCTGAATCCCTCCCCACGACACAGCTGTCACTCAACACAGAATTTTCTTTTGAAATTTTTTATTGTGATAAAATATATAGATAAATCACAAAATCGACCATTCGAATCATTTTTTTAAATATAGTTTTTGGTTGATGACCTTTATTTATTTATGTGTGGCACTGAGAATTGAACCCAGTGCCTCACACATGCCCAAGCACTGAGCCCCAGCCCCATTCAAATCTTTTTTTTTTTTTTTTTTTGTGGTACCGGGGATTGAACTCAGGGGCACTTGACCACTGGGCCACATCCCCAGCCCTTTTTTGTATTTTTATTAGAGACAGGGTCTCACTGAATTGCTAAGCACCTCACCATTGCTGAGGCTGGCTTTGAACTCGCTATCCACCTGCCTCAACCTCCCAGAGTGCTGGGATTACAGGCGTGCGCCACCACGCCCCGCTTCATTTTTAAGTGCAACATTCAGTGGCGTTGATTCCGACCCCCAGGTCCTGCTGCCCTCGGGCTGTCCCCAGAACGTCTTCCCTGGGCAGCAACTTCCCACCTTCTCTCCCCACCGGCCTCCCCTCTCGCCTGCGCCTGTCTGCGCTCTGCCTGGTGCAGAGCTGGGTGAGTGCCCAGTCCTGCGACCCTGCGGCCCAGCTAGTTCCAGCGTCGCCAAAGTCCACGCAGTGCGAGAACCTGAACTCCCGCCTCTCCAGGGCCGGTGGACCTTGGCCATGAGCGAGTCCGCCTTTCGTTTCTGCCTCCATCGTGGACACCCGAGTGCTCGCGGGAACTGTCTGAGTCCCTGCCTTCAATTCCTGGGAGTCCCCACCCAGGACTAGGGTCCCGGGGCAGGACAACGACTCCATTTCTAGCTTTTGGAGGAACCACGAAGCTGTTTTCCCTAACGGCTGCCCCATCTTCTGTCCCCACCGGCCCTGTGAGAGGGCTCTAGTTGGTGTACGTCCTTCTCACTGGCTGTTATTTTCCAATTATTTTATTTTATTTTATTGTCACAGCTATTCTGGAGAGTGTGGAATGACACATCATTTTGACTATTAATCAAGAAAAAAAGCCAGGTGCAGTTTATAGTAAAATTTAAAAATATTTTTGGAAAAGGGATGCTGTAAATAAAATCAAAAGCATTCTGTTATATTTGGGAAAAAATTGTAATGCAGATGATAGAAAAAAAGCATGTATATACACACATATATATGTGTACATATATAAGTATATATTAAAAGGTTCAAAATGACAACAATCCAAAAGACAATTAGACAATGAATACAAAACCTCAAAATATCACAAATACTCAAAAATATACAAGAAACTGGGCGCAGTGGCGCACGCCTGTCATCCCAGCACTTGGGAGGCTGAGGTAGGAGGATCACGAGTTCAAAGCCAGGAGCAATGGCGAGGCACTTAGCAACTCGGTGAGACCCTGTCTCTAATAAAAATACAAAAAAGGGCTGGGGATGTGGCCCAGTGGTCAAGTGCCCCTGAGTTCAATTCCCGGTATCAAAAACAAAAAAAAAGTTTTAGCCAAGATGTTAAGAACACAAGTGAAGTTTCTGAGTTCCCTGGAGGGTGCTGGGTGGTTTTATGGATGTTGTGAATGATCGTAGCTGCTGCTGCCGGGGGCCTGCTCTGTCCTGGCCTGTTCTGGGGGTGGGGTGCCCGTCTCTGGTGGAGGAGCTGGGTGGGCCCGGGCGAGGGTGCTGATGTCTCTGTCTCTGTGTCCCCCAGGTGCCATGCCCCCGCACCTCCTCCTGCTGCTGACCCTGCTGGGGGCCCGGGCGGTGCCCTCTGGCTGCGGGAGCACGCCGACAAAGCAGCCCCCGACCCCCTGCCCGCCCGGGTGCGGAGACAGGTGACCCTGGACGAGGACTACGATGACCAAGACTATGACTCGGATGCCACAGACCCTCCGGAAACGCTCGACAATCACACCAGGGCTGTGGTGGCAGAGCCCGAGCTTCTGACCACGCAGGGCCCGTTGCAGCAGAGAGCTTCCGCAGGGCCGGGGACCCCCGAGCCCACCCCGGTGGGGGCCGCCGCAGGGCCCTCTGCTGGGCTGGGTGCAGGAGGGACGGCCACGGAGGGCCCGAGCACAGAACTGGCCACACCACGGATGCCGGTCACAGGGAAGCTGGCCCCAGAGCTGGCCTCCGTGATGGCTCCATCCACGCGGGGGGCGCCACCCATGGAGGGAACCGTCATGGAGGACCTGTCCAGAGGGCCAGCAGCCACGGAGGCCGGGACCACCCCGTCTGTGGCCACCGAGGCAGAGACCACCCAGCCTGTGGCCTCCGAGGCAGAGACCACCCAGCCTGTGGCCAGCGAGGCAGAGACCACCCAGCCTGTGGCCACCGAGGCAGAGACCACTCCGTCAGCAGCCACCAAGGCAGAGACCATTGCTCCAGTGGCCACTGAGGCAGAGACCACTCCATCAGTGGCCACCGAGGCAGAGACCATTGCTCCAGTGGCCACCGAGGCCGAGACCACTCTGCCTTTGGCCACCGAGGCTCTGTCCATGAAGCCTGTGGTCATGGAAGCTGCGTCCACAGAGCCCTTCATTGCGAAGTCACTGTCCATAGAAAACACCACCGCGGCCACCTTTCTTGTGACTTACAAGGGTGCGGCTGTGACAACCAGCAACTTGAAAAGCAGCGAGGCCGTCTTCCCTGGGAGCTCCGCGGCCCCCCCAGCCCCTCGGGAGCCGTGGACCTCATCCCCGTGAAGCAGTGCCTGCTGGCCATCCTCGTCCTGGCCCTGGTGGCCACCGTCTTCTTCGTGTGCACCGTGGTGCTGGCCGTCCGCCTCTCCCGCAAGACCCACACATACCCCGTGCGCAGCTACTCGCCCACTGAGATGGTCTGCATCTCCGCCCTGCTGCCGGAGGGGACCGAGGGCGTCCCCGCCACGGCCAACGGGGGCCTGCCCAAGAGCCGGGGCCTGAAGGCCGAGGCCGGGGACCACGACGGGGACGACCTCACCCTGCACAGCTTCCTCCCCTAGCTCCGACCACAGGCCTGGCTTCCTGGGAGCCCTCGGGACCAGGGCCCTTTAGGGAAGGAACTCTGTCTGCCCCAAACAAGGCCAGCCACGGTCCCGGGGCCGCCCAGGACTGGCCAGCGGGCCTCCTCCTCCTCCCGCCCCAGGAGCTGGCGGCCACTTTGCCTGAGCGATCCTCTCCCCCTCCGTTCCCCACCGTCCTGAGGCCCCTCTTAGCCTCATTCTTCCTTCCTCCAGGCCACTGGAGCCTCACCCCCATGTCCCCGAGGAAGACCGAATGCCCGTGCCCTGTGGCCATGTTCTTTCAGTTTTTGTTTTTTGTTTTGGTACCAGGAATTGAACTCAGGGGCACTCGACCACTGGGCCACATCCCCAGCCCTTTTTCTTTTCTTTTTTTGTGTTATATATATTTTATCATAATTTTTTGCCTTTTTATATCATATTTAGAGACAGGGCCTCACTAAATTGCTGAGGCTGGCACTGAACTCATGATCCTCCTGCCTCGGCCTCCCGAGCTGCTGGGATGACAGGCGGGCGCCACCCACCCGGCTCCCATTCCTCTTTCCCTCTGGTTGCCGTGGCCGCCACGTAGAAGGAGGTTTGGGGGGGGTGCTGGAGAGCATGGGGCTCCTGAGACACCTCCTCACGCTGAGGTGCTGCTCGGGTTGTCTTGGGTGCGTTTCTGGGAAGCCCAGGGTGAGGCCTCAGCCTGTGGGTGCTGGGGAGGGGGTTGGAGAGGTGGACACTCTGGGGGGCTGTGTGCACCAGTGGGCTTCCAGCTGGTGACCCAGGGACCCCACCCCACCCCTCCTTCCCCTATGGCCTTGTGTTGGGGTGGGCTCTGTCTCCTCGCTGTAGCACCCCCACCCAGCCCAGTCCTGGCCCCCCACAGACGCTCAAAAAACGTGATGAACAGGAGCTCCATGGCCGCTCCCTCATGGTGCCCAGGCTGCCGCCTCCAGGCAGCCTTCCCAGCATCCTCCATTCCTCAGCCACTGCCTTTGGCCCCGGGCCCCTTGGAAAGCCCCCTTCACGGGCCGACAGGTTGACTTCTGCGTCCCCTTGTGGGCCATGGGGGCCTCTGCACCCATCCTTGAGCAGCTAGGGAAGGTCTCAAGCTGTCACAAGAAAATAAAGAGCCACATTGAACCCCTGTAGGAGCCCTGTTTGGGGAGATGGCTAAGATTACGGTTGACTACGGGCCATGGAGATGTTTGGGCATTGCCGCCTTCCATAGTCTCATGGGACTTGGCCTGGGATCTCGCGGGACTTGGCCCGGGATCTCGAGAGACTTGATCCGAGATTGCTGATTGGGTCTGCGCCATTTGGTGTGTTGGTTTTGGTGGTGTGTGTGGTGCATGTTAAAGTCGTTGTTAGAGCCAGAGAGAAAAGTTATCAGAATAAAAACCCTATTTCCAGTTCGCCTCTGAACTTCTTTCCGCGGCTTCGTTGCTCCAAGCGGCCATCGCTTCAGGCGACAACAACCCCCCCCATCACCATTTTATTTACACCCCCCATGACCCAGCTGTGACCCACAGAATCACGTTTTCCCCAGACTGCAGACAAACAGTGGCTCTGCGTGCCCACGCTGTCCTCCCCAGAAGCCACCGACTTCTTTCCACACGGCTGCCTGGTGGCAGCTCTGGCTTCTCCTCAGCTCATAGGTTCCTTAGAGTTTGGGGTCATCAAGCTGTTTTTTTCAAGGGTCAGTCAGTCAACATTCCTGGCGCTCCACTGGCCACGTTGACCATGTTGCCACCTCTCCAAGTCCCAGGCGCAAGTCAGGAATGAGTGAGTGTGACTTTACTCACAAGCAGGCAGCAGGCTGGAGCAGGCTCTGTAAGTGTCGGGTGACCAGCTCTCCCAGGTGACCAGGCATCCTAGTTTGCCTGGGGCTTTCTGATTTTTTTTTTTTTTTTTTTTGAGGGGGTTTACCGGGGATTGAACTCAGGGGCGCTCACCACTGAGCCACATCCCCGGCCCTTTTTGTATTTTATTTAGAGACAGGGTCTTGCCGAGTTGTTTAGCGCCTCACTTTTGCTGAGGCTGGCTTTGAACTTGAGATCCTCCTGTCTCAGCACACCCCCCCCTCTGAGCAGCTTGCAGCCCTTTTTATTTAGAGACAGGGTCTCACTGAGTTTCTTGGGACCTTGATGAGTTGCGGAGGCTGGCTTTGAACTCAAGATCCTTCTGCCTCAGCCTCCTGAGCTGTTGGGATTAAGGACATGCACCACTGCGCCCAGCTCATCAAGGGGTCTCATCAAGGGGTCCTTCCGGAGGCTTTCGTTCCCTGAGGGCTTCTTTCCGGAGTGTTGTGCTTTGAAGATGCTGTGTGACTTTCCTTCTCTATGGGACCAGGGAAGCTCACCATTCCGAGCTCTCTATTTTGATTCCCATCTCCGCTCACCAAAGTGCAGGATTTAATTCAGCATTGCTGATGGGTGCTCAAAACAGCCACCAGGGGGCGCCCGCCACCAGCTCCTAGAGCGATTGAAACCCGGTGCTTCCTTCTGTTGGAGGAGGAAGGAGACTTCAGCCAGGAAGGTGCTCCCGACCCAGGGGAGTGCTGGTAAATGCTAACAGCCGGCTCCCTGGAGGGAAAAAAGCATATTCCTCGGTGGAAATACCTCAGGGCCAGTTTTGAGCTACCAAACATTTAGTAGCAGAGAAGGATAGACATAAATAACCTTGAGATCAGAGATAGTATTAGGATGTAGTGAAGGACAGAGGAAGTGGTGAGTTTTGAGCATTGATGACTGTGTGTGTGTGTGTGTGTGTGTGTGTGTGTGTAGAACTGGGGATGGAACCCGGGGCCTGGCCCACGCTAGGCAAGTACTCTACCACTGAGCTACACCACCAGCCTCATGATGACCTGGGTTTTTATTTAATTAATTGCCTTTTTTGGTACTGGGGTTTGAACTCAGGGGTGCTGCACTTCTGAGCTGCATCCCCAGCCCATTTAATTTTTGAGACAGGGTCTTGTAAAATTGATGAGACCGGCCTCGAACTTGAGATCCTCCTGCCTCAGCCTCCGGAGTTGCTGGGATTACAGGCGTGTGCCACAGCACCCTGCTGACCTTGGATTTTAGTGTAAAGTATTTATTAAACAACAGATGGAAAAGTTGGTATGTGGCTTCCACGCAGATAGGGGCTGGCTCTTGTCATTACTCGGTCCTTCCTCTGCCCAGTGCCCCCTGCCTTTGAACACGTTGGCGTGAATCTCCCCAAACACATCCTGAACCCACACACGTGTGCAGTATCTCCGTGAGCTGTGTTTCCATTCTCTCCACAGAAGAGAAAACCTTGAGGCTCAGAGAGGTGACGTCACCTTCCCCAGGTCAGGCATGAGCATCTGGGATTGGAACCCAGGCCTGGAAACCACGTCCTCACGGCGATGTTACGCCATCCTTAAGATCACAGTGGGCTTCTGGGGGAATCCCACGTCCCAAAGTCTCCCCCGCTGACCTTCCCTGGGGCCTGGAAGTCCCCCCTTAGTCACCCTTTGTGGCTTCTTGAGGCTGAGGAAAGGCGCTGTTACTTGGGAGGGTGACGGAGCACAGCCCGGCACCCTGTGCAGAGCTGGGCTGGGACAGAGGCAGGGCAGGCCAGGTGGCCCTCGCCAGCTCCTGCTGCTCGTCCAGCCACTTGCCACACACGCGATCCGCGCACCTCACTCAGGCCTCACGGCGGCCCCACGGCCCTCCGGCTCTTGCTGGGGAAACTGAGGCTCCGAAGCTGGCCCGGCGCCGGCTGTGCCCCGACTCTGCTGACCTCAGCTCTGCTGGCCAGGAAGGAAGGAGGGGAGACGGGAAGTGGGGGCGGGGGTCTCCGACCAGCTGTGGGGCTCATCCAGCAGCTGATCTGCGCAGGGGCGTGCCTAGGCCCCACAGGCCCGGTGACAGCCTCATGGTCCAGAAGGGGGCGTGGTGAAGTGAAGGGTCACCCAGGAAGGGGCAGCCGGTGTCCGCACCCGGAGCCCAGGTGCAGGGGGCTCGCTCGGGCCCTGGGGGAGGAGCCGGGAGAGCCAAGTTGAGGCCTGAGGGACCTGAGCTGGGGCCCTGGGGGGAGGGCCAGCCCCCAGACGCCTCTGAGCTGTGGGTGGCTCCAGCCCCCTCCCGCCCCCTCCCCTGCTTCCCGGGTGGGGCGGTGGCATCGCACCCCTGGCCCCAGTCCCCGGCCATGGTCTTCCCGTCCGCACAGTGGGTTCTCTGTGTCTGCTCGCGTCACATAAAGGACACATGCACCCTTCTCCTGGGTCAACAGTGACCAGAGCCTGGCTCCCCGGGGAGCAGCTGGGAACCCCCCAAATCCCCATGCCTTCCCGCCAGCTGCACAATTCCTCCCTGCGGGCCACTCGGAGCCCGCGTCACCCCCGCGGGGAGGGCGCACTGGGAAGCTGCCCCCGGGTACTGCCTGTCTGTGGCGCCCACAGGGCCAGAGAGGAGGTGGTTCCAGAAGGTTCTGTGGGAGCAGAGGGGCCCCCAGCCCCCGCAGCCCCGACGACACTCTGTGAGTCGAGGACAGGCCACCACCTCAGGGGCCCTGGTCTGGCCCGCTGTACAATGGGGGTCCTCGTAGCTGCTCCCTGTGGGGACAGCTCCACGGGACAGGAAGCAGGTCTGGGGGCGGGGTTGGCAGGTAGGTGGTGCCGGCAGCCTCCCCCGGCAGCCTCCCCCGGCAGCCTCCCCTCTCTCCTGAGGTAGGGCCGTGGGGGCATCTGCCCGGCTGCGAGCTCCGTCGTGCAGACAGTTGGCAGCGGCCCAGCACTCTGTGCCAGTTCAGGGCCTGAACCTAGTGGGTAGGCCGTGACCTCTTGCGTGGGCAGGGGTGGACGCGGGCAGCCCCCAACCGCTGGGCCTGTTAGGGGTACAGGCCGCTGGCTCGGGTCCTCTCCCACACGCACTTTGGGCAGCCACGGTGACTTGACTCTGGGTCCCAGCCCCTGGTGAGTCCTGGTGCGGAGCAGGTGACTGGGAAGTGTTTCTGGAATGTTCTCACCATTGGGAATAAAGAAAGGAAGGAAGCCCCAGTTCCATTCAGGAGAGCATCCACGGCCACTGAAAATGGTGCTGAAACATAACCACAGACGAGCCTTCGGTGCAGCGTGAAGTGGCCTCTGGCCTCAGTCTCCTCGTCCGTGAAACGGGTAATGATGGATCGATTCCTGGGTGCAGGAGGAGGATTAATGAGACAGGCGTGGGAAGCTCTTGGCACCATGCTTTGGCAGAAAGTAAGTGCTCAATAAATCACGGCTGCTGGGATTATCAAGTGCAGGAGAAAGACCACAGGAAATACACACACCGACTTGTTCAGAGAGTCTTTGAGTTTAGCAAGAGGGTGACTTGGATTCGAGGGTCAGCAGTGCCCAGGTGGAGGGGCCCTGCTCTGAGGGGCCCACTCGGCAATGGGGTCATCAGAGCTCCCTTCCCAGAGGTTCCTGGACACCCCGAGGGGCTTCTGTGTCACCATGAACTCGGTGACTGTCACCTCTTGGTGGCTGGAAGGCTGCAGCCCTTGCTGCCCCTGCTTTGCCCGTGGGTGCCCGCATACCCAGGCCTGGCCTTGGCAGGGAGAACTGGGCACAAAGGCGGCACGGACACAGCCTCCTTCCACAGGCACCCGAAACCCACCAGGTGGCCAAGCTGCCCGCCAGCCTCAGCCCTGGTTCTGGGCTGCCCACTGGCCCCCCGGGAGGCAGGTCTCTGGAGACCCTGTGTTCTGGTCTTGTGTCCAGCCTCGAGCCCCCGAGAGGGACAGACTTCAGGTGATTCCCCAGAGGTTCAGCAGCCCCTCAGCCAGTCACAGGACACTAATGTGTATGTGGGACAGTGGACACCCGTCATCCTGCCAACAGAAGCTTCTGGGCCCCACCCCTGCCGTGTTCCAAGCCCTGTCTCATCTAGTGACAGGCATCCTGTCACCTCCCGCTCTGTCCTGGCCCTTGGAACCTCCTTGCTATTCCTCAGATGCTCCTGCCTCAGGGCCTTTGCACCTGCGGTCCCTGTGCCTGGCTGCTTCCCAGGTGTCTACCCTGGCATCTTCTAGTTCTTTCCGTCGCAGCTTGGAAGTCACGTCCAGCCCCCTCCCAGGCACCCTGCGGGACCTCTCTTCCCGTGTTCTTGCCGTCCCTGTCACTGCCTGTGTGTGTGTGTGTGGGGGGGGCACAGTAGGGGGCACAGGCACCATCTATGGGGTGGAGGAACTAGCACAGGAAGCTGCAGGAGAACAAGGGCCGAGGCGAAGCCAAGAGACCGCAGACATGGAAGCCCCCGAGGCGGGATGGGCCGCAGGTCCAGGGCACCGTCGCGGGAGGCCGGCGGGTCCCAGCGCGGCCGCTTAGGGAGCTCCTGGCGTCCTGCGAAGCGGGGACAGGAGTTTCCGCTCCCGGGGCTGCAGTGACAGGTGCCCGCGCCGTGGGCACCAGGTAGCGCCCCTCCTGAGGGGCCCGGCACGGCGGAGGCGTCGGTCCCCGCAGCGTCCGCGCCCCGCGGTGGCCCCGCCCGCCCGGCCCCGCCTTTTGGCCTAAAATAGCCCCCACATTCCCGGCCCCCACATTCCCGGCCCCCCATTCCCGGCCCGCCGCCCGATGCGAACCAGATGTCGCCAGCTGCCGGCCCAGCCCCGCCCGGCCTCGCTCGCGTCGTCGCCGTCCTCGGCCTCGCAGAGGCCGGGCAGCCCGGGAGGTCAGGCTGCCACACACGCACTGCCAGAGCCCAGGCGACCCGGGGCTGTGTGCACACCCCGCCAGGGACAGGGACAGCGCCGGCCCGCCGAGGTCCCCCAGCCTCCCCGCCGCCTGGGCTGGGGGCTGGGGGGCTGCCTGCAGGGTGCCAGGCCTCTGGTTGGCGGCTGCCCGGCTGGTGTGGGAAGTCCCAGCCCTGTGGCCCTGTAGCTGGGGATCACTCGGGGCTGTATTTAAATGCTGGGTGCCAAGGGCTTATTAACACCAGCCCAGTTCACCCTGGTGTTTCCGATGAGGAGACCGAGGTCCAGAGTGGCCAACTCCTGCAGGCCACCCTGCCTAATGCAAAGGTCCCTGAAGTGCCCATGGTCTTGGCTCATGGTGACATTTACTTTCTTGCTCCCACCCCCACGTGGCCTGTTTCCACCTGTTGGCAGGGTCTGGGTCTTGGGGAAGACCCTCTCTGTGGGCTGTTGCTGGGGCATTTCTGGGCCCAGGGGAAGAAGGCTGGCTAGTGGCGGCTGCCAGGAGGAGGAGGCACGGGAAGGCAGTCAGCTGCCCCTCCTTCACAGTCAAAGCTGGCCCCCCTGCAGACTCCTGCAGAGCCCTCACCATCTGACCTTGGTACCTGTGACCTCACAGCTGTCTGCTCCCCCCTTGCTCACTCTGTTTCAGAGACACCAGCCCCTTGTCCACTCCTAGAAAGTGCCAGACACTGATTGCCCCAGGACCTTTGCACCGCTCTTGCTTCTGTCTGGAAGCCCTGTCCTTGGGTTAACTCCCTGACTTGCTCTCTGGCCTGCTTCAGCATCTGCCCAAACGTCGCCCTTCCCTGCCGTCCATCCATCCACCCATCCATCCACCCTGCTCGGCACCACAGGGGCGCCATCAAGTGAACCCCTCCCACCCGGTGCCTGGGATTGAATCCAGGGCCTTGCACTTGCGAGGCAAATGCTCTCTCTGCCACTGAGCTGCCTCCCCACTTCTTATTTTATTTTTGAAACAGAGTCTTTGCTAAATTGCCCAGGCTGGCCTTGAACTTGGGATGCTCCTGCTTCAGCCTCCTGGAGTAGCTGGGATTAGAGGTGTGTGCCACGGCACCTGCCCTGCTAAATGAACTTTTTTTGGGGGGGAGGTACTGGGGGTTGAACTCAGGGGCACTCGACCACTGGGCCACATTCCCAGCCCTAGTTTGTATTTTATTTAGAGACAGGGTCTCACTGAGTTGCTTAGTGCTTTGCTTTGGCTGAGGCTGGCTTTGAACTCTCCATCCTCCGGCCTCAGCCTCCCAAGCCACTGGGATGACAGGCGTGGGCCACCGCGCCCGGCTTAAATGACCTCTTTTACAGTGTGCGTCCTCTGACTGGAGGTTCTCAGTGTTCCCGTCTGCGCTGCTCTCGGCCTCGACCCCGTGCCTGAAAAGCGCCTGGTCCCTGCTGCGTGCTGAGGAAGTATTTGGAAAATGAGGGGCGGGGGGAGGAAGGGGAACGCAGGAGAAGGAGGAGGCTGGGAGGGAGGGTCACAGCGGGCAGCAGGAGACCCGCGAGATGACCTCCTGAGAGTGTGGTAACTTGGGGCCCCTGGAGTTTAGCCCCAACCGCTCCCCGCTGCTCGCTCTGGGCCAGCCCCCCCCCCCCCCCCCCCACGCTCAGAGTTGGGGTCCCTGTTTCCAGCAGCGCTGCCCAGCCTCCTCCTTTCTGTGGCGGGGAGGGAGGCTCCCGGGTGTCCAGCTCAGGCAGAGCAGGAAACTGAGGCGGGACTGCGCGTGGCCAGGGCTGTTGACATTTCTGCAGCAGGGATGGCTTCCACGTGGGGCTCATAAAACCCTGCACACCGGCCCTGGGGAATGTAAATGTTTACAAGGGCGCGAGCAGCTGGCCGGGCCACCAGGGTCACAGGAAGCTCCAAGACCCCGACACTCAGCCTGTGGGTGCTCTCCCCAAAGAGGAGGACACAGGGTTCTTTTTAACTTTTTTTTTTTTTTTTTTTTTTTTAAACCACGCATTGAACCCAGTGGCACTTAACCACTCGGGCACATCCCCAGCCCTTTTATTTATCTATTTTTAATTTTGAGAAGGGATCTTGCTACATTGCTGAGGCTGGCCTCAACCTTGCCATCCTCCTGCCTCAGCCTCCCAATCTTTTTAACTTTTAGTTGAGTCACAAACTATGTAAAGTGCACAAGTCTGAAGTGTCCAGCTCCACTGCCCCATGTGTGTGCACCCCTGGAACACGACCCGGGTCTAGAGATCGCGTGTTTCTAGTATCAGAAGGTTCCTTGTGCCCCGCCCCAGCTGGTACCCCCAGGGGCCACTGCTCTTCTGAATTCTGACCCCGTAGCTAGGTTTGGCCTTTGTTCTAGAACGTCAGGGAAATGGACAGGTCCTTCTCTGGCTCAGTGCGTGTGGGACTCAGCCACGTCCGTCCTCTCTCCAGCTGGCCATGACCATGGTGAGGACTTCCACGCACCCTCCTGCTGATGGCTGCGTGGGCTGTGTGAACACAGCCACGGGGACGTGTCTGTCTTGGTGGGGACACGTCTGTCTTGGTGGGGACAAGTGCTTTTGTTTCTCTTGAGGGCTGAGACTGTGGGGTCAGAGGAGAAGGGTAGGGCTAACTTTATAAAAGCCGCCAAGTGACACGTGACACTGCCGTGGTCTCTCCCAGCAGCAGAGGGTGAGCATCCCGTTGTTCTCTGGGGTGGGGGGTGGGGAGAGTCTTGAAATACGTGGAAAATCTACTGAGAATCGCGGAACATCAGCGTGTGGAGGAGCCTCCTCGACCTCCCCAGTCCAGGAGGGGAAACTGAGGCTCTGGTCACGTGGTGTGTGAGGGGCAGCCTGGAGCTAAGGTAGGTGTCCCAATTTACAGGTGAGAACTGGTCAGTGCCCAGCTTTACTTCCCTAGAGGAGGTCTCCAGCAAAGCCCTTCCTGCCTCAGGGCCTTTGCACTTACTGTACCCTTGGCCTGGAAGCTCCTTCCTCCACCTCTGCACAGCTGCTTCCCCTTACCCTGCAGCTGTCAGTTCAGGTTCCTTTCCAGAGAGGCTGTTCCTGACCACAATTGCTAAAATAGCTGCCCCTGCCCCTGCCCTCGTCAAAGCTGTTCTGTTTCATCCTTTTATTTCCCTGACAGCAGTTCACAGTGTTGGGTGGTCTTTCCTATTTGCTGGTTGACTTCTTTCCCATCTGTGTCCCCTAACAGCAGCCCCCCGAGGCAGGGCCTGGTGTCTTGTCCCCCCAACCTCCGGTGTCCATGCCAGAGCTGGTGCAGGGCAGGTGTCCAGGAAATATCCGTCTCGGGGACCCAGGAACAAGCACAAAAGTATCGGCGTGTCCCTTCCTCCCAGGCCTCTGTCTCCCTGCCTATGCCATGGCCGGGTTGCACGGCAGGCGTGCAGCCAGTGGAGGGGCATTTACTGAGCACCTACTGCATCCTGGGCACAAGTGCTGGGGGTGCCAATTCTGGTCCTGAGAGGCTCAGTCTCGAGACTCAGGGAGAGAGGCCACGACAGGCGCCCAGCGTGCTCCAGCCTCGGGTGGGGAGCCCAGGGGCTGCAGGAGCACAGAGGAAGCTGCCTGTCTCCCTCCCTGGAGGCTGGGGCTCAGTGAGGGCTTCCTGGAGGTGGCGGTGACCAGGCCACAGGTGTGAAGGGGGTGGTCCGGCCACGGGGGCCTCACTGAGGAGCCGTCCAGTGGAGGCCCCGCTCCCACAGCTGAGCAGGAGGTGCCCAGGCCTGCTCACACAGGAGGAAACTGAGCCCCGGGGGCTTCCCAGCATGCCCAGGGCTCTGGCCTGCCCGGACCAGGTCGCTCTGCCTCTTGAGTGCCAAGCGGGAGGCAGGCCACCCTGGCGGTGTCCCTCGGAAGGCCAGGCCTGCGCTGTGGCGGGCCAGGCCTCTGCAGCCACATGAAAGGCTCAGGCTATTTTTGCCCGGAGGGCAGATCGCAGTGGCCTCCAGCGCTGTGTGATTAGCCGTGGCCGGGACCCACGAGGGGCCGGAGCTGGGCGCTGTGGTGGGCCGGGCGGCCGCCGGGGCTCAGCAAGGGAGGGGCTGGCAGAGCTCCAAGTTGGTGGCTCTCCCAGCCTCGGGGCCTTGCTGCCCGTGGTGACAGGGTGGGGTCTCAGAACGGCTTCAGGCTGGGCAGAGGGCCTGGCGCTGCTCGGTGCCTGGGAAATTACAGGGTGTCAGACAGTGGTCCAGCCGGCTCCGCGCCCAGGCCGCCCGCGCCGGGAGCCACAGTGGTGCAGGCCCCGTGGAGTGTCCAGGCCAGGCCCACACGTGTCCCAGAACTGGGAGCATGGACCATGAGACTCTTGGGACGGCCACGGCACAGCTGGAATGGACTCTCCGCCTTAGCTGGCCAAAGCCTGCAGCTGCAGGAGTCGAAGTCACGGGGGCCTCCACTGTCACCAAGCTTTTATGAAGCCCCAGTTGCATCGTGCTGCCTGCCAGAGTTAGGACTGCACAGACAGGCAGGCTCCCGTTGCCTGCAGGGCTGGCTCCTTGACTCCTGCATGAGGGTGACCTTTAGGAGCTTCTCTGAAGGTGTGGCGTTCCGTGCACCTCAGGCCCTTTGCATTTGCTGCTCTTCCTGCTGGAAACCCTCCTGCATCTTTGTGTTCCTAAATACCTCCTCTTCATCAAGGGCAGTTGGACTGTCACCTCCTTCTGGAGGTCCCTATGAGGCCTGAGGCCACACCAGCCCCCTTGGCAGGGGCTCCCCTGGCCCTGAGCTACCCCTCCCAATTCTAAGCTCGGAGTGCAATTAGAGGTTCATTTGTTTGTTTATGTGCTTGTCGCAGGTCCCCCACCTGTTCTGTGAGCTCCCTGATCTTCACTGTCTCCCAGGGCCTGATTGTAGCCTGGGTATAGAGTAAGGGCTCAAGAAATATTTGTAGAATGAATGAAATTTAGAGCGTTTCTGGGTTGGAGCCCAAGGGCTGGCCGGCTGGTGGCGAGCGTCTCGCCTAACCCCACATTTAGCTGCAGCCCGGAGACGGGCAGGGAGACGGGCAGCAATTTGTGCAGCTGCCCAGTTGATGCTTGAGCTGGGTGGGGATGCGGGGCTCCTTTTCGACAGGGTTGCTGTTCTGTCCTCGAATTGTTGGGGGCGGGGTGTGCAATTTAAAAGGAAGCATGTGCGTGTGTGTGTTTGTGTGCGTGTGTATGTATGTGGGTGCGTATGTGACTTTGTGTGAACTATGTGCAGACACGTGTGTATATGTGTGCATGCATGTGTGTGTGTGTGTGTGTGTGTGTGTGTGTGTGCATGTGCTGCTGGGGTCAGGTGGCCTTCTAACCAGGCAGATGGAGGCAGGACAGGGCCTCTGAAAGCAAGCGTGCCCACCAGTGAGTGCCCGTCCATTGGTGGACGGTCCCCGGTCCCTCCAGAATGCAGTGCTTGGGAAAATCCCAGGTTTTATTTTCCAAACAAACAACTCTCCCCGTGTTTTGGACGTGAGAAGGGGCTGATGGGACCACGGGAAGGAGCACTCGAATCCAGAGCCCTGGCTCACGGGTGGATGCCGAGGCTGATCCCCCTCTCCCTGCTCCAGGCCTGAGGCTTCATCCGGGCACCTGCTGACTCCTCCAGCCTCCGTTCCCTCGGGCCATGCTCCAGCCTCATTAATCACAGTGGCTTGTCCATGATGGTGGCCACCCACGCGGGCCCTCCCACCTGGACCGCCCTGCCGGTCTCCCTTGGCTCAGGTCTGCTGGCTCACACGGAGGTCGTCTGGGTCGATGCGGGCCAGCCTGGGGTTCCCAAGCCCGTACTCTGGACTTTCTCCTACTGCACACCCCCTTCTGCTTTGTAAAACAATTCATGCCAGGTACGGTGGCACACGCCTGTCACCCCAGTGGCTCCGGAGTCTGAGGTAGGAGGATCGTGAGTTCAAAGCCAGCCTCTCAACTTAGCGAGGCCCTAAGCAACTAAAAATGAAATACAAAAAAAAAAAAAAAAAAATGGTTGGGAGTTCAATCCCTGGTACCAAAAAAAAATAAAAAAAATAAAAAAATAAAAAAGCAATTCACGAGGGAAGATTCTCCTGTGACTCCAGAGGTGAGTGTCTGGACACCTGGGGGCTCCCGGAGGGCTGGGCTGGGCTGTGTTGAGGGAGGGCCTGGCCCGCCATTGGGCCTCCCTCAACACAGCCCAATGGCCCAATCGAAGTCTGATTCTCCTCTGGAGCCTGGTTGGTGCCGGGCCTGGCGCGCCATGGACGTACCCAGCGTCTGCTGGCTGAATGCGGCAGTGGCGAGCTCACGGCTGCAGCAGGGGCTACAGCCCACCGGATTCCCCAGGTGGGTGGACGTCCTGGTCCAGGGCCTGTCAGCAGCTCACCTCAGGAGCCTGGGTAGACCATCTGAATTCACCCGGCCTCCCGGTCCCCCTCTGTGAAATGGGTCTACAACTCCTGCTCCAGCTACTCCCCTTGGGGTGTTGTGAGGTCACAGATTCCAGAAGGACAGGGTCAGAGGGAGCCCAGCAGGTTCCCCTCCCAACCCCTGTGAGTGGGGAAAACTGAGGTCTGGAGAGAGGAAGGGCCAGCCCACAGCAGGTGGGGGACGCCATCGGGTTCCCCCCCCAATGGGTGGGGGCCTCCTTCAACACAGCCGGCGTCCCCTCTGCACCCCGGCCTGGGAAACCTGAGTCACAGCTGGGATCCAGGACGGGGAATTTTCCTTCTGATCCACCCCCAGGCCTTGGCCCCTTTGGAGCGTGGGGAGGGCGGGCAGGACCCCCGCGCAGTTCTGGGGAAGTGCTGCGGGAGAGCCCCGCTGTCCGTCGGTCCGTCCGTCCGTCTGCCTGCGCCTGGCCAGGGACGAGGTCAGGGAGGCAGCGGCGTCGCGCCTTCCCTGGGGCGGGAGCGCGGGGTGGGAGTGTGTGTGGCCCGCGGCGGCCCCGCCTCCCCCGTCCCCACCCCAAGCCGCTAATGAAACCAAGCTGGCCCCGCGGCCGGCGGGCGGAGGGCTGGGGACGCGGCGGGCGCCAGCCACAGCAGCCGGCTCGGCTCACTCTCCGGCCCGGGAGCTCCAGGCCTGCGCGCGGGGACCGGTGAGTCCGGGCCGGTGCTGGGAGCCGCGCCGTCCTGGCGCCCGGGGACCGGCCGTCGAGCCATCGCGGGCGCCGCGCGCTGCGTGTCCGGGCTTCGCGGCGGGGCGGGCGCGGGGCGGGCGCGGGGCGGGACGCACGTGCGCCTCCCGAGCCCCGCCGGGCGCCGGGCGCTGGGTGCGGGGCCACTGGGCCTGGGCGCGCGGCTGGAGGGGGCGCCCAGGCGCTGCGTGCGGGATCGGGGCGGGGAGGGTGGTGGGGACGGGCACTGCCCGGGCCTGGGCATCGCGCGTGAGCCCAGCGTGGGTGCTGTGGCCCGCTGGCCCCGCCGGGAGCCCAGGGGACTCTCCTGCGCATGTGTGCAGAGTCTGATTGGTGTGTCTGCGTTGGGGGGCCGGTATTGTGCGTCTCTGCTGCTGGCGGGGTTCAGCCTCAGGAGCCCTTCCAGGGCTCCCGTCTGAGGGTCCAGGTCCTTGTCGTCAGGACTGAAGGGACGTGGTGCTCAGGCTGAGCCGCCCTCCCCCAGGGCCTCTAATTGAAGCCAGGTTTCCGAGGGCCGCCCCTCCCCCTCCAGCCACTAGTGTCTGGGTGGGGGTGGCATAGCAGCTCCAGCCCCTGGGCCTCGAGTCTTGGGGTCCCCAGGCCTGAGGGCTGAATTTGCAGCATCTGCATATCCCTGACCACAAGTGGTAAAACAGCTAAGTCTGAGGGAGACAGTCCACAAGTCAGGGGAACTGGACAATCTCCTGGCACCCACTTGCGGACACCTACTGTGTGTGTCAGGCGCCGCTAGGTCTTATCCAGGGGTGGCCCTTATCCCCACTGCACACAGGTGGAAACTGAAGCCCAGAGAGGTCATCTGCCTGCCCCAGGCAGGCCACGCAGTGGGGCAGTGCCTCCTGGGTCTCCCCGGCTGCCTCTCTCTTCAGGGCTGTGCCACCCTGGGGAGGTTATGCCCAGAGTCTGGGCCCAGGTTTCCTCTTAGGTGAAAGGAGAGGCATTGGGCCTGACCCCAGCTCCTAAAGGCCTGAGATTCTGAGTCCCCAACGAGCAGGACCCACAGGCTAGGCCCAATTCCCCAGGAGATGAGGGGCAGCTGGTGGGCTGAGGGATCACATCAGAGCCGGCCTGGCCAGTTCTTCCATTCTACAGACAAGAAATCGAGGCCCAGAGAGAGCAGGGGACCCACCCAGCGTCACACAGCCATCTCCTGCAAAGCTGCTGGTGTCACACTTTGCTGTCACCTTTATCAGAGAGTGGGAGAAGTTGATGTGGCCGCTGAAATCTGGGGTCTCCAGACTGTGAGAGCCAGTGGTAGTTTTTGTGGCCTCCTTCTTTGTCCTCTGCCCCTAGCTCCAAGGCTCCAGGGGGAACCCAGCCTTTCCTCAGTCTGGCTGCCGCCCCTGTGCACGCGTGCATGTGCGGGAATGTGTGTCTGTGTTTTGGGTTCTGCATTCCTCTGTGGCCACAGCTGAGGAAATTTCACTGAATGGTGTTTAAAAAAAAAAAAGGTTGGTCTTTTGCTGCATGGCAGAGACCGGGAGCAAATGCCCACATCAGGAGAGGACGGTCATTGGTAGGCATGAGAAGGAGAAGTGTCGGCTGCTCCTGAGCACCCTACTCCTGAATCCCACCTTTCCTGGGTGAGCGCCATCCAGGGCCAGGCACTTGGAGAATGTTATCTCACCCAGTCCCGGCAGCTCTGTGAGGCTCCACCCATTTACAGATGGGGAGGGCGGGGCCCAGAGGAGCCAGCATGGCCACCCCTGCCCCCACGCTGACGTCCTTGGCCTCAGCTAGAGGCTGCCTGGGGACTTCCTGGGTGCTCAGCCACCCGTGGTCACAGCACCCTCTGTAGTGAGAAGCTTCAGTTGGCACCTTTAAAAGTCTCTCCTGGGGCTTGAGGGAGGGGGTAGGTAGGGAGGCTGCCGGGAGGACAAAGACCCCCGAGCTCAGGGTCTGGAGGGACCTCTGCTAGCCAGCACAGCGGGGAGGGGGCTCCCACCTCTGCTCCTGGGCCCAGCAGGGAAGTGTCGCTTCCCGGGTTCCTGGGGCAGAGTGGGTGTGTGGGGCGTGGGGACTCCGGGATCGGACGGAGGAAGCTTCAAGTCCCAGCCCCCCCACCCGCCCCCCCCTCGGGAGCCTGGGACCACCAGCTCATTTCAAAGGGCCCTGAGGGTTGGGGACGAGGGTTAGAGTTTTTGGCTGGTGTGCGTGAGGCCCTGGGTTCCATAAAAAAAAAAAAAAAAAAGTCAATGAGTAGTTTTGCTTTTTTTTTTTTTTTAATGCCCTGGAATTTTCAGTATTAGTATTATTTATTTATTCATTTATTTATTTATGCCATCTGAGCTAGTTTCACCAAATTTATGTCAGCGCAGTTGGCCTGGAAATCCTTGCGTTCTCCGGCTGTAGATTCAACCAACCGCAGATGGAAAATATTAAAACAAAAGGAAACCAAAAACCCCCAACAAATACCAGTGCAGCAATTTAAAAAAATACAGTGTAACAACGATTTAAATGGCATTCTCAGGGGCTCAGGCATCTTAAGTCATCGGGGTGTGCAGGAGGGCGGGGCGGGTCCCGTGGCAGCACTGTGTCCCCTCCTGGAAGGGACGTGGGTACGCGACTTGATGTAGCTATCTGAGGGGACAGCAGCGCTGGCACCAAGTCCCCCGGGGATGCTGGGGAACGGTGGCAGATGACTGGAAGGACTCGGGTCACCTGGAACAAGCCGTAGGTGGCCCAGCCTCATTCCTACCCCATCTCCTAAGTCCTCATCTGCGGGAGGCAGGCAGGAGAGCCACGTGCTGTAACAATGGCCTGGTCTGGAAATGTGACCTGCAGCCTGGTGCCGGGAGCCAGCCTCCTCCTGCAGCCCGGGAGCTTGCTGTGTGGCCCCAGGTCTGCCCCTCACCTGCTCTGGGCCTCTTTCTCCCGAGAGGCCCTCGGAGGGGACCCTAGAGTGTTTCTGTCTGGCCCTGCTGACCCTATGGGCTCCTGGGACCTGCGCTCCCCACTGGGCTGGGGAGGCCGCCTAGGGGACCCCGGGGTCTGTCTGAACCCCAGGCCCCGCTCACGTGGGCTGGGATCAGTGTCTGAGAAGGCGGCTGCCACAGACTCGGCCACGAGGGGCGGGCTGTCTGGGCCCGAGGGGGCCTGGGGTTCACGCCGGGAGCAGCCTCCGGGAGGGAGGCCCCTCATCTGGTTCCCATCTAGTGGTGGCGGCGGGGTGGGCCGCGCTCCAGCTTTGTCTCAGGCCCAGGGTCCCCGGGGCCTCCAGCCTGCTGGGAGGTGGGGGCAGTGGTGACCCGGCCTCCTGCAGAGCTCAGAGGCCAGAGGCTCCCTGACCTAGAACCTTCTAGAGAAGGAGGATGAGCCTCTGGCTGGCCTGCGGCCTGTGACAGTGGAGCCACAATGCACAGGGGTGAGCCCCTGGGGGACCCGGTCCTGGAGGGGCTGGGGCAGCCAGGGAGGTCCCTGGGCGGGTGTGTCCCTTGGCCCATCCCATCCTTTCTCCTGCACAGCTGATCCCTGTGGGCCTCGGTTTCCTCACCTGGGAAGTGGGGGTGACCATAATCACCTCCCCGCCAGGGACTCAGCAGGATCCTGTGAGAACTTCCATGGACGTGACTTAGCAATAGCTCCTGCACCTGGCAAGCCATGGCAATGCAAGTTATTAATCCGTCTATGTCCGTTTGGGTGCATTCATTGAGCACTTACTGCATGCCAGATATGGTGCAAAATCCCCGGATGCTGGGATCAATAGGACTCAGCCCTGCCCCAGAAGGCTGTGTCCCTCTTGTGAACAGCAGGTGCACTGGGCAGCAGGGGGCCCTGGGGAGGAAGGCACCTTGCCGGGGTGTTCTGTGCCCTGCAGGAGTCACACCCTGACCCTTCCCTTCCTCCTGTCCCTGCAGGTCCCAGGGCACCATGGTCTCCTCGGTGGCCCCCCAGCCTCCTCCTGTCCCTGCTGCTGCTCCTGAGGCCTGTGCCCCTGGTGGCCCACTCTGTGTCCCTGCCGGCTGCCTTCCTGGAGGACGTGGCCGGCAGCGGGGAGGCCGAGGGCTCCTCAGCCTCCTCCCCGAGCCTCCCACCGCCGCAGACCCCAGCCCTCCGCCCCACGTCCGAGGGACGCCCGCCCACGCCCGCGGGGGGCCGGCCGCCTCCCACCAACTTCCTGGACGGGATCGTGGACTTCTTCCGCCAGTACGTGATGCTGATCGCCGTGGTGGGCTCCCTGGCCTTCCTGCTCCTGTTCGTCGTCTGCGCGGCGCTCATCACCCGCCAGAAGCACAAGGCCACCGCCTACTACCCGTCCTCCTTCCCCAAGAAGAAGTACGTGGACCAGAGCGACCGCGCCGGCGGCCCCCGCGCCTTCAGCGAGGTCCCCGACAGGGCCCCCGACGGCCGGCCCGAGGAGGCCCTGGACTCCTCCCGGCAGCTCCAGGCGGACATCCTGGCGGCCACCCAGAACCTCAGGCCTCCCCCCAGGGCTGCCCCAGGCGGGGAGGGGGCCAGGCTGGCGGCGAGCGCGTCGGAGGAAGAGGCACCCGGCAACCCCGAGGAGGCCCAGGACGCCCAGGAGGCTCGCGGGGTCCCTGCAGAGAAGCTGGAGGTCCCTGGAGAGCGGAGCCCCGCGGAGGCTGAGGGGGCTCTGGCAGCCTGCGAGGGCCCCGGGGAGCCTGAGGGGTCTTCCTCCTTAGCCCAGGAAGCCCCAGCGCCGGCAGGTGCCCCCGAAAGCCCCTGCGCTTGCAGCACTGTCTCCCCCAGCGACTAACAGGCTCGGAGCTGCTGGCCTTGACCGTCGGCCCCTGTGGTCACTCCCTTGGGCATGGAAAGGCCTTTAGCCCTGAACGCTTCCTGATGCCCCTTCCTTGGCCACCCCCCAGTGCCCCCCAGTGCCATTCCCTGCACTGGGTGGGGACGCTGGTCTCTGTCCACTCCAGGAACCTCAGGAACCTCAGCAGGTTCCTGGTGCCGCCCCCCGGGGCTCCTCCCAGAGCACGGTTCCTGGGGGGCCATGAGGACGGGTGTGTCCCTGTTATGGGGGGGGGGGGGGGGGGGAGGGGAGCTGTGAGGAAACAGCCCACGAGTTCTTTCCTCCGGCCGAGGACACAGGTCCCAGGTCTCCTGTGGGGAGCCAACATCGCTACTTTCCTCTCGAGGTAGCAAAGCAACAGAGGTCAACTAGACCTTCCGAGAGGTCGTATGGGCCACCCTGTGGTGCCCGCGGCTGCTAAAGCCAGCATGTCGGAGCTGCAGAGCGTCCTGTTCTTGGCACCTCCTCAGCCCTGAGTATTTTCAGTGTCCCTGCTCGGAGCCACAGTGGCAGAGGTGAACCTGATAACCAGGGAACCTCTGGGAGGGACCCGGCCTCTATCACGACAGCTCCTTAGTGAGCAGTTCCCAAACAGGGTTCCCTGGGGTACTCCTTGGAAACCAGAGTTCAAGGTCAGCCGAGTTGAGGAGGCTCTGCCTCTGTTCTCAGCCCCACCGAGAGTCCCTGGGGTGAGCCTCAGGGCCTAAGGCTCCTACTGAGTTGTTAAGCTGGGTTTGGGGTTTGGGTTGGCCTTGGCTTTGCCCTATTTTTTTTTTTTTTTTATAGCGACAGTGTAAAATTCTGGGGCACCCACCCTAGAAAAGCTGCAGTGTTCCCGAAGGTGCCCCCTGCATTTCTAGTTGGTCCAGAGTTGGGGCGTGGGGACTTAGATCCTCTGAGGAGCTGCCCAAGCAGCCTCTGCTGGGGTGTCTGTCTCCCCCGCGACTCTGCTGAGCTCCGGACCCTGTGCATGAGTCGACCCCCCCCCCAACTAGGCCCCCAGAGCTACCTGGAAACTGGGGGCCCACATTCTGGTCCCCCGACGCCCAGCCAGGAGCAGGCCCGCCCAGCCTCGCTCCCCCGCAGCCTGGCAGCCTGTCCCAAGCTTCTCCCGTCCTCTGCCGGGAGCCGTCTCTGTCCTGTCTAGGGGGGCCTGGGGTCCCCTCCCTCGTCCCCCCGCCCGGGCTCCCCCGGCCTCTGCCCGTTGCTCCGGGCGCTGAGGTGGCGCACACCAGCATAATAAACCTTGATTCTGGCCTGAGTCGCGCTGGCTTTCTGGGGAAGGGGACGAGTCCAGGAAGGGGCTGCTCACAGGCTGGGGCGACTTTGGGGGGGACATGGCGGCCAGGCACTAGAGGCTGGAGGGGCAGGTTGGTGTGGGAAGGAGGGAAGAATGGGTGAGGTGGACCCAGGTGCCATGCCCGGCTCTGTCACTGGGACAGTCACCCACAGCTCCCCCAGGACCTGGAGCCTGGAGGCAGTCCTGGGAGCCCCCACAGCTCACGCCCCGAAGGGGGCTGGGCTGCAGAATGGCCGCAGGGACAGTGCCACATTCGCAGGGACAGTGCCACACTCGCATACCTCTGCAGGCCCGGGGCTGGACGTGGCCTGGCCTCTGTGTCCCCACGCTCCAGGCTCCTTCTCGCCCTGCGATGGCAGTTCCTGTGGGGACTTGGGCCCTGCCAGCTGGAATCCAGATGTGGCTGGGCTGGAAGCAGGCCCGGGTCCCGGTGGGCGGAGCTGAGCCTGCAGCCCCCAGCCCGCGGGAGGGCCTGGTTTGGGTTTCGTCACACACAATGGCTTCTGTCTGGGAAGGGCCCTCCCTCTCACCCAGCCCAGGACGCACTCCCGCCGGTGGCCCAGTGCCTGCCTGCGGTGTGGCTCTGGCCGGGAGGGCTCACCTCTCTGGTCCTGGGGGTCTCGCTCCTGCTCTGCGTGCCTGTGGCTTCCTGGTGACTGGCAGAAGCCGGTGTCGGGGGTCTCAGGGGCCCCCATCTCTGGGCTTTTCTGACCATGGTCCCTCCTGTCCACTGACCCCTCCCCAAGTCCCTGTCCACCTTGGCTTCTGGCCTAGATGGCCCCTCCTCCGGGGTTCCTTCCCTGACAGCCCCCACCTGTTGTCCCTGGTCCCTGGACTCAGTGGTGATGGCCGTCACAGGGAACAGGCCTCTGTCGCAGGCCAGGTCCTCTTTCAAGCACTGGACGTCTGAACTCACCGAGGTCCTGGAGCTGCGGTCCTTGTTCCTGCCTCCCAGATGGGGATCCTGAGGCCCAGAGTGGGTCCTCGGTGCCCAGGTCACACAGCCGGGATGCCGCTCGCAGCCCAGGGCAGCGTCTGCCATGGCTGAGGAGGGGGAGGGGCAGCAGGCTCCGCCTCCGCTCGTGCCCCCCTCCTGCCTGCTCTCACATCTGCTCGGGGTTCCCCAGAAGAGGCCTTTGGGGGTACACATTGGCTGGCACGAGCCCCCAGGAGCTGGGAAGGGTGCCCTGGGGGCTGGGCAGTCCAGGGACAGAAGGGGACTTGAGGGCAGGGGAGCTGGTCCCCCTGTTCCCGGGGCCCAGAGTCCTCCAGGGCTAAGACACAAAGTCCGCTAGGAGAGGGGCCTGGGGCCTGGCCCCCAGTGCCTCCCTGGCACAACACAGTGCCCGCACGCAGCCGGTGTTCCATGTGTGCGCGTTCAAGGGTGTCAGGCGCGCGCTCCCTGAAGAGACCTGAGCAACACCGTTCCCCTCATTTTTGGTGAGGAAGCAGCTCAGGGGGGTTTGGTGACTTGCCTGAGGTCACACAGCCCAGCAGAGATGGGATTTGAACCCAGGGCTGAGCCTCGTTTCAGACCATTTCTATGGTCCAAAGGACCAGCCCCTCTGTGGGTGGGGTGGGGATGTGTAGTGTCCACAATATGCCATTGTGGCCCTCACCCCCTGTTTCCACCCTGACCTCTCCCCCTTTCCTTGAGGGTGTCCACCGTGCCCTGGTGGACCTGCCTTGGTTCTCATCCATACAGGTCCGGAGTCATCGAATCCTCTCCAGTTGGGGCTGATTAACCCTCTGGGTTCTGAGGTGGCCAGGAGAAAGGAGGGGGTTCACTGACTCTTCACCAACCACCACTATTTCATGAGCAGCTACTATGTGCCAGACGTTGAGGACACACCACACACAGACCCGAGGCTGTGTGCTGGTGGAGGAGGTGACACAGAGTCAAAGAATCGTCCAGAGGCCACGGCATGCTCGGTCACAGGAATAAATGCCATTTATCAATCGCCTGGTGCTCGATGGAGTGATTTCGTACTGCTTTGCTGAGATACGCTCCATACGCCGCCACACGCACACTCTTCAAGTGTATGATGTTGACATATGTGTATCCCCACAGAACCATCACAACTGGGTAGGGTGTAGCTCGGTTGGAAGAGTGCTTGCCTCGCATGCACAAGGCCCCGGGTTCAGTCCCCAGCACCACGAAACAAAATAAAAACTATCACAACCGAGACAACGAACGCACCTGTTGCCTCCAAATTATTTTTTTTTTGGGGGGGGAAATGAAGATTCAGAGAGGTAAAGTAATTTGTCCACGATCACACAGCCAGTAGTTGGAGCCCTGAGCCTCACCTGGGGCTCCTCTGCAGGTGACGCTGACAGGTGGGAGACCCCCTGATCTGGACCACACGTTCCTTTCTCCCTGGGCATGTGAGGCCAGCCGGAGCTGGGCGAGCAGAGCCAGGCGGGGCCTGGTGATCTGTCTGGCTTGGGGGCGGGGGTGGCACCCCCTGGGTGGGCCAGGGATTTTCGCGGTGGGGTCCTCTGGCTGCTCAGAAATAGCAGGGAGGATTTGGCGCTGGCTCCGGGCGAGGGGGGTCCGCACAGCTGCTCCCCCAGGGTCCAGGTTCCATGGCAGCAGCTGCAAGGTCAAAAATAGGCTTCTTGTGACTCTCCAGAGCCCGCGAGGCCCCCCGCACAGGGGCCCCTCGGGAGGCTGGAGGGCCAGCCCGTGGGGGCCACCGCACTTCTCTTAGGGTTTGAGGGGCAGGGGGAGGAGGGCGGACTGGGGACAGAAGAAGGCAGGAGGAAGTCATGGAACACCGGCCACGGCCCTCAGCAGCCTCCTCAGGCCCTAGGGGAACGCGTGAGGCTCACGTGTGAGTCTGCTTCACAGACGTGCAGCCTGGCGGTGAGCAGTGTGGGCCTCCGTGACCTGGGTTGGAATCCCAGTTCTGCCATCTCCCAGCTGTGTGACCTTGGGCAAGACGCGTAACCTCTCTGGGCCTGGGTTTCCTCAGGCCAGTCCTCTAGAGACGACTCTTCCTTCCAGGTCGAGGTTAGAAGCTTCAGGATCACAAGACCAGTGAGTCTTAGGACTGTGCAGTGTTTCCTGGAGGTCAGAGCAGAGCGTCCTAGAAACAATGGTGACATCTGACTGGTGTCCCCCAGGGGATCCCCCCAGGTGTGGGGGACGGAGCGTGCGGCCAGAGAGGCCAGACAGGCTTGGGCCGCTCTCTAGGTGGTGACCAGGGTCCTCGGATCTGGGCACCCCTCCGCAGGGGGTCAGTGCCTGGCGGGGTCAGGGGTCAGGGGTCAGGGGTCAGATCGCAGCTGCTCCTCGTGCTCCCCTGGGCTGTGGCGACCGCAGCCAGGACGGAGCGTTGACTGGGACCATGTGGCTGAGGACGCGTGGGGGGCCCAGGGGCCTGGGCGGCTTCCGGGCAGCAGAGGCTGGGTTGGTTTCCAGGGGACCTCGGTTGCGGCCCGTCCACCTGGACTTCGCAGCAGGACCCTGGGCGGGAGCGTCCTCCAGGCACGGTGGCGGGAGTGCGCCGGGCGGCGTCTGCCTCAGGTTCCAGAGACCGGGCTCAGAGCCCGGCGTTGGGACCCCAGGCCCAGGCTGTGTGGCCTCGGCAGCTCCTGGCCCTCTCAGAGCCTCAGCGCCTCGCCTCTGGCACCACGCAGGTTCCAGCCCCGGGGACAGCGCTCCAGGAGGCCCCGGCTGCTGCTGAGAGTTTGCTGTCAGGGATTCGCGTCTCCTCCAAACCCTGCTGGTCAGATCCTAGTCAGAACCGGGCACCCAGTAAGTGCTCAATAAATGCTGAGACGGGAGCGTGAAGCTCCCTGTAAGGCGGGGCCCTTCCATGAGAGCGGAGGGGACATGTGACACGGGGGAGTCTGACACCCCCTCTGCACCTGCCCAGGTGAGCTAAGAAGGGAGGGTCTCCAGGGAATCCCCTCCCTGCTGAGTCTCTCCTCAGTGTCTGAAGCTCACCACGAGGGGTATTGCTTCTTGAGCACCACTGTGTGCCTGGCACAGCACTGAGCAGTTTCTTTACATGGTTCCTTGAAAAGCTGAGGGAGGAAGTGATATGACCCACCTGCTTCAGGGAGGACAGAGAAGCTCAGAGAGGTCAAGCTACTTGCCCCAGGTCACACAGCCAGAAAGTGTCTGAGCTGAGCTTTGACCCTCCTGGGGCTGTAGGACTCTGTGCCCCCTCCCCCCCCCCCCCCCCCCCCCCGCCCCGGAATGAACAAAGGAACACACACAGAGTGTTCTGGGGTGAGGGACCCAAGGCCAGTGCGACCGGACTCCCCCAGGGCCCCAACGCTCAGCTGGGGACAGCCAGTGTCTTCGCAGCTGCCGCTGCCGCGCCCTCCCTGGAGGTCTGCAGGAGGAAGAGCGCGGAGAGGCTCCGACCGCAGCAGCTGCCGGGCCGGCCCTTCCCGCCCGCCTACAGAGTGGCCTGTGCGCGCACACCCGCAGCCCCTGGGGAGAACACTCGTGGAAGGAGGCCCTGAGGTGGCTGTCCTAGCGGCTGGCGGATGGCCACGCCGTGCCTGCGGGACTCCGGTTGCTCCCTCTCCTGAGAGCGATGCCCACGTGGGAGATGCTGGGGCTCTGGGGGTCTGGAGTCCAGGCCCACAGCCTGGGGTTCTCCAGAGACACGAGCATGACGGTGGGGGTCCCTGAGCCGTCACTGCCCCATCCGGGAGCCCCAGGGGGAAGGTCTTGCTCGGCCTCTCCCCAAGCTGTGCCACCTGGGGCAAGCCGCTTGCCCTTTCTGGGCCTCAGCTTGCGTCTCTGACAAAGCTGAGGTTGGTGCTGACATGGAGCCGGCTGCGGGCCGGGACTCTGGGTTCCCCTGCGCGTGCTGTTGCTGAGCTCAGGACTCAGGATGCTGCTTCTCCCTAAGTAGGAGTCACAGAAGGTCTTGGGAGAAACCGTCCACTTTTACCACTTTTAATTCATCCCGGAGAGATCAAGGCACTCCCTCCCCAATTTTAAGAGATCCTTAGAAGAAATCTCCTAAGTCCTTCGGTCCCCTGTCATCCTGCCTTCTCAGGACGTCCTTTTTTCTATCTAACCTAAGTCAAGCATAGTGGTCCCCAAGGCCAATTTCCCCACAGCCTGGGGGAGATACTGGTTAGAGCTGGTTGGAAACACTCTTGAGTCCTTCCTGAGAGACTTCCGCGAACGTGAGGGTGCCATGCCTGTCCAGCCTGATTCTTTGCACTTGGGTACATTTGGAGGGTCCTTTGGTGGCCTCTGCCAAAGCCGTTGTCTTTACAAATTTTTTTTTGGGGGGGGTACCGGGGATGGAACTCAGGGGCACTCACCCACTGAGCCACATCCCCAGCCCTAGTTTGTATTTTACTTAGAGACAGGATCTCACTGAGTTGCTTTGGGCTTTGCTTTTGCTGAGGCTGGCTTTGAACTCCTGATCCTCCTGCCTCAGCCTCCCAAGCTGCGGGGATGACAGGCGTGCGCCCAGGTGTCCTTGATTTTTGATCCAGAATTTTTTTTTTTTCCTGGAACCAGCCTATAGCAATACTTGTGTGTGGGCGCCAAGATCGATGGAGAGGGATGTTGCTGTCAGCACTATTTAGAATAAGTGGAGAACAGGAAACGCTCTTGCTCATTGGTGTGGGTGTTAAAGAAACAGCAGACCCATGTGGGGAAGCTCAGGGCTTTGACCCTTGAATGAGGATATTCAGAGAGAATCTGTTTGGGGTTAAGGGTCTGGAAGGGAAATACACACACTTGATAGTTCACAACTTGCTTCTTCTCTTCTTTTTCTTCTTGTTCTTTTTTTGGTATGGGGGATTGAACTCAGGGGCACTCAACCACTGAGCCACATCCCCAGCCCTTTTTTGTATTTTATTTAGAGACAGGGTCTCACGGAGTTGCTTAGTGCCTCGCTAAGCTGCTGAGGCTGGCTTTGAACTTGTGACCCTCCTGACTCAGCCTCCTGCACAATTCACTTTTCACATAAATGATTGCATGTGAAAAATTTGCTGCTAGCCGCGGGCCGGTGGCGCAGGCCTGTCATCCCAGCTTGGGAGGCTGAGGCAGGGGGATCGCGAGTTCAAAGCCAGCCTCAGCAACTTAGCGAGGATCTAAGCAAGTCAGCTACACCCTGTCTCTAAATAAAATATTTAAAAAGGCTGGGGATGTGGCTCAGTGGTAAAGCAGCCCTGGGTTCAATCCCCAGTATCCCTTCAAAAAAGAAACATCTCTGTGAGGTTGATTGGATCAGTTCCATTTGGCCAGCGAAGAGCCGGCCATCGCTCAGCACCAGGAGACCTGTCCAAGGTCACACGCTGGGCTGGTGGGTGGGGAGGAGGACTCAGGTGCTAGGTGTGGCCTGGGAGCTCCGCCCCTATGGGCGGGGTCTGCCTTACCTGAGGGGCGGAGCCTCAAGCTCCACGCTGCAGCCGTGAAGCGCTGCTCAGAGCCCCTGCCTGGACGCCTGGGTCAGCCCCTGTGTCATCTCCTGTCAACTCCCATAGCTTTCTGGAGTCCTCAGGGTCGCGCGACCTCCAACTTTCCAGCGGCAGCGCCCTTTGCTCAGACTGGGAGTCCTCCCGGGGACCGGTGTGGAAGCAGAGCTGTCTCCCCAAGGAGGGCGGGAGGCCGAGGCCACTGGTCTGTCTCTGTTTGTCCCCGCGGGGCCCCAGGCCCAGGAGGTAGTTTGCAGACACCTGGTCTCCTCCTGTCATTAGGGCACAGAGCAGGAATGAAACACCAACCGTCCAGAAGGTGATGGCCAAGAGGGGCCGCAGCCGGTCACCTGGCTCTTCACCCAAAGAGCACCGTGGCAGGGCTTGGAGCAGGAGGGTGACCACCTCACTTATTCTGTGGGGCTCTTGGGCAATTGCCAGAAGGTCTGATTCGATATTGAGAGCTGGCTGTGGTGGTGGAGGTGGTGCAGGTGGTGGTGGTGAAGTGGTGTGGTGGAAGGTGACGATGGAGGTGACAATGGTGAAGGAGGAGGTAACAGCGGTGGAGGTGACAGTGGTGGTGGGAGATGATGGTGGTGGTCGAGGTGACAGTGGTGGAGGTAGGTGATGGTGATGGAGGGGACAACCCTGCACTGTGGTGATGGTGGAGGTGACAGTGGAAGAAGTGATGTGATGAAGGTGATGGTGGTGGTGGAGGTGATGGTGGAGGAGGTGATGGTGGAGGAGGTGACAGTGGTGGTTGTGGAAGGTGAAGGTCATGGAGGTCTTTCTAGTGGTGCTGGCTCATAGCTCATAACATCCTTACCCTGATCCTGATATTAATGAGAATATTTCCAGAGTTTTGTCCATCCATGGCAAGATGTTTGCTGGGGTTTTCTGGTAAAATGTCCTTTATCAAGTTAAAGAACTTTCATTCTGTTCCGAGATTGCCAAGATTTTTTTTTTCTTTTTTTAGTTGTCGGTGGACACAATACCTTTAGTTTTTATTTACGTGGTGCCGAGGATCGAACCCAGGGCCTCACGCATGCGAGACAAGCACTCTACTGCTGAGCCACAGCCCCAGGCCCTAGAGATTGCCAAGATTTTGTGTCACCCACGGGCACTGAAGTTTCTCCGTTGCTGTCCAGTGTCGACTACAACGATACCTGGAGGTGGATGAGAACCGCTGGGGCAGCAGCGTGGACCTGGCCCTGCCTCTTTCCCTCTCTAAGGTGCAGACACTGCAGGCCTGGGAGCAGGCGGCGTGGCATCAAGTAAAGCCACCGCCCTCTCCGTGCTGGGTCAGCGCTTTTGCCGGGCTGTCTTCTGCGGCAGTTTCCGGTCCTGCTCCCTGGGGGACACGGCTTCCCCCAGTTGTTCCAGACAGAGCCGGAGACGTTCTGAGGTTGGGTTAAAACGCTGGTGGCAGACAGTCAGGAGGGTTGAGCCTGGCCTTCCTGCCGGGATGCTGGGGGGAGGGGCTTTTCTGAGGGGCTGGTGTGGGGGAGGGGAGGAGGCCGGCGGTCTCTGGGCGGTCGGCAGAGATGAGTCACGGTCTGGCGTGACCTGGTTATTGGCTGCAGTGATCCAAGCCTGTGGAATCTTTTTGTTGGAGCGGGAGGGGAGCCGGCTCACGGGGTCCAAGGGCCTCATTTTGCAGACAAACTGCGAGCAGAGAGGGGGAGCGGCGCCCAGGGCCTGGGAGGGGGTCTCTTGCCTCCGCGCTCTGTCAAGGGCCCTGACTGTGGGTGAGAGCCTAGGGCAAGAAGGACCCCTCCACAGGCGGCTCCTCCCTCTCATCCTGTGCCCCACTGTATCAAGCTTGGTGTCAATGGCTCTGATGAGCTCTCCCAGAGCCAGCTAGATCCAGATTGACAAGCACGTGACACAAACGCCTCATGACTGGTGGCCCTGAAGTCCGTCTGGGAGATGACATTTAGGTGGGACCCAACTGGAGGGGGCAGCCTGCAAAGCTCTGGGGAAGAGGGTTCTGGACAGTGTGAAAAGCAAGTGCAAAGCACCTGAGGTAGGAATGAGCTGGGTGAGTTTGAGGGACAGTAGAGAGGCTAGTGGGACACTGAGTGAGGCCAGAGGTGGGCAGCGCCTGCAGCAGGTCAGACTTGGAGGCCAGAGACAGATTGGGATGGAGACGAAAGCTGTTGCTCAGTGTGAGGCTGGGGCCAACCCTGCCCCGTGGCCAGGGCTTGTCCTGTGGAGGAATGAGCATTTAGTAAGCACCTACTGTGTGGCTGGTTGCGCTGGGCACTTTCCTCACGTGATCTCATGACCCTACAAGTACCCTCTCTGGGGTTTTCCAAACAAGAGGACAAATGGGAGGCCTGTGGCTGCCCGTGTCCCTCAGAGCAGGGCTCCCCTCGCAGGCTCTGTCCTTTGAGGCTCCGAGCTTAGTTGCTGGACAGGAAGGTCCTTTGTTTCAGCTCCCTTGAAAACAGAGCGGGAAAGGTCGAGAGGATGCGGCTGCCGGAGGCTGCCCAAGTGGGTCTTGCCAGGACGTGGGGCCACGCTGTCCAGAGCCTTTGGGGTTGGAGGGGATGAGCACCCCCTGGATAGGAGGTTGTCCCCAGGGGCCTGCTGTTGTGGGAAAGTGACCGAGATTCTGGGGCTGAAGGGCCGAGGGGGCAGGGGAGGCGCGCCCACGGAGCCCTTTGCCCCCAGACAGCGGCCCTGGGGATGCCTGGGATTCCGGGAGTTGTTCACGGTGTGCGCATCACCCCGGCTCCTCTGCCAGACGATGGAAACTTTGGGAAAAGGGCGAGAAGATGAAGTCCTGAACCCAGGGTGATGCATTTTATGGCTTGCAAGGGATGGAGGTCCTGATGCGGGGGAGGAGTGTTAAATTCCCAGCTCCTCGTCTGGTGGCCTGCGACCCATGTCAGGCTGTGGTGCTGCCACCTCCTCCCTCTGCCCAGTCCCGCTTTCTTAGCCCCCTTCCACAGACGTGGTTCTCAGGTGCACTCTTGAGTGGACACCCTGCACGCCAGTCTCCATCCCAAGGGTGGCCTCCTGGGGAGTTCTGCCTGTGACAATGATGGTGATGGTGACGATGATGGTGGTGATGATGATTATGATGGTGATGGTGGTGATGATGGTGGTGATGGTGGTGATGATGGTGGTGGTGATGATGGTGATGGTGATGATGATGATGGTGGTGATGATGACAATGATGGTGATGGTGATGATGGTGGTGATGATGGTGGTGGTGATGATGGTGATGGTGATGATGATGGTGGTGATGATGACAATGATGGTGATGGTGATGATGATAGTGGTGATGGTGGCGATAGTGGTGATGATGGTGGTGATGATGGTGATGGTGGTGATGATGGTGGTGATGATGGTGATGATGATGATGGTGATGGTGATGATGATAATGGTGGTGATGGTGGTGATGATGGTGATGGTGGTGATGATGATGATGATGATGATGATGATGATGGTGATGGTGGTGATGATGGTGATGGTGGTGATGATGGTGATGGTGGTGATGATGATGATGATGGTGGTGATGGTGGTGATGATGGTGATGGTGGTGATGATGGTGGTGATGGTGGTGATGATGGTGATGATGATGATGATGGTGATGATGATGGTGGTGATGATGGTGGTGATGGTGGTGATGATGGTGATGATGGTGGTGATGATGATGGTGGTGATGGTGGTGATGGAGATGATGGTGAACATGGTGATGGTGGTGATGATGACAATGATGGTGATGGTGATGATGATAGTGGTGATGGTGGCGATAGTGGTGATGATGGTGGTAATGGTCATAATGGTGGTGATGATGGTGATAATGGTGATGATTGTGATGGTGATGATGACGATAATGGTGACGATGGTGATAATGGTGACGATGGTGACAGTGATTGTATTCCATTCGGGCTGCCATGATAAAATACCAGACTACGTGGCTTACTCGATAGAGATTTACTTTCTCACAGTTTTGGAGGTTGGAAAGTTCAAGATCAAGACTCCTGCAGGCTCGTTCCTGATGAGGGCTCTTTCCTGGTGTGCAGATGGCTGCGTGGTCCACGCCTGGCCTTCCCTTTCAGTGTGTACTGAGAGGCACGCCAGTCCTATTGGATCAGGGTCATTTTTATCACCTCATTTCGCCTTAATCACCTCCTAAAGACCCTACCTCTAAATCTGGCTGGACTGTGGATCACGGAGCTGACACATGGATTTTGGGGGGACACAGTGCATGACAATGACCAGTGACAACAATGACAGCTATAGTGTGTTAACGATGACTGTGGTAATGAAGATGGTGGTGACATGGACGGTGCCGATGGTCGAGGTGGTGGCAGCTGATGCTTACCTGTGTGTGCCTTCCTGGGGTGATCAGCTAACCCTCAGCCAACCTGTGGCTCGGAAGCAGGTATCCCCGAATTTGCAGAAGGGAGGCTGCGACTCAGAGAGGTCCAGAACTTGCCCAAGTACCTGCTGTAGATTAGAGCCCCCGGATTTGCTTCCAAAGTCGCTTCCCAATGTCCTGAGGTCCTGCTAGAAGGGACCAGTGACGCAGGGCTGGAGAGTGGGGCCGTGTTTGGGCAAAGGAGGGTCTAGTCCAGTTTCCCCACGAGGGCTTCCTTAGACCCATTGGTCGGAGACCCTCGGGCATGGTGGGAGGTGCCAGCCCCTCCTCTGCACCTGCAGCTCTGGGGTGACGGGTTGTCCTCCTTAGAGGGCTTTTGGAGTTCTTTTGGGAGTTGGGTTTTGCTGAAATGTGACCAGGGTCTTCATTTCTAAAGAGAGTTGGTGGCGGCCATGGTGGTGATATTCAAACCTAGGTCTGGGTCCCGACTGCACCCTGTGTTTGGTCAAGCACAGTGGAACAAGCTTGCCTGTCACGCCCTGTGTGACAGAAGTCACCTTAGCGTGTCTCCTGTGTGGGGGTAGGAGGCCGTAGTTTTGTGGAACACTCGTTCCTCGCTAGAGACACCCACGGTTGGAAACCTCGAGGTGATAGTATTTAAAAATAGTAATAATGACAGCGGAGGCCACAGCAGTAAGAGCAGTCACTACTAGTTCCCGTTAGTAATGGCGGTCCTCATGCCAGGGCTCATGGCCACAAGTGAGGGAGGCAGCAGAGGTGACAGTGCTGTCACAGGCAGTGCCTGGGCTCTGGATCTCGCAGCCTTGGGCTGGACCCTGCCTCCACCCCTTCCTGACTGTGTGGCCTTGATCTTGGACACATTGCTTAGCACTTTAGTTTCTTCCTGGGATGCTCCTGGCCTTTAGGGCTCCTGCAAAGAGGAAATGAGAGGCTGGATACAAAGCACCCAGCTCCTGCGCCTGGTGTCCCGCCAGGGCCGAGTGTCACCCATGATGACGGCAGTCGCTGTGTGACAGTGAACTCTTCTGATGGCCACGTGCTCTGGACGCATCTTCTCATCTAACGACTGGTCGACTCTGCCAGGCTGGGTGGTGACTGCTGTCGGTCCCGTTTGGCACCGGGAGGTGAAGGCTCTGGTTCCAGGTCACAGTGGCAGCGGCACCTGACCCAGTGCTCTGTGCTCGCTGCCTTCTGCCCAGCTGTCACCGCTGTCTGTGGAGGTGGTTGTCTGGTAGGGGGAGGGTGGCCTTTGAGAGCTTGGCCCATGTCACAGGCCACCAAGAGCCCCTGTGGGGGATATGCTCCACAGCCACCTCTGGTTGGGGTTAGGGCTCCTCTGCAGGGTCCCCAGCTCTACCGACTCAGTGGGACCCCGTGGTCTTCTCTCCTGTCGTGGGGATGGACACAGCCTCTGGATGTTCAGGGGCCTAAAAGGTCAACAATCGGTGGCCTTGTTTGCTTGGAGTTTTAAGAAAGCCCACCATAGAGACAGGTGGCTGTTAGAGGACAATACTTACCATGTGCTATTAAAACTGTACTTTTTTTTTTTTTTAAACTCAGGGCACTCACCACTGGGCCACATCCCCAGCCCTTTTTTGTATTTTATTAGAGACAGGGTCTCACTGAGTTGCTAAGTGCCTCGCCATGGCTGAGGCTGGCTTTGAACTCGCGATCCTCCTGCCTCAGCCTCCCAAGTGCTGGGATGACAGGCGTGCCTGACTAAAACCATACATTTTGGTGTGGTCCTAAGTGACCCAAATCCAGGAATAATAATTAGGAAAGTCTAGAGGAGCGAGGAGGGGGTCTTGGCTGTGGTGCCTTACTTTGAAGTAGATGGGAGGTAGGCAGAGACCCTTTGCCAGAGCCCTCACCTGTCACCTCCCTGCTGTGTGTCCTGGGAAAGTCATTTCACCTCTCTGGGCCTGTTTTCCTACCACCCGCTTCATGTAGCCACCCATGAGCCCACCCAGCCCAGGCGATGCCAGGGCCCAGGCCCCACCTCCAGAGCATGGCAGTTGGGCTCCTGCATGACTGAATGGCAGCCAGGGTGGGGCGGGGGCTGTGGCGGGTGGGAGCAAGCACAGGGCTCACTGTGTGGAAGAGCAGGAGAGTCTCTGAGGAGCCCTGGGTGTCCGGCCAGGAGGGCGTGGGACAGAAGCTTGGGCCACTCAGCCCAAGCCAGCTGCTTGAGAGGGTTGGCTGACTTCTTATAAAAACGTTTTAATTAGTGCGTTCTAGTTACACGCGACAGCGACAGCGGGGTTAATTTTGACGTGCTCGTGTGCATGGAGTATGATTTGCTCTGTTTCAATCCTCTGTACTTCTCCTTTCCCCCAAGTGGCCTCTCGAGCCCGTGACCTTGTTTGAAAGAATGTTAGAGAGCGTTGGGGATCTGGGTGCAGGTGGTGCGCGCCTACGACCTCAACTTGAAGCCAGGTGTGGTGGTGGCGTCTGCAACCCCAGCGACTCAGAGGCTGAGGCAGGAGAATGGAAAGTTTGAGGTCAACCCTGGTGACAGACACAGTGAGACCCAGTCTCAAAATAAAAAGGGCCGAATCCCCTGTGCTTGAAGAATCCCAGCTTGAGCTCGATGAAGGGCACAGATGCCCTCGTGTGGCTCAAGCTAGACTTGTCTGGGCCTCTTGAGTGACACCAGTGAAAAGACAATACCCGTTTCTTTAAGCTGCACCACCACGTCCTATGGGCTGGGCTGTGCAGGTGATGCTGCATTGGCTGTTTATGGGCTGCTTCTGATGTGCAGAATGCAGTTTCGACTTTTCAGAGATGTTACATGGAACACGGATGTCTCATTTTAAAAATCACAAGAAGCTGGGCACAGTGGCACACGCCTGTCATCCCAGTGACTTGGGAGGCTGAGGCAGGAGGATTGCGAGTTCGAAGTCAGCCTCCACAAAAGTGAGACCCTAAGTGACTCAATGAGACCTTGTCTCTAAATAAAATACAAAATAGGGCTGGGGATGTGGCTCAATCCCCTGGACCAAAAAAAAAAAAAAAAAACACCCAGAGTGGGGAATTGTGGCCTTGCCACATAGAACAGAGGGTGAGGCGCCCCGCTGAGGGCCTGTGAATTACACAGCAGGGCAGCCACACGGCTCCACCCAGGGCTGATTGGAGTCTTGCGGGGCCTGGGCTGTGGGCTCCTTCAGACCCTGGAGGAGGCAGCCTTTGAGGTTCTGTGCTCCCCACCAGAACCCGAGCATTTCAAACATTTTTTTATTTTTTTAAATAAAGGAGGTATATTTAAAGGAAGCCAGTCTATGTCTGAAGGAAAAAGCCGCCGTCAGAAAGACAAACTCATCAACTCCAGAAGTTCACTGTGGTAAACCTTCAGTGAGTTTTCACTTGAAAGCTGCGCCTCATTTGAGATTTGTGACTTTGGGTAGCTCAGGATGGAGAGAGCTCAGGGCAGGAGGAACAATAGCCACAAGAATGCGCGTTATCCAGGTCTGAGCCGGGATGGCTGCTTCAAAGGATGCCAGGCGCCCTGCCCAGAGACAGTTCAGCACACACCATCTCAGTATCGCACTGAGCAGGGCAGAGCCAACACGGGGGTCCCTCCCTGTGGCCAGCTGGCCCACCACCACCACGACCCAGAGGCTCTGGAGTCAGGGGCACCGCGGTCCCCAGCCTAGACCTACACAGAGCCTGGGCCTGGAGATCTGCATTTTGGCCTTGGCCCTGGGACCCCCAGGTTAACGTTTCTGATTTCACTTTTTGGTGGTGCTGGGATGGAACCCAGGGTCCTTGGCTTGCCACACAAGTGCCGTACCACTGAGGCCCATCCTGCCTGCTTCTCAGCATGGCAGAAGCTGTGAGATCATGGAGAGAACTGTCGGGACTCAGAAGCGATCATTTTGCACAGAGCAAGGAAGACCACCATTTCCTTTCACCTGTTTCATAAAGTACCGTGGCTGTGGAAGAACCTGCTCACGCCCACATTCACTGCCCAGCTGGCTGGGGGATCTGTGCTCCTCGTGACCCAGGCTTTGGACAGACCAGGGTGGGGGGAATCTGAGACACAAGCTCACCACAGACAGCCATCATCTTCCGCTGTTTTATTTATCACACACACATACACGTAAGTGTCCACACACGTGTGTCTGCAGATCTGTCTTATGTACAATTAGTTCTATCAAATAATCAGACCAAGGCATCCTACTGGTAGATCGTCCCCCAAATAGGGTTTTCTTTAGATAAAATTAGGTATTTACGCACAGCACAGCTTAAAACCCAAGACTTCATTGCTGACCTCAGTTCTGAGGCCATACGTATAATTCAAAATCTACACTAAGTGCATTAAGGCAACAAAAGCGAGCTGAAAGAAGCCACAGGACTCGGAACAATTAAAGGGTGTATTTTGCTTGCATCAGTCACCATGTGAACGGCAGGTACTGCACGGCTCTTGCAGGGCTTTCTCACGGGGAGGCTTCTGGGCACCTCCAGGTGTGTGTGCGCAGCTCGGTGAACAGCTGGGGCGCCCTCGGGGCTGCACCGAGGGCTCACTTCTCTGCCTCTCCTTTCTTGGGTTCTTGTTTCAGTTTGTAATCAGCCAGGGCAGCCTTGATCGCATCTTCTGCCAGCACTGCAAGGCATGGGAGGAAGACAGCCTGTTTACAGACCCTGCAGGGCACAGCTGCCGGGGGCATAAACAGACTGACCCAGCCAGGTGGCCAGTCAGGGGTGGTGGTGAGGGGCCAGCTACTTCCCACTCAGGGATTCCTGTGGTGGCTCTGCAGACAGGCGGGGTTGATGTGCCTGGGACCAGAGGCTAGTTCCTCAGTCCCCTGAAATCTACTTTCTCTTCTTCACTGGGACAGTCCTGCTTTCCCTGCTGGGAGAGTGCATTTACAGGAAGCGTTTGATACTTAGGGACACAACACATGTGGGTTCTTGTCTGTGCCCGTGAAGCCTGGTCTAAATGTGGCAGAAGCTGGTGAAATTACTGGCCTACTGGGCTGGGGATGGGATGGCATCTGCATGTCACCCTTTTGTGATCCCCAGTTTGAAAGCTTATATTCAAGAACTGATATTAAGAGATGGGGGGGAGGGGCTGGGGTTGTGGCTCAGTGGTAGAGCACCCGCCTAGCACGGGCACCGCCCTGGGTTTGATACTCAGCACCACATAAAAGTGAATAAATAAAATATATTGTGTCCAAGTACAACAACAAAAAAAAAAAAATTAAAAAAAAAAAAAAAAAAAAGAGACTATTGAGAGCATGAGAATGACAGCAGAGAGCATAGGCTAAGGGTATTGGTAGCCAAAAGGCCAAACAAAAAGGCTGAGGGTGGGCTGGGCTGTAGCTCAGTGGCAGCGTGCTTGCCTAGCACGGGTGGGGCAATGGGTCCGATTCTCAGCACTGCATGTAAATAAGTAAAATAAAGGTCCATCAACAACTTAAAAAAAAATGGGCTGAGGTCTTGCTGAGACTGTGTGAAATGTTTACAAGTACAGACCTTTCTTCGGGGTACTTAAAATTCTAGCTCAAGTGGGAAGAAGGCGGCTCTCAGCAGGCTTCCTGCTCTCTGCTAATTTGGTCAGAAAACCTCGACGGTGTGTTAAGCTGCTTGCTGCTCCTCATTCCCTCCTTCCTGAGGCGGTTAGGAGAGGACGGGACAAGCACTGGCTCTGACCTGGCAACTGAACTGGAAAGCCCAGTGTCAATCTGCAGGCGTGTGGCTATCTCTCAGGACAGTGGAGGGGACAAGGCACAATTGGGTTTAATTCACTCCACACACCCAGATGCAGACCCGACAGGTGGGATCTAGACAGGAAGTGATGACACACACAGGCGCGGGGTGCTGTCTAACACTGAGTTTTCTCCTCTGTTGGTCTTAACTTTGCCACCACGTGGTGAGGACAGCACAGTGATCCAAGACTGGGCTTAACTCGTGGTTCTCCCACTTATTAGCTGTGTGACATGGGTGCCTCCACCTGAGTGGTATTGATACCTACTGTGGACTTGGGGATGTTTGAGGACTTGGAATGATGCCCAGCAAGTGCTTGGCACGGCTCCCAGTGCACACCACCTCCTGCATGACTCTCAGGGCCCCTGGCCGAGACCCAGGGCTCTAACCCTCTGAATTGTACAGACAGACTCCGTGAGCTCTAAGTCTCTGAAGGTTGTACAGATGGACTCCATGACCTAAAGGGACTCTGTCACACATGCGAGTTACAATGACTGTCAAGCGTCCCTGCTGGATGGCACTGGAGAGCAGACTCACTGGAGCAGTGCAGTTTCACGGGCGGAAGGCAGAGCTCCTTGGCGATGTCTGTGTTTTTGATGGTCAAGGCCTCTTCCACCTGAGAGGCAGAGAGAAAGAGAAGCAGTTTAGTGACTATTTTGAGGGTAGACAATAAAAAGAAAGGCCTCTGAGGCCCTCAAGACAGGTTGCTGGGGGTCAATTTCTGCTTGATAACCCAGAATAGGGCTGCGGCCTTCTCAGGACTCCACACGTGTGCCAGAGCTGCAGGGGGCCTCTCAAGTCCCACGCACACACACCTGCACTGCAGGTTGGTGAGCACAGACAGCCAAGACCCCAACAGCCAGCAGGCCCCTAGACGTCTCTGAGGGATCTGCTCAAGGTCAGCAGCAGGCATCTTTTTTAAAAGTAGGTCATTTTCTGTGCTGCTTATGCAGGTCTTTGGATGAGAGCTCGGGTTAGATTCATGCTCTGCCTGAAACAGAAAATCTCCTCCAGACAGGCTCAAGAGGGGCCTGTGGTCTGGGTGGGAGGTGGGGGAGACTGAAGGCAGCCAGGTCCTGCTCAAGAGGAATAGAGCCGCTGGGCGCAGTGGCGCGCGCCTGTGATCCCAGCAGCTCTGGAGACTGAGGCAGGAGTTCAAACCAGCCAGCAATGGCAAGGTGCTAAGCAACTCAGTGAGACCCTGTCTCTAAATAAAATAGGGCTGAGGATGTGGCTCAGTGGTTGAGTGCCCTGAGTTCATCCCCGGTACTCCCCTGCCCCACCCCCACCAGAAAAAAAAAATAGAGGAACAGAGAGCGCCACTGCAGAAAGGGAAGCCAGCCGTTCCCAGCAGCCAGTCTCTGGCTGGTCCTGGAAATGCAAGGTTAAAGAAGGGGCCCCTCAAGGCCAGGGCCACAAACCACATTTGCCTCGTCTCATTTCCCTTCTTCCTGATGTTCTGTTAGTTCCTGACCAATCTCTTTATAGCCACCTCCCGCTAGAATGGTCTAGGCCTGCACTTTCTTGGCCTACGGGAGCCTGCCAGCCAAGAAGCTGTGACACAGGAAGCAGGTGGCATAGGGCCTGGCAACTGCTTTGCTGGAGAGCTGGCCAGCGCATCAAGCGTGCTCCTCCCTGACTCAGCTCCCAGAACCAGGCCCCTGGGGCATCCTGCTGGTTGGTTTTGACATAGCAGCTTTAACGGGCAACTGTCCAGCCTGTCACGGAACTACTGCTACAGCTGCTGGGGAAAGAGGAAAGGTAGAGGGCTGGGGTTGTGGCTCAGCGGCAGAGCGCTTGCCTCGCACATGCGCGGCCCGGGTTCAATCCTCAGCACCACGTAAAACATAAAATGCATTGCATTGTGTATAACTAAAGTAAATAAATAAATATTAAAAAAAAAAAAAAAAAAAAAAAAAAAAAAGAGGAAAGGTAGAGAAAAGAATGAAAGAGATGTTCTGGCCCTTTCTTGTCTTTCGAGGGCCTGCAGACCAGCCTCTGGATCACTGCCCTGATTTGTTTACTGGGCCCTCACTCTTGCTGTGTTCTTGATTCTTTAATACCTCTTTTAACACAGGCTAGTTTATCTCACCAATCTTTGTAAACCTCTTGGAGTCCCTTCCTAAAACAGGATGGGAAGAAATAAACAAGAAAATAATGACTTCACAACATCCCCTTGACCACAGACTCCTAAGAAACTAACAGATCATCAGCAACCTTTGAGAGAGTCAAAGATTTCTTTTCAATTCTATTTTGTTAGATGGACACGTGAGGAACATTTTTCCCCTACAAAATTAACAAAACACCACTCAAATCCCCATATAAAAATGATCATCCACAACAAAATACTCCCAAACACTACTTCACAAAATACTCCACATGAGAAATGTAAACAACATCTGGAAAGGGAGAAATTAAAATAAAAAAAAAATTTTGGATGTTTTGAAGAAATCATGGTTACTTCTTTTTTTGACCCACTGGACCTTTGAGAGTCACAGCTGCAGAGAACATGATTCGACTCTAACAAATCTGCGAGCAACTTTACCGTCTTCCCTTTCACCCACTCAGTGGCTAACGAGCTGGAGGCGATTGCAGAACCACAGCCAAATGTTTTAAACCTGGCGTCCACAATCTTGCCCTTTTCATCCACTTGAATCTAGAAAAGAGACAAGAATTAAGTGGTGAATCTGGCGGCCACCTTCTAGAAACCCAGGAGCTGGGTCCTCATGAGGTTCATAGGGGCCTTCCTTACAAACTCTAGGCTTGCTGTCTACACTGGAAATTAATCAATGACTTTGCTTAGTTTCAAAGAGCTCAGTGGTAAGAACGGTAGAATGAGACAGACATTACTACCCTATAAACATGTGTGACCACACTACTGGAGTGACTCTGCACCATGTACAGCCAAAGGAATGAGAAGTTGTGCTCCATTTGTGTACAATATGTCAAAATGCATTCTACTGTCAGGCCCAGCTACTGATCACCTGGAAAATTAAGCTCCTCTATCCTAGTTTTCTTTGCAACCCTGCAACCCCAGCCCATTTTTTTTTTTTTTTTTTTAAAGTTATGAAGTAGCCGGGCGTGGTGGCACACACCTGCACTTGGGAGCCTGATGCAGGAGGATATCGACTTCAAAGCCAGCCTCAGCAATGGCACTAGCAACTCAGTGAGACCCTGTCTCTAATAAAATACAAAAAAGAGCTGGGGATGTGCTCAGTGGTTGAATGCCCCTGAGTTCAATCCCTGGTACAAAAAAAAAAAAAAAAAAAGCTATGAAGTCCTATGCGAGGAGGCCTGCTCATGGGTGCTAGACACTCTGTTTCCTTAAACACTGGGAGAGTCTGCAACCACAGTCTCTGGTTAATACTTTTTTCTTGGCACCAAATTGTACTTATTAGTTTCTCTCCTAAGTTTTTTCTGTTTTCCAAGACAGGTATGAAGACCTCTGGCAAGTCTACTCACTATAAAGGAGGAGATTGTGGATAAAGCTATTATACACCTAAACTACAATCCACTACCCTTCATGTTACTTTCAATTTGGAGAGATGTTTGGTTTACTGCATTTACTATCTCACTGGGGACCGCAAAGTCCACACAATACTTCAACTAGCTAAAGGTGGAATTTAAAACTGATACAGTGATTAGAAAAGTGAGATTAGTTTCCTACTTCAGAAAAGGTCTGCAATAGGGGCTGGGGTTGTGGCTCAGTGGTAGAGTGCTCGCCTAGCCCAGGTTCGATCGGCCTGGGTTTGATCCTCAGCACCATGTAAAAATAAAGGCTTGTGTACAACTTAAACTAATAAATATAAAAAAAAAAAAAAAAAATGGTCTGCATACCATACTGACCAAACTAGGGTTAAGTCCCTGTTCTAAGCATTTGTGACACCAACTCATCCCATCTCAATGGAATGAAGGAGATTAAATGAAACGCTATATGTACGAATGCTTTATCAGCTATGAAACACTGTGTAAGCAAAGGGATTACTGCTTATTTTTATTTTTTTTTTAAATTTTTTTTTTTTTTTTTTTTTTTTATTTTTTTTTTTTTTTATTTTTTTTTTTTTTATTGCCATTAGAGATCAATCAGCTGGTACCTGTAATTTCATAACATCACCACATGCTGGCGCACCCACCAACCCAGTTCCAACGTTTTTTGATGTCTTGTCAAGGGATCCCACATTTCTAGGATTTTCATAATGATCCACAACCTGAAATGACAGGGTTGAGAGGAGTCATGATCACACTCTTCCACTGGTCTACCTCGATGTCAGCAACCTGTACCTGGCAGAACAAGAAGGCCAACACTCATGTCAATGCCATTTGTGACCCAAACTCTTTTTTTTTTTTTTTTTTTGGTATAATCTCTCCAACTACCGTTAGAGATTAGAGATACTGCAAAAAAAAAAAAAAAAAAAAAATCAATAAAGTGAAGTCTTAGTTCCATAGGGTTTTCAACCACAAATAATCACTTGACTTTTACACCACTATATCACCAGACTGGGGCTCAAACAGTGTTTGTATTACTTTCAAATAAAATCCATTCTCAAAGGATAACGATTATTTGACCGTTACAGAAGGAACACTGCTACGGAATGAATCCTGTGTTTATTTACAACTGCGCCATTGCTGCAATCCAGGGCCTGAGCATCCTGGTGCCGCAGCGCACCCTGGTGCCCAAAGCTGGCAACCCAAGAGGTGACCAAAACACACCCCCCCGGTGGGGGAGGAGTGCAGCCCTCGGCAAAAGTGCTGAAGCAAAACGAATAAATATCCCTTCCAAACTGGCACAGACAATCCCTTCATGACCTTGAGGTTGGCTTGCCAGCTGGCAGTAAAAATCCTGATCTTCGAATCGTCCCCCACTTTCCACCGGACCAAGGATTTTGACTCCAGGTTCCAAGGACCCGCGAGGCACTCTTATCGGGACATCTTACACCGCGTTGATGCCACAGCAGTTTCCTGAGTGAGTCCCTTGTCATGGGGCCTTGACACCCCAGAAGGCAAGGGGCTGCAAAGGATGCACCTGTCCCTCCTCCCCCGCACTACCACCAACACCCATACCCAGCCCCCGAACAACAGGAAACACCACGCTTCTGGTCACCGGCCTGACTCCTCCCGAGTCCCCGTGTGGGCCGACGTGGCACCCACTCCGCGCCCAGCACCTCGGGCAGCGAAGGCCGAGCCCTCTCCCTCCCCTTCGGGGAAGCGGACGCGGCCACAGGCCGTGGCATCGGCGGGCTGAAGCCGGAGCCCGCGCCGGCTCTCCCTGGACTCGGGACGGCGAGCGTACCCGGGTCCTCCCTCCCAGCAGGCTGGAAGTCGCCGCCGGACTGTCGGCAGCCGTTTACTCCGACTGGAGCCGCGGACAGTATCACTGCGCGGCCGGAAAAGGGCGTCCAGGCAACGGCGCCGGAGCGGGTCGCCCTTCCCAGCCGGGGGACCCGTCGGGTGCCCGGCCGCCCGGGGACCTTCAGTGCTCCGTGCAGCCACTGCCCACCCATACCTTCTTGTGATAGAGTCGGGCCGGAGCTGACAGCTCCCGGGCGGGCAGGCGCGGGCTCCGGAGCAGCAGGGCCGACGCCGCTCGCCTCAGACGGCCTGCTCCAGCCGCCGCCATCTTGCCGGCTTGCGCCTGCGCCGGCCCCAAGGTACCCCGATGGGAGGGGCGCCCGCGAGTCGCTCTGACGTCACCGCGACTTCGCGCCTGCGCCCTTCCGCTCTGCGTTCTGGCCCCGCCTTGACCACGCCTCTGGGAGGGCGCGGACGGGTCGCGGAGCCCGAAGGTCTGAAGTCGCTGGAGGCTTGTCTTGGGTACTGGATTTTGCATGGGAATTCTCAGGCTGTTGCACCACTGGACCCAAGTCCACGTTCAAAAAACTCGCCGCTGAAACGCGGCGCAGAAGATCACCCAGTCCGCCTTTCCAAACCCTATTTTGCAGTGAAGGAAGCTGAAATTCAGAGCAGTTTAGTAACTTGTCCAAGGTCGTTCAAAATGTTAGGTTCGCTTGGGATTTGAATTTATATAATTCCAGGTTAGAATCCGGGTTCAGCTCCTTCCTAGTTGTGTGACCCTAGGTGAATGACGTCGGTTCGCTAAGCCTCGATCTTCTCTTTTGTACCAATTCAAAGTGTTTTCTTCCATCATCGCAAATACGAGTACCTACTGTGTGTCTAGGCTCTCTACTAGATCCCGGGGAATCTTACGGAAAGCTTTTCTTTCCACATTGTTTGATAATGAGGGATAAAGGCAATAAATACACACCAATACTTTCCTACTTCAAAAATGGGAAGCTTAATTAGTAGAAAACGAACACCATACCTTGGTTTAAAGAAAAGGTATATATGTGTTTAATATTCCTATAAAGTAATAGCAACCAGTCACGATTTACACAGCAGTGCACAGCAATTAACATTTTATAAAGCAATGCTTATTAATGTAATTTATTAATATTGTCTTGCAGAATATGATGTCCTAAAACTGGAAAATTCACATGTGTATTTAACGCCTACTAGGTACCTGGCGTTACATAAAGAGGAGGAATCTCTTTGAAAAACTGATTTTTCTCATGAATAGTACAGCCGATTCTTCCCTGAGGACTTGGACTTTTTCTCTGAATTTGAGACTTAGTTGCTGGGACTGAATCATGCTCCAGGGCTCACTAGGCATTAAGTAAAGCATTTGTTCCAAGAATCATTTTGACCTTCTCAAGATGGTGTAAAACCCTTAACTACATACATCACGCTCTCGCTATAACTTCCTCTATGACATCCACTTCCTATCCAAAGACCCAACTTCTGTCCGGGGTTGTGACGGAAGGCTTGGCTACGTTAATTGATTGTCCTCGGACAGGGGCTTTTAGATATATATAAAAGTAATACGAATTGCCTGTATTTCGTAATTTTCCTGTCCCCTAAGGCTCCCAGTTTCCCATTCGGTGGCAAGAAAGCCGGGATTTGATCAGGCGGACGCCTTGGGCAGCTTCTATTTCCGCGGGTCTTCGGCGGGCGAGGGAAGACCCGAGAGTCGCTGGAAACGCAAGATGGCGACGGCGGCCGCAGCTTCGGCTTCGGAGCCAGAGGCTGAGCCCCCGTCTGGGCCCAAGGCTGAGGGAGAGGAAGATGAAGTTAAGGCAGCTAGGACGAGGAGGAAAGTGCTCTCGCGGGCTGTAGCCGCTGCGACATACAAGACCATGGGGCCAGGGTGGGATCAGCAGGAGGAAGGTGTGAGCGAGAGCGATGGGGATGAGGAGTACGCCATGGCTTCCTCCGCCGAGAGCTCCGCCGGGGACTACGAGTGGGAGTATGACGAAGAGGAGGAGAAGAACCAGCTGGAGATCGAGCGGCTGGAGGAGCAGGTGCGCTCGGGCGCGCGCGGCAGGCCCCTTCCCTCAGGCCCCAGGCCCCCAGGTCCCCAGGCCCGTCCCGCCTCCTGGTCCCTGAGCGGCAGTAAAACCCGCCAAGGCCGCGGAACCGCTGCTCCGTGGCGTGTGCGACTTGGGCGCTTGGTGCGCGTCCGGTGCTTTGCCAGCGCGACCCCACTGAGCCCTCGCCAGCACCCCGACAGGGAAGTGGGGTCAGCCCGGTTTACGGGAGGAGGCTCGTGGAGTCTCTGCCCAGGGCAGCGCTTCCTGCAGGCGTTGCTTGTGCTCTTAAAGCAACCCCGAACTGAGTCCTTACCATGCGGTTACGCTGGGCTCCACGGTCGAAATTAAAGCTTATTCCTAAGAGGTGTAGTTCCCTGTAGGATTGACGACGGGGACGAAATATGGTGTAGGAGGAAAAATGTCAACCGAGGTCCTAGTAGGAAGGGAAAGTGGTTTCTGTGTCTGAAAGGCCGAGGCCCCTCCACTCCTGCGCGTCCTTGGGCCAGTTTCTTAAGCTCTGTAGGTTGGGAGCAACAGTTTCTGCGTTGTGTAATGGTCACTTGGTACTGAGTAGCAGTGTGGTTTCTGATCTGTGACCTTATCAGGTGGCGAAATCTCTTGTATAATCCAGGGTCCTAGTAGAAAACAAGTGGTAGATCCAAATTTGCATGGTTTGAGATCAATAAAGGGTCGAGTGTGTTTATAAAGGAGTGGGCAGGGGAACCAGGGGTGAAGGCTTAGTACACCATGGCTGGTTAGCAGGAGGACCTTGCGTCTCCTTCAGTCTTGAAGGGGTGAAGGGAGTGATTGGTTGCCTGAATAGTTGACTGGAGAGGGCACCTTGAGAGCTGTTGACGCCTTTGGTTGGGGTAGAAATGCCATGAATTCCCTGCTTTCCTCCTTCCAAACCTCTGCTGGCATCTCCTGTTAGGCAAACCCAACTGGGAGCCAGAAAGCCCAAAATGTATCACACTTTGGGGGTCACAGGAGGAGGATGAGAGGAAAGAGCAGATTTGGAGGTGTTGAACCCAAAGAGAGTTGAGCACATTCTTATTTTATAGAGGAAGAAATAATACTCATAACAAATGATGAAATGATTTGATTAAAGTCACTCATAATGGGACTTGATATCTTCAAAGGACCAGAGGACCAAATGCCACACTAGGTGTGCCTTCATTCAGTGGTGTGAAGTTGTGACTAACCTAGGTCACTCACTTAACTTTGCTGGGTGAGAGTTTCCTTATAATGCCCCCTGTGGCAGTGATATTTTTGTTAAGTTATACAGTAGTGATATCCATTGTTATAGTTTGTCCCACTTGTCATCTCATCCGATTGTTAAAGGAACCAGTTGGGGCTTGTGGCTATGGCCTCCACTTTTATTTGTAAATAAGCACAGTGGAGCCCATTTGGTCTTATTCATTCAGCAAATACAGTGACATGGGGTGCCAGACTGACTGTGTCCCTGTCCTTACTGAAATAATTGCCATTCTGTGAGATGGGAGGAAGAGGATCACCTGTTTCAGAAGGAAGGGGAGGTTGGAACCAGAGAAGCCCTTGATGAAGTTACTCAGTTACACGGAAGGAGGATGGGTCAGAGCAGAGGTCTCCTGACTACTGGTGCCCTGTGGTTGCCTGCCCCACCTCAGCTCTCTGAGGGTGGTGAGGAGCTTAGAAGGTGACCACACAAGATGGGACCTGGCAAGTGATGGTGAATTAGAGTCTTGGACCTAAGCCTCTTTGTGCTGGGTTTAGAAATGGACTTTTCCAATTTTTCTCAACCCCTCCCACTTTATCCTAATCCTGTGCCATCCTGTAACCTCTGGTTCCAGCTGTCACTGCCCTCATGGTGAATCCTAATCAGTAACTTCCAAATCGACCTGTGAAAATCTCAGCCCTGTCGTATTTGTAAGTTCTGGTTCTCACCCCTGAATGTGTTTTGTGAAAGCTGTCTCTTGAAGTATATCTGTCCATTAGCAAAGGCACAGATTTTCCTTTATCCGTGTCTGTCTCAAACTAAAAGTGGCATCTCATGGTGCCTTAGGCGGATTTGTCTGAGCAGTCTGGTGAAGGACAAAGACTAAGGCTTTGCAACCATCTGTGAATCCAGGCCTTCCCTGAAGCAGTGGGAAGACTTTGGACAAGCTATTTCAGCTGTCTGAACCTGGTGTGTGTGTCCTAGTTGGTAAAGTGAATATTTTATCTCCCTCGAAGGGTGGTTCTGGGGCTTGAGTGACACAGTGCCTCTAAAGCTCTGCCACAGTTGGGCACATAGTAGGTGTTGTCCTGCCTTCCCCTTCATTGCACAGGTCGTGTCCTGTCCACCAGGCCTCTCACCCCCCCCCACCCCATTCTAGGTGCAGGTGGGCGGGGTGTCTTTTTCACACTGGTAGGGAGCTGGAAATCAGCAGATTATTTTGTGCATTGATTGACTAAGCCTCTTCTTTTTTTTTTTTTTTTTTTTTTTTTAACATTTTATGTCTTTAATGATGTTCTGAGCCCGGAATAGACCAGCATATGTACTCTTTTGTTAGTATTGATTGAACTAAGAGAAAATGTTTCTTTTAAGTGCATTTTAGTATACATTTAATATACATAGTTTCAGAATATTTCTCTGTCTCCCTTTAAGCTTTGTCCTCAGTTTGGCCTAAAAGTAAGTTGTTCAGACAAAGCCACCTCAGAGTACCTTTTTTTTTTTGGTACTGGGGATTGAACTCAGGGGCACTCGACCATTGGGCCACATCCCCAGTCCTTTTTTGTATTTTATTAGAGACAGGGTCTCACTGAGTTGCTAAGTGCCTCGCCATTGCTGAAGCTGGCTTTGAACTCGCGATCCTCCTGCAGAGGCAGTTTCTCTAGTGACCTTTCTTCCTCTGGCCAGCTCATGGTGTTGATGTGAGGGCATGTTCATAGACATTCCTCACACTGACTAGTGAGGACTCTGCTGCTCCTGTTCACAGTTAAAAGCACATTTAGGCCCAGGTGCCTTGACAGTGCTAATAGTGAAGAAAGCACATCTTTACTTGCTTCACATCTCTGTATTCTGTGTGATACACTTGACACTTGATTTTGAAACATAGGCGTAGACATGTAAGAACCAGAGCTTGACTCTGCTCCTTCATGCCATAGATGAGAAACTGATGACCTGTGGACTGGATCCCTTGTGCCCTCACCTGGGCCAGAGCCTTTTCAAGCCATCATGTGATCATGGGATGGTTGAGCTTGCCACGATTTATGAATCATGAGCAGAACATCATTGCCTGAAGGCTCAAGAGGTTTTTTTTTTTTTTTTTGGTGGTACCAGGGATTGAACTCAGGGGCACTCGACCACTGGGCCACATCCCCAGCTCTTTTTTTGTATTTTATTTAGAGACAGGGTCTCACTGAGTTGCTAAGTGCCTCGCCATTGCTGAGGCTGGCTTTGAACTCGCGATCCTCCTGCCTCAGCCTCCCAAAGTGCTGGGATTACAGGTGTGCGCCACCGTGCCCGGCTGCAAGAGTTTTTAAATTATTGATCATGTTCTTACCTATCACTGATTCTTCTTCTTCTTCTTCTTCTTCTTCTTTTTTTAATATTTATTTATTTGCTTTAGTTGTACACAATGCATTTGTCTTTACGTGGTGCTGAGGACCGAACCCGGGTCATGCACATGCTAGGCAAGTGCTCCACCGCTGAGCCACAACCCCAGCCCCTCACTGATTCTTCTTTATTGGTGCCTTTTTGAATATTATTTGATACACAGCAGCTTCCCTCACAGGTGTTTCTCTAACTCCTCTTTTTCAAACTGGGGGTTAGTGTTGTGTGTCATGGATGCATATTAGCAGATACAAATGGTCACCTCTGTCATGTGTTTTTGTCCACATAAATCTGTTTCTGTGCTCTTGCTGCTGTCCAGTGGGTCATGTATCCTGTGCAGCTCCACAGTCTAACTCCTTGTTGCTGAGACTTACTACCTCATATAAGACAAATCCTCCTACCTGATTGTTTTTCTTGAGATGTGTTTTGTTTTTTTCCACATAATTTTAGATACGTGTGTCACCGTCTCTTGGGGTTTTGATTTGAATTGTGTTGAACTTATGAATTATTTACCATAAGTTGCTATATTGATTCTTGAATCCAGGAAATGGTATATAACTTCACTTATCTAAGTCTTTTTTTTTTTTTTTTTTTTTTTTTTTGTGGTACCGGGGATTGAACTCAGGGGCACTCGACCCCTGGGCCACATCCCCAGCCCTTTTTTGTATTTTATTTAGAGACAGGGTCTCACTGAGTTGCTAAGTGCCTCGCCATTGCTGAGGCTGGCTTTGAACTCGCGATCCTCCTGCCTCAGCCTCCCAAAGTGCTGGGATTACAGGCGTGCGCCACCGCGCCCGGCTTATCTAAGTCTTTATAATAGTATTTTTCAATAAGATTTAAAAACATTTCACAGTATGGATCTTAGATATCTTTCATTAGATGTATTCCTAGGTGTTTTGTAGTTTGTAATATGCTAGCCTATTTCAAATTATATTTTAAAACTTGCTGGTTTATATGAACGTGATTGATTATTTTATTGTGGTAGAAAACAAAACATTTAAAAATGTATAATTCGATTGTGTTAAATATATTCATGTTGTAAAACAGATTTCCAGAACTTTTTCATGTTACAGATCTACAGCCCAATACTCATTAAGCAGCTACCCTCTCTTTCTCTCCCTGCAGTTCATGGGAGCACCATCCTATTCTTCTTCTTCTTTTTTTTAAATTAATTTATTTGCTTTAGTTGTACACAATGCCTTTATTTTTATGTGGTGCTGAGGATCGAACCTGGGCTGCGCATGTGCTAGGCAAGCACTGTACCGCTGAGCCACAACCCCAGCCCCACCATCCTGTTCTTTTTCTATGAGTTTGACTTCTTTAGATATCTCACATGAGTGGAATCTGACAGTCTTTATGTGTAATTGATTTTTATAAATTCCTCTCATTTTCACTGTGCTAATCATGTTTATAATTTTGAACGCTTTATTTGTAGATTAACTTTAGTTTATTCTTCAGTCATATCATGTATAATTCTTAACCTTTTCTCTTTTTATGTGATTAATTTTTCCTCATTTGTTTCAGCCTTAGACCTCTATTCGGGTTGAATAAAAGGTGATACTGGTATCTTTGTTGTTTTTAAAAGAATTATTTCTTCTATTGTTTCTTCATTTGTTATGTTTATTGTAGATTTTTGTAAATATTTTTGTCAGGTTTAGGAGGTGTTTTTCTGTTTCTGGTTTATTCATTTAAACATTTTAGTCATGAGTGGGCATTTTCATCAAATGCCTTTTCTGCATTGAGATCATCATATCTTTTCTGTCAAATCTAGTAGCATGGAAATCACAGTAATTGCCTTTCTCATTCAGAATCACCTTGCGATTTCAAGAATGTTATGTAAACAGAATCAACTGTGGGTAACCTTTTGGGATTAGTTTTTTTCAGCCAGCAGGATTCCCTCCTGATTCCTCTGAGCTGTGTATATCATTGGCTTGTTCCCTTTTGTGATTGAGTGGTGTTCCAGGATGCAGGTGTACTGCAGCCGGCAGTTGTTCCTGGTTGGGCTGTTAGGAGCACGGTGGCAGGCACCCAAGGGCAGGTGTTGGTGTGAACATGCCTTCTTGTTCCTCTGGGGAAATAGCCAAGAGTGCACTTGGTGGCGATTAGGTAGTGTCTGTTGTTTCATAAGGAAATGCTGAACTGTTTGCCCATTTTATTTTACAAGTACTGTATGCGGTTATGAGCGATTTGGGTTTTTTGGCATCTTCACTAGCATTTGGCATGTTCCTGGTGTATCAGCCATGCTCACAGCTCGCTGCCTTGGTGGCTGTGCTGTTGAGTTGAGTGGCTGTGCTGTTGAGTGGCGCTCAGTTGGCTTCTTTGCTCTCTGCGTGGCCTCTTTGGTGAAGTGTTGTTTTGCCTGTTTCCTAATTGGAATGCTAAAAGTATTTTTTTTTTAAACTGTTGAGTTCAGAGTTATAGCTTTTAGATGTTAATTTTTAATTCATTTGCAGATATTCCCCCCTTCTGTAGCTTGTCTTTTCTTCCTCTTTAAAGTGTCTTTTTTTTTTTTTTTTTAATATTTGCTTTAGTTGTACACAATGCGTTTTATTCAATGCGTTATTATTTGTACTTGGTGTTGAGGATCGAACTGGGTCGCCCAGGTGCTAGGCGAGTGCTCTACCACTGAGCCACAATCCCAGCCCAAGAGTGCCTTTTATAGAGAAAAAGTTTTAATTTTGAAGAAGGCCAGTTTATCAATTTTTCCTTTCATGCATTATGCTTTTGGTGTCAACTCTAGGAACTCCGCTTAGCTGTAGGTCAGAAGGTTTTTCTCCTATATCCTTTTTGAAGATTTTTTAATTTTATGTTTTCCATTTAAACCTGTGATCCATTTTGAATTAATTTTGTGTAGAGTGTGAGGTTTAGGTTAGGTTTTGTTTTTTTTATAGATACCCAGTTGCTCTACCATTTATTGAAAAGGCCCCCTTTCCTCCACTGAATTGTGTTTTCATTTTTGTCAAGAATTATGTGGGGGGGCTGGGATTGTGGCTCAGCGGTAGAGCGCTCGCCTAGCGCGTGGGCGACCCGGGTTTGATCCTCAGCACCACGTACAAATAAAATGCATTGAATAAAACGCATTGTGTACAACTAAAACAAATAAATAAAAATATTAAAAAAAAAAGAATTATGTGGACATGTTTGTGTGGGTCTGGTACTAGGTTCTGTTTTCTCCTGTTGACCTGTCCTTTTGCCAGTCTCAAACTGTCTTGATGATTGTGGCTTTAGTATCAAGTAGTCTTCTCACTTGACTTTTTTAAAGACCAGTAGCTTTTCTAAGACCTGTGTCCTTCCATATAAATTTTAGAATAAGCTTCTCATTCCCTTCTCTCTCTCTCTCTCTCTCTCTCTCTCTCTCTATATATATATATATATATGTGTGTATATATATATATGTATATATGAAACTTGTTGGAATTTTGAGAGGAGTTTCATTCAATCTATAAGTCACCTTGAGGGAGAGTTTAAAAAATATATATTTTTTACTTCTTGGTGATGCTGAGTCTTTCAGTCCACAAACACAGGACATTTCTCCATTTTTAAAGGCCTTTGATTTCTGTCATCAACAGTTTGTAATTTTCAGAATATAAATTTGTTACATGTTTTAGGTTTATACTTAAGGATTAACATTTTTGGAGTGAATGTAAACGATATTTTAAAAGTTTCTACATGTTCATCATTTTAGGTATATTTATATGTTGCTTGGTGGTGTTGAGTTCTTAAGTCTTCTTACTGATTTTCTGTCTAGTAGTTGCTGGAGGGGTTTGCTGAAATGTCCTCATATAAAATTGTGGTTGTGTCTGTTCTTTCAGCCGTACCAGTTTGACCTCATCTAAGGTGTTGGTGCTTTGATAGCTTCCTGGTAGCTTGATAGAGCTAGGTTGCTCCTTTTATCATTATGTACTATCCCTTTTTGTGTCTATTGTTTTTTTTTTTTTTTTTTCTTTTGGTTCAAAGTTTCCAGGGTGCCCCCGCCCCTAATGGTACTGGGGATTAAACCCACTGGTGCTCTACCACTGAGCTCCATCCCCAGAACTTTTTATTTTGAGAAAGGGTCTCACTAAGTTGCTGAGGCTGGCCTCAAACGCGATTTTCCTGCCTCAGCTTCCTGAGTCCCTGGGAATATGGGCATGTACCCTGGTATCTGATCATTTTCTATCCTTTAACTAATGTATATAGATGATTGATTTATTGATATGGTAGGTCTAAAACCTGCTGTTTTTTTGGAGGGGTGGTACTGGGACTGAACTCAGGGGCACTCACCCACTGAGCCACATCCCCAGCCCTATTTCGTATTTTATTTAGAGACAGGGTCTCACTGAGTTGCTTAGTGCCTCGCCAAAACTGAGGCTGGCTTTGAACTCTTTGTTCCTGCTTCAGTCTCCTGAGCCGCTGGGATTATAGGCGTGCACCACTGTGCCTGGCTGAAACTGCTGTTTTTTAATTTTCTGTTTGCTTCCTCTGTTTCTCATTCTTGTTTCTCTATTCTTATCTTCCTATGGGTTATATGAATGTTTTAAGAATACGATATTGATTTACAATGTTTTTAAATGTATTTTATAGTTTTCTTAGTGGTTGCTTTGGGTATTAGAATGCACAGTTTTGACTGACCTAGTGTCAGTGTTTTGCTTCGGTGAAATTTGGAAATCTTCCATTTGGCCCCCCCCCCCCCCCCCCCCCCCACACACACTTGTAACTATCACTGCACTAACATATTTAGTTTGTTTCCTCATCACATCACATACTATAGACCCCCGGGAAGACCCAGATTACCTGTTGTGTTTTCTCCTATTTCTCCTCCTTCTTCCTTTCTGAGCTCCACAATTCCTTCTTTTCTTGCTTCCTTCATGTTTGAAGACCTTCCTTTGGCTGTTCTTTAAGGGTAGATCTGCTAAAAGCTTTGTTAAAGTCTTTCCTTTGTCTTGGATGTATGATAGCTTTAAAATGTTTTAATTTGTTTAAGCTTTTGAAAAGTTTCAAATGTAAAAATAGATCTTTATGTACCTGTCACTCAGCTTCAACGCATACCAGCTGTAACATGGAAAAACCCAGTCCTGGTGTATGAGAACTGGCTGCTCAAGGCGGAAGGGTTAAGGCCGTGAGGCTTAAGAAGGAGACACACAGGCTCAGGGTTGCATAAAGTGCAGTTTACTGGGGACTTACGGACAGAAGTATTTCTTGGTAGTTGGATCCTTGCACCCCAAGGCAGGAGGAAGGTGTTTATATGCTAAGCTAGACAAAGGTGGTCGTGGCCAGCCAGAATGTACCTGGCCTCTTTTTCACAAACTTAACATGTCTAATATCAGTTGAGAAACAGGCCAGGCGTGAATGGCTGGCACAGTGTGCTTGTCCTCTGTCTTAGCATCTTTGTCTTCTGGGGTTGGTAGGGCAAAATGACCAAGGGGACTGTCGTCATGTTGGATCTCTCCATCAGCCTGTTATCATTCTTATTTCATCTTTTTTTGTGTGTGAAATAAAAGAGCCTTTATAATGCAGTTGGCATGTACTAAATTACCTTTTTAAATCCCCAGAAGAGGCTTATGAGCTAAAAACTAACAGTATACCCATTTTATATATGAGGAAATGGACACTTAAGAAAGTTAATAAATTAGCCGGGCGCAGTGGCGCACGCCTGTAATCCCAGCACTTTGGGAGGCTGAGGCAGGAGGATTGCGAGTTCAAAGCCAGCCTCAGCAATGGTGAGGCACTTAGCAACTCAGTGAGACCCTGTCTCTAAATAAAATACAAAAAAGGGCTGGGGATGTGACCCAGTGGACAAGTGCCCCTGAGTTCAATCCCTGGAACCAAAAAAAAAAAAAAAAAAAAAAAAAGAAAGAAAGTTAATAAATTACCTAAGGATACAAACTTTTGTTTGTTTCATTAGAATGTATCCTTTATTTTAGCAAGAACCCAAGTGTCTTTGTTTTTCAGAATTTTTTTTTTAGTTGTAGATAGACACACAACCTTTATTCTATTAATTTATTTTTATGTGATGCTGAGGATTGAACCTAGTGCCTCACACATGCTAGGCAAGTGCTCTGCCACTGAGCTATAGCTCCAGCCCCAACCCAAGTGTCTTCTGAGAATGGGAGAGGTTTGTGCTTATTACAAAAATGCCTCTTTTATGTTTTGTCATCGTCTTTCTAAGGGCATATGCTATGTAGCCCTTTCCCAGGTTGCATGTGTATTTGGCTTCAGGTACACAAGGCCATGGTCACCAGTGGTGATGGAAGCTTTTGTTCTGTGGATAGCATTTTCAGTTTCAAGTGGTTACTTTTCCTCTAGCTGTCCATCAACGTCTATGACTACAACTGCCACGTGGACCTGATCAGGCTGCTGCGCCTGGAAGGGGAACTTACCAAAGTGAGGGTGGCCCGTCAGAAGATGAGCGAGATATTTCCCTTGACTGAAGGTACGCTTCTGTGGGGTGGGGTGGGGGGCTGCTCCTAGGAGCATGGAAAGTTGAGGAGTGTTTTTAGTACTGAAAATGGGACATGCTCCGTATAGGAAATTTGGCACATATCGCATAGTGAAAAAAAGAAAGCCCGCCCTTCAGAATCAGCTAGTTTTAGCTTATTGTCTTGCAGTTTTTGCAAAACACACGGTGTAATCATACAACACAGGTTCACATTTTGAATCTTGATTTCTTTATCCCGATACTATGATAAAAGTTTTCTATGTGATTGAACTTTTTCCTGGTCTCCATTTCCCACTCCAGTATGTATATGTTTAACCCATTCTCTAAGAACCAGAAATTATAAATGTAATTCAACTTTTATAGTTTTTCATGCAAATGTGTCATACTTAATTGTTCCCCCATAGTTGTGTGTGTAGGTGCTTTCCGCATATATGCTTATTAGAAACATAGTTGCACTGAGTCACTTTGTAGTTAACTCTTCATAAACATTCATAAGTGATCATTTGGGCAGAAGTCAGAAAACCCTGGCCCAAGATCTAGCTCTGTTCCTGTCTTAACTGTTGGGTGTGGATGCTGAAGTCATATTGCCCAGATGCCTTCCTTACGAGGTCTGAGCAAATCATGTGAACAATCTAACATTCAGTTTAAGTCTTCGTTTACTTGCAGTAAAGGGAGGGTAGCAGTAGCTTCTGTCTTGAGGCGTGTAACGGAACAAGATGAGCCAGTCTGTGTTCAACACTTAACCCATGCCTGACAGGTCGCACATCAGTAGATAGTGCCATTATTATTAATGTTACTGTTGCCTACTTTATAGGATTGAGGTGAAGATTGAGAAAATACATATATTTATATATTTTGCAAAATACAAAATATCCAACAGGTGTGGGCAATTATGATTTTTTGGGGGGGAGGGGGTTGGACCAAGGATTGAACTCATGGGCACTCGACCACTGAGCCACATCCCCAGTCCTATTTTGTATTTTATTTAAAGACAGGGTCTCACTGAGTTGCTTAGCACAACTAAGACTCACTGTTGCTGAGTCTGGCTTTAAATTTGTGATCCTCCTGCCTCAGCCTCCCGAGCCACTGGGATTATAGGCATGCACCACTGCGCACAGCCAGTTATGATTCTGATGACCATTTTATTTGGAAGAATAAAACCTATGTGCTTGGTTCAGGTTTTAAGAATTGGATTTCTGGCTGGGTGCCATGCACATGCCTGTAATCCCTGCAATTTAGGAGGCTGAGGTAGAAGGATTGCAAATTTGAGGCCAGCCTGGGCAACTTAATAAGACCCTGTCTCAAAGTAAAAAAATAAATAAAAAGTTTTTAAAAAAATTTTTTTAAAGAATTGAACATAGCCGGGCGCGGTGGCGCACGCCTGTAATCCCAGCACTTTGGGAGGCTGAGGCAGGAGGATCGTGAGTTCAAAACCAGCCTCAGCAATGGCGAGGCACTTAGCAACTCAGTGAGACCCTGTCTCTAATAAAATACAAAAAAGGGCTGGGGATGTGGCCCAGTGGTCGAGTGCCCCTGAGTTCAATCCCCGGTACCAAAAAAAAAAAAAAAAAAAAAAAAAAGAATTGAACATTGTGAAGCGGGCCAGGTTGTGTAATTAAAATGGATAAGTCCTTTGTCCCTGAATAAAGCCCCCTCCCAGCCTGTCCTTGGTGGCAGAGGTGGTAATGCGGGCGCTGCTGTTGTCTCCTAGAGCTCTGGTTGGAGTGGCTGCACGATGAGATCAGCATGGCCTTGGACGGCCTGGACCGCGAGCACGTGTATGATCTCTTTGAGAAAGCCGTGAAGGACTACATCTGTGAGTTCCCGGTGTTGTCATTTGTCCTGGGTTGTGTCATGATATGTTGCTACCCAGGGAGGAGAGATTACTCTAGCAAGGAGAAGATCTCAGTTCAGTTTTCTTTGTCTCTGTCTTATGGTTGTACATAATGAAGGGGTTTGTTATATATTTGAACATGCACACAGTATTATTTGGCCAGTATCACTCCCCGACACTTCCCCTTTCCCTCTTTGAAGTGATTTTTAAATGTGACCCTGAGGCATCCTGTCATTTTCATGAGCTTTGTATATGGAAATTGTGTCAGTTGCTGTAAACACTCAGAAGCCACTTTTGCCTGTTCCTTAGTTTTCAGCTGTTTCAAACATTGAAGATGTCAGACGTGGACCTCTAGATCTTGGCATGTGCTCAGTAGTGATTTTCAGGCTGGTGGGAGGGCTGTCTGGGCCACGGATAGGATATGGCTGTGGCCCTTTGGTCCTTCAAAGGTTTTGAAAATTAGGTTCTTTGATCTTTGGAGAAGTCTCAGGCAGAGGCTACATGGCTGTTTTGGGCCTGGAATCTAGTGGTTTTTTTTTTTTTTTTTTTTTTTTTTGCCTTGCATCTTTGTATCATTAGGTTTTATTTATTTATTTATTTGCTTTAGTTGTACACAATGCATTTTATTTTATGTGGTGCTGGGGATCGAACCCGGGCCATGCACGTGCTAGGCGAGCACTCTACTGCTGAGCCACAACCCCAGCCCTCTCATTAGGTTTTCTGAGTTTAAAATACTATAAATTTTGGGCTAGAGTTTTGACTCAGTGGTAGAGTACTTGCTTAGCATGGTAATACACTGGATTCAATCCTCAGCACCACATAAAAATAAATAAATAAAATAAAGGTATTGTGTCCATCTACAACTAAAATAAATATTTTATTTTTTTCCCTTTTTTGTGGTGCTGGGCATTGAACCCAGGACCTTGTGCATGGGAGGCAAGCACTCCACCAACTGAGCTATATCCCCAGCCCTAAAACAAATATTTAAAAAAATATCATTAATTCAGGAGCAAGGCAAGGATATCACCTCTTACCAGCTCTTTTTTCAACATCATACTGGAAGTCAGCTAATGCAAGATAAGACATGGAAGTAAAAGGTGTACAGATTGGAAAGGAAGAAATGAAATGATCTTTGTTTTCAGATGATAAGATGTTAAAAATCCAAAAGAATTGACAAAAATCCCTCTAGGAACTAATAAGCAGTTGTAGAAATGCTGTAGGTTGCAAGGCTAACATGCAAAAATCAGTTGCTTTTTCATGTACCAGCGATGGAATTTTAAGTTAAAAATGTATTAACAAGCCGGGCGTGGTGGCGCACGCCTGTAATCCCAGCTCTTTGGGAGGCTGAGGCAGGAGGACCGCGAGTTCAAAGCCAGCCTCAGCAATGGCGAGGCACTTAGCAACTCAGTGAGACCCTGTCTCTAAATAAAATACTAAAAAGGTCTGGGGATGTGACCCAGTGGTCGAGTGCCCCTGAGTTCAATCCCCGGTACCAAAAAAAAAAAAAAAAAAAAAAAAAGTATTAACATTTACATTAGCATCTGCAAAACAAATACTTAGGTATAAGGCTAACAAATTTGTAGAAGTTCTATAGGAGAAAGATTTAAAACTGATGAAACCAAAGAGCCAAATAAATGAAGAGAGATTCCTTATTCATGGTTAAGAAGACTGAGTGTTATCATAGCCTTGGTTCCCAGTGTGCTATACAGATGCAGTGCAAACCCAGTGAAATCCCAGCTGTTTATTTTGTGAAAATTGATGTACTGATTCTAAAGTTTTTATCAAGAGGCAAAAGGCCCAGAATAGCCAAAAGTCAGGGGAAGGACAAAGTTGAAAGTCTGACACTACTCGGAGACTTTCCATAATTCTGTGGTAATCAAGAAAGTGAGGTATTGCCAAAATAATAGACCAATAGACCAGTGGGAGAGAATAGAGAGCTCAGAAAGAGATCCCCATAAGTATAGTCAACTGATCCTTGACAAAAGAGCAGTAGTAATACAGTGGAGAAAAATAGTTCTGTTTTTATTGGTTCTTATTAGTTGTACATACATTAGGGTTCATTTTGACATAAATGCATGAAATATAATTGGTTCCAATTTGGTCCCCAGCACTTACCCTTCCCTCCTACCCTGCCCCTGTTTCCTTTCCACTACTGAAAAAGATAGTTCTTTTAACAAATGGTCCTAGAACAACTGGATATCACATGGTCGAAATGAATCTAGATACAGCTCTTATACAACACCAGAGTCATGATCTGCAAAAGAAAGAATTGATAAACTGGATCTTATTCACATTAAACATTTTTGCTCTGTGAAAGGTATTGTCAAGAAAGTGAAAAGAAAGACCACAGACTGGGGGAAAATATTTGTAAAATACATACCTGATAATGACTATTATTCAAAATATACAAAGAACTCTTAAAATTTAACAATAAGACAGCAAATAACCTGATTTAAAAAGTGGTCCAAGGATTTTTTTTTTTTTTTTTTGGTACCAGGGATTAGACTCAGATGCACTCGACCACTGGGCCACTGGGCTACTGGGCCACTGGGCCCAGGGCACATCCCTAGCCCTTTTTTGTATTTTATTAGAGACAGGGTCTCACTGAGTTACTGAGTGCCTTGCCATTGCTGAGGCGGGCTTTGAACTTGTGATCCTCCTGCCTCAGCCTCCCAAGTGCTGGGATTACAGGTGTGTGCCAATGTGCCCGGCTTGGTCCACGTATCTTAACAGATTCCTCAACAGAGAAGATATATCGTCAAGCACATGAAAAGATTCTGCACATTTTATGTCAACAGGGAAATGCAGCGAGATACCACTATGTTCCTATTAGAATGGCCAGGATCTAGAACACTGGCAGCAACAAATGCTGCTCTCATTTATTGCTGGTGAAAATGCAAAATGGTATAGCCACTTTGGAGGGTGGTTTGGTACTTCCTTTAAAACTAAACATACTCTTGTGTCATCCAGCTCGGTGCTCCTTGGTATGTACTCAAAGGAGTTGAAAACTTAAGTCCATAGAACTGCCACTTGGATGTTATAGCAGTTTTATTCATAATTGCCAAAGCTTCAAAACAACCACGATGTCCTTGAGGTGGGTTGATAAACAAACTGATATATCCAGATACTGACGTACTGTTCAGTCCTCAAAAGAAATGGGCTGTATAGCCATAAAAAGATGTGGAGGAGACCTAAGTGCAGATTACTAAGTGAAGAAGCCAGTTTGAAAAGGCTCCATACTATGATTCCAACGAGGTGACGTTCTGGAAAAGGCAGTACCATGGAGACAGTAAAAAGATCTGTGGGGCTGAGGGTGAGGAGAGAGGGAAGGATTCATAAGTGGAGTTCAGAGGATTTTTAGGGCAGTAGAACTGTGCTGGGTGATGCCTCAGTGGTAGACAAGAGTCTTCAGAACAAACCCATAGAGTGTGTGACACCAAGAGTGGACCCTGGTGTAAACTGGACTCTGGGTGATGGCGACGTTTCAGTGTAGGGTCATCATTGGTAACAAGTGTCCCTCTGCCTCAGATCCAGCAGCTGGCTCATTTCCATTTTTATTTTGTAGCCCATGTGGCATCTCTGCTGGTAAGCAAGAGTAGAGTAGCTAACAAACTTTGGCCAAGTTCTTTGAAATAGGTCTCCCAATGAAGCAGCAAGCCTCAGGGAAACATGTAGTGATCTTCAAATTGGTTTTTACATCCTTTTAGGATTTTTTATTTTAAAAGTTAGTGGATAGGCCTCTGAAATTACTTTCAGATCCCTAAAAAGTGACTTAATAGGCAAAGTGTGTACTATGAACATTGATGCATGCATACAGTTTTAATTCATCTGTGTGGTCTTAAAGGCACAGGAGTGGGTATATAGAAGAAAGTGGAAAAGCAAAATAAAACAGGGCAACCAAGTTGTTTTGTTTGAACACCATTAAGAAGGAGATTTAAAATAGAGATTTCTAGTACTGAGATTAGTGCTTTTCTTTTGCTTGAAACTAGAAGACTCAGGAATGAATTAGGGTTCAAAAGTTGAAAATTCTAGGCTTTGAAATTTTTCTGGAGACTGACTTGACTTTATAACTATTTTCATCAAAATCCATTTCCAGGCTCTTTCAGTTTTAATAAACATACATTGTAAGCACAATCATATTGCATATTACCATTTGGCATATCCTGTTTATGCAATACATTTTAAATGACTGTACTTAGGAATATATTTTAAAATAGTTGACGGTGTGCCTCCCCCCCCCTTTTTTTTTTGCATGAATGAGCACTTTAAAAAACTTTTTTTTTTAGTTGTTAATGTACCTTTGTTTTATTTATATGCAGTGCTGAGAATCGAACCCAGTGCTTCACATGGCAAGGGCTCTCCCCAGCCCAAATGAGCACTTTTTTTGGAGGATACATTTCTTTTGGGATGCATCAGTTTTGATGTTTGGATATTGTATGTCTTGAGCTAATTGAATACTACTTCTCGTTTTTAGGTCCTAACATTTGGCTGGAGTATGGTCAGTATTCAGTTGGTGGGATCGGTCAGAAAGGTGGCCTTGAGAAAGTTCGCTCTGTGTTTGAAAGGGCTCTCTCATCTGTCGGTTTGCACATGACCAAAGGACTGGCTATCTGGGAGGCTTACCGAGAGTTTGAAAGTGCCATTGTGGAAGCCGCTCGGGTGAGTGTCCAGGTCTTCCAGACCCATGCTTCCCTGTTAGTGGTCAGGGGCTGTCTTTCTGAGTCTTGGAAGTATTATTTTGAGACAAGCGTTCAGGATAAGTCTTATAGTGAACATAGTTAACAAAATAGTCCTTGCTAATCTGTTTATGGATAGACAGTAAAATAAATAAAATTAGTAGTGTGTGTGGAATAGCAAGAATGATTTCTTTGACTTAAAAGCAGATGGCTACTATTTTTTTCTATTTTTTAAAACTCTGCTTTAGTTATATGGTTACCAGTGAATGTGCAAGAATAGCAGTCATTTCACTAGAGAGAATGTGGGGAGAGGGAGATTTGACCTCATGCCCCATAATAATTCATTTTTTTAGATTATGATTTATAGAATTTTGTAGCTGTGTCCCCTCTGTGCTGTGTGTGTATATGCACGGTTATTACTGATACGTAGTGGGACCCTCTAACAGGTCCTGATGGGTTGAGCATCCCTAATCCGAAAATTTGAAATCTGAAAATGCTTCAAAATTTGAAACATTTTGAGCACTGACATGATGTCACAAGTTGTAAATTCCATACCTAATCTCATGACGGGTCACAGTCAAAACTGAGGTGCACTGAAAATATTGTGTAAAATTACCTTCAGACTTTGTGTATAAAGTGTATATGAAACATACATGAATCTTGTGTTTAGACGTGGGTCCCATCCCCAGGTTAACTCACTATGTATATGCAAATATTCCAAAATATAAAAAAATGCAAAATTTAACACACTCGTGGTCCCACTCAACATTCATGATCTGATAGCTGCAGGGGCTTCTGGATTACCATCCCCCCTTCAGAGGCTGGCATGGTGCCTTCACCTCACCCTGTGTGACACTTGTGACTTTAGTGTGAGACACCATCCCTGCACGGACTGTGCTCCCACTGTGCCTTGAACATTCTTGCCACTGCACTTTATTGAAGTGGGAGTCACTGAGCCTGCAGATGCCTCCCAGGTGCCCACTTCTCTGGGAGTCTTCCTGATTTTCTCCCTCTCCAACAACAGTGCACTCTGACAAATCAGCATCAAGTAAGCCCCGTAGTGCTGTGATCCTTGTCATACTTTGCTTTTATGAAGCTGCAGCACTGTGGTCATTTGGATGCATTTCCTTATATTATGTTTTGCTCTTCCTGTCATAAACCCTTAGAGGCAGAGATCACGTTTATTTTTGAACCCCTTCAGGCATTTGATATGATACCATATGTATAAGAGGTTGTAATCAGAATTTCTAACTTGAACCAAAAATTTGTTGAGATGTTTTTTGAAGCAGAAAGAACCAAAGTATGCCATTTACTACTAATTTGCTTCTTTAGCCCATAGCTGGCTTCCTTTCCCCTTTTGACCGGGAACAAACCTTTGATTCACAGCTTGAGAAAGTCCACAGTCTCTTCCGGCGACAGTTGGCGATCCCACTCTACGGTAAGAAAAACTGACTCGTCGACCGCCAGCCCTCTGTGGTTTTAAAATGCTTTTTTCTGGCTGTGTCCTGTAGTTAGACCTGCTCCATCCTGCGAGGAGATGGGACTGGGCTTCTCATTCTTACTGGACAGTGTCAGCCTGGATGAGGTCCTTAGTAAGGACCTATCTTGAGTTGTTAATGGCCACGAGGGTTGTACAGGTCTGCAGGACTGGAAGCCAGCCTCCTGACACCCCGCTGAGCTCTCTCCTACTTCAGGACGTGGTTGGAAAGGTGGAGATAGGGTCTCTGAAAAGAATAGGAAGAAGGACACCTGCATTTTCTGGGGAGACTATTGAATAAAAGTTCTGCTGTAAGCATTTCTTTTCGTGAGTAGCCTCATGAGCACCAGGGGGGTCATTCCTCTCTGGGGTGCTTTGGTTCAGAAGTACAGTGGATCGGCTAGACTCGTATTCGAATCCAAGAGTCTTCCTTTTGGCTGAGTGTATTTTGGTGAGGTGAGCCTTCAGCTCTGGAGCTCTGAGCAAGGGCAGCACTGGAGGACTTTCCAGTGTGGGAGGCGTTCGGCACTGTCCTCTCATCTGTCCCCGATGCAAGGTTACACATTGGGAGCCTCTGGGCAGCTCTGCTTGAGCCCAGCAGCTTCCCGGTTTATTTGGATTGTATTGAACGTATTAGAAAGAGGCTGTCTAATTGGGTGAAATGTGGTGGAAGTCAGAACTGAACTGGTTTGTGGCTGTCATCTCACACACCACTGTGCAACCGCCTGGCTTAGTGATTAGAGTGTGAACTTGGACCTGACTGCCTTGTTCAAAGCCTTGTTCTGCTGTTACCTGTGAGCAGCTGTCGCTTAACTTTTTGCTTCAGTTTCTCCATTTGCAAAATGAGGATTGTGCTAGCACCTGCCTTGTAGAGTTGCAAGTGCTGAATGAGGGGATGGATGTGTGTTAGCGTCACCCTCAAGCCTGAGGTAAGTGTTGTCTGTGGCTGCAGTGACTGATAAGTTGACTGGTGGAGTTGCCTGGCGTGTTATTTTGACACGGATTCTAAGAATATGGGATATGGATATGGACATGGGAAGGGCGAGTGGCATTTGAGTCCATGACATTTTCTACGTTTGGATTGATAAAACCCAATGGCAAGACCCATGGGGCTGAATTCGTCTTTCAATAGATATGGAGGCCACGTTCGCCGAGTACGAAGAATGGTCAGAAGACCCAATCCCAGAGTCGGTGATCCAGAGCTATAACAAAGCACTGCAGCAGCTGGAGAAATACAAGCCCTATGAAGAGGCACTGGTGAGTGCCGGCTGCTTTTATAGTGAACTTTTCTCTGCAAACATTTCCCTGATCGATTGTTGCAAGTTAATAGTATCTTTAAAAGTTTGTTTTATTGTGAAAAATATAGAGTGTTAAATGTGTACATACAGTTTACATCCTAATAATAAAGTGAACATCCATGTACCCACCACCCAGGTTAAGAAATAGAACTTGCCAGTACCTTAGAAGTCTCCCATGTGCCCCTCTCCGATTGCCTCCTCCTCCCTCTCCCAAGAGGTAATCACTTTCCTGACTTTTGTGATAATCATTCCCTTGCTTTTCTTTATAGTTTTACAACCTATGAACGTATACTTAATATATTGTTTAATTTTGCTTGTTTTTAAACTTATAATGTAGTCATACTGTATATCTTCTTTTATCCAACACGTTTTGGGGTTTTGTGTTGATGAGTATACAGACAGCTCATTTGTTTTCATTGCTGGAGAGTGTCTGTGTTTACCATAGTTGATTTATCTGCGTGGCTGGTGAGTAGTTGGGTGTTTCCAGGTTTTTGGTAGGAGGGGCATCGTTGCTGTGATCCAGGTTTTTGGTAGGAGGGGCATCGTTGCTGTGAACATCCTTGTACGTGTCTTCTGGTGGACACGATGGAGGTTTATAGAATGTATTGGGCATGAAGTTGCGGGATGGTTGCGTGATGCCGTAGTATCTCCCAGGGGGGTCTGTCTGCACTCCTGCCCGCGGCATCTGAATTATCTGCTCTTGCCAGTCTTGTATGTCGACATACTTAAATTTTAGCCACACTTTGATAAGTTTGAAATTGTGGTTTCAATTTGCATTTTCCTTGAATTTCCTTTTCTGTGAAATGCCCATAAAAATTTTGACCTCCCACCCATTTTTTTTTCCCTGCAATTGTGTTGGGATTGGCTGCACCCCCAGTCTTTCTTGTTTTTATTTGTCTTTTTCCCTGATTGATTCTTATTTTTGGTTGTATATGTATTGCAATCCTCCCCACCCCTTGTTTGTGGCTTCTCTTTTTACTGTCCTTTTAAAAAAAAATTATTTATTTATTTTTAGTTGTGCACAATACGTTTATTTTTACGTGGTGCTGAGGATCGAACCCGGGCTGTGCACATGCTAGGCGAGTGCTCTACCGCTGAACCACAGCGCCAGCCCCTTTACTGTCCTTTTTAATGGTATCTTTTGATGAATGGTTCTTAATTTTAGTTAGATTAGATTTATCCTTCTTTCCCCTATGGGTTGTGCTTCTTTTGTGCGTATGTAAGAATTTTCCTGTAATCAGGTCTTTAATATCTTTAGCTCTCTTTTCTCTCCTCATGGTTGTGTTGTCTTTATTTCATGTTTAGGTCTTTCATCCACCAGATTAGTTTTGTGTATGGTGTGAGGCAGTCTAGCCAGTCTCAGTTTCTCCAACAGTGTGGTAGTAGCACTCCTATAATTCCATCCTCCCTTGCTGGTGTGCAGTGTCACTTCTGTCAAAGGTTAACTGTTCACTTGTTTGCCTGTCCTCTGGCAAAGTTTTATGATGTTTTGGGTTGGATGAGTCACACCCACCTCATTCCTATTTGAGGGATTTGGCATTCTTTTTTTTTTTTTTTTTTTTGGTACCGGGGGTTGAACTTAGGGGCACTCAACCACTGGGCCACATCCCCAGCCCTTTTTTTGTATTTTATTAGAGACAGGGTCTCACTGAGTTGCTAAGTGCTTCGCCATTGCTGAGGCTGGCTTTGAACTCACTACCCTCCTGCTTCAGTCTCCCAAGTGCTGGGATTACAGGCGTGTGCCATCGCACCCGGATTTAATGGTGCGTTTTACATTCACAGTTTATTTACATTAAGTAATGCATTTCGTGCTTTCTTTGCCCTTCCTTCTTTTTGGCTCCTGGAGCTCTCTCCTGAGATCCCGTGCTCTCCTGTACTGGAGGCTGTAGGTAACAGATTTCTTTCTGGTTTTGTCATCTGGGAGGTTTTGGATTTGCTTCCTTGTCATTCTCAGGTTGCACAGCAGGGCGCAGGAAGCTGTATTCTGGTGGTTGGCTTCTGAGGTTGCCACTGGGAAGGTAACTGTCTGCCTTCTGCCTCCTTGAAGGTAATTGTTTGTCTTCTTCTTCCTCCTCTCTTTTTCTGCTCTGCTGCTGCTGGCAGTGGGGATGTAATCCACTGAGCCAGGCCTGTTGTTGTCTTGCTGGCTGGTTTTAAGATCTCATTGATTTGGTTGATGTCCTGCAGTGTCATTACCATAGGTCCCATGGTGAATATCTTTTTGTTGATCCTGGTTGAGGTTCATTGGGCTTCTGGATTCTGCTTTTAATCTGTCTTGAGTAGGAGCACAGACTGCAAATTAGGCTGTCTTCCGTTCTGGTCCTGGTTCTGCCACTCACTCTCTGACTTTGGGTAGAATTGAACCCTGTGTCTCAGTTTCCCTGAAGGTCAGATGCGGATGGCAGTGAGACTTGCCTTGAGTGATTGTTGTGAGATCAGATCTTACTGTCTGTTGAAGCATCAGAAGCTTAACCTTCCCTTAGTCTACTGTCCTCGATTAGATTTGTTTTCCGTAGTATTTCCTAGTTCTTTGTCAGTTTGTTAATTTTTTTAGGAAGATTTAAAATTATTTAATCCAGCAATTTTCATTGTTTTCAATGCTGCACTTGTAGTGCTTCACCATCATCACAGGAAAGTCAGGTGCTGAAGCATCGTGTTTCTGTGCCTGCAGGTGCCGCCTCTCTTTCCTTCACCTGTAAAGGATTTGTTTGCCCGTGTGTTTCACAAAACCTTGTGAAGGAGTGCTCAACTGGTTGAATTTTGTTATGGCCATCAGTGGAGTGTGGCTGAAGAAAGAATAAGTTGAATAAGAGGATACTGTCTAAAAGATTTTTGCTCCTGTGTCTGGGGAGGTACATGCTCAGCACAGCTGCTCCATCTTTTACCTGTGCCTGTGCCCTTGTGGGAGTTGGTGTTTGGAATGAGCTACTCGGTGCAGCACAAGGCACTGGATTTTTCCAGTTGAGTTGCCTTTAGCCACTTAGTGAGTTGTGTGATGGAAGGATGATCGGCAGTGGTCGTTGGCAGAGTTGTTGCTCTTTCATTCACTTCTTGATTGGTGACCACTTTAAATTCCCTGTGGTCTAGGAATGTATTCGGTTTTGGAGCCTTTGCAACCATTGCCACGAGGGGGCACTTTGGACCAGATGAGAAAACTAGGACTGTACTCATCGAAAGTAGCCACCCTGTCTTGGAGTAGTTCCGAGAGGGAGGAGTTGGTGGTTCTTCTCTTGGTATAGCCACTCTCGCCAACATTTATTTTATTTGGAGACATTTTGTGTTTCCTGACAGTATCAAGTGACTGAATTAAACTCGTGTGCAATCTTCCTATGCTCCAGCTGCAAGCAGAGGCGCCGAGGTTGGCAGAATATCAAGCATACATCGATTTTGAGATGAAGGTGGGCGACCCCGCTCGCATTCAGTTGATCTTTGAGCGGGCCCTTGTCGAGAACTGCCTCGTCCCAGACTTATGGATCCGTTACAGTCAGTACCTAGTAAGATAACTGTTTTGAATTGTCTTGCTTTTACCAATTTAGAATATGACTATAGGAAATCAGTAAGACTGCCAGAAGTTAGTCGCATGTGCCAGGTGCACACACACCAGTAATCCCAGCGACTCGGGAGGCTGAGGCAGGAGGATCGTAAGTTGGAGACCAGCCTAGGCAAGTTTGTGAGACCTTGTCTCAGAAAATAAAAAGGGTTGGGGATGTAGGTCAGTGATAGAGCTCTAGCAGGTTCAATCCCCAGCTCCTCCCAAAAAAAAAGAAAGAAAGAAGGAAAAAGAAAAGAAAAACATGCTGCCTTTGTCTCCCTTTTTTTTCTTTAAAAAAATTTTTTTTATAACTTTATTTACTTTTTATGTGGTGCTGAGGATTGAACCCAGTTTTGCTACCTTCCTCAGGGATTTCTGCTTGAGTTTGAAGTTGATTAATTTTTTGTTACTGGACATGGAACCCTATGGGTGCTTTGGGTTCAATCCAAGGTTTTAAACTACATCCCGAATCCTTTTTATTTTTTATTTTGAGAGAGGGTCTTGCTAAGTTGCAGAGGCTAACCTTAAACTTTCGATCCTCCTTCCTCAACTTCCTGAGTCGCTGAGGTTATAGGTGTGTACCACTGTGCCTGGCTTGAAGTTATTTTTTTAAAATATTATTTTTAGTTGTTGATAGACCTTTATTTTATGTATTTATATACAGTGCTGAGAAGCAAACCCAGTGCCTCACACATGCCAGGCAAGTGCACTACCACTGAGCCCTAGCCCCTGCCCCTTGAAGTTATTTTAAACTGATCACTAACTGTAAAAAATTGTGCTTGTATCCCTACTATTGAGGACTTAATAATGGATCATTTTTTTCTTTTAACTTTTCATTATGGAAAAAATATAAACATACAAAAGTTGACAGACTAGTAAAATGAAGGCTCATATATCTGTCTTCATCTTCAATAGTAGTTAACTATTATTACGGCTGTATTGTGGATTCATCTATATCTTTACCTACTTTCCCCTTTTGTGTTATTTTGAAGCATATCCAAACATGTTATTTTATTGATAAATATTTCTGTGTCAACGTACAAAAGATCCTTTTTATGTAAGAGGATCCAGACAAGGTTCACATTTGGGATTGGTTGATGTCTTTAAGCCTCTCTTAACCTGTAGGTTCACCCCATCCACTCCTCTTATCTACTATCCTGGCAAAAGAGAAACTGGGTCACAAGAGACATTTTAATGGAAATTTATTTTGTCACTCGATTGTGCTGGCAGTGTCTTATTGGTGATGAAGTTTTTCTTTTTATTGTTTTATTTTTCTTTTTATTGTTGATGGGCCTTGTATTTTATTTTTCATGTATGGTGGTGAGACTTGAACTCAGTGCCTCTCATGTGCTAGGCGAGCGCTCCATTGCTGAGCCATAACCCCAGCCCAGTGATGAAGTCTTTTTTTTTTTTTTTTTTAATATTTATTCTTTAGTTGTAATTGGACACAGTACCTTTATTTTATTTATATTTATTTTTAATGTGGTGCTGAGAATCGAACCCAGGGCCTTGTACATGCTAGGCGAGCGCTCTAGCGCTGAGCCACAACCCCAGCCCTCAGTGATGAAGTCGAACAAGAGCATCTGTCTTCTCACCCTGGAATCCTTTCTCCTAGGATCGGCAGCTGAAAGTAAAGGATCTGGTTTTGTCTGTACACAGCCGTGCTGTTAGGAACTGCCCCTGGACTGTCGCCCTGTGGAGCCGCTACCTCCTGGCCATGGAGAGACATGGCGTTGATCATCGGGTGATTTCTGGTGCGTGTGTTTTTGTGGGAAGACTTCTAAGCTTTTTGTCCCAAGTGAGAAACGAAACTGTAAAAAGTCATGAAGTTAGCGTCCCCAGGGTTTTCTTGGAACATTGAGTACTAGTGACAAAGGGTCTCTGAGTGGAGGTAAACTGGCTGTGTTGGTGGCTTCTTAGATCTCTCTAACATGCTGAGACTAATTATGATTTTTTTTTTTTTTTTTTTTTAAATAAGCTGTGGTCTTTTCTCCATACGGGACTCTCCTTGCAGGGAGTCTCGTGGAGTTGAGACCTTTTAGAGCACATTGTGCAGTGCTCTATGATCTTCCTTTTTGAGCATTTTTCTCTAGCTTATTTCACTTTGTTGCATCCTATTATTTTTTAAGGCATGAAGTGTTTATAGTCAGTAGAGTTTGACAACTTTATTTCAGCATTTTTTTGAATTGGCATTGAATTCTGACCTTTTCTTCAACTTCAGTGACCTTCGAGAAAGCTTTGAGTGCTGGCTTCATCCAGGCCACCGATTACGTGGAGATCTGGCAGGCGTATCTGGATTACTTGAGGAGAAGGGTTGACTTCAAGCAAGGTACCTCAGTACACATTTCCCTCGGAATTCAACTTTTTCCAGACACATCTTTGGTGAGATGTGTTCGTTACCCAAATATGCTGTGGTTTGGTGGATGATGCAGACCAGGCCTTGGTACTCCCCACCCCCGTACATTATAGTGATCTGTGACTGTCCCAAGCCAGGCTGTGGCTTGTGTGGAAGGGTGATTTTAGGATTCACATTGCTTCCTGCCAGCCTCTGCAGCCTTATCTCTCTCTCTCTCTCTCTCTTTTTTTTGGTACCAGGGATTGAACTCAGGGGCACTCAACCACTCGGCCACATCCCCAGCCCTTTTTTGTGTTTTCTTTAGAAACAGGGTCTCACTGAGTTGCTAATTGCCTCACCATTGCTGAGGCTGGCTTTGAACTTGCGATCCTCCTGCCTCAGCCTCCCAAGTGCTGGGATTATAGGTGTGCGCCACCGTGCCCGGCCTTCTCTCTCATTTTTACTTTTGTCTCTTTTTTTATAAATTCCAGATAGTTTTTAAAAGAAGGATGATGTTTTCTTTTAGCTGTTTGGATCTCTGCAGGACCCCTGCCTGATCCCCTGCTCCAACGCTTCTCCCCCAAAAGAAAAGGCACCCAGAGAAATCCAAACTTGTGCTTGTGCACCGCACGGCAGTTATTTTGTGCAGGGTCCTTCAGCTGTGCTGCTTTTTGCCTCTTGCTCGTTTGGGGACACCCACCTTCCTGCTGTGGGTCCCCACGTCACCTGCGCTCACCTCTGGCTTCTGCCCTCTGTCCCCATTGTGTCCTTTCTTCTCTTCTGTGGGAAGGGCGGGGACTGGGGTGCTGTTTCTGCATCTTCTGCCTGATGCCAAGTGCAGGGTGGGTCTCCAGGCCGGTGTAGGATTAAATGATGACAAAAAAGGACGGCAGCTTGGGTGGTTTTGTGAAGCCCTTTCTGTGATTTTCCAACAGACTCCAGCAAGGAGCTAGAAGAGTTGCGGGCGGCGTTCACCCGTGCTCTGGAGTACCTGCAGCAGGAGGTGGAGGAGCGTAAGTCGGCCCCCTCCCCCACCTCGCCTGTTCTTGCTTGTCATACCTGCCCAGCAGAGCAGTGTTTGCCTCAGAACTTCTTTGTAATTTTCACTAATTCCATTCTTAAAGGGTTCAATGAGAGTGGAGATCCAAGCTGTGTGATCATGCAGAACTGGGCTAGGATTGAGGTAAACATTTTGGACGTTTCTTGAATTTCATTCACCTTTGAAGATCTTTATTAGTGTTCTGGAATACAGTTAGAATCCCAGTGGGTGTTCTAGTCTGTAAGGATTTGTGTTATTTACCTAGCATGGCAGACATTTGTTGTTGTTTTCTTTTCTTTCTTTTTTTTTTTTTTAATTTTTTTTTAGTCGTCAATGAATCTTTTATTTTATTTATTTATATGTGGTGCTGAGGATGGAACCCAGGGCCTCACACATACCAGGCTAGTATGCTACCACTGAACCATAGCCCCAGCCTGAACATTTGTTTTTGACACGGGTACATTTTTTTCTTTTGTACCGGGGATGGAACTCAGGGGCACTTGACCACTGGGCCACATCCCCAGCCCTATTTTATATTTTATTAGAGACAGGGTCTCACTGAGTTGCTAAGTGCCTCGCCATTGCTGAGGCTGGCTTTGAACTCGCAATCTACCTGCCTCAGCCTCCCAAGTGCTGGGATCACAGGTGTGCACCACCACGCCCAGCCTGAACATTTGTTTTTATCTTGGTGGACATACCCTCTCCGGGCTGGGTGCTGCAGGTGTGCGGTGCTGGGTGTCGGCTTGCTCCTGTCTTCCGTCCTCCCTGTGCGAGAGTGGGCCGCGTGTACGCAATCCGCCCTCGGGTCAGTGCTGGGGAATTGCATAGAGGCCATCTCTGCACAGCTCAGGCCTTGGTCCAGGGTAGAAGATGGGTGATTTGACAAAAAAATTAGTAGATATAGGGCATGTTATTACTGATCCAGGGGCACTAGACTGAGCCATAGAATCTGCCCTCGATTAGCTGGTAGAATTATAAAATTCTAATTATGTTTTATTCTCTGAGTGGGAGTCAGGCCAAAGCAACTGACAATTGTCAGGTAGTTTTCGTAGGATGACTGCCTTGTGAGCACTCTGAGGAGGAGGGATCCAAGGCTCAGAGTGGTTGGGTAACTTGCTCAGGCTAGGTGGCTTCTTAAGTGGCAGAACTGGCATCTAATACCAGATCCGTGGTTCTTTCTGTGCATTGCTCTTAACTTAAACACTTGTAATCAAGCTCCGTATAAATAGGAAACAGACGACTCTTCCTGTGCTGTTGAGTGGGCCTGGTATTTGCTGCTCTGTTCACAAGAGGCGTCTGCAGGTCCTTAGAGCCTGCCGCTGCACAGGGCAGGAGCCATTGGCCTGTTGCCACTGGTGCGAAGCATCTGGAGTTCATGTGATGCTGGTAGCTGCGGGGGCTTCTCAGGCATGTCTGTGAGGCAGGCTGTGACAAGTGCTGACGTCAGGGTGGTCTGCTGACGTCAGGGTGGTCGGGTCCTTCCTGACTGAGCTTGCTCATGCCCCGCAGGCTCGACTGTGCAACAACATGCAGAAAGCTCGGGAACTCTGGGACAGCATCATGACCAAAGGAAATGCCAAGTATGCCAACATGTGGCTGGAGTATTACAACCTGGAGAGGTAACCCCCTGGGCTGGAGGGAGGTGCTCTCCACAGGTGAACGCTGGTCCTCAGTCATGGGTGACTCCTGCTGCCTGGGCTGCTCCTCAGGAGGGGCCAGTCCTTATCCCAGGTCCCGTCAGTGGGCGGGGCTGGAGAACCCAGCAGTGTTTTGTGGGGGAACTCTTCAAGCCACAGATTTCTTTTTTCTTTAAATTTTTGTTCTTATATTTGGACATGAATATTTAATTTGACTTTTTTGGGAGCTTTGTAAAAAATTACATTTGATTTTATAGCACTAAAAAGCAAAAAAAAAAAAAACCCAGAAAATTCAAATTAATTGAAAGCTTCAACTCAGACTTAACTAGTGTTAGTTCTGTTTGTTTTTGTGGCAGAAGGGATACATGCTAGGCAGGCTCTCTGTCACTGAGCTACACCTCTAGCTTGTTAGTTAGTGTTTTGGGGTATATTCTCTGAGACTTTTTTTAAACTGTTTATTTATTTTAGTTGTACACAATGCCTTTTATTTTTACGTGGTGCTGAGGATTGAACCCGGGTTGTGCACGTGCTAGTGTGAGCGTTCTACCGCTGAGCCACAACGCCACAGACGCCGGGGATTGAACTCCACTCGACCACTTTCAGACTTTTTGATTTGCTTCACTGAATTTCTAAGTGCCTTGCCATTGCTGAATGGAAATGCAGCCTTATAGTGTCAGACTTTTTGATGCATTTAATTTTCAAGCCTTTAAAATTTTTAGCCTTTAAAAACCAAACCTTTAAAACTGTGGGAATTAAAGAAGATATGCCCAGTAATATTTATAACATGGGGATGGGACAAAGAATATGGCCAGCTCTTCTGTTCAATATATCTTGAACGTTATATGTCCCATGTACTTCTCCACTACTTTGTTCCTTTTTTGAATGTTTTATTACTTCCTTTACTAACAAACAAGTGTGCTCAAGTTGAAAAAGCACAGAGACAAAATATAAGATAGAAAACTCTGTGACGGAGGCTCATGTCCCACCCACAGAGATGGCCACTTTTGGAGCTTGTTTACTATTTCTCTAGATCAGGTTCTCACACCTTTTGGCCGCAGCACCCCCCTACTCTGTTAAAACTTGAAGACCCCAAAGAGCTTTTGTTTATGTGGATTATATCAGTATTTATCCAATTAGAAAATAAAACAAAAATATTTTTTGTTAATTCATTAAAAATAATATCCAAGCTGGGCGTAGTGGCGCACGCCTGTAATCCTAGCACTTTGGGAGGCTGAGGCAGGAGGATCGTGAGTTCAAAGCCAGCCTCAGCAATGGCGAGGCACTTAGCAACTCAGTGAGACCCTGTCTCTAAATAAAATACAAAAAAGGGCTGGGGATGTGACCCAGTGGTCGAGTGCCCCTGAGTTCAATCCCCGGTACCACACACAAAAAAAATCCATTACATTTAACATAAACAGCATTTCTTGGAGAAATGATTAATCTCCAAACTCTAAAATAATTTAGTGAGAAAAGTGGTATGGTCTTCTTTTTTTTGTGTGTCTTCAGTTCAACAGTGGAAGACAGCTGGATTTTTATGTCTGTTTCTGCATCAGCTGTGATTATTCTTATTGGAGAGTATAAGGAGAATTTGGCCTCACACTGATGAGGTTAGAAAAGAAAGGGCTATTTAGTAGTCTTTCAGTTGATGGTAGATATTCTCCTTCCAGACTATGGCTGAATGCAATAGTAATTTTTTTTTTTTTTTTTAATCGGGGATTGAGCACTGGGGTGCTTAACCTCAGAGCCACATCCCCAGCTCTTTTTTATTTTATATTTTGAGACAAGTCTTGCTAAATTAATGAGGCTTTGAATTTGTAATCCTCCTGTCTCAGCCTCTGGAGTCACTGGGATTACAGGAGTGTGCCACCATGCCTAGGTTAAGTAATATGTTCTTTTTTTTTTGGTACTGGGTATTGAACTCAGGGGTACTCACCACTGGGCCACATCCCCAGCCCTTTTTTGTATTTTATTAGAGACAAGGTCTCACTGAGTTGTTAAGTGCCTTACCATTGCTGAGGCTGGCTTTGATTTTGCGATCCTCCTGCTTCAGCCTCCCAAGTGCTGGGATTACAGGCGTGCACCACCATACCCAGCTTAAGTAATATGTTCTTTTTTTTTTAAATAAAGATCATAGGCTGGGGATATAGCTCAGTTGATAGAGTGCTTGCCTTGTATGCACAAGGCCCTGGGTTCAACCCCCAGCACCAGTAAATAAATAAATAAATAAATAAATAAAAACAAACAAACAAACGTGTGAAACACAGGTCTCAGTAACCATAGCTTGTCATGCAGCTGTTCTTTCAAGTAAAAACTGTTCTGTGAAAAAAAGTGACTAATTCCGGTTGCAACTCAAATAGTAACATACACTTTTCGTTGCAGCACCACTGTCCTTCAGGATTGGGAGAGTGCTTTATTTGTACTTCCCAGTTTGTCACACAGAATATTAAAAAGGTGTGCCTGCTTTACTTTGTATGAAGAGCCACCCATGCAAATGTCACACAGTGAAAAAGTCCAGTGACATTTTGGTCCTCTGACTTTCCAGACCCCCTGAGAGGTCTCAGGGGTACATGGATCGTACTTTGGGAACCACACTCTGAATTTTTTCTGAGTGTCTTAATCCATATTTACAACATGTTTGTGCATTTGTACTTTTTAAAAAGCAAATGAGAACATAACTGTCATGACTGTGGTTGATGGCTTGTTTTGTGGGTGTCGTGACTGGTAGTGTCTTTCCACGTTGGTACAAAACGGTGTAACTAAAGGTGTGGACTCCAACCTTCTCCTGATGTAGTGAGCCTCCCTTCTGATTGGACTGCCTGGAATTTCTCTAGGGACTTTATCAAGTGACATAGACCTGCTGGACTTCCGTCCCACAGGTTGCACCTCCGCGTGCTATGGGGATGGAAAGCCAGGCTGCTGGCCGGCCCTGGGTGCATTTTCCAGAGGCACCTGCAGGGTCGTTCCGAGAATGTCTCCCTGGGGACTGCGGAGACCGGTGGAGGCAGGAGGAAATGTCTCCTGCAAGCTGGGGTCCCCTCAGAAACTAGTGTCCTGGGGACCCCCACCTGTTGAGAAGCAACCCCTCCCTTCCTGTGCCTTTTGCTTTACATCCTGGTGGCAGCGAGCAACTCTTTGTTCTTGCCCTAGGGCCCACGGTGACACGCAGCACTGCAGGAAGGCTCTGCACCGGGCCGTGCAGTGCACCAGCGACTACCCCGAGCACGTCTGCGAAGTGCTGCTCGCCATGGAGAGGATGGAAGGTGCCGCCTCGGCTCTCAGCTCTGGCTTGATTCCCACCCTTTGTGGTTCTGTCTCCAGTGGGAGCATCTGCCATGGTCTGTAAGGACCAGCTGTGGTCCTGGCCACCACCCAGCACAGGGAGTGAGCCCTGTGACTCTGCCCAGAGGCTCCAACTAGCAGGCTCTGCGCTGTGGCCCCAGCTCAGGGCTTCTCATGGTGCTCAGTGCTGTCCTGTACGTGACAGGACACTAGGCCACATTCCTGGCCTCTGCCTGTTAGAAGCCGCAGCAGCCCCTCACCCCAGCCATCCATGACAACCCAAAATGCCTCCACACATTGTCAAATGTCCCTTGGTGGAGAGCCCTGCTCTAGCGAGCCCATTGTCTGCACGGCCACTGTGCATGGAGAGGGGCAGCCCCAGGACTTCTCTTATCACACCCGTGTCCCTTGTGGAGTTGCAGCGCCTCCAGCATTAAGCTGTGGAATAAGAACCAGCAGGGAAACAGTGTGAATTTATCCACGGGCATTGATCTGGTTTGGGGTTTGAGCCTCAGTCCTGGAGATCAGACCCCAGACAACAACAGAAACAACTCTGCAACATTTGGGTGGCTCTTAATATTTCTTCAGTCTTAATGTGAATCTCTCATAACCTTTTGTGTCTGAATGTTTTCATGATCTTTGCCATAGAGAGCCCTAAGAGGCTGTATTCTGGCTTTTAAGTCAGAAAGGGACAATTTAAACACATCTAGGACTATTTGAATTCTAAACTTCAAGCCTACATGAATCAGTTTCTTAAAATGAGGAACTCTCCAGTTCTTGTTGGGATAAGGGAGAGATGGCTTCTGGAGGTGTGGGAGATTAAGATGAATTTATGTTTTTAAGTCCTTCAGAAACATAGGGAGTGAAAGTTTCGCTTCTCTTCCCATCCAGGTACTTTAGAAGACTGGGACATAGCTGTGCAGAAGACTGAAACCCGGCTAGCCCGCGTGAACGAGCAGCGGGTGAAGGTAAAGCTGTGTGTGGAAATCTCTGGAGCCCTCGAGCTCGTGCCTCTGTTGGGTGTGGATGTTTCTTGTCAGAACCTTTTAGGTGTCGTAAGAAATGCATGTTACTCATAGGGTGTTAATTGTAAAGTACTTGAATCAATATTTAAATTTGTATCATCTTTTTAGATTAACTGACAACTTTGGCTTTAACAGTAAATACTTTTTCACACACCGGGGGGAACTTTGGCCCTCAAATTCATTGGAATAGATGGGAAAGAATAAAACAGAGCCTCAGTTGGCCTTCAAGGGCAGCAGGAGCTCCCCAGCTTGCTCGGGGCCCCGGTCCTATGGACCGTTTTCTTCCTCTTGGGGAGGGATTGGGGGTGTTGTGAACATGGGCTTGAGGTCCAGCATCCTGAGGACCTCGGGCCAGCCAGGCGGTGGGGCCTTGGGAGTGCCCTCCCCACCCCTTTCATGCCCTCTTCCTCTGCCCTTCCCCTTGCGGATCTCATCCCCCCACAAGCCAGGCAAGTTTTGGGATCCCACTTGGTTTTGGGCTCCCCCAGCGCGTCCCCTTCCCCCCTCTAGGCTGCAGAGAAGGAGGCGGCCCTCGTGCAGCAGGAGGAGGAGAAGGCGGAGCAGCGCAAGAGGGTGCGTGCTGAGAAGAGAGCCTTGAAGAAGAGGAAGAAGACCAGCGGTGGGGACAGGCGCAGAGCGGAGGAGGAGGAGGAGAAGGAGTGGGGCGAGGACGAAGAAGGTAGAGGGCTTTTCAGACACTTTACTTTGAAGCACCCCAAACCTACAGAGAAGTTGCAAAAACGGTAGAGAACTTTTTCCCCAACCCACTTGAGAACGTCTGCCCGCATGCTGCCCACCCCCCTGGATTACTCAGAGGGTGCGTCCTCGTCTGCCTCCCAGCTGGCAAGTCAGCGCCACCCTGGGCACACCTGTAATCCCAGCGACTGGGGAGGCTGAGGCAGGGGAGCGCAAATTCAGGGCTGGGCCCAGCAACTTAGCAAGATCTGTCTTAAAATAGAAAGCAAAAAGGGCTGGGGGTGTGGCTTAGTGGTTAAGTACCCCCGGATTCAATCCTTGGTACCAACCCTCCCTGCCCCCCCGAAACCAGGAGTCAGGACCAGCACACCTCCATTCCTGCCTTTGGTGCTAGTGGTGTCCTTTCAAGTAGAAGGATCTGGTTTTGCATTCAGCTGTCCTGTTTCTGAGTCTCCTCCAGTCTGGAATGTTCCTTTGGCTCCATGACCAGAACACTTGGAGGAGTCAGACCAGTTACTTGGAGAAGGTTCCTCAGAGTAGGTTTTTCTGATGTCCCTCATGCTGAGTCAGGTCATGCCTCTAAGCAGTGTCACCTTCCTGTTGAATCCCTTCAGGTGGCATGTGATTTTGGTCACTTTGGTGAAGTGACTAAGGTGGTGCCTGCCTGGCTTGCTCTTTTCCCCTGGCGATTATTAAGTATTTTGATGGGTATTCGCCTGCTGAGAGGAGATAAATATCCTGTTCCTCTCAACTCCTGAGTGCCTCCTCTGTGTCGTGTGGATCATGGACTCCTCTTCTCCTTGGTTAGTTAGTTAGTGGTTAGTTAGTTGGTCTGTTAGTGCAGTTATTTATGTTGACGCTGTGTCCTAGTGTGGCCATCAGGAGCTCCTGCAAGCAGGCCTCAGTGTCCTTTGACCTGTCCTCGCAGTCTGAGCCCTTCCTTCCTTTCAGGCAGTCCCTCCTGTGACTCAGCCTAGGGTTCCCATTCTCCAGGTGGTGTGTGGCACTGGGCAGGTGCCATATGCTCTTACTGCTGCTGGGGACTGTGCTCCCAGGCCTCTGAGTACTCATGCTAGGGACCGCCTGTTTGCATTCACATGGAACTTGGGTAACCGTGGTGTCCTGGAGACCCGGGTCCACGCTGGGCACCTGCATTTTCAGCGGGCACCACAGTGCTCCTCCTGGTTTTCCGCCTTTTAATGCTCACGGTGCCCTTCTCGCTTTGAGAAGCCCGCTCCCGTCACCCTCAGCACGCCCCCCGTGCTGTCAGTGCCCTAGCTGTGCCCAGCTCCTGACCTGCTGCTCTCCTTGCCCTCTGGGCCTCTCGTGCCTGTGCTGGGTGCTGCCCCGCACAGACGTGTGCCCAGCACTTGGGCTTCATGTCCTCTCCCAGGCCATCGCCCCCGTGGCCCTCCTGCCTGGTGTCTTCCTCTCCCTCTCACCCTGACTGCTGTATCCCAAGATGGGTCCCTGTTACCACCCCATGTACCCGAGTCCCCCTCCCACGGGGCGCCAGTGCCAGCACCACCGCTGCATTCCCACCGCCCGGCCCCGCCCTGCATAGCCTCCTCAGTGGTTTTGAAGGGGTTGAATTTTCCAGCTGGTGTGTCCAGGCAGGTGTGGGTCTGGTTGAGTGCAGTGAAGTCCCTCAAGGCACAGAATTGTCTTGAGGCATTAAGGACCTCTGAGGGTTTCCCTAGCGTAGCTGTGGCCACCAGAGGGAATGGAAACACAGCCTCCATTCCGCTGGCCTTTCTTGCCCACCTTATTTGGGCCTTCAGAAGTGACTGAGGGTGGCCATGGACTCCTCTCCTCCCTGAGAGGCCCCAGGTTAACAGGATAAGGTGGATGGGACTTGGGAGCAGTCAGGACTGTGGAGATGTCGTGAAGTGGGGAGGAGGCCAAAGGTACCCAGGTCTGCTCCCTGCCGGGAGGCTTCATGGGAGAAGGGGTGTGGCTTCTGGGCCAGGACTGAGGAGGAGGGCAGGGCAGGAGCCCCGGGCAGAGCGCCATGTTCGAAGCCTGTGAGCAGCACAGAATGTGTTTGATCTCGGATGCTGGTAGAGGGACGGAGGCAGTGGTGGGGACAGCACAAGGGCTCAGACGCCATCGGGAAGCAGCGGGGGGATTGATGGGAAGGGCTGTGTGCCGGGGCGGAGGCCTGCTGGCCCTCTGCAGGCCACCATGAGAAGGGGTTGGAGTGGAGCGTGGTGAAGTTCTGTTGGGGGACCTGGGACAGCACCCAGAGTGATGTAGAAAACAGACCTTTGTTGTGCTTTCCACAGCGTGGTCTGTGGAGCTGTCACGCCCATCACCGGGTCTCACCCTCGTGCTGACCCGGGCTTTGTGGGGGAGGTGGAGAGACCCTGCTGACCTGAGGCTGGAGTGGACGCTGGGGGTTTGTTGTTACTTCCACTTGATGCAGCCCATTTACTGGATTGTAGTTGTTGCTCAGAAAATCATGGGATGGGTCAGAGGGTCACGAAAGACTTCCTGGGGGCCTGGGACCTGCCACTCTGGGTGTCTGCTGCAGACTCCGCATCTGTGGCGGGAGGGAGGAGTTTCCCCTACACTCGCACGTTTGAGGCTGAGGCGTCTCATTATTGCTGCTTCTCTTGAAAACCCGCAGAGCAGCCTTCCAAGCGCAGGAGGGTCGAGAACAGCCTGCCCCTGGCTGGGGCGGGGCCGGGCGTGGACGAGGAGAAAGGGCTCCCTGAGAAGCCTGCACCTGTGGACGTGGGCCCCCCTTCCAAGCAGAAGGAGAAGGCTGCCTCCCTGAAGCGGGACGTGCCCAGGGTGCCGCACGACAGCAGCAAGGACAGCATCACCGTCTTCGTCAGCAACCTGCCCTACAGCATGGGAGAGCCCGAGGCGAAGCTCAGGCCGCTCTTTGAGGCCTGTGGGGAGGTGGTGGAGATCCGCCCCATCTTCAGCAACCGCGGGGACTTCCGGGGCTACTGCTACGTGGAGTTCAAAGAAGAGCAGTCTGCCCTGAAGGCCCTGGAGTTGGACCGGAAGGACGTAGAAGGGAGGCCGATGTTCGTTTCCCCCTGTGTGGATAAGAGCAAGAACCCTGACTTTAAGGTCTGCTATGGGGGGTGGCGCCCAGCCCGTGCCCGCAGCCCATGCAGGGAGCTAGTCTGTGGGAACCGACAGGGCTTGGGTAGGGCTTGGGTAGGACTCGTGACGGTGGCTCCCTTCTCAGGAAGCTCAGGGGTGAGTGGCTGGAGACTGCTGCTGGGACCCCCGCCCTGTCCTCTGCAAGTGGCTGCTTTTATTCTCGCCATTTGTCAGAGGAGGAATTGAGGCCTGAAGTGACTCCCAGGCACTCTGTTACTAGGTTCTGACCCTAGGTTCGGCTCTGGGCTGCCTGGCGGGGCGTGCCCCGGGGGTGACAGCATCTGGGCTGTGGAGCGCCTGACGTGTCCCCCTCCTGCCCTCTCCCTGCAGGTGTTCCGGTACAGCACTGCCCTGGAGAAGCACAAGCTATTCATCTCTGGCCTGCCCTTCTCCTGTACGAAAGAGGAGCTAGAAGACATCTGTAAGGCTCACGGCACTGTGAAGGACCTCAGGCTGGTCACCAACCGGGCTGGCAAACCAAAGGTCTGTGTCGGTGCAGATGGTGCCTGGCCTTCTGAGCTGGAGGGGGTGCCTAGCTTGTCTCCTAAGAGAGGGTGGTGATTTAGTGGAAAGATGAGCTCACTTGGCTGCACTTCCATTTGAATCAGATTAACCTTATGTAACTAAATGTACCAAAAATGAAAAAGGCATTTGGAAAGTAAATCATTTACCTCCATAGAGGCCACAGTGTGGACCCCTGGCTGCAGTGGTCTCCACCCCACTCCTCTCCTTCCTGGGCCTCCAGCCGGTGCCTGTAGGTCCCTCCACTAGTCTCCTTTTCCCCTCTTCTTCTTGCCCCTCCACATCCTGTTAACTCCTCTTTGTACTGTGTGTATACATACATACGTGTATGTATCTATGTGTGTGTATTTTTTTTAATGATAGAATGTGTTTTTTGCCAGAATACCTTTATTTTTTAATTTATTTTTATGTGGTGCTGAGGGTGGAACCCAGTGCCTCACCCATGCTAGGCAAGTGCTCTACCTCTGAGCCACAACCCCAGCCCATGTACGTGTTTCTTTGAGATGGGGTCTTGGTATGTCATTGGCCAGTCTCCAACTAGTGTGCTCAAGTGATCCTCCTGCCTCAGCCTCCCAAGTAGCTGGGACCTCAGGCGTGTGCCAACGCACCTGGCCCTTTTGTACCACATTTCAACTAGTGTTGTTTCAAGCATGATTTTGGATTTTTTCTTGAACCTCAACCCCAATCAGGTTGAGAATTGAAGACTATGAAGGGACTGAAGGGATGCTGCCGCCCCCACCCCGCCATGTCTGGTTCTCCTCCTTGGTGTTGCCTGTGCTTCCACAGGGTCCACCTGTCTCTCTCTCTTCTGCAGCAAGCACAAGACATGCTGAGCCCAGAAAGGTTTTTCTGATGTGAAAATCAGAACGGCCATAGTGAAGCAGGGTGGGGCCTGGAGCAAACTTGGACAGAGGGCGGCAGCAGTGGGAGGTGACCGGTTGATGGCTGTCTGCTGCTTTCCTGCGGACGCTAGGCTCCCTGACGCTGTGAGGAAGCTGCGTCCTGGGTCTGCACGTTGACCACCCTGGTCTCCCCTGCAGGGTCTGGCCTACGTGGAGTATGAGAATGAGTCCCAGGCGTCGCAGGCCGTGATGAAGATGGATGGCATGACAGTCAAAGAGAATGTCATCAAAGTGGCCATCAGTAACCCCCCTCAGAGGAAAGCTCCAGAGAAGCCAGAGGCCAGGAGAGCACCTGGTGGCCCTATGGTGCCACGGCAGATATATGGAGCGTAAGTGTCCCATGCCAGTCCAGTGAGGGTCGTGCTGGCAGCACTGCTGCGTGGAAGGGCCCTCAGGGCTGGAGCTATTCCTGGGAGTGGGTGAGTTCGGCCGGAGGGCCAGGCCTTGCTGCTGCTCCACTGGTCTTGGTGGTGCTGCGGTGAAGGTGTCCCCAGTGAGTCCCAGGAGGCCGCAGGCCTGGGAAGTGGCCCCTGCTGGTGTTCGCCACCTCGTGCTTGTCATTCACTTTAAGGTAGAAACTGTTGAGGCGGAGTTATTTGAAGCCCCCTTTGCTGATTAATCTGAAGGGAAAACCTGGTGGCGGTCTCCTGCCGGCCCTCCTGTAGTTTCAGCTGCAGTCTCCACGCGGCTGTGCTTTTCTCCTCGTGGGGAGACGGCAGGATGGCACGGTTATGTGGTAGGGTCCAAAAGATGGCAGCCATTAAAAAAAAAAAATAAAAAGAGAACAACTTTATTTGACAAAAGACAAAAAACAAAGTTATTTATGGTAGTTTTTTGCTCAAATAATGCAGTGGGGCAGCTGTGTGGCATCCTCTAGGTCTACCTCACAGCCAGACCCAAGCAGAGGCTGCCCCAGCCCAGGCCCCATTTACACAAGCAGGGGAGGCCAGACAGTCAGCTCATGCACTGCAGGAATGGAAGTCGCCAGCACAGGCGTCCTCCCGCAGTTCCCTCAGACCGGGGCTCACAGACGCCGCTGGGGTGGAAGATGTGGAAGCAGAGCAGCGCCAGCTAGCCTCGAAGCCGCCACGCTGCCCTTCCCCAGTGGGTCTGCTGAGGGTGCAGATGCCCAGCTCCCTGCAACAGAGCGGCCAGAGGGAGGCAGAGCAGAGAGCCCAGGAACCCTGCCCACCTCCCGGGGGCGACACTCCCTTTCTGTAGGTAGCCTGGTCCCGTGCCCCCTGCAAGGGACGGGCCAGGTCACTCAGGAGAGGCAGGGGGCCTTCCTAAGGGCGCCAGGGACCTTCTGAGAAAGGGCAGAGTGGGTGCCTCTGCCGTGGCCAAGTCAGTTGGCACCAGGAGCCCTTCCCCTCAGCCCAGCCAGGCGGTTCCAGGAAACCGCAGCAGGCCAGGGCTCCTGGCCTGTCTTGGCCCAGTAACAGTGTCATTCAGAACAAAACTATTTTGCTAATAAAAATCTAGGATGAGTGTTAAGTTCCCTAAAGATGGGGTATGGTGCTGTCGAACACTGTCACCAGTGACAGAGCAAAATAAAGCAGGGGGCTGAAGACCAGGTGTGATGGAAACTCAGGCAGGGCCCTTGCAGCACCAGCTAAAGAAAGGTGAAGTAGAGACACACCAGGCTTCTGGCCTGTTCCCAGCCCCACTGCAGGAAATTAATTCCCTGCTTCCTCCAGGAATAGCTTCCTGCCATGGTTGTGGGGAAAGCTGTTCTAGGGCTTCCTGACCAGCAGGTGGCCCACTGCTCCCCCAGTGGAGATGCTGGGAGCTTCTGACAGTCCAGTCCCAAGTTCCTAAAAGAATTTTTAAACTCAGGCTGTAGAGCAAAGCCTTTAAGAAAAAAAGGGGAAAATATGAACAAGGAAAAACAGAAGGTCATCGCTTCAGTCCAGCTTACTCCTCCCCCACCCCAGCACGGTCAAAACCAACACCTTGGGTGGTTTGTTACCTTCCCTGCTCTTTGGGCTGAACTTGTTCTGCTGGACTCTCCCTGGCTGTGGCCAGGCCCTTCTGTGCCTGATACAGGAGAGCTGATGAGATAGATGGCAGCCATGCCTTTCCACCCTAGTGTGTGGCTTGGGCTGGTCTCTGCCTAAATCGGGAACAAGGCAGAGTTTGTTGAAGTGCTTTTCATTTACCAGCCAGGACAGAAGGACCATCCGATCGGTCCTGTTCTTTATACTTCATCTCTCTAAACAGCTTTTTTTTTTTCTTTATTAAATTTTTATTTTGTGGTAGCGGGGCTGGAACCCATGAAGCAAATGCTATAAACCAGGCTCCATCCCCAGTCCTTAACTTGGGGTGCTTTAAAACTCCCCTGGCTTATTTTTATGCTCCAGTCAGAAGCCACGAGTCCTTGTTAAGGAGTGCGTTCTGTGTCTGTCCTTGCAGGCGAGGGAAGGGAAGGACCCAGCTGGCCCTGCTGCCGCGTGCCCTGCAGCGCCCGGGTACCGCCGCTCCTCAGGCCGAGAACGGCCCTGCCCCACGCCCAGCAGTCACCGCCTCTGCGGCCACTGAGGCCCCCAAGATGTCCAATGCTGATTTTGCTAAGTTGCTTCTGAGAAAGTGAATGCGACACTGTGAGGGACAGGAAATGCCTTACTTCACGCTGGCCAGGCAGCCCACCCAGCACCCAGCACCCAGCACCCAGCAGCGCCTGGGCCAAGGAGGGGCCGCGCACCCTGCGCTCCTGGACTCTGCGGGGCTCAGATGGGGCGTGTTCCAGGTGAAGAGGCGCCGAGTGCTCCCTCACATTGAGGGCAGTGGAGCAGGGCGTGGCCCGCAGGGTGGCTGTCCCTACGTACTTTTTGTGTCCTGAAGAGCGAGGAGCAGAAGTGACACTGGAACATGGCTCTTGAGACCCACTTGTCCCAATGCTCTGGGCCACCTCTGGCCCTTTTTGTAAGACATCTCTCTCACATCCTGTACAGCACATGTGCCCGTCACTTTTAATTTTTAAAAGATGAAAAACGGCAGATGCTAGTGACTCACCAGAATGGCCTATTTTAGTAAGGGGGGTGGGGGAGTCCCACACACAGCATTTGGTGGGCTTTTGTTCACAGGGGTTGTTTTTTTTCTATTATGTATTTGTAAATGACACGTCAACTGTTGTTTTATGTTTCCTAAAAGCAGAATATTTGCGACATGTGTTTTCTATAGGAATTCTATGTGGACCATTTTCTTTGCTAGTGACTAGTCATTCTGGGTCTAAACATTGAGTTTCAGCCCTTGGGTTTTGTTTAAATACTTAAGTTCTCCCCATTTAGCTTTGTTGATTAAACGGAAGTTCTCTTGAATCACCTTGCCGTGGTCCTCAGCTGTGCATCACAGGGCGTTTGGTACCGGGTCTCCTTGGCTTTGCCTAGTAGGTGTATAAATAGAATTTTTGTAAGATCTCCTCATGACTTTATTTCAGCAGTGATGTGTCTTCAGTCTTGAACTTGAGTTTATGGCAGTTTTGACACTTTAGCTTTTAAGCTTTTTCACCTCATCTTTCACCAGACACTTAGTGCCCTGAAAGCAGCATGGCCGCGCCCCGCCGCTGGGGACCTGCCTTGATCCAGGCCCCCGGGGAGGACAGTGGGAGCAATGGGGACCAAGTCCTCACCTGTCTTTTTTTTTTTGTACTGGGGATTGAACTCAGGGGCACTCAACTACTGGGCCACATCCCCAGCCCTATTTTTTGTATTTTATTAGAGACAGGGTCTCACTGAGTTGCTAAGTGCCTCGCCATTACTGAGGCTGGCTTTGAACTCACGATCCTCCTGCCTCAGCCTCCCAAGTGCTGGGATTATAGGCGTGGACCACCGCGCCTGGCCATCTGTTTGTTTTGTGAATCTCTTTCTGTGTCTGCCAGGCTTTCCTACATTTTTTTATGGAAGATTTTGAACAGACAGAACCATGAAATGAGCGCCAGCACTCCTGTACCCGGCAGGGCCCTCACTGCACTGTCCCCTCAACCTCCTGCTGTGACCTTGAGGCCTGCCCCAGAGGCAGCTCGCGTGTCTAACCTGAGAGAGAAGGACCTAAAAGGCAGTTTGGTTTTCACCCTGAGACATGTTAGCAGTGATACCCTAATTTGGCAACCCAAATTGTTTAGTCAAGTCAGTCTCTCTCCCCGTGATGACCACTGGCTGATAATGTCTTAAGTCCTTTGAAACATAGGGCTCCCCCCTTCGTCTTTCTCTGTCACACACAACACAAACTCCCTCTGGAAGAAGCTCAGGCAGCAGCTGTCGGCAGTAGGAGCCTTGCCGTGGCCCTGGTGCCTCCTGGGTCCACTCCTGTAATGGTCACTGTGAGGCTTGCTGGTGGCCAGGTGACTGGGGGACTCGGAGGAACCTGTGCCTGCCTGAGCCTTCTTCCCACCACAGGGCCCGGGCGCCCGCCTTCTGGCTGCCACAGGCCTCGTGCTGATCCCTGCTGGTGGCCAGAGCTGGACCTCACTTCCGCTGTCCACGTGGGCCTGTGGTGGAGGAGCCTCTGGACACCAGCAGGACCCTGAGATGCTGGCTGCTGGGTTCCAGGAATGGGAGGGGGCTTTAGTCATTTCTTCGGAAATCAAGAACTGGTGGTAAAAACAAACAAAAAATCATTTTGAATCAGTTAAAAAGGAATCAGTATTTCCTGCCCATTAACCTGGGAAGGCAGCTCGAGCACCCAGCTCTGTCCTGCCTGATGGCACTGTCCTAGATCTGTTTTCCCAGGAGGATGTAAAGAGCAGGTGGCAGTTCAGAGCTCTCTGTCCTTGCAATGACTGGAAGTACCTTTTGAATAAGACAGCAGAGTCTCAACATTTATGTAATAAAATACTTTATTAGAATCAGTAATCTGTTAAAATAATCTCTTTCACACTAGCTAAAGTGCAAATTCTAAAGGACAAAGCACGCACTCCTGCGAGGCCTCCTGGACACCATTTACAAACCAAGACTGTAGAAGGGTCCCTCTCGGGCGCGTTCGGGCAGGAATGGAGCCATTTTCTTTCCATTTATTTTTCTGAACCTTTCAGAAAACCCCACTCTGTGCCATTTATACACGTGAATGACTATGAACATTCGCTATCACCTGAGCTGTGACCTCACTGCTATCAGGAACTCAGCCCTGAAATCAAAGGTAGGACAGCACTTTGTGATTCCTGACCGTGACAAAGTGCAGTGCAGCGTTAGATGCCACAGGCTGTCCTTGGGCAGGGAAGCCAGTGATTTTTGGCCATTCTGACACTAACTAGCAGCAGTCCAATTGGCACTTGTGCCATCTGTGATTGAAAGAGAAGGTTCTATTTCTGTGAAATGACAGCTTGGAAACCTGGCCATATTATGTATGACACTGTATCGTTTTGCAGGTTGCTAGAAAAATAAGGCCACCTGGAGGCCACCTCTCCTGCTTCCTCGATGGGTGGCTAGACAGCACAGTGGCTGTGCAAGGTGGGGCCGGGGCTGGGAGGGGGCAAAATCATGACAGAGGGACCTGTCCTGACTGTGGCGGGGCTCTAGCTCCGTATCAGAAACGCCTAGTGGGTTGATGGTCTCTCTCTTGGGTACCCTCTAAAATTGACAGGAAATTTGGAGTGGTGGGGAGGGCTGACCTCCTCAGCAGCGGGGTGCAGTGGGTGGCCGACTCAGAGTCGCTGAGCCCGTGAGAAACTCTGAGCCAAGCTGCTGCAAACGGAGTGCAAGGGAGGCTGACTCAAAGAAAACCAGGCTGGCCCCTCCTCTCCTGAACTAGCAAAATAGTCTCAGTATGAAAAAATGGCTTCTGGCACTCAAGTCTGCAAATCAACTATGGCTCACAGAGTCTTCCCGGGGATCAGCAAGGCGTCCAGCTAGAAGTGTCAGCGTCCGCTTCCCACCACCAAGGTTTGTTCTAGTGGAAGCCACCGCGCTCATCTCTTGGCAGGGGAGCAAAACCCCAAGAAGACAGCTTCACTCAGCACTGGGACGGCTTCTCCCTAGACCGCTGACTTCCCGTTAAAGTCACACAACTACTCACAGTTTCAGAGAGACTCGGCCTCTGTTCCTGACCTTAGTGCAAATTCTGCTCCAGAACCCGGGTTCTGGTCACGTAGGAGCGGTGCTCCTACGGTGAGCTGGGGCCACCATGCAGAGCAGCCACCAGCAGAGCCACAGGGAACACCACACGTGACTAGCTCGCTTGAAAGAAAAAATAAATAACTATTGGATTATAAATTATCTTAAAGAGACTAAGGCTTAATAATTTAGTTTTTTTTTTTCCTTTTTCAACCAAAAAAAAAAAAAAAAATCGGAGGTAAAGTCTCTTTTTGCTTTTGGAGGCGACTAGGTCTCTAGAAATGCCAAGTTTCTCTGGCCCTACCTTCCTTGTCACCAGGGGCTAGGGCTTCACGGGAAGTGTCTCCTTGAACCCAGAATGGTTGGGGTTGGCCTCAGGCAGGGCCACCGAGTACTCGGTGGTGGCAAAGAGCAGGGTGTCCAAGGTGGTCTCGGTGCACTTGGCGATGAAGCGGATGAAGGGCCTCACATCCCCCTCGTTGGCCACCCCCAGCACGTGGTAGTACTCGGACCTCTGCTCCTTGCGGATGGTGATGGGCGGGTAGCCCGCCTGCATCAGGATGAGGTTCATGAGCAGGCGGGAGGTCCTCCCGTTGCCGTCGATGAAAGGGTGGATGTAGACGAGCTTGTAGTGGGCCAGGGCCGCGAACTCCACGGGGTGCAGGCTCATGGCGTCCTCCGAGTTGAGCCACTGGATGAACTCCTGCATCTGCTTCTCCACCTCCTGGGGGTGGGGAGGGATGTGGTGTCCCACCAGGACCTGGGTCTTCCGGAACCTCCCGGCCTCCACGGGGTCCACGTAGCCCAGCACCCGCCTGTGGATCTCCAGCACGTCGCTGGTGGTGACGGAGCCGATGCGGGACAGCAGCGTGGCGTTGATGTACTTCATGGCGGCGTGCATGCCGATGACCTCGTTCTGCTCCTCCAGGCTCTTCCCGGGCACGGCGTAGCGGGTCTCCAGGATGTGCCTGATCTCCGAGAGCGTCAGGGTGTTGCCCTCGATGGCCACCGTGTGGTAGATGTGGTGGTAGTAGGTCTCCTCCATGACCCTGCGCAGCGCCGAGTTGCCCTTGGGGATGGCCATGACCTTCTTCACCTTGCCGTCGATGATGCTGAAGTAGCGCTGGTCGATCTCCTCCACCAGCGGCAGCGTCCGGTCCCGGCTGACCAGCGCCTTCGCGTGGAAGGGCGAGATGGTCAGCGCCCTGGTGTACAGGTAGTCCGCCCGGATGATGTCCTCGTCTTCTTCCGAGAAGATGCCGAACTCGGTGAGCGCGTCCACGAAGTCCGGGTCCATCTTGAGCGCGTGCAGGAAGAGCTTGTGTGCTTTGCCGCGCTTGCCCTGGCGCTTCATCTCCAGGGCCTGGTTCAGGGCCGCTCTGGCTTCCAGCTTACCTGCTGGAGACAGCCGCCAGGCCCGGTCAGGGCAAGGCTGCCGGGAGCCATCCCCTGCAGTCTCCCTGTGGGATGTGACCAGCCTGCGGCCCTGGCCTCAGGGCGCTGGTCCCAGTCACGTCTGTGCTCACTGTGCCCCTGCTGCCACGGCCCTGGGGTGGGCTGGTCATCACTGCTGTCCCAGGCCATTCTCTGCACCTGGGAGGCACCGGCCGGGCTCCCTGGCCCCTGCCTTCTACCTGGACGGTCAGTGTCCCTAGCCTTCCCTGCGCTGCTGCCACCATGGTGGGGACCTCCCTTCCAGCCACGACTCTGGACAGGTGGCCTCCTACCTCTTCCCCAGCTCAGCCATCTCTGAGGCTGGTCCCTGCCTCCGCCTCTCAGCCTGGGGCTCCCACTTCCACCAGACCCTGGGGCCTTCGTCATCTTCTAACCCAGAACACCCCCCTCCCCCCCAGGGACATCTGACAATGTCTGGAGGCACAACTGGGGGACGTGTGCTCCCAGCACCTGGTGGCGGAGGCAGGCACGCTGCTCCACCTCTGGCCCCGCCCTCCTCTCCCAGCCCCGCCCTGGCGTCAGGTGTCAGCCACAGGCGCTCCACCTCTCTGAGTGCCCTGGTGTCCCGGGCTCTCTGCTCTCGTCTCTGCCTCCTCTACTTAGCGTCAGGTCAGGACTGGGCTCAGACCCTCCCTCCCCCAGGGAGCCTTCCCTGTGCCTCCTCCTCACCACACCTGTCACCCACGCCCTGCCCCTGGGAGAAGCCGGCATTCTAGAGATAACAGTTCAGCAGCGAGGAGGCCTGCTGTCTCACCTGGAGACGCCTTGGTCTGGACCACCAGCAGCCCCGAGTCCTGGGAGGTGACACTGAGCTCTGTGGACGGGCTGGTGCACTTGGTGGCAGCGTGCTGCGCCCTACCCAGTCTGCTCCTGAGCAGGCAGAAGCCTTTAAGCACAGCTAAACACTGTTCTTCCATGGTCCCCCGCGGCAGCAGCAGGGCCAGCAGCGACCCCAGTGCCATGCTCAGCAATGTCACCCACAGGAAACGGCCCCAGACTGGGACCCACTTCTGTTCAGTCACCGCCATCACTGAAGACATTGGCACAAACGTCATCTGGACTCCAGGGTTGGCCCCATACACATGTCAACAGTTGGTGGAGAGAGAACAGGATCTGCGAGGAATCAAGAATTGCAGGAGATGAAGCAGGGTAGTGGACATGTCCCAGACACCATGTGATCCTGGATGGGGAGACAGGTTTGATGACTCCCTGCACCTTCAAGTTCAGAAGCGCCCAGGACTGGGGGAAGGCAGGGTGGATCTCTGAGGGGGAGGGGCCAGGTTGGGAGGACTGGTGCCCCTTTCCAGGGCTGTGACTGGCAAGCCATGCTGCTATTGCTGCCCATCGTTTATTGAGCATTTACTATATGCCAGGCTTGGTACCCCACACATATTATCTCCTGCAATCTTCACCAGCAACCTGAGGAACTGATGTCTGTCCCCTACTGTCCAGAGGTGAAGTGAGCAACTGACAGCCTTAGGACTTAAATTCAGGAACCTCACAGCTCTATAGGACCCCCTTTCATCACAAATTTCTGTGGCCTCTGAACACCCAGTGATTGGGATGGACACACACACACACACACACACACACACACACACGGGCACGCGCGCGCGCACAAACACACACACACAATTGGCCATGGCAGCTCTGAGGTCCATTCTTTGATGAGCGTAACTGACTGGTGGCCTAATTTAATGCCATATGTGTAGCTGCCTCCTCCTACTGGCACCCTGATACTCAGCCACAGAGCCCACGATGCTGTCCCCCTCTCTGGCCTTCCTTTGCTGTCCTGCAGGGATCCCACCAAATGTTTGGGAAGATGAACATCTCAAGGGGACTCAAAGTCCAGAGTGGGTGACTACTCTTCAGTGACAGTGGCTGGTAGAGGGAGTAAAAGGGCCAGGCATGCAAGCTAACAATAAGCATTTATTTGGCAACTATGGTGTGCTGGGGACTGAGCTAGGTGCTACATAGCAGTATCTCACTTAATCCCCAAACCACCCTATGAAGAGAGCCTGTAGCTCCATTTTACAGATGAGAGAGAAACCAATGCACAGATAGGGCAAGTTCCTGAAAGTCCACAGTGGGTAGACAGTCATCAGGAATGAAACCCCAGGGAGTCTGAGTCCGGATTCCCAACTCTTAACCTTCAGTTACTACTAACAGGAGCCTATGCACCTGCTCTAGGGTGCCCTGGCCCGGACAGGCTTGACTGATCCCAGGGCTCAGGGACTCAGGGGCTAACGGGGAAACCCTGCTTGTGGCCATTGACATCTGAAACGGCTTGGTGTGATGTGCGGACACAGGTTGTCTGGGTGGGCTTCCCACCACGGACAGGCTCCTCGGCCCAGCTGTAAAGGCAAATAAGAGTTCGCCGGAGCCAGGGGTGTGTGCGACGAGGAGCTGCGTTGCGGGAGGCACAATTTCTCAGCCCTCACTTTCCCAGAAGCGGGAAACTGAGACCCGGAGAGGGAAAGGGACCGCTGTAAGGTCACTCCACAGACTCGGCCCTCTGAGAATCCCGCCCAGAGCTCGCGGCCCTGACGCACCCTCAGAGCCCCTCGGGCTTGCCCCCTCCTCACCACGCGCGGTGGCCGGGCCTTCCTGCCACCTTTCCGGCGCTCGTAGACTCCACAGCTGCAGTTTCACGGGACATCCCTCGCTGCCGGCCGTTGGCCCCGCCCTCTGAGGTTCATCATTGGACGACCCTCCGCGCTCGTCGCGACGGATTGGCTTTCTTCACTTGTCCGTCCCTCGCATTTCCGGGTTTCCGCCTCGGCGTCTGCTTCCCCCGTGAAGGCGCGCCGTGGGCCACTCCCATTGGCTGGCCCTGGTATTGGTCTCGTGCCGGCAGCGGCCAATAAGCAGTGGAGGGGGCGGAGCCTAGGTCGCTGGCGGGAGGAGCGGGCGCTGAGACGTGAATGCGGGTGGGTATTGAGGGCGCGCTGCGTGGGAGGTTCTCTGACTCTGCTGAGTCCGCTGAGAAACGCTTCCCTTTGCTCAGGTCTCCTGGTGCGGGGGCCGCCCTCGGGTGGGTGTTCCTTGGGGTGTAAACCAGGCTCGCCACTCTGTTAATCTTGACTTCATAGCCCGTTTTTAGCTCCCCTCCGCGCTGTACCTTCTTTCCCTTCCTCTCCCTCTCTGTGACTCTTCCTTCTTGACTTTAATTTGCACCGTCATGAGAAGAGCCTGGCTGGTTCTTTTGACTTCCAGAGAGATGGATTTTTCCCTGAAGTAGAGAGCGGAAAACTCCATCTTAACCCTCAAATACCGAAAACCAAACATCTAGGGACGCGCCCCAGAAACGCTTAGCTTGCTAAGATGTTAGGAGCGCCGCATCTGGAGTCTGCTCAGATTCAGACTTTGTCTATTTACCCTGTGACCTTGAGCAAGTTACTTTGAGCCTCAGTTTCCCCATCTGTAAAGTGGGACAAACAGTCCACTTTACTTTTGCCCTCAAATTTGGGATTTGCAGAAGAACTGATGCTATCAGATCCCATCCCTCCTGTGACACAGATTCCCCTCGGAGGCAGTACCAGGAGGTGGTCGTGTGTGTCACCTTCGGTGCTACACAGCCCTGGGTTCACATCCCAGCTCTGTTGCTTGCAAACTGGGTTACATTCAGCAAATGGCGTGACCTTGCCGATCCCCTGTTTGCTTTCCTGTAAACTGGAGATAAGGTGATGACAGTACCTCTTCCAGGATTGTTTGAGATTCCGTGCATCTGGCACTGAGCAATGCTTGGCAAATGTCAGCACTCTTGTAATTGTTTCTAGGAAAAACACCAGATCATTGCTGCTGATGATCCTAAGAAGAAGGTGCTAGAGCTGCAGGTTGCTCCAAGCACAGGAGGAGACAGTTACTGCACCTTGGGTAGGCTTCATCCTGATCCTAGTTTAGGAAAGCTACTGACCCACAGCACAAAACAAAGTGTCCAGGCCCAGGCCAGACTGGGGGGACATTGTGAAGTGAGGGACCAAATGGCTTCCACCTTTCCTGTTGGACTCCCTCTTTATGTCAGGTACCTGCCCCCATTTTCTTTAGTTCCCAGCCCTCAAGATGGAGGATGGCACTTAGTAGATGCTCAAGAAAATTCGCCTTGAATCTGAAGGATGTGGGGCAAATGATAGTTATCTTTTAAAATATATATATATTTATTTATTTTTAGTTGTATTCTTATTTTTTAGTTGTATTCTTACGTGGTGCTGAGGATCGAACCCGGGCTGTGCATGTGCTAGGCGAGCGATCTACCGCTGAGCTACAACCCCAGCCCACAATAGAGTTATTAAGAAACAAAATCAGAATGGTGGTTATTTTGGTGACTTCTTGTTTTTAATTTTTTGAACATGGGTTTTGAACATTGTTTTCTCAGAGTTCTCTGAATTTCACTTCTGATACAGCCCCAGTAGTAATATCACTGGAAAAACCTTCCCCATAGGAGGGTCTGCAGTGTAACTAGCCTATGGGAGACAGTTAGTGTAGTGGAACACAAGGAGGCTCTGGGGTCAGACAGGAGCAAGTCACCCTCACAGAGCTGGGTATTATAGGGCTATAAAGCTCTGTCTATAGGGGCTGGGATTGTGGCTCAGCGGTAGAGAGCTCGCCTAGCACGTGGGCGACCTGGGTTTGATCTTCAGCACCACGTACAAATAAAACACATTGTGTACAACTAAAAGCAAATAAATTAAAAAAATTTAAAAAAGCTCTGCCTACATCTAGGCATAAAGTGTTATAATTACCACCTTCAAAGGCACCCTCCTCTCTCCACCCCTTGGGGTGCCAGTGTAACTTCTTTGATGCACTTAGCCAGTTGTAGCAAACCAGGAACTGCTAAGGAGCAAACCTGCCTGGGTGTGAGACAGTAGGGAGAGGTGGGGAGTGCGGTGAGCTTGAGAACACAGGCTTCATGCAAAGTGGGCAGCAGCTTCTCAGTTGTAGTCCACAGTTTACCACATTTATTATTTTGAGGTATGGTCCAGCAATTCACAGATTTTCTAGTTTCTTACAAGAAATGTCAGGTCTAGATTCTTGAGCAAATCTCCAGATTTTTAAAAAGTGGGCATGTCTGCCTGCTGGCTACAGGGGGCTGCCAGATTGCAACCCATGTAGGCTGTTAAGATGGGCTGGAGGAGGTGGCAGGGGAGGAACACGGAAGAAACACCGCAAATGACCATCTCAGCTATGGAGCCGTTGCAGTCGGTGGACACCAGGGGGCAGTAGCTCACCTGTTAGCGCTTTTATTCAACCTTGATAGGAGATTGCGGTCAATTTTTTGTTGAATGCACAAAAATATAGTCCCTGAAACGCCATCGAAAAGTTGGCTTTCCCTATCTCTTTTTTTGGTACCGGGAATTGAACTCAGGGGCACTCAACCCCTGGGCCACATCCCCATCCCTTTTCGTATTTTATTAGAGACAGGGTCTTGCTGAGTTGCTAAGTGCCTCGCCATTGCTGAGGCTGGCTTTGAGCTCGTGATCCTCCTGCTTCAGCCTCCCAAGTGCTGGGATGACAGGTGTGCACCACCGTGCCCGGCTGGCTTTCCCCATCTTGAGTATGCTGTATTAGGTGGATTTGACCTCCCCGTGGCTCATGGGGGAGTTTCCTAAAAGCTTACCCACAACACAGCTGCATGGGAAATGTTGTCTATTACTCAAACGAAACAAACAACAAAATCCTCCCTGTATCTTTAAGAAACAGCTGCCGAGCCCTTCTGGCTAGCAGAGGCAGATTCTGTGGCTTAGGAATAAAACCAAACTCCCCAACTTGAGGCTCTGTTGCATAAGGTTGGCTCCAAAATGTCTCAACTTCGTTAAAAGGAAATAAACCACACCTGTTCTGGCTGCACCACCCCAGCTTCCACTCCTCCCCAAGCCTGCCTGGGTTCTTTTTTCTCCTTCTAACTTAGTGCTGCTCGTGATCCTCCTGCCTCAGCCTCCTGAGCTGCTGGGATTACAGGCATGCGCCACCCCACCCAGCTATATGTACATGTATTTTTATGTGGTGAAACATTTCAGACATACAAAAAACATAGGTATTACATGGGCATCTGTGTGCCTGTCAGCCAGTTTAAGAATAACCATATCACCAGTGCACTGACGCCCCATAGAGCTCCATCCCTCTTGTCCAGAGGTTCCATCTTGGAATTTAATGCTTTTATTCCCAAGTATGGCCTTTGATCAATATATGTACATTTCTAAGTAATAATATAAGAATGTTAGCCGGGCATGGTGGCGCACGCCTGTAATCCCAGCACTTGGGAGGCTGAGGCAGGAGGATCGCGAGTTCAAAGCCAGCCTCAGCAATGGCGAGGCACTTCGCAACTCAGTGAGACCCTGTCTCTAATAAAATAAAAAAAAAAAAAAAAAAAAAAAAAAGGGCTGGGGATGTGGCCCAGTGGTTGAGTGCCCCTGAGTTCAATCCCTGGTACAAAAAAAAAAAAAAAGTTCTACATGTTTGAACACATTATATTTGCTTTATGTGTGCTTCTGCATTTTGGGGGCTCAGAATTGTATTTTAGAGATTGAGGTTCATGTTGGTGCCATAGTGTTAGATCGTGTCACTTTGCTGTGTAAGTATTCCACATACAGTTTATGTCCTGCTTAGTTGTTGGTGGGCGATTGGGTCATTTGTAATCTTCCTCCATTGCAAACAGCCCTGCAGTGAAATTCCTGTAGGATTCTGGGGCTCATGTGTGGAGGTTTCTCTAGGGCAGAGAGTCTCCAAGGATCACCTGGGGAGTGCGTAACAGACTCTCACCCTGGGGCCCTGCTCCAGTCCCATGAAGTCCTCAATCTCTGATTCTCCTGCAACTGAGTTATAGTGGATATCATCATAACTACCATGCTATGTCATTATTGAGCGTTCACTGTGTGATTTCTTGTAATAATGCTATAAATAGATATTTTAAATTTACTTTGTGGAAGGCAAAGCTGAGGCTCAAAACATTAGGTGGTGAGCCTCAAGTTCCCCAGGGAGCCTTAAGTTCCCCAGCAAGCCAGCAACAGAGCCCGCGTCACAACCAGTCTCCCTGACTCCAGGTTAGGGTTGCAACCATCATGCGACCCTAAGATTTTGGAGATGACAGGTAACATTTTAACTCTTCAAATATGTAGGTGGGAAAACAGGCTGGTAGAAGGTAAGGACCAAGGAAGGCTGAAGATATTTCCCTGGATCCGGTAGCCATCTTATGTGATAATGCTGTGGGAGCTGGAGGTCGGAACAGGGAGGGAAGTCCTGGCAAAGCCATCTTCTCATGACAGGTTCTCATCCAGGGGCATCTGCATTGTCCATTGCTCTATAACAAACACACCCAACAGTTTGCATCTTCAAACAACAAGAAGCATTTATTACCCTCCATACTTTGAATCAAGAATCTGGGAGCAGCTTGGCCGACCGACCGGTCCTGGCTGGTGGTCTCTCCTGAGAGTCCCGTCTGGAGGTCCCGTGGGGCCGCAGCACCATATGCACGGTGGCCAGGGCTTGGTGCCTCTCCGTGTGGGTGACTTCCTAGGGCTGCTGAGTGTCCTCACAACATGGCGGCCGACTCCTCCCAGAAGGAATGATCCAAGGGTACCAGGTCCCGTATGACTGAGCTTTGGAAGTCACGCACTGTCACCTTTTCCATTTTCTACTGGCCACAGCACGGGTGAGCCTTGATGAGGCTCATCAGGAGGTGAGAGTCACTGGAGGCCATCTTGGAGGCTCCTCCCCTTCCACTGCTGCCTCTTAGCCCCACCGATTCTGTCCCACTGCCCGGCAGCATGAACTTCCGGCCCCCGAGCCTTGTGTGGCTGAGTCTTCAGGGTCCTGGAGCCGGGGAGTGTGTGCAGGTGTGAGAATCATGGGTCCCTCTTGTCCCCTGCCTCGCGCCAGGTGTGCGATGAAGAGCTTCCAGCCCAGGACGCCAGCTGGTCGGAGAAGCCACCCCCTCCTGTCCAGAGCTACAGCCGTGTTGACATGGATGCCAGCTCAGGTGCTCACCATGCCGTTTCAGATCACGGCCTCTAGATGTGCCTGAGGCTTTCTCTTCCTCCTGCATGGGGACAGTGACTTGGATTGGCTCCTGGGCCAGGAGGGAGTGGAGTCCCAGAGGAACCACTGCCTCCATCCTGCCCTCTCCCCACTTCTGCCTCACCCCGACTCCAGGCAACCAGGGCCTGGGGTTGCTGGGCCGAGGGGCTACCCACCGGCCTGGATCCAGCCGCACCCCCAAAGCGCTCAGTGGAAGCTCTCTGTTGTCATAGTAACGCGCAGCCCGGGAAAAGAACAGGGTGCCTGGTGAGCCAGGGCAGCCATGCCTTAGACTCATCCCCTCTTTTAAAGAGATAAGAATTCCTTCCCGGGTTTGGCCGGACATCAAGGGTCTACTTCAGGTGCTGAGGAAATGCTCTTTAAGAAATTTCAGTGCAGTGAGCACAGCCCGGATCAGAGATGGGGCAGCTTTGGGGTTCTTACAGAAATAAGTTTAGAGCCAAGGAGACTTTTTTTTTTTTTTTTTTTTTTTTTTTTTTTTAAGATAACAGCTTTATTGAAATGTGATCCACATAACCATAGAATTCGGCCATTTAAAGTATATGATTTTTTTAGAATATTCACTGAATTGTGAAACCATAGCCAGAATCAATTTTAGAACATTTCATTACTCCAGAAGGAAACCCAGTGCCCTCCAGCAGCCACCCCCCACCCCACGAGGCTCCCCCGCTCAGCCCCTGCGAGCCACACTCTCTCTCGATTTGTCTATTCTGGATTTTCCTCTGAACGGAACCCTACGATGTTGGTCTTTTGTGATGGCATCTTTCAGCACTTTTTTTTTTTTTTTTTTTTTTTTTTTTAGAAAAAGGAAAAAAAAAGAGCATTTTTATTCAGCATTTTAAAGCTCTCCATAGATTCTTGGACAAGGGCATTTCCGTTCTCCTGGAGAACAGTTCCTTGGCTGGGGCGAGGCTGCAGAGTCAGCCTGTGGGCTCCGTGTCCCCCCCCCCCCCTGCCTTGGTCCTTCCTGAGCCTCCTGCCTGTTCCCACGTGGTGTTGGGGAAAGTGACCCTGTAGGAGTGAGGCTGGAGGGAGGTCACCTGGCTCTGAGCTAAGATGCTTTGGGCAACTTCCTTTTTGTTTGGGTACCAGGGATTGGACTCAGGGGCACTCGACCACTGAGCCACATCCCCAGCCCTATTTTGTATTTTATGAGAGACGGGGCCTCACTAGTGAGTTGTTTAGCACCTCACTAAGTTGCTAAGGCTGGCTTTGAACTTGCCATCCTCCTGCCTCAGCCTCCCGAGCTGCTGGGATTACAGGTGTGAGCCACCAGGTGCAGGTGCTGTGCAGGCAGCCTCCCATAGGTTAAGATTGGCTCATTGTGAGCCTACAGAATGGGAGAAAATCCTTGCCACCTGCACCTCAGATAGAGCATCAATCTCCAGGATATATAAAGAACTCAAAAAACTTAACACCACAAAAACAAATAACCCAATCAATAAATGGGATAGAAGTTCATTGGATTAGACAAAGGGGAATGGAGGAAAGGGAGGGGGTGCTGGGAATAGGAAAGACGGTAGAATGAATTGGACATAACTTTTCTATATTCCTATACACAACCAGTGAAACTCCACATCATGTACAACCACAAGAATGGGATACTAAGAAGAATAAGTTATATTCTGTGTATAACATGTCAAAATACACTCTGTTGTCATGTATATTTAAAAAGAACAAATAAAATAAAAGAATCTGGCTTCTCTAGGCACCTCATCTGTATGGACTCCCAGTATTTGCTCTTTTGGGATTAGCTTTTTTTTTTTTTTTTTAATATTTATTTATTTGCTTTAGTTGTACACAATGCAATGCATTTATGTTTACGTGGTGCTGAGGATCAAACCCGGGCCGTGCACATGCTAGGTGAGCGCTCTACCGCTGAGCCACAACCCCAGCCCGGGATTAGCTTTTTTAAAAAAATATTTATTTTTCAGTTTTAGGTAGACATAATATTTTTTATTTTTATTTTTGTGTGGTACTGAGGATCGAACCCAGTGCCTCATCCATACTAGGCAAGCGCTCTACCCCACAACCCCAACCCCATTATTTTACTGAACGTAATGTCCTCAGAGTTCATCTGTGTTGTAGCAAATGTGAGAATCTCCCTCCTTTTAAAGGCTGAATACTATTCCCATGTCTGGTGGGTAAGTTGAAAAATTTGATTAGAATAGGGAAACAGGAAACTTTATATTCTAAAATTTTTATCTTATCCTTTATTTTAACTTATACATACTAGTATTCTGTATGTTAATTTATATTCTATGTGTTCATTTTCCAATATTAATTTTGAGTTAATCAAAACCAATGTATATTATTCATAATTTGATTATGAATAATGGAATAATTGATTGAACTCTCATATCATCTTTCCTGCACAAATCAGGCCTAACTTCTTTTTTTGTTTTTTTGGTACTGGGGATTGAACTCAGGGGCACTCGACCACTGGGCCACATCCCCAGCCCTTTTTTTTTTTTTTTTTTTGTATTTTATGTAGAGACAGGGTCTCACTGAGTTGCTTAGGGCTTCACTTTTGTGGAGGCTGGATTTGAACCCGTGATCCTCTTGCCTCAACCTCCCAAGTGCTGGAATTACAGGCGTGCGCCATCATGCTCTGCTCTAAGTTCCTCTTTTGATTGAGAATTTAAAGACACTGGCAAAGTAGAATACAGAATTCTTCCAGATTTTAATAACCTCTTTCTTCTGCCTCTCTCTTACTGTTACAATTAATTCCTCATCAATTTCTATTTAGGAACTGGCTGTTCTCTGGGCTTTCCAAAACACTCAAATTAGTTTTCGTAGAAACAATTATTTCCCCTTGTATTTTATCCTACTATATACTACTTAACTAAAATAAGTAAATACAATGCATGTGCAACCAACATAAACAGGTTTGGGAGCGCATGTTTAACTTTGGTAGGCGTACAGTTTAGTGGCTGGTGGCGTATTTGTCTCTGGGGATGAGTGTTCAGTGGCTCAATTTGATGACAAGGAAACATCAGACAGATCCAAGTTGAATGAGATTCTACAAATGAACCCCGTGGTCCTCTTCGGCTATGAAGATCACAAAAGACCAAGCAAGCTGAGAGCACTGAGGACCTGTGACAACCCAAAGTGGCTGATTCTAAATTTAATCCTTTTCCTAGAAAAGGGCTTTTGGGGACAAGAGGTGAAACTTGCCTGCGGTCTGAGGATCGCATCATAATTATGTATCGGTATCATTTCCTGATTTCGATGGCTGTGTTGTGGTGCTGGAGGAGATGACTTGTAACGTGGGATCTTGGATTGGATCCTGGACCAGAAAGAGGACGTTAGTGGAAAAACTGGTGAAACTTGAATGTCTGTGGGTGAGTTCATCGCGTGGCACCAATATTAGTTTCCTGGTTTGGATAGTTGTCCTGTGGTCTGTGACATGTTACCCAGGGGAAGCTGGGTGAAAGGCAGGGAAGCTCTACGTATTCAGTTTTACATCTAAAGTATTTCAAAATGAAAAGTTTTGAAAAACACAGATTTCTGGGCTTCAACCCCAGGATGCTTGGATGCAGCAGCTCAGGGCAGGGTCTGGGATTCTGCATTTCCCACCCGCTCAGGGTGGTGGCCGTGCTGCCACTGGCCCCCCAGCCTGCTTTGGAACCCCACGTGGTGGCTGGTATTCGTCACGTGTTCCCTTCCTGGGCTGGTGAGCCACGCCCACAGCCCAGGAGTCAGGCACGCACAGGGTCGTGGGAGCGGGCGCCTCTCCCTGGCTTCTCTCCCGCCGCAGGGCACCTGTGCTTTGGAAGCTGTCCTGGTGATGGGCTAAGGTCTGAGAAGCTCCGGTTTGGAGGGGACCTGGGATGCACCTGGGCGTGCACTGGCGGAGAAGCAGCGATGCTCCCACAGTGAGGACCTCCGAGCCCCGCCCTGCCCGCCGCAGCCAGCCCCTGGGGGCGCTGCCGGGGGAGGAGGAGCAGCCTGTGAGCCGAGCCTGGATCCTCCGTTCCGGCCTCCGGGATGGGTTGAGATGCCACAGGGAAGCAGCTCTGAGCCCGGGGGCTTCCAAGATTCTTCCAGAAACTTCTGTGTCTGGGATGAATCTGTGGGTTTTCCCCAGATGAGATACAGAGGCAGGAGGCACAGGACGGTTCAGTGGTCCCAGGAAAAGCTGGGACCGTCTTTCACAGCGCTGGCCTTGGGGCTGGGTCCCTCCAAACGCAAGCATAGCCTGCCTGGCCACCCAGGCGCCTCGTCGTGGTAAGCGGGCTGGACAGCGCCCTGCTTGTCCCGGCTTGGCTCACATCTTACTCCCTATTCCCGTCTCCCCTCCAGGTTTGGCTTCCTGCCTGGCCTCCCAGAAACCTTTGCCAAACTTCAGCCAATTGAACACTTGGGTGGTGCCTTGGTGTTGCTTTCGGGAGGTCGTTTGTGATGGTCGCAAGCACAGCAAAGGCGTTCGTCCACTTAAGGAACAGACCCGGAGACCCTCCTAGGTGCCAGGCACTGTCCCAGCCCCCGGGGAAACAGCGGTGAACAAAGCAAACTCCATTCCTGCCCTGACCCAGCTGCCTTTCGAGCCAGGGGAGACAATAGACAAAACAGATGAAGTGTGCGGGGATGTTGACGAATGCCACGGAAAAAATAAAGTGGGGAAGGGAGAGGGAAGAGTTTGCGGTTGTCTGGAGGGAAGGGTGTGGCAGGCAGGGGGACAGCTCGTGGGGAACTCGCTGGTGTATTTAGGGACTGGCCAGGAGGCCCAGGCTCCCGCAGAGGGAAGTGGGAGATGTGTTCAGAGAGATGCCATGTTGGGGCAGGTCTTGGTCTTGTAGGCCCCTTGTAAGGGTCTGGCTTTTGTCAGAGTCAGAGGGGCAGTTTTTGGAGGAGTGACGTGAGGGGAACTTTATGTGATGAAATGTAAGAGCCTTTGATATATCATTATGAGGAAGTAGCTCTAAGATGGCGGCTGGCTGAGAGCCAAGAGGTGGCGCTTACTTGTTTGTCAGACAACTTACCATGACCTGACCTTTATAGTGATTGGCTAAGAATTTTTCCATGCTCGTGGGCACTGCGTGCTGTAGCATTAAGTTGAGCTTGTGATGAGAGTGTGGATGGTTATTAAGAGAACTAGTGCACCTGTGAGGAAAGAAAGGGTATTTAGCCAGACTGTAGAGAGGAACGGGGGGGGGGGGGGGGGAGAAAAGAAAGAAGAAAGAAAGAAAAATAAAGAAGAAAAAAGAACAATAAAAGAACTACTCATTCCCAGTTTGCCTCCGATTTCTTTCCCGCGGTATCCTTGCTGCAGGTGGCAACAATGAAACTCTGCGACTTCCTGACCTGTGGCCTCTCTCTGGGCCTGCAGTGGCACCCTTCCTCCACAGAAAACCTTCATGAAGCTTCTCCAGAAATTTTTGCCATAATTGATCTTAGGACTGTCAGCCAAAGGACCTCTGCAAGAGAGTTCAAGGTAGTTAAGCTTCCTGTTTCCTGTTGCTCCATCTTACTTGGCCACTGGCCTGGAAGGGATCAGCACTCCAGGAGCTGGACGCCCCTTGACTAGTTTCTCACAAACATATATGGAATATCTAGTGTAAGTGACTATGTATATATATATAATAGTTTGTAGAAGTGCGTTTGCAAATGCAGAGTGTGATAAGAAAAGCAGATTCTTTTAATGAGGCCTGTGGCCTTGACCTGAGCTTCACAGAGATGTCTACGCTTCCAGGATAAGAGACGCTGCTAATTGGGCTCCATGGTAACAGCTGGCAGGGGGAGGGGAGAGAGGGGAGAAGAAGATCTCCTTCTCAGGCACTGTCCTTGAAGGGTTAACTTGCCCAGAACGGTGAAAGGAAAAGCTGCCTTTGTGTGAACTTCTGAGCCCCTCCCCTTTCACACTGGGCATGAAGTTCTGAAACAACCTGAACTTGGGGTTCAGGGGATTGAGTGATCACAGGGAAAGCTATGCCCTCTGAACCTGGCTGCAGCCAAATAAAACTGTTTCCGGCTGTCCCTGTGTCCCCTAAGGGCTCCGTTAGCCTTCCCCTAAATGGAGGCGAGAACAGGACCTGAGTCCCCGTCTTGTCCAGAGCTCCTGAGCCCTTCACGGCGCTCCACAAATCCCAGCAGCTGTCCTCATCGCGTTATTGTTGGTATCCAGAATGGAACTGGCCCAAGGGCTCTTCTACACCCTCTTCAGCTCAGACTCTGGGAGGAGCAGAGGACAGCAGCCTGGGCAATCCACTTTATCTCCAGAAGTGCCACATGATGCTGCCAGACAGGGGACAGAATCCACGAGAGAGCTCAGGGTCCTGTGCACATCAAGGACCGTCAGGCTGGGCGCGGTGGCCACGCCTGTAACCCCAGCTCCTCGGGAGGTGGAGGCAGGAGGATCCCAAGTTCAAGGTCAACCTGGGCAACTTAGCAAGACCCTGTCTCAAAATTTAATAAAATAAAATAAAAAGGCTGGGGATGTAATTCAGTGGTAGAGCACTTGCCTAGCAGGCGAATGGCCCTGGGTTCCAGTCCCTGTATGGGGGGTGGGGGAACAGAGGGCTTTTACCTGGAATATCATTTCCCACGCCCCTGCTTCACATAGCAAGGTCCTTCTTTCCTAGAGGTCTCTGTCTGCTCCTACCTCTGGTGCTCCCCGACCCTAGCTTAGGGTCCCCCTGTGCAGCGAGGATTCCCTCCTTTCCCTGCGCCCTGATCCTGTAAGCTGCCTGGTACCGAAAACCGGGAGGAAAAACTCTCGGAGGCAGAGTTAAGCTTTTCTTACTTTTACTTCTACTTCTTCTGTCTTCCTCAGGAGTCTCGGCCTAACTCTGACCAGTCATTACTTCTTCTATCTGGTTTCTCTTCTGTCTTCTATCTGGTTTCTCTTCTGTAACCGCTCTGCCTACGTTCTGGCCGCTCTGATTCTTCTGACCGACCGAGTGACTGCCCGGCTGACTGAATTCTCCGTTCTCCTAACTCGGACCGCTTTCACCCGGTTATATACCTTCAGGTTTGCGGGTGCCTACAGGTGCGTCACATACATATCAGGTGGAACTTATGGCTTCCAGCTAGCTACAACAGCCCTTCCTAATTAGGGCTCCTTCATATTCCTTCCCTTTAGTTTAAAAAGGTGCTTTAATTCTATTTTCTCTATTTTCTTTTATTTTCTTGTCCCTACCTAGCTTTTCACCTTTTGTTTTTAAAAGGGTGGATATTTGAGCCCTTTTTGAGAAGGTAAGGAAGCCTACTGCTGAGGAGCAGCTATCGCACTTAGTTAAGCACAATTGCATAAGCGGCTTTGCCTTTTTTTTTTTTTTTTTTTCTCTTTATTTTTCTTTATGGCTTTCTTGCCAAAGCTCAATGGCTTTTTTTCTGCATGGTTTTTACCATGCTGTTTAATTCTCTATAAGCTCATGGCTTTTTTCTTTATGGCTTTTTTGCTAAAGCTCAAGGCTTTTTCTCTGTATGGCTTTTCTGGCTTCTTTATTTTTTATGGCTTTTGGCCGGCTACTCCTTCGGCTTTTGGCCGGCTCGCTTCGGCTTTTCGCTGGCCTCTGCTTCAGCTTAATTCTTACTGGCCTCAACTGAGTCAGAGGCTATGCTCTCTTGTTTCTACTCTTTTTGCTGGTCTCAAACTGAGTCTGAGGCTATGCTTTTTCGTTGCTCTTATTTCTTAGCTTTTCTTCTCTGCCTGCCGAGCCCCGGACGGACCACCATTTGTAAGCTACCTGGTACCGTCTCTGTCAACTGAGCTGAGGCTATGCTTTTTCATTGCTCTTACTCTCGGGGGTGCTACTTTTACTTATTTCCGATTTCTTCTTGTCTTCTTAGCTTAGAGCTTAGAAAGAAAGATAAAGGATAGAGCCCCTTAGAGAGAAAGAAAGATAGAGTAGCTTAGAGTGATGCTTAGCTTAGAGAAAGAGGATTCTCTTCTTTCTTCCTTCTTTGTCCTGTCTTCTGTCTTCCTCAGGAGTCTCGGCCTAACCTGGTTTCTCTTCTGTAACCGATGATTCTTCCTCTGGTGCCTACAGGGGCTCTTAGCTGTCGCCTCCACAGCTCTTAGTGTCGCCTCCACCCACAGTGAGCGCCTGTGGCTGTCTGCAGCTCTCTGTATGGTGCAGACCTCCCAGACATTTTGGTGCAAATGGAACATTCTTCTATTTAGGAAAAGCCTGTCTTGATCCAGGGATGATTGCGCTCGCAGAACCTGCCAGTTTCCATCTGTAAAGGTCCTCCGGGTGCTGCTCCCTGGGGCTCCCAGCCAGGCTCTCAGGGTGCTGACCTCTCTCCTTCCGAGTTCTTCCAACTGAACGTGGAAACCTCCAGGTGTGGACCAGGTGTGGATCGATGGCTAGACTCGCATGCGCCGCCCTGCAGGAGAGTAACGTACAGCGACAGCAGTTCATGTGGCGATCCTCCCGTCTCAGCCTCCCGAGTTGCTGGGAAGACAGGTGTGTGCCACCGCACCTGTCCCTGGTGGAAATTTAATAGACGAGAGATCAGCCTCACTTGGCCTGGAGGTTGTGGGCTCACCCATGGCCCCGAGGTTCTGTGACTCTATGGCATTGCTCATGTGCCCTGTAAAGGTCACATCTGCAAAGTGACTGGTGGCAAGGACCCAAGCATTAGAATGAAGTGGCTTCCTGATGTGCTGCCTGGATCTGACCTGGTTAAAATATTGACTCTGAGGACTGACCTGGGTTCAAATTTGAACTCCTCCATGTCTCAACTGTGTGACTTCAGGCAAATGACTTTACCCCTCTGAACTTCAGTCCCTCGCTGTAAAATAGGACTAACAATAATATCTCCAGCAGTGTCGAACGGGGAGAACAAACCCCGCATGCTTTTAGCTCATCAGTGAATCACCTGTGTCATGATTTACTGAACACTTTTCTTTGGATCAACTTTTAATCCGACAGTTTCATCCTAAGGTAATATGTCAGTGAAAACATAGGTGAAATGACTTGTCCTAACATATGTCACAACTGTACTTAAAAAGGCACCACCAGAAATTAAACTTCACTAGGCTGGAGGGTTTTTTTTTTTTTTTTTAAATGTGCGTGTGTATTCTGTTTGCCAGGATATTCCCAGCATAGTGCCAGCACATAATAGATGCTTTAACAAATGTTTGTTGAATGAATGAATGACTTTAAATCTTCTGCCTGGCTCTAGAAAAATTGAGATAATATGCAGAAAGCCCCTGGCCCGTGCTGAGCATTTGACAGATGTTGCTCTCATCATCATCGGTGTGGACAGTCAGGAGCGTGGGGCACTCCGGCTGGAGGAGCCTCTGCTGCCCAGGCACACCCACACCTGGGGAGCCTGAGACATCTTCTGGCTATTTCGAGCTCTCGGCTCAGGGTGGGACCAAGCTGATTTTGACAACTGGAGAAAAGTTGGGGGGCCTGGGGGAGAGATGGACAGTATGCAGCAGATCAGGGCACGCAGTGGCCGGTTCTGTCCTCAGCCCACACCGGTCACCGGGGCAGGAGGAGAGGGCAGGCGTCTGGGCACACAGCCCCTTCCAGCTGTCCGCCATAAACGCTCGGAGTGGCCGACTCTCCGGCTTCCGGGAACAGAACACCCGCTGTCGGCCGGCCGCCCAGGGCCTGGTTAGCTGTGGCTTTTGTTCTTGTTTAGTTATTACATTAAGGCTCCTGTGATCACAGGGCTGACAGCTGGTACGGATTTACATAGGGCATGAAATTAAGTTAGTTCATTTTAATGTCTAAACTGAGCAGGGCACGAATTTGTCTAGTGAAAACTCCGACTCCCTTATCTTTGTTTGCACATCTGCTCTCGGCACTCACCTCTAATATCTCGAAGTGTGATTTCTCCCCGCTTCCCCCGGGAAAGAGAGGGGATTGGTTCCTGCCTCTGGAAGTCCAGAAGGGACTTTGCCCTTGGGACTTGGAGCTCTCTGTTTTAGATTTCAGGAGGGAAGACTCAAGGGGTGCTGTGAGGTGATTGGTGCTCTAGCCCCAGCTTCCTGACTTCCTTGCTGTGTTTCCTTGGGCAAGTCACTTTCCCTCTCTGGGCCTCAATTTCCTCATCTGTTAAATGAGGGTTTGGAAGTGGATGAGTGTTTATTTGGGGTGGAATAGTTTTTCATTTGGCGAGGTGTTCTACGATGTTAAACATCCCTGGATTGGGAGGCTGAGGCAGGAGGATTGTGAGTTCAAAGCCAGCCTCAGCAATGGCGAGGCACTTAGTAACTCAGTGAGACCCTGTCTCTAATAAAAAAAAATACAAAAAAAGGGCTGGGGATGTGGCCCAGTGGTTGAGTGCCCCTGAGTTCAATCCCCAGTACCAAAAAAAAAAAAAAAAAAAAAAAAAAAAAAATCCCTGGATCTTGGGCATCGTGAGTCATTGATGCCCCCAAATGATGACAAGGAAGACCCCCCTCCACACATTCCCAAGTGCCTCTGTAGCATCCTTTCATTTTTTTTTTTTTCTTCAGTGCCTCCCAGAACATGCATTTTTCAGCTGCCAGGGCCCGTGTGCCTTTGTTGGTGGCCAGTCTGCAGAACCCACTATGCTGTGATTTGCTTTGGTTCCCCACTCTGGGGACAGCCCTTTCCTGGTGACCAAGAGATGTGTGGGGATGACCACTCCTGCTCCCTCCCCTCTCACCTGGCCTGTGCCCAGCCCAGACCTGCCCTTCCCCAGAGCCCCTGGGGGACTTTGCCTCCTGGGTCGTCATGGGAACGTGTCCTCATAGATCACTTGTAGGCAGATTTTTACCTTAAGGCTTGTTTCTAGAGAACCCGACCCAGGCGACTTCCAGGAGGCCCTGTGACCCCCTGACAGTGACCACCAGGCACCCGGTGATCTCCCTGACTTATCCTTCTTACAAACCTTTGGTGTCTAGTGGGCACCAGGTCCTGAGCTGGGTATGCTTGTTAAATTTATTGTTTTGGTACCAGGAATTGAATCCAGAGGTGCTGGACCACCGAGCCACGTCCCCAGCCCTTTGTAGTTTGTATTTGGAAACAGGGTCTTGCTAAGTTGCTCAGGGCCTCACTAAGTGGCTGAGGCTGGCTTTGAACTCGCGATCCTTCTGCCTCAGGACCCAGAGCCAGGGGCTTACAGGGGATCACAGGCCTGGCCTGTGGTTGTTGATTTCAGATGTCACCGTGGGTAGGCTGAGAGATGCCCGGATAGTTGGCAAGACATTACTGCTAGACGTCTGCTAGGGTGTTTCCAGAGGAGATCAGCATTTGATTTGTGGATTGGTTAAGGAAGATGTGGCGTCCCCAGCACAGGCAGGCAGCGTCCAACCCACAGGACCTGACCAGAACAGAAAGGTACAGGAGAGGCCTCCTGTCCCTTCTTGGGCTGAGAAATCATCTCCTGCCTTCAGGCTTAGAGCTCTGGTTCCCGGGCCGCGTAGTCAGGGACTGGCACCCGCTCCATCCTCCGCCCCTCTCTGGTTGTGGGTTCTCAGGCCCCTGACTTGGACCGCTCTGCCGCTTCTTGGCCTTCAACTTGGACTGAAGCTGTGATGGTTTCCTGATTCTCCAGCCTGTAGGGGGCAGACTTCTGGGCCTCCACAATTGCATGAAGACAAAACAAACAAACAAACAAACAAAAAACAAAAACCAAAAAACCCTGTAATAAATCTCTTCTCTCCTACATTGTTTCTCTGGAGCACTGCAACTAATACGCTGGACATGTCACCATGAACATGACCTGGGTCTTCCCTGTGGAGCTTCCCTAGATGAGGGTCGGGAAGCTCAGATGATGTGCTGAAATGGATACGTCCAGCGTGTTAATGAACTTGAAAAATGGGCTGTGTGTTGGGTAACTGGGGGTGGAGGCAAAGGGCTGCTTTGAAGAAGGGACATTTGTGCTGATAGGGAAAGGAGTGAGTGAGCAGGTGAGAATAGGGGAAAAGGTCTGTCAGGCAAATGGGTGGCATGTGCAAAGGCCCTGAGGAGGAAAACTTGTGTGGCAGGATCAACTGCAGGCCAGGGGGTCTGAAGAACAGGCCTGGTGAGCAGGAGAGAGGCCTGGGGTGAGGCGCGTGAGAGGGAGGCAAGGACAGACCTCGAGCAACGTTGCAGACCATGGTGGGGGTGGGGGCTTTATTCTAACTTGGTTGAATCCACATCTGAAGAGAGCTCTCTGGCTCTGGAGAGAAGGTGGACGGGAGGGGAAGGGTGTCATGGGAGTCTGGCATGGGGGTTTCAAACCGAGGGTATCCAATGCAGGGAGATGACTACACAGGAAAACCTGAGAAGTCACATAGGGGACAATGAGGTGACCCCGAGAGGGTTGATGGCAGGAAATTGTATTCATGGCCAGATGGATCAGTGAGGAGGTCCTGTTATTGGAACCGTGGTCACATTATTGGAGCCACCTGGCAGGAGGGAGACCTGGCAGGGGCTGGGATGGGGGTGGGGTGGAGCCCTCGAGCAGATGCAGATGCTGTGTGGCACGTCCGTCACCTGAGGAAGACAGGGGGTCAGAGGTGTCCCGGTTTCTTCCTCCGTCCTCACCTCTTATCCTCCACTGGTGCCTCCCCCAGGTGGAATTTACCCAGAAATCAGAGGCCAGGAGCCTGGGACACAGTTTCCTGGCATGCAGAGCAGGCTGGGCGGGGTGGGCACGGGCCTGAGCACGGACAGGCGGCCGGTCAGCACCAGCCAGCAGGAGTGCTGCAGGAGTATAGGGCAGAGCTGGCGCGGGGCGCAGGCCTCTAATCCCAGCAGCTCGGGAGGCTGAGGCAGGAGGATCTCAAGTTCAAAGCCAGCCTCAACAAAAGCGAGGCGCTAAGCAACTCAGTGAGACCCTGTCTCTAAATAAAATACAAAACAGGGCTGGGATGTGGCTCAGTGGCCGGGTGCCCCTGGGTTCAATACCCGGTAACTTGCCCCTACCACCCCCCACCAAAAAAAAAAAAAAAAAAAACAGTGCAGGGAGAGATGGGGTGGCCTGCGCTGCCACTCTGGATCTAGAACCCAACAGGCTTGAGTGTGGTGGCGGCGGAGGGGAGGAACGGCCCCGACGCTGAGGCGGCTCTGCCTGGAGCAGCTGGCCGTGGGGGTGTTTTTCAGGACAAACCCAATGCAGAGCTAGAGGCTGCCCCAGGCTTGTCTAGAAGGTTCCATTACGCGCTAACCTGGAGCGTGAAATACTCTTGAGGGTCCCACAGCCTCTTTTTTGAGGACCGTCTCCCCAGGAGGGATGAGTTGACACAGTTCCCACGTCTCACATCCTCTACGGTCAGAGCAGGCGCTTCCGGACGACCCGAATCCGTATGTTGGTAAAGCTCAGAGCAGCTGGGGTTCAGAGCCAGTTTTTTTTTTTTTTTTTTTTTTTTTTTTTTTTTTTTGAAATTATATTGGGGCAACAAAAATTCAAGATCAGAGCGCCAGTTTTGAAAGAGCCTGTGTCACCCAAGTCACACCTGTGGCTTCCTACTGGTGAACTATGAAGAGCAGGCGCTTCAGAGCCGTCACTGTCGGGTTTTGTTAAAACCTGACCAATTGGCCTTGGGAAGCTCACGTGACCTCTGGAAGCTTCAGATTCCCCCTTCAGAAAACAGAGACTTGTGTTTGTTAGGATTTCTTATCCCCAGTGACAGAAATGCAGGTGGTTAGGGTAAGAACATTAGCTGAAGCAAGTGATCAGAAAGCTCATGACTTGGAAGAAGAGTTGAGAAGTCGAGCTGGGGGAGGGGCGAGGACACAGGCAGATCCCCCCAGCTGGAGCCTGGGACTGGAACCCTGGAGGGCTTCTCTCTCCATTGCTCATCATGATTTTTCTCCCCGCATTGATTTATTTCCCTTTTTTCTCTGCAGTCTAAGCTTCCTCTGCCCCTCAGTTCACATGGTAGAAAATATGGATGCTGCGGTTTCAGGGTTTTATATGAAAACAACAGGAGTCGTCCAGAAAGGGTGGTTTGACTCATTGCTATATTCAAAATCCTTGGGAAAGCCCCTTTGGGATCAGGTGATTATCCCTGGGTCAGTCAGCCGTGGCCAAGGGCTGGGCATCACATGGTAACATGGCTGGGGGTAATTCCCAGATCCAGGGTAGACAATCTCATAGAATCTACCATTGGGATAATGAAGATATGTGTCACCGTATTGCTGTGACAGATACGATACTGGTTAGCATGGTTTCTGATACATTGTGTTCTTCAACTTGCAGTGGAACCATCACAAGTTGGGGACTGTCTTGTAACTATTGTTTTTTGTTAAAACCTGACCAAAGCTGTCCTCCAAGCCAGGACAGTAGCCATATGACCCATGGACATCCTGTAAGAACCCCCAAGATGGCATTAGGGTAGGAAGCCAGAAGCCAAAAAATTTCCCACGAGTGTTTAGAGAATCTACCATGATAGCGTACGCATATTTGCTTGTCTCTCCTACAAGGGAATGCAGGAAGTGAGACCATGAATGTCACTTTCACAGATGAAAAGGGAAAAAGAACTTTTCTGCAAGACTGAACCAAAGGGCTGAATTGAATGAGGAGCCAGATACGACACCCAGCTCTGACTCATCTCTTGTGAAGATCAGAGAAAATACTGTTTAGGTCTTTGCAGAGGCCCTGAAATCTTGTTTACCTCCTTTTTCTTTGCTCCCACCCCAGGGGTATTTTTGTTTACCTCTTTTAGTTGTAAATGACAAAAATTCACTGAAACTACCTGAAGTTCCTAATGTGTTTTTATGAGTTTGTGCATCTGAGCAGGACAGGAGTGAAAGTCCAGATGAAGGAATGGACCAAGCAATGTCCTTGGGACTCTTGTTCTACTTCCTGGCTCTGCTTTTCTTTCTGTGTTAGTTTTATTTGTTCAGGTTTCTTCTGAATAGCAGGAAAATGTGGCCGGTGGACCCAGATCCCAGCACTGTGACTCTAGAGGCAATATACAGTTTTCCTCATGTTCTAGAAGATTGCCAAGGAAGAGTTCTGATCGGTCCTGCTTGAATCACATAACTAGCCCTGCACCAGCCTGGTCGCAGGGTGGAGCTCCCTGTTAGACCATGCTGGTTGCTATGGAAGCTATGATTGACAGCTCCAGTAGAAGCACATAGAGGGTGGTTCCAAAGCAAAGGCTACTGGGAAGACCAAGACTACAGTGTCCCCTAGGGCTCCGCCTAGGGTTATTAACAAGCACAAAGCCCTTCAGACGTCTCAGAAGGATTTGGGGCTTGTTTTGGAGGGAGTAGAAAAGAAGAAAAAACCCAAGACTGCATCTCATTCTGCAGCAGTCCAAGGAAATGAAAGAAAATGGGGTGGAAGAGATGATAGTGTCAGAGAAGGAAGAGAAGAAAAGGAGTGACCCAGGTAGAGTCCTAGCCACTCACAGGAGTGGGGCACCCTGGACCTCATTGCTGGAGAGAGAGGCCCTGCCCCCCCTGGGTAGGAGACGCTGCTAGCAGATGCTGTGATTCTTCAGCTGTGCGGATCCACGGCCCCTCCAAGACCTCGGCCTTATTCTTGAGAGGTGGCTTCTTCATTGACGAGCACTAAGGAGAGGTAAATCCAACCATGAATTGCACAGCCAGCCCCTGCCTCAAAGTCACTCAGCTTGGAAGGCCAGGTTGCTCTGGCAGCGATGGCTGGACCAACCAGTCCTGAAAAGCCTTCTGCCAACTCTGCCCGGGTGCCCCTGTTAATGCTGCAACCTGAGACTCCACCGGGCACTTTCTCAAAAGCTCGCATGTGCACCCAGAGGCTCCAGGGTGGCCCTAACCCATGGGAGACAGGAAATGACGGATCAGTGTAGCTCTCCTTTCCCCGGATGGACAGTGCTCAGCTGCGATTCACAGACTCCTTTACAAATCCCAAGGATCCAGCATCCCTTTACGGTGGCTGGAGCCAACTGGATACTGTGTCCTTGTGTCCGCTCTTTCTCTTCCCCATCCACATCCTCATTCCTGCTCCCAAAGATCACGTCCCTAAACCAACAACCTGCACAAAACGCACACTTTCAGCGAAATTGCTTCTGGTCCTCACTATTATGCACAGTGCTGCAATGAACATCTTTATTCATAAAACTTTTTAGGTTGTGCAAATAATTCTGGGGAATAAATTCCCCAAAGTGTAATTGCTGGGTTAAAGGGTTCGCCCATTTCCTAGTTTGATAGCTATTGCCAAATTGCTCTCCAAAGCCGCTACAGGAATTTGCATTTCATGTCTTCCCTGATGGTGAATATTATTAACCTTTAAAATTTTTGACAAGTGAATGAGGGGAAAAATACCACATCATGGCTTTAATTTATAGATCTTGGATTATTAGTTTAGAGGCCATTTGTATACTTCTGAAATTGCCTGTTTATGTCTTTTCCTCAATTTTTCTCCTGCTAAGTTTCTGAATGTTTTCTTAGAGATTGTAGGAGCTCTTTCTTTTTAAAAATCTTGGTCATGCCGAGCGTGGTGGCGCACGCCTGTAATCCCAGCACTTTGGGAGGCTGAGGCAGGAGGATTGCAAGTTCAAAGCCAGCCTCAGCAATGGCGAGGCACTCAGCAACTCAGTGAGACCCTGACTCTAAATAAAATACAAAAAAGGGCTGGGGATGTGGCCCAGTGGTCGAGTGCCCTAGAGTTCAATCCCTGGTACCACCAAAAAAAAAATCTTGGTTATGCAGGTTGCAGATTTTTCTTCTCACTGTGTTATTTGCATTATTTTTATGGTTTGTATATGAAGTGTCCTCCAATAAACTCATGTGATAGACAACGCAGGAATGCTCAGAGGTGAAATGATCAGATTATGAGAGTTGTAACTTAATCAATGGACTAATGAATTTGATGGCTTCATAATTTGAATGAATTACTGGTTGGTAACTGAAGACAGGTAGGGCATGACTGGGGGAAGTTGGGTATTTTGGTCACAGCAATAGAAAGCCAATGAACACAGAAATTGGTACCAGGAGTAGGGTCATTGCTGTGACTAACCTGACCATAGGTTTCAGAAGCCCTTGGAACTGGATTGTAAGAGAAGTTTGGAAGAGTTTCAAGATGCAGACTGGAGAGACTTAGAATGTTGTAAGTAAGTAGAGCTTAATGAGTGATTTGGGAGCTCAGAAGACCAGAAAGCTGATAGGAATGTGGACAGTAAAGACAGTGCTCATGAGGTTTCAGATGGGAATGAGGACTCAAGTAGGAACTGGACGAGAAGCCCTGTGAGTTACATCCTGGCAAAGAGCCTGTCTACATTTTGCCCACTTTTGAGTCTTTCTGTGGGGCTGAATTTATTAAAGATGGTGGACTAATTAATCCAATAGGGGAGATTTCAAGGCTGCACAGCATTCAGGCAGTGGTGTGGGTATGGCTGGCAGTTTTAAGCCAGGCTTACTGTGAGAATTGGGAGCAGAATCAGGAAGGGAAATCTGAAGAATTTTCTCTTTGACCAGAGAAGAAGTACATGTAAAATTGGGGCAAAGGAAGATAGAGTCGCTGAAGAGATCAACACCACTAAAGAGAAACTAAGTATTTTGTACAGAGACAATAGAAAAGATGCCTCGAGGACATCTCAGGAATTAGCAAGATTACACTCACCATAAGTTCAATGGTGTAGAAGGGAAAACTCCTTTGAGAAGAGACCATGGGAGCATACTGCTTACGCACAGGGGTGGCTAGGGAGTTGTACCTCCAGATTTGTTTTGCTGTGCTCAGCTGCCCAGGCATTCAGAGGATGCCGTGGCCATGATCCAAGGGGGCTTGTGTACTGCCTGTGCTGGAAGCAGACCTCGGCATCGTCCGTGTGGTGCTGGTTCTGCAGTATGCAGGGTGCTGGAGCTAGGGCATCATAGAGACTTCCAAGGAGATTCCAAAGGAAGGCCTGGGAGGCCAGGTAGGGTATAAACAGTTTGGAATCCCAGTGGGAAGCCCCGAGAGGGTGCTACCTGAAGCCATGAGAAGGAAGATGAAGCTGTAGTGGAGGACACCTCTTGCCCCCCTAGGATTAAGAGAGGCCAGTGACAAGGAACATCTGCTGAGGAAAGCTACTGGCTGAGGACAGAGCCAGCCTAAGGGAGAGGCCACCTGGATGTACTTTTTGGGGTTTAGAGTATGCCTTTAAAGAGTTGCTAACTTTAAAATATGATTTCACTTACAAAGGCCTATCTCCAGCTTCTCCTGAAGTACTGAGCTGGGCGGGCAGCCCTGGCCTGCGCTTCAGTGAGGCCTCCGGGGCCTGAGTCACACAGCTGCCTCCCTGAGGGGCAGGGCACAGGTTTTCTGGAGCTTTTCCTCCTTCGTCTGGTCTGATTCCGTAACTTATCACCTCCTATCCTCTGTGGGTATTAAGATTTGTGACAGCTGCTCAAATAAATACAAATGTCATTGAGGAGCCAGGTTCTGGTCTCTTGCTTTCTCCCTTTGGCCAGCAAGGTCAGGAGACTCTTGCTCCCTATCCTTCCCTCCCCCACCCCCGGGCATCAGATAATTGAACATAAAAAGAGGGGCTGGGGTAAGAGTGGGGTGGGTGGGAACTGGGTATGTTTTTGTGGTAGGCTGGTTGCATTCATGGCCCCAGTTAATGTCCTCCCTGTGTGAATGCCCTTTGTCCAACAACTCTTCATCCTTTCCCATTCTGGCTCTGGGTATGACCATGTGACTTGCTTTGGCCAATGAAATTTAGCAAACACGATGCAGGTAGAGGCTGGGAAAAGCGCTTGCACATTGCCACTTGTTCTGTGGTGCCCATGAGAGCAAGCCCAGGCTAGCCTGCTGAGGAGTGTGAAAGACATGTGACAGACAGGGGTGAGAGAGCCCTGTTGTCTCAGCTGAGGCCAGCAGCCAGCAGCCAGCAGCCGGACACATGGTTAGTTAAACCCAGCCGGGCCAGAAGAACTTCCAGTCAGCTTGTGAACACCAACAAAACGAGCAGTTTTAAATCACTGAATTTTGGAGTGTTTGTTACACAGCTATATTGTGGCAGTTGATAACTGATACATTTACATTTTTATACCGACATTCTTCCTCCCTCTTTCCTTCTCTTTCTCCTTCACTTCCTCCCTTCTTTTCCCTTCTCTTCCTTCTTTCCTTCCCCTTCAACCCATATTTATTGAGCATCTACTAAGTGCCAGGAGTGCAGTGGTGCATAGAACTAGATACTGCCTCTGCCCTTAGGCTTTCTACAACATTGTCCTCAGTTTGGCCACACACCTTGGAAGATGGAATTTCAACAGGGAGGTGACAAATTTTGTGATTAGAACAACTCAGTCTATTCTAGGCCGACCTGGGATAGGTTTCTTTCCCATAGACTGCCCTGTTGCCATTTCTCTGTTTCCCATTTTATTTTATTATTTATTATTATTATTATTATTATTATTATTATTTGTGGTACCAGGGATTGAACTCAGGGGCACTCGACCACTGGGTCACATCCCCAGCCCTTTTTTGTATTTTATTTAGAGACAGGGTCTCACTGAGTTGCTAAGTGCCTCGCCATTGCTGATGCTGGCTTTGAACTCACGATCCTCCTGCCTCAGCCTCCCAAGTGCTGGGATTACAGGCATGCACCACCACGCCCAGCTCCCATTTTAATTATTCCCTCAACCACTGCCACAATTGCTACTGGTAGAAACAGCTCTTCCCAGTCATGGAAATCCTTTTTAAAATGATGTGAAAACCTGAGGTATCCATAAGAAATTTATGTAGAGAGAGCAATGCTTTGTATGCTATCATAAGGTAGGGAGAGTTTTATGTACTGTAAAGTTTTGATATATTGTTATAATTTATGCTTTGGTCTCAGGCCTGGGCAAAGAAAAAAAAAAAGCACAGTATTTCTCTGAGTTTTGTGAAATACACTGTAAATAACACGGGTGTTTTATTTCTTGGCTGGGCATTTTCTCTAATGATGTAAAGTGATGTCAACACCCATATCTTAAGGGCAAAATATGAGCTTCTCTCTCTTCCCTCCACAGGAAAACTGAACAGAGCTTGCTGGCTTCTCTTCAAGGAAGCGGGGCCTGGGCTGGGGACTGTGTCATGGAGGAGTTGTGGTCCTTGTGCCTCTGGATGGCCCATCTGAGTTGCAGGGGAGTTAGGGGAGGAGTCAGCATCTTCTGACCTGGGTGCCCCCCACCCCTGTCTTTTCCTGGGGTGTCTTTCCCAAAGGCATGTGTCCAAATCAGGTTGCTATAACAAAACACCAGAGACTAGATGGCTTACCAACAACAGAAATTTGTTGCTCATGTTCTGCAGGATAGGAAGGCCAAGGCCAAATTTTTGATGAGGGCCTGTTCACAGAGGTCTCACTCAGTCCTCCAGTGTTTTTAAAAAAATAGTGCATATTCATTGAACAGAATAACGAGTTTCGCTGTGGCATATTTGTTCATGCATATAGCATATTTGGGTCACATCCACCCCACTCACCTTCCTTGCCTTCCCCTCTCCTCCCCCATCCTCTTCTCTCCTCTAATAGCCGCCCTGTACATTCTTGCCATTTTTTTCTAGATTCCACATTATGAGAGAAGACGTGATACTTGTGGTTCTGAGTCTGACTTACTTTGCTTAACACGATGATCTCCAGTTCCATCCATTTTTCTACAAATCACATGATTTTCCTCTTCTTTATGGCCAGTCAATTCTCCGTCACAATTCTTGATTCATCCATCCGCTAGCACCTAGGCTGATCCCAAAGCTTGGCCATTGTGCACAGTGCCACAGTAAGCATGGGTCTATAGGCGCCTCTGGAGTATGCTGGCTCTCAGTCCTTAGGGCATATACCCAGGAGAGGTATAGCGGCATCACGGGGTAGTTCTATTTTTAGTTTATTGGGGGGCATATTGGTTTCCACAATAGCCTTACTCATTTGCATTGCCACCAACAGCATATAAGTGTTCCTTCCCCCGCATCCTCTCCAGCATCCATCGTTTTTGTATTCCTGATAATTGCCTCCCTGGCAGGGGTGAGATGGAATTTCAATGTACTTTTCTATTTGCGTTCCCCCAATGGCTGAAGACGTGAACATTTTTTCATGTAATTATTGGCCATTCATTCATACGTCTTCTTTTGAGAAGTGTCTATTCAGTTCTTTTGCCTATTTATTGATTTGGTAGGTTTTTTTTTTTTGGTGATTTTTTTTAAAGTTCTTTATATATATTCTGGATATTAATCCTCTGTCAGAAGAGGAGCTGGTGAAGATTTTCTCCCATTCTGTAGTCTGTCTCTTCATGTTGCTGTTTTTTTTTTTTTTTTTTTTCTGCACAGAAAACTTTTTAACTTGATGCTATCCCATTTGTCAAGTCTCACTATTATTTCCTGAGCAATTGGAGTCCTATTTGGTAAGTCATGGCCGGTGCCTATATCACTTTTTTTTTTTTTGAGTGCTGGGGATTAAGTTCAGGGGCACTCGACCACTGAGCCTCATCCCCAGTCCTATTTTGTATTTTATTTAGAGACAGGGTTTCACTGAATTGCATAGGGCCTCTCTTTTGCTGAGGCTGGCTTTGAACTCGTGATCCTCCTGACTCAGCCTCCTAAGCTGCTGGGTTTACAGGTATGCACTGCCTCACCCAACTCCACACCTACATCTTCAAGTGTTTCTTGTGTATTCTTCTAGTGATTTCAAAGTTTCAGGTCTTACATTTAGGTCTTTAATCCATTTTGAGTTGCTTTTGTGCAAGGTGAGAGATAGGGATCTAATCTCATTCTCTTACACCCAGTTTTCCCAGCACCACATGTGAAAGAAGCTCTTTTCTACAATATATGCTTTGGGCACCTTTGTGAGGAATCATTTGGCCATAGCTGCTCAGGGGTTATTTCTGGGTCTTCCATTCTTTTCCATCAGTCTACATGTCTGGCATGAATCTCATCCATGGGGGCTCTGCCTCCATAACTTAAGAACTTCCCAGTGCCCCACCTCCTACTGCCATCAGCTGGGGAGGAGGATTTCAACGTGTGGATTTGGGAGTGACATCAACATTCAGACCATAGCAGCATGTCCACTTGGCTTTCAGGCTGCTGTGGACACAGCTCTCTGTGAAGGTGGAGAACTAGTCACATCCCCTCTCCTGGCCTCAGTTTCCCCATCTGCAAAGTTGTTCAATGAGAATTCACATCACTGTCCCCATGGGATCCCACCAATGAGCTTCAACTGAAAATCCCTTCCCTGAGTCTATGCATTTGCCAGCTGCACCTTGGTGACGGAAGACAGCAAGGAATGGGTGTCTCATGGTGGTATTTCGGGCAGTGTGGGGGGAGCGGGGAGGTCACTTTGGCTGGTGTGTAGGGAGTGGTGTTCGATCTCCCTCCAGTGACACACAGACTGGGACTTGCTTGTTGCCTGCAAGTCAAGGAGAGAACTCTGAACGGGTGCCGTCACGGGAAGGTCTACCACCCCTTTGGCCTCAGGTTCTTCCTCTGTCCTATAGGGAGAGCTTTCCAGCTCTGATATTCTGGAATTTACTGAAGCCAATGATGACCTTGCCTATGTGTCGGAGAGTCAAAAGGGCTTTCCCTCCAATTCCTCATCCTCATTTTGGAAGTAGAATCTGCAGTGTGTGAATCAGATTTTTTTTTTTTTTTTTTTTTTGATTGGACGCACTGGAGCTCAAATGAAAGGGTTAATTTTATGGCTCAGGGGACTGAGAAATTCTAAGTCCTGGACTGAGGCATGAAGAATCCAGGTGTCCATTGGATGACACTTGGCATTCGGTCCCTTTGTCGCTCATCTCTGCTTTCCTCTCGTAGACCCATGCTCTCAGGCAGCTTCTCCCACGCAGTGGTGATGACGACCGCCAGCAGTTGCAGACCTTCATCCTCCCAGGTTAGTGACGCCCGCAGAAAAGGAGCGCCCAGTCCATGGACCAGCTAGAAAATGCCCATGGCTGGATTTCATTGGCTTAGCTTGAGTCACGTGCTCACCTCTGACCTACGATGATCCTGGGTCACGTGCTCACAATGGGGATGGGGGCGGAGTCAGCTCCGTCTGAACACCTCCCACGGAGCTAGGTTCAGTTTCCCCAGAGGCAAACCAGTCCCTGAAGCCAGAGAAATCGGGAAGGGTCCTAAGCAGACTGCACGACAAATGTCCCCCCCCCCCCCCCCCCTCCAGGAAAGGCTGGGAACTTGCAGATGGGTCTTGTTAAGGAGTTATGTGCATTTTTCCTTCCTGGAGTTTTGGGACATTAGAGATACATGAACTCTCAGGCGCTGTCAATTCAGTCCTCTTCTTCCCGACCCTGTATTTTACAGAGGAGAAAACTGAGGCCGAGGAGACAGCCCTCAGCCTAAAGCCCTCAGCCTCAGCAGACCACCCCCAGTTGATCTCTGTATCAGTTTCTGTCCTCTGAGCAGCTCAAACCTAGTGCCCCACAGGAAGGACCTTGCCCAACAATGACCCTTCTAAGCCCACAGCACCCTGGTGAAGAGTGCCTACCTCTTGTCACTTAAATGTTGTCTGGAGACCACCAGCATCAGCATCACCCAGGAGCTGGTGGGAGAAGCAGGATTTCAGGCCCTGCCCCGGACCTACTGAATGGGATCCCGCAGGTGGACGCTGGGGAAATGCTGTCTGCACTGTGGCCCAGAGGTTTCTGGGTGTCTTTGGCTAGCATTGCAATCAGCCCTGAAAAGAGATCTCTCTTCAACCTTGTGCAAGGGGACTTGGTGATCTGCAGCCTCACCAAGTGAGACCATGGAGTGTTGCAGAATATTCTTGGTTAGGAAATCTTCCTGGAACTTTAACTACCTCCTTCCTGCGGCTGTTTAAGTAGCCACCATGGCATTATCCACCCCACCAGAGGTCCTGTGACCTGGGTGCAGGTGTTTGATGCGCTGGGCTTCAATCCCCCGTCCATTAGATGGAGTTGCCTGGTTTTGCTCCTCTCCTAGATCCAGTGAGATCCAGAATCTGGCTGTGGGGTGCAAATCTGGGAGCCCTGAATGAAACCACTGCCCTCTTTCTTTACTCTGTAATGTGTTTGAAGACCGAAGCTAAGAGCCTCCTTTGTCTCCTCTCCTCTGGACAGGACCCCTCAGCAGACAGGCTGAGTGAATGTTTGGCCACCAACAACTCAGGCCTTTGGAAGGGGCTCTGCCGAACCGTAATTACAGCGCTCAGTGACCCTCTCACGAGAGCTTATCTTTCTGGCCAACAGGAGGCCACATGGCGTTCCACCAAACATTTCTGGCTGTTGGTTTAGGGAGGTGAGGTGACAGCTCGGCAGGCGCTGCTTGTGTTTCGGCTCAGGCCTAATCATGCCGCCAGCCGTGGGATTTATGGGGCCATAAAGACTTGATGGCGTTGCCTGCCAGGGAGGTGCTGCGGCTGCCTGCCCGCGGCTTGACAAGCAGCCTTTCCCAGGAGCTCCAGGCTCAGGGGTGTGCAGGCAGCCGGGGGGCAGGGGGAGCGGGCGGCCATCTGCAGCTTGCAAGGGAGACGGGTGGGCAATTTCACAAATAAACAGGAAATTGCAGACTGTGGTTGGGGGGAGTGACAGAAAGGGTCAAGGTTCATGAGAAAGTGTGATGGGTTCAGTGGTCCTCTCTCCCCACCAAAGAGATATGTCCACGTCCTCACCCGGAAACTGTGAGAATGGCCGACTTGGAAAAATAGTCTTTGCAGATGTAATTAAGTTAAGGAGTGTGAGATGCAATTGTCCAGGACTGTGCAGGTGGCCCTGAGGGCAATGACAACTGTCTGTAAGGGAGCAGAGAAGTGAAGTTGGGGACAGATGGCTGTCCCAAGCCAAAGGGCACATGGAGCCACCAGAAGCTGGAAGGGGCAGAGAAGGATTCTCACCTAGCGCCTCCAGGATTGTGACAGAAGAAATTTTTGTTTTTAAAGCCACTAAATGTGTGATAATTTGCTATGCCTGCCCTTGGAAACAGATATAGAAAATGTAATAAGGAACTATGACCTTTCCTGGGAAATCAAAGGAGGCTTCCCTGAGGATGTAACGTTCGAGCTAGCAAATAGAGGATATACAGGAGTTTAATTGGCAGAAGGGGCTGGGCTAGAGGAGAGGCGGAGACAGGAAGGAGAGAAGTGGTCTATGAAGAAACAGCAGGTGCAAAGGCACTGAGGTAGAGCAACCTGCCCTTGCTTCATCTGTGGTCCCTCTTTTAATTTTGCAGAAGCATCAAGCTCTGTGCCACCCCAGGACCTTTGCACTTACTGTTCCTATGGCCTAGGAAGTTCTCACCTCCTGCTCTTCTCCATGCCTGCATCCCTCCATCCTCCAAATCTCAGCTGAAATGAACTTTCTAGTGAAGCTTTTTGTGCCCACCCTAACTAAAAACATGCCCTCTCGTTCTTTATCCCTTCATCAGTTTTCCTTTATGATTTATGATTGTAATGAAAAGAGCTAAGGTTGGTTGAGTCCTCAGTATGTGCTAGGCACTGTGCTGTTTTCCAGGTATCATCTCATTTAATCTTCATGGCCTTGCTATGAGATGAAAGTTATTTAGTTGTAGTTAAGTCCCCATTTCTCAGATGGGAAGACTGAGACCTAGAGAACTTAGGTCATGTGACAGGGAGAAATGGAGCTGGGATTTGGACCCGAACAGTCTCCAGAGCCGTTCTCCTGAAAATGCTGCTGTGTGGGGACATGTGGGGACAGTGATGCGGGGAAGGGAAGGAAGCAGATGAGTGTGTATGGTCACATCTGTTAGCCTGTGGGCCATTGGGCTATGCCCTCGGAGAAGCTCAGCGTGAAGAGTGGAGGGGCGTCACGGGGGAGAGGGGAGCTGGGGCGTTTAGAACCACCTCCTGTGAGCTGCTGATGGGCAGCGGCCCTGGGGCGCTGATTCCTCAGTACTCCTGTCTGCTGAGAGTGTGGCAAGAGGGGCCTCAGGCACAGAAGCACAGGTGGTGACAGTTGGAGGAGGGGTCTTCCTCTACGTACAGGGAACCGCCTGCCACATACCGTCAATTAAGGACAACGGGTGGGCGCCGGCTCCAGGCTGCGCCAGTCAAGAGCCGTCTCCCTGGAATTTGGCTCTTGAGCACAAAGATGAAAACCCTCAGCGTTCACTCCCCCACGGCCAGCACCCGACCTCTATTCTGCTAGTTTCTCCCACTACTCCCCCTCTCTCCTGCTCCTCTCCTTCCCTCTGTGCTACCCCACTCCTGCTTTCTGGAGCCTGGAGCTTTGGTTTTTCCTTCATTCTTTATTCATTCAACATACACCTAAATGAGCTCCTGCTGTATTCCCTGCCAATCCGTTGCCAACAACCGAAGGATGCTTGTGGACACAGCGTGACCCGGGACTGTCTTTCACCCCAACACCCTTTAGGACGGAAGATGACTCATCTAAACATCTGAAGCAAGAATGAACCTACCTCATCGCACTGCGGTGCACGCAATGTCTCATTTCTTCAGATTTTGAAATCAGGAGTGACCTAGCTCAAGTCCTGCCCGGGTTAAGAGACCGGGGAGCTCATGAGTGTCCCCAAATAAACCTTTTGGACTTTCTCTTTGCTTTGTCTTTGCAGTGTTCTGGCCTTGTGTACCTGCCTTTGTCACGTGGAGCTGTGGCTGCGCCACCAGTCACCCACCCCTGCTGCGCTGTGAGCTTGGGGACCCAGAACTGGGCGGGTCTGCTCATTTCTGACTTCCCCGCTGTGCTTAGCGCATAGTTGACTTTTTTTTTTTTTTTTTTTTTTTTGGCTCTGGGGATTGAACTCAGGGGCACTGGACCACTGGGCCACATCCCCAGCTCTATTTTATTTAGAGACAGGGTCTCCTTGAGTTGCTTAGCGCCTCGCTAAGTTGCTGAGGCTGGTTTTGAACTCTCGATCCTCCTGCCTCAGCCTCCTGAGCCCCTGGGATGACAGGCAGGTGCCACTGTACCCAGCACACAGTCCACTCTTTAAAAGTATTTCACGGTGGCTCTCCTGGGTTGAGCAGAAGCTCCACGTTTGCATCTCCCTGCTCCGTGCCCTCTCCGCCCTGGGCCTGTGTCCCTGCTGACGGAAGGAGCAGCTGAGCTCGAGCCTCGTCCCTCAGGTCACTTCCAGGGCTGACCTTCCTTCTGCATTCAGGGGAGGCCTTCTCTTCCCGCCTTCCTGTCACTAGGTGGGGTCATGTGACTTTTGGCCGTTGAGCTGTGAGCACACATGCGGGATGCCACTCCTGGGCTGGGTGCGGATATTCTAGAGCTCTTCCCCTCCCTCGTGCCATGGTGACTGCCAACGTTGGAGGTGGGGGCTGGGTCCTGCAGGGGGGTCATGGAGCAGACATCCTAGTTGAAGGGAGCATGAGCAACGCCCTAGTTGTTGTAAGTTGCTCATTTGGGGGATTGATTGTTATTGCAGCACAACGTGGCCTGTCCTGCCTGCTACAGTTCCTCTGGGTGGGTTGTGGGTGGGGGTCGTGTTGGAGGGCAAGAATGGGAGCAAGGCGATCTTCGAGAAGGCCAGGCTATGATTCTAGGTGAGAGAGGATAGCGCCAGGGCCAGGGGTGTAGTGGTGGAGGCGGTCAGCAAGGGGGACTCAGTTCCATTTGGCATCCAGAGGGGCTATGACTGATAATGCAGGTAGGGGACAGGGGAAGAGAGATTCTGCTCAGGGTGACGCGTGTCCCACCACTTGAAGAACATCCAGACTGTGAATTGGGCCCGAAGATCCTCACGTGGTCTAAAGTAACAGAATCAATTCACTCATCTGTTACAACATGGGTCTCTGTATTTTCGGGGAATAAAAGGTTCAGGTAAGAAAAGTGGGGCCCCTCGCCCGCCCCCCCACTGCCAAGGGCCCTTCTGCCAGCAGCCAAAACTGACGGTGGCAAGCCGTGGTCCGCTGGCCTCACTGAGGAGGTAGGACGTGGTCCTCGGCTTGATTCCCTTCCCTGGATCTCCCCAGGGAGGTGGGGACACGGACTCCAGTCCCTCTGGCCTCGCGCCTTGTGTTGGTCTTGGCTCAGCTGGAAGAGCTGCCGCGGGAACGGTGGCCGTGTCCAGGGGAAGCCGTGCTAGAGGGAGGATCGTGCCAGGAGGCAGGTCACGTAGCCCTGGGCAAGGACGCATAGCCCTGGGCTCATCCTATTAAAATGACTGAGCCTCCTTGGAAAGGAGCTGCGCTCTTCAGACAGGTCAAAGGGGAGGCTTGCCTTGCAGGTGGATCCCGGGAACCAGAGGGCCGGGGACAGATGGCCGGGGTCAGGCCAGCTATGGGCGTGTGGCTTACTGCTCTCTCTGGCGACCTGAGAGGCTGGGCGAGGGTGCCACTCCAGTGGCTCACGTCCCAGCATTTTGGCTCCAGTGTCCCGTGCGGTAGCCACTAGCCACCACTAGCTTATAAACATACTGAAACTAAATAAGATGAAAGTTAAAATAAATGAGAAAATGTGGTCGCTTAGTTACGCCAACCACATTTTAAAGACTCTGTGGCCCCCGCGGCTGGTGGCTCCGGTGTCTGAAAGCACACTTCTCTGTCGGTGCGGGAAATCCCTGCTGCGCAGGCCACCAGGGCAGCCCGCGGGGCTGGCGGCCAGTGGAAGATATTGAAGCAGAGACGTGGGGCTCGTGCTGGCTCTAGCTCGAGGAGCCCACATGTCTCTGACCTCTGAGTCCCGCCAAGGGGAGGAACTGGGCCGAGGACCCGGATCTCACTGGATCCCAGAGCTGCCTCCTGTCCCCTGGTCTCTGTGCAACATGGCGTCCCCTGGGCCACCCTGGAGTGGCTCATTTTGCTCCATATTTACTGAGCAAGGAAAAAACCCCCGGCACCCCTTCGTATGTACCTACCACCTCCCGCCAGCCATCAGTCAGGGGCCGCTGTCCCTGCGGCAAAGGCAGCATGGGTTCCAAGCACTGCAGAGCCTCCTTGGGCAACCAGGGATGGGCTGTGGGCATCCTGGGCACCTGCTGCAAGTGAAGAGAGAGCGAAGCAAGACAGATGTGGGCACACTGGCTCTACCACGGCTTGTTCGCCCCCGTAGCTTCTCTCCTGGCCCCTCAAATCCCTCTCCACAGTTAGGGAGTTCCTTTAAAATAGAAACCAGGGCTGTGCTTCCCCTGGGTGAGTCCTGTCCCTGATTTCCCACTGACTTAGAATAAAATTTAAATCTCACAAAGACCTTTAAGGGCTCCTGTGACCTGGCTCCTCCTCTCCTGTGCAACATTATCTTCCTACTCAACCTCTCTGGTCCTCAGCACCACCTGAAACTCTTTCCTTTATTCTACTTTCCTGGCTATCGCTACAGCCCCTCCTGGACTCTCAACTTCACGAAGGAAGGGCGTACTTATTTTATTCTGTGCTACGTGCCCGGTGCCTGGCACAGTCTCCAGAGATGCAGCAAATACTTGTGGTCTAAAATAAGTAATGAGTTTGCCCATGATGCTTAATATCTTTGGACCTCAGTTTTTCTCATCTGCAAAGTGGGAATAAGTCATTTTGCAAGGTTATTATAACATAGAAATGGGGTTATGAAAAGCACATAGCAGACAGCCAACCCTCAAACTGGCTGTTGTTATTGAAAAGCAGCAAGTTCACTGTGAGTCATTTTTTCCCACCCAGAGCCAACTGAAAGTTATCCACCTGGTGCCCCGTCACCCCCAACACGGTAGAGGCTCTCTACTTAAAACAGGGGCCTGCTCGAGGATGGTCACAGTGAGACCCTTTGGGTTGGGACATCAGCCTGGTGCGTTCCGACCAGCCAATCCTCGGGTCCCAGTCCCATTTCTCCACGTGTCCCAGCAGCGTCCTGTCAGTAGAAGAACCCAGGTCGGGATCACCGCTGTGGGCAGCTGTCCTGTCTCTTGAGGATCGTTGGTCTGGAACATTCCTCAGTCTTCCTTTGCATTACGAGCCAGACGCTTTTGAAGGGGACAGGCCCTCGTTGTGTAGCGTGTCCCTCAGTATGGGCCTGTCTGCCGTCCCTGGTGCAGGTCGCATCTTTGGCTGAAGCGGCGCGTGAGTGGTGCTGTGGCCTCTGGCTGGGTCCCGTCAGGTGACATGGGATTTCCGTTCGTCCCATTACTGGTGATGGTCACTTTGATCCCTTGATGAAGGGTCTACACACAGGGGCGTGTCTGCACGTGAAGTCACTCTTCTCTTCGTCATTAGGAAGTGCCTCCGTGGGGAGCTTCTTGGAGACGGTGGATCTCATTCATTCATTTTGATAAAACTCCTTCTTTGCATTTTATCAAGTAGGTTACAATCCAGACCGTTGTCCTTTGTTCCCGACGCTCAGATGGCCTCATTTTTGCCAGTAGGTTCCCTTGAAGCGGGGCTTGTGGCCCCGACAGGACCCCTCTGGCCCGGCCAGAGGCTTGTCCTTTCCCGAGAGCCAGCGATGGCTCAGAGGAGCCCCGACCCAACGTGGTGGAGACATCTGGAAACAGAGACCTCGGCGTCTGCGAGTTCATGGTCAGGCTTGTTGCTGTTGGGGTCACGCTGCTTCCAGGCCCCTCCGTGGGCACTGCGTGGGAGTGTGCGTGTGTGTTCGTGTGTGCGCGTCTCTACGCGTTCACACTCATATTGTTTCCAGAATTCTTTCTTTAGATGGAAAATAAGAAACTCACGTGGATGCCTGCGGTTCCAGCCCATCACCGCCGAGTTCTCTCTCCTTTCCTTCCTTTCCAAATTTATTTCTCCCCCCACTATTTTTTGTTTGTTTGTTTGTTTTGGTACCGGGGATTGAACTCAGGGGCACTCGACCCCTGTGCCGCATCCCCAGCCCTTTTTTGTATTTTATTAGAGACAGGGTCTCACTGAGTTGCTAAGTGCCTCGCCACTGCTGAGGCTGGCTTTGAACTCGCGATCCTCCTGCCTCAGCCTCCCAAGTGCTGGGATGACAAGTGCGTGCCACCGCGCCCGGCCACTTTTTTTTTTTTTTTTTTGATGGTGAGAAATCCATGTGTCCTCATTCTATGTCACTGACACCCCTTGCACAGGGGTCCTGGTCATCTTGGTGCGGGTACCCTCATCCTGCTTGTGTTTGGGGTTGGCTGTGAGGGTTCCTGTGGTGGCTGTCCTTGTCCTTCCTGGGGGGACAGTGGAGTTCATGGGGCGCTGCTCTCATTTAGACCCTTGCCTGGTCTAGCCAGAGGGGCTGGTCCTGGAGGCTCCTGGGCACGTTTGTGTTTTGTATCCTTAGGATGCTTCTGCCCAGCCCCCTCTAAGAGGTCAAAGCAATTAAAAAATCCTTGATAATCACCCAACACGCAGCCATCAACGGGTTCCGAGTGCCTTATCTTTTCTTCTCTCGCCTCCCCGCAGAAATGCAAGTGAGGAAAAGTTAAGCAGCAGCTGAAACGATCCCCACTCACTTTCTATAAAGAGGAAAATTAGCTGCTCTAATAATCATGAATATTAATGTATAGCCAATTTCACTCAATTACCATGATGATCTATAATTTTGCCTCAGAACTTCACGGAGGCCACTTCAATGACTGCCGAGCAGGGCTGGCGTCTCTCCACACTCGTGGGTTTGGCTTAACTCCCTCCTCCCCGTCCCCGGCTTCCGTTCGGGCTGCACCCCTGGTCCAGCCCTGAGCAGATCTCTCAGCCCCGAGAATGCGCATTTGGGGGCCTGGGATGTGTCAGTGCTGGGGTGAGTTTATGAGACTCTCGCAGCCCACATGAAACCGCTTCCCTCCAGTCCTGGTCCCCAGGGTCTCTGCCATGTGTACCCAGGGCCATATCTGTCCAGTGAAGTGCCACTTTCCCTGACCACAGCAAATAGGCTAAAGGAGAAGTACCCTCCCTGTCAGTCTCTCCCCAGGGAATTTGGGATTGGGACTCACAACTCCAGAGGGAGGCTTTAGAACAAAAATGTAGGACTCGGTGGGGTGCGGTGGCACGCGCCTGGAATTCCAGCGGCTCAGAAGGCTGAGGCAGGAGGATTGAGAGTTCAAAGCCAGCCTCAGCAATATAGTGAGGCCATGAACAACTCAGTGAGAATTTGTCTCTAAATAAAATGCAAAAAGGGCTGGGGATGTGACTCAGTGGTTAAATGCGCCTGAGTTCAATCCCTGGTGCACGCGCGTGTGCGCGCGCGCGCACGCACACACACACACACACACACACACACACAAAAGAAGTAAATAAATAAACATAGAACTCAGGACTGTGGGCAACTACCTACTTTCCTATAAACCAACCAGCCATGGCACAGAGAAACAGAAGAGACAGAGGAGCCGAAGCAGGGGTCCCCAGGGTCTTCTGCCCCATCCGTTCAGGTCTCTCCTGAGCCTGGGGTTCCTTGAAACACTTCCATATCCTTAAAACAAAGTCCCCTTTATTTCTAATGTTATTTTGGGGATGCTTCTGTTACCTGCAACCAGGGAGTCCCACCTAACACCGCTGTCCGTGGACAGACGTGACGGGTGTCCCTGCCAGGCGACTCTGGTCACAGCTGCCCAGTCTTAACAGGAGAAAGGCCCAGAACGGGCCCAGGAAGGGAGTGCCAATCACAGCCTCCAGCCCCCTGGTTCTTTTTCTATCTTTCCATGGGAAATTCTGCAGGAGCCCTGTTTGCGGAGATAGTTAAGATTGCGGTTGACTATTGGGCCATAGACATTTCCGTTCCAGGCTGCAATCCTTTTCCGGCGACAACAAAATTCTGTTTTTTTTTCTTTTTCTTTTTCTTAGATAAGACAACATAGATCAGTCCAGTGGAGAAAGTCACTCAGAAGTCTGGGTTGTTTTGATGCCCAACAGTGGCTGCCTCACTGTTGCTTTTCTGTTGTTTGGGGCCCCTGCCGACTTGGCGCTGTGTGGCGGTGGCTGGCTGTGTTTGCTAACACGCCCAGGTGGCCCCTCCCTCACCCGCCGTGCTCTTCGTGGCCCCCCCTCACTACCTGATGTTAGCATATGGATTTGTTAAAGGATCGCTGGTGGACTGCTTGTGTCAACGAGAGTAGGCATCTTGCCAGTCTCGCTCTCTGTTGTGCCCTGTGTCTGGAGCAAGGCCTGGCACAGCAAATACAGGCAGAACGAGTGGACGAGGGAATAAACCAGCGGGCGAATCTAGCCCTTTGTTAACCCTAGGGGAGGCTCCGGCTAGTGACAAGGTCATGGGACTGAGTGTTCTTTTTTTTTTTTTTTTTTTGGTACCGGGGATTGAACTCAGGGGCACTCGACCACTGGGCCACATCCCCAGCCCTTTTTTGTATTTTTATTAGAGACAGGGTCTCACTGAGTTACTAAGTGCCTCGCCATTGCTGAGGCTGGCTTTGAACTCGCGATCCTCCTGCCTCAGCCTCCCAAAGTGCTGGGATTACAGGCGTGCGCCACTGCGCCCGGCTCTGAGTGTTCTTTTTGATCAGCCTTCCCAGTACACAGCCACCGCGCGCACGGATCCGTACTATTTCCTGGTTGTGTCCAGAGAACGTGGTTAGCGACTCAGCCCTTGGAGTTGGCAGATTTGGGTCTGAGTCTCAGCTGTGCCCCACCAGCTGTGACTCTTGGGCCAGTTAGTAACTCTCTCCATATTGTGTCCCTTCATCCTCAGACTGGGGACAAGAGCTGTTTCTTTGTCATTGGACGGTTGTACAAACTCAAAAAGCCAATAACTGGCATATGATATTTGCTCAAAAAACGGGAATTTTGATTCTAGCTCTGTTATGAGACTTGAGCATCTTGTTGACTAGCACGGGCCCATCCTTCCATTCATTCATGAGATGGTGAGTTCATTCATCCAATGGCTACTGAGCATTTGTGTGTGTTGGGCTCCAGGGTGTGAATATGGAAGACACTTTGCATTCCCAGGAAGATGACCCAAGGCACGATGACAGGGGCTCCCCAAAGCCACCAGCCCAGGCCCTCGGGGTATGGTTGGGAGGTAGGTTCCAGGAAGTGCTGGGTGGTTTAGAGAAACCCTGCATTTGGGAGGTTTGAATTTTGCTTCTAACGTGCTGTTTGGACTTGGGAAATGAACTTCACCTCCGTTAGCCTGTCTTCCCACCGACCAACGCGGGTGTGGCAACAGGTCCACTGGCCTCAAGCCTCCATGTGCTTCCACCAGAGCTGTGTGGGGGCTGTGTTCCGGGGTGTCCTCCAGCCTCTGCCTCTGGGGGAGACTCGGCAGGTTCAGCAGGTGGCAGAGGTGATCCTGAGGCAGGTGCTGGCGCACACTTTGAGGAACTCAGTGTCGGTGGAGATTTCCTCTTTGGGGCCTGAACTCTTAAACACAGCGTGGTCTCCACCTTTAATTCCCTGCCTTCTGTGTAGGGTCAGGCTATGCTGTAGCCAGGAGCCCAGTCCTCCCTCCTCTGCCGCTCCCGTGGCCATCCCCAGCTCTCCTGGGAGCTGTCCGTGGTCCTGAAGCCTGTGCTCTGGGCTTTTCGCAGCGGAGATCAAACAAGGTCTCCTCTTTCTGCCCTGGCGTCTCCCAGCCTTTCCTCTGCTTGGTAGAAGAAGGAAACCATGCTTTCTAAATGTCAGGTTGCCAGCGCTCTGGTTTCCATGACAGCAGAGAGGGAGGATGAAAGCCCCGCTCTCACCTACCACGAAATTAAAAGCCACCCTCTTGGAGAACAAATAATGATCCCAGGAGGGCCCTGCAGAACTGGAGAGCCTTGGTTTTGGAGTCTTTCATCCTCATAGTGGAAATCTGCAGGAAGGAGAAGGTGTGGGGGTCCCCGGTGGGGGGTTCTTTGAGGGATTTCATGGTGGACAGAGTACAGAATAATGACAATGACAGGAAGAGCCATGAGAAGACCTCACAGGGCCACTGCTCTTTAAAGTCCGTGGCAGCCGCTTTAGATCCTCCATGCAACCTGCGGTTTATATGCAGGAAGAAACGAGGTGCTCAGGTGGAGAAGCATTCCCGGTGCCACCACATGCTGTCTCCGCAGGGCTGTGCTTGTCACCTGACCGGGACTCCTACAGCACTGCCTGAGCCAGCCTTCTCCTCCTCCTCCCCAAATTTACTACCCCCGTCTCACTTCTCCCACCCATGATAACCACGGCACACCTGAGAAACCCGTCGTGGCTGGAGAGATGGGTGGGCTTCTCTACCCCAGACCAAGCTGGAGCCTCAATGGCGAAAGAGTTGACTATCGGGGAGGGAAAGGATGTTTGAATGCAGGTGATGTCCCTATTCTGTTTAAGGGAAGCGCTGTTCTTTTTTTTTTTTTTTTTTTTTTTTTTTTTTAGTTGTGTATGGACTCAATGCCTTTATTTATTTATTTTATGTGGTGCTAGGATCGAACCCAGTGCCTCACACTTGTGAGGCAAATGCTCTACCTCTGAGCCACAATCCCAGCCCAGGAAGGCTGTTCTTATTCACATAACCCTGGGGGTGGGGAGGCTAGTTTCATGCTCACAAATCCTCAAGACCACCCTCAGGAGCGGCCACAGATATTATCCAGATTTCGTGTATGCAGAATATGAGGCCCAGGGTCCACGCTTCTAGAAAAGTCCAGAGCTGGGATTTTAACCCAGGGCACCAGCTGCTGCAGTTCAGCTCAACAGACCATGAGCCACAGTGAGTCTCCTAAGGCATGTGGCTTGCTTTAAGCCTGGGACACGACATTCCTGGGAAACTGCTATGGTTAATTTCAAAGTCATTTCTTAAAGAAGATGCTTAGATAATGGAAAATCTCCCAGGGTGAAGGGCGTTGGGTTGGGTTCGTTTTGCGGTGGATGTCCAGCCCAGGGTGCCATGCAGCTGGCCCGTGATCAACAGAGAAGCCTCGTGGTCACAGCGAAGCACTCAGGTCCATGCTTTGTGGTTCTTGGAGGGCCTGACCGCATCTTCAAGCTTATCTCCTCAGGCTCCCTTGTGTGGCACTGTCAGGTTGAAATTCCATCTTTGAAGAGACTCTAGAGGTGTGATGTGAGGAAGGAATTAGGGTCATGAAATCAGAAGAGGGTAGGATTGCCAAGTGTCAGAACTGAATAGGACCTTAGAAATTGTCAAGTCCAATGTATCCCAGAGTTTTATCGTGTGCACCACCAGGGATACGTAAGGTGATATAGGACTTAGTAGAAGAAGAAAACCATGCTTTTAAAATGTTAGTTAGGATAAACTCACTTATGCTGCTGTAACAAGCAGGCCCAGAAATTGTTGTGGTCTAATCCGACAAAGCTTTAGTTCTACAGGGTGGCCCTCCAGGGTGATGATCCTCAAGGACTCAGGCTACTTTGGATTTTTTGATGCTGGCATCTCATTGTGTAGCTTCCAGCTCGTGAAGGTAGGAGGAGAGAGACCTGACAGATTGCACATGTTGAAAAAAAAAAGTGACCACAGATACAGAACTTAAAAATCATTGTTCTAGAACTGGCTTACTTAGCTTTTTGTTATTGGTCAGACTGTAAAATATAAATATGGGTAAGATTTCAAAAATTAAGATTATTTCACAACATTATTTATAGACCTAAAAGATGTCGCTATCACAGGTCTGTGGAGGGCAATAACTACTGCATAAACAAACTAATTTGGCATAAGTGTTTTGCAGCAATGTAGAAAAATCTTTTCTTCGTTCTTTCTTTCTTTTATTTTATTTTATGATAGTGAGGATTGAACTCAAGGGCACTGAACCTCTGAGCCACATCCCCAGCCCTATTTTGTATTTTTATTTAGAGACAAGAAAGGCGAGGTGCCTTAAAGCGCATGGGGAGAGGCTGAACACTCCCAACAGGCTCTTTGAAAGGGTCACAAACTCCGCGCAGAGACCCACAGCACGGAGTCGCAGGACAGGGAACACAGGCTCGCACGCACGTCCGTCACGCAGGCCACACCCACAGAGACACCCCGCCTCCTGTGTGTGGGGCGGGTCTCCCCAGGGCTGGAGAGACTGAAAGGCCCTCAGGTCCCCGGGGACCGAGCGCTAGGCCTGGGGTGAGTCAATCAGGGACGGGCCCTAGGGTGGGTTCAGCCGCCCCATAAACATCCCCCGGCCCCTACCCCACCCCCGCAGCTCCCCCTCACCATCTCCCCCAGGTTTACTAGATTTGGGTGCTGGAAGGGCTTGCTTTCCTCCAGCCCGGCAGAGCCTACTCGACAGGTGCAAATTTACCATCCAGGGAGGTGCAGAATCAATATCGTATTTTCCTTGACAGAGACAGTTGGATTTGCGGGGGTGGGGGGTGGGGGGTGGGGGGGTGGGGTGGGGGGGGATCAGCCACTGTTGAACTGAACAGGGCCACTGTGCCTTGTAGAGCAAGGGGAAGGGTTTCTGACACAGGGTCAAACTGGCCTGCCCCAGCAGCAGTGTGGGCTGTCAAGTCTGCTAGGGCTACCTGTGCTGTGTGACCCTGAGCTACTTACAGAACCTCTCTGAGCCTTAGTTTCCCCAACTGCAATCGGGACACGATAATGGTACTTCCCTCAGGGCCGTCATGGATATATGCCAATAAAGCATTTTAGTGTGTAGGGTCAGATCCTGGGAGACAGTTTGGTAAGTGTTGTTTGTTTTCCTCGGATTCAGTATAATGCCACGAGAGTCGGGTAAGAGACACAAGTCTGGCTCAGAGAGAAGCATTCACAAAGGTGTGACGGCTGCAGAGGAAGAATGGTTGTCCAGGTCCACCCACCTCATCCGAGGCCCAGGATGCTCTCAATATGCCAGAACCAGGCACCTGGTGGGCTCATGCCCAGCAACAGAGGGCAGGGTCTTCTGCAGAAGTACCTCTGCCTTGCCTGGCCCACCCACCTCTGAGCACGTGTTTGATTTCTTGGGGCGCCTCATCATTTCTAACACTACCGGCCCAACACTACAGGGCCAAGTAACCTTGGCCTGAAACCTCTGAAACCATGAGTCAAAATACACCTTCCATCCCCTTTATGTTGATTATCTCAGGTCTTTTGTCACAGTGACAAGAGACTGAGGGACACACCAGTATTGGTCTCCCTCCCAGCGGTGACATGCTGGACTCGGTAAGGACACTTGGAAATGGTGTGCTGGCTGGGCGGTCGTCTCATTCGGGCTCACTGAGTGATGAGGGGACGTCCCCTGGAGGGAGATGTGCCTGTAGTTCTCAGGTGGCATGTGTGGCCTACTGGATGGGAAGTCTTCTTTGCTGTCCCTCTCGGCCTGGAGGAGATGGGCAGGAACTTGGAGGGGTGGAGACCCCTAGAACATCTTCAGGGTTGGGTGAGAAGCCCCTTGCTCTTGCAGGAATGTCAGGCAGGAACTTCTGAGTAAAGAAATTTGAGTATAGGTTCTCAGCAGCCTCCCTGTTGTATTATAGACCTCTCCTTTTACCCTGTCATAGTGCTTCATAGTCTGAGGATCTGTCGACATTCTAAATGCAAATACCAGAAGACCCAGAAATACTATGTGTAGGAATCTCATCTATAGAAATGTTAGCGTAGCCAGGCATGGTGCACACGCCTGTAATCCCAGCGACAGGGAGACCGAGGCAGGAGGACTGCAAGTTCGAGGCCAGGCTTAGCAACTTTGCAAGGCCCTAAGCAACTTAGACCCTGTCTCAAAATAAAAAAATAAAAAGGGCTGGGGATGTGGCTCAGTGGTTAAGGACCCTTGGGTTCAATCCCCAGTACCCTTCCCCACAAATATATGTGTGACGGATGCAGAAATGTGTATTGACATTCTTTGCAGCGTTGCAATAGCACACACTGGAAATAAGCTCTGTGCCCTTCAAACTGGGGACTATTAGATAAATCTGGGAGCATCTGTTGTAGAGAAAGGCAGATCCACACACACTGGTGTGGATACTTCTCTGACATACATCATTGGGGAAAAATACATAGAAAATGATTTTATTCATGCAAGGAAAAAAACATAGAAATGTCTTTCTATGTGTATGTACACGAAAACTGCATAGGTGTGCCCACTGAAACAATAACAGGGCTCTTTCTTTCTTTTTTTTTTTTGGTACCGGGGATCGAACTCAGGGGCACTCGACCACTGAGCCACATCCCCAGCCCTTTTTGTATTTTCTTTAGAGACAGGGTCTCACTGAGTTGCTAAGTGCCTCACCATTGCTGAGGCTGGCTTTGAACTCGAGATCCTCCTGCCTCAGTCTCCCAAGTGCTGGGATGACAGGTGTGCACCACCGCGCCTGGCATAACAGGGCTCTTTCTAAGGAGGGTGGCCGGGATTATGAGAATGGAGTCTGTGTAAGTATTAATGATGGTAATTAAAATAATAGGTGACATTTCTCCAGCGCTTGCTGCGGGCCAGGCACAGTTGAAGGGATTTACTTGAATTAACTCATTCGGTTCTAATAGTGACTCTGGGATTCTAAATCTCATTTTACAGATGAGAAATCAAAGGTGCACCGACCTCCAGGGGGCGCCCTCTTCAAGGCATGCAATAGGAATGGTGGCCCTGGAACTGTGCAGTAGGAGGGGGAGGGGCATCAGAGTGAGAGCGCAAAAGTTCCCCATTTAACGAAGAGACGAACTCAACAAACCACTGTCCATAATTACCTCCACTCGCCCCCATTAAAAGCTTATTTTTACACTGTGATTATTTTCATGCATTAGGTGTGTGACAACAGGCCAGGTTCACTTGGATCTTTGGGAAAGCCCTGGGGTGCATTTGGGGGCAGCACCCTGCCTCTTGGGCTGGGCATGGGAGCCAGCAGGATGCCAAGGTGCCAAGGTCCTGTGGGCACATTCCTGGGCTCTGGCGTTGATCCCCGGGGACCCCTCAGGAACAGCTGGAGCTAATTCCCAGTAGTTAGGCTGCTGGAAATTTGTTCTTTAATAATTTGGGAGTAAGAAGAAGTTCTTTAAGTTGTAAAAGACATTTATTAAATATTCACAGGCCGCTGAGGCCTGGGGCATGAGGGGTTATATAATAATGCTACAGAGAAAACAACAACAAAATGTTATCCTGTGCATTGTGGAGTTAAGTGCTTCCTCTTTCAATGTCATGCCTACTGTGCTGCCTTTGAATAAAGATAAGGTGGCCACTCTTTGCACGGGGCCCAGCCTGTGGGTGGATCATAATTTGCACCTCGAATCCCCTACGGGGCATCAATGTCCCTGTCTAAACACTGCTGCGGGTGGGCTCTGGCCTGCAGTGGCTCTCAGACTTGAGTGTGTGTCTCATTTTCTGAGGGAGCTTGTACACATGTAGATCCTGGGTTTGCTGCTGCACAACTGGTTACCCCCAAACCAAGCAGCTTAAAACAACGACGCATGTCCGTTGCTTCACGTGGTTTTTGAGTCAGGAATTAGGGAAGGTCCTAGTGGGTTGGTTCTGGGTTACGGTCTCTCAGGACCACGAGGTTAAGACGCCGGGCAGTGCTTGGCCAGGGCTGTAGGACCCAGCTCCGCGGTGGCTCTCTGACGTGACTGTCCGTTTGTCTTGGCTGATGGCAGAATTTAGTTCTTGGGTATGTAAAATTGTCCCATACGTTTGCTTGGGTGTCCTTATAACATGGTGGCCGACCTGCTCCAGGATGGGTGGGTGATCTGGGAGAGGGAAAATCAGAAACTATGATTTCTTTTAGGGTCTGGCGTCAAGAGTTCCTCTGGCACTTCTGCAACCTCCGGTTGGGTACACAGATCGGCCCTGTCAAGGTGGAAGGGGCCTAGACCCAGGGGCGTGAAGACCAGGGTGATCCCTGGAGGCATCTTGGAGGCTGGATCCGCAGCTTGGGAGTTACTGGTCCCCCAGGGGTGGGTGGAGCTCCAGGGTCCCCCTTTGATAACAAGTGCCCTGCGATTCTGTGGTGGGCACCCTGAGCACCGTATTCCTGAAGACGCCCATGTGTTGATCCTTAGTTCCATCTTTGAATGTCCTGGCAGGATTTCTTGGGGGAAGGGGAGGCCCAAGGTTAAGGCTGCTGGTATCTGCGACCACACTGCTCCTCAGAGAGGGGCGTCAGTCCCCAACGCCGCATACGGCGCCTGGGAAGACCCTTCAACCACACCACTTGACAGTCATTTCTTCTGCCACTCCTGTTTGCCTGATTTTAGGGTGTAGACTGAACAGGACGGGGTGGCCAGGGTAAGGGGGACAAATATATCTCACACTTCTTTCCTAACATCAGCCAAACCCCAAGGTTGGTGGTGGTGGTGGGAGAGCCGTCAGGGACAGTGTCACTGGCTCGGTCCTCCGTGCCCCTCCAAGGTGGCCGCGGATGGACTCTTGAAGTCAGCTTGCCCCAGGCTGTCGGCGAGGAGGTGGGGATGCTCCTTTGGTTCACGTCCCCGTAGCAGGGCTTGGACCCTCCTGAAAACCACGCGGTGGCCTGTAGGAAAGGCTCAGGGCAGAGCGGCTCAGTGGTTAAGGACTCCCCTTTTGGAGTCAGTCTGAGAGGTTGGGCCCCGGCTCCTCCCTGTTGGATCGTGAGAACTCGCTTGACCCTTCTGACCCTCGGTTTCTTTGTCTACCAAAAGGAGGTGATTATGACAATAAGTATATTTAACTTTGAGAAAAAGAGTCGAGAACCCAAACAATCACGTTTGAGGTCATTTTGAGAATCAGATGATGGCCATGGGTGGCAGGCGCCGCTCAGCATACATACCCTTCCCTTCCTCTGGTAACGCCACTCCGGTTTGCCTTGGGCCACCCGGCTCCGAGGCCATGCGACTTGCTGAGCCCTATCCCTGGCCCCCTGGAGAGTCAACGTTAGCTCCAGCCAATCGGAGAGCTCGTTGCTTCCCCCCGCTCACAGTGATTGGTTCAGGGGAGGCGCAAGGACCCAACTTCGTCCAATCAGGATGAAGTCCAGGACTTAGGGAGAGACTGAAAAGGAAGCTGTTTTTTCTGCTTTTGGGGATCTGAGCTGGTGAGGCGTCAGCCGGGAGCTACTGTCAGTCATTTTATCACCCTGGTGGAAACCTGCCTGAGAGTGAAGCCGACATTGAAACAAAAACAAAAATGAAACAATAGCAACAAAACAAAACAACAACAACGAAACAAAACAAAAAGAAAAGAAAAGAAAAAAAGAAGCAAGTCTCTTCCTCTTTGAACACTTTGATCAAGCGGCACCTAAATTTCCAATTTACTGCCAGCCAGTAAATTCCGCCTTAGGCTTATGTCAGTTTGAGTGGGGCTTTTGGCACTGGCAAAGCATAATGGCTGAGGTAAATTTATTTTGGACTGTGAAAACCTCCTAAGCAGAAATGATCTGTATTAAGTGTTCATGCATTTGATATATTTGAGGAGGATGGGAGAAAGTTCATATTTGTGTGGGACACTTTCCCATCCCCGTGGTGGAAAGAGTTGTTTTATTTGTTATGCAAAGCCAGGCATCTTGTGGCTGCTGAGAAATAATGGACTCTTGTTTTTCAAAGCATGGATATGTTCTAACTTTAGAACAGCTTGTCTGCTCTGCTGGGCTGAACATATATTGAGCACTTACTGTCTACCGGACACTCTCCTCCACTAAAATTAACTTGTTTTCAATTTCCAAGGGGGGAAAAAAACAACCCATCCAAAGCCTGAATGCATAGAATTTATGATTCGGGCAGTTTCTGCCATTCCTTTTCTCCCAGATCATTGGTTCTTGCTTCTACTAGAATTTAGTATGAGATGATACTTGATTTAGCAGGAAATTTTATGTGACAAGATAATTAATTGAGGTATTAATTTGTGTTTTGTTTTGCTACAAGAAATGAATCAGAATAGATGGGAGTTATTTGTATATTCTCCTCTGTGTTGGAACCTGTTAGGGAAGAGGAAGGGGAAGGGATGCTGGGTAGACATGCCATGCCCACCGTGTCTGGCACTAGATCAATGTTTGTTTCCGCCTCTCTTTCCTCTCCTGTCTTGGTAGAGCATCATGGCCAACCAGAAGAGTAGTCATTTATAGCAGAAGAGTTCTCCCAGGCTCCATCAAACCTCCTCAACAGCCGGTGACCAAATTACAAAGCTGTGGCTTTGCGTCAGGAGAAGCTCATTTGTGAGAACTTTCTGGGCTGCTGCAGGAGCTCAGGGACTCAGGCTCCATTATTCCCTGTCCCAGGATGTCACCAAAGATCCATGACCCCACGGGCACCACAGAGCCCCACTCCAAGCAGGCTCCCTGTTAGCTCAGGGAACTTGGATCTTCTGCTCACCCTTCAGTTGCAACTCGTGGCTGATGGCTCAAGGGGACAAGAGGGAGAAGAAGAGGAAAAGCAGGAACAGCAAGAACAGAGGGGTTGGAGCCCCACAGATGCCTCTGTCCAGCCCATCACAGGGTCCCTGGGGCGGGGATGCCTGGCCCTCTACTAGGGTCAGGGTGGGGAGGTGTGGAATGGCTGGGGTACATTGCAAGAAGCTGGGACTTTGGGACCTTCTGCTTCCACAAAGACTCCAAACTTAAGGGATCCTGTAGAGTGGGACAGGGAGCCCGCTGGTGAGGTTATGGGAGGCTGAAGACCAGAGTCCACCCTTGTTTCCCAGCCAAATGCAAAGCGACTCGGATTCTAATGAGACTTTAGAAGGACTGCCCCAAAATATGGAGGTTGAATTTTTTTCCAACTCCATAGGATGGGGAGTCAGAATTGATGTTAGCAGTGAGCGTGGCATGGATTACCAGTTTTATTTTGCAGACTGTGTGAAGCCTAGCTCCCACGGGTTGAGTGTTTTCTTGTGCCAGGTCCTGGGCCAGCACTTGTGACTTACAGCGTTGTCTTTAACCTTCAAAGCAGCCCCATGATGTTAGATATTTTAACACTTGATAGCTGAGGAAACAGAGTCACAGAAAGCGTGTTAGCCTGTGGTCCCGGTGCCCCTGCAAACCCTCACCCGTGCCCCCTGGGGTTTTATTTCAGAGTCCACAGGTAGGACTCCAGCAAGGACACCGGGCTGGTGATCACAGTCCCCGCTCCCCGCAGCTCACCAGGCAGGTGTACCCTGGGTCCCCGGCAGCAGCCGGCCTCAGGTGCCCACAATCACACCTTCCTTTATACACACCCTACATTGGCTCCTTCTCTCCTCCACTCTCCTGCTGGTGCTTCAAGGTCACCTTCCGCATCAGACACTTGAACTTGAATCCTTTTCTCTGAGTCAATTTCTGAGGGATCCCAAACCAAGACACTTGCCCCTGGTAAGTGGCAGTCGCAGTGTTGGAATGTGAAGCCCCTTCCGCCAATCACAAAGGCCCGTGTGCTTAGCCACTGCTCTAGAATTTTCTCTTAAATTAGATATATCAGCATTTTGAGTGTCTGTGATGTCCAAGTCCCCTGCCACCCAACAAGCTTTAAAACAGCGATCATGTGAGGGCAGCATAAACTGGGCAACCCCCTCCCCCCACGTACCCCCGCCTTTACAATGCAGTGGCAGAACAGCCGTGGCCGGTCCCAGGGTGGGACCCAGGAGAGGAGGTGGCAGGACTGCGCCCCTCGGAGCCTCGTTAGCATGCTGCAGCGCACACCCCCTCCCCGCTGGCTCTGGCTGTCTCTCAGCTGGGCGATAAAGTAATTTAACTAGGGCTGTCTTCCAGGCCGGAGTTCCTGGAGATTGCTCCCCATTTATCACAGAGGAAGAGAAGAGTCGGGATCCGCAGCTCCGCCATTGATCTTGGCGCGGTGAAGTTCTGCGCTGGGCAGTGGAGCCTGTGGCTCCAGCGGCCGCGCCAGCTCGTCTGCAGCCAGACCTGGGCCTGGCCGGAATTCCCAGGCTGCGGGTTACTGGGTGACAGTGGGGGGCGGGCGTTGACGGACCCGGGACGGTTCTTCTGCCTGCAGATGCCTGCTCTGCGGGTTAGTCATTATTCTCCCGACAGAGAAGACATAGGGAGAGGGAAAGAAAGACTTCTTTGGGTACCATTGCCATGGGAATACGTTTGCCCACTCGCAGAGGTCTGCAACCCTTTCTGTAAAGGCCCTGAGGGGTCTTCAGCTCGGCAAGCCATAGGGCCTCCTGCACCCAGTCAACCCCGTAGCCCTTAAGCAGCCCTAGGTAATGTATGGAGACCATTGAGGGTGACAGTGTTCCCATAAAACTTTATTCACTAACACAGGCAGTGGGTTGGATTTGGCAGGGACCCTCTTTCCTTAAAGTGCCTGGTTTTCCTTTCCCACATCCCACATGTCCCCGGGAGTCTGACTCCATCCCAACCCTCAGGGGTGAATTTCATCTGGCTTAAGTGAATCAGCATATTCCATTTCTCTGGACACAGTGATTGGTTCAGGATTGGGCATGTGACCTGAGTCAGCCAATAGAAATGAATGTCAGGAACCCCCCCCCCCCTTTTTTTTTAAGAATTCCCTGCAGGTACTTTTTTTTTTTTTTTTTTTTTTGCGGTGCTGGGGATCCAATCCAGAGTTTGTGCAGGCCAGGCAAGTGCTCTACCACTTGCTGCACTCCCCGCTCCGGGACTACTTTTTTGTGACGTTGCAAAGAAGCCCGCCCTTGTTTGTGGTTTGTGTGGGTTTCAAACGCAAAGGCTGGAATGCTGCAGCTCTTTTGCCATTGTTAGTAAGCTGCCTCTGGATGAAGTCATCTACAGTGAGAAGTAACAGGAGAATTAGAAATGAAGAGTGAACCCTGAGATTTTGCAATGAAATTACTTTTTAATAATGCCAGTGTGGGATGTGTTCTATGTAGCAGTAGGGATCTTACTAGACTTTCCTGAGACAAAACGATTTGCTTTACAAATATCTAATGAATAGCCATAACACCTCTATGCAGAAGGCCTTCAAATCTCTATTTAGCAACTGTTGAAATAAAGACATGAAAAGATTAGTGGTGACAAAACCTTGGTTTCCCTTTTCAGGAACCACCCTTTCCCCACTGAGATCATGTGGATTACATAAAACTGATCCCACACCTGAGCTTTCAGGGTGCTATGTAATTTACGCAGGTTTAGCATCTATGTGAAGGGGTTCCTGAAGCAAGCACTTTGACCTAACTGTCCCCTCCCCATTTCTTCGTGCTAAAGCTGGTTTAACTTAGGTTTTACCTACATGTAAAAGAGACCCCACTGGAATAAGAATGAAGACAAGAACACAAGGAGATGAAGAAATTTTTGATGATGTATAGATTCCTGGATCTTGCTGTTCCTGAAACCCAGCCAAGTCTTGACTTTAATAAACTGCAGGGGCAGCACCAACAGCAAATATGGAATGCTTATAATAAATTCCACCGTTTGCTAATTCTCTCACTTGCAACCAAGAAAGTCTTAAAGAACACGATATTCATTGCAAAAATAGCCAGAATGGGAGAGAATGCACCAAGGGCAACAAAACTTAAGGTTTACCAAGAGACAAAAAGTGGATCACGGAAGGCTGTAACCATGTCGTGTGTAAATTTGCCTAGACCTTCTCTGCATTTAGGGCACCCTAAACAAAAAAAGCACAACTCCAAGGACAGGTCTTGAAGAACTGGATGTTAAGATGGTGCAGGTTTGGAGAGGGGCAGAGAAGACTGAGCCAAGCATGGGTCTGAAAGCCTCTGAATAGCTAAGACCAGGACCTAAATCTGCCTTTTAAAGAATGGCAGGAACAGGAAGTAGTTCTGGAATGGAGAGGTTTTTCAACTAATAAACCATATTCCTCATTTATCTCTGTATATTTCCTCTAAAGACTCTCCCCCCCCCCTTTTTCCAACAGAATACAAACTGCAAGTCTTACTTCCCCTCTTTCCAGAGTTATCCACTTTTTAATAGTTTGGAACGCACCCTTGCAGATATTTTTCTGAGCATTTGGACAGGTGAGTAGATACATGGACCCATGTGTAGTTTTGCATTTCTTTTTCTTTTGGTGGGGGAGGTGGATATCAGGGATTGAACCCAGGAGCGCTTAACCACTGAGCCACATCCCCAGCCCTAAAAAGGGCTGAATATTTTATTCAGAGACAGGGTCTCCCTGAGTTGCTCAGGGCCTTGCTAAGTTGCTGAGGCTGGCTTTGAACTTGCAATCCTCCTGCCTCAGCCTCCAGAGCCGCTGGGATTACAGGCGTGTGCCACCACGTCCGGCTAGTTTTGCACATCTTTTCTTTTTAATAACACTTATAGTATAAGTAGGTCTCATGCACACAGAGGGATCTACTCCTTTTGTAAAAGAGATCCTTAATGTCCTCTTATGCTATTCTTCATCCCCCTGCGGATGGACATTGAGCAGGTCTGAGCTTCTTTTGTGTGTGTGTGTGTTGTGCACATTCTTGTTCCTACAGATATGTGCAGGCAGGTTTCTGTAGAGACGCTGGACCTTAGGGGCACATTGGGAGAAGAGAAGTTGATGCAGTTTGGAAGTGTGACCGCGCCTGCCACTGTCCTCAGGAAAGGGGCAAGGATGGGCTTCCTCAGCCCTCAGCCTTATCAAGGCAGGGCAATTTGCTTTTGCTAATCTGATTGGCAAAAAGAGATCCTTTTGTTGTTTTGATTTAAGTTTCCTTTAGTTTTTCAAACTCTCAAAACAACTTCCTTTGCCTTGACGTCCTGAACCTTACCACCTCCCAACCCCCATTTCTTTCCTTTCCAGGGGTGGGCTGGCTGGGAGGCCTCAGGGGCTGAGCTCCCCGAGGGCTTAGTTAGCCCAGCTGCCCAGTGGCTGGAAACCAGGCTGCATTTCTTTCAGTGTGGTATTTAAGGAAATCAGGAAGCCGGCTCTGATCATTTTTTAGGAGGCGGTGCTGGGGGCCTTTCATCTGTGAGATTTCCCTGGGGCTTTAGCTGCCCTGGGATTGGCAGAGAGAAAGGGGTAGAGGGTCCACGGCTTGGGAAGGGCTTCTTGGGACCCCCAGGAGAGCTTGAGTGGATGGTGATTGTTATGGTTTGGATGTGAAGTATCCCCCAAAAGCTCAGTGTGAGACAGGCAAGAAGGTTCAGAGGAGGAGTGATTGGCTTGTGAGAGTCTTAACCCAATCAGTGATTTGACCCCCTGATCGGGATTGACCGAGTGGTAACTGAAGTGCTGGGTGTGGCTGGAGGAGGTGGGCATTGGGGCGTGGCTTGGGGCGTGGCTTGGGGCATGTGTCAGTGTCTGGTGAGTGGAGTCTCTGCTCCCTGATCTCTTTGCGAGCCGCTTCCCTCCGCCACTCTTCCACCATGATGTCCTGCCTCACCCTGATCCCCGGGGAGTGGAGCCAGACTTCTGTGGACTAGGACCTCTGAAACCGCAGGCCCTTAAATACACTCTTCCTCCTCTACAGTTGTTCTGGGGGGGTCTTTTGGTCGCAGCAGTGAAATAGCCGACTAAAGCAGTGATTTCGCAATCAAAGGCCAAAGAAAGACGGGCGAGGCGGGATTAGGACAGCGAGCAGGCCATCTCAGAGCTGGGGTTGGCGTGGCCTAAGGGGTCAGTCGCGGTGGGTACACAAGGTACACCGTACCAGGCGCAGTACCGCGGCCCCACATCCCTGGCCCCGTTTAATCACCACATCGACTGTGAAGCCGGTCCTCGCCTCGGCCCCTTGACAACCATGAAACCAAGGCTTGGCCGTTAACTGCTTTGATGAAGGCCACACGGCTGGTAGGTGGTTGAGCGGGGACTGTCACCTTCTTCCTTCAAGCCATTACCAATATGTCTCCCAAGGTCACAGGTGACTCGTCCTGTTCAGCCTGACGCTGCACCTGGCCACAAGATGCACCTGGGCACGTGTCACTTCCTGTCCACCTCCTGTGAGGGGGGTGCACGTCCCGCCTCACGGTGCACCTGGCCACCTGGCCACGCGTCACTTCCTGTGGACCTCCTGTGAGGAGAAGCGGAGGGAGCCGAGTCTCGGGGAGGGGAAGTGATGGGTTTGACATCTAGCTCCGTCATTTTAGGGCCCTCACATCTGAACCAGTCGAAGGCCCCAGGTCAGCCTTCTCTTGTCCAGCGTTGGTCCCAGTTGGCTGGTCAAGCGGAGACCACTCACCGGTGTGAGACACCGGAGATCTCAGGGGTCCGTTTTTGACAGAGAGCATTCAGCTTTCAGTGTAAAATGACTTGGGATGTGGGAAAGAAGGGAGGGGGACAGACAGACAGTTCCAAGCAGTTGCCACCAGAGAGGAAAACTGCACAGCCCTTGATGGACAGGAGGCTGGAAGGGAGGGGCCGACCTGAGCCACAGAGGTAAGCTGTGTGTGCCCAGAGGCGCCCGATCCTAGGGGACTTTCCCTCCACAAGAGAACACAGGGAGCTGGGGACAGCTGAAGGGCTATTTCCTTAAATAACCCAACAGGAGACAGAACAGCCTAGGTAAAGGCTGTGTACCCCGCGGTACTCAGCCAGGGAGGAGCCACGGGGGTCTTGCACCCTAGGGGACGAGACACTGGCTGTGCCCAACTGGGGGCCCTTGACACCAGGCCCCGATCTTGCGGGACCGTCATTACAGTGAGGCCTCGCCTTTGCTCTTCCTTGGGTCTCTCCATTCATCCTCTGGGCTTGGACGGGTGAGCATGTGTCACACCGGCCACCGTGGTCCCGTGATGGTAGGCAGACAAAACTTCAGCAAGGGAATGACTGTTGTGTCTCATCGTGAAATTTACTGTGTCCATTGCTGGAAAATTAGAAAACAGACACAGTCCAAGAGGCTATTAAGATAGTCCCTGAACGGGACGGTTGATTTCATGTGTCAACTTGCCTGAGCTACGGGCTGCCCAGACGTTTGGTCAGCGTGATTCTGGGTGTGTCTGGGGGGGGGGCGGATTTTTGGGTGAGATTGACATCCAGAAAAAAAGCAGATCTGTAGATGGACAGAAGCCCGTTACCCCCTGCCCCCACCAGGCGGGTGGGTCTCATGTGGTCACTGGGGCCCTGCCTCGAGCAGAAAGGTCGAGTTCCTGGAGACTCCTGCTGTCTGCTGGCCTGAGCAGGAACCTCGGTCTTCTCCTGCCCTCCTTGAGCTAGAGCTTCCGAGGTGAGCTCTCCTGGGTCTCCACTTGGCTGGCCGCGGGTCTCGGGCGGGACACCTCAGTCTCCACAGTTGAATGAAATGGTTCCTTATGATCTCTCTTTCTTTTTCTCCATATATATGTAATAAATTCTGCTCTCCAAAGATCTAAAACATTGTTTTTGCTATAGAGTGTTCCAGACTCCTTTTAATGCATTTACACACATACTTTGTTTTCATTTAAAAATACATAACAAATATATTTAGATGATTAGCATTCTTTTCAGTTTGCCAGGCATGATTTCCTTTACAGGTTTACATCGTATTCAGTGTGAGTCTTACACTCTTTGGGTGTGGAGCGGGAGAGGGCCCCCGGCCTCAGCTTATAGTCAAGCAGATGAAAACGATTTAAAGAGCAATGAGTCCAAAATTAGTTAATGAATGTGTGATAAGTGTTACAAAGCAAGACCCCTCGTCCCCAGGAATCTTCAAGAATATATATTTAACTCCCTGAACTTGACCATGACCTTGGTTCTGTGTGGTCAGGAGAGGGTTCTCTGGGGAGGGGACATGGGACACCATCAGCTATGTAGTTTTTTTTTTTTTTTTTTTGGTACCAGGGATTGAACCCAGGGGCACTCGACCACTGGGCCACATCCCCAGGCCTTTTTTGTATTTTATTAGAGACAGGGTCTCCCTGAGTTGCTAAGTGCCTCGCCATTGCTGAGGCTGGCTTTGAATTTGCAATCCTCCTGCCTCAGCCTCCCAAGTGCTGGGATTACAGGTGTGCGTCACTGCACCCTGCAGCTATGTAGTTTAGGAAGATCCCTTGGGCTGGGGGAGGCAAGAGTGCAAGTGGGGTGACCAATTAGGAGGTGCTTATAGTGACACAGGAGAGATGGCATGGCAGGGCACCTGTTATCCCAGTGGCTCGGGAGGCTGAGGCAGGAGGATCGCGAGTTCAAAGCCAGCCACTGCAAAAGTGAGTCACTAACCAACTCAGCAAGACCCTGTCTCTAAGTAAAATACAAAATAGGGCTGGGGATGTGGTCGAGTGTCCCTGAGTTCAATCCCCAGTACCAAAAGGAGAGAAAGAGATGGCGTTCGCTAATGGAGATGGAGAGTGGGGAGAGAGGGCAGTGAAGTGGGGACTCGGGCAGGGGCGTGGGCGCATCTGAAGGGGAGGAGGGGGAGGGGAGAGAGGTGGAGGTGCCCTTCAGCTCTGCCGCTGGACAGGGGTGCCCTCTTCTGCAGGGAGGGGGGGAGCGCGGTGGCTGCTGGCAGGAGTGCGCGGGCAGGTCCTCTGCACAAGTTTGCAGAGGTTGGGTTTGAGTCATCCTTGGCACACCCAGACACCCAGGTGCTGCCACTAACATTCTGTCCCTGCTGGTGGGCAGTTTACAATAGGCCCACAACCAGGGAGCCCATCTGGAGGTGGGGGGTGGGAACCAACCCAACTGCATTTTGGAAATGCAACATTTTTTTTTTTTTTTGCGGGTACCCGGGGTTGAACTCAGGTGCGCTCAACCCCTGAGCCACATCCCCAGCCCTATTTTGTATTTTCTTTAGAGACAGTGTATCACTGAGTTGCTTAGGGCCTCGCTCTTGTGGAGGCTGGCTTTGAACTGTCGATCCTCCTGCCTCAGCCTCCTGAGCTGCTGGGATGACAGGCGTGCACCACCTCACCTCGTGGGAATGCGACATTCATTAAACTGTTGTAGCCATGGCCGGTCAGGCCAAGCAGCTGTGCAGAGGAACAGAGAGAAAGGAGTTCTGCTCCTCATCCCCATTCTTCAAAGCCTCTAGACAGGTAGCCACGTGGTTCAACACAGTCCCCTTGAAGTCCACGTTCATTGAGTCCCTGGGGGTACATGTCGGGCTTCATGGTGGAGGCTGGATCCTGCCTCCCTGGAAAAGACTCGGACACCCTCGCTAGGTGGTCTGGAGCGGGAAGACCTTGTGTTTGAATAAAGGCAAAGACAAAGAGGAAATTAATCAGGACAAGCAATCAAAGCGAAATGAAATCCACACGCTGAGTAGGCGCTCCACCGAGCGCCGGGTTAAATAGAAATCTCTGTTTTCCTTCGTCTGCTCGCCAGTGTTGTTTTTCTTCCCCTTCAGAGGCAAAGAGAAGTGTTAACAAGAGCTCAGTGAGTGGCGGGAGTGCTCTCGGAGTCCTCAACCCGGCTGTATTGATTCGCGAGGTCTTTCAATTACGGGATCCTTCTTGGTGGCAGCGCCGCGCCAGCCTTCCTGAGAACCGGGCTCTATCGATCCCAGGTGCTCAGAGGGGGCATTTGTGTGTCTGCTCGAGATTGATGAAGTCCCAAATAATGAAGCTCCCCGCACCACATTTATTAAATGAAACTCTGGAATTCATTAACTCGGGCGCCGCGGCAGAGAAGGGGCGGCGCGGGGGGGGGGGGGGGTGTGGGGGGGTGGGGTGGGGCTTGCGGAAAAATAGGAACTACCGCGGTTATCATGAACATAATATATGAAGCAATTTGAATTCAAGGGAAGGCAATTTGGAATCTTATTAACTTTTCTTCTCTCCTTTTATTGTGTGAGCACGGTCGGGTGGCTTCCGGGGAGCCATCCATCAAGACACAGGTGCGTGGGGGAGAAGGGGACTGGAAAGACACCAGTCCCCAGATTCTCGCTCTCGTTCAAATGGGGCTATCCGCCAGTGTCTATCGCCTGCTCAAAGCAGGATCTCAATAAAAAGGAATGAGAATTGATGAATGAGAAGATGAGCAGGGGGGACCATTCAACATCACCTGGGGACAGACCACGGATGAAAGACCTCGTTAAGCACGGTGTTAGGGGCTGTCCTAACAAACTGCCACAAGCTAGGGGCCTTAAAACAAGATCCAAGCTGGGCGCGGTGGCACATGTCTGTCATCCCAGCGGCTGGGGAGGCTGAGGCAGGAGGATCGAGAGTTCAAAGCCAGCCTCCGCAAAAGCGAGGCCCTAAGCAACTCAGTGAGACCCTGTCTCTAAATAAAATATAAACAAGGACTGGGGGTGTGCCTCAGTGGTTAAGCACTCCTGAGTTCAATTCCTGGTTCCAAAAAACAAATCACCCGCCCCCCCTCACAAAAAATTCTGACCTTGAGTGTTCCAGCATCTGGCGGCCCCGGGCATTCCTCGGCTTGTACCGACACAGCTCCAGTTTGCGTCTCTGTCTTCACATAGCTGTCGTTCCTGCGTGTGTGGGTGTCTCTGAATCTTCCTTTCCTTGTAAGGATCCCAGTGGCAGGATTTAGGCCCACAGCAATCTGGTGTGACCTCATCTCAACTTGGTGACATCTCCAATGACCCTGTTTCCAAACAAGGCCCTCCTCATGGGTTCTAGGAGGACACAGGTTTTGAGGGGACACTGTTCAATCCAGTGCGGGCACCATGGGGGATACACAGCCTGGCACCCCCTCCCCGGGGGCTGGCCGCAGAGTAGAAGAGACAAGAGGAGCCCATATGTGTCCCCAGACCCCTCCCGGTTTACAGAGCGTCAAGCTGGGGACCAGCGTTTTCCTCTTGAATCCTTCCTGCAACTTGACGAAATGGGGAGGGCCACGCTCACGTTGGGAGCTCAGGAAACAGAGGCTCCGAAAGGTGATGTCGCGTAGCGGGCTCCAGGCACAGCCTGGCTCTGCTGGTTCCTTTCACTTGCTCACTGTAGGAAATACCAAAAATGAGAATGTGGCCCCCGGGGGGTGCCCGGCATGGCCTGGTGTGTGGTCCCTGCAGAGCTTGCAGGGTTCTGTGGGTCTGTGGGCGGCCCGTCTTCATCTTAGGAACTGACAGAGGAAGGTTCTGGAAGCCACGCTGGGAGGGCAGCCGGCCCATCTTGGCCGTGGTGGGCGACGTCAGTCCCGGTGCTGACCACACCGAGTCCAGCAGCCTTTTCAGTGGGGACTTGGAATAGCGGCGGAGAAGTTCCAGCCTTAGTCTTGCTGATGCCTGATGGGGAGCTGTGGGGAACCCGGAACGCGACAGGGGTGGCCTTGGAAGCTTAGGTGGGCGAGGAGAGTGAGTTTTGGAGATGGTTCCTGCGACTCAGCTGTATCTCGCCTGGGCTGTCTGTGTGTCCCGGGGCAGACCCGCCTCTGCCAGGCCAACTCGCGTGCTGCCTGGCTCAGGTGGGCTCTTCCCCACAACCCCACTGAAGTCCAAAGTGCACTTGCCAGCCTCACCCACTAGGCATCCTTGCCTGGCACGAGCATGGCATTGGTTTCTCCTTACGACCTTGAGGTTGGTTGGGAGCTGGGGTTTGCTGTCCTTGATCAACTGGACTCCATACTGTTCTTGTTGACTTGGGGAAAAGATAAAAATTCAAAACTTGAAGTATGGTTTCAACCAAATGTATATCACTTTCACTCCGTGGTAAAGTTGAAAAATCATAAGTCAAATCATTCAAAGTCAGGGATCATCTGAAATTGGAAAGGATTTTTTTTTTTTTTTTTTTTTTTGGGGGGGGGGAGGGTGCCAGGGATTGAACCCAGGACCTGTGCCTGTGAGGCAAGCACTCTACCAACTGAGCTCTATCCCCAGGCCCCCAGGATTTCTGATGCATGCTACCAAGAGCCTCGTCGCAAGTGGCAGGAAAAAAAAAAATAATGCTAGTAGCTTCAATTATAACAATGGTTATTTATTTACTAAGATGCTAGCAGAAGGTAGTTTGGGAAGGTAGTTCTAAGGTGGCTCAATATCATCAAAGACATTACATACTTAGTATCTTTTTGTCTTGCCTTTCCTGGCTTGTAGGTACTGACTCCCCTCATGGTGACAAGATGGCTGCTGCAGCTCCAAAAATTACATCCTCACAAGATAGTGTTCAGAATTAGGAAGGGAAGATAGGCAGAGGGGGAAAAAAACTCACTTTTTGAAAACCTCTCAGCAGATTTTCTTTTTGTCACATTGGTCACATCTGGATTATAAGCCATGGGGAGAGTCACTGGCTGCTTACTAACAGGTGTATTCAATAGGGCAAAATCAGAGCCCTGTGGGTAAGGAAGAAGGAGGTGGAATAGTCCTGGGTGGGTAACCAGTAAACTTTCCCCGGAGACCTAACTAACGAACTGCCCATAACCTTGTCCAGCCCTGAGGTTCACTTAAGGCATCGTGACCTTGTTCCTGTTCTGATGAACCACCAAGTGCGGGGTGCTCTGTGACACAACAGAGCAGCGATTCTCAGCGAGGTGGCAGCCAGTGAGGCTGCTGCCAGATGCCACCCCCCCTGCTGTTGCCCTGGCAACGGAGCCTCCTCTGACCCGGTTGTCAAGGACAATCGTGTCTTTGTCTTCCTTTCCCACTTCTCTGTTTTCTCCCTCAGTGAGACTCTGGTTTCCAGAGAGGATCGTTGACTCCCTGAGGTCCCCAGGGGATGGAGGGAGGGACACAGGGACCCAGGGAAGGGCGGAGGCCACAGGGCTCCAGGGCCCTCTCTCTGGCCATGCTGGGTGCCAGTAAGGGGTGATCACAGGACTTTGCCTCAGGTGACCTAAGTACGTCCCTGGCAGGTGCTGGCCACAGCAGGGTCCTCTGCGCTTCCTGTTCCGCTGGCCGCAGAGTGGAAGGGGGCAGAGGTCGCAGGGCATGGTGGACTTGGGCTGACCCGGGTTCGAATCCTGCCTCTATCGCACAGGAGCCAGTTATTCAGGTCCCACGGTCCCCTCTGCTCCTTCTGCACCGCCGCTGATGGTGCCCACGCTGTGGCCACAGCGGGGACGGGGACCTGCTGCGCATGAGCCCGAGAGGTGGCCCCTGCTGCGGGGGCTGCCGCCTCCCCTGCCCCCGCCCTCCGTGTGGGGGACAACGGTGCTCCTCAAGTCCCTCTTCTGCGGGGAGGACAGACGATTGAACGAGACCTGGTGTGTAGCCGCCCCACATCGCGTGTCCTTGAGACCCGCGGGCAACTGTGACTCGAGGGGCGACGTCGCCTGGTCTGATGTCCAGTTACGCATTTAGTAAGGCTTTGTCGGGTGCCTCCTGGAAGCCAAGCCCTGCGCATGGCCCTGGGGACTTGTCAGTGACCCCGCAGGCGGCAGGCACCAGCCAGACGGCAGCGGAGCCGTGCACCTGGGGTGGGGGCTCACATCCGGGCACCAGCCCTTCACCCGGAGCTGGCCCGCGGGGCGGGTGGGACACCGGAGCGCTGACCGCGATGCGCGGTCGATTTCGGCTCCAGGGGCCGGAGCGGGCTCTGGAGCCCGAATGCGTGGGTCTGATTCCTGCTCCTCCGCTCGGCGGCTGTTCAGCCCCAGGAAAGCCACTGTGCCTTTCTGTGCCTCGGTTTCCTTATCTGTAAAACGGGGCTGAACGTCGCACCTCTCTTGTGGGGTTAAGGACCTGGCCCAAGGTCACCCATCTGGTGGGGTCGGAACTGGGGTTCCCAGCTGGGTGCACCTGAGAAGGTGAGTGACCTGCTGCTCCAGGTCACAGGACAGCGACCCCACAGGCCTTCCTTCCCTCTGCCCCGTCCACCCTCAGCCCTCCCACCTGAAGACGGAAGCCCACCTCACTGTTCCCAGGACCCCACCCATCCCCGGGGAAGGAGGCAAGCAGGGGTCTGGGGGTTGGGGAGGTTTCAGCCGTTCCCTCAGCACCCGGGACCAGGTTTCCTGCCAAAACGCATCAGGAATTGGGCAGCCGCGAGGCGGGCCGCGGACTCGCCCTCAGCGGGCACCAGCCTGCGCAGGCCGGTCAGTGATGGCGCCATGCCCGTGAGAGCGGCCCAGTGGGCCGAGGCAGGGACGTTCTACGGTGGTGGCCCCAGGCAGGGCCCTGCGCTGGCCGGCTCAGACACTGCAGGCAACGGAAGAATTGGCAGGGAGGTGCTTTTGGTGTCTCTGTGGGCTTGTGGCCCAGGAAATCCTAGGACAGGTCTGGGTGGTGGGTCCCAGGCCCCCTTGAGGGGCAGAAGAGAAGGCCCCCAGCATGGAGTTGGGAGACTCGAAGGGAAGCGTGGATAGCAAGGGGCAGGGGCTGTCCAAGGCCCAGGGCTGGAGAACAGGGGAGTCAGGTAGAGGCTAGAAATGGCCCAGGGCCCCACGCAGCTGTGCACTGAGCATTTCCTAGGTGCTGGGCATCGTTCTAAGACCTAGCAGAATCCATGCATCGGAATTACCTGATGAGTCTCTAAGAAAGGCGGCCCAGTGAATTAAAGTGCCCGGCCACACAGCCGGTCCACGTGGGGCCAGGATTCACGTTCAGCTTGTCCTGATTCCATTGTGCCAGGTGGAAAGAACTCTTGCCCTGAGCCAGGGGTGACTGGCCCACAGTGGACATTAGGAAGCTCCAGTGTAACTTTCCCTAAAATTGTAGTTCTCCCTGGACCCTGGCCCTGAGCCTTGAATGCAGTCCCAGGCCTACAGTTTTCCTTTTTCCCCCTCCATCAGCCGTGAGTCAGATGCCTAGCTGGCTCCCTTGGCCTGCACCCAAGGAAACTTCAGGAGGAGTCTTCACAGATGCAGCTCACAGAGCATCAGAGGAGCTCCATTGACTATGCCGGGCGCGGTGACGCACACCTGTAATTCCAGTGACTGGGGAGGCTGAGAAAGGAGGATCGTGAGTTAGAGGACAGCCTCAGTAATTTAGCGAGGCCCTAAGCAAAATTTAGGAAAATAAAAAGGACCGGGGTTGTGGCTCAGTGGGTAAGGCCCCTGGGGTTCAACCCCTGGCATACCCTTCCCCAGGCCCCTTGGGAAGGCTCATCTAACCTTGCCCACCTTCTGAGTTTCCCTCAAGGTTATCAATCAAACCTGCCTTCCTCCAACCACCTCAGGGAAAGGCCACCTGGGGGAAAGCAAGGCCCACATGAGTTCTGTTCTGGTGGCTGTGCCTGGGTTTGGTGGAGAGGGCGAGGGTGCCCCTGGAGGGCGGCTGTGGGAGACAAGCAGGGGCAGGGAGGCGAATCAGCACCACCTCCCCAGGGCTGGGCCTAGCCCGCACCACAGCAGCCTAGGAGCTCTCCGGGCCTGATCCCCACCAAGCAGAGGAGGAACCCGAGGCACCAGGACTTGAAGCCAGGGAGCTTGAAGTCAGAACCCGGTGCCCCAGCCTGTCCTTCACCTGCGGGTACCTGCGGTCTCAGAGCAGGGCTGAGCTCTTGAACTGCCCCTGCCGGGAGCAGAGGGGGCGGGGCTCCGCTGACACCGCAGGGCTGACCTCAGTCCAGGGGCAGCCACCAGAGGCCAGGCTCTGCCTCGTCCCAGCTGTGTCGCCTGGGGCCGGGGACCTCTCCCGAGCCCCAGTGTCCTCATTTACACACGCGACAGGAACTCAAGTTCCAACTCTCTCCCAGTTTTTTTTTTTTTTCCTTTGAGGTTCAAACAAGGCAATACTTGTAAAAAGAGCCTTTTCAAAAAAACCTGTTTTCCATCACAGTTTTTCCCATGCATATTGTGACTGACATGTAAATAACTGACGTGGAATTAATTGTCATATTTAAGAGGCACAGCTGCATGAATCTGGACGCACACCCATGAGTTTGCCCGTGACCCCTTCTGCCCCTTTGTGTCCCTCCGGTCCCGTCCCTCCTCTTCCCGAGGAGCCTCTGATTTGCATTGTTAAGGATTTCACATCAATGGCATGCTTCCCTGCGTGTGATTCTGCCTCCTTCAACAAGCAGAGAGGTGTGAAGATACCTTCTAGCTAAGACAGAGCCACCCAGCCCTTGCGGGAGGACTCCACGCTGCCTTGGGAGTTCCATCCCCACTTCATTCCCGGCCTGGAGAGCCTCTTTGCATCACCTCCCGGGGTTACCCACCCTGACTGCTGGGAGCGTTGGTGGCTGACCCTCAGGGCCGTCCCCTGCTCTGCTGAATAGGTTGGGTGACAGCAGCCTCACGTGGGGACCGCCCACAGCCAGTGGACGACTGCCCGGAGGAATAAAGCCTGGGTCCCTTGCTGCAGGTGGTGGCCCTCTGGGACGCAGCTCAGTCCAGAGCTCTGTTACAGCTGGATCTAGAATGTTCTCCAGAGGCTCAGGTGTTGAAGGCTTGACCCCTGCTGGGCTCTGCCGGGGCGGTGGAGACTTTAGGAGATGGGTGGTCTCAGGGAGGGTGGGTCACTGGGGTCATGTCCTCGAGGGGTGAATCTTGTCTCAGGTTCCTCCCCTCTCTCTCTCTCTCTCTCCTTCTCTGCTCCCTGGCCACCATGAGCTGAGCAGCTTTGCTCTGCTGTGTCCTTCACCAGGATGTCCTTCCTCACCATATGCCCAGAGCCATGACAGTGGACTGAAACCTGGGGGCCAAAATAAATCTTTGCTCCTTGAAGTTGTTTTTCTCGGGTGTTTTGTTATAGTCACGGAAAGCTGATGAATGCAAGCTCCCTATAGGGTCAGGCTGGGGCTAGTCTCTAGCTGAGACCTAGCCTCACTTAAATTTGACCATCTCCCTGTTCTGCCTCTGCTCCCTTATTTCTCCTATGAGTGTTCATAAAAAATTACTTGTAAAAAATTACTTGTACACAAATAGCACTAAATAGCATAAAAGTGTGGGAATTGGCCGGGCACAGTGGCACGTCTTTAATCCCAGCAGCTCAGGTGGCTGAGGCAGGAGGATCACAATTTAGTCAGGCCCTCAGCCACTCAGTGCGACCTTGTCTCTGAATAAAGTTACAAAATAGGGCTGGGAGCCAGGCGCAGTGGCGCACGCCTGTAATCCCAGCACTTGGGAGGCTGAGGCAGGAGGATCGCAAGTTCAAAGCCAGCCTCAGCAATGGCGAGGCACTTAGCAACTCAGTGAGGCCCTGTCTCTAATAAAATACAAAAAAAGGGCTGGGATGTGGCCCAGTGGTTGAGTGCCCCTGAGTTCAATCCCCGGTATCAAAACAAAACAACAACTGTTGGGGACATTAAGAACACGTCTGCTGAAAGAATAGAAATCTAAGTCAAGGAAATGAAAACCTAACTCTCTGGCTGTCTCCCACTTCCTGATACATGGACTTGGCCTAGCCCAGGGGTGTTGCCCTGAGATATGACGAAACATCAAACCACCACCACTAGGACAGGCTGGTGGCTGTTCCTCCAATGTGATCTGCTCGCGTTCCCTATGCTCCCCTATAACCTTTCTGCCGATTGGCCCATGTCTTCTATAAAGGCCGTCCAACTGCCTCAATAAACTGAGCTGGTGCCTTGACCAGTCTCCCGTCTCCCTGATGCGTCTGATTGTCCTCCGAGAGGAGGGCTGGGTGCGGGCGGTCAGTCGGCTCTTACCTTTCCCGATCCGTCCTTGTTGGGGCGTGCTCCCCCTTCTCTTGCGGGTCGAGAGGAGTCGGGGGCTAAAAACCCCAACAAACAACAACAAACAAGAAACAAAATAGGGCTGGGGATGTGGCTCAGTGGGTGAGCTCCCTGAGTTCAATCCCCAGTACCAAAAAAAAAAAAAAAAAAAAAAAAAAAAAAAGTGGGACTCGAGAGGGCGCAAATCCAGAGGAGCTCCTCAGGTGCCCAGCCTGGCGACGCCCCACCTGTGCCTACTGCACTGGCTCAGGTGGGTGGAGAAAGGACCTATCAGAGAATCAATGAGCTGTCCAGCCCTGAGACAAGGAAAGTGCTTGGCTGGAGCCGAGGAGGAGGAGGCGGGTCTCTGTTCCTGACCTTGAACCTGTGCTGTGGCATTCATTTGGTCCCATTGCAACATTGTACAGGAGATTGTGAACCCTGGGCATCCGCCAAGCCACCCCCCCCCCCCCCGGACAGCGCGCCCAGGGGAGGACTCTGGCTCCGGCTAGCAGGCCGTCGCACCTGGATCGAGTTTTGCACGTGATCAGCAAAATGATGCCTTGGGTCCCTGGCCTGGGAGCTACGGAGGCCTTGGTGAAGACAGGTGAGCAGGCGGTGACCCGATTGTCCCCTTGTGCTTCACCTATGGAATCTGGAAGGGAACCTTCTAAAATCGCCCAGGAGGTCATCCCACAGGGGATGCTGAGATGCCGCGGGGGTGGGGGGGGGGTTGCGACTTCCTTGTCTCAGCCACGTCGCCCTGACTGTGGGTCAGATGGTCCTGCCGCCCTGCATGGAGCCCCCTGCCGTCTGCTGAAGCTCGTGGTGAGATGGTGTCTTCCTTCCGCTCTCAGATGACCCTCGCCCGTGAGGCACCAGGCAGGGGTCAGCACCAGCAGATGCTGTATTTGCAGCGTGTCCAAGGTGACCCTGCCCCCGGCTGCCACCGAGCTACCAGCAGAAAGGGGAGACCGTGTGACGTGCTGGGCGCCCGCGAGCATGCCCTGGGGCAGTTTTGACTTTGCCTTCCTGGAACGCTCTGGATGGGTCTCTTCCTTCTCTCTTAATATCTGTTTGCTTCTTTGTTTTTAATCTTGGAGAAAGGTGTGTTTAATGGGCACATGCTGTACTTTTTCTGCAAAACTGTCGATTGGCACTGTTTACGAGTCTGTTAACTGCACAAGCTCAGGACAAAGCTGGTCTGGGCATCACCTCCCCTCTGATGCGGCCAAGAGCTGCATTAGGCTGTTGGAGAAATGGGGGGGGGGGGAGTGGGTAGGATGTAAAGCCAAAGGATCGCAGTGGCTCCGGAGGCTGAGGCAGGAGGATCGTGAGTTCAAAGCCAGCCTCAGCAACTTATGGAGACCCTGTGTCTAAATAAAATATAAAAAAGGGCTGGGGATGTGGCTCAGTGGTTATGCACTCCTGAATTCAATCCCTGGTATAAAAAAAATGCTAAAGGGCAGCAGGAAGCCCCACCTGTTCCCCTCCTCCTCCTCCCATCTTTTGCTCCTAGTCTGGATGCCACCAGGACCTTGCCCTTGGTTTTGGTGTTTGCTGCTAGCTTTCCCAACTCCTAGTTCTTTTTCTTTTTTGCTTCCCTCCTATTAAACCTAAAACATATGTCTTAATTCATGCAGCGAACCTGGAAGGTCATCGTACTGGAGCAGGAGGGCTGTGGTCTTCCAGATGACTTTGAGGAGGGTGGTGCCTGGGCTTCAGGGGACGAGGCCACAGATCCCATGCTTTCTGGGGGGGAAATTTCAGCAGCTCCGTGGGTCTTCAGGGCCATCCGGGAAGCAGTCTCAGCTGAATGAGTTCATTTTCTTTAGATTTAAGAGGGAGGGTTAGCCTCTGCTCACGCCAGTCTTTTTCTTCTTCTTCTGACACAATTTCCTGTGGCCTGTGGGAATCCTAGGATCGTCACTGGAACATTTTCCCCTCATTCACATCGGGCCGGAGAATTCTCCTCTCCAGAGCTCGGGAGAGCTTGGCTCAGTGTCTGCAAGCTTGACTCTGCACCCTCGTGTGCCCTGCCTCCTTCTCCCTGGTTGGCACCTGGTTGGCACAGTTGGGTTGCTGGCCTAACCCTAGAGAGGGACCAAGTCCTTTCCGTCCTCATCTCACACAGTGGAAGAGGTCCCTGATCAAGTTCGAGGGGGTCTACATGGGGCGAGGCCAGAGGAACCTTTGCAGAGGCCGTCTGGCCCAGAAGCGGCCCTCACACCGACTGTCACGGGGGAGCCCGTCTGGTTAGTGGCTCCTTCTAATGGAGCAGCCTCAACATAGGGAGGGAGACCCGGCACGGATTCCCCTGCCTTCCAAAGGGAGGAGGAGCTGGCCACCTCTCGGGAATCTCCAGCGTGCAGAGGAGAGGGCTGGGAGGGGGCAGAGGCTGGCCCAGACAGGACAAAGGTCTTGACCCTGGGCTGTGGGCTGAGAGTCCAGCCGGACTAACCTGATTCTCCCCACCGCCTTCCAGCTGAGCACTGGTCAGGTGATGGTGCCAGTGGTGTCTCCATTCCTGTCCCATCTCTGCTCGGCCGGCCTTGGAACCCACCCAGCAGGGTGAGGACGGTGGGTTCTGTCCCTTGTGCTGGGTGAGGCCTCACCCCTTGACCTGTGTCTTCCACTCTCTCACTCCCTCAACAGGATTGGGAGAAATTGTCAAAATAAAAATAAAATGAGCCGGGCGTGGTGGCGCACGCCTGTAATCCCAGCACTTTGGGAGGCCGAGGCAGGAGGATCGCGAGTTCAAAGCCAGCCTCAGCAATGGCGAGGCAGTTAGCAACTCAGTGAGACCCTGTCTCTAATAAAAAATAAAATACAATAAAAAAAAAGAAAGAAAGAAAATGTGGGAATTGATCTAACCAAAGATTTGTGCCCTCTCCCTCCGCCCCCTGCCGCGCTGATGCTGGGGTTCAAACCCGGGGCCTCGAGCACTGAGCGCTGAGCTGGCTCTGGCCTGCCCAGGCCAACCCCGGGGAACACCATGAGCCACCAGTCAGCGTAGTCACCATCAGATGATCGCCTGGCCTCACCTAATGTCTTAAAATCCTCAACTGTCCCGTCAGTGTTAATTTGTTTGCCCAATAATTTAATTTTTAAACACACAGCTTGCATGTTTGGAGTGGTATTAGTTTCCTTCTGCTGCTGTCACGCACAGCCATGACCTTGGCGGCTTGAACACGTCATCATGTTAGCTTATAAAAATCATCAGGCGACGTCAAGGTGCCAGCAGGCTGGGCTCCTTCCTGGAAGCTCTGCCTTCCCCCGGCTGGTCACATTCCATCCTCAGGGTCAGCCTTGTGGCAGCTCCGTGAACTTTCTCCCGCAGTCAGATCACGACAGCCAGAAGAGATGCTCGTCTTCCAGATTCGCATACTCAGACTGGCCCCCCCCCTGAGTAATCCAGACTAACCTCCCAACCTAAGAGCCTTTACCCTCCCAAAGTCCCTTTTGCCATAAGGTCACCTATTCCAGGGATGAGGACGTGGTCATCTGTGGAGGCTATTGTTCTGCCCACCATGACATCTAGATGAAGTCCGTACACTGTGTTTGGTCTTCTTAGTTCTAGGGCTCTCTCCTCTCGAACTCTTTTTGTCCTTGAAATTTATTGTTGAAGAACCTGGGTTATTTCCTCTAGGGATTCCCCCAGTCTGAATTTTGCTATAGTCTCATGTCTTTTGTTTGTTTGCTTGTTTTGTGGGTATCAGGAATTGAACTCAAGGGCACTCAACCACTGAGCCCCATCCCCAGCCCTATTTTGTATTTTATGTAGAGACAGGGTCTCACTGAGTTGCTTAGGGCCTCGCCCTTGCTGAGGCTGTTTTTTTTTTTTTTTTTTTTAATATTTATTTATTTACTTTAGTTGTACACAATGCAATGCATTTATGTTTACGTGGTGCTGAGGATCGAACCTGGGCCGCACATGTGCGAGGCGAGCGCTCTGCCGCCGAGCCACAACCCCAGCCCCTGAGGCTGGTTTTGAACTCATGATCCTCCTGCCTCAGCCTCCCGAGCCACCGGGATTACATGCATGCATGTGCCATGCATGTGCCACCACGCCCAGCTGGTGAGTTTCCTTTTGATTACCACACTGAAATGGAGGCTTTAAGCAAGTTTGATGCCAGACCCCCATCTTGTACATTTGGTTTTAGAAAAACAATGCCCAAATTTTCTCTCACCAAGAGTCCTATTATTCTATGCCCTGACTCCTTAATTGAAAATGTGTCGCCCACTGAGTCTGCATAAAATAAGAAGGAACGAGTTGACCAAACTTTAATAAATGAAAGACACAATCAAGAGTCAGCAATGGTTACGATCAACCGAAGAGTCCCCACGTGGCCCTATCAGGCTGCCAGCCTGGGAACAAATCAAGAGATTTCTGGCCAACCTCATCTCATCCCAGGCCATCGGCCTCTGTGTTCTGAGAATAGCTTGGACATCTCTGCCGCCATCTTGACTCCATGAATCCCTGGTCTCCAAACCGCTGACTTAACAATGAGAGCCAAGAGTGATGGAGTTCTTCCTATGGACGGGGAAAGTTCTAAGCACTAGGATTCATTTTATTCTCACGACCACCCTGAGCGGGAGGTGTTATTGCCTTCCTTTTGTGGGTGAGGAAATTGGGTGACAGGTTAGGGGACTGAATCGGGTTCACAGCACAGGCAAGTGAAGGGGCCAGGACTGGTAGCCCTGAACCCTAACCCCCCGGGGGCGATTGTTGGCTGGTGTGGGGAGAGTCCCCCCCCCCCCCCCCCCCCCCGTGGTGGCTTCCTCCTTGGGACCGGGCCTGTGTCTTCGGGTTGGTCCTGGCACCCACTGGTCTCTCTCCACGCGGTGACCTTGCTTGCCTGGCCTCTGAAGCACTAGGCTTGAGCTGGCTGATACGGCTCATCACCCCTTTCCCAGGCTGTGTTTCCGGGGAGCTTTAACCAGGCGGGTCCCAGGACGGCAGCCTCACTGGAACCTGGCTAGGGAATAGCGGTTTCACCTGTCCTGGGCCCGACCCTGGGTTTGGTCCATGAATGCGCACTCCCAGCAGCACAGGGAGTCGCTCTGTTTCCCGAGCGCAGGCCGCAGCCTGATGGAGCAGTCACTCGGTGACCGTGTGCGTGCAGTCACCGTGAGGTGGTGGGTGACGGTCATGTCCAGATGGGATCTGGGAGCCAGGGACCAGATAATCCCCTCTTTGCTTCCTTCTCCCGCAAGAAGCGATTTCCTTCCCTGTGGACCCTCTGGGTGGTCTCAGCTCCTCTTTTGGACCCTGGAGACTACACAGAAGGTGGTGTTCACAGACCAGGTTGGCAGGACCCGGGGCTCTGGGATAGGTAGGTTTGTTCCCATGCACGATGTGGGAACTGCCTTTCTGTCACCAGGAACTCTGTGCAAAGTGTTCTACATGTCACCTGTCTTGGAACACACGTGATATAACATCCAGACAGAGGATCAGAGAAGCTAGGTGACTTGTCCAAGGTTGCACAGCTAAGAAGCCACAGGCTGATCAACACTCACGGAAATTGATTGGCTGGGAGACAGAGGGTGGGACAGCCGCTTGGCAGGGGCCACGGGATTTACCCAGCAGGTGGGGGTTCGCCACCTAAGTCCCCCTCATCCTATCGTCCACGGGTGTGAAGTCTCCTGGTGACGGGAGCGGTCTTTTGGGCTACTCCGTGAGGCTCAGGCCTAGGAAACACTGGGCACTGTGTCATCAGCTCCTGGCCAAATCGACCTCCAGGGCTGGTAGGAATCTCTCTCAGAACCAAAGAGTCGCTGAGTGACAGACAGGTCCCAGGAAGGGAGAGGACGCTGGCATCCCGGCAGCCACAGGACTATTAACTTCAAGGGCCTGGTGGTGGCCAGGGGTCAGCTCGCCTGCTTCCTGCCTGGGCTCTGGGTCTGATTCCTGGGGGACGGCCTCTGGGGACACAAGCCAGCTCCTCCCTCAGGCGAAGGGGCACCTGATTGATGGCTCTGAAGGACTGCATTTAACGGGAGTGGGTGCCTGGGGACGGGGACCCAGTACAAATGAAGCTGCTGGTGGTGGGGGGAGGGGAGGGATGTCTGCCGGGAAAAGCCAGCAGGGGTCCCCTGTCGAGGTCTCTGGGAGGGGGGGGGACAGTGCCGCAGAGCCTGGGCTGCTATGTTAGAAGCTGGCATAGTGACGGCTCGTTGTCCCCACTGTGGAATGACTACTTGAGGGCACACAGGTTCTAAAGGTCTCTCTGTCCCCACCCTGCTCTTTTTGTTTTTGGTAGGGATTGAACCACTGAGCCACATCCCCAGCCCTTTTTATATTTTAATACACACTGGGTCTCGCTGAGTTGCTTAGGGCCTTGCTCTTGTGAGGCTGGCCTCGATCCTCCTTGCCTCAGCCTCCCCAGCTGCTCTTGTCACTTGAGGCTCGCTGGCTCTGTCAACCAAGGAGCACCGGGTCTCTTGGACTCCTGCCAGGCCAGGCCCTGGGCACCACAGCCCCCGCTGGCCCTAGCCTTCCCTGCCCCTCGGCCTCCGGCACATTCTGACAGATGCAGGACCAGCGTCTTTAGCCCTGGGTGGTGGTGACCTTAATTCTATACCCGCAGAACACCTCCCCCGTTGTCGCACCCCTGCCTCGTCCTCCTCGGGCTTCGTTATGTGGATAATAAAGAGACACGGGGATTTTAGAATGCGGATGGGGACCGTGCTCACCGCAGCGCGATTCACAGGGGCTGACCTCCGGAGCCGGCCCAGGTGGCCATCAGCGGACGGGTGGGTGGGCGAAAGGAAACGTGCGCCAGACACACGGTGGAGCTTTATGCAGCCATGAAGAAAACTGAAATTATGGCAGGCAAATGGAGGGAACTTGAGACCATTATGTTAAGTGAAATAAGTCAAACTCAGAAGGTCAAGGGTCGCTGGGCGCTGTGGCACACGCCTGTAATCCCAGGGGCTCGGAGGCTGAGGCAGGAGGATCGTGAGTTCAAAGCCGGCCTCAGCAAGAGCAAGGCCCTGAGCACCTCAGTGAGACCCTGTCTCTAAATAAACTACAGAATAGGGCTGGGGATGTGGCTCAGTGGTCGAGTGCCCCTGAGTTTAATCCCTGGTGCCAAAATAAATAAATAAGGTCAAGGGTCAGATGTTTTCTGCCATATGCAGAAGCTACAAGGGAAAAAGGAAAGGAAAGGTGGGGGGAGCTCATGAAAATCAAAAGGTGGAGGATGGGGAGGGGGGGAGTGCTGGGGGGTGACATTGGCACATCATGTAGTGACATTGTGTGCAGGTACGAATATGTGTCAACAAATCCCATCCATACGTACAACTATGATGCACCAAAAAAATGTAGTAAAGGTAAAAATTAAAACAAGTGCTGTGGTGAGGGGGTGGCCGCTGGCCTCAGGCTGGTGGGGACAGCCTCTCGGACAGTCACTCCTCCACCATGTAGGCTGCCCCTCTGCTGGGCTCTTGGGCTCTCTGTCACACCATTCTGCTCAGTGGTCAGATGCCAGCCTCAGGGCAGTGATTGTCTTGGCAGCAAACTGGGACTATCTTTTTTTTTTTTTTTTTTTTTGGTACCGGGGATTGAACTCAGGGGCACTTGACCACTGGGCCACATCCCCAGCCCTTTTTTGTATTTTTTTATTAGAAGCAGGGTCTCACTGAGTTACTAAGTGCCTCGCCATTGCTGAGGCTGGCTTTGAACTCGCGATCCTCCTGCCTCAGCCTCCCAAAGTGCTGGGATTACAGGCGTGCGCCACCGCGCCCGGCTTGGGACTATCTTAAAGGACTAGGACCTGGGGTCTGACACCCAGAGGTTCTGACTTGACAGCTCTGGGGTGGGCTTTGGGCCTTGGCACATGTAAAAGTTTCTCCTGGTGATTCCAATGTGCCAACACAGAAGGGCTGACGGGTAATGGCTAGTACTTTAGGCTCCTGGCTCTCCCTCTTGTAGGAGCAAGAAGATTCTGGGATGGCAGCCCTATCATGGATGGGCCCTTGGGAGGACTTCAGTGTGTGCAGTGCGCAGCACCAGATGGGGGTTCCACTCCTAGATCTCCTCTCACTGGCTGTGTGCTTTTGGGCAGATGTCTCAACCTCTCTGAGATGTAGCTTCTTCATCTATAAAATAGAGTTAATAAAGAAATTTTAAGGGGTCTTATGAGGATTAAAAGGCATAGTGGATAGACAACCTGCTTCATTGCCTGGTATATAATAAGGCCACAACAGACATTGTTAGTATTATCTGGCATTTTCCATTTTTTTGATTAAAAAATACTTACAGAGTTGGTGTGTCACTCTGAGCAGATGACCCTGTGAGCCAAGCTGCTTTTGTGCTACACAGCCAAAGCCCTTGGCCCTCGAGACTGGAACAGGGACATCTGTGTCACCCAGGAGCTCACTGAAACTCGGAATCTAGGGCCCTGTATACGCAGGCCTCTGTACCAATCAGCATGTCAAGCCATAGGCGATCTGTATGCCCTGCAGTTTGAGAAGATGTGAACTAGAACATTCTGAGCCCAGGGTTTTTCTTGGGTGAGTGTCTCCTTAAGCAAAAATATTTAGTAGTAAAATGTCAGGCACAGAGGTAGGGAGATATTTCTGACCAAAGGAGCTTCCAAATCATTCTGTAGGTCTGCTGGGACACTCATGCTGACTCCTCTCTTTAGGACTACCTCCACTGTCACGCTTAACAGCTTTATCCCATAGGTGCTGTTATTACCTCCACTTACCATATGAAGAAATTGAGAATCAGAGAGGCCAAGGAGCTCACCTAAGGTCACACAGCGTGAACAGGAAAGCCTATTGAAGCCTATTCCAGGGCGTTTGCACACCGCCCCCCCCCCTTGGCTTTTAGTTCATGTGGAGCTGAGAAGTGACTTCTGGACAATCCCTCATGTCCACTCTTCAGGAAGGGGAAGGCAGTCACTCAGCATTTCCTCCTTCCTTCTAGACTTTTCCAGCCAGAGTGGGGACGTGCCACATAGAGACATGCCCGGGAGCCGCCACTCCGTGTTGCAGTACAGAAACGGCCTGATTCTGAGGATATTCTCTCCTCCCAGAGCGTCGGTGCATGCTCACAGCCAGGCTTGAGACCCGACAAGAACCCAGAGGAGATGGAAGGGAAGGCTCCCCGGGGCCTGGGCGAGGTCAAGCTCTCCCAAGTCCTTCTCTCTCTCTCTCTTTTTTTTTTTTTTGGTACCGGGGATTTAACTCAGGGGCACTTGACCCCTGGTCACATCCCCAGCCCTTTTTTGTATTTTATTAGAGACAGGGTCTCACTGAGTTACTACGTGCCTCGCCATTGCTGAGGCTGGCTTTGAACTTGCGATCCTCCTGCCTCAGCCTCCCAAAGTGCTGGGATTACAGGCGTGCGCCACCGCGCCCGGCTCCCAAGTCCTTCTCTAAGCGAAGTCCGCGGAACTCACGCATGTCAGTGAACGGGCAGAAGCCACGTCCCGGAAAACCCAAGTAAGTTGGAAATGCATTGTATCCACCTAACCTACCAAACACCGTAGCTTAGCCTCACTGCAATGTGCTCAGAACACGTCTGTGGGCTCACAGTTCGCCCAAGTCCTTTAACACAAAACCCATTTTATAATAGAGGGTTAGCATCTCAGGTGATTTGTGACTACCCATGTCCAAACACCCTCCTGGTACACTGCAGAGCTGCAGTTTTTGCCCTGCCAATTGATCCCAGGGCCGTCCAGAGGCCGGGTTCACGGCAGCCACCGGGCATCTCGAAAATCACTGCAGATCACTAGCCCCGGGGAGCATCAGGATTCAAAATTCAAAGTAGAGTGTCTACCGAACGCATATTATTTTGGCACCACTGCAAAACTGCAAAATTGTAGGTCGAACCATTAGAAGCTGGGGACCATCTGTAGAGAGCCAGTGGCCTTCGACTCTACCAAGGGGACTAACTCTTTGACTCAGGGGGAAATTAAAGGATCGGGGTGAGAGAGGAGTCGTCTTCCCACAGTAAATGTGACCGCTAGAAGAGGCTGAATGAGCGTCATCAATCATGACTGGTGGCAGAAGGTGCTGGAGGTAGGAGGGACGGTGCTGTTGGGGGAAAAGCAGGAATATTCTTGAGCAAAGGGAGGAAGTCGGTGGATCTTGGCGATGATGATAATGGTCAGTTTCTGTCGAGAGCTATTTTTTAAGCTGAGCATCATCTAAGTTCTTCTCCAGTGCCGTCACGCTGAGTCCTTTCGACCTGTATCTTTCAATACGGCAGCTCTAGCTCCATGGGGCTCTTTCTTCCCTTTTTTGGTACCGGGGATTGAACTCAGGGCCACTCGACCACTGGGCCACATCCCCAGCCCTTTTTTGTAATTTATTAGAGACAGGGTCTCACCGAGTTGCTAAGTGCCTCGCCATGGCTGAGGCTGGCTTTGAACTCGCGATCCTCCTGCCTCAGCCTCCCAAGTGCTGGGATTACAGGCATGCGCCACCGCGCCCGGCGGATGCACGTATCTTAATGTTAAAAAATAGACGCATTCATTGATTCTGAAAATTAAACCATGTGCTCATCATTCCAAGGGTCTCTAATGTGACTCTTGCCTTCCAAATTAAGAGTAGCTTGGCGTTCTGAACGAGCACCCTCTTCCTCGGCATCCCACATGCTGACCATCTGTTGCTGCCTGAAGCGCCTGGAGCAACGGAGCCGCGGGAAAAACTTCAGAAGCAAACTGGAGACAAACAGCTTTTTATTCTGATAACTTTTCTCTCTTGTTCTAATAACGACTAACACACGCCAAAAACACACCCTAAAAAATGGCGCTGACCCGATCAGCAATTTCGGCCAAGTCAAGTCGAGATCCCGCAACAATCCCGTGAGACTACGGGTGGCGACAAAGGCCAAATCTCCACGGCTCATAGTCAACCGCAATTCAAGCCAATCCCCAAACAGGGCTCCTGCATTTCCCCCTTTTTGTTTTAAAAGAGGTAATGCTCTAGGACGTCTATGTGCAACCAACATTCTTACCCGTCATCGGATAATCAAGGCTGTGCCCTTGACTCCTGTCTTAGGTTGATATGTCGGCCACATGAGACTGTCCCGTGCGACTGTGCCTGTCTTAGGTTGTCCCCCCTCTGGGGATCTTACCCGTCATTGGCTAACCAGCCATCCAATGGAGCCCTTTAGGATCGACTATATATGATGACTAACAGCCGCCCAAATTGTGAGGAGATGTTGCGGCTTTAAGGCAACAAGCCTTTTGGTGATGAGCCAAATTGCATAGCATATCAAATTGTTTTAAAAACAAATCAGCTGCCCTAAGTTCCATCAAGTAACACACTGAATTCTCTAGACAAATACCCGCAAGGCATTGTCCCGTAAAGTCCCAAACAATGAAAGATCAAAATGTCCATTTGTTATAACATGTTGATGTAGGAGGCCCCATGCATGTAGAGCAGAGGCCACACTGTTGGTGAGGTTGTTTGATGTTTGAGCAGCAGACGTCTTTTTTTATGTTTAGACAATGCCACCGGCAAATCTTCAGGGCCCGCTACCTAGAAACTCAAGCATCAATTATTAAAGGAAAGGCAGTGCTATTGCAGCACTGAGTCAAGAGGCGAGTTGTCAAACTAAAAAATAGAATAATTAGATTAGAAAATTAAAGTTGATTTTTGTTCACATACATCGCTGGTTGAGCTTTTACAAACATAAGTTGGAAAAATGTCATATTTAGAACAAAACAAAGAAAGACTGAGGGTAATTACTGCATTAAAGATAGATTAAAGAAAAGGTAAAGGCACTTGAGAGAAATAATTTGTTAGCTGGAACCCTTGAGTCTCTGTATAACAGAGCAATTTTTTACCTGTTGAGATAATTGAAATTAATGAGCTATTAAACAAATGAAGTTTAATAACAAATAAACAATCTTAAGTCAAAACACCAAAATATCAGGTTATATAGCACTAGTCATATTTGTTTGCTAAAGAGAAGTCCCAGGGACACCTATAAATCAAAATTGAAAGTACCTTCATTTATAAAATTATTTACCTAAAATGAATACTCTTAACCTAAAATGAATTAAAGTTATTTGGATCCATATATATATATATATATTTTCTTTTTCATAAGCGCTTTGTTCTTTGTGACGTCACACTGGACAGACGAACAAGCATACAAACATATATTTGTGACGTCACATTAACATGAAATGTAGACAAATGTACAGACATAAAGACATGTATAAAAAGAAAAAAAAAATACAATTGTGTGCACACTAAAGAGAGATCTCCTTGTCCCGGCCGGGAGAAATGACACTTAAGTTGTGAAATATTTTGAAAGACTCTTTTGAGTCTTGGTCCTCTTGATTTTGTACCTTTTTTATTAATCTTGATTCTTCAATAACTTCATCTTGATCATTTTGATGTGGTACCTGTTTTATTAATCTAGATGGTATCCATATTGGAGAGGATTCGTCTTTTGGAAAAACACAAACAGATCCTCTTCCCCAAATTAATACTGGATCTGGACCCTTCCATGTACCTGAAAGAACATCCTTCCAGTAAACCAAAGGTTTATGTTGTTGGTGTGGATTCCAATGTCTGTCTCCAGCAGAATAACCATTAGAGTCTAAAGTTAGAAAATTTAAGGTAAACAGGGCAACTGCCAATCTGTCCTTAGGACTTTTCCAATTTCCTTCTTTTTGTTTTAAGAACATAATTTTCAGTGTTCGGTTTGCTCTTTCAATAATGCCCTGACCCTGAGGATTGTATGGGATGCCTGTTTTATGGGATATATTGAATTTTGCGCAAAACTGCTTGAAAGATGAGGACGTATATGCGGGGCCATTATCTGTTTTAAGCATTTTGGGGATGCCCCAATGCAGCAAAAGCTTGCAAACAATGAGATGTAACATCTTTAACTTTTTCTCCAGAATGTAAGGAAGCAAAAATCATGCCTGAGCATGTATCTATAGTCACATGAATAAATCGCAATTTTCCAAAACTTGGCTCATGAGTAACATCCATCTGCCACAAATGATTGGGCATTAATCCTCTAGGGTTAACTCCGAAATGAGGATTGGGCAAATGTGTCATACAAGATTTACAATCTTTTACAATTGTTCTGGCTTGCTCCTTTGTGATTTTAAACCTACGTTGCAAGGTGGTGCTGTTGACATGAAACTGGGAATGAAATAAAGTAGCTTGTTGTAGCGCTGAAAGTATAAATACTGTTTTTGTAAGTTCATCAGCCTTTTGATTACCTTCATGGAGGGGACCAGGCAAATTAGTATGTGCTCTAATATGGCCTACGAATAGAGGTTCTTTTCTTGCCCACAAAAGTTTTTGTATTTGATAAAACAATTTAAAGGCTGGAGTATGAGGTGCTATTGGTCCTGCTAACTCTAATTTTGGGACGGCTTGTACAATATAGTGGCTATCTGAAAAAATGTTTACGGGCTGGTCCCTAAAATTTTCCAGAGCTCTTACCACAGCTTCCAGTTCCACTAGTTGAGCTGATTTGTGTGCAGTTATGTAAGTCATATTTTCTTTTTTAGTGACTACTGTAGCAGTACCATTTGAGGACCCATCTGTAAATACATTAAATGCCTTAGGAATAGGTTGATTTTTTATTACCTGTGGAAATATAATAGGATGATTAATACAAAAAGATAATATAGGGGACTTAGGAAGATGATTATCAAAATTTGCAGAAGTAGAGCATTTAGCTATAGCCCAATCATTATCATTGAAGCATAAGTATTCAATCTGTGATGATGAATAGGGAGTAATAATAGTAGCAGGGTGAATGCCAAATATTTTAGTAGAAGTCTTAAGTCCTTGAAGAATAAGTTTAGCCACCATGGAGGTATAAGATTCAATTATACTTTTAGGAGAGACAGGCAAATGTATCCATAATAAAGGCCCTTGTTGCCAAAATACTCCTGTGGGTGTATATTGTGAAGAAATAATAATCAACATCAGCGGTTGAGTTAAATCAAATCTATCACAATGAGCTCCTTCGATGGCTTTTTTTCTACTAATTTTAAAGCTTTCCTAGCATCAGGAGTCAATGTTCGTGGTGAAGATGGATCAGGATCTCCACGAAGGATGTCAAATAAAGGTTTTAGTTGGCCAGTAGTGAGATTTAGTGTAGGGCGAAGCCAATTAATGTCTCCCAGTAGTTTTTGGAAATCATTGAGGGTGGTCAAATGTTCTTTATTTTATTAAAATTTTTTGGGGTCTAACAAAAGTATCCATGATTTTAAATCCTAAATATAATATGGGAGATCTGGTTTGAACTTTTTCTTCTGCTATATATAATCCATATTTTTTTTAAATTTTCTACCACATCACTGAATATATTAAATAAGATTTTTGATTAGGGTGGGCCAATAAAAAATCATCATCCATGTAATGTAGACACATGAGGTTTGGATATTTATTTTTAATGGGTTGGATAGCCTTGTCCACATATATTTGGCATATGGTGGGGCTATTAGCCATTCCCTGTGGTAAAACCTTCCATTGATATCTCTGATCAGGGCCATTATTGTTCATAGAAGGAATGGAAAAAGCAAAACCTGGGGGCATCCAGAGGATGTAGGGGAATAGAAAAGAAGCAATCCTTTATATCAAGAGTAATAAGATGGAAATTTTTTGGAATAGCTTACGGGACTAGGAAGTCCAGGTTGAGTAGGCCCCATAACTTGCATGGTTTTATTGATTTGTCTAAGATCATGTAACAATCGCCATTTTCCTGACTTTTTCTTGATCACAAATATGGGGGAATTCCAGGGAGAGGTGGAAGGTTCTATATGACCTGCTTCTAATTGTTCCTGAACTAATTGGTGGGCCGCTTGTAATTTCTCTTTAGATAGGGGCCACTGAGGGACCCACACTGGCTTATCAGAAAGCCATGGTATTTTCAAAATTATTTTCTCAGTGGCCCCGAAAAAAATATCTTTTTCCTTTATGACAATGATTACTTTTAGGGTTAAGAATTACTCTGTACTTTTTGATAATGAGTTTCTTTTATGGTTAAGATTACCCTGTAGGTTTTTCACATTTAACATCTGCAGGCTTGGTTGCAAGGTGTACTCCCATTTGTTGCAAAATATCTCTTCCCCATAAAGTAACCGGTAGATTAGGTAAAACATAAGGCTGAAATGTTCTTTATGGCCTTCATCATCCTCCCATTTTTAAAATTACTGCACTTTTATCTGGGAGGTTATTATATCCCAAGCCTCTTAAACTGGTTGAAGCTTTTTGCAGAGGCCAGTGCTTGGGCCATTGGCGTAAATTAATAATGGAAGAGTCAGCTCCAGTATCTATTAATCCCTCCATTTCTATTCCTTGGATTTTTATTTTACACATAGGCCTCCTTGAACAGTCTCGAACCCAGCAAGCCATGGGACTTGAGTCAGTGGAACAAAATCCTCTATTGTTCCCTTCTTGAGGCATACCCATTTTAAATGAATTATGTAAATTGGGAAGGAGAAGCAACTGAGCAATTCTATCTCCTTGATTAACAGAACTTACACTTTGGGGTGAGCTAAGCATTATTTTTATATTCCCCTTTGTAGTCTGAGTTTATTACACCTGGGGTCACTTGCAAACCTAATAAGCTTTTAGGACTATGCCCGATAATAAGCCCTACAGTCCCTGAGGGAAGAGGTCCCCTGACTCCTGTGGGAATCAGTTGAACCCCCATTTCAGGTGTTAACACTATTCGGGCGGTGGAACAGAGGTCTAATCCTGCATTTCCTCTTGTTCCTCTGGCGAGGGAGTGGATGGGTAGTAGGGATTGTGTCGGGGAAGCATCTGAGTGGATGCTTGAGGATACTCCTTCTGCAATGCCCCGTACATTTGTGGGCCCCGGGGTACTGGGCCCCGTGTGCCCCGTTTTTTGAATTCCTGAACAAAGGATTTCCATGGATGTCAAATTTTGAATAGCATTTATTGGCCCAATGATTTCCCTTTTTACACCTGGGGCAGCGGCCTGGGGCACGGTATGAGCTTGATCTTATTTCTCTTTTGGGATTTTGCCTAGAATTGCCTGATTGATTATGATAATTTTGCCTGGAATATCCTGATTGATTATAATGTCTACGTTTAGCCTTTGTGAAATTTCGAGAGGAAGCACCTCTCATTGAGGCTGCAATCACATTTCCTGTGACAAAGGCGCCATTTATATCTTTACATAGTTGTATATATACGGAAAGATCCTTTTTAGTTCTCCATGGCCTGATGGCTGCTTGGCACCATTTATTTGCATTTTCATAAGCTAATTGAACAACTAAAGGCATAGCTTGGTCAACATCTGCAAACACACTACAACTATCAAAGTCCGGCATAGCTCATTAGGTCCTTGAATCACTTTTGACAAGCTATCTGTAGATCCCCAGGTTCCTTGTACACTACCTGCAGTTCTCAAAAGTCGATCAGCATCGGCCTCTAAGGCACGCTGCATTTATCTGACAAGCTATATAATCCCCAGGAATTGTACAGTGTTTCCATGCCTCTAAGTCTAGCGAATTTGAGCCCTTCATCCTGTTGAGCATGTCTGCGAATTGCCTATAGCCATGTCTTTTATAACATCCCTGCAGCCGCGTTCTTTTAGCCGTTTCTTCTATACAAAGTTCTTGGAATTGCTATCGCCAAACCAAGAATTGCCCCCCCGCTTAATGTTGCTTTACATAGACTTTTCCAGTCTGAGGGGGTTAAGCTAAAGGTGTTAAGGGACTCCAGCATACTCAACGTGAAAGGAGCTTGGGGCCCATAAGTCATTACTGCCTCTTTGAGATTTTTATTGTTTTGAAATCTACTTGGAAATCTAATCTGATGGACACTCTGTCCATTTTTCTTTTCAAATGCTGGCGGTTCCCCAATGTATCTGTGAGTTGTCCTCGAGAGCGCATAAGCGATCAGAGAAAGACTTTTTTATTTCTGTTTCTAGGGTATGCAAATGCCTAGTAATACCCTTCATATTTTCTGTAATGGATTCCACCCATGGGGGAGTAGAGGACACAAGTGACTCCTCTGCCTGACGGACCTTTTTCTCGGTCTTTTTTAATTTCTTTTTCCTCATTTTCTCAGGATCACTTTTACTAGATTCCTCACCACTGCTAATTTCACTGACAGCAATATCCTGAGGCCCAGGTTCCAGTGAGAGCAAGTATCCTTCAGCTTTCGCCAATAACTCCCGAATAGCTTTAATAGCTTGGATTTTTGTCATTTTTGGGTCTCTTCTAATACTCTCTTTACTGGTCTCAGTTGGCCCAGTGGAATCTACACTTTTTTGATCACTTTCACTTTTGTCTATATACTCCTCACTGAGAACAGAGTCAGGTATATCAAGGAGTCTTTGCATAGCCTCTATCACTTGGGATTCAGTTATATTCGAACCCATCTTTAGAGACCTTTCAGTTCTTACCTGTCCGCTCCGAAGTTCCCCGTACGGGCCGCCACCTGTTGCTGCCTGAAGCGCCTGGAGCAACGGAGCCGCGGGAAAAACTTCAGAAGCAAACTGGAGACAAACAGCTTTTTATTCTGATAACTTTTCTCTCTGGTTCTAATAACGACTAACACACGCCAAAAACACACCCTAAAAAATGGCGCTGACCCGATCAGCAATTTCGGCCAAGTCAAGTCGAGATCCCGCAACAATCCCGTGAGACTACGGGTGGCGACAAAGGCCAAATCTCCACGGCTCATAGTCAACCGCAATTCAAGCCAATCCCCAAACAGGGCTCCTGCAACCATCTATTGTGGAGAGTGCTTGTGGCTCTTGGTGTCCTGTGGAATGGGCCGATCCGTCAACCTAAGGAATGTGTGGAGGGTGTGTGTGTGTCCGTAACTGTGCTGTGTGTCTCCTTCCTGCAGCATCCTGACTGTGAGGTTCTAAGGGAAAGTCTGTTCACAGGCTGGAGTGGCGTTGACGTGGTGTCTGTGGAGAAGAGAATATCATCTCCCGAGAAGATGGAGGTGAGCTGGCCTGGGGCTGACCAGGAAATACCAGCTCCAGCCCCATCTCATTTTACAGAAATGGAAACCAAGAGAAGGTAGATGTCCTCGCCCAGGTCACACAGCTATCCGCTTCATCCCAGTCTCGGTCTCACCTGAACTAGGACTTGGAGAAGATGGGGATGTTTGGGTGGGTTGGAGCTGATGTTGGAGTGGGCCGGAAGAGCACATCCACGGATCTTAGAGTGAATGACACACCAGAGGGTGGGCAGTGGGCACCCGGGTGGCTACCGTGGCAGCTGCAGGACAGCCCTGAAATGGTCCTCAATCCACAGACTTTCTGATTCAGACGGACAGCGGTGGGCATGTTCTGGGACTCAGGATCAGATCAGGGCCGGAGCTGTCAAACAGACCCAGACCCGAGCGTCAGTGGCCCTGGTGCTGTAGTTGTGGTGATCACCACATTGTCCAGGTGAAGCTTTTCTTGGGGACTTCAATGCACCAAGGACACAAGGGGCCCCACCCAGTTTCTTCTAATCTCATTATTGAAGTGTTTGTCTGCAAGCCAGACTGCAGGGATTCAGATCCTGACTCCTCCACCTCCTGTTGCCTGACCTTGGAGAAGTGGCTTCCCTGTGTTGTGGGTCAGTTTCCTCCTCCTCGTAGGACAGGGAGAACAGTACCACGTCTTCCTGGTCAATGAAGTCGTTAACATGATGAAAACGCTTAATCCATGTCAATACAGTCCAGTGTCCTCATGTGTAGTGGTTATGCTCTAGAAGTCACCGTGAACACTGAGTCAGCAAGTACTAGACCTCGTCCTACAGGAAACACAGGGTTAAGTTCTTGCAAGTCTCTGGCTACCTCTCTGTCAATGGATCCACATACAAGCTTGGTGTGTGTGTGTGTGTGTGTGTGTGTGTGTGTGTGTGTGTGTATACCTGGTTTGATACACACTGCTGAGTCATTAGCATTGAACTCAGGGCCAGCAGTCCTGCACCTCAGGCCTGCGTGAAGCTTATCTAACTTATTTCCTCGGGAAGGCTTGTCACAGTCTTCTCGCACTTAGGAACACTAGAAAGTACTCCAGGATGACGCTTGGGGCCATTCCTAATAGGGAAGTCACCAACGAGAAGTCCAGAATGCAAAAACACCACCTTAAACAGTGAAAAAGATAGTTTTATAGTATGAGAGCTGACAGAGAGGGTAAATGTCACCTTGTTGGAACGTGCGTGCTGGGGACTCAATTTTCTTTTTTTTTTCTTTTATTTTTAGGTACCAGGGATTGAACCCAGGAGTGCTTAACCACTGAGCCACATCCCCAGCCCTTTAAAAAAATATTTTATTTAGAGACAGGGTCTCGCTGAGTCACTTATAGCCTCGCTAAATTTCTGAGACTGGCTTAGAACTCAGGATCCTCCTGCCTCAGCCTCCTGAGCTGCTGGGATTACAGGTGTGCCGCTGTGCCTGGCTACACTCTCTTTTAACCTCAGAAATTCAACTCTGTGTACTAGATAGACATCTCAATGGCAAGAAAGGGAAGCTGGTTTTTGTCATTATGAGCATAAAATCCGTTTATTGGAAGGGAATTGGGAGCTCACTGAATTGGCAGGAGGGTGGATGGCAGGCGGGGCTGGGGGAGGGGGAAAAGGGAGCTAATGCACGGCCAGGGGCAGCCACGGAGATGACCTGCAGAGGGGCCACCTGGCAAGGCTGGATGGATGCCCTGTGCCAACCTGGCTCTTGACCCAGCTGCCTAGAATGATCTCTCTTGGAATAGTCATGCCACTCTACCATGATTTGAAGGCAGGCTGGGGCCAAAGGACTGGCTGAGTCAAGTCACTCTGCCCGGCTCCTGCCAGGCGCCAGTGGAACCGTCTTCTGTCTGCGGGCTTCTGTAGCAGCGTGGAGGCGTGGCTTTGTGGGCAGGGAGGCGTGGCTTTGTTATCTACGGAGCTTTATCTTCCCCAAACCATTTCCCCTAAGTGGTGCTTAGATACCTGGAGGACACATGCCCACTGTGGGGCAGGTTGGGCAGGGGAGGAAGGAGAGAGAGAGAGAAAGGGAGGGAGAGAGTCGGGAGGGAGAGGGCAGAGCAGCCGGTGCTCTGCAGTGAGCAGGAGGTGGGTGAGGGTCGTGGCTCTTCCTCCAGGCTCTACGTCCTCCCGTGAGAATCTCATGCCCCCTCCAGATGCCACCTACGTGCAAATCTGCTGCTCCTGAGGCTGCAGCAACACCGGGCGCTGGTGGCTGGCTGTGTAGCGAGCCGCTGCTACAGCTCAGCTATTTCCAACAGGATCTTTTTAACTATGACTTTTTTTTCTTCTTTGAGGGATGCTATCCTTGTGGACCTACTGTGCGTAGGTGCCTCTATGGGCTCTCTGCATACTACTCACTAATCCTTATTCAATCCTGTTAGGTGAGTATAATTGCTATTGTCCCCACTTTATAGATGTGGTTCAGAAAACATGACTGTAAAAAAAAATTTTTTTTTTTTAAATAAATGCTGTCTTACCCTAGTTTTGGGGTCCTGGCCAGAGACGGGTCAGTTTAGCTCCACACGCCAGCCACTTTCCTTATCAGACTCTCTCATACTCTGGGGACACTATGATCCAGCCCTCATTGTGTCCAGGCCATGGAGTAGAAAACTAGGGACAGCTCCTGTGCTCCAAGCCAGTGAATTCTTCAAATCAGCTGACGGGACCCACAGGGAGTCCTCCAAGCTTAGCTAAGGCCACTTGCTTGCCATCATCAGCTGCCCCCTACAGGTCTGGCTTCCTGTTGCTTTGTCCCCAGGTGCAGGCCCTTTTGTGGCCCTACACGGTGGCCTTCTCTCTTTTTGAAGCCGTAAGTACCAGAGTTCTGCTTTTCCCCGGTCAGAGTGTGCAGTGTTGTGTTTCCCAGCAAGAGACCTTTCGATCTTTTTTTTTATTCTTGGTATGGGATTGAACTCAGGGGCACTCAACCACTGAGCCACATCCCAGCCCTATTTTGTATTTTATTTAGAGACAGGGTCTCACTGAGTTGCTTAGTGCCTCGCTGTTGCTGAGGCTGGCTTTGAACTCACCATCCTCCTGCCTCAGCCTCCCGGAGCGGCTGGGATTACAGGCGTGCCACCACCGCGCTCGGCCAGGACCTTACAATCTCACAAGGCAGTGACATTCTCCAGCCTCCACTAAGCTGTTCACAGAGAAGGCGTGGCATAAATGGAGTGATCAGGGCGAGGTTGTCAACTGATGAATGACCCCTCGGGCCTTTGGTCTGAGCGAGGACAGGTGCAGGGTCTGCCCTAGTCCCGACAGCCCCCAGTCCCTGAGATAGCGCCTGCTCAGAAAGTACAGCCAATCGCACTGCCTTCAACGGGCATCCCCTGCATCCTGGGGGCTGTGTACACAGACACTGTCCCTTTCTGTCCCTTTCGAGGCTGAGCTGATAACACTGCGAGAAGACCAGCCATGCGTGCCACCTGCTGATCTATCCCTGGCTCCCACGCCTCTAGCTTTGCCTGACCCTGACGTTTAGTCTGTGGGAACTTCAGATCTGTGGCCACGTGTCTTCACTTTATTTCGTGACAAACTGCATTTCTCTCTGGTGAGGTGACATGGGTGATTATTCGGTTTGCAAGGAGAAGGTTCCAGATTTCCAGGACACCAGTGACCAGTGGAGGTGGCTGAGATTATTCAGCCACAGCAGGGGGTGCTGGCTCAGGACACTCAAGTGGGTGGATGAGGAAAGTCACGCCCCTCTCCTGGGGACAGTTTCCCCATGTCTACCATGAGGGGCTCAGATCCCTCCTGAGAGAGAGGATGAACCCAACCTAACTCTATCCTAAGATTGGGAGCCATAAAGTTTTAAAAAAAAAAAAAAAAGAGTTCATTTCTGTTTTACTAAGATATGTATTTGGCCTGCCCAAACTCTAGGGCAAATCTTGTTTGGAATTCCTGCCTGTGCTCTGAACTCACACAGGCCTGGCTCTCCTTGACCAGATAACAACCCTCCCTAAAACCTCATGGCGCCTCATAAATTCCAACAGGAATCTTAATTTACTCCCTACCTTGAAATGTTAAGCCATGTGGATCATTAGCCTGCTATCTGCTTTTGTATCACATTTGCCAAAACCCTGTTAGCTGTAAATTCCCAAGACATTCCCACCCCCTTTTTTTTGTAACTTTCTGTGCTATAAAAACCTTGTCTTCCCGGAGAGCGGGGCTGATCCTGAGCCCCGTGTTTGGGAGGGGCAGCCGCTGGCCAGCTCCCTTTGTGTACACAATATAAGCTTGCTTTCATTTGATTTAAAATTGGAAGCCAGGCGCGGTGGTGCACGCCTGTAATCCCAGCACTTTGGGAGGCTGAGGCAGGAGGATTGCGAGTTCAAAGCCAGCCTCAGCAATGGTGAGGCACTTAGCAACTCAGTGAGACCCTGTCTCTAAATAAAATACAAAAAAGTGCTGGGGATGTGGCCCAGTGGTCGAGTATCCCTGAGTTCAATCCCCGGTACCACAAAAAAAAAAAAAAAAAAAAAAAAAAAAATTGGAGTCGGTGGTTTTTTCTTTGCGTCTTGGATCAACAAGTCTGTGAAGGGATGTAGACACCACAGCCAGATGCTTGGGTCCAAATCCCAGCTGTGCCCCCTGGTTGTCTGGGTGACATTGGCCAGGATTCTCTCTCTCTGAGCATCGGTGTCTCTGTGGATGAGACAGATATGGAGTATGGATGTCACAGGGTGATGGTGATACCGTCGTTTACCGGTGACGAGTTCTGCTCCCCAAAATGTTGAAGCTTGAACATTAGAGAAGCACGCCGAGGCAAGCATATACAGCAGGGCTTATTTAAAAAGGGTAACACAGACTTCTCCCGGGAGGGAGAAGGGGCCATTGCTGGTATTCCGGTGTCCCACGAAGCGAGGCAGGTCTGCCTTTGTTATATGGCCCAGGGCTTCCTTTGTTCTCCTCCTCTTTCTGTCCTTCTGTGTACGTGACCAGGCCAGGTGGGGTGGCCAAAAGGTGAGAAGCAGATGGGCTGAAGGGGGAAGGGCAGGATGGAGCCGCCCAGGACACGTTAACAACTTCAAAGCCAAAGGTTGGGACAGGGCAAGTGGGAGAAGAGGGCTCTGCAGGGAAGGGCTTAGGGCAAGTTGATGAGCATCTGTGTGCTGGGAGCTGCCTGGTCACCATTCTCTAGGATGGGCCCTGACCTTGGCGGACATTGACAGTTCAATCTCCCCTGGGGTGGTTCTGGTTTTTCCAGGACTCAGACCAACTCCATTTCCTTATGAACTCCGTTTTCTTTATGAGACTTGATATTAGACCCGATTTGCCTAACTGCACTCACTACCCAGCTTTAAATCTGGCTTCAATGGCCACCATGACATTAGATAATCTGCACTTCGTACCTGGACCCTGGAACATAGGAGATGCTCAACATATTTTAGCTATACTAATAACAACAACAACAACAACAACAACAACAACCATCATAGCAAGTTGGGTGAAAGTTCAGGGAGGAGCAGGAGGGCAGAGTCCCAGGATATCTCCAAATCAAATACTTAGGTGTCACGTGGCTGCTGGACCCAGTCAATGACCACAGACCTGAGGGCTTCTGAGAACACACATTTCTTTTCTGACAATTTTGGGAGCCAGAGTCTGACATCTGTTTTACGGTACCAAAATGAAGGTGGCCACTAGGGCCACCCTCTCTTTGGAAGGTCTGGGGACGAGCCATTCCTGTTCTCTCCCAGGTTCAGGTGGCTGCTGGGGTTCCCTGTCCTGGGACCGTGTCACTCCCGCCGCTGTCTCTGTGGTCACGAGGGCGCCTCCTCTTCTGTCCGTAACCTCCCGCTGTCCCCCTGGTAGAAGGATACATGTGAGGCACTTAGGTCCCACCCTGAGGGCCTGGGATAATCTCCCCAGATCAAGAACCATAACAATCCCACCCGGAGAGACATTTTTTCCATATAAAGTGACGTTTACAGGTTCCAGAGATTGGAGTTGGTCTCTTTGGGGGCTGGTTCAACCTGCTACAGTTACCAAGAGAAAAACAGTAACTGCACGTGGGAGGAGCCCCACAGACACTGCCAAGAGGTCAAAATGCTGGCAGGGACAAATACAGATCATATACCTCTTGCTGTGGTTCAACCGAGAAGGACACAAGGTTATCCTGTGATATTTTCTCCCAAGTTCTATAATCTGAACCTAATCACAATGGGATCGGAGCACACAAACCCACCCTGAGGGGACTGTTGGCAAAATAATGACATCTTCCAAAATGCTAAGCTGTGGAAAAACAATGAGAACCTGGGGAAGAGTTCCACACCGTGGGGGACCCAAGGGGACAACCGTGAGCAGTGTGGGACCCTCAGTGGGACTCTGGACCAGACTTCCTTTCCTTCGAAGGGCATAACGGGCAGGGATAACGGGCAGGGATAACGGGTAGGGATAACGGGCAGGATTTGAAGAAGGTCTGTAAATTAGATAATGGAATTGTATTGCTGTGAATTTCCTGATTCTGATAATCTTGCTGCGTGATGTAAGGGGGAAAGGCTTGTTATCAGGAAATATGTGTGGAAATATTTAGGGGGAAAGGGTCATTGTCATGTCTGAAAAATGACCCCCCATTGCTTTCTCTTCCCCTCTCTTCCTCTTTCTATATAGACAGTTTTGGATATAGATATATCTCTGAAGCAATCGAGAGGAATTTGATATATAGTTTATATGCATAATTATGTGATCTAAATAGTACCCACCCCCCAGAAGATAATCACACCCTAATCCTGGAACTTGTGAATATGTCACCTTACAAGGCAAAAGGGAGGGCTGGGAATGTGGCTCAGTGGCAGAGCACCACCTAGCAAGGCCAAGCCCTGTGTGCCATCCCCAGCACCAGAGCACAACACAAAACCAAACCCCCAAATGATCTCCCCAGCCCTGCCCCCCCAAAAACAACAACAGAAAAATCCAACAACAAACCCCAAACCAGCCAAAAGGGACTTTGCTTGGGGTGGGGAGATGATCCCACGTTAACAGAGGGGCCCCGTGGAGTCACAGGCGTCCTTCTAGTGGAAGGGAGGGGGCAGGAGGGAGGAGTCCAGGAGCACAGAGCTTAGAAGATGCTGAACTATTGGCCTCAGAGCTGGAGGAGGCCCCAGGACCCAGTTTAGAGGCCCCAGAAGATGAAATAGACAGGACCTGCATCCTCCGGAGGGTGCGAAGGCGCCAGGCCTGCTGACACCTGGATTCCATCTCTGCAAGACCCGATTTCAGACATCTGACCTCCATAACTGTAGAAGAAAAATATGTTGTTTTAAGCCACAAAATTGGTGGTAATTCGTCACAGCAGCCATCGGAAGTGAAAACTCAGCCCCTGCCTGTATTTAGGTACCCGCTTGTCTATTTAGAGACAGCATGACAGAACACAGGTGCTAAAATATTAACATTTGGGGAATCTGGGTAGAAGAATCTTATGGGAGTTCTACGTACTATTTTTGCAACTGTTTTGTATTATCTCAGAAAAAAAAAAAAAAAAAAAAAAAAAAAAAAAAAAAAAAAGGAAAAGGAAAAGGACCTAGGAAATGCTGGACACTTCCTTTCTCAAAACTGTCATTTCCTGGGCTGGGGTTGTGGCTCAGCGGCGGAGCGCTCGCCTTGCACGTGTGTGGCCCGGGTTCGATCCTCAGCACCACGTAAACATAAATGCATTGATTGTGTACAACTAACGTAAATGGATAAATATTAAAAAAAAAAAAAAAAAAAAAAAAAAAAAAAAAAAAAACACAACTGTCATTTCCTGGGTTCTCACTACATGCCAGGGGCTGAGACAGTACTTTCTGAGCATCTTTGTCTTTGATCCTCGTAGTGACCCCCAAGGTAGGTGCTACTGCCCAGTTTTATGCACAAGAGACTAAGAACCAAAGAGCTGAAAGGGAGGTGCGGGGAGTCCCTCAGCGGGTGGGGAGCAGACCCAGGCCTATTATCTGGCACCTCTGGTGGCCATTGTCCTTCCTGGTGGGGAGGGGCCAGCTTCAGTAGTTTTGAGAAATGGTTCTCCGACAGTGGCCGCAGCACCACCACCTGGGAACTGTTGACTAATGCGACCTTGTAGGCGTCACTCCAGACCTCCTAAATGGGCCCCCAGGGGGGGGGGCGGGGCCAGACATCTGTGTTGTCACAGTCCCCAGGGCGATTCTGATGCTCACTCTGGGCTGGTGCTTGCTGCCTGGTGGCTCCAGCATCAGCTGTTTGTCATCCTCTGCATTATTTATGAGGTTTCATTAATATGCAAATGTCCGCCAGCTGATTGGCTGGCCTGGCACGGTTCCACGCAGCTCATAAATCAGCAGCCCGCGGTGCTTTCTTGTTTAGTAATTCTTCCACTGCGGGCATTCGGTAGCTGCGAGGAGATCAATAAATCCTCCACTCCCAGGCCATAACCAGGCTGACTCCCATATGCCCAGGATTCCCGCTGCCTTGCCGCTCCGCTGGGGCCCTGGCATTGCCAACCCCGCCCCCAACCGTGGGCTCTGGAGCAGGTGGATTGAAGTTTGCGGTTCAATTTTGCCAATTTCTGGGTGGGTGACGAGAGCAAGTCATGTGACCTCCCAGCCTCTGTGAGGTGGAGGACCGGAGAATCTCAGGGCTTGCAGGGCAAGTGCCTGGTTCTTGCTTTGTCGTGGCCTTGGCCTGGGGGGTTTGGTGACATGGCCAGGGCCATCTATCTCACACGTGGTTTGTCAGCATTGACTGAAGCCATCCTGGGCAGAGTAACCAACACCCAGACTGCCCACTGGAAGGCAGTCACACAGGACTTTAGGACGGGCATCCAGCCCTCCAGGTGTTTCCCAAAGGGCCGGGGACACCCATGGGTGGAGGAGTGAAGGATACAGAAGCAAAATTCTCCTTGCTAAGACCAGAGAAACAGTCCAGCGGGAGGTATAATGAAGAGATTTATTCCCAGGAGTTGGTTTGCTGAGCAGGGCAGGCTGTGGGGAGGGAGGATGGAATTCTTGGGAAGGAGCTGGAACTGCAGTCCACAGGTAGAATTTCTTCTTGGTCCTGGAAACATCTGTCCTCCTGCTGAGACTCTCAACTGATGAATCCAGGCCCACCCAGGTCGTGTGGGAGAATCTCCCTCCCTACTGTCAACTGACTCAGAACATCAGTGACATCTACAAAACACCTTCACAGGGAGGAGCCTAGCTTGGGACACAGGCCACCCTGTAACCAAGAGTGGGGAGGGTGTCTTGACGGAGCTTTCTGAACTGCTTGGAACAGGGGGAGTCATTTCTTAAAACAAAGGCACACATGCTGTGTTCTCCCTGAGTTTTTTCCTTTAGAGCAATAAACAAACAGACATAGAAGAATCCCACCACCAAATGAAAAAATAAAATTTCCCCAGAGCCCTCTTATTTTGGATATGAATAAAAATTAAGACTGCGAGGGTGGTGGCAGTGCATACCTGTAATCCCAGCAGCTCAGGAGGCTGAGGCAGGAGGATCGTGAGCGCCTCAGCAACTTAGTGAGGCCCTAACCAACTTATTAAGACCCTGTCTTCAAATAAAATACTTTTTTAAAAAAGGGGCTTGGAATGTGGCTCAGTGATTAAGCGCCACTGTGTTTGATCCCTGGTACCCCCCCCCCCCCAAAAAAAAATAAATAAATCAAGAAAGGGCTAGGATTGTGGCTCAGTGGTAGAGCACTTGCCTAGCAAGTATGAGGCACTGGGTTGGATCCTCAGCACCATATTTAAAAAACAATAAGTACATAAAGTAAAAGTATTGTGTCTATCTACAGCTAAAAATAAATAAATAAATAAATAAATAAATAAAAATTAAGATAGACAAAAATAAAGCAAATACTTTCACAGTGGCACCCAAATGTGCACTTGAATAACTGGGGACCAAAGCCTGGACAAGGTGACGCATAAAAATGACGGTTGCTGCTTTGGCTCTTTTTTCCCCTCAACCTTTCTGGTCGCCCTGGGAGAAAGTCCCAGCTGGTGTCACTACGGCCTTTACACTTTTCTAAGGCTCTCTGTTGGTCCTTTACGACAGGAGCACAGCAGATGCCTGGCGGACATGGCAGGAATCCACCAGTGGGGTGTCATTTTCTTTTCCTTGTGGGGACTTTCTCTGCAGACCACATTTTGCTAAAGATCTTTGCAGTTTTCACTGAGAGCAGGGATAGAAAGTTTATTTTAAAAATAGAATTTAAGCAGACCATGAGCCATGGAAAAAATAAGTAAGTTGTAGCCCGGGATCTGGCATTGATCCTGTTGGCTGCGTGGGGGCGGCAGAAGTTTGCAAAATGTTGGGTCAGACAGTGCAGCCTGGAAGCAGGGCCCCCTAACCAGATGGTGGCCAGGAACCTTGTTTCTTTCTTTCTTTCTTTTGTTTTTTCTTTTGGTATTGGGAATGGAACCCAGGGGCACTCAGCCACTGAGCCACATCCCCAGCCCTTTCATTTTTTATTTTGAGACAAGGTCTTGCTAAATTGCTTAGGGCTGTGCTAAGTTGCTGAGGCTGGCCTCCAACTTTGATCCTCCTTCCTCGGCCTCCTGAGCTGCTGGGATTGCCAGCGTGCACCACCACGCCTGGCTAGGAAGATTGTTTCCTAAGGTGTTGGGGGCCAGAGGCAAGTCTCAGTTGTTCACTCCTGCCGTCACCCCTTTCTGAAGCTTGCCAATAGCCTTTTGCTGGATCTGCCACCGTGCTGTCCTTGGTCACTCGTATTACTACCACTTTCCCTGAAACTCGTTCGCTCCAGCCGAGCTGGCTCCTCCTCATTCCTCAAGAACCCTGAATTGCTCCCACCCCTGGGCCTTTGCATGGGCTGTTTCCTGCCCCCTGCGTGTCCTTGTCCTGGCTGGCCACTTGACTGCTCCCTCCCCTCGTTTGAGTCTTGGTGTTGTTGATCCAAGACACAAAGAAAAGACCACCAACTCCAATTTTAGATTAAAGCAAGCTTATATTGTATACATATAAAGAGAGCTGGCCAGGGCTGCCCCTCCCAAACACTGGGCTTGGGGTCAGCCCCGCTCTCCGGGAAGACAAAGTTTTTATAGTTTAAAGAGTTACAGAAAATCTTGGGAACTTACAGCTAGCAAGGTCAGACATGTGTAATTCAAAGCAAGTAGCAAACTAATATCTACATGGCATTGCATTCCAAGAAAAAAGGGAGTAAAAGTCAAACCCCACATCAAAAGTTTATGAGGCACCGTTAGTTTGAGAGAGAGAGAGTTGTTATCTGGTCAAGGAAAGCCAGGCCTGAGCGAGCTCAAGGACTGGGAATGAATGCCAGACAATAAGCTCAAGCCAAATAAGAATCTTAGCATTTCATAGAAAACTGAAGTGGGCTTTTCATAACTTTTTGACAGGATGGCTCCCAGTCTTAAGATGGAATTAGGCTGGTTTATCAGTGTCAGGGTCACCTTCTCAGCCCCAGTTTGTTCAAATGTCACAGCCCTGATCCTTTTACACTGCCCCCTCCCCTCTCCTGATAGTCATCTTTAGAGTGCACCCCCCTTCCCCTGGGAGATGAGCCAGGGACACTCCCACTTGGATCTCATTGAATCCCGGCTGCACCTCAGGAGCTGCACCTGGTGTCTTTGGGGGGCTCTTTCATCTCTGTGGCCCTTGTTCTGCTCATCCAAAATGGGCCGAGCACTTGGCCCTCGGGGTTTCACGGACTCAAGGAGGTGGCGCACACAGAGCCCCCAGGGCCACCAGGCACCCTTTAAGACAGGTCAGTTATTTATTTATTTAAAGAAAATAGTCACATAAGTCGTACCTGAGTCATCCCCCCGTCTTTTTTTTGAGGGGTGGGTACCAGGGATGGGACCCAGGGGTGCTCAACCACTGAGCCACCTCCTCAGCCCTTTGTATATTTTGTTTAGAGACAAGGTCTGGCTGAGTTTCGGAGGCTGGCTTTGAACCCACGATCCTCCTGCCTCTGCCTCCCAAGACGCTGGGATAACAGGCGTGGGCCCCGGGAACCGGCTACTCTCTCCTTCTCTGTCCCTCTAGGGTCCCGTGTCCTCTGTCCCTGCCCGGCCCTCTCCTCCTCATTCTGGTTTTCACTCCTCAGGGTGAATCCGAGCGAGTCACCAAGTCACTGGGTCTTCATGCCGGGGGTGGCGAGGGTGGGGGTGGGGCGAGAGCGGGGGTGGGGGCCTTTTGGTCTTAGTTTAAAAAGTACCCAGGTAATCTATGGTTTTTGTCAAAATCCAAGTAGGGGCTGGGGGCAGAGCTCAGGGGAGTGCTGGCCTGGCCTGTGCAGGCCTGGGTCCATGCCCAGTGCACCCCAACACACAGGGAGAGAATTCCTAGGGGGAAAGCCCCATGGAAAGCCCATGTCTCCTTCCGTCCTGACTCCAGGGGTGCTCTGTGGGTGAACTAACCATGCACGTGTCCTCTAACGCGGCGGACACACGGGTGCATCCGTAGTGAGACCGATGTGCGTGGCCACAGTCCCTCCTCCGCACCAGCTGGGTCCCCTGCGCTTTGGGACCCACCGTTTGGGATTTCACCTGGGTCATGGGACACGTAACACACGCTCTGTGATGGCCCCCGGGGACCAGGGGACCGACGGGCTCTTCACAGAGACACGAGCATCTCCACTGAGTGGACGAGGGCCGCAGATAGCCTCAGGCTGGCGCAGGGTGGCTCTGGCTGCCGGGCGGGTTCTGGGGGACATGGTCTGTTTTCAGAGGCTCTTGGATTTTTAGATCATGGAGAAATGCGCGACTGTGTACTGGGGCAAAGATTTCTGTAAGAGAAATTTCTAGAAAAGACGCGCTAGGTTGGGGAGCGGGTCCACCGTCATGAGCAGCTTGTCCACCCTCGAAGTCCCTGGAGGGGGGCAGGTGGGGCTGCCCCTGTGTGTGCCGGCGAGCCTCCGGTGCAGGCAGGAGCAGGAGCTGGCCTCGGAGGCCGGAGCCCGGGAGCGGCAGCTGGGGCCGGAATCCGCTCTGGCCGCGTCCCGGGCTCCCGGCAGGACCTGGGCAGTTTCCCTCCGTCTGTTTTCATCAGAGGAAAGAAGACGGGGCGCAGAGACGGAAGGCCTGCAGCAGCCACGGCCGTGGTGGCCCGGGGCAGTCCTGGTGGATGGGCAGGTGCCGGGCAGCCCCTGTGTCCCAGGCACCGTGCAGGGACTGACAGAGCAGAGATGGCTGGGGTCTGGCGACATGCCTGCCTTTGCAGGACTCGGGGGGGAGAACAGAGAGAGAAAGGAATCACGTGACTTTCCCCGCCAGAGCTGGGAGAGCGTTTGGTGGCCACCTGTGTCCCTATTTTACAGAAAGGGAAACGGAATCCCAGAGGGGCCAAGAGGCTCCCCCGAGGTGTCCCCGAACCTCTTCCTTCTGGAGAATCCTGGGGAGGGAGTGCTGCCGTCACAATCCAGTGCTGCCTCTGAATCAGCGGGTGTTGACGGTGACACCTGGGGACTCCGTCTGTAGGTTGGCCTCTGGATCCTCACCTGTCAAATGTGCTCCCGCTCCCGACCCACTGCCTGTTTGGAGAGGGGTTGGAATCAACCCCGATCACTTCCTTCCCCTGCCTACAGCCTCCTGTGGCTCCCCAGTGCCCTCTGCCTCTGCCCTCCAGCTCCCGCTCCTACTGGCCGCTCCTCCACACACACGCTCCTCCCCTCCACAGGGCCTTTGCACGGCCGTCGGCTGGGGAGTCGGGCACCTGCATGTTGGGGCTGGAGCACCTGCTTCAGATTCCAGCTCTGCCACTTCCTGGCCTGGGCAAAGTCCGTCCCCTCTCTGGGCCTCAGTTTCATCATCTGCAGAATGGGACGGACCGTCATGAAGCCGGCCTTGCAGGTGGTCGTGAGGATGGAGTCTGTATGTGGCCTGGGTAAGTGCTCGGTCAGCGCAGCTCTGACCACTCCCCGAGGCCCTGGGACCTCACTCTCTCTCCCTGCCAGGCCGTGGTGGTCTGTGTGTGACCACGAGGCTAAACCCTGTCTCCTCCACCAGAACCTGGGCCAGGAGGACAGGGACAGAGCTGTCCCTTCCCGGCCAGGTGCTGGCACACACCACAGAGCCCGGCACACAGGCCATCGGCCCTCTGGAAGACCTCCGGAATCCCGATGTGACTTGGCCTCTGGCTTCCCAGGGCACGGTGTCCTCGAGGTCCCTCTGCCCAGCGACAATCAGGCTGCTCCGCTGTGTGTGGCGGTCCCCTGGCGTCTGGCTGTGGCCTCGGTCCCCGGGGCCTGTCCCCTTAGCACGGTGGCGGCAGCTTCCCTAATCGGACCCAGCGGGATGAAAACTGTGCGGCTTCCCCAGGGCTGCCAGGTAACTTGGGCACCGCTGGCTGCCGCCGCCTCAGAGCCCCTTGTCGCGGAGGGGGTGGCTGAGGAAGTGCGATCGTCTCCTGGCCTAAGGACCGGAGGGAGTGGGTGGCCCAGGCCAGCCTGTCCCCTTCATCCGGGTTGGGGGAGGTTTTACAAGAGCAGGGACGTGAGGCCCAAAGTCGCCCAGACCTGCCTCCTGCCTCGCGGCTCGTGGCCGGTCACAGGCCTCCGTAAGGCTGTGAGGCAGGGCCGCGCCCGGGAGCTGTCTGCGGCCACTGACCTGCGTCCACCAGCATCTGGGAGACCTTAATAGGATCCCCATTTACAGATAAGGAGACGGAGGCTCAGAGTGGAACCATGACCTGTCCAGCCATGTGTCTTGGGAGTAGCAGGGCACCCTGTCCCCAGAACTCTTGTGGGGTGTGAATGATCCTGACCGGAGCGGCGGGGCTGCAGGGGGAGACCTGGCCGGCCAGCCCGAGGGCGCGTCCACTCTGTGGGGGCGCCGTGTGGCGTGATGGGTCGCGAGGCGAGGGCCCCCGGAGCCCCGCTGAGTCTGAGCACCTCCTGCCTCTGAAGGACTCACACCTGGGGGTCCCCGTTTGGCAGCACGCGCCAGCCAGCTGCTCCCAGACCAGCACAAGTCTCCAGGGCAAAGGGTTCCTGCAGGTTTGACAGGTGTGACCGGGCCACCCGTTGCCCCTGGCTGAGTGTCACGCGACCAGGGCACCGCAGCCCGGGCTCGCGTGGCCAGACGTGAGGGTAGTTAGTGCTTGTGGACAGATGCCCGGCTTCCCGCCCCCCGCCGAGACCAGCTCAGCTGTCCCGGGCCGCCTCCCAGAGGCATGGGGGGGCTGAGCCCGAGCTGCCCCCATGAGCCCTGCGAGGTCCCGGGTCCCCTCCCTCATTGCCTGCTGCCCTACCCGCGTTTCCTAGTGTCACCTCCCAAACAAGTCCATGCACCCCGTCTTTGTCTTGGGGTCAGCTTCTGGGAGAAGCTGCACTCAGGCGGACCCCACCCAGGCTCTACGTGTGGGGTCACCGAGGGCCTCCATCTGGATAGGTTGCGTCCCCAAGAGTTTTGGCCTCAAACCCGTCCACAGGACCCCACCCACAAAGTTCTGGTCCTTGTTATCCGAGGTCTTAAAGACTCTCAGAGGCGGAGCTGGGTGGCACAGGAGTCCCCTGCTCCCACACCAGGGAGTGGCCAGGGCGCTCTTCCCTGGAACAGATCTGACCATGGCCAGGAGGCCCTGGGTCCTCGGGCCCTGCCTGCTCTCGCCTCAGTCCCCCTCACCTCCACGAGCCGTCTCCCTTCTGGTCCTCTGGGGTCGGTTTCCCCAGAACACTGATCCTCCAGGCCTGGCCCGTCTGGCCACGTCTCCTGGCTGCCTTGCCTTGTTTGCCTGTCAGATCCGTCAGGACCCAGCTCAGGTCGCCCGTGCTGGGAAGCCCTTCCTTGTCCCAGTCCTCCTCCGTGCTTGAGTGTCTTTGTGGTGTGGCTCACAGTCTGTGTCCTCTCAGGCCTGAGGTCAATGAGGAGGAGAGTCGGCCCTGTCTCAGAAGCCTTTGCAGAACCTCTTGTCATCTCAGTGACCAAGAGGACTCCCTAGGTTCCCAGGCCAGCACTGTGCACAGAGGAACGCAGGACCTGGCTCTGCGGCCCGGCCATGGCGACCGGTAAAATAACCGTGATGGGGTTGGGGACACAGGATGGCCAGCCCTTCCTGACCAATGTCCCCCGCACAGGTCCAACAACTTTTTTTTTTTTTTTTCTAATTCAAGAAACAAAGATTAAAAGATGGATTGTCTTGATGTAAAAAGTTCTAGTTAGCGGGGCATGGTGGCACAGGCCTGTCATCCCAGCAGTTCAGGAGGCTGAGACAGGAGGATCTCAAGTTCAAAGCCAGCCTCAGCCAAAGCAAGGTGCTAAGCAACTCAGTGAGACCCTGTCTCTACATAAAATACAAAATAGGGCTGGGGATGGGGCTCAGTGGTCGAGTGCCCCTGAGTTCAATCTCTGGTACCCCCCAAAACAATCTTCAATTAAATGGTCATTTCTGTCTGTCCACGTGCAGATGACCTGGCTCTCTGGTACTCGGCACAGCTGAGCTGAGGAAGGAGAGCCCTCAGGCAGCCGTGTGCAGGACACCTCCTGGGGAGCCCAGCGCGTCTCAGGACGGAGGGCAGGCACCCTCTCTCGGCACCTGGGTGATCATTTGCACGAGGATAGGCCTCTTCTTCATCCCTCTCCTGGAATGCTGGGATTGGTGACGTTTGGGGCGCACATTCTTTGCCGCTGGTGTCCCTGGGGGATCACCCTGCTGCCATCTGGCAGCCGGTGGAGGGACGTTCAGGGGATCATCCAGATCCCCATGAGAGGAGCAGAAGGCTGGAGTGCCCGGGGCCAGCCTCCGCTCCACCGGCCCCAATCCTTTCCCAGCTCACTCCCATCAGCCCCAAATGGCTCTTCTAGTCTTTTGTTGTCGGAGCGCAAGGCTCCTCGACGAGCACTAGCATCAAGCACAATGTTTTAAAATATTTTCTTCGTTGTAGGTGGACACAATACCTTTATCTTATTATGTGGTGCTGAGGATCGAACCCAGGGCCTCACACATGCGAGACGCGCGCTCTACCGCTGAGCCATGGCCCCAATCAGGCACAATTTGCCCAGTCCCTAATCTGTCCTCAGGACTAGGTTATATGCTTTGGGAAATCTGCACTAGTTACTTGTTACTGCTCAATAAATCCACCCAAACCTAGCGCCTTAAAGCAACAAGGCACGTGTATAATCTCGCAGCTTCTGTGGGTCCGGAATTCTGGAATGGCCCGGCCAGTTGGTCCTGGATTGGGTGGTGTCAAGATATTGGGTGGACAGCAGTCACCCGAGGGCTTGCCTGGGGCTGTGGGATCAGCTTCCAAGAAGGCTCATTCTCAACCCCACGGGTGGGTGTTGGCTGGCGGCAGAAGATTCTGGCTCCTTGCTGGAGTTCTCTTCCACAGAATTGCTCAGGTGTCCTCATGACAGGTGGACGAGTTTCTCTGAGAGTGATTACAGAGAGAGAAAGGTAGAAACTGCAATGATAAATAAATAAATAAAATTATAAATAAATCTGTAAAATCATAATAACTCATAAATATACAAAACAAAGTGACCTAGTCTTAGATGCCACAGACTATCACTTCTGCAGTATTCCAGTGGTTACACAGGCCAAGATGGAGGGGGTCTAGCACGTCGGATCCTCAATGATTGACATCTGTCCCACATGCAAAATGCATTTGCCCCCTCCCAAAGCTCCCTAAAATGGCATTCCATTGCAGCCTCAAAGTCAGAACCTCATGATCTAAATTGGCAAAATTCAATTACACTCAACTTACAGCAGAGACACAGATAGCCCTGTTCAAAAGTGGGGTGGGTGGGTGACAGACACCCGGGGGCTGCTGGTCTGCAGCAGTACGGAACTCTATCAGGGCATCAGCTGGCAGTCTTTTAAAAAATCAGAACTTGAGGACTGAGAGTGAATCTCTATGGCTCAGCCTCTGAACTCTTTTTTTTGTCCAGTCTCACCATTTTCTTAGTTCTTTCTGTAGAGTTGTGGGGGTCCGACATCCCCTTTCAATCTATGTGGTTTCTGTCTCTTTCAGTTCGACTGAAATCCTGCCAATACATTTCTCTTTAAAGTTGTGGGTCTTTTGTGATTCTTATTGGGGGTTCATTTTGATAGATGGGCAGGAGCCAATAGGCTTAAAGTTCGCCAAAAGGTCACCCTGTTCCACAGGCAGAGGGTCAAAAGGTCACTCTGTTCCCTGGGCAGTATGTTTCATCATCCCCAGGCAGGAGCCAATAGGCTTGAAGGCCGCCCTCACCCCATGAGCAGGAGCCAATAGGCTTAAAGGTCACCCTCACCCCACGGGCAAAGAGCCAATAACGTTAAAGTTCACGCTGGTGCACCCGCCACCAGTAATCCCTATATAAGCTCCCGTCTGCTCAAAGTTTGGGGGGGGGAGATGACGAGACAGAGAAGACGACAGAGATGAGGAAGAGGGAGACAGAGAGAGACACACACAACAGCTGGTCCCTGATGAGAGGAGTTAGCCACTGCACCAGCCTTAGACCCACCGTCTGCAGCCTGATGGCAGCTGCCCCAGCCGACAGCTCCAGAGACCACAGCCAGCGCGACCAGACTCCCACCTTCCATTCAGAGCTTGCACACTCTCCCACCAGAGCTTGCACACTTCCCTCTCCCTGATTCTTCTCTCCCCATTACTTTTCTACCCTTAACCAGCCGTAAAGGCTGGTGAATAAATCCCTTGGCTCCATGGCCATCCCCGCTGTGATTTTTGCCCTTCAGATTTCATTAAAAGAAAGCTCTACCTACATGCATTCAGCAAATAGCAGGATATAAAATTAACACCCATAAATCAATTGTGTTCCTATATACCAATGGTGAATTGGTGTTGTCGCCTGAAGCGCTTGGAGCAACGGAGCCACGGGAAGAACTTCAGAGGCAAACTGGAGACAAACAGCTTTTTATTTTGATAACTTTTCTCTCTGGTTCTAACAACAACTAACACACGCCACACACACCACCAAAAATGGCGCCGACCCGATCAGCAATTTCGGCCAAGTCACTCGAGATCCCGCAACAAGTCCCGTGAGACTACGGGAGGCGACAATGCCCAAATCTCCACGGCTCATAGTCAACCGCAATTCAAGCCAATCCCCAAACAGGGCTCCTACAAATTGGCTGAAAGAGAAATTAGGAAAGCTATCCCATTCAAAGTAGCCTCAAAAACAAGACAAAACAAATAACAAACAAAAAACACTTGGAAATCAATCTGACAAAGGAGGTGAAAGCCCTCTGCAATGAAAACTACAGAACTCTAAAGAAAGAAACGGAAGAAGACCTTAGTAGATGGGAAGATCTCCCATGTTCTTGGATAGGCAGAATTAATATTGTCAAAATAGCCATACTACCGAAAGTGTTATGCAGATTTAATGCAATTCCTATTAAAACTCCAATGACATTCTTCATAGAAATAGAAAAAACAGTCATGAAATTCATTTGGAATAATAAGATGCCCAGAATAGTCAAAGCAATCCCTACTGAGAAAAGTAAAGCAGGAGGCCTCACAATACCAGACCTTAAACTATACTACAGAGCTACAGTAACCAAACCAGCATGGTATTGGCGCCCAGACAGGCAAGCAGACCAGTGGAATGGAATAGATGACACAGAGATCAGCCACACACATGGATCTTATTTATGTGAACTGTTATGTGCCTTGGGCTTGTGCTGAGGATCCTTAATCTGTTAAAGGCCACTGGTTTGACTGGTTACCAGAGGTGCCATCTTAGGTCTTTAGGAAGCATTAATAAAAGAGTTCCCCGTTGCACCCTCAGTTTCACCTTTATGCCTGATTTCCTGACAATACCATGGATTTGATATTTGCCTAGAGAGATTTCTTACTCTTAGCATCATTTGTCATCTAGAGACACAAGAAAATGTCAAAGCCAGCAAATCCTGGCTTCCTTGTGTTCAACAGCCATTCACGGAGCTGACCGGTTGCCTCTCATGTAGTATTTCAAGCATCAGGAACAATCAGGTTCTTTTTTTTTTTTTTTTTGGTACCAGGGATTGAACTCAGGGGCACTCGACCACTGTGCCGCACCCCCAGCCCTTTTTTGTATTTTATTAGAGACAGGGCCTCACTGAGTTGCTAAGTGCCTCGCCATTGCTGAGGCTGGCTTTGAACTCGTGATCCTCCTGCCTCAGCCTCCCAAGTGCTGGGATTACAGGCATGCGCCACCGCACCTGGCAACAATCAGGTTCTTATCTGGACATTCTGCCTGGAATTCTCCTTGTCTAGATCACCAGGTAGACTGGACATGTCACCTGATTTCCACATCACCACAGGCGACGGTGTCGCTAAACTCTGTGGCTACATCGCAAGCACTGTCACCCTTTGGGTCAGCATTGCTCCAGCCTGGGCTCGCTCCTGGCCGCACTTCTGAAGTTTACGTTTATCAGAATCCCATCGAGTCCCCCTCCCCTCTGGAACCCTATGACATCAGTGTCACTATCATTTGAGGAAACTCAAGCTCAGAAAGCTAAAATCAGTGACCCTGGGTCTCCCAGATAAGAAGTGGGGGATCTGGGATTTGCACCCAGCATGTAGGATCCTGACGCGCTTGTGCTATTATTATAATTCCCTTTCCTGAAATTTGACTTCCACTGCCCTTGCCAAGGTCTGAAGCTACGTCCATTTCTTCCTTGAAATTCACTTGTAATAAAGATGCCGGTTTTTCCCCAGTAGATTTTTTTTTTGGCTAGGAAGAGAGAGATAAATTTGCACTTTTAGGACTGGTTGAGTCGCTAGGATTTCTCTTTACTGTGGGAGCTCTGGGACTCCCCAGAAGACCTCCCTGTTCCTGGTGCTCCACTTATTAAATGATAGGAAACGCAGAGATTTGCTCTGAGCTTTCTTTTGGGAGGGTGGGATCAGGGCGGGTTTTTCCGAGGGCTGGAGTCATCCACTCTTGAAGGTCGCCTGGGGGAAGAGAGAGGAGACAGCGAGAAATGATGTCCCTGTACCTCCTCAGGGAATTTTGCTATTTTCTCCCTCCTCCCCCGACGCTGCCATCTCACTAAGTCACAGCGGAGGATCTAGGGCACAGCACACGCCTCAGGGAGGGCAGACCGGTCCCGGGTGCTGTGAAATGTGCTGCGTGTCCTTGGTCTTGACCTGGGGCTAGAAACCTGGCAACTTTCCCCAAGCTGCAGAGACTCTGTTGGTTTTCCGAGCAGCCTGACAGACAGGCCTCACCTTCAGCTGGTAGGGTGGGGCTGGTAGCTGCTCAGAATGGAGGAAGCCTTCAGATTGGCTGTGAGTCTTGGGGTCACATTAGGGTAGCACCCTGATTTCCCTCCCGATTATTTGGGCAAAGACACAATTCGTTTGCCAAGATCCTGAGCCATCAGACCCCGGCCCCTCCTCGGCCAGGTCTGTTGATCTCTCCGCCTCTCCCTCCGCCGGGGACCACACGGACCCCCTTGTTATTTCTTTTCGGTACTGGGGATTGAACTCAGGGGCCCTCGACTACTGGGCCACATCCCCAGCCCTATTTTGTATCTTATTTAGAGACAGGGTCTCACTGAGTTGCTTAGGGCCTCGCTTTGGCTGAGGCTGGCTTTGAACTTGCGATCCTCCTGCTTCAGCCTCCCGAGCCGCTGGGATGACAGGAGTGCGCCACCATGCCTGGCAACGCCCCAGTCTGTCTTGATCCCTCTCGGATCCTCGTTCCTACCCTATCTGAGACTTTTGTGTATGGAATCGTGCAACACCGGATTTTGAGGACTTTTAAAGCCAACTGGTCTAAGTCCTCTTCTTTTCTATAAGAAGGAAAACAAGACCTAGAGCCCGGATTTGCCCAGGACCACAAGGCACAGAAGTCCACCGGCCTCACTCCCAGGAAAACTCATCCAAGGACATTTTGGCTCCTGTGGGCAGTTAATGGAGTGGTCCCCCAATTGCTGCGTCTTGTCCCTTCACCCCATGGTAACTAGAGAGAAAATGACTTTGAGGACTGGCTCCCGTGTGCTGGGGCCTCTGGGGCGGGCGGCCCTACTCCAGATGCCTGGGGGTGAGACGACGGCTGGCAGGCAGCAAGGGGCTCTTAGGGAGCACTGTTATGTGTGCACACACATCTGGGCGTCACTCTGTCTGGTGTGTCACTGAGCACTGAGCCCCTAGTCTCAGGCTTTTGCTGCTGACTTCATGGAATTAGGTGAAATAGTTGATTTCGTCACCCTGCATCTTGAGGGAACTGTCACCCCTCTCTGCGTTCTGTAGACAGCCTAGTAAGCATCAGGCACTTTATATACTGCTTCTGATCTTAATGGCTTTGTGAGGTAGGCACGCTTTGACCGTTTTAAGTTGAAAAAACTGGGTCTCAGAGAGGCCCAGCAGCTTGCCCAAGGTCACACAGCAAAAGAAGGGCAGAGCTGTGATTTGAACTCCGTCTTTCCTCTGGATTTCCTGTTCTCAAAGTGTGGCTCTCAGACCAGCAGCATCCGCAGCGCCCAGGAACTGGCTGGAGGTTTACTTGGGAAGGCTCCAGGACGGGGCCTGGGCCTCCGTGTCTCTGAGGCCCTCCGGGTAATGTGAGAACCTCCGCTCCGGAGCCTCCTTCCTGTTGTTCCGCCCCAGAGCTTTCTGTTAGGGAGAGAGGAGCCAGGAAGGAGGAATTCCCTGGCATTTCCTGAGGCAGGAGAGTTGTCCACCCTGGACCCCTTCTTCCCAGAAGTGTCACTGGAAGTGCCGTGTATGGTTGTCTCCTAAGGTTCAGGCCTGGATGCTGGGTCCCCATGTGATGGTAGTAAGAGGTGGTGTCTCTTTAAGAGGCGGGGCCTAGTGGAGGGTGATTAGGTCACCCTCAGCAGGTGTCCATCTAGTGGGACTGGATCAGTTCCCATGGGGCAGGTTGTCACAGAGGAGCCAGCTTGGTTCCTCTCCACCACTTGAACCAAATAAACCTTTCTTCTTTATAAAGTTCCCAGCTTCAGGCATTTCATTACAGCAAAGTAAAATGGACTGCCAGGAAATCTGAGGGCTTCATGCTGCCAAGGTCCCTGCTCCACCTTGTTCTGAGGCAGAAGTCTTTTGGTCACGGAGCTGCCTCGGTTTCCCTAGCGCGACTAACCTCTGAGAATAAAAGACAACCTTGGAGCTTCCTGTTAGCTGGGCACTGCCTTGTGTGACGTGCCCACAGTTGGGGCTGGCCCATGCCACTGTCCAGTACGTAGCTGGTGAGTCCAGGGGAAGAGATCCGCCCTGGGGGCCGGGGGCTGCCGCCAGGGGGCTGTTCGCCACCCACCATCCGGGCAGACCCAGAATGGCGCCTAACGTAGAAGTCGCGAGAGTGCTCTGGCCTCGCCAAGTCCATCATGCCGCACGTGACAATGGCCGGGGCTGCCGGGAGCGTCCCTCAGGCCCTCCTGCTGTTGCAAAAATCAACGAAGTCCCCTCTCCCTCGGGACGGCTTCCTATCTTCCCAGGTCCTCTGCAAAAGGAATGGTGGCAAATGGGACATTCTGTGATGAATGCTCATGGTGGCCATGTGCATGTCCATGTGTCTGGTCCTGGGGCAGAGCCTTCTCCAGCCTGACCTTGTGGCCTCCCCAGTGCCCGGGGCCAGCTGAGCAGGGGGAGTCCCATTTACAGATGAGGAGACCGAGGCTCAGAGAAGCCAGCCTATCCGAGGACTTTCAGCTGGTCCAAGGCAGGGCCCGGGAGCAAGTCCCGGTCTCCCTCTCTCTCCCGACGTCCTCGCAGTTCTTAGGCAGGGAGGCTGGGGGAGGACCCTCGTCCACTCCTACCACCAGGGAGGGGGAGAGGCCGTCTATGTGCATCCAGGTCTTTCTTTTGGAATCAAAGCCTGCGTTTTGGGGTCTGTTTGGTGTACTGAACTCGGGACTAGGTCTCAATAGCGCCCCCAGGGGAGCTGAGGTGCACTGTGGGATGGAGCAGTGCCCTTGGTGTCAATGGGCACAATCTCAGGCAATCCATTTTAACCTGTCCGCTTCAGTCTCCCCACCTCTGGTCACGCAATGCCTGTCAGTCTCGTGCTCGTCTTCATACTCAAAGGAAGCAATAGCCATGAAAGAAATTCCAGTGATGACGACAGCATTGACTCTGCTTTACCGAGCACCTGTTATCTCTCAGCCACGACGTCCAGATTTGTTAACTTCTGACCCCTCCATTCTCGCCCTGCGAGACAGCCACTGTAATCCATTTGGGTGAGCCCTCTGCTGCTTCATCGGCACGATGGGGATGATTTCATTATGTCATTGGATCCTGTCAGCATGAATGGAGTTAATGCATGCAGACAGGACCCGCCCACGGCAAGCACCGCAGGCCGTGCCCCCAGGAAACTGGGTCTCAGAGAAGCGAAAGACTTCTCAAGACCATGCATCCAAGAGAGAGCTGACCCTGGGGACTCCAGCCCCGTCTCATAGCTCTCCTCCCTGCTCTTCCCCCTCCCTGTCCTTTCTCCCTCTCCCTGCCCTGAGAGCCAGGCGGGGCTCCCCAGCCTTTAGGAACTCGACCTGCCCCATCTTAGCCCACCCACGTGCCACATCCAGGCTCTGAGCCTCAGGAGCCGTAGGGAAAGAAACTGCAGAACCCGAGAAACAAACAAGAAGTTAGCGTCTGGTCCCCAGGTCTGGAGGCCGCGGATTCAGGCCGATCAGGTGGGAACTCGCCGTGTCTGCTGCTGTCCCCTTGACGGCTGCCCTGACAGATTGACGGATGAGCCAGTGAGACGCTTGGAGGCCAAGAGGAAAATTCTAATCATAGCTCACTGCTGGGAGTCTCAGCCTGCCCCAGTCCTCCCCTGCCTTCTGCCCCAACGAGATGCCAGCGGCAGAGCTGTCCTGTTCATTCATTTGATATTATGATTTTATCTTTCAAAATTAGGTGAAATTACATAAAAGGCACAGGATCTTAAATGCACATCTCAGGAATTTTTTTTTTTCAACCAGGGATTGAACTCAGGAGCACTTGACCACTGAACCACATCCCTAGCCCTTTTTGGTATTTTATTTAGAGTCAGAGTCTCACTGAGTTGCTTAGGGCCTCACTTTTGTGGAGGCTGGCTTTGAACTCGTGATCCTCCTGCCTCAGTCTCCTGAGCCGCTGGGATAACAGGTGTGCACCACCGCACCTGGCAGGGAATCTTTATATTTGTGAATTTGGTGTCACTACCACGCAGATCAAGATTCAAAGCATTTCTGTCCCTGTAGGAGATAACTTTATGCCTTTTCTAGCCCATACCATCTGCACCCCTGAATAATACTAACCCTGGTCGCCACCACCAGAGATTAATGTTATCTACTCCAGGGTTTCCCATCCATGGGATCACATAGTTTACCTCTGGCTTCTTTTACTAGCATTATGATTACTTTTGAGCAACAACTGTGTTGTCGCATGTATCAGTATTTTTTTTATTTTTATGGGTGAGTAGTATTCCATCACACTTATTCACTCATTCTCCTATACTAAATGGACATCGAGTCCTGCTGTCTTTTGTCCATCATGAAGAAAGTTGCCAAGGACGCTTGAGGACTAGTCTTTGTACACACATGGATTTTTTATTTCTCTTGGGTAAATATCTAGGAGACAGGTGGCTGTTTCTTGGGGTAGGTGCTTGGTTAGTTTTATAAGATACGCTGGACATTTGTGCCCTTGTGCTTCCCTACCAGGAACATATAGAGTTGGGTTGTCCCCCACATCACCAGCACCTGGTATTACCACCTTTTCCATTTTTGCTCTTCTCACCTGTACACGGCATTATCTCGTTGTGGTTTTATATTTGTATGACTGATGCTGTCAAGCAACCTTTTCATGTGCTTATGGGTTAGTGTGGAGGTGAGAAAAGGGTTGACATTCAGGGATTAATCCCAGCCACAGGATGGAATTTAGTAGATAAGTGATACAGCCTACTCTTCCCCCAGGGGGTCAACTGTGGGACATGTTTCATGATGATTCTTAGACGTGGGATTGAGTCCTAGTTGCCCACATTAGTGACCCATCCTTAAGACAGTATTAGTCCATTCTTCATTGCTATAACAAAACACCAGAGGCTGAATAGTTATAAAGAAAAGAGGTTTATTTAGGTCACAGTATGGGAGTCTGAAAGTCCAACCAGCACATTGCCAGCTCTGGCAAGGGTCTCTTGGCTGTACCACATCATGGTAGATGGTGTCATGGTGGAAGTGCGTGTGAGAGGGAGAGGTCAGATGGCAGACCCAAAGCCAGAGTGTGGAGAGGGGGCAGGCTGGCTCTTCTATAAAAGCTCACCCTTACGGAAATGAACTGGGGTTGTACATGAACTACCTTAATTCTTTCTTTCTCTTTGTTTTACTCCCTCCTTCCTTCCCCCTCTTTCTTTACCTTTTGGTCATGGCATAATGCAGCAGGAAGGCCCCTCACCAGATGTTGGTGCCTTGGTATTGGACTTGTCAACCTTCAGAACTATGAGAAATAAAATTCCATTTGTAATAAACCATCCAGTCCGAGATCTTCTGTTACAGCAGCACAACTTGTACTGAGACAGTGCCCAAGACAGAGAAGGAAAGGGAGCCACGCCCTGGCCCCTGCCTTTCCCACATCCTCCAAAACCTGAGCCTCCCTTGGATGGACTCAATCCTGCTGACCCAGGGCCTGGGAAACGCAGCCCTCAGGCCCAGGCCCCTTCAGGTAGAGAGCAGAGCCAGGCGAGGGCAGGGGGCAGGGATGTGAGGGCACTTAGGCCCAGACCTGGTGGGAAGGGAGTCGGCAGGCGTTCTCCAGGGGCCTAGACAAGCCACTCCTTCTCTAGGGGCTGCCCAGGTCTTGGCTTCCAGGCTGGACCCAGAGACCACCCTCTCTGTTTCATCCCGAAGGCTCAGTGGAGCATTCTCTGCCCCAGTCACTTGGCTCAGGGACGGCTGATCATGCAGTGTCACTTTGTGCCTGAGCACAGGATGTGGCCCTCGTACCTTCCCTCCTTCCTGGGCCGCCCTGAGCTATTGCTTCCCCGGGGTAGTGGGGTGCTCGGGCATCTGTGATCTGCAAGATTAAAACCCACCGCGTGGAGACTGGCGGGAGGTGACCCAGGACGCCGTCCTCTCAGCAGGAAGGACGACTCGTGCCCATGCCGGCCAGTCTGCCACGGCAGATGGCGCGTCCAGACCTCAGTGCCCGAGACGGAGCCGTCGGGCCCGGGAGACGGAAACTGGCAGGGCCCACGAGCTCATCTTGGCCTGGCCACTCGAGGGTCCGGTGGCCTGGGGACAAACTCATCTGGACTCTGGCTTCCGCTTTGCCATCTGTGAAGTGTGTCCACGATGCTCTTTTACTTTCTCCACGGGATAGTGGGTGGATCTGGGGACACAAGCGGTGTTGGCGGAGTCTTGTGGACAGGACGAGGGGGAGGATCCTGACTCGTGCCCAACGTGGTCTCTTCCTCGGGGGGCACACCAGAAAGCCCAGTGTGTCTGCAGCCCAGCCCTGCGGTGGGAGGACCGCAAAGTGGCCCCCAGCGGTCCCGGCCCCCTGTGTTCACATCTGTTGTGGCGTCAATAAGAGGTGTACCCCCAAAGTGCCTGTGTTAAGGCGGAAATGTTCAGAGGTGAACCGACTGGATCGTGGAGGCCCACTGGAGTGGGGGCCGTGACCGCCTAGTCTGAAGGCAGGCGGGGCTGGGCGGGTCCCTGCAGGTGGCCCCGAAGGGTGCCTCTTCTCCCCCCTCGGCCTCCTGGCCCCTCCGCAGGACCTGCCCGAGGCGTGCTCCTCGCCTCAGCCCAGAGCAGTGGATTCGGCCGACCACGGACTGAGCCCTCGGAAACCGGGAGCCAGCACACACTCCCCTCCCGTAAGGTGTTCTTTCAGGATGTTTTGGTCACAGTGACGCAAAAGCTGACCAAAGCAACATTTCTTGTGGCCCTCTTCCCCCGAGCACGGGCAGGAACCCTGGCGTGCTTGAACCCAAGGCCGGGGGTGCGGCTCCGGGGCTCACCCTACCCGGACGACCAGGGCTGTCCTGCTGATCGACACGGCACTGCTTGCTGTGCTGGAGGGCCCGGATGGAGGCCGCGGTGGTGAGGCCCACGTGCCCAGGACTCTCGTTCAACCCACCAGGAGCCAGGGTCTGACAGCCCTCGAGGAACCGAATCCTGCCACCAACGTGAGGGAGCTTGGAAGTCGCTCCTTCCCCAGCCGAGCTTTCCAGCGAGGCCTCGGGCCTCGGCTGACAACGTGACTCGCTCCCGTGGGGAGGCCCCGAGGCCCGAGGACCCCGCTAAGCAGACGCCTCACCCACAGAAGTGGGAGACAATAGATTCATGTCGTTTCGGAGCCACGGAGCCTGTGGTCATCTGCTGGTAGAGCTAGGTGACTAAGCGGCCCACAGACGCCACGTGAGCCTCTCCAACCACACCACCTGACACCCCGTCACTCACTGTCCCACCACCTCGTCGTCTTGCCGTTTCTCAGACACCCCAACATCTCCACTCGAGTCCTCTGCCCTGGCCGCTAGCAGTGGGCCTCTTCCGGAACTTTGCCTGGTCCCGTCCCTGTGTTTATTGCTACGTGATCTATTTTCTTTCTTTCTTTTTTTTTTGGTACCGGGGATTGAACTCGGGGGCACTCGACCTCTGAGCCACATCGCCAGCCCTATTTTGTATTTTATTTAGAGACAGGGTCTCACTGAATTGCTAAGTGCCTTGCCATTGCGGAGGCTGGCTTTGAACCCATGATCCTCCTGCCTCAGCCTCCCAAGTGCTGGGATTACAGGCGTGTGCCACCGTGCCCGGCTATGTGATCTATTTTCTTGAGAGAGGATTGAAAACATCAATTTGGTGGAGGAGGAAAGAGTCAGAAACGTGTCCCTGTGGGTAGAGGCTGTATCTGGTCACCTCTGTGTCCTTGGTTCCTAACTTAGGGCCTGGTTCCAACCAGTCGCTCAGGGAATACTTGCTGAGGAATTTCTGGGACACGAGAAACAGGTAGGGGCCCTGTTGGGTGCAGGGTGGGGAGCCCCAAGCCTCCCAGAAACGGGAAGTGGTTGGGGGGGGGAGGAGCCAATCAGTGTCCCGTGCCACCCAACAGTGCCTCCTGGGGCTCAGGAGTGGAAATGCAGGTATAAATTCTCAGCCTCTAGGCCCTGAGCAATCCTGAGATGATAATGATCTCACTTCCAGCACCTTCCCCTGGTTTTTGTTTTTTTTTTCTTCTTTTTTCTCATTCTTTGTTAATTCTAAGTCTTCTGGGATCTTTTCTGGCAGCCACGGTCTCTGGCTTGAGTGAGAGGCTCCTCACCCGCCTGCTTCAAGGACCATCACACCACTCCTGCTTGGAACTCTCAGTAGGTCCCCATGGCCCGCAGGACGAGCCCTACCTCCGTGCCGGTTCTGCAAAGTCTGGCCCAGGCGTCCCTCACCCTCGTCGACTGCACCCCACTCCCGGGTCTCCTGAGCTGCAGCGAGTCCGCTGACTCTGCGTCTCTCTCTGTGTCTCGGGGGCGTGCAGATCTCTGTTCCCTCTTGCTGGCACACTCTTCCCATGCAGCCCCGTCACCTTCAACTTTGTCACCTGCCACCCATCCTTGGGAGTCACCTTGGGCGTGATCTTCCTTCCACGACGGGAGTGAGGCACCCGCCTGTCTTTCTCTGCCCCGTCATAACAACATTTCTGCTGTACTACACCCACCCTGTAGGTCTAGGGCTCATTTTTATTTGCCATGGTATTCTGAGTGCCTAGCACAGAGCGAGGTACACAGTAGGTGGTTAATAAATGCTTTTGCTAAATGCATGAATACATCCACACCAGCTCCCTACCACTTATTAAATCTGACTTAACTAGTATTTGGTGAGCAAATATCTCCTGAGCTATTCCACCCTTCCTACCTAACCTCACTCCCCTTTACCCCCAATATGTAGCCCGCACCCGACCGACGTCTTCTCATTGTCCTGCTAGGCTGTGGCTTGGCCACAACCCTCTCCTGAAGGCCACAGCTTCTGCCACACTGTCCTCTCTGGGCCCTGGGGGTCTGTTTCCCCCGCCCTCTACTCGTCCAGGCCAACTCATGCCTCTGAGCCCCTCTACCCATCTCTGGTGTCTGTGTGAGTCAGTTTTGCCTTACTATAACGAAATGCCCAAAGCCAGTAACTTAGCAAAGAAAAGACACTATATATGTAGCTCACCGTTTTGGAGGTTCGAAGGCATTGTGCCTGCCTCAGCTAAGTTCTGATCGGGGTGGTGGATGGCAGGGGCAGGAGCATGCGTCACAGCAAGTCACAAGCCCGGAGGCAGAGAGAGGGAGAGGGGGACTTGCTAGGGTCCCATAACGCACCTCTTGAAGGTCCACAGCACCTCCCAGTACCACCACCCTGGGGACCTGCTGAAGTCCGGCCTCAGCAGGGGGTGCAAAGTAGCACGGTCGGGGTGCAAAACAGCACGATGGGGGTGCAAAAAGCATGGGGGTGCAACGCGACACATGTAACACGGCACGGGGGTGACAAGTCAGCGATGGAAGAAAAGGCACATACACACTCTCTTGGAGCCTTCACTTCTGGCTTTACTTTTTCAGTTCAGTTTTTATATAGCTCAGCAAACACAGCGATTTACAATACAGCCTCTGAAGGTTACACCAGAGAATTTCAAGGAGTTTCAGGGTTATACATTCTGAGGGAAACAGGGTGTTTTTCTAAGTACATACTACTGATTAATCTTATCTACAGACAGAAGAAAACATTCTAAAACTTGTATTTATCTAAACCTATACCATGACTCCTCAAGTCTAGGCATGTTTGCTCGTAAGATTTTAAGCTAAATTGCCCTAATACTTCTTCTTTAAACTTCAACTGGGCCTAGACTTCCTGGCTCCTTCTGTGTCCCTCTAATGACTTTATTTTGGGCTCAGGAAGAAAGAGGTATGGTTGTCTATATCCTAAATTTACTTTAAAAATAAAGAGGAGTCCTTACCAAACACAAGAAAACATTTAAAGTTTTTCTATGGAATGCATGATTACAACAAGGAGAGGGTCAAACAACGGGTATTTGCTGTGCTCAGCAGGGAGGGGTTAAGCAGTGAGCATTTGCAAAAGCTAGTTTCTAACTAGGAAACCTGTGGTGCTAGTTCAACTTAAGAATTTGTTTTTGAGCTCCTGACTTAGATTCCACAGGGCAATAATTTCCAGAACTAGTTTCATTTTTGATAATTAATGTGTTCACACCCCGTGGCCATATATATGAGCAGAAAACAGGACAGTAAGAATATACACAGAGTTATTCTCAGCGCTGTATTTGTGCAATATCTGTCCTTTATAAAAGAGGTATGCCTTTGCTTCTTCTCTTTTATATAAAACGGCGGAGGATGCTGTGCTCAACCCCGGTGCAAGGAAGATGTCACAGGGACCAAGCCCTTATGTGTGGATCCCCTGGGGACACTACCCACGTGCAAGCCCATCTGTGCCTGATGGTGGGGGGAATTTGGCTGAGAGGACAGAGTGAGGGTCATGCTGTGGCTCAGGGGGCCACGGCCTCAGCAGGCGCCTGGAGGTGGGCCGAGTCGTCCTGGACAGAGAACCTTCCGGTGCCAGGCTCACGTGCACGTTCTCACTTAAGCTGGTCACACGTGTCATGGTGACCTTTTGCTGCAGCTGAGGTCCCACGTCCTGGAGCCAGATGGCCTGGACTCGGAGCACAGCTGCTCCAACGACCTGCCCATGAGAATCTGGAGTCAAGGCATGGGACTGCTTGGAGTGGGGCTGGGCGTGAGCTGTGATCAGAGTCTCAAACCGCCCAGTGTGGAAGCTGCCAGCCACGTGGAGCTACTTCAGTTACATTCATTGCAATTCAACAAATGAAGGATCTAGTTCCTCAACACCTTGATCAATGTGCCAGGTGCTCAGTAATCAGGGAACTGGCGAGTGTCCCAGGAGAATGTCCCTGTCATGGCGGAAGGTTCTGTGAGTCAGGACAGAGTGTTCTGTGAGTCAGGACTGTGAGGAAGGATATGAGAAACTGGTCACCGTGGCTACAGGGGGCAGGAGACCTCGGGTGTGGTGGGTGCAGTAGTTTGGATGTGGGTATCCCCCAAAAGCCATGGGCAGAAGGCTTGTTACCAGCCTGTGGTGCTGCAGGAGGCGGGGCTTATGGGAGGAAGTCAGGCAATCAGAGGCATGCCCTTGGGGATACTGGGATCTAGCTCCTTCTCTCTCTTTGGCTTCTTGGCTACCATAAGGTAAATAGGCTTCTGCCATGTGCTTCTACCATGATGTGCTGCCACAGGTGCAAAGCAATGTGGCCAAGGGACCAAGGGCTGAAATCTCTGAAGCCATAAGCCAAACTGAACCTTTCCTCCTTTTAAAATTGATTATCTCAGGTATTTTGTCACAGTCTTGGAAACCTGACTTAGACAAGAAGATAGGGTGAGACATCTCCTCTGTCCATTTGGAATTTTTATCATGTGCATTTATTACTTAGCAAAGCATGAAAACGAAACACACAGCAAATAGTTCTGTAAAGGAGAAACGGGGCTCAGAGAAGGTTCAAGACCACAGCACTGGATAGTGGACAAGCCAAGGCTAGGACTCAGGGCCTGAACGCTTGACTGCAGGGCAGCAGATGGGGCTCAAACAGAAGTGTGGAGTCCACAGGCAGGTGGTGTTTCAGAGGCCAGCTCTGGAGACCCCAGAGAGCCAACTTCCCTCATTTAGTCCCGGACAGGTGAAACCCCTTGGGGAAGACTGAGCAGAATTCCCGGAGCCCGCACCTCGTGGTCTGTGGTGCATCCAAGGGCCCTGGCTCAAATCCTGACTCCTTTGTGCCTTTGTCGTCTCATCTGCACAACGGGGAGAATACCTGCTCCCTGCTCCTCGGCTGTGGCCACGAGGAGTGGCGCGGTGTGAGGTCCCCTGCTCACAGTGAGCGTGCGCCGGGAGCTGACGTCCGTCCTCATCACCACCTAGGCGCGGTCTCTAGGGGAGCCGCTAGTGTCCCCCACACCACTGAGAAGGGCAGGTGGCGGGGCCAGGAGGGGAGCGCGCCTTACTCCTCCCGGCCCCACCCCTGGGCCTTGCAAATGCTCCGCAGAATCAAGCCCGCCCCTGATCCTGACAGCAAGGGGCGTGGCAGGTGGTGGAGGGCTGCAGGGGCATTCACCGGGCTGCCACCTGGGGGCGCCCCAGATCTCCTGATGGTCGAGGACGCAATCGCCTCTGTGTGTGTGTGTGTGTGTGTGTGTGTGTGTGTGTTCTGCTGGGGACTGAAGCCAGGGCCTTGTGCATGGGAGGCAGGCGTTCTACCAACGGAGCTATTTGCCACTGATCTCGAAAGCTAGGGTGTGGAGTGGCCGCAGCGGGGTGGCCACAGCTGGTGTCCTCCTGGTCACGGATCATGGTGTCCGAGCAGAGCCCGGGCTGCTGGGCAGGCTGCGCCCACTGCTGGGGGTATCCCCCGTCTCAGGGGCTGGTATCCAGAGCCCAAAGTGGGAGACCAGGGGTTGCGGGGACTGGAGGTCTGAGGGCTAGGGAGGAACCAGTGGGATCCCACACCTCAGGAACCCTGGGTGGCGAAAGAAGGCGGTGCCTAGACTCAGCGACAGAGACGCACGTGCTCCTCTTCCAGCTGTGGGAATGTGTGCCACGCCCTCAGAGCCTGGGGTCCTCGGCTTTGACCCAAGAGTCCTCTGAGGCCCCACCAGAGGGTCTATGAGGATTGATAAAGCTGTCCCCGTGTCTCCAGCATCTCTAGGTCAGAGTCAGGGCTGCTCGCGGGACAGACAGCTGGGGCCATGAGAACTCTCCATGGAACTCCCATTCCATCTGCTACAGGATGGTGTGTGTACACGTGCACACACATACCACACACACAGACACACACACACTGAGCTGTCACCCATCACTGCCACCCCAGTGGAGAAAAAGAACTTTGGAGGAGATCCACATCTTCCTGAGCTCTCCCACTTTACAGAAAAAGAAACCAAGGTTCAGAGAGGACCCTTGTCTGGGCTGTCAATTTCCCAGGCATTGCGGTTTTGCGCTGCCACCCCTGGCACTCATCTCAGCGGTTAGAGCATAGCGTGTGCAGGAAATATTTGTTGAGTGAAGGGGTGAGTGAGTGGTCATGAGCGGAAGATCTGGAGCCAGGACCCTAAGACGAAAGCCCGCCTGGGGGCACAGCCTCCGGTTTTACTCAGGGAAACTCCCGAGGCAGAGTCACATCCCACAGGTGGGACTCAGGGTCCCCGGCAGTGGACACTTTCCTCATATGGGCTTTAAAATTCCCGAGGGAAAATTTAAAGAAGGCGTCAACAGCCTCATGCTACTTAGCTTGGACGCGTCCCTCCTGCCCTATCAAGGGACCGCTGCAGCCAGCAAAGTCACCCAGAAGCCCCCAGCGTTGAGACAGGTTCTGGGATGGAAGGGACTAGATCCAGAAGATGAAGAGGCAGCCCAGGGCGGGCTGGAGGGGCAGGAAGGCGGCAAGGTGCAGAGGCCACAAGAGGAGGCAGCCGGGGAGAAGGGGAGGGAGGCCAGCCTCTTCTCCTGGCAGACGGTGCCTGGGCGGGGGCGGGGCTTTAGCAGGCTGAACACAGCCTAAAGGACATGACCTGGGCAAGGACCTGCCGCAGCGGACACTGTGAGCCACTTCTTGAAGAGGAACGCAGACCCAGCTGACACAAGGGCTCCCCATTCCTGGGGGTTCAAGTCACCTTGCTTCTCTGTCACCTACTGTGTGCTGGGCCAGGCACTGTGGGAGTGAAGGGACAGGGTGCAGGTGGTTAGGAAAGTGGATTCCGCCAGGTCTGAATCCCCAGGGGACTGTGTCCTGGCAGTGTGACTTTGGGCGAGTCCCTGAACCGCGCCTCAGCTTGCTGATGTGTGAAGTGGGGGAGGAGCGCAGCACCCCACTTGTGGAGCTAGGTCAGAGGACACCAGGGCGAGTGACCCAGGCTGCAGACTGGAATCCAGCCACCAGCTTAGGGTCAACCTGGCCAGGCCCAGCCAGACCCACCAGCCCTGGCCCACGCAGACGTGTGGGTGAGAATCAGTGATGGTGGTTTCAGGCCGCTGAGTCCTGGGTGGCTTGTTACGCAGTGTTATGGTAGCAGAGCTGACTGATGCAAAAGTTAACTGCATTGTTCTAATAGAAAATCATGTGTTGGTTCCTGATTCCTGACTCAAACAGACACTGTGGAAGGGGTTCCACGTGGATATACCGTCATTAGCAAATGAAGTTCTGGGACACGGGAGCCCAGGCGGAGAGGCGTGAGCCACGGGGAAGATTTGAAGAATTCCAAGTGGTCTTGGAAGGTATGATGAATTTCTGTGATGGTCACTTCTGTCCTACACCTAGGAGTCAGGTCCAAGTGCCAGTCAGGTGCCCTGATCTCAGAAAATGCTTCCTCCAAAATCTCGTCTGGGGGGGGGGTGGTGCTTCTCACAGACTCCAGAGAGCAGGCCTGGGGGTCTTGATGTGGGTGCTAGCGTCCCACAGCCTTGCAATGTGGATGCTGCCGAGAGAGCCCTTTACACGCAGGGCTCCAAACACAGAGATGGCTGCCAGCTTTGGGACCATGTGGAACCCCAGAAGGAAAGTTCTGGGCAGACAGACAGCAACCTCATTGGTATCTCCCACAGACTTAGCGAATCTTTGGCCCTGCAAAGGCAGGAAAATGACCCCTCCCCTGCAGTTATTTGTTTACTCTCATGACATTACTAGTCCAAGATGGGGGGTCAGTAATTGGCATCCTGCTACTCACTAACCATGTGGTCTTGTGGGCCACTCTGGTCTCATTATCCTCATCTGTCCAATGGGTAGAAGGTACCCTGTGCATCATCTGGATGGTGATTGAGAATGATCCAAGCTTACACCCACTTTAGGACCTTTTTTTCTGGCAGCACCCTCTGGTACAGTCCACCTTGAGATTTTGATAGCTGGTAATAACTTATCACTCAGATCTCAACTCAAACAATACCTCCTCAGTAAGTCAACCCTGACTTCTCATGGTATGGCTGCCTGGGTAGCCTCACCACGCCCCCCTGATTTATTCACCTTTTAGCACTTGCCACTATCTGAAGTGACCTTACGGGCTTCTATGGTCATTGCTCCTCTGCTCTGAGTGACTGTGGGGACATGTCCCTGTCCATATGACGAATATGTGTTATAGCACACACACACAGGACAGGGCCTGGCAAATAGTAGCTGCTCAATTAATCTTGTTTGAATGAACAAAGAAACAGAAAGGTGGATGCAAATTGCATAATGCAAGCCGGCGTGCTGCGGGTATATATTCCACATCTGAGACCTCCCGGAGAATCTGGTGTATCAGTCTATCTCCCATTGCTACAATAAAATAGCCGAGGTTGGGAACTTTACATAGAAAAGAGGTTTGTGAGAACACAGTTTGGGAGGCCAAAGGTCCAGGATGAGGTGACTGAATCCGTCCAGCCTTTGGTCTGGGCCCTTTGGCTATGTCACACTTTGGCAGATGGTACCTTGGCGGGAGTGTATGGGAGAGAGATCACCTGGAGATCACAGGAAGCCCATGAGAGATCGGCAGGTCAGGCTGCTCATTTATAGTGACTTAGCCTTTCAAGAACCAACTTGGTCTTCCAGACCAGTGTCAGTGCCCCCAGGGACCTGATCACCTTGCACTAAGCCTCACCTCTTAAAGGCCCCCCCCCATCTCCACAGCCAGGACCAGTGAACCCTTGGGAGACCAAGCCCCTCCAAACCACATAAGAAGCTTTTGGACTTAAAATAAGTGGAAATAATGTCCCTTTCGGAGGTCACTGCGGGCACTGTGACCTCAATATGTGGCTCTTGGACATATCTGGATGGATGTAGTTTTTGAAAGCATGTGGGGCCATTTTCTGTAAATCAGGAGATTTTTTTTTTTTTTTTGGTACTGGGGATTGAACTCAGAGGCACTTGACCACTGGGCCACATCCCCAGTCCTTTTTTGTATTTTATTTAGAGACAGGGTCTTACTGAGTTGCTAAGTGCCTCGCCATTGCTGAGGCTGGCTTTGAACTCGTGATCCTCCTGCCTCAGCCTCCCAAAGTGCTGGGATTACAGGCGTGCGCCACCGCACCCGGCTCAGGAGATTTTACATTGAAAAAAAAAAAAGTCACATTTTCAAAAACAAAAGGGCCGATCTGGCAAAAACCGGATCCGCCTTTCTGCTTGGGGCGGAAGGACTGGCACCGAGTGGCCACCACCTATGGAGTCAGGTGGACATATGGCGTCCACTTGGCCTCAGGTCCTATTGTTCCTCCTACTCACCCATGCCCTGTCCACCTGTTCCTGTGACCTGCAAGCATTGGTGTCCCCTGATTCAGTCTTTCCTGGCCCTGCTGAATGGCCAGGGCTAGCCCACTGTCCCTTCCCCTGCTGAGCCACTAGCTGCTCCCTCAGAGTGCCCTGTCCTGAGAGCCAGCCCTCTGGCTTGCAGCTCCTGCCTGGCCCTCGCCCTTGGAGTACAGAGCTTCAGCCCCTGGCAGTGGATTCTCCAGGAATGAATGGGCGATTAAGCAGGAAGGAAGCCTCCAGCAGGAGGGCCTCCCTGGCCGGCTTGATCTCCGAAGCCTCTCCAATTTCCCTGCCTCTGTTCTGGCCCCAGATGGGGGACTCAGGAGGGGGCTGCTGGGCGCAGATGGCTCTATTTACAACAACCACCAACCCAGCACCCCTCCCCCAGCCTTCTCTTTCTTTTCTAGATCTGCCCCAATGTGCTGGAGGGGAGCATCCTGGGGCTGGCACGGGCTTGTGGTGTCCTGGTTCCCTCCCCCGTCCCCTCCAGAGAGATGCAGGGCAGAGGGAGCCTGGGGAGAGGTGTCCCTGCAGGAGGCTGCCCAGGTGTGGCTGCTGGTTCCCCAGCACCGCCCTGCAGCTCATTAGAAATGCAGACTTTGGGCTCTGACCCTGCGAAATCAGAAGCTGCGTTTTGTTGTTGTTTGTTTGTTTTTGCGGTGCTAGGACTGAACCCAGGGCCTTATGCATGCCAGGCAAGCACTCTACCCACTGAGCTATCTCCCCGGCCCCTGAAGCTGTGTTTTAACCAGATCCTCATGTAATTGGTGAGGCCAGAGCGGCTCTCTTGTCTATCTTGGCTGCAGTTCTTTCTCTGGGAGCAGCCGTTTCCCAAAGTTAGCATTCTACAATGTTAGCATTCTACAATACATATGTGTATGTATATACACATATATATGAACATATATATGAACATATATATGTATGTGTGTGTATATATATTATGTATATATATAATTTATATATATATATAATTATGTATATATATAAGATTATATATATATCTAAACCTAATTGGCCTGGGCATGAAAGGGGGCGTGGCTTAGTTGCAGTTGGGCGTGGCCTGGGCGTGGAGATTTTAAAAGCTCCCCAGAATCCCCAGTGCAGCCAGGACTGAGAACCACTCTTATTATAACTTCACGCCTCCGTTGAAAGTTCTTAGGGGCCAAAATGACTCTTTTAAGTTCCGCAAGGAAGCGGCTGAGGCTGGAAACCCACAGGCCAGCCTCTCCATTTTCCCTTCTTGCTGGAGTTGGGACAGCCACTGCCTTACGGAAGGGCAGGAAACCATTGCGTTTCGCCCGGCATTGGGGCCAAGACTGGAGATGCACACCCTGGAGCCCAAGCGTCCCAGTCCAAGGGCAGATGCTGGTCTGCAGCAGCTCGGAGGTGGCCAGTCCACCTCCCGCCCTTTCACGTCCTCTTGCACCTTCCTAGTCCGTGCCTCTTATTTCCTTGGATCGCAAACCTGTTGGTCACTTCCTCTAGAGAGAGCCCTCTCTGGCCACCCATAGGGTAGGCGGGTTTCCTCTGTTACTTATATTCAAAGTATAGGGCTCTTGGCAGAGCCGGGCTGGCAGCTGGGTGCTGAGGCGTGGAAGGCTGGGCTCGGAGTCGGGGACCCCTCTGGAGCTGGAAACTCTTGGTGTTGGCATCAGGTCTGTGGGACCCCTCCCTGTATTCCAGTGCATGAAACAGGGACTTATTAACATTGCAACCCATGAACAAATGCGTGGCCGGTCCGTGTCCTTGAAGGTGCCACACTTGGGGGAGGGGTGCTCCTTTCTCTATCCTCTCAGTAGCTGGGGTTTACCCCACTCTCCGGAGGTATTTGGTCCGCCCTACAGTGTGCAGCGAGGCAGAGCTGTGTTTTGTGGGTCTATATTTTCCAATAATTAGACTTTCGTGCTCGTATGTCTTGTGGTTTCAAGATGATTCAGTTATACCTCTGTTGCTAAAGTAACTGCCTACGTAAGCCCTCAAAACTTTGCTTTTAACAGTGCTGGGCTACTGTGGATTGGTGCTATTTAGGTAACTTGCAATCTACTTTCAGGACAATATAATTACATGGCTGGGTTATTTTTATTTTCATGGGGCAGAATTTCTCAAGCCTCAGTCATTCCAATGCCACCTTTTTATTTTCTCCTCTATGGTGTCGTGCACTTAATATTTTCCTTTACATTTGCCCATTAAAAATATCAGCAAATGCCCTCATTAAAACATATCAGGTAAGGGTAGCTCGAAAGGAAAATTATATGACCACAGAAAATAGAAAATCAGTTATCATGTTTCCTCAGGTAGACAGGGACCATAAAATATCCTGCTTCCACATAAATAATGAAAATAGAACAAAGCTACTCAGTGTTCACTGGGTACTGCTGCCTTCCCTAGGCTTTGAGGGTGCTTGTAGAGGGAGATGGGAGAGTGTTGGAGAAGGTGTTAAAAACCCATCAGCACCAAATGGAGACCTTGGATAGGCATAATCATAAGGATTGAAAAAGAATTGAAAAGAGAATAACTTTCTCACCCTCTCATTCAATATTTACTGAGTCAGAGATTGTCGCAAACGAACCCCACTTATGCAGAATTATATTGCACTAATTAAAAAATATATAAAATGTTTATTTAGTGTCTAGCCCTTGTCATAGGATATCACTTTATCATGCAAACTCATTTGCAAGAGCTCAGCATGGTGGAGCACGCCTGTAATTCCAGCGGCTCAGGAGGCTGAGGCAGGAGGATCTCGAGTTCAAAGCCAGCTTCAGCAATTTAGCAAGGTCCTAAGCCACTCAGTGAGAAGCAAATATAAAATATAAAAAAAGGGCTGGGGATGCGGCTTGTTATTTAAGTGTCCTGGTTTAAGTGCCCTTGGGCTCCATCCCTGGTACATTAAAAAAAAAAAAAAAAAAAAAAAGAAGGAAGGAAAGAAACTCTTTTTCATGAATTAACTCATAGTTACTCTTATCCAAGTCAATAGCAATTTTACCTTTGGCCTTCAGTTTACTGCAATTTATTTTTATTTTTTCCCTCTCGGGTTCTTTCTTAGAGCCAGATCAAAAGGGTGGAGATTGGGTGGGTCTTGAGATCTTTTTGTTCTGCCTCAACTGGGAAGTTAAAACGCTGACAATCCCAGAAGCCATTGAAGTGGGAGTGTCCAGAGTTGGAAGTCCGCTTTTATCCTTTGCTCTCTGATCTTGGGCAGAGCACTAAGCCCACATCATCTTAGCTGCAAAACGTGAACAATGGCGTCCCGCGAGACTTGCATGGAAGTGTTCCGTGGGCATCCCCCTATCACAGGACCGGTGGTCCATAATTGATCATTATTGTCCATTCTGTACGCGCAAGAGAGCTGGACATTGTCTCTCTTATTGCCATAACACTGGCACCTGGCACCTGGTTGATGGTCAATAAAAAAATCTCACACTTGAGGCAGGGTGTGGTGGCGCATACGTCTGGATTCCTGGCGACTCGGGGAGGCTGAGATAGAAGGATTGCAAGTTGGAGGCCAGCCTCAGCAATTAAGCAGACCCCGTCTCAAATAAATAAATGAAAATGAATAAAAAGGGCTGGGGATGTAGCTCAGTGGTGTAGTGCCCTTGGGTTCCAACCCCCAGTATATAAAAAAGAAAGAAACTCACACTGGAGGAAGTTCAAGGGTGCAGTGGTGGGGAACGCTGTATGCTCATGAGGCCTTCTTGAGAAGTCTCCTATTAGGTGGTTGAAGAGTCCCGCGTCAATTTAGAGATTGCCTTTGGGGGCAGAACAGCTCCTGAGATTCCCGGGGGCAGGTGCTGTGCTGGGAAGTCAATACGAAGGGCTCCAACCTGTTCCACGGATGGTGAAAATGAAGACAGCAGGTCTTATTTGTCCTAGCCCATCGGAACTAGAAGGACAGTGTCCTCTTTTTATAGAGGAGAAAACCGACATCTGGAGAGAGGAGGTGACGCGACTTGAACCCCTGTCTTCGGATGGCTTGTCCAGCGCTCCGCTCCCACGTCGCCACTCGGGTCCTCGGGTCCTCGTCTGCCTCCTCCAGCCGCTGTCTTACAATGAGCAGCAGCTGGTTTGTCTTCCCAGAACTTCACAAAGACCCCGGCTTCGTCTCCTTTCTGGGAATCAATACGCATTCAACCGGCATCTGCAGAAAGCAGGGGCTGCTGGGAGTCTCCTTGCAGGCCCACGCGTTCCCGGGGGTGTGAGGTCAGGGTGTGCACAAGAGAGGGAGCGCCAAGCCTGACTCCAGAAAGGCAGGGCCTGATGTCTCCCCTGGGGTCTCATCTGCCGGACTAAATGATGTTGATCTAACCTTAATATTATGCAACATGAATAAAGAATATGGAAAGGGAAAAAATATTAGGAAGAAAAATAGCAACTGGAATCCCACTACCTAGAGATGACCACCGTTAACCTCTCACCCCATTTCCTTCCAGTCCTTTACTTTTTATATATAAAATCATATATATTTCCCGTTCTCCCACCCCAGGAAATTCACAACTGATGTACAGGGCTTTGTCCTTGCTTTTCTCCCAATTCCCATTGTATTCCGACCATTTGCTCATGTTACTAAAGGTTTTTTGTTTGTTTTTTTTGTTTGTTTTTCACCCGAAACCATCAATTTTACTCATGGACTTGGAGAAAATAAATTATTTTTATATTAAAAATAATACAACCACATTTTGAAGTAGATGCAAAATGAACCAGAACTTTGTAAATACATTACAAGGCTTCAAAGAAAAGTTAAGATTTTTGAAAGTGTGCTAGTGGTGTGGGCTCCACTCCAGAGCCTGGGAGCTGTGCTGTCATAGTTCTTTGCTATTTGGGGGGGTAGGTGGGAGAAGTATCAGGCTATTTTAAGAGGTTTTTATCACCAAGCAACACATACGTAATAAGTTATATATATATTACATTATATATGTTTAATACAATCTATATATTTTATGTAATGTAATATACTTAATATAATCTTTATTGAGATATAACTTACATACCATCCAATTTAGCCATTTAAAATATACATTTCAACAGTTTTTAGTATGTTCACAAAATCGTGCTATCATTGACATAATTTTAGAATGTTTTCACTGCTTCCAAAAGAATCCCTGAATCCCTGCATGCATTAGCAGACACTGGCCATTTCTCTTCAATCTCTTTCCCCCAGCCCTAGGCAAACTATAACCTACTTTGTTTCTATATATTTGCCTGTACTTGATTTTTTTTTTTTTTTTTTTTTGGTAGTGGGAATTGAAGCCAGGGCTACTCTACCACTGAGCTACTTCCTCAGCCTTTCTTAAAATTTTAAAAAAATTTGAGAAAGGATCTTGCTAAATTGCTGAGGCTAGCCTAGAACTTCTAGATCCTCCTGCCTTAGCCTCCCAAGACGCTGGGATTACAGTCCCAAACCCCATGCCTGGCTTGTTCTTAATATTTCACATAAAAGAAATTATGCAATTTGTAGCTTTTTCTATCAGACTTTCTTCATTTGACACAATGTTTTTAAGGTTCGGCCATGTTGTAGCATGTGTCTGGACTTCATTCCTTTTTAGGGCTGTATAATATTCCACTTCATAGTTATATCACATTTTCTTTATCCATTCATTTGGACCTTTGGGTTGTTGCAGCTTTTTGACTACATAATGAATGCTGCTGGGAATATTTGTGTACAGTTTTTGCTTCGTTTCAATGAAGGGGGGAATTGCTGTGTTGTATGGTAATTGTATGTTTCTTTAGGAGTCACCGTAATGTTTTTCCAGAGTGGCTGGTTCAGTTCACACTCCCAGGAGGCCTAAAGGAGAGTTCTGGTTCCATTGCACCCCCCACCCGTCACTGCAGCCATTCTAGAGGGTGTGCAGTGGTCTCTCTGATTTGGATTTGCATCTCCCAACTGACTAATGAGGCTGAAGATCTTTTCATATGCTTATGAGCCATTTGCATATCTTTGCAGAAGTGTCTGTTTAGCTCATTGACCCATTTTAAAATTGGGTTATTCGGTTATTTATCTTTTCATTATTGAGTTGTAAAAGTTCTTTATATATTCTAGGTAGGAGTCCCTTAGCAGATATATGAATTGCAAATATTTCACCCTAAGTCTGTGGGTGGTCTTTGCACTTTTTGAATGCTCCTTTGAAGCACAAAAGATTTAAAAAAAATTTTAATGAAGTCTGGAGAGTATTTTTGAGATATGATTTTATGATAGGATTCTGTGTTTCCTATAGGAAAGCTGCCACTTGTTGAATTGACACTTGTGCTGTTTCTGGATTCTTGGCTATAAGAATCTATTAGCCAGCAGGTTGCTGATATTCTCTAATATGACGGAGTTGTAGTGTTGGTACGTGCTTGTGAATAAGTCTGTGTGCACAGATCTGATGGTTTCCTTGGGATGAAGTCTGCAGGTGCTCCGAGTTCAGGTGCTCCCAAGACTCAGCGTGAGCTTTGGGTCCTCCTCTGGCTCCCGTCCCCCCATGAGTGCTGGGGTACCTACCTGCTCACACATCCCCTGCTGCCGACAGTTCAAAAAGACAGCTTTCTTCACTGATTTTTACGTCTGAATTTTAAAATGTGTGTCCGTTTTTTCTGGCTGATCTGGGTTCAGCTGGGCTGCAACTTTGTTGGGGGGAAGAATTCTGGTGTTGATTAGAGACATCTCCACGCAGAAGAAATAACTGGTTTAAATCCCAGTGTCGCCGCCTGAAGCGCTTGGAGAGCCGCGGGAAGAACTTCAGAAGCAAACTGGACACAAACAGCTTTTTATTCTGATAACTTTTCTCTCTGGTTCTAACAACAACTAACACACGCCAAACACACCAATAAAATGGCGCTGACCCGATCAGCAATTTCGGCCAAGTCACTCGAGATCCCGCAACAAATCCCGTGAGACTACGGGTGGCGACAATGGCCAAATCTCCACGGCTCATAGTCAACTGCAATTCAAGTCAATCCCCAAACAGGGCTCCTGCATTTCCCCCTTTTTGTTTTAAAAGAGGTAATGCTCTAGGACGTCTATGTGCAACCAACATTCTTACCCGTCATCGGATAATCAAGGCTGTGCCCTTGACTCCTGTCTTAGGTTGATATGTCGACCACATGAGACTGTCCCGTGCGACTGTGCCTGTCTTAGGTTGTCCCCCTCTGGGGATCTTACCCGTCATTGGCTAACCAGCCATCCAATGGAGCCCTTTAGGATCGACTACATATGATGACTAACAGCCGTCCAATTGTGAGGAGATGTTGCGGCTTTAAGGCAACAAGCCTTTTGGTGATGAGCCAAATTGCATAGCATATCAAATTGTTTAAACAAATCAGCTGCCCTAAGTTCCATCAAGTAACACACTGAATTCTCTAGACAAATACCCGCAAGGCATTGTCCCGTAAAGTCCCAAACAATGAAAGATCAAAATGTCCATTTGTTATAACATGTTGATGTAGGAGGCCCCATGCATGTAGAGCAGAGGCCACACTGTTGGTGAGGTTGTTTGATGTTTGAGCAGCAGACGTCTTTTTTATGTTTAGACAATGCCACCAGCAAATCTTCAGGGCCCGCTACCTAGAAACTCAAGCATCAATTATTAAAGGAAAGGCAGTGCTATTGCAGCACTGAGTCAAGAGGCGAGTTGTCAAACTAAAAAATAGAATAATTAGATTAGAAAATTAAAGTTGATTTTTGTTCACATACATCGCTGGTTGAGCTTCTACAAACATAAGTTGGAAAAATGTCATATTTAGAACAAAACAAAGAAAGACTGAGGGTAATTACTGCATTAAAGATAGATTAAAGAAAAGGTAAAGGCACTTGAGAGAAATAATTTGTTAGCTGGAACCCTTGAGTCTCTGTATACAGAGCAATTTTTTACCTGTTGAGATAATTGAAATTAATGAGCTATTAAACAAATGAAGTTAATAACAAATAAACAATCTTAAGTCAAAACACCAAAATATCAGGTTTATATAGCACTAGTCATATTGTTTGCTAAAGAGAAGTCCCAGGACACCTATAAATCAAAATTGAAAGTACCTTCATTTATAAAATTATTTACCTAAATTGAATACTCTTAACCTAAAATGAATTAAAGTTATTTGGATCCATATATATCATATATATATATTTTCTTTTTCATAAGCGCTTTGTTCTTTGTGACGTCACACTGGACAGACGAACAAACATACAAACATATAATTGTGACGTCACATTAACATGAAATATAGACAAATGTACAGACATAAAGACATGTATAAAAAGAAAGAAAAAAAAAATACAATTGTGTGCACACTAAAGAGAGATCTCCTTGTCCCGGCCGGGAGGAATGACGCTTAAGTTGTGAAATATTTTGAAGGACTCTTTTGAGGGAATCATTCTATACCTTCATCTTGGTCCTCTTGATTTTATACCTTTTTTATTAATCTTGATTCTTCAATAACTTCATCTTGATCATTTTGATGTGGTACCTGTTTTATTAATCTAGATGGTATCCATATTGGAGAGGATTCGTCTTTTGGAAAAACACAAACAGATCCTCTTCCCCAAATTAATACTGGATCTGGACCCTTCCATGTACCTGAAAGAACATCCTTCCAGTAAACCAAAGGTTTATGTTGTTGGTGTGGATTCCAATGTCTGTCTCCAGCAGAATAACCATTAGAGTCTAAAGTTAAAAAATTTAAGGTAAACAGGGAAACTGCCAATCTGTCCTTAGGACTTTTCCAATTTCCTTCTTTTTGTTTTAATAACATAATTTTCAGTGTTCGGTTTGCTCTTTCAATAATGCCCTGACCCTGAGGATTGTATGGGATGCCTGTTTTATGGGATATATTGAATTTTGCGCAAAACTGTTTGAAAGATGAGGACGTATATGCGGGGCCATTATCTGTTTTAAGCATTTTGGGGATGCCCAATGCAGCAAAAGCTTGCAAACAATGAGATGTAACATCTTTAACTTTTTCTCCAGAATGTAAGGAAGCAAAAATCATGCCTGAGCATGTATCTATAGTCACATGAATAAATCGCAATTTTCCAAAACTTGGCTCATGAGTAACATCCATCTGCCACAAATGATTGGGCATTAATCCTCTAGGGTTAACTCCGAAATGAGGATTGGGCAAATGTGTCATACAAGATTTACAATCTTTTACAATTGTTCGGGCTTGCTCCTTTGTGATTTTAAACCTACGTTGCAAGGTGGTGCTGTTGACATGAAACTGGGAGTGAAATAAAGTAGCTTGTTGTAGCGCTGAAAGTATAAATACTGTTTTTGTAAGTTCATCAGCCTTTTGATTACCTTCATGGAGGGGACCAGGCAAATTAGTATGTGCTCTAATATGGCCTACGAATAGAGGTTCTTTTCTTGCCCACAAAAGTTTTTGTATTTGATAAAACAATTTTAAAGGCTGGAGTATGAGGTGCTATTGGTCCTGCTAACTCTAATTTTGGGACGGCTTGTACAATATAGTGGCTATCTGAAAAAATGTTTACGGGCTGGTCCCTAAAATTTTCCAGAGCTCTTACCACAGCTTCCAGTTCCACTAGTTGAGCTGATTTGTGTGCAGTTATGTAAGTCATATTTTCTTTTTTAGTGACTACTGTAGCAGTACCATTTGAGGACCCATCTGTAAATACATTAAATGCCTTAGGAATAGGTTGATTTTTTATTACCTGTGGAAATATAATAGGATGATTAATACAAAAAGATAATATAGGGGACTTAGGAAGATGATTATCAAAATTTGCAGAAGTAGAACATTTAACTATAGCCCAATCATTATCATTGAAGCATAAATATTCAATCTGTGATGATGAATAGGGAGTAATAATAGTAGCAGGGTGAATGCCAAATATTTTAGTAGAAGTCTTAAGTCCTTGAAGAATAAGTTTAGCCACCATGGAGGTATAAGATTCAATTATACTTTTAGGAGAGACGGGCAAATGTATCCATAATAAAGGCCCTTGTTGCCAAAATACTCCTGTGGGTGTATATTGTGAAGAAATAATAATCAACATCAGCGGTTGAGTTAAATCAAATCTATCACAATGAGCTCCTTCGATGGCTTTTTCTACTAACTTTAAAGCTTTCCTAGCATCAGGAGTCAATGTTCGTGGTGAAGATGGATCAGGATCTCCACGAAGGATGTCAAATAAAGGTTTTTAGTTGGCCAGTAGTGAGATTTAGTGTAGGGCGAAGCCAATTAATGTCTCCCAGTAGTTTTTGGAAATCATTGAGGGTGGTCAAATGTTCTTTATTTATTAAAATTTTGGGGGGTCTAACAAAAGTATCCATGATTTTAAATCCTAAATATAATATGGGAGATCTGGTTTGAACTTTTTCTTCTGCTATATATAATCCATATTTTTTTAAATTTTCTACCACAAATCACTGTGTATATTAAATAAGATTTTTTGATTAGGGTGGGCCAATAAAATATCATCCATGTAATGTAGACACATGAGGTTTGGATATTTATTTTTAATGGGTTGGATAGCCTTGTCCACATATATTTGGCATATGGTGGGCTATTAGCCCATTCCCTGTGGTAAAACCTTCCATTGATATCTCTGATCAGGGCCATTATTGTTCATAGAAGGAACGGAAAAAGCAAACCTGGGGCATCCAGAGGATGTAGGGAATAGAAAAGGAGCAATCCTTTATATCAAGAGTAATAAGATGGAAATTTTTTTGGAATAGCTATGGGACTAGGAAGTCCAGGTTGAGTAGGCCCCATAACTTGCATGGTTTTATTGATTTTGTCTAAGATCATGTAACAATCGCCATTTTCCTGACTTTTTCTTGATCACAAATATGGGGGAATTCCAGGGAGAGGTGGAAGGTTCTATATGACCTGCTTCTAATTGTTCCTGAACTAATTGGTGGGCCGCTTGTAATTTCTCTTTAGATAGGGGCCACTGAGGGACCCACACTGGCTTATCAGAAAGCCATGGTATTTTCAAAATTATTTTCTCAGTGGCCCCGAAAAAAAATATCTTTTTCCTTTATGACAATTATTACTTTTAGGGTTAAGATTACTCTGTACTTTTTGATAATGAGTTCTTTTATGGTTAAGATTACCCTGTAGGTTTTCACATTTAACATCTGCAGGCTTGGTTGCAAGGTGTACTCCCATTTGTTGCAAAATATCTCTTCCCCATAAAGTAACCGGTAGATTAGGTAAAACATAAGGCTGAAATGTTCCTTTATGGCCTTCATCATCCTCCCATTTTAAAATTACTGCACTTTTATCTGGGAGGTTATTATATCCCAAGCCTCTTAAACTGGTTGAAAGCTTTTTTGCAGAGGCCAGTGCTTGGGCCATTGGCGTAAGTTAATAATGGAAGAGTCAGCTCCAGTATCTATTAATCCCTCCATTTCTATTCCTTGGATTTTTATTTTACACATAGGCCCTCCTTGAACAGTCTCGAACCCAGCAAGCCATGGGACTTGAGTCAGTGGAACAAAATCCTCTATTGTTCCCTTCTTGAGGCATACCCATTTTAAATGAATTATGTAAATTGGGAAGGAGAAGCAACTGAGCAATTCTATCTCCTTGATTAACAGAAGTTATACTTTGGGGTGAGCTAAGCATTATTTTTATTTCCCCTTTGTAGTCTGAGTTTATTACACCTGGGGTCACTTGCAAACCTAATAAGCATTTAGGACTAACGCCCGATAAATAAGTCCTACAGTCCCTGAGGGAAGAGGTCCCCTGACTCCTGTGGGAATCAGTTGAACCCCCATTTCAGGTGTTAACACTATTCGGGCGGTGGAACAGAGGTCTAATCCTGCATTTCCTCTTGTTCCTCTGGCGAGGGAGTGGATGGGTAGTAGGGATTGTGTCGGGGAAGCATCTGAGTGGATGCTTGAGGATACTCCTCCTGCAATGCCCCGTACATTTGTGGGCCCCGGGGTATTGGGCCCCTGTGCCCCGTTTTTTTGAATTCCTGAACAAAGGATTTCCATGGATGTCAAATTTTGAATGGCATTTATTGGCCCAATGATTTCCCTTTTTACACCTGGGGCAGCGGCCTGGGGCACGATATGAGCTTGGTCTTATTTCTCTTTTGGGATTTTGCCTAGAATTGCCTGATTGATTATGATAATTTTGCCTGGAATATCCTGATTGATTATAATATCTACGTTTAGCCTTTGTGAAATTTCGAGAGGAAGCACCTCTCATTGAGGCTGCAATCACATTTCCTGTGACAAAGGCGTCATTTATAATCTTTACATAGTTGTATATATACGGAAAGTATCCTTTTTAGTTCTCCATGGCCTGATGGCTGCTTGGCACCATTTATTTGCATTTTCATAAGCTAATTGAACAACTAATGGCATAGCTTGGTCAACATCTGCAAACACACTACCTGCAGTTCTCAAAAGTCGATCAGCAAAGTCGGCATACGGCTCATTAGGTCCTTGAATCACTTTTGACAAGCTACCTTGTAGATCCCCAGGTCCTTGTACAGTTTTCCATGCCTCTAAGGCAGCTGCATTTATCTGAGCATATATATCTGGGTCATAATCTGTTTGAGCCTGTAAGTCTGCGAATTGCCCTTCTCCTGTGAGCATGTCTATATTATAGTTTTCAAACCCTGCAGCCGCGTTTCTTTTAGCCGTTTCTATACAAAGTTCTTGGAATTGCGATCGCCAAACCAAGAATTGCCCCCCGCTTAATGTTGCTTTACATAGACTTTTCCAGTCTGAGGGGGTTAAGCTAAAGGTGTTAAGGGACTCCAGCATACTCAACGTGAAAGGAGCTTGGGGCCCATAAGTCATTACTGCCTCTTTGAGATTTTTTATTGTTTTGAAATCTACTGACTGATGGACACTCTGTCCATTTTTCTTTTCAAATGCTGGCGGTTCCCAATGTATCTGTGAGTTGTCCTCGAGAGCGCATAAGCGATCAGAAAGACTTTTTATTTCTGTTTCTAGGGTATGCAAATGCCTAGTAATACCCTTCATATTTTCTGTAATGGATTCCACCCATGGGGGAGTAGAGGACACAAGTGACTCCTCTGCCTGACGGACCTTTTTCTCGGTCTTTTTAAATTTCTTTTCCTCATTTTCTCAGGATCACTTTTACTAGATTCCTCACCACTGCTAATTTCACTGACAGCAATATCCTGAGGCCCAGGTTCCAGTGAGAGCAAGTATCCTTCAGCTTTCGCCAATAACTCCCGAATAGCTTTAATAGCTTGGATTTTAGTCATTTTTGGGTCTCTTCTAATACTCTCTTTACTGGTCTCAGTTGGCCCAGTGGAATCTACACTTTTTTGATCACTTTCACTTTTGTCTATATACTCCTCACTGAGAACAGAGTCAGGTATATCAAGGAGTCTTTGCATAGCCTCTATCACTTGGGATTCAGTTATATTCAAACCCATCTTTAGAGACCTTTCAGTTCTTACCTGTCCGCTCCGAAGTTCCCCGTACGGGCCGCCACCTGTCGCCGCCTGAAGCGCTTGGAGAGCCGCGGGAAGAACTTCAGAAGCAAACTGGAGACAAACAGCTTTTTTATTTTGATAACTTTTCTCTCTGGTTCTAACAACAACTAACACACGCCAAACACACCCTAAAATGGTGCTGACCCGATCAGCAATTTCGGCCAAGTCACTCGAGATCCCGCAACAAATCCCGTGAGACTACGGGTGGCGACAATGGCCAAATCTCCACGGCTCATAGTCAACTGCAATTCAAGTCAATCCCCAAACAGGGCTCCTGCATCCCAGAACACCTATTGAAAAATGCAGGGGTTTTTTTGGTACTGGGGATTGAACTCAGGGGCACCCAACCCCTGAGCCACATCCCCAGCCCTATTTTGTATAATTTAGAGACGGGGTCTCACTGAGTTGCTTAGGGCCTCACCATTGCTGAGTCTGGCTCTGAACTTGTGATCCTCCTGCCTCAGCCTCTGGGATGACAGCGTTGCGCCACCGCGCCTGGTTAGAAATGCAGTTTTATTCTTTTTGCGGACAGACAAAAATCCTGCGGAATGAGGAGACACCATCTTTGCCCAGTTCCTTGGGGCGTCTACTTTAACAAATGGGCATGAAGTGGCCATTCTGTCATTTCTGTGCTTGCTGACAGTGGGCGCCTTCCACATCAGTTGCCCAGGGTCTCCTTAGTGCCCTTCACCGGTGTCTCTCATCCTGGTGACAAAAATAACTTAGATTAAAGGGTCATTCAAATTATGCCCAAACTCTAGGTTAGTGGGGCATGAACATTCACGACATCTTTGCGTTGTCAGGTAGATATGGCTTCAGTCTGTCACAGATCCATCTGACTATCAGCATGTCCTCATCTACCACACAACTGCCAGAGTACCAGGGATTGGAGGCCCACATATGAATCAGATGTGTGGTTTGTGCTTAAAACCACGTGAAGTTCTCAAGCCCTTTTGAAAATATTTGGAGACTTTCCCCAGAAAACCCACAGAGGCATACGCACATAAATTGATGGCCCCTGGAGACCATCAACAGATGACTAAATTCAGAATTGTTATATTCCAATAAATTAAAAAAGCTGAGCCAGGTGTGGTGACACACACCTGTAATCCCAGCAGCTCAGGAGGCTGAGACAGGAGGATCGAGAGTTCAGGCCAGCCCTCAGCAACAGCAAGGCACTAAGCAACTCAGTGAGACCCTGTCTCTAAATAAAACACAAAATAGGGCTGGGGATGTGGCTCAGTGGTCAAGTGCCCCTGAGTTCAATCCCCAGTACCCCCAAAAAAGATGAAGTTGTCCTATTTGTGCTAAGTTGACCCTGAAGCTTGGTCCCTTATCAGGGGTTTCTTTCTTCCCACTGCAGAATTTGTGAACTTGGACATCACAAGGATGCTTCCCAGTTTCTCTGTGAGAGAAATTTGGTCTCTGTTCCCCTGGGCACACTCATGGGTCCCAGGAGAGCATTTGAACTCTGGCTCTGCCAACAGCACCTCAGGAATAGCGGGAAGAGGAGCAGAAGAGAGGGCAGAGAAGAGTGGGGTGCCTGGCCTTCACCTGCCGGGTCCCCTCCCATCCAGGCAGGGGCTGTGGATCACTGAGTCCAGCCTGGTGTTTGAGACGATGACCAGGCCCAGTAAGGCTTTAGGGACAAATATTCTTGAATTAGTAGAAAGCTAGGCAGCCATCTGTGGGCGTGAGACAAAGCTGAGGAGGCTGGCGGAGGAGCGGAAGCTCAAGACCTGGGAGGTCCACGATGGAATTTTCCCCGAGGCACAACCTCCGTCTGTCCGTCCAGTCAGGGAGGAGGGGCAGATTCTCTGCAGCCTCCCCAAGGAGCGAGTCCCATCAGAGACAGGGGGATGTCTTTCAGGGGTGAATGATTCCTGGGTTTCCTTTGCTGACTTCTAGAAGGATTGAAGACCCCCAGAAGTCTGGTCAGCCCCGTTTCCCTTCTCTGTCCCCAACATCACGCAGAGGAATGTGGAGGTGTCGGAGGGGGAGGCAGCCCCCGTTTTGGAGTGAGTGATCAGGCCGCAGCCACAGATGCCTTGGAGGGGGACCATCCGGGGACAGGTAAACCTGGGAAGCTGGAGTGGTGTGGTGACTCAGGCACGGCCGGCCCCGGTACTCCTGCGCCTGTGATTGGGGCTTTCCTTGGTCACTGGCTCCTTGGAGAAGCTAGTGAAGGCTCCCTGCAGACTTTGAGGAAGGTCCTGCCCCATTGTGGCCCAGTCACGAGTCACTGGGTGGTGCCCAGGAGGGGAATCTTCATTTTCATAATGAAGAGAATAAATGTGGTGACACTGCAATGACTTCTGCTAAATAAGGTCATGATGATATAAACCAGGGGTCTCCAACTGTGTTCTTAAAGGGCCAGATGGTAAATATTTTCTGCTTGGTGAGCCAAAAGGCCTCTGGTCCCAACACACCATCCAACTCTTGTTGCAACTACTCAGGCCTGCTGTCGTCATGGGAAAGTATGTTCCAATAAAACTTTATTTATAAAAACAGACAACGGGCCACATTTGGCTGATGGACTGTAGTTTTCAGATCCCTGATAAAAACAATAGGGATGAGGAATGCTCGCGTGAGCAGGGAGCTGAGCTGCAGCAACTTGGTGATCTATTGCAATCTTGCCATAAGATTGTTCCTAAGAAATGGTTCCAATGTGTGTTATGAAGGCAGAAGATACAATAATAGTTTTAATTCCTACTGTTAACTAGTGCTATTAGTTAATACTAACTGATAATAAATGATAAAAAGCATCCATTGAAAGTGGCTAAGAGCCGGGCGCAGTGGTGCACGCCTGTAATCCCAGCATTTGGGAGGCTGAGGCAGGAGGATCATGAGTTCAAAGCCAGCCTCAGCAATGGTGAGGCACTGAGCAACTCAGTGAGACCCTGTCTCTAATAAAATACAAAAAAGGGCTGGGGATGTGGCCCAGTGGTCGAGTGCCCCTGAGTTCAACCCCCAGTACCAAAAAAAAAAAAAAAAGTCTGCTATGTGCCGAGCGGTATGCCTCGCGCCTCATGTGGTATTATGGTCTAAATGTTGCACGTCCCCTGAAAAATTCATATGTTGACATTCTAACCCCCAGGTGGTATTTGGAGGTGGGGACTCTTGGAAGGGGACTAGGTCTCGAGGGTGGTCCTCATGACGGAGTTAGTACCCAGTGAGATCCTCCACCCGCTGCCACGTGAGGCGTCAGAGGAAAGATGCTGTCCGTGAGGAAGCCAGCACTCGGGCTGCCAGGGACTTGACCTTGGGCTTCCCAACCTTCAGAACTGTGAGAAATAACTGTTGCTATAAGCCACTCAGCTTATGGTATTTTGTTATAACAGCCCAAACAGACTAAAGCTCATGGGTTAACCCAAGCCATCGCCCCACAATTCACTTGTTATTATAACTTCCACAAGGGAACTGAGGCACAGAGAGGTTAAGCCACTTGCGTTAGGCCACACAGCTGTGAACTGCACAGCAGAGTAAGTGCACTGTGCTCTCGGCCTCTCCCATCTGCGACCTTGAAGTCTCCAGGCTGTGAGTATATTGCGTTTACCATCAGGTAGGACCTGGGCTCTGGTCCGGATCCCGTGGAGCTTACTTGCCAGGGTTACCCCTTTAGCTCCCGGGTCCTGGGAGGTCCTGGGAGGTGTCGTGGGCTTTCCCAACTGGTCAGGCATTCTTTTAATACTTACAGGACTGTACAGTCCCCAGTGGTGCCTCTTAGGGCCAGGCTCTTCTGAAGATGTGGCCTTGTGGAGGTCTGTGCAGGAGGCAATGGGCAGCCCAGGCCCTGGGGTTCCTGCTGTGAGGGTAGGTGGGGGTCGGAGCTGGGACTCCCGGGAGCACACTGGGCCCTCTGGCATCACCCACCGGGCCTGGGCCAGTCCCCCCTGAGTTCTGGGCTTGCCTCTGAGTCCGAGTCCCCTGCAGGAAAGCCAACTTTCTGCGCCTCGGGGAGGAGTGGGGAGCTCACTTTACAAACTAGGAAAGGCAGCCCCGTTGCTATGACGAATTCCTCGTGTTTGCAAAATTAGGATTTTTTATTTTTTTAATGACCCACATACAAAGGTCCGTACAACCTCCTTGTGAAAACACACAGGAAACATCTGCATCTCCTGCCGGATTTGAGTGGGGGTCGGGACGGGGTGGGGGGCAGGGCAGCGGGTTTTAAGTAAGACCTCAAAGGCTCTGGGGTCTCACACACGTGTCCCCACCGCCCCACCAGCAAACCCCAAAGCGCCCCCCCACAGAACCACTGCAAATGTGCATTTCTTACAAAAAATAATCTGAAAAGGGTTTTAAAATACTTCACACAATATGGGTTTTTATGAAAAATAAACGGTGCCTCGTGCTCAGAGCTTTGCTGTTTCTGACTTGCGGATCACCGACATCGGGTCAGACGCTAGTGATTCGGTTCTGCAGTCTCCCCTGGCTCCGGGGCTCAGCTGCCGAGGTGCCGAGGGCTGGGCAGGCTCCGGCAGACCTGAGGGGCCGGGTTTTCCTGGCAGCAGGGAGAAGGAGCCAGGCCGCCTGGGAGAGCGGGGTCAGTGGAGCAGGGAAGGAGGTGGCGGGCCAGTGAGGAGACCCGGGGGTGGGGAGGGGGCTCCCTGACTGGCCATGCCCTGGGGACCTGAAGCTTGCCCAGCATGGACTCCATTCCTTGTCACTGTACCTTACCCAGCAGGTACCATCACCGCCCCCACGTCACAGAGTGTGAAACAGAAGCTCAGAGAGGTGAAGTCACTTTCCCAAGGGTGCACAGCCAGCACGTGCAGAGCCGAGGCACAGGGGTCTGGCTCCAGAGTGTGGCCCTCTTCCTCTGTGTGACCAACACAGCAAGAACAGGGGCTCTGGCGGATGACAAAGGCCAGAGCCAGGAGGGAAAGTGGGCACTGGGGGCTGGGGGGGGGGGCTGGCTTCCAAAAATACCCACAGAGACAGAGTGACACCAGGTACTGCTGCCCCGTCCTGTGCCTGACCCCTACAGCCACCATCCGGAGAGGTCTTCTGATTGGCCTCAGAGGGGAGGTGACTTGCCCAAGCCCACACAGCAAGACAGTGGCAGGCTTGGGTTTGAACTCAGGCCTTTCTGACTTCAGAAGTTGGTGTGCATGTGTGTGTGTGTGTTTTAAGGTCGTGTCCTTGACCTCTAGGCTGCCTCAGGAGGCAGTGGCTTTGGTGTTTCTTGCCTGTTGCTGGAAGCCCCTCCTAGCAGCTGGCCCTGGGGAGGGAGGCTCAGTGGGGATCACTCCAGTGTGGGTCAGGCTCGGGGCTGAGGCAGACCTGCACCTGACGCGCCTGCAGGAGGGGCGATGGCGGGAAGAGAAGGGCCACCTGGAAGGCAGCCTGCGGGAGGACGTCTGGGCGCAGTTTCAAAGAAACCAGGTTCCAGGTGGCTGGGGCAGGTGGCCAGAGGGGCATTTTTGGCAGAAGGGACAGCTTAGTGCATGGTGGGTCCAGAACAGAAAGGGAAGAGGAGGAGGGGGCAGGCGGCTGGAGAGAGGGGCAGGCTCGGGGCACGGAAGCCTGAGTGTGTATGTGCACGTATATATGAGTGTGTAATGTGTGTGCGCATGTGTGTTTGCAGGCAGTGTGCATACTTATGTGCATGTGATATGAGTGTGTATGTGTGCACGTGTGAGTGTGTCCACGTGTGCGTGCATGTATTTTTGCATGCGCGTGACTGTGCGTGTGCACGTGAGTTTACGTGCCTGTGCCTGTGTGTGGAGTGGGGGTTGGGAAGCCCTCTGGGAATTACAATAATTGACCAGTGGCTCAGGACTTGCTGTGTGGCATTGGGCAGATGCTAACCCTCTCTGGACCTCTCTCTTCCACTGGCTGGAAAATGAAAGTTTTCCCAGAACATGGCTACTTGCAGTTCCAGTCACCTGAGAGATGGCCAACAGCCACGTGTCTCCTGAGCGCGCCTCCCCTCCCGTCTAGGGTGCCAAGAGAAATGGGCTGAAACGCCCCTGGAGGGCCCTCCGGACCCTCCAGGCTGGAAAGCGGTCTTCCAAGAGGAGGGGCTGGGGGCGGGGCTTGCCCCCCCTGGCGCCCTCACCGGGAAGGTCCAGAGCTGGGGCTTCCTCGAGCCCCACCGCCTCCCTCTCCAGGCCCCTCCGTGTGTTAACCCTTCCCAGCCTGGAAGGCAGCCGGGCCGGGGCGCCGCCCTGTGGACAGGATGGGGCTGCAGCCTCCTCCTACCTCCCCCCCCCCCGGGTTCCCAAGACCCAGCTTCTGGCCTTGGGCTCCCCTCCCCCCAGGGTTGCGGACTCCAGGAAGCCGCTTTCCCTTCCCTTCCCTTCCCTTCCCTTCCCTCCCCCTTCCCCTCCCCTTCCCCTCCCCTTCTCCTCCCTCCCCCTCCCCTCCCCTCCCCTCCCCTCCCCTTCTCCTCCCCTCCCCTCCCCTCCCTTCCCCTCCCCTCCCCTCCCCTTCTCCTCCCCTCCCCTCCCCTCCCTCCCCTCCCCTCCCCTCCCCTCCCTTCCCTTCCCTTCCCGGCCTGTGGAGCAGGAGAGGAGCTCTGGCCGTCACCCCGACACCCGCGGGACGCATGCGAACTGTCAACCTGATGGGACTGTGTCTGGGCTGTGAAGATCCCCTGGCTGAGGGCGCTCAGCCAGGGCTCTCCTGCCTGTGAACTTGGCAGCTCTGCCAGCAGCGGTTGTGGGAAGGGCTCCTCCATCCTCCGCTCATTCATTTGGAAATGCGGGCTTTTTAGTGCCCAGCAGGGGGAGGGGAGGAAACCCAACATTTATGGCTGGTCAGCCTCGTGCCAGGTCCTGTGTACCGACTCTTTTTCCAAATGGTGATCTAAGGTGAGTACTCCATCACTCCCGCTTGGAGAGGAGAAAGTTGAGATTCAGAGAGGCTAGGAAATCGCACAAGGTCACACAGCAAGTGGAGCAGGGGCTCAGGCCCAGATCTGCCTGCCACCAAGGCCAATGCCCTGGCCCACCGAAACAGCCCTGATGTAGCTCCCTCTGGTTGCTCCAATAGATCACCATAACTGAATGGCTTAAGACAATACCAAGTTATGTTCTTACGGTTCTGGAGGCCCACAGTCCAGACTGAGTCTCAGGGGCTTACACCAAGGGTGGGGGCAGGCTGTGTCCTCTTGGGGGCTCCAGGGAGACTCTGCTCTCAGCTCTTCCCACGTCCACAGGCTGCAGCTCCTCCGCTCATGGCCACACGCTCAGGCCTCTGCTTCCGCCATCGCGGCCTCCTCCCTGTTTGGGTCTCCTGCCTCCCCACCAGGACCCTGTGACTACACTGCACCCACCTGGACCACCCAAGCTCGTCTCTATTAGATATGGAAAATAACAAACCCTAAAAGTAGCGAGGCCCGGGGAAAGGGGGTGAGAAGGAGAGCCGCCGAGCATCGGGAGCCTGATCCTTTCCCAGTCACAGTTCTTTCCCGGTGATAAACCAACCCTGCGGAGGAGGAGTCCATCAGACCCAGAAAGGCAGGCTCTGGGGAGGGGCCGCAGCAGTGACCCTTCTGCAAACACATCCTGCCCGGGTACCAACCACGGACCCCAGGCCCTCCATCAGGTCCAGGGCAATAAGTGCCAGAAACTGACCCCTGACCCTAGACTCCCTCCCATTTTGCCCCATAAAAACAGACCCTAAATCCCTAAGCACTAAAACTGACTTCTTCACTGATTGACAAACAAACTCCAAATTCCTGGGTGCCCAAAGAAAATTGCTATGCTCCCTAGACTGCCTCTCAGAATGCCCTACATAAGCTCAGGCCCTTTCTTTGTTCAGGGGCTCATTTTCCACCAGGAAAGTGGGTCCCCCCTCAGCATCACTTCGTCCCTGCATCCCCTGCCCCCGTGTGAAACTTCGTTCCTGAATAAAGCGCTGAGCTGATCTGTGAAGTTTGCGTTCGTCCCGGGCTTTTTGCGCTAACAGTCTCCACATCCCCAGGTCCAAGAGCAAACCACGTCTGCAAGGTCCCTTCCCTGTCACTAGTGAGGTGGCATATGCCCCCCATATCTGGGGGTTAGGACAGGGACATCTTCTGCTGATCACGGCCCTCCAGCGGGTCCTCTTTTCTGCCCGTCCTGGACACATTCAGGACTTGTGCCTCCCGTTCATGCCCTAGGAACCCTTCCTGGTAATTCAGGGGTTCTGAGGAAACATCGTATCTCATCCCACACGGGGAGTCTCCAGCAGGCAGCCTCCATGAGGGTGAGGCCCGATGTCTCGCTCACCAGCCTGGGTCTGGCATAGAGAAAGAGTCCAGGAAATGGCCGTGGAGGGTTGAATGAACCAGAGAAGTTAAGTGCCTGGCCCGAGGCCACGCAGGCAGTCGGGCCAGAATGGAGCTCTCCTCTCCAAGCCTTGAAGCAGGTGCACAAAGGCACAGTTTGGGTCCCAGAAAGCACCTTTGGGAGCCGAGTCTAGCCACCTGTAGACCACAGAGGGCCAAGGAAACCTCAGTTTCTAGAATGTTCACAACTCAGAGTCCCGTTAACACAGATCTCCAGGAATCTACATCCCACAGTGGAAGTTGGTCGTGAAGGTGAAGTTTGATTCTCCAGCTTGACTCCAGAGAGTTTCCGAGGGTGTAAACGGGTTTCCTTGCCTGTCCTGAATGGGACCCCCTCTCTCAAGCCCCAGCCTCTGTCAGGCCCTACATTTCAAAAATCCTATTGAGAAACAAAAAGTACAAACAACAAAACAAAAACATCCTTTCGCTCTCAGGGCGACAAACCCAAACTTTTCAGTTATGTTGAAAAGGGCGCCACCCGCTGCCTTCAGATTGGCCGAAGCCCCTGGTGGAGGGTCCTTGGCCAGGCAGCCCAGGGAGTTTTTCAGCGGGACCCCAGCAGGCTGCAAGTTCCCGCCTCCACCTCTGGGGTCCCAGGGGCCCAGCTGGCCAGGTCAGCACCCTGCTCTTGCCAGATGTGGCCCCCAGCTGATAAAAACTCCAACCTCACCACAGCCGGGGGTGTCGTGGAGGCGGGGCAGGGGCGGGGCGTGGGGGGATGGGGAGCCTGTGGCCGCTGCGCCAGGTCCAGGGAGGAAGGGGCATCTCCTCAACCCACCCAGAGGGTGGCTTCTCCCCGGGTCTCTTCCAGGATTCCCAGGTTGTACTTGAGTGCCGGCCACCAGCAGGGTCGGGAACAGCAGCCGGGTGCGGGGAACAGCATGCACCACGGCCCAAGCCAAGAGTGGGGACAGAGCCAGCCCCGCAGAGGGTCCCGTGTCCCCAGCAGGGCGCAGCCCCGGCCTGCTTGTGCTCCCGGTTTGCGCTCAGTGGGCGGGGCTCCCAGGGCGCTCGCAGCCAGAGGGGCGGGTCCCCCTGGAGCCCCGCTGCCACCCACGAGCCGTCCCGGCTGGCAGCGGCCTCCAGGCCCCCCTCGCGCAGCTGGCGCCCCGCCCTCGGCCGTTTCCTGCCCCTCCCTCCCTCTCGCCTCCTTCCAGCTGTGCTGAGTCTGCCCCTGTCCCATTCAGGGCAGCAGCCGGGCGAGCAGGCAGCTCGGGACAGAGCGGGGCTCCCCGGGAAGCCTCGCGGGGCCGAGGGGATCTCGAATCAGCGAACGGACCGCTCTGGGGAGAGGAGCCTGCGGCGGGAGGGAGAAGCCGGGGCGCAGGTCCCCTGCCCAGCCTCGAGGGGCTGAAGCCACAGGAACCTCGGGAAGACGGAGACCAGAGAGAAGGTATCACCCAGAGGGACAGGGGAGGGGACAGCGGAGAGCGCAGTTCTTCTTGTAACTTAGTGTTTGTCTAAAGGCGAAGAGTTTTAAGGTGATTTTCAGATTTCAAAAGTAATGCATGCAAGCCGGGCGCGGTGGCGCACGCCTGTCATCCCAGCAACTCGGGAGGCTGAGGCAGGAGGATCGCGAGCTCAAAGCCAGCCTCAGCCTATGGCGAGGCACTTAGCAACTCAGTGAGACCCTGTCTCTCATAAAATACAAAAAAAAGGGCTGGGGATGTGGACCCAGTGGTCGAGTGCCCCTGAGTTCAATCCCTGGTACACAAAAAAAAAAAAAAAAAAAAAAAAAAAAAAAAAAGTAATGCATGCTATTTGTTAAAAAAATAGCAAGGACATACATCAGTATAGAAATGTGGGTCCCCCCCCCCCACGCACACACGTGCACACACACGTGCCCACGCACGCACAAATTCCCACCATCTAGGTCGGAAACCCACTTGGTCCTTAACCATAGACCTTGAACTTCCTTCCAAATCATTTATATTTTTTTCCAATATGCATGTTAATGCTTGCATGGGAAGGATAGCTGGGAATCTACTGAGCGCTTTGCTGCTTTTTTTTTTTTTCGGTATTACGAACGGAAAGGAACGCTCTCCCCACAACGTCATCTTTTCATGTGTGTCTTGGGGATCCTTTTCCAGGGCTCGAATTGCTACCTATTTGTAAGTCTCCGGACCCTCTTGCCTCCTGGTGGGTCGCGCCAGCTCACGGTCTCCAAGGCGTTGTGTTGGGGTGCAGTATTCTTACAGCCTTCCCCCAGATTGTCACCCACACCCTTAAGCCTCCCCCTGAGGACCCGAGACTCTTATCTGGATGCTCCCTTGTGCATTTCTTATGAATGTTGACCACTCTCTCTGATTGTCTTGTTCAAATCTGTCCCTATTCTCCACCCCTTGGAACATGTTTGTCTTGTTATTGATATTTAGGAGTTCTTTGCATATGAAGGATGAGATCCCTCTGCCAGTGCGCTGTGTTGGAAATATTTCACACACCCGACTCCACCTTCATCCGCCTGCGTTTGAAATGGGGGAGCCACCAAAAACGAGTTTCTGGGCCAAATTACAAATAAACAGCACATTGCAGTGACCGATTAGCTGCTTTTTGTTGGAAGTCGGATGGCTCAGAGCTTTGTGGCTCAGAGAGGCCAGATCACAGGTCTGAGGTCACATAGGCGAGGAAGCAGCCAAGGAGACCCTGAGTTGGCCTTCTTTTCTGTTCAGGAAAGCCCCAACTTCCCTTTCTGCACCCCTGCCTCCTCCTCAGGAGAAACCTTCTCTGTGGTTCTCGCTGTCTCTGGAAGAACAGACTCCTCTGGACGGCTTCGTGCTGAGCGGCACGCAGCTGCTCATCCAAGACTCCAGTGCAGGAAGGGCTGGCTCGGCATTTTCTGAAGAAAGGAGATAAACTTGAACTTTTGGCACTCAGGTGGAAAGTCTGGTTGTCTTGTCTGTCCTGGTAGCCTGGGGGCTCCTGGGGACCTTGAGTGTCACTCTCTGTGTCCTCAGTCCCTTGTGCAAGAACTAACACATGCTAGGTGCATGGAAGGACATTCTTTGAATAAGGAATAACCAGGCCTCAGTTTTACCATCTGAAAAATGGTGTTGGGGGAGTTTAGACTAAAGTCCTATCCATCTCTGAGGAGTTGACTTGCTGACATCTCAGTTTGCAAGCCACTTTATTAAGCTGATTCTCTTGTGTCTTCACCATGGCTATACCATAAAGGTAGCAGGAACACACCTGTTTTACAGATTAGAAGACCAAGGCCCAGAGGGGGGTCCTGAGGCTCGACCTCCGCAAGACACCATCAGGCATCGTGCTACAGCTACAGGGGTCAGTTTGAACTGATTGGCCACCTGACAACTGAGTGACAGAAACAAGTTGTCCCTTACCTTGGTCCCTCAGTTCCCTCATCTATAAAACTTATTTATTTATTTATTTTTTTTTTGTATTGGGGATTGAACTCAGGGACACTCGACCACTGGGCCACATCCCCAGCCCTTTTTTTGTATTTTATTAGAGACAGGGTCTCACTGAGTTGCTAAGTGCCTTGCCATTGCTGAGGCTGGCTTTGAACTCGTGATCCTCCTGCCTCAGCCTCCCAAGTGCTGGGGTGACAGGCGTGCGCCACCGCGCCCAGCTCCCTGATCTATAAAATGGAGCTATGAACAGTAGCTGCTTGTAGGATCATTATAAAGATTCAGTGGGATGGGACCATTCAGTAAAGCACCCAGCAGAGGCTTGCCATGCAGTAAGGTAGGTATTAATTCTTCTTCTCATCATCATTTTTATACTACCATGCTGTTTAGACCTGCAACATTCACCTGAGCCAAACAGAAATGAAGCCAGGTGTGGTGGCACATGCCTGTCATCCCAGAGGCTCAGGAGGCCGAGGCAGGAGGACTGTGAGTTCAAAGCCAGATTCAGCAACTTAGCAACAGCAAGACCCTGTCTCTGAGTGGATAAATAAATGAAAGGGCTGGGGTGTGGCTCTGTTCTTTGGTGCCTCTGGGTTCAATATCCCTGGTACCAAAAAAAAAATTTTTTTTAGAATAAATTATTAATGTCTTTACAATACATGACCAATTTATAGATTCCTGCTGACATGCAGGAAAACCAAAAGCCTATTTCATTCTCTTTGGGCTACTCTGTGCCTGTGCAGCCATTGCTGCCTTCTGAAAGGCTATGAAGTAGACTCAGGGCATCTTGACCTGTGACCTCCAGACCACTTGGATCAGAATAATCGTGGATGTTTCTTAGCGTTTCAGAGTTTGGAATCAGAATCTCAGCAGGTGAGGCATGGGTGTCTGCATGTTTGGACCAACTCCTGGGGAGATGGGATGCACCCCAAAACTTGAGAACCAGTGACGCAGAGTACTTGAATATCTTTTATTTTTTGTCCTTTGTTCAGGTTCTTGGGTTCTTTGCTGGACATTGAGGTTTCTTTTTCCCTTTCTAAGCACATACTCTTGTGCTTCTGTGTAGTTAAATGTTCTGTGTCAGCAATTGAGACAGGGAGGCTTGGTGGACAAGAAGTGAAACTTTGTCTTGTGGCACCACAGAGAGTCGGACCATGTTAGCACGTCCCCAGTGAGAGGAACTTTGAAATTATTGTAAGCCACAGAATCCTTTCCTCAAGTGAGAGCAGGCTGGGAGGTGCAATGTGAAAGCAGATAAAAAGGGGTACAGTTTACTCTGGAACGAATACGGAGCACGTCCGGCCGCGGCTGACTCAACTCTCATTTCTGAAGGGCCTCCAAGAATCTGACAAACTCTCTGGGGTGGGCTGAAAACTGAAAATTGACTCCATTTACTTGATCTAAAGATCGTGCTTCTAGACCTTTATTGGACTTGTTGTGTGATCGAAGGCAAGGTATTCCCTGTATCTGATCATAATCATTCAAACTATAAATAGTGAGGTTGTATTAGTTAAGGTGGTCTGCAGTAACAAATAGGCCCAAACATATAAATGGCATTAATAAGACATACTTATTATAAGGCAGGTGTTTCTTTTTTTCTTTTTTTAACTCTTTTCTTTTTTGTTCTTCACCCCTCCTACTCGCCCCCCTTTTGAGACAGGTTTTTTTCTATGTTGCCTCAAACTCTTGGGCTCCCTCAATCCTCCTGCCTTGCTGCCTGAGTAGTGGGGATCACAGGTGCATAACATCATGCCTGGCTTAAGGCAGCTGTTTCTGAATGGAGGGTGTTCCTCTCCCTTGCAGTAATCCAGTGACCCATCTTGTGGCCCCCTTATCTCCTTGGACTGGCAGATGAGAGAGTGGCAGTCATCCTAATCACCTTGGCTGGGGGTAGCAGATTGGTCTTCTGGCCAATCTCGTTGCAAAGGAGGCTGGGATATGGGGTTCTTATTAAGGGCAGCTCTTTCCCAGCTATAGCTGGGCATGAATAAGGAGGGGGAATTGTTCTTCGTGGGCAGCTACCTGTGTCACACATATGGTGACCTCTTAGCTCTGTCTCATTCTTTCTTCTAAATTTTTTATCAGTTACCCTTCCAGTTGGCGTGGTGATGCTCCAAATGTTTTCCTATCCTTCAGGAATTCCCACCAATTACATTGAGTAAACTCTCAGATCCCAAGGCCCCTAACCACGGATTTCTCTAGAACATGTACAATGGTTATTTTCTGTCCCTACTTGGGGAGGGGGAAACCAAACCAAGAATGACAATGTTATTGAGTGCTTTATATTTATGGAGTTGAAAGTTCTTATATCCATCATTTGTTTCATTGATCCTCGGACAACCCTGTGTGGAAAGGCTCCAGGATCATCATCGCCTCTTTGTAGATGAGGTTCAGAGAGGGAAAGGGACTTTTCAAGGTCACACAGCTCTGAAGGAAAAGAACTGGGATTCGAACTCAGGAAACCTTACTCCACTGGAACGTTCACGCGCGTGGGGTGGGTGTGTGTGCGCACGTGCGCGCGTGTGGTCTGGGTGAAGCTTTTCCTTGGGCTGGACTTCCCCAGGGCTGGGCATAAGGGAAGTTGAAGCTCAGGATTATTGTAGGGCTCCCAGAACAGGCCACAGTTCCTGATTGTGAGACAGTTGGGTGGTTGTCCTGGCCCCGGGAAGCCCAGTGTGACAGCATCACAGCCACTGCCATGGAAAAGGAGAAGGGGAGGCGTGTGAGGGTGTGTGGGGGTCCCGGATGAGGCTGGGCTGGGCCCACTGTGGGTGCTTGGGAGTGTTTTCCTGTGTGAACGAACCCACGGCAGCCAGGAGGGCCTGGCAACGTGGGAAAGTTGGTGAGTCAGACGTGCTTCCTGCCGCCGGGCGCTCGCTCGGGCGGGGCCGAGAGCTTGCAACACAGACTTTTCCTCATTCACTCAACAAACACTCACGCCTACCGCATGCCGGGGCCCCCACAGGGCTGCCCCGTGAAGAAAGGCAGAAAGGCAGGGGTCGTGCCCTCTCGGACCTTTAGCTGTCCCACGGGGTGTGGTTATGTTTGTTCCCATTTTAGAGATGAGGAAAGCGAGGCTCTGATTAGGTGAGTGACGTTCCCAGGTCTCTTGGTGGGATTAAGATTTGTGTTCTTGTTTCCCACGCCAGGGCTCTTTCTAGATCCACGGCTGAGAGGGAGGCACTAGGCCGGGCCTGGGATGCAGGGAAAGGGCCTGGTTGTTGGCAGCTACTTTGTGCTGCGTCTGGCCTCAGGTTTTAGGCAGTATCAGGAAATCATTTGATTGATTTGTCTTTGGTATCTCTGCAGTTTTTGAAGTAATGGGCGTGACTATTCTTGAGAAAAGGGAGAATTTCTCGCACTGCTGGGCCGAACTAAGAGGCAGTGATTTTACCCGGTGTCGGAACTGTTAATGTTGGGACAGTGCTGCTCCCAGACCCCAGGGCCAACTGCTCTAGAATCCTGCCCTCCGACTTCCTGACACCCTCGGCTTCCTCCTCCAGGTTGAGGTGGGACTGAGTGATGGAGCGCACAGAGCCGTCCGCACACCGGGCAGCTCGCAGAAAGCACTTGATCCTCCTTCTCAGGACAGTGAAAGTTGTCTTTGCGTCTGGGTTGGCGGGGCACCTGGTGCTTTGTGACTTCGGGTTCCCAGGCTGGGAAAGGTCCTTGGCTTCACTCGGGCCCCACATTGGGGCCCTGGGGGGGGGGCACCTGGGGCCTGGCTTCTCACACATGCTCGGCCTCGCTGCAAGCAGCAGAAGTTGAGTCGGCAGGCGCCAGCTGCCATTCGGCCAGGGGCTCGGAATCGGTTCTGCTTTCTTGGGTGCGTGACCGTGCCCTGGGCTCCTCCTGCTGAGGGCAGCACTTGTGCAAGGAGGTGGGTGGGCGGAGAGCGTGGTTCAGGAAACAGCTAGCACAACTGATTTCCACCTTGGGAATCAGGGATGAGTGACAGGGAGAGCAGAGGGGGAGGGGGCATGAGCAGTGGGGCGAGGGCAGGCACGGCACCTGGCACCCCTGGGCACCAGTCCTGCGTTTGGCATGCTCATTCCCCCTTACCTGGGTTTGTTGGAACAGTATTCAGAATCTGTGACATCCTGGTGTTAAATGAAGAAAGAGTTCAGGCAGCGAGCGTATTAGTTTCTTGTTAGCCGCTGTAACAATAAGTACCACAAACCGAGTGAGCTAAAATAGCACAGGTTCATTTTCTTACAGTTCTAGCTATCAGAAATCCCAAACCAACTTCACTGGGCTAAAATTAAGGCAGAGGCACGGATGCCTTCCTTCCTATAAGCTCCTTGTTTTTTCCACCTTCCGGAGGCCTCTTGGACTGGGCTGGACTTCCCCAGGGCTGAGTCCTTCCACGTGGCATCTGGCCCTCCTGCCTCCCTCTTTTATTTTTATGGAACCGGGTGATTACCTGGGGCCCAACTCGATTATCCTGTAAGGTCATGGATTCATGGATTCCGTGGATGTGAACGGGGACATCTCTGCTGGGCTGGGGAGGGGTGTCTTCCTCTGCCTGTCGCAGTGAGGGTGTGTCAGACTTTGATCTGGACCCATTTGCCTAACGGATTTGGGCTTTGGAGTTGAGCTGGCCATCGTCTTACTCGGTTCGACAGAGCGCTGACCCATCAGAATGGATACAGGCTGTGCCAGGGCGCCCCGTGTGGTACTGAGGCCTGACCTTGGCCCTGGCCTTTGGCGTCCATCACTGAGACTGGGGTGGAGTCCCTGCTTTACCCGTTGAGCTCGCTGGCTGCCCAGGTGTGCTCCTGGCTGTGAAGGGAGACGCTACTGCGTGCCTCCCAGGTGGCTATAAGGAGAAGGACGAGCCAGAGCCCAGCGCCCAGCAGCTGCTCGGGGCTCAGGGTGACCACAGGAGCCCCCAGCCACTGAGTTTTCCAGGATGGGCGCTGTGCTGGGTGGGGGATTTCTGCTCCCCACATATGGGGCAGAAAGAGAAGGTTCTCCTGTGCAGGAGACACTTGGGGGAGAGGCGGGAATGGGGTGAGCTGAGCGTGTCACACTGGCAGCTCAACAGGGGGCTGCAGGCTCTGGCAGCCGAGGGGACAGAGCTAGCTCCGACCCGAGAAGCTTCCAGGGTGAGCACTAGCCTGGGGGGCAGCTGGAACCTGCCACCAGGCCGCCACACACACCCTCCCCCACGAGCCCCAGGGAGCTGGTCCTCTGGGGGTCTCTCCTGGGACGGCTCCACTCGCCCTCCAGGCCCCTGTTCAGGTGCCCCAGGAGGGAGCAGGGAGCGCCTTCTCGGCACAGCGAGCCCTGCCGGCCTCCCCCAGGCTGCTGACGGGTTCTCCCTGCTCTGATGGTGGAACCTGGACCCCTCCTTCCCAGCGGGTCCCAGGAGAATCTTGACTGGACCTGGATGTGCCTGGTGTTGACCTGCCGGGGTCCAGTCCAGGGAGGCAGGTCCCCACCCTCACCCGCCCCCGACGCGTCTCTCTGCCGGGGACTGCTGTCACCTCTGTACCTGGAGGCTCAGGGCTCTGCATCAGCTGCGGCCGTTTGACCTCTTGAGACCCAGGCTTGGGACTAGCTGGGTATCACTGCTGCCACTTCCCGTCTGTCACAGCAAGGGACCAGTCCAGTCTAGAATCAGGGGAGGAGAAGCAAAGTCCCCCTCTTCAGGGTAGGAAGGACAGGTATATTTTGGGGAGACGTTAGAGACTGTCTTTAAAGATAATACACCAACCAGGTGTGACAGTGACCATCTGAGATAAGCGTTGCCACCCCTGAGCTAGTGCACACGCCCGTTTCTCAGATAGCGAAACTGAGGCTCAGAAGGGGAGAGTGAGACCATGTAAGAACTACAGGGAGGTGGTAGGAAAGCCAGGAGAGAGCCTCCAGTCGTGCCGTTCATTTATTGAGCACCTACTATATATGCCAGGAGCAGGGGACACCGGGAGGACTGGGCCCTGCCCTCAGAGAGCTGCCAGTTGAGTGGGAGATGGTGCGCAAGCAGACAGAGGGGTCCTGTCTTCTCTGAAGGTTGGCTTTCAGGCCAGGGTGCAGAGGGGACAGTGCCCACGGGTCCTGACCCCCCGACCATTCCACTCATCCTCCGTTCAGCAGGGCACGAGCACACAGGGCCACTGTGACCGAGGGCTGATTGTTGTGTGCACCCAGCTGGGACCCATTTAGCTTGCCCAGTGCTACAGGGACAGACGGGAGGAGCTTTTGGGGACTCCAAAAGGACGTGTGGATCTGAGCAGCGTTAAAGGCCCAGCCGGCCCTGGGGTGCCCGGGGGAAAGTTGGCCAGAAATAAAAGAGGTTTCAGGCAGCGAGAGCAGCGGAGGGAGATGTGTCTGGGGGCGGGCGGGAGACGGGGGCTCTGCAGGGCCTGGAGGCTCCCAGCCGTCTCCGGGAGGTCTCGTACTCTCCGTTTCCTGAAAGGGCGTCCCGGCCCCCTCCGGACTCAGTGCTTGAACTCGAACATGGGGACCGCAAGATTCCAGACAGCCCGAGGCTAATCGAGTTTGCAATGTCAAGTCAACAGAGGGCGTGTGGCTTTGTGGCTTGTCTCCTGGTTGTCTGGGCCCTAGACCATCTTGGAGGAGCCTGGGGGATGGCGGGTCCCCGTCCTGTGACTCCTAGGACTTGCTGACGGACCTGGACCCTGAGGCTGGGAGGAAGCGTGGCCTTTCCTTGGGGGTTCATGGAGCTGGGTTAGGATGGCATCTCTGGTCTGCCCCAGGGGAATTCCGTGACGTCTGGACTGGCAGGAGGAGCCGGGCTAAGCCTGGCTGGCATTGGGGGCTGCGGAGGCCTCCAGGCTGCGGGGACGGCGGGGCAGCAAGGTCAGGAGCAGGTCTTCAGTGGGCACGGGCCTGTCCCTGCCTGGGACCTGGGTCATGGAGAACACAGGGCTCCTGCGTGAGGGGCCGAGGGCGAGGCCACCCGGCTGGCCGCCTCCCTGGAGGCCTGTTTTCGCCGCGCACCGGGCTGACCTTGGAAAAGCTGCCTCACCGCTCTGGGCCTCAGTGTCCCCCCTGGGAAGGAGCCACCAGAAAAGGGCTTTCCCCACAGGGACGTGGTGGGCCGAGAGGAGAGCAGCACGGCCGGGGCCGGGCTCCACACAGGGACTAGGGCCTCCGTGTGAGGGCCGGCCTGACCGCGCAGCAGCCCAGGTCTGGAGCCACAGGAGGGCCAGAAAGGCCTGCCGTGGATGATGCCGGGCCCAGATTTTGGCCCGAGAGCTTCCCTCCACTTCCTGCCTTGGCCAAAAACCGTGGCAGGCACCGGGGCAGACGCTGAATCACCAGCCCCGCGTTTCCGGGGGCCTGTCTGGCCTCCAGGGGCCTCTCTTTTTCTGTCCCCCCTCCTCCCATGACAAGCCACAGGCGTGGAGGAAATCAGAAGCAGGGCCCTGTGGCCTGGCAGGGCGAGGGATCGGTCAGGCGGGGCCCTGGCCTCCGCCCGTCCCTGGCCGGCCCTGCTCCGGCTCTGGCAGGCCTCGTGTGCCAGGGGCCTGGACGGGCCTGGACGGGCCTGGACGTGCGGCTTCGGCTGCCTGAGGGGACAGGTAGATGTCACAGCTGGGTCCAGGCGGGCTCCTGCCCAGCACCACTTCCTGTGCCACGGTTGTGCCCGGGCCTATCACGCTTGGACCAATGGCCACAGACTGTTTATGAAAGGGACGCGCCCCCTGCTTCCACGGAGGCCCAGAGAGGGGACGTCCTTCGTCCTCTAACTTGTGACATCTTTATCAGTCAGATAAAGGATGTCACCCTCAAAGACTTTATTTGGTGGGACTCCTGGGGCAATGATTCCATCTGAAGTTAGACAGACCTGGGTTCGAATCCCAAGCCCCTTCATTTCCAGCTGGGTGATCTTGGATCTGTAAAGGTGTCTCTGGGCCTCAGTGTCCTCACTTATAAATTCAAAGTGGTGACAGAATCTTCCATGAGTTATGAAGTGAAGATTAAATGAAACTGTCCACAAAAGCAAAAAAAAAAAAAAAAAAAACGAAAAAAAATGGACAAGCGGGGCGCAGTGGCACACACCTGTAACCCCGGCTGCTCGGAGGCTGAGGCAGGAGGATTGGAAATTCAAGGTCAGCCTCAGCAATTTAGTGAAGCCCTAAGCAACTCAGTGAGACCCTGTCTCTAAGTAAAATACAAGGAAAGGGCTGGGGCTGGGGCTCAGTGGTCAAGCTCCTCTGGCTCCAATCCCCAGCACCAAAACAATAAAAAATAAAAAAATCAGAAAAAGGCCATAGCCCTGGGCCCCGCGCCTGGCAGGTCCCTCATCCAGGGAGCCTGCCCAGGACCCGGGTGCTCACATCAACCGCAGGCAGGGCCCCGGACCCGCGGGGGCGGCTCTCCATCTCTCCCGGATGTGCCTCTCGCCGCGGGCTTCTTCCTTTACAAGCCGCTTCCCGTCCACACGTCCGGCAGGCGCGGGTTGTGAGCCCGGGGCCTCGGCCGGCAGAGAGCGGCCACAATGGTGGACGCAGGCGAGGGGCCTTTTGGCCAGGGAACCTCTTGGACCGCAAGTGGCAGCCTTGTCGCCTGGAGGACCCAGGGACAGGAAGGCGCCCGTTCGCTCCCTGGGAGAAGTGTGCGGCTCCAACTCCCCTGCACCTCGGGGACTCCCTGTTCCTCCCTTTTCTTGTAAACCAAATGACCAGAACAGGGTTGACTTAATGTCTTTATTTACATGACAAAGCTGCACAAGGCGGAGCTGGTGCTGGACGCCAACAATCCTGGCGTCCCTGCGTCCCTGCGTCTACACAGCCCGCACCCGTGGGCTTCCTGGCAGAGCCTGGGAGCAGAGGTGGTGACCCCAGCTGCGTCCAGCGCTCCAGATGAGGAGCCTGGGGTCCCTGTCACGCTAGGCTGACCCTCAGGGTCCGGCCATCCCTCTCTTCCTTGCCTGGGCATTGGAAGCAGGTACGGGGAGGGGGGCGGGGCGCCACTGGTGTGGGCTTGGGGCGCCGGGATGGCCAGGCTCCCGGTTCCATGCTGTCCTGGTGAGACGCCCTCGGTTTCCTCCTCTGTAAATTGGAGGTGAGGCTGATACGCCGTCATGTCACGGGGGAGGATGGGGGTTGCAGGGGAGTGACTTTTTCTTTACTTTTCCTGGGCAGTGGGTACTGCCACAGCCAGCTGTGTAAAGGCAAGAAGTTGGAACTGGGGGCTGGGCATTGGCCGGTCGCCATGTGCCTGCTTGGCTCAAGACACGGACACTTTACTACTGGACACCCCCAGCCCTTTTTATGTTTTATTTAGAGACAGTTGCTTAGGGCCTCACTAAGTTGCTGAGGCTGGCCTCGAACTTGCGATCCTCCTGCCTCAGCCTCCCGAGTGGCTGGGATGGCAAGTGGACATCCCTGTGCTGGGCTGTCTCTGTGTTTTGAGAGGCGTGTTCCCAGAACCCAGGGCTGTATTCTGCGTCCTCTTAAGTGGTCGGGACAGGGTGGTGGTGATGTAGAAGGAGCCCTGGCCCAAGGCAGACCCTGGGGACACGTTCTGGAACCATCCTGGCTCCTTCGGGGGTGGTGACACCTGGCTTGTCTCTCCCTGGGTGCCAGGTAGAAATGCTGGGACACCTCCAGACCCTCGAGTTCCTTAGGGGGCCTTGGGGGTCCCGGGTGGCCCGGGGAGCATGGCATGGTGCTGGTCAGCGGGCAGCCTGGCCTTCTCCCTGTGCGCTGCCGCACGGCCCCTCTGACCCCTTGCTCCTCTTCCTCTGCCTCCTCTCCTCTCTTCCCTCGCCCTTTGGAAGCTGTTGCTCTCAGCTGGCCGCAGCTGGCCAGAGGTTGAGCCGGGCAGTTTGGGCAAACCAAACCCTGCCTGCCTGTCCCCAGGGGGAGGGTCCTGGAGGTGTCCCGTGAGGGCCGGGAGCTGGCTGGGATCGGCTCTGCCACAGGCTCTGGAAGGGGCCTGTCTCACGGGTCTCACCCGCGCCCGCCACATCGAGGCGGCTCAGCGACCCCTGCTCGTGGAGGACTGGACGCATGAGCCCTGCAGCAGAGGGACACCCCCCAGCCTGCAGGGGCAGGAGCTGGGGCCCTCAGGCACCCTCTTTACCTTGGGGAAAGCCAGAGTGCAGCTCAGGTCATTTTGAGATCATGTGCTTTAGTTATATTCGGTTATATAAACATTATATAAACATATATGGTTATTTGGAGGACATACCCGTGGTTTGTTTTATTTAAAAGCCTGGGAATTTTGCATCCAGCACCATCAATGCCCTGGCCATCTAAATCAGAATACTGTGGCCCTTTGGGTCAGTTCCAGGGAGGGGTGCCTTGTCTGTCCCCTGGCCTCCTGTCTGGGTGGCTCACCTTGGGGAATTCATGGACTTCCATGTCTGAGGGAGGGGCTCACAGAGGATGGGGTCTTCTTCCCTTTGTCTCTGCATTGTGTATTCAAGGAAAGGCACAGAGAGGTTGAGGAACTTGCCTGAGGTCGCACAGCTGATAAGCAGCTGAGCCAGAGTTTGACCCCAGGGGGCTCAAGTATTGTGGTTAGCCACAATACTAGAAGTTGCCATTTGTCTAAGCCCATCCGTCCCCCTGCGTCTGCAGCTGGGCAGCTAGGACAGGCTTCCTGGACAGCTAAGATGGCCTTCCTTCCAGAACCTGGGAGTGTGCTGGGGGAAAAGAACAAGTAACAGAACATTCTAAGAAGCCCTGCGACCGGCTCTGATCTGGTCCCTCTCGGTTCTGGGTGTGTGAGGGCATGCTGTCAGTGGGTTAGGGAGAGAGGAGTGCCTAGATGGAGGTCTGCTTAAAAATGTCAATTTTTGGGGCGGTGGCGCACGCCTGTAATCCCAGCACTTTGGGAGGCTGAGGCAGGAGGATCGCGAGTTCAAAGCCAGCCTCAGCAATGGCGAGGCACTCAGCAACTCAGTGAGACCCTGTCTCTAATCAAATACAAAAAAGGGCTGGGGATGTGACCCAGTGGTCGAGTGCCCCTGAGTTCAATCCCCGGTAACCACACACACACACACACACACACACACACAAAAAAAAAAGAAGTCAATTTTGGGTCTGGGGATGGAGCTCAGTTGGTAGGGTGCTTGCCTCTCACGCCCACGGCCCTGGGTTCAGTCCCCAGCACGAGCGTGCGCACTCGCCCCCCCACCCCCACAAAGTTGATTTTTCGGGAAATTTTGCATTTCATGATTTTAATTTTTTGAAATATCACATTCATATAAATATTTTGACTATCAAATTTTGGGGCATCTCCATGCCCCCCAAATTTGGATTCAGTGTGAGTCTGTGGCTGGCCTAGTTCTGCTCTCAAGGGCTGGGGGAGGGGTTCTCAGCCCATTTTCTGTTACTAATAATACCACCCACGGTCTGGGTAAGTTGTAAAGAAAAGAGGTTTGTCTTGGCTCATAGTTCTGGTCCCAGGTCAGGGGGCCACATCTGGTGGCTTTCTTGCTGGCAGAGTCCGGAGGCGGGGCAGGCATCACGTGGCAGGAGACAGGGAGGGTGAGAGGCTCACCACCAGGCCTTCACACTCCTGAGACAGCCCGCCAACTCGCCAGCCCGGAAATTGCGTGCATGGATCCCCTGCGAGCGCAGAACCCCTGACCCCTTCCAGCACCCCGTCTTCCCAGCTCATCGTGAGGAACAAACTTCAACTTGAGTTGCAGAGGAAAAGCACCATTTCCAAACCACGGCCGGGAGGGAGGGAAGGAGCCGACCAGAGATGTGGCCTCAGGTGGAGGCTGGCCTCAGCCTGGCCCCTGGGGAGCCCTGGAACGGGAGGGGTTGTGTCCCAAGTTGGTCAGGGACAGGCAGCTCCTCCTTGGCAGAAGGCGATTCTCAAAGAGGGCAGCGGTGACATGCTTGCTTCTAACGTCCCCTGCAGCTGGTGGCTGGCAGAGGGGCAGCCCTGGTGGTGCTTTTGGCTTCTAGACTATTTTGCACAGGAGCTCCGGGTCCAGCTTCCACTCCTGACAGAATGGATGAATGAGCAGGGTGTGGGCGGAGCTAGAGAGTGTGGGTGGAGCTAGAATGTGTGGGTGGAGCCTAGAGGTCATGGGTGGAGCTAGACTGTGTGGGTGGAGCTAGATGATGTGGGTGGAGCTAGACTGTGGGTGGAGCTAGATGATGTGGGTGGAGCTAGACTGTGGGTGGAGCTAAGGGGTGTGGGCGGGGCTAGAAGATGTGGGTGTTGCCAACTGGTAACTTGCACATCTCTTGGCCACAGGGGAGGGAGGCCCAGGTGCCTCCACTTTAGGCTTTCGGGAGCTTCTTGGTGAACCTCCACCTCTGCCCCAGGCGGTGCCTGGCTTTCCACCATCAGAATGTTCCATCCCAGTTCCGCTCAGGAGAGCCTTATCCAGCCATACCATAGGAATGTGCAGAGCTTCTAGGGCTCTGCTGTGACCTCAGCCCGCCAACCGCCTGCCCATCAGGTGTCTCTTCTTTGAAGCGTCCTTCCCGGACTCAGAGCTGGAGTCTATGTCATGCCCACGTGTCCCCCAGCACCCTGGGATCCCTCTGTCCTGATGATCCCTCCTCTGTCTTCCCTACCTGGCTCCGGAGCGTGATGGGAGTGGATCTTTATTTTTGTATTCCTCCTTCCTGTGCCGGTCCCTGGCAGATAATATGTGCTCAGTAAGGCTTGTTAAATATATGAATGAGAACCATTAGTCTACATACACCAAATATGTGTGTCAGCAAGAAAGCCCCGAGATGGAGGTTTGGAAAAACTCAAGCTCCTTTACAACTGTACCGCATGCACGACTGGGGTGAATTCATACTCAGAATTATAATAAAAGTGATAGTTATATACTAGTTAACTTACCGAGGCTTCATCACGGGGCATGCGTGTGTTCTCCTGTTTTACCTCCCTCCTCTTGTTATATCCACTGAGTATGTACTAGTACTGCTGCATTTGATAGATGGGGAAACAGAGACCTAGAAATCAAGCAACCCAGAGGTCTCACAGGTACGGTGTGCCAGAACTGGCACTTGAACTTGGGTGGGCCTGGCTTCAGAGCCTGCAGCCTTAACCATCACGCACTGAACATGGCTTTGGGTTCAAGTCTTGGCCTCTCTCTTTTTAAGCTGTGTGACCCTGGGCAAGTTGCTTGACCCCTCTGTGCTTCAGTTTCTTCACCTGTGAGATGGGGGTGGTTGGGAGGAGAAGTGAGGGATGGGAGGATCCCAAGGGTTCACAGCGCTGGTTCCCCTGGCTCGGCAAGCGGCCGTTTTCAAGGGTCCCTGACGTCAGCACTGGCAGAGACGTCCCAGGCCAGGGTTTCTTGGCAGAGGGTCGAAGAGACAGGGAGGAGGGAGACAAAGGCTCCTCTGTCAGCCACTTAGGGCACACAGGGAGGCCACCGTGAGGACTGCGAGGACCGCAGAGAAGGCAGAAGGATGGGACTGCCCAGGAGTGGGGCGGGACCCTTCCTCCTGCCGGGACATGTTCTTCTAGAGCCCGGGTGGAAAATTCCCTTGGACTCTTTCCCGAGGGGCCAGGAAGGTGGGGGCCAAGTCTGCGGACGGGCGGGCTTTCTCTGGTGCCCAGGATGCCACCGCTGCCTCGGGTTAGGGCTGGAAGGGGCAGAGACAGTTCTGAGCTGGTGGCTGCGGGTGGCTTCCGTCCGCCTGCCAAGCCACCCCCCGGGACCTGGCTCCTCCAGGGCCGGGCGCCAGCTCTGGGACGGGGGGCGACACTGGACACCTGCCTGCTGGCCTGTCCCTGCCATGTTCTCTGTGGGGGCTGCGTCCTCCAGCCTGGCTGGCCTCCACTCTGGGAACCTAGACCGTCCAGTTCCACTGGGGCTTGAGGAGGGGCCTGGGCGCACGTCCCTCTCCCGTGGGCATCCGCTGGGTGCTTCCCTGACTCTGGTGCCCATGGCGTCCTGGGAATGGCCGCCGCCTCCCTTGCTGAATGCGGACACTGAGGGTCAGGACCGGGAGCAGCTGGCACAGCTGGGGAAGAACCAAGGTTCCCCGATTCCCGCGACGCCTGGTACTGCAGATGCGGCCCAGGCTCGGGGTGTCCACAGGGTGGGCCTTGAAGACGGATCTGGATGGTTTAATGTAGTGTCTAACCAGCACAGCGGGGAAGCCCCCTTGGCTCATTGTAAAGGGTGAGGCTTTGAGGGCGCCAGACTCTTCTAAGATGCTGTGGAAAATGGTAGGGCAAATTGTCACATTGTAACACATACACTATTGTTAGTTATGACATTGTAACAGTAAGCGACAGAAAGAACTTAAGCACCCATCCACAAGGAACTGGTTAATTCAAAGCCCCAAATTCCCCTACCCAGTGGTGCTCACCTGTCATTCCAGTGGCCTGGGAGGCTGAGGCAGGAGGATGGCGAGTTCAAAGCCAGCCTCAGCAAAAGCAAGGTGCGAAGCAACTCAGCAAGACCATGTCTCTAAATAAAGTACAAACTAGGGCTGGGGAGGTGCCTCAGTGGTCGTGTGCCCTTGAGTTCCATCCCTGGTACCCCCCGGAAAGAAAGCCAATTATTATAACAATGGAATACTATGCAGGTATCAAAAAGATGGGATGTCTTTTACATACTGATATGAAATGATCTCCAAGATCTATTGTTAAGTAAGAAAGGCCAGTTGCAAAATAGCATGGACAGCATACAATCTTCTATGCCAAACAGGGGAGAAATCAGAACATATGTTTGTATTTGCTCAAAGAAACTCTGGAAGGAGAAGAGAAACTGTTACAAGGAGAAGAGGCCATTTGGAACTAGATGGATGGATGGTGGGGGCGTGGGAGCGAAGGCTTTTCAATCTAACTTTTCATAGTTTTAGATGGTACCGACGTCACTAATGAGATGGCGTTGCCTAGTAGAAATCTAATTTTTAAAAAGTCCAAGTGGAATTGTGCAGAGATACCCCATGCAGTTCTGCTGTCTCTGTGAACTCGGTCAAGCCAGGTTCTGTTGGGCTCATGGGGAATCCACCTCGCTCAGCTGCTATGTCACCCTGGCTACAAGAGCTGCAGGAGCCCCAGCTGATGCTTCTCAGCAGAGCTGCTGTTTCATTCAGAGTGCACCTCGAGCCCTTGGGCCCTTGGGGAAATAATTTTAAGAAAAAATGTGTTCTTGTGGGGTTTCCTCCTGCTCCAACGTGAGAGGACAGTGACAAAACCCCACACTCAGTCCAGAAAATGACCCACTGTGGCCTTTAGCCCTTCTTGCCTCTGCCAGGGACCTTCCTAACCACTGCCCCCAGCCTGCCGCTAAACAGGCTGTGTTAGATTTTGCCTCTTCTAGGCCGGCGATGTGGCCCAGGGCTAGAGCAGCCTCAGAGCACATGCAAGGCCCTGTATTCACTCCCCAGCACTGCAAAAAGTGAATAAATAACTGAAAGTGAAAATAAGCTGGGCACAGTGGCACATGCCTGTAATCCCAGCAACTCTGGAGGCTGAGGCTAGAGGATCACAAGCTGGAGGCCAGCCTCTGCCACTTACTGAGGCCCTGCCTTAAAATAAAAACATAAAAAGGACTGGGGATGTGGTCCAGGGGAGAAAGTTCCCCTAAATAAACAAACAATCCCTCTTCCTGTTAAAATCCACCAAAGCCGTGGATGAGCTTCCCTTGGCTCCTGTGACCAGCGTATGGGCAGACCCGGTGCCCGGTGACTCTAGCTCCATCCCAAGCCAAGGCCCCTCCTGTCTGGATGCTGAGCTCATAGGTCTCTGGTCTTTGGGGATTTGGGAAATCCCTTCCTGTCCTTCCCATGCTTTAAAAAAAAAAAAAAAGCAAATACAACAGGAAATGCTCCCCACCTGGACCCGGGATGTCTGGGGCCTCCCTGTAGGGATGCTGTTCCTGGAGCCCCGCCCTGTCGGCACTGGGGTCTTCCTGGACCCTCTTGGGGGTCTGGGGAAAAGATTCCTTTTAGCTTTGCCCCCTTCCTCTTCTCTATGGGCTCTAGATTCTCATCTGTAAAGATGAGACAAACCAAGGCCCAGAGAGGCCAAGTCACTTTCCCCCAGGGTCTACAGCTCATGAGCCTGGACTGAAGGAGCCGACCCCGGCCTGTGGGCGTCCCGTGTCCCTTCCTGAGCTGAACCCACAGGGCCCTGGGAGGCACCCTTTCATCTGTGAGCTGAGGCTCCTCTCTGCACCTGCAGACGGAGCTGCCGAGGAGGCCTCTGGGCAGAACCTGCTCCTCTCTCACTCCCGGGCGGCCCCCGGCACATGACGGCCGCCTGAGCCTCAGTCTCCTCATCTGTCAAACGGGTGCCACAGTTGTGCCTGCTACTCACAGGAGCGTAGTGACACAGGACACGCTGTTGGCAGAGGGCCCGGCTTCAGGGAGTGACAGGGTGACACATGGGGGTTTCATTCTGTGGCCCTTCCCCCCCAGGCACAGAGGAAGGGGCCTCTGGGACCAGGAAACTGTGATTTACGACTCACACCAAGGCACTCTGAGAGCAGGGGACAGGCCCAGAGCGTGGTGGCACCCGAGGGGTAATGGGAATGGCCCTGCTCGGGACTCTCTGCAGGGCCGTGTGCTCTGTCACCTGGGGACAGACCAGCAAGGGCTAGCCCAGGCCTGTCCCTGGTGACGAGGAGCACACCCGCATTCTGACACTTGCCCTTGAGACCGCTAAGCTTGGCAAGGTGTCGGTTCCCAATACAGAAGATGACTTGGGGCCGCACAGTTGGGGCCCTCTCTCTGATGTTCTGGAACTTTCTTCAGATCAAACCAGCAGTGCATACATGTGCGTGTCAAGACTGAAAAGAAATGTCCCCCTCCCTGGCAGCCCCAGGGCTGGTCATCCACAGAGAGGTGTCATCTTGTTCAATGTGTGGCGTTCCCCCCCCCACGCCTGGCACCTCCGGGCTGTGAGTGGTCAGCTCCGGTGGGAGCCCGTCCCCCCCGGAGAAGGTCCTTCTGCTCCCAGCAGCAGGGAGGCGTGCAGTTCCCAGAGCAGGTTCTTTAGGTTCTCTTGAGCTGGAAGCTCCTGACCCGTGTGACTAACTGGTGGCGCTCACAGACTGAGGCTGGCGTCCGCGTGGGACCCACCCTCCCTGGGCCCTAGGGACTCGCTTATCGTCTGCATTTTTCCTCTTGGTCCTGGCTCCAACTTCTGTCCCCACCCGCCTCCCCCTTCCTCCTTTCACTCTCACTTTCAACTCAAGGTCCCCGTGAGTGGCCCTCTGCCACCTCCCCACTGCTGGACCAAGTCAGCGCGTGAGCCCGGGCCCTGCCCCTGCCCCTGCCTGGGGGGCAGCTCCGAGGGTGGGGGGAGAGGCCAGCAGGCAAGGGGTTAAGAAGGACAAAGAGGAAGTGCTGGCCAAGGCCAAAGTGAGGAAGTGGCCCCTGCCAGGGGCGGGGGGGGGGGGGGTTGGTGGCGGGCAGCGTGTCCCGTGTGACTCCAGCGACTCCGGGCCTGAGAGGGATGCAGCAGGTTGTTCAAGTTCAGTTTCATAAAAAAAAAAAAAAAAAAAAGGAAGAGCTTTCTAATGACCGGAGTCTTTCTAGAAGTTCTGTCGGGGTTGGGGGGGGGTCCAAACTCCTACCTGACCGCAGGGGCACCGGGCTCCACGCCTAACAAGCAAAGGGCTCACTGAGGTCCTTGCAGCCACCAACCCTTCCTGCTGTGCCTGTGACTTTCCTGAGGCCTGCACTTTAAATCCCACGTCCTAGGATGCCCTGGGGTCCCCTCAACCTGGGGCGACTCGTCACTCCACAGGGTCACTCCACAGGCTGCGCGTGTGATCTCGTGAAGTCCCCCCACCCGTGGCCCCGGGCTGCAGACACAGGGATTGTGGTTTAGCCACCAAGGATGGCGCCGCCAGCCGGGGGCCAGGCTGGGGCTGGCATCCAGGGCTGCCGCGGGGAGGGGCCCGGGCCTCCTCTTCCTCTGGCTCGGAGTGGCAGAGCCCGGTTTCGAGCGGCTCCAACAACAACTTTCAGGGCTCCGGAATTTCCTCTGGTCTCCGACCAGAGTTTTGTTGGGCGGGGCGGGCGGGGCGCTTCCCAGCAGGTCCCCTCCCAGGTCAGGGCCTGGGCTGCCTGGGAGTAGGTGGCCCAGCGGTGACGCCCAGGGGTGACGGCTGGGGAGGGGTGGCGACGGCAGCCTGTGCCTCCTCCCCGAGCCTGGGAACCGGGTGGGACCTCCTACCCCAGCCTGGTCGCTGGCAGCGGCACCAGCCCGTCCGTCCCCATCTTCCTGGGCCGGGCCAGGGGCTCCAAGGGCCAGAACCCGGCAGGCCCTGCGCCAGGGGCACGTGGGATCTGGGGTCTCTCGGAGTGCACCAGGGTCCCCGCAAGCTCTGGGTGGGTTGGGGTCACTATGAAGGGGGGTACAGATGTGTGAGGGCCAGGCTGTGCCCAGCGGGGAGGGGGCCACCAGGTCAGGGTCACGGACTGTGCATAAAGGACGGTTGAGGGCAGGGAGGAGGGGGCCTTGGAGTCGGGACCGCCCAGGTTCCTACCCCTCTTTATCCCTCCTCAGTTGTGGGGTCCTGGGCCAGGCCCTCGCTTCTCTCCACCTCAGCTTCTGCACCCGAAAAGTGGAAACAAGAGGATCCACCTTGACCGTCTGAGTAGAGGCCCCAGGGGACAGCTGGGGCCTGGGGGGGGGCTGGGGGGGGGGAAGCTGGGGCCTGGGGGGTCAGCTGGGGCCTGGGGGGGGACAGCTGGGGCCTGGGGGGTCAGCTGGGGCCTGGGGGGCAGCTGGGACCTGCGGGGGACAGCTGGGGCCTGGGGGGGCAGCTGGGGCCTGGGGGGGGGGGCAGCTGGGGCCTGGGGGGCAGCTGGGGCCTGGGGGGCAGCTGGGGCCTGGGGGTCAGCTGGGGCCTGGGGAGGCAGCTGGGGCCTGGGGGGTACAGTTGGGGCCTGGGGGGCAGCTGGGGCCTGGGGGGTACAGCTGGGGCCTGGGGGGGCAGCTGGGGCCTGCGGGGGGCAGCTGGGGCCTGGGGGGGGCAGCTGGGGCCTGGGGGGGCAGCTGGGGCCTGCGGGGGGGCAGCTGGGGCCTGGGGGGGCAGCTGGGGCCTGCGGGGGACAGCTGGGGCCTGCGGGGGACAGCTGGGGACTGAGGGAGCACTGCTGAGGGGGCCTGCTGGGGCCTGGCCTTGGGGCTGCTGGGGCCTGGGGGGGCAGCTGGGGCCTGGGGGGGGGTGGCAGCTGGGGCCTGAGGGGGCACTGCTGGGGCCTGGGGGGCAGCTGGGGCCTGGGGGGCAGCTGGGGCCTGGGGTGGCAGCTGGGGCCTGGGGGGGGGGAAGCTGGGGCCTGGGGGGGGGAAGCTGGGGCCTGGGGTGGCAGCTGGGGCCTGGGGGGGGGAAGCTGGGGCCTGGGGGGGGAAGCTGGGCCCTGGGGGGGCAGCTGGGGCCTGGGGGGGCAGCTGGGGCTGGGGGGGGGGGCAGCTGGGGCCTGGGGGGGCAGCTGGGGCCTGCTGGGGCAGCTTGGGGTGGGGGGGCAGCTGGGGCCTGGGGGGGGCAGCTGGGGCTGGGGGGGCAGCTGGGGCCTGGGGTGGTAGCTGGGGCCTGGGGGGCAGCTGGGGCCTGGGGTGGTAGCTGGGGCCTGGGGGGCAGCTGGGGCCTGGGGTGGTAGCTGGGGCCTGGGGGGCAGCTGGGGCCTGGGGGGGCAGCTGGGGCCGGGGTGCTGCCGTCACTGCTCGTAATCTCTTGCTTCCTGCTCCTCTCACCCCTGGGCTTCACCCCAGGGCCTGTGCAGGAGGCCCACGAGGGCTTCCAGTTCCCATGGCGATGCCCAGCTGGTGCGGAGAGGGCACAGGGCTTTTTCTTGGGGGGGGGCTACTGGGGATTGAACCCAGGGGACTCGAACACTGAGCCACACCCCCAGCCCCACTTGGTATTTTATTTAGAGACAGGGTCTCACTGAATTGCTTAGGGCCTCGCTAAGTTGCTGAGGCTGGCTTTGAACTCACGATCCTCCTGCCTCAGCCTCCCCATCCACTGGGATGACAGGCGTGCGTCACCGTGCCCGGGCTCACCAGGACGTTTGAAGCAGCATGTCGGTTGTGCTGGGATCTTGCTTAGAACTCAGGCTTTGGACTCTCGGGGCCGAGTTTGAGTCCTGGCTCCTCCAGGCACTGGCGGGTGATCCGACTTGCTTGCTTTCGGAGCCTCGGCTTCTAAGTCTGTGAAACGGGAATGGCGGCATGGAGGAGGGCCCGAGGCCCACCAGACGCCTGGCGTGTCTCTCTCTTCTTTTTTTTTTTTTTAATATTTTTATTTATTTGCTTTTAGTTGTACACAATGCGTTTTATTCAATGCGTTTTATTTGTACGTGGTGCTGAGGATCGAACCCGGGTCGCCCACATGCTAGGCGAGCGCTCCACCGCTGAGCCACAACCCCAGCCCTGTCTCTCTCTTCTTGGTGTCACCTTGCTGCCAGCCTTGCCCGCTCCACGTTGAGTGCCCAGTGAGGCCGGGAGGGGACGGGGCTTGTGGAAAGCACAGCCCGAGACA